>OZ020311.1:52075097-53527597 GCA_963971305.1 Arcuatula senhousia
GCCAGGGGGACCCTACTTTGACCATGGATTGTGAACAATGAAAAATTTACCCAGCTGGGGATTTTGGGAATGGATTATGCTAGCATAGAGCTAGCAAATCCCAAAAGCTCGGTCCAAACTTTGCCGTAGGGGCTAAGCATAGGCAGTACCAAGACGAAGGGTTATATGGCCAGGGGGACCCTACTTTGACCATGGATTGTGGAACAATGAAAAATTTACCCAGCTGGGGATTTTGGGAATAGATTATGCTAGCATAGAGCTAGCAAAATCCCAAAAGCTCGGTCCAAACTTTGCCGTAGGGGCTAAGCATAGGCAGTACCAAGACGAAGGGTTATATGGCCAGGGGGACCCTACTTTGACCATGGATTGTGGAACAATGAAAAATTTACCCAGCTGGGGATTTTGGGAATAGATTATGCCTAGCATAGAGCTAGCAAATCCCAAAAGCTCGGTCCAAACTTTGCCGTAGGGGCTAAGCATAGGCAGTACCAAGACGAAGGGTTATATGGCCAGGGGGACCCTACTTTGACCATGGATTGTGGAACAATGAAAAATTTACCCAGCTGGGGATTTTGGGAATGGATTATGCTAGCATAGAGCTAGCAAATCCCAAAAGCTCGGTCCAAACTTTGCCGTAGGGGCTAAGCATAGGCAGTACCAAGACGAAGGGTTATATGGCCAGGGGGACCCTACTTTGACCATGGATTGTGGAACAATGAAAAATTTACCCAGCTGGGGATTTTGGGAATAGATTATGCTAGCATAGAGCTAGCAAATCCCAAAAGCTCGGTCCAAACTTTGCCGTAGGGGCTAAGCATAGGCAGTACCAAGACGAAGGGTTATATGGCCAGGGGGACCCTACTTTGACCATGGATTGTGGAACAATGAAAAATTTACCCAGCTGGGGATTTTGGGAATAGATTATGCTAGCATAGAGCTAGCAAATCCCAAAAGCTCGGTCCAAACTTTGCCGTAGGGGCTAAGCATAGGCAGTACCAAGACGAAGGGTTATATGGCCAGGGGGACCCTACTTTGACCATGGATTGTGGAACAATGAAAAATTTACCCAGCTGGGGATTTTGGGAATGGATTATGCTAGCATAGAGCTAGCAAATCCCAAAAGCTCGGTCCAAACTTTGCCGTAGGGGCTAAGCATAGGCAGTACCAAGACGAAGGGTTATATGGCCAGGGGGACCCTACTTTGACCATGGATTGTGGAACAATGAAAAATTTACCCAGCTGGGGATTTTGGGAATAGATTATGCTAGCATAGAGCTAGCAAATCCCAAAAGCTCGGTCCAAACTTTGCCGTAGGGGCTAAGCATAGGCAGTACCAAGACGAAGGGTTATATGGCCAGGGGGACCCTACTTTGACCATGGATTGTGGAACAATGAAAAATTTACCCAGCTGGGGATTTTGGGAATAGATTATGCTAGCATAGAGCTAGCAAATCCCAAAAGCTCGGTCCAAACTTTGCCGTAGGGGCTAAGCATAGGCAGTACCAAGACGAAGGGTTATATGGCCAGGGGGACCCTACTTTGACCATGGATTGTGGAACAATGAAAAATTTACCCAGCTGGGGATTTTGGGAATAGATTATGCTAGCATAGAGCTAGCAAATCCCAAAAGCTCGGTCCAAACTTTGCCGTAGGGGCTAAGCATAGGCAGTACCAAGACGAAGGGTTATATGGCCAGGGGGACCCTACTTTGACCATGGATTGTGGAACAATGAAAAATTTACCCAGCTGGGGATTTTGGGAATAGATTATGCTAGCATAGAGCTAGCAAATCCCAAAAGCTCGGTCCAAACTTTGCCGTAGGGGCTAAGCATAGGCAGTACCAAGACGAAGGGTTATATGGCCAGGGGGACCCTACTTTGACCATGGATTGTGGAACAATGAAAAATTTACCCAGCTGGGGATTTTGGGAATGGATTATGCTAGCATAGAGCTAGCAAATCCCAAAAGCTCGGTCCAAACTTTGCCGTAGGGGCTAAGCATAGGCAGTACCAAGACGAAGGGTTATATGGCCAGGGGGACCCTACTTTGACCATGGATTGTGGAACAATGAAAAATTTACCCAGCTGGGGATTTTGGGAATAGATTATGCTAGCATAGAGCTAGCAAATCCCAAAAGCTCGGTCCAAACTTTGCCGTAGGGGCTAAGCATAGGCAGTACCAAGACGAAGGGTTATATGGCCAGGGGGACCCTACTTTGACCATGGATTGTGGAACAATGAAAAATTTACCCAGCTGGGGATTTTGGGAATGGATTATGCTAGCATAGAGCTAGCAAATCCCAAAAGCTCGGTCCAAACTTTGCCGTAGGGGCTAAGCATAGGCAGTACCAAGACGAAGGGTTATATGGCCAGGGGGACCCTACTTTGACCATGGATTGTGGAACAATGAAAAATTTACCCAGCTGGGGATTTTGGGAATAGATTATGCTAGCATAGAGCTAGCAAATCCCAAAAGCTCGGTCCAAACTTTGCCGTAGGGGCTAAGCATAGGCAGTACCAAGACGAAGGGTTATATGGCCAGGGGGACCCTACTTTGACCATGGATTGTGGAACAATGAAAAATTTACCCAGCTGGGGATTTTGGGAATGGATTATGCTAGCATAGAGCTAGCAAATCCCAAAAGCTCGGTCCAAACTTTGCCGTAGGGGCTAAGCATAGGCAGTACCAAGACGAAGGGTTATATGGCCAGGGGGACCCTACTTTGACCATGGATTGTGGAACAATGAAAAATTTACCCAGCTGGGGATTTTGGGAATAGATTATGCTAGCATAGAGCTAGCAAATCCCAAAAGCTCGGTCCAAACTTTGCCGTAGGGGCTAAGCATAGGCAGTACCAAGACGAAGGGTTATATGGCCAGGGGGACCCTACTTTGACCATGGATTGTGGAACAATGAAAAATTTACCCAGCTGGGGATTTTGGGAATAGATTATGCTAGCATAGAGCTAGCAAATCCCAAAAGCTCGGTCCAAACTTTGCCGTAGGGGCTAAGCATAGGCAGTACCAAGACGAAGGGTTATATGGCCAGGGGGACCCTACTTTGACCATGGATTGTGGAACAATGAAAAATTTACCCAGCTGGGGATTTTGGGAATGGATTATGCTAGCATAGAGCTAGCAAATCCCAAAAGCTCGGTCCAAACTTTGCCGTAGGGGCTAAGCATAGGCAGTACCAAGACGAAGGGTTATATGGCCAGGGGGACCCTACTTTGACCATGGATTGTGGAACAATGAAAAATTTACCCAGCTGGGGATTTTGGGAATAGATTATGCTAGCATAGAGCTAGCAAATCCCAAAAGCTCGGTCCAAACTTTGCCGTAGGGGCTAAGCATAGGCAGTACCAAGACGAAGGGTTATATGGCCAGGGGGACCCTACTTTGACCATGGATTGTGGAACAATGAAAAATTTACCCAGCTGGGGATTTTGGGAATGGATTATGCTAGCATAGAGCTAGCAAATCCCAAAAGCTCGGTCCAAACTTTGCCGTAGGGGCTAAGCATAGGCAGTACCAAGACGAAGGGTTATATGGCCAGGGGGACCCTACTTTGACCATGGATTGTGGAACAATGAAAAATTTACCCAGCTGGGGATTTTGGGAATAGATTATGCTAGCATAGAGCTAGCAAATCCCAAAAGCTCGGTCCAAACTTTGCCGTAGGGGCTAAGCATAGGCAGTACCAAGACGAAGGGTTATATGGCCAGGGGGACCCTACTTTGACCATGGATTGTGGAACAATGAAAAATTTACCCAGCTGGGGATTTTGGGAATGGATTATGCTAGCATAGAGCTAGCAAATCCCAAAAGCTCGGTCCAAACTTTGCCGTAGGGGCTAAGCATAGGCAGTACCAAGACGAAGGGTTATATGGCCAGGGGGACCCTACTTTGACCATGGATTGTGGAACAATGAAAAATTTACCCAGCTGGGGATTTTGGGAATAGATTATGCTAGCATAGAGCTAGCAAATCCCAAAAGCTCGGTCCAAACTTTGCCGTAGGGGCTAAGCATAGGCAGTACCAAGACGAAGGGTTATATGGCCAGGGGGACCCTACTTTGACCATGGATTGTGGAACAATGAAAAATTTACCCAGCTGGGGATTTTGGGAATAGATTATGCTAGCATAGAGCTAGCAAATCCCAAAAGCTCGGTCCAAACTTTGCCGTAGGGGCTAAGCATAGGCAGTACCAAGACGAAGGGTTATATGGCCAGGGGGACCCTACTTTGACCATGGATTGTGGAACAATGAAAAATTTACCCAGCTGGGGATTTTGGGAATGGATTATGCTAGCATAGAGCTAGCAAATCCCAAAAGCTCGGTCCAAACTTTGCCGTAGGGGCTAAGCATAGGCAGTACCAAGACGAAGGGTTATATGGCCAGGGGGACCCTACTTTGACCATGGATTGTGGAACAATGAAAAATTTACCCAGCTGGGGATTTTGGGAATAGATTATGCTAGCATAGAGCTAGCAAATCCCAAAAGCTCGGTCCAAACTTTGCCGTAGGGGCTAAGCATAGGCAGTACCAAGACGAAGGGTTATATGGCCAGGGGGACCCTACTTTGACCATGGATTGTGGAACAATGAAAAATTTACCCAGCTGGGGATTTTGGGAATAGATTATGCTAGCATAGAGCTAGCAAATCCCAAAAGCTCGGTCCAAACTTTGCCGTAGGGGCTAAGCATAGGCAGTACCAAGACGAAGGGTTATATGGCCAGGGGGACCCTACTTTGACCATGGATTGTGGAACAATGAAAAATTTACCCAGCTGGGGATTTTGGGAATGGATTATGCTAGCATAGAGCTAGCAAATCCCAAAAGCTCGGTCCAAACTTTGCCGTAGGGGCTAAGCATAGGCAGTACCAAGACGAAGGGTTATATGGCCAGGGGGACCCTACTTTTGACCATGGATTGTGGAACAATGAAAAATTTACCCAGCTGGGGATTTTGGGAATAGATTATGCTAGCATAGAGCTAGCAAATCCCAAAAGCTCGGTCCAAACTTTGCCGTAGGGGCTAAGCATAGGCAGTACCAAGACGAAGGGTTATATGGCCAGGGGGACCCTACTTTGACCATGGATTGTGGAACAATGAAAAATTTACCCAGCTGGGGATTTTGGGAATAGATTATGCTAGCATAGAGCTAGCAAATCCCAAAAGCTCGGTCCAAACTTTGCCGTAGGGGCTAAGCATAGGCAGTACCAAGACGAAGGGTTATATGGCCAGGGGGACCCTACTTTGACCATGGATTGTGGAACAATGAAAAATTTACCCAGCTGGGGATTTTGGGAATGGATTATGCTAGCATAGAGCTAGCAAATCCCAAAAGCTCGGTCCAAACTTTGCCGTAGGGGCTAAGCATAGGCAGTACCAAGACGAAGGGTTATATGGCCAGGGGGACCCTACTTTGACCATGGATTGTGGAACAATGAAAAATTTACCCAGCTGGGGATTTTGGGAATAGATTATGCTAGCATAGAGCTAGCAAATCCCAAAAGCTCGGTCCAAACTTTGCCGTAGGGGCTAAGCATAGGCAGTACCAAGACGAAGGGTTATATGGCCAGGGGGACCCTACTTTGACCATGGATTGTGGAACAATGAAAAATTTACCCAGCTGGGGATTTTGGGAATGGATTATGCTAGCATAGAGCTAGCAAATCCCAAAAGCTCGGTCCAAACTTTGCCGTAGGGGCTAAGCATAGGCAGTACCAAGACGAAGGGTTATATGGCCAGGGGGACCCTACTTTGACCATGGATTGTGGAACAATGAAAAATTTACCCAGCTGGGGATTTTGGGAATAGATTATGCTAGCATAGAGCTAGCAAATCCCAAAAGCTCGGTCCAAACTTTGCCGTAGGGGCTAAGCATAGGCAGTACCAAGACGAAGGGTTATATGGCCAGGGGGACCCTACTTTGACCATGGATTGTGGAACAATGAAAAATTTACCCAGCTGGGGATTTTGGGAATAGATTATGCTAGCATAGAGCTAGCAAATCCCAAAAGCTCGGTCCAAACTTTGCCGTAGGGGCTAAGCATAGGCAGTACCAAGACGAAGGGTTATATGGCCAGGGGGACCCTACTTTGACCATGGATTGTGGAACAATGAAAAATTTACCCAGCTGGGGATTTTGGGAATGGATTATGCTAGCATAGAGCTAGCAAATCCCAAAAGCTCGGTCCAAACTTTGCCGTAGGGGCTAAGCATAGGCAGTACCAAGACGAAGGGTTATATGGCCAGGGGGACCCTACTTTGACCATGGATTGTGGAACAATGAAAAATTTACCCAGCTGGGGATTTTGGGAATGGATTATGCTAGCATAGAGCTAGCAAATCCCAAAAGCTCGGTCCAAACTTTGCCGTAGGGGCTAAGCATAGGCAGTACCAAGACGAAGGGTTATATGGCCAGGGGGACCCTACTTTGACCATGGATTGTGGAACAATGAAAAATTTACCCAGCTGGGGATTTTGGGAATAGATTATGCTAGCATAGAGCTAGCAAATCCCAAAAGCTCGGTCCAAACTTTGCCGTAGGGGCTAAGCATAGGCAGTACCAAGACGAAGGGTTATATGGCCAGGGGGACCCTACTTTGACCATGGATTGTGGAACAATGAAAAATTTACCCAGCTGGGGATTTTGGGAATGGATTATGCTAGCATAGAGCTAGCAAATCCCAAAAGCTCGGTCCAAACTTTGCCGTAGGGGCTAAGCATAGGCAGTACCAAGACGAAGGGTTATATGGCCAGGGGGACCCTACTTTGACCATGGATTGTGGAACAATGAAAAATTTACCCAGCTGGGGATTTTGGGAATAGATTATGCTAGCATAGAGCTAGCAAATCCCAAAAGCTCGGTCCAAACTTTGCCGTAGGGGCTAAGCATAGGCAGTACCAAGACGAAGGGTTATATGGCCAGGGGGACCCTACTTTGACCATGGATTGTGGAACAATGAAAAAAATTTACCCAGCTGGGGATTTTGGGAATGGATTATGCTAGCATAGAGCTAGCAAATCCCAAAAGCTCGGTCCAAACTTTGCCGTAGGGGCTAAGCATAGGCAGTACCAAGACGAAGGGTTATATGGCCAGGGGGACCCTACTTTGACCATGGATTGTGGAACAATGAAAAATTTACCCAGCTGGGGATTTTGGGAATAGATTATGCTAGCATAGAGCTAGCAAATCCCAAAAGCTCGGTCCAAACTTTGCCGTAGGGGCTAAGCATAGGCAGTACCAAGACGAAGGGTTATATGGCCAGGGGGACCCTACTTTGACCATGGATTGTGGAACAATGAAAAATTTACCCAGCTGGGGATTTTGGGAATGGATTATGCTAGCATAGAGCTAGCAAATCCCAAAAGCTCGGTCCAAACTTTGCCGTAGGGGCTAAGCATAGGCAGTACCAAGACGAAGGGTTATATGGCCAGGGGGACCCTACTTTGACCATGGATTGTGGAACAATGAAAAATTTACCCAGCTGGGGATTTTGGGAATAGATTATGCTAGCATAGAGCTAGCAAATCCCAAAAGCTCGGTCCAAACTTTGCCGTAGGGGCTAAGCATAGGCAGTACCAAGACGAAGGGTTATATGGCCAGGGGGACCCTACTTTGACCATGGATTGTGGAACAATGAAAAATTTACCCAGCTGGGGATTTTGGGAATGGATTATGCTAGCATAGAGCTAGCAAATCCCAAAAGCTCGGTCCAAACTTTGCCGTAGGGGCTAAGCATAGGCAGTACCAAGACGAAGGGTTATATGGCCAGGGGGACCCTACTTTGACCATGGATTGTGGAACAATGAAAAATTTACCCAGCTGGGGATTTTGGGAATAGATTATGCTAGCATAGAGCTAGCAAATCCCAAAAGCTCGGTCCAAACTTTGCCGTAGGGGCTAAGCATAGGCAGTACCAAGACGAAGGGTTATATGGCCAGGGGGACCCTACTTTGACCATGGATTGTGGAACAATGAAACAAATTTACCCAGCTGGGGATTTTGGGAATGGATTATGCTAGCATAGAGCTAGCAAATCCCAAAAGCTCGGTCCAAACTTTGCCGTAGGGGCTAAGCATAGGCAGTACCAAGACGAAGGGTTATATGGCCAGGGGGACCCTACTTTGACCATGGATTGTGGAACAATGAAAAATTTACCCAGCTGGGGATTTTGGGAATAGATTATGCTAGCATAGAGCTAGCAAATCCCAAAAGCTCGGTCCAAACTTTGCCGTAGGGGCTAAGCATAGGCAGTACCAAGACGAAGGGTTATATGGCCAGGGGGACCCTACTTTGACCATGGATTGTGGAACAATGAAAAATTTACCCAGCTGGGGATTTTGGGAATGGATTATGCTAGCATAGAGCTAGCAAATCCCAAAAGCTCGGTCCAAACTTTGCCGTAGGGGCTAAGCATAGGCAGTACCAAGACGAAGGGTTATATGGCCAGGGGGACCCTACTTTGACCATGGATTGTGGAACAATGAAAAATTTACCCAGCTGGGGATTTTGGGAATAGATTATGCTAGCATAGAGCTAGCAAATCCCAAAAGCTCGGTCCAAACTTTGCCGTAGGGGCTAAGCATAGGCAGTACCAAGACGAAGGGTTATATGGCCAGGGGGACCCTACTTTGACCATGGATTGTGGAACAATGAAAAATTTACCCAGCTGGGGATTTTGGGAATGGATTATGCTAGCATAGAGCTAGCAAATCCCAAAAGCTCGGTCCAAACTTTGCCGTAGGGGCTAAGCATAGGCAGTACCAAGACGAAGGGTTATATGGCCAGGGGGACCCTACTTTGACCATGGATTGTGGAACAATGAAAAATTTACCCAGCTGGGGATTTTGGGAATAGATTATGCTAGCATAGAGCTAGCAAATCCCAAAAGCTCGGTCCAAACTTTGCCGTAGGGGCTAAGCATAGGCAGTACCAAGACGAAGGGTTATATGGCCAGGGGGACCCTACTTTGACCATGGATTGTGGAACAATGAAAAATTTACCCAGCTGGGGATTTTGGGAATGGATTATGCTAGCACGAAATGGCATGCAGTGTTTTAATGCGTTGTTTGATTTATCTTTTATTAGTTGAAAAGATAAAGTCTTGTATACATTGAATAAGCTAGCAGAACATGGGTTATGGCACGCCGTTCTCGTCAAAAGTATGATTCAAACATAAGTTATTTTACACATTCAAAATTTTGATAACACTCTCAAATTAAAATTCACACTCAAACAAAAAAAAATAAAAATAAAACACACACTCAAAAATAATTAAAATTATACTCACTTGAAAACGGTTGTTAACTTTAATACACACATCAACTACGAAAATTGCAATCTATAGTTAGGTACAAGTCCCCCCCCCCAAAAAAAAACACCTACTGTTTATCACGTATTGTGTTATTACGAGGAGGTTTAACTAATCAACCAAAAGCTATATTTTTTTTAAAGCAATGGACACAGTGCAGGCCGTGTTGCCATAAATGCCATACTTACAAGTATGCGTTCGAATCTAATCCAAAGCAGCATGGATTTTGCGATATAAGGGGACGACCATTTAATTCTGAGGGGGGGGGCTGGCAGTTTCGGTCAAGCCAAAATATTTTTTTTCAATATTTTCAGGGTCAGAAAATTTATTTTTCGCCACTTCGAGGCAAGAATATTTATTTTTCATATACTATAATATGTAATAGGATCTCGGGCCAGGATATTTATTTTATTTTCCTAGAAGTGAGGGCCAGAATATTTATTTTCAGCTTTGGCCGGGCCAGAATATTTATTTACAAAAACTGCCAAGCCCCCTACTCAGAATCAAATGGTGATCCCCTAAACAGATTTAAAAAAATTAATGTTCATCACTGAACTAGTATAACGTACGGAGATAATTATATAAATGTCCAGTTTATCAGCTCACCATACCAAATTCAATTATCTATTAATTGGGTATCCTCGTCCGTCTGCCCGTACATCTTCGTACCCCTATGGAATGAGCCCTACGGCAAAGTTTTGACCGAGCTTTTGGGATATGCTAGTACTATCCAAGCACTATCTAGCCCTTTAAATCCATGCTGGGTAAAGTTTTACTTTTTTCTTGATAGCTGGTCAAACTTGGGTACCCTCGTCCTTCTGTCCCTACATCTTGGTACCCCTATGGAATGAGCCCTACGGCAAAGTTTGGACCAAGCTTTAAGGATATGCTAGTACTATCCTAGCACTATCTAGCCCTTTAATCCCTTGCTGGGTAAATTTTTAGTTTTTTCTTGATAGTTGGTCAAACTTGGGTACCCTCGTCCGTCTGCCCCTACATTTTGGTACCACTATGGAATGAGCCCTACTGCAAATTTTGGACCGAGCTTTTGGGATATGCTAGTACTATCCAAGCACTATTCAGTCCATTAATCCCTATCTGGGTAATTTTTTACTTTTTTATTGATTATCGGTCAAAGTTGGGTACCCTCGTCCGTCAGCCCCTACATCTTAGTACCCCTATGGAATGAGTCCTACGGCAAAGTTTGGACCGAGCTTTTGGGATATGCTAGTACTGTCCTACCACTATCTAGTCTTTTAATCCCTAGCTGGGTAAATTTTTACTTGTTTCTTGATTGTTGGTCAAAGTTTGGTACCCTCGACCGTCTGCCCCTAGATTTTGGTATCAATATGGAATGTTCTCTACGGCAAAGTTCCGACCGATCTTTTGGGATATGCTTGTACTATCCCAGCACTATCTACCCCTTTAATCCCATGCTGGGTAAAGTTTTACTTTTTTCTTGATAGCTGGTCAAACTTGGGTACCCTCGTCCGTCTGCCCCTACATTTTGGTACACCTATGGAATGAGCCCTGCGGCAAAGTTTGGACCGAGCTTTTAGGATATGCTAGTACTATCCTAGCACTATCTAGCCCTTTAATCCCCTGCTGGGTAAATTTTTACTTTTTTCTTGATAGTTGGTCAAACTTGGGTACCCTCGTCCATCTGCCCCTACATCTTGGTACCCCTATGGAATAAGCCCTACGGCAAAGTTTTGACCGAGCTTTTGGGATATGCTAGTACTATCCTAGCACTATCTAGCTCTTTAATCCCCTGCTGGGTAAATTTTTACTTTTTTCTTGATAGTTGGTCAAACTTGGGTACCCTCGTCCGTCTGCTCCTACATTTTGGTACCACTATGGAATGAGCCCTACTGCAAAGTTTGGACCGAGCTTTTGGGATATGCTAGTACTATCCTACCACTATCTAGTCTTTTAATCCCTAGCTGTGTAAATTTTTACTTGTTTCTTGATTGTTGGTCAAAGTTGGGTACCCTCGACCGTCTGCCCCTAGATTTTGGTACGAATATGGAATGTTCTCTACGGCAAAGTTTGGACCGAGCTTTTGGAATATGCTTGTACTATCCAAGCACTATCTAGCCCTTTAAATCCATGCTTGATAAAGTTTTACTTTTTTCTTGATAGCTGGTCAAACTTGGGTACCCTCGTCCTTCTGCCCCTACATCTTGGTATCCCTATGGAATGAGCCCTACGGCAAGGTTTGGACCAAGCTTTGAGGATATGCTAGAACTATCCAAGCACTATTCAGTCCTTTAATCCCTATCTGGGTAAATTTTTACTTTTTTCTTGATTATCGGTCAAAGTTGGGTACCTCGTCCGTCAGCCCCTACATCTTAGTACCCCTATGGAATGAGCCCTACGGCAAAGTTTTGACCGAGCTTTTGGGATATGCTAGTACTATCCTAGCACTATCTAGCCCTTTAATCCCTTGCTGGGTAAATTTTTACTTTTTTCTTGATAGTTGGTCAAACTTGGGTACCCTCGTCCATCTGCCCCTACATCTTGGTACCCCTATGGAATAAGGCCTACGGCAAAGTTTTGACCGAGCTTTTTGGATATGCTAGTACTATCCTAGCACTATCTAGCCCTTTAATCCCCTGCTGAATAGATTTTTACTTTTTTCTTGATAGTTGGTCAAACTTGGGTACCCTCGTCCGTCTGCCCCTACATTTTGGTACCACTATGGAATGAGCCCTAGGGCAAAGTTTGGACCAAACTTTGAGGATATGCTAGAACTATCCAAGCACTATTCAGTCCTTTAATCCCTATCTGGGTAATTTTTTACTTTTTTCTTGATTATCGGTCAAAGTTGGGTACCCTCGTCCGTCAGCCCCTACATCTTAGTACCCCTATGGAATGAGCCCTACGGCAAAGTTTTGACCGAGCTTTTGGGATATGCTAGTACTATCCTAGCACTATCTAGCTCTTTAATCCCTTGCTGGGTAAATTTTTACTTTTTTCTTGATAGTTGGTCAAACTTGGGTACCCTCGTCCATCTGCCCCTACATCTTGGTACCCCTATGGAATAAGCCCTACGGCAAAGTTTTGACCGAGCTTTTGGGATATGCTAGTACTATCAAGCACTATCTAGCTCTTTAATCCCCTGCTTGGTAAATTTTTACTTTTTTCTTGATAGTTGGTCAAACTTGGGTACCCTCGACCGTCTGCCCCTACATCTTGGTACCCATATGGAATGAGCCCTACGGCAAAGTTTGGACCGAGCTTTTGGGATATGCTAGTACTATCCTAGCACTATCCAGCCGTTTAATCCCCTGCTGGGTAAATTTTTACTTTTTTCTAAATTGTTGGTCAAAGTTGGGAACCTCGTCCTTCTGACCCTACATCTTGGTACCCCTATGGAATGAGCCCTACGGCAAAGTTTGGACCAAGCTTTGAGGATATGCTAGAACTATCCAAGCACTATTCAGTCCTTTAATCCCTATCTGGGTAAATTTTTACTTTTTTCTTGATTATCGGTCAAATTTGGGTACCCTCGTCCGTCAGCCCCTACATCTTAGTACCCCTATGGAATGAGCCCTACGGCAAAGTTTGGACCGAGCTTTTAGGATATGCTAGTACTATCCTAGCACTATCTAGCCCTTTTATCCCCTGCTGGGTAAATTTTTACTTTTTTCTTGATAGTTGGTCAAACTTGGGTACCCTCGTCCATCTGCCCCTACATCTTGGTACCCCTATGGAATAAGCCCTACGGCAAAGTTTTGACCGAGCTTTTGGGATATGCTAGTACTATCCTAGCACTATCTAGCTCTTTAATCCCCTGCTGGGTAAATTTTTACTTTTTTCTTGATAGTTGGTCAAACTTGGGTACCCTCGTCCGTCTGCTCCTACATTTTGGTACCACTATGGAATGAGCCCTACTGCAAAGTTTGGACCGAGCTTTTGGGATATGCTAGTACTATCCTACCACTATCTAGTCTTTTAATCCCTAGCTGTGTAAATTTTTACTTGTTTCTTGATTGTTGGTCAAAGTTGGGTACCCTCGACCGTCTGCCCCTAGATTTTGGTACGAATATGGAATGTTCTCTACGGCAAAGTTTGGACCGAGCTTTTGGGATATGCTTGTACTATCCAAGCACTATCTAGCCCTTTAAATCCATGCTGGGTAAAGTTTTACTTTTTTCTTGATAGCTGGTCAAACTTGGGTACCCTCGTCCTTCTGCCCCTACATCTTGGTACCCCTATGGAATGAGCCCTACGGCAAAGTTTGGACCAAGCTTTAAGGATATGCTAGTACTATCCAAGCACTATTCAGTCCTTTAATCCCTATCTGTGTAAATTTTTACTTTTTTCTTGATTATCGGTCAAAGTTGGGCCCCCTCGTCCGTCAGCCCCTACATCTTAGTACCCCTATGGAATGAGCCCTACGGCAAAGTTTGGACCGAGCTTTTGAGATATGCTAGTACTATCCTACCACTATCTAGTCTTTTAATCCTTAGCTGGGTAAATTTTTACTTGTTTCTTGATTGTTGGTCAAAGTTTGGTACCCTCGACCGTCTGCCCCTAGATTTTGGTACCAATATGGAATGTTCTCTACGGCAAAGTTCGGACCGAGCTTTTGGGATATGCTTGTACAGTACTATCCCAGCACTATCTAGCCCTTTAATCCCATGCCGGGTAAAGTTTTACTTTTTTCTTGATAGCTGGTCAAACTTGGGTACCCTCGTCCGTCTGCCCCTACATTTTGGTACCCCTATGGAATGAGCCCTGCGGCAAAGTTTGGGGAGAGCTTTAAGGATATGCTAGTACTATCATAGCACTATTCAGTCCTTTAATCCTTATCTGGGTAAATTTTTACTTTTTTCTTGATTGTTGGTCAAACTTGGGTACCCTCGTCCGTCTGCCCCTACATTTTGGTACCACTATGGAATGAGCCCTACGGCAAAGTTTGGACCGAGCTTTTGGGATATGCTAGTATTATCCTAGCACTATCTAGTCCTTTAATCCCTAGCTTGGTAAATTTTTACTTTTTTCTTGATTGTTGGTCAAAGTTGGGAACCCTCGACCGTCTGCCCCCCTACATCTTGGTACCCATATGGAATGAGCCCTACGGCAAAGTTTGGACTGAGCTTTTGGGGTATGCTAGTACTATCCTAGCACTATTCAGTCCTTTAATCCCTATCTGGGTAAATTTTTACTTTTTTCTTGATTATCGGTCAAAGTTGGGTACCTCGTCCGTCAGCCCCTACATCTTAGTACCCCTATGGAATGAGCCCTACGGCAAAGTTTTGACCGAGCTTTTGGGATATGCTAGTACTATCCTAGCACTATCTAGCCCTTTAATCCCTTGCTGGGTAAATTTTTACTTTTTTCTTGATAGTTGGTCAAACTTGGGTACCCTCGTCCATCTGCCCCTACATCTTGGTACCCCTATGGAATAAGGCCTACGGCAAAGTTTTGACCGATCTTTTGGGATATGCTAGTACTATCCTAGCACTATCTAGCCCTTTAATCCCTAGCTGGGTAAATTTTTACTTTTTTCTTGATAGTTGGTCAAACTTGGGTACCCTCGTCCGTCTGCCCCTACATTTTGGTACCACTATGGAATGAGCCCTACGGCAAAGTTTTGACCGAGCTTTTGGGATATGCTAGTACTATCCTAACACTATCTAGTCTTTTAATCCCTAGCTGGGTAAATTTTTACTTGTTTCTTGATTGTTGGTCAAAGTTTGGTACCCGTGACCGTCTGCCCCTAGATTTTGGTACCAATATGGAATGAGCCCTACGGCAAAGTTTGGACCGAGCTTTTGGGATATGTTAGTATTATCCTAGCACTATCCAGTCCTTTAATCCCTAGCTGGGTAAATTTTTACTTTTTTCTTGATTGTTGGTCAAAGTTGGGAACCCTCGACCGTCTGCCCCTACATCTTGGTACCCATATGGAATGAGCCCTACGGCAAAGTTTGGACCGAGCTTTTGGGATATGCTAGTACTATCCTAGCACTATCCAGTCGTTTAATCCCCTGCTGGGTAAATTTTTACTTTTTTCTTGAATGTTGGTCAAAGATGGGAACCCTAGACCGTCTGCCCCTACATCTTGGTACCCCTATTGAATGAGCCCTGTGGCAAAGTTTGGACCAAGCTTTAAGGATATGCTAGTACTATCCAAGCACTATTCAGTCCTTTAATCCCTATCTGGGTAAATTTTTACTTTTTTCTTGATTATCGGTCAAAGTTGGGTACCCTCGTCCGTCAGCCCCTACATCTTAGTACCCCTATGGAATGAGTCCTACGGCAAAGTTTGGACCGAGCTTTTGGGATATGCTAGTACTATCCTAGCACTATCTAGCTCTTTAATCCCCTGCTGGGTAAATTTTTACTTTTTTCTTGATAGTTGGCCAAACTTGGGTACCCTCGTCCATCTGCCCTACATCTTGGTACCCCTATGGAATAAGCCCTACGGCAAAGTTTTGACCGAGCTTTTGGGATATGCTAGTACTATCCTAGCACTATCTAGCACTTTAATCCCCTGCTGGGTAAATTTTTACTTTTTTCTTGATAGTTGGTCAAACTTGGGTACCCTCGTCCGTCTGCCCCTACATTTTGGTACCACTATGGAATGAGCCCTACGGCAAAGTTTTGACCGAGCTTTAAGGATATGCTAGTACTATCATAGCACTATTCAGTCCTTTAATCCTTATCTGGGTAAATTTTTACTTTTTTCTTGATTGTTGGTCAAACTTGGGTACCCTCGACCGTCTGCCCCTAGATTTTGGTACCAATATGGAATGTTCTCTACGGCAAAGTTCGGACCGAGCTTTTGGGATATGCTTGTACAGTACTATCCCAGCACTATCTAGCCCTTTAATCCCATGCCGGGTAAAGTTTTACTTTTTTCTTGATAGCTGGTCAAACTTGGGTACCCTCGTCCGTCTGCCCCTACATTTTGGTACCCCTATGGAATGAGCCCTGCGGCAAAGTTTGGGGAGAGCTTTAAGGATATGCTAGTACTATCATAGCACTATTCAGTCCTTTAATCCTTATCTGGGTAAATTTTTACTTTTTTCTTGATTGTTGGTCAAACTTGGGTACCCTCGTCCGTCTGCCCCTACATTTTGGTACCACTATGGAATGAGCCCTACGGCAAAGTTTGGACCGAGCTTTTGGGATATGCTAGTATTATCCTAGCACTATCTAGTCCTTTAATCCCTAGCTTGGTAAATTTTTACTTTTTTCTTGATTGTTGGTCAAAGTTGGGAACCCTCGACCGTCTGCCCCCCTACATCTTGGTACCCATATGGAATGAGCCCTACGGCAAAGTTTGGACTGAGCTTTTGGGGTATGCTAGTACTATCCTAGCACTATCCAGCCGTTTAATCCCCTGCTGGGTAAATTTTTACTCTTTTCTTGATTGTTGGTCAAAGTTGGGAACCCTTGACCGTCTGCCCCTACATCTTGGTACCCATATGGAATAAGCCATACGGCAAAGTTTTGACCGAGCTTTTGGGATATGCTAGTACTATCCTAGCACTATCTAGCCCTTTAATCCCTTGCTGGGTAAATTTTTACTTTTTTCTTGATAGTTGGTCAAACTTGGGTACCCTCGTCCATCTGCCCCTACATCTTGGTACCCCTATGGAATAAGCCCTACGGCAAAATTTTGACCGAGCTTTTGGGATATGCTAGTACTATCCTAGCACTATCTAGCCCTTTAATCCCTAGCTGGGTAAATTTTTACTTTTTTCTTGATAGTTGGTCAAACTTGGGTACCCTCGTCCGTCTGCCTCTACATTTTGGTACCACTATGGAATGAGCCCTACGGCAAAGTTTGGACCGAGCTTTTGGGATATGCTAGTACTATCCTAACACTATCTAGTCTTTTAATCCCTAGCTGGGTAAATTTTTACTTGTTTCTTGATTGTTGGTCAAAGTTTGGTACCCGTGACCGTCTGCCCCTAGATTTTGGTACCAATATGGAATGAGCCCTACAGCAAAGTTTGGACCGAGCTTTTGGGATATGTTAGTATTATCCTAGCACTATCCAGTCCTTTAATCCCTAGCTGGGTAAATTTTTACTTTTTTCTTGATTGTTGGTCAAAGTTGGGAACCCTCGACCGTCTGCCCCTACATCTTGGTACCCATATGGAATGAGCCCTACGGCAAAGTTTGGACCGAGCTTTTGGGATATGCTAGTACTATCCTAGCACTATCCAGTCGTTTAATCCCCTGCTGGGTAAATTTTTACTTTTTTCTTGAATGTTGGTCAAAGATGGGAACCCTAGACCGTCTGCCCCTACATCTTGGTACCCCTATTGAATGAGCCCTGTGGCAAAGTTTGGACCAAGCTTTAAGGATATGCTAGTACTATCCAAGCACTATTCAGTCCTTTAATCCCTATCTGGGTAAATTTTTACTTTTTTCTTGATTATCGGTCAAAGTTGGGTACCCTCGTCCGTCAGCCCCTACATCTTAGTACCCCTATGGAATGAGTCCTACGGCAAAGTTTGGACCGAGCTTTTGGGATATGCTAGTACTATCCTAGCACTATCTAGCTCTTTAATCCCCTGCTGGGTAAATTTTTACTTTTTTCTTGATAGTTGGCCAAACTTGGGTACCCTCGTCCATCTGCCCTACATCTTGGTACCCCTATGGAATAAGCCCTACGGCAAAGTTTTGACCGAGCTTTTGGGATATGCTAGTACTATCCTAGCACTATCTAGCACTTTAATCCCCTGCTGGGTAAATTTTTACTTTTTTCTTGATAGTTGGTCAAACTTGGGTACCCTCGTCCGTCTGCCCCTACATTTTGGTACCACTATGGAATGAGCCCTACGGCAAAGTTTTGACCGAGCTTTTGGGATATGCTAGTACAATTCTACCACTATCCAGTATTTTAATCCCTAGCTGGGTAAATTTTTACTTGTTTCTTGATTGTTGGTCAAACTTGGGTACCCTCGACCGTCTGCCCCTAGATTTTGGTACCAATATGGAATGTTCTCTACGGCAAAGTTCGGACCGAGCTTTTTGGATATGCTTGTACTATCCCAACACTATCTAGCCCTTTAATCCCATGCTGGGTAAATTTTTACTTTTTTCTTGATAGCTGGTCAAACTTGGGTACCCTCGTCAGTCTGCCCCTACATTTTGGTACCCCTATGGAATGAGCCCTTCGGCAAAGTTTGGGAAGAGCTTTAAGGATATGCTAGTACTATCATAGCACTATTCAGTCCTTTAATCCCTATCTGGGTAAATTTTTACTTTTTTCTTGATTGTTGGTCAAACTTGGGTACCCTCGTCCGTCTGCCCCTACATTTTGGTACCACTATGGAATGAGCCCTACGGCAAAGTTTGGACTGAACTTTTGGGATATGCTAGTATTATCCTAGCACTATCCAGTCCTTTAATCCCTAGCTGGGTAAATTTTTACTTTTTTCTTGATTGTTGGTCAAACTTGGGTACCCTCGTCCGTCTGCCCCTACATTTTGGTACCACTATGGAATGAGCCCTACGGCAAAGTTTGGACCGAACTTTTGGGATATGCTAGTATTATCCTAGCACTATCCAGCCATTTAATCCCCTGCTGGGTAAGTTTTTACTTTTTTCTTGATTGTTGGTCAAAGTTGGGAACCCTCGACCGTCTGCCCCTACATCTTGGTACCCATATGGAATGAGCCCTTCGGCAAAGTTTGGGAAGAGCTTTAAGGATATGCTAGTACTTTCCAAGCACTATTCAGTCCTTTAATCCCTATCTGGGTAAATTTTTACTTTTTTCTTGAATATCGGTCAAAGTTGGGTACCCTCGTCCGTCAGCCCCTACATCTTAGTACCCCTATGGAATGAGCCCTACGGCAAATTTTTGACCGAGCTTTTAAGATATGCTAGTATTATCCTAGCACTATCCAGCTATTTAATCCCCTGCTGGGTAAATTTTTACTTTTTTCTTGATTGTTGGTCAAAGTTGGGAACCCTCGACCGTCTGCCCCTACATCTTGGTACCCATATGGAATGAGCCCTTCGGCAAAGTTTGAGAAGAGCTTTAAGGATATGCTAGTACTTTCCAAGCACTATTCAGTCCTTTAATCCCTATTTGGGTAAATTTTTACTTTTTTTTCTTGAATATCGGTCAAAGTTGGGTACCCTCGTCCGTCAGCCCCTACATCTTAGTACCCCTATGGAATGAGCCCTACGGCAAATTTTTGACCGAGCTTTTAAGATATGCTAGTATTATCCTAGCACTATCCAATCCTTTAATCCCTAGCTGGGTAAATTTTTACTTTTTTCTTGATTGTTGGTCAAAGTTGGGAACCTCGTCCTTCTGCCGCTACATCTTGGTACCCCTATGGAATGTTCCCTACGGCAAAGTTTGGACCGAGCTTTTGGGGTATGATAGTATTATCCTAGCACTATCCAGTCATTTAATCCCTAGCTGGGTAAATTTTTACTTTTTTCTTGATTGTTGGTCAAAGTTGGGTACCCTCGACCGTCTGCCCCTACATCTTGGTACCCATATGGAATGAGCCCTACGGCAAAGTTTCGACCGAACTTTTGGGATATGCTAGTACTATCCTAGCACTATCCAGTCCTTTAATCACTAGCTGGGAAATTTTCACTTTTTTCTTCATTGTTGGTAAAAGTTGGGTACCCTGGTCCTTCTGACCCTAAATTTTGGTACCCATATGGAATGAGCCCTATGGCAAAGTCTTGACCGAGCTTTGGGGATTTTTTTCTACTTTACAGGATGCCGAACAAGTATTTGACCTTTAAGAAAAAGTGGCTATTGGTTTCTATTATTTAACAGTCTTTTGATAAAAAATAGCTACTACTGGTTTTTCTTCTGCATTGTTTCAATGTGTGTTATCTAGTCACTATCTAATGGATACGAAAAACCTAATATTTATTTGTTCAAACACATTTGCAATAAATGGTTAGGACACATATATTCAAATCAAACATTCAACAAACTTGTACCAGAATAAAAAATGAATTAAACGTAACTAAAACGCTTTAAATACTTGTACGTTGATACGTTTTTCCTTAAGTATAGGTGGTCTAGTGGTCTAGGGCACTGGACACCGTGCAGGCGATGTTGTCATAGATGACAACCAGTATGGGTTCGAATCCAGCTATAGACCATGTTGGATTTTCTGATGTCAACAGCTTTAAAAATATGATTTTTATCACTGTTGGCATATGGATATACTTTCTACCTTTGCAACTAACCTACAATATCTATATATTTACTATAGAAAATAAAGAGATGTGGAATAAGTGTATGCGACACAGCCCACAATTAAACGGCAATTTAGAAAAAAATAAAGATGTAATATAAGTACAAGGTGGTTGAAAATATTGAAAGCTATCTCGCACACAAAAATTACCATCATTAAAATATATAAGAGCATACACCTCAAGCACGGGGATACGTTTTACAGCATCCACACGGCACAGGAGACAAACTCTGCAAAAAATAGAAAATAAAGAGATGTGGAATAAGTGTATGCGACACAGCCCACAATTAAACGGCAATTTAGAAAAAAATAAAGATGTAATATAAGTACAAGGTGGTTGAAAATATTGAAAGCTATCTCGCACACAAAAATTACCATCATTAAAATATATAAGAGCATACACCTCAAGCACGGGGATACGTTTTACAGCATCCACACGGCACAGGAGACAAACTCTGCAAAAAATAGAAAATAAAGAGATGTGGAATAAGTGTATGCGACACAGCCCACAATTAAACGGCAATTTAGAAAAAAATAAAGATGTAATATAAGTACAAGGTGGTTGAAAATATTGAAAGCTATCTCGCACACAAAAATTACCATCATTAAAATATATAAGAGCATACACCTCAAGCACGGGGATACGTTTTACAGCATCCACACGGCACAGGAGACAAACTCTGCAAAAAATAGAAAATAAAGAGATGTGGAATAAGTGTATGCGACACAGCCCACAATTAAACGGCAATTTAGAAAAAAATAAAGATGTAATATAAGTACAAGGTGGTTGAAAATATTGAAAGCTATCTCGCACACAAAAATTACCATCATTAAAATATATAAGAGCATACACCTCAAGCACGGGGATACGTTTTACAGCATCCACACGGCACAGGAGACAAACTCTGCAAAAAATAGAAAATAAAGAGATGTGGAATAAGTGTATGCGACACAGCCCACAATTAAACGGCAATTTAGAAAAAATTAAAGATGTAATATAAGTACAAGGTGGTTGAAAATATTGAAAGCTATCTCGCACACAAAAATTACCATCATTAAAATATATAAGAGCATACACCTCAAGCACGGGGATACGTTTTACAGCATCCACACGGCACAGGAGACAAACTCTGCAAAAAATAGAAAATAAAGAGATGTGGAATAAGTGTATGCGACACAGCCCACAATTAAACGGCAATTTAGAAAAAAATAAAGATGTAATATAAGTACAAGGTGGTTGAAAATATTGAAAGCTATCTCGCACACAAAAATTACCATCATTAAAATATATAAGAGCATACACCTCAAGCACGGGGATACGTTTTACAGCATCCACACGGCACAGGAGACAAACTCTGCAACATTCAATGGTCATGCACAGTGTTTACATTTAATTGAAAAGGTTTTTTTAACTACAGTAGTAAACCACACCCAGCAAAACAATCACTTTTACCTTCAAAGAGAAATAATTCTATAAGAAATTGACCCAATTACATTTTTAACAATAATTAATAAAGTTGAAAATTAAGAAAAAAATCCAAAAAGCACAGTTCTTAATTCCTACATGGCTTTTTGGGTCTTCTTAAAAAATTTCAGGGTAGATAGATCTTGGCACGCTGACCACTTTTACCTGTTTGTGGGAATTTCGATATGTGAGGCCGTTTTTGTGTTATTTGCAAAAAATGCAATTTACCTACCCCTATGGTCTATTTTTAGCCACGACGATTATATTTTTCCTTAAAAAAGTCTAAACTCCACATCATACACTAAAAAAACACACGCCATGCTGGACTTTTAGTGTCAGAGCAGTTAAAGTCTGAAAAAGTTAACAGACGGACGGACGACAAAGATTAATGCTCGCATGACCCTTCGGTTCAGGTGAGCAAAAATGTGTATAGGAAAATTGTACGATATTGCGATTTTTTGGTTTTTAGATATTACCATTTTCGCGCGTTTTCTTATTGTTCGCTGGCTTATTGTTCGCTAACTTGATTTTTGTTATTGTTCGCTGGCTTATTGTTCGCTAGCTTGAGTTTAGTGGCCATAAGTCCTATACGGGGTCATCTAAAAATTTCAACGGGCAATCTTGTAGAGCTCAATTAGCTGAACATTAAGGTAAGCAAAACATTTTCCCTATCTCCTATTGTTCAAAATCTCATACCCGTAGCCAGGGGGGGGGGGGGTTCGAGGGGTTCGGACGAACCCCCCTTGGACAATTTTTTTTATCAAAATAAGGAAAAATCAGGTGAAAAATGGGTTAAGCACTATTAAAGTCAGAAAAAATTGGGAAATCGAACCCCCCTCTTCACATTTTCGAACCCCCTGTTGAAAAATTCTGGCTACGGGTATGAATCTAGAAGGCTAAAAACACTATTTTTTTTATATTTAAGGGACCATAACCCCTATAAGGGGTCATGTCACGATTAAGACCTTATGAACAATTTTGTAGAGTTCAATTCGCTGAACATTTAAGCAAGCAACATCATTTTCCCTATCTTTAATAGTTAACAATCTATAAGGCAAACACCACTATTTTTTTGGCATTTAAGGGGTCATAACCCCTATAAGAAGTCATCTGACAATTTCGACCCAATACAATTTTGTCGAGCTTACCATATGAGATTAAAATAACTTCAATTTATCTTATATAGTACATGAGATATAAGACAAAATTTGTGCTTAGGATGTAGATCATAGTTATGCCTATGACGTCACAAGGGGGTTAGCGACTTCAAACATGGAAAGCTTTGAGTGACATGTCAAATTTTAAGCATACCTTATTATACATCAAAAGAAAGGCAAATTTATTAGTTTTTCAAAGATACAGACAGTTGTGACAAATTAAGTATAATTAAAGCTAAGCAATCAATTGAATATTGTCCTCTTAATGACAATTTCATTTGAAAATGTGAACAGCCATTGCATTGTTGAGGTATTGAAAAAAATGAATGGACAAAAAACATTTTATTTTTTTAGTGAAACTTGTAGAGCTGGGTGCCTTGTCTTTTTTAATATCCACTCTTAGGGTACGATAGCCGTTTTTTAAGAACAGCATTTCACTTCATGTAAAAAATCAATTTTACCACTCTTGTCCCCACTCTTTTCAAAACAGGAAATTCAGTGATATCTCCCTTTTGTATTCATTCACTTATTTCATTTGTAAAAATTAAATCACACAAAAACTTACTTTATCTTCAAAAAGAAATTCTTAATTTTATGATTGATGCAAAAGTATTAAAGTTTTCAACAGAATTAACATAAATAACAAGGGGGACCCCCTGTACCTATTTTTAGCCACATGTAAATCGTTGGATTTTATACGAAACTATTGACAACATCCAAAACGCAGAAAAAAAACAAGAAAAGGGGCAATTACTCCAACATTGTTTGTTATAATTCCCTGTACCTATTTTAGCCACATGTAAACCGTTGGATTTTATACGAGAGGTAAGATTTATTTAACGTCGGTGAGTACACATCAGTGATGTGATGTGTACACAAGTCAAACAATTAACATAAGCTCTGAAGAGCTTTTGACCGACGACATGATTTACAACCGTTTGGCCTATATGAGGCCCCTGCATTGTCGCCAGACTTGTGTGGGAGGAAAGCCCGATATTCCAAGCTGGAAACGAGCAACGGTAGGTGTCTGGAAACCTTGACACATGCGGGGCTCGAACCCACAGAGGTGTCGACCTATGATTTAAAGTCCAGTGCCTTAACCAGTCGGCCACCGCGCTCCCAAAACGAAACTATAACACAGGGAAAAAAGAAAAGGGGGAATAACTCCAAGATTGTTTGTTAGAATTTCTTCAAAATTTAAGGAAAGGTAGATCTTGACGTGCTGATCACTTTTAATATATGTGCCAGAATTTTGATATCTCTCACCGTTTTTGAGTTATTTGCAAAAAACTGCTGTTGTACCCCCCTGTTTGTTTTTTTTTCAAAACGGCGGCCATGTTATTTATTGGATCAATTTGAAATGAGGATAGTTTGTAGCCAACATGTCATATATCGTTCCTGCAAAGCTTCAGTTAAATTGGTTCAGTGGTTTCAGAAGAGAAGATTTTTAAAATTGTTAACGGACGACGACGGACGACGAACAATGGACGACGACAGACGCATAGTGATGGCATAAGCTCACATGACCTTTGGCCAGGTGAGCTGAAAAAAAGATCAATTGTCCAAGTAAAGTGACAGTTAAAAAAGAAAACTCAAAATTGTAATTTTATACATCGTATACCAATACAACTTACCATATATAACGCTAACTTATATAACTTTTAAGGTGTACGTGTTTGACATAAGATCTATGGTTAACTTTTAACGTTGAAATCAATAAAATAATACAAAACTAAAAGTCTTTGCACTAATAATCAATTTTGGCCTAATATATCAAATTTTCGAAAGAAGTATGACCGAAGCCTAATATACATACGACAGACGAGTTCATCAGTTCCGTCTCCGCAGTCATTCCGACCATTACAGAACATACTGTAGCTGATACATTTACCATTACCACACCTTAACTCGGTATCAGCACACTCAGCTAAAAAATTATTGAACAATGTTCTTTCTGGGCATTTGATGACAAAATACTTTAAATATAGAAAGAAATTCTTTCCTAAATGTACATTGAAAATCTCAAAAGTCACGACTTGATACAACCAGATAATAAATTGTGGATTGTAAGAGATTTGATTGCACCAAAAACTTTCTTTAATAGATTAATAGGTCCTGTAGCAAAACATAAAACACATTTGTTGCCAGGATAAAGGAGGTTAAAATAATCTGTATGACAATATTTTCAGAAACTTGATATAAACTCTGACCGGACAGACAACAAAACACTTACGTATAGGGTCATGGATTTCATAACGAAGCTTAAACCCGAATCCCCCAAGAACATGGTCACTGACAAATCTTATGAACAGTTCGTTTGTTTTAGAAGTGATGCTTTCTGGGTAGATCATGCCACAAACTTTGTCTAATTCTTTTCCTTTAATATTTTTTCCTTCGTATACGGCGAGGTAATCACTAAAGCAGTCGGTCGTGTCCTCCAAGTCAAATGTCTATAAATAAGAAAATACACCGGTATATATGAAAATTTACACAAAGCAAAACATTTCAAATATGATTTTTCAACACTTTAAGAATAAATAAGTACATTGATTTATAAAATTTCGTTATAAAAAGAGTATTTCATAAGAAGATTTTCAACCTGTAGTAATTTCATATTTTTTAATATAAAGTAAAACATATAACTTATTTGACTTACATCAAAGTATAGCGTTATAACTTTCCCTCTAGGAGCGTGAATGTTCCATCTACAGTTCAGATTAGTGGGGTAGTCTGTAGCTCCATCGTAATGGTCGGACAATATTGTACCATTAGGTTTAGTCAGGAGGGTTGGGTCGACGTCAATACAGGCTGGCAGATCGATCTCAGTCTGTGCTAAAATCAAAACAATTTCATTTCTAATATTGGTATCTTTATACAGACTGACATGCTGCAAAACAAAATAAGGTCTTGGCAAAAATCAGTTTTGGAATCAATAACTTTTAAGTAAAGGTAATAACAAAATAACCAAACTTGGGGATCAATCTCAATGTCCAAGACAAACGACAAAACAAGGGCGACATTATCACAAAGATCGTAAACTTTGGGTGATTATATATTTTTTCACTTTTTGTGATATTCAGATAGACTTCTTGTCAAACCATTTTTGCTATATTAAATTGTGGTATTTAATACCACTTAATTTTGACCAAACATTTTGGGTTGTTAACATTTCGAATAATACAACTTTCAGCTATATTAGATCGTACCATGCAAGTTAAACTTACGCCTTGCATAGACAGTTTCATATGTTGCTACTACGCCAGATCCGCCATAGATCCTATCAGAGAAAAACACTACCATGGCTTCATTAGACTTTGAGTATTCATCTCGTGGGTGTTTAGCTCCACACAGTACAGCTAATATCTCGTCTCCAGCACTGTGGCCGTCATAGATGTTCACTCCATCGTATTTACACTCGTGTGATAGCTCAGTCGAGAAACTGTTGAAACTAAACTTAAACAGAGTTCCTGGTGGTCCGGTTAATCTCCACACACATCTAGTATTACCAGGATAGTCACCAGTTTTGTTGTCCTTTGGAGTTTGTATGTGACCTGACGAACCAGCTGAAGTGATCCAGCGATCACATCCTGAATCACCAGAGAAGTGGGTCACATTTGACGGCACTGTCGACGCTATATGAATATATATATTTTAAATTGATGAGCATGATCTCAGGATGCGAATATTAAACGACAAGCTAGACTAAGACGGTAACTTTCATAAAGACATTATACACGATACAAAATTTAACATTTATTAGATGTAAGTTTTTATGAATCGTCAATTGTTGCTGTTGAGAAGATACACCCCGGGGATACACCTTGAAAATTCGTATCACTGCACAATGAAATGAATAGTGTCACCCACCTTAAATTTGGTATATTGTATATACAACCTAGTCTTTAAAGAATTTGTATCTAATGATCAACTTTCATATCATTATCATCAGAATTAAATATAAAGTATTTTCGAGTTGAAGACTATTGCCATGTATATAAAATTAGACAAATGACGTACGGTTGACAGCCTCCCAATTGACTTCGAATCCCTCTTCACTAGATGCCTCGTCTGTATGGAACTTGACAATGCCGTGATTACTTCTTATATACATATCACCAGGTTTCTTTTCACCACAGAACTCGTCTACAATGTCGAAAAGGTTGGTATAATACAAACAAAATGCATAGATCAAAACAATACAGATGTTTTGCCCGGAAATAGATCAATCTAAATGTTTAAACAACTTAGAAAACTACAACTTAAGTTTGTCATGTTTTAATTTTGTACATCTTTTACATGTTTTACAAAATTGTTGATACTGGTTAATCAAAGCCATAGCAAAAAAAAAAACAACACAAAAAACAAACAAACAGAACAAAAAACCATAAACAAGTGCTACCAATACAATATGAAAAAGGTTTGATAAAATCATAAATTATGAAAAGGATAAAGACCCAGTTTAACAGTTCCTGGTGTTTGTTTTGAAATTTTTCGACTATAACACATCTTCTAGTAAAGAGATGTTTTTCCTGTATATAATATGTGGACTTCTGGTTCAATGTTCTTTCATTTAAACCATTAATATTTCAATATCTTGGTGTGCTGTCGAAAATATTAGTAGTTATTGATGGCTTTTGAAAAAAAGCTATTTACTACTGTATATTTCGTTTGTCCTTTCGAAAGCCACTACATTACTAATGCTTTATGTTATTGTAAGAAGAGTATTACCTATCAGTTCGTGTGTTTTCCCATCATATATAGATAGTCTGTCGTATTCACACGCTCCAAACCCATCCTCAATCTGAAACTCCTTATTGAACGTAAGCTTGATAAACTGAAAGACAGAATCAATGTTCTCGCTAGTTCTTTGTTTTTTTTTCTGAAGATGATGTATTTGTTAGTAAAGTTAAAAGCAACCAATACAAATACAGATCTAAGTAAAACGATTGCAATCATTAATTGAACCATCTTTCTTTGCATTCTGATTTAGTGTCGTACAGTTGCTCTTTTATTCTTGAATTAAAAGTTTTTAAACCAAGAAACAAATAGCTGTGATCTAGAATCGATGATGAGCGCTAAACAATGGACGATTGACATATTAGACTATTAGGTCACCACATTGTGACATGTCATCAGCACCTTGGCTTAAACACAGTCATACTATTGTCTGTAAACAGCTTAAACAAGATGACTCAATATTTCGTTACCATTCCGTCAGGAACATTGATATCCCAATGACAATTAGTCTTGTTATCATATTCTGTCTGGTTTGTCGCGGTGTAGTTCGCACTTGAAAATGATCCAGATGTGCCATTTTGCCATCCAGGATTTCCACAACCAGATGATCCTGTTAAAAGAGTCTAAATTTAATCTGTATTTGGACATTCGAGTCTAATATCCGTTCTTCATTCTTGTTGTGCGAATTCTAAATCTCAGGTACTGATTCTATATATCACGGTTACGTGTAACAATATTTACAATGCTGATATTTCACGGTTAACAACATTTGCCAACCTGACTGTTATTTCACGGTTACCAACATTTAGCATGCTGATTGCATACATCACGGTTAATAACATTTACCATGCTCATTATATATTTCACTGTTACCAACATTTACCTTGCTGAGTGTATATTTCACGGTTATCAACATTTTCCTTGCTGATTGTATATATCATGGTTAATAACATTTACCATGCTGATTTATTAAGTAATAACATGTTTTTGTCCCGATGATGGCTGCAATATCGCCGACGGGACATAAAGCAGATACCAATCAATCAATCAATACCATGCTGATTGTTGCAGTGTATCTCATCCGTTCCATCAGTGCAATCGTCCTCTCCGTCACAAACCCAAGTTTTGTTAACACACGCAGTATTAAGGCACTGAAATTCACCTTTGTCACAAGTCGCTGAAATCATATAACAATATAGAAAACCACCTTTGTCTTATTAGGCTGTAAATACAAAAAAAACAAAAAAACAACAAAATTACCAAAATTATTTAAAAACATGAAGGGCACCGTATAGAACTCAATAGTTTCGAAAAGAATACCAGTTTTATGCGCTATGTAGATCGTGAAGATTTTATTAATTGTTTAAACCTTCAAACATACACAACTTTTTGGTGTTATACCTACACGATAGCTGGGCATGACATAATTTAGGGTTTTCATCTGAGCTGTCGCCGCAGTCATCCTCTGCGTCACAGAGGAAGTCACGTGGTATACACAACTGGGTATCACATTTATACAACTGCTTTCCGCAGGCAGCTGAACAAAAATGGAAAAGATGCATAAATGTCTGTAGAAAATAAGATTAAAAGTCATTTAATAATCTGGTATATTCCTATTTGTTCTTTTGTTAATTTCATTAAATCTTTTATGTGACTTTCAATAAAGACCATATTATTGAAACAAAAGTCCAAATATTTGGTTAATCATTGAATATAGAAGAGGTTTTGTGTAATTTGATATATCCTCATAGACTCATTGTGGTTCCAGTCCCAAGTTATGAACTTTTTATTTAAGAAAGTAACTTTGGACTGTATACATTGGTCAATGTTGGTCATTTATGTCGTGCAGCTTTAAACTTAGCACATTTTTGTCTGATCATTGCCGTTCGAGGAGTCAGGTTTTTTTGTCGCTTTCCTTTAGTATTTGTTTTTTATAGATAGCTAATTTTACCTGATGCCTGTTGGCTATGGTAGCGAAGCTTAAATCCAGTGAACTGTGTACTGTCGTCTGATACGAATTCTATAAAGAGATATCTCCCTGACGACACGAGTTCTACATCGTCAGTTCCGCAGAATTTCCCTATAAGATTTGATCCTCGACTTTGACCGTCATATATGGCTACAAAGTCGTAATCGCAGCTACAATCAAGGACAGAAAAAGTTTTAAATATTAAAATATTATATCTGTTGATCGAATAATCATTTATCAAAATACAAAATAGTGACTTTAAACTATCATTGCTGTCATTTTCTTAGGAGAAACCATTTGATTTTTATAAAAGAATGGGCTAAAGATATATTTTTCTATCCAACTTTTTTACTTTCGGAAAAATTGAAGCCCATTTTTTTTGCGGTAACATGCGCAATTTATATTTCACCAAGCTCCTCCCCTTCAATAAAAAATGGAGCGGTTGCCCCCTTACTTCTTACACATAGACGTTCTTCTTACTTGTTACATATGTACTTTCTTCTTACTTGCTACACATATATTTGCTTCTTACTTGTTACATGTGGACTTGCTTCTTACTTGCTACACATATATTTGCTTCTTACTTGCTACACATAGACTTGCTTCTTACTTGTTACATATGTACTTGCTTCTTACTTGCTACACATAGACTTGCTTCTTACTTGTTACACATGTACTTGCTTTTTACTTGTTACACATATATTTGCTTCTTACTTGTTACATGTGGACTTGCTTCTTACTTGTTACACATATATTTGCTTCTTACTTGTTACACATAGACTTGCTTCTTACTTGTTACACATGTACTTGCTTCTTACTTGTTACACATAGGCTTGCTTCTTACTTGTTACATGTGTACTTGCTCCCTTATATATATGTCATTTCGTACGGCAAATTGACTTCATTAACAAAATATTGATAGAGAGGAGCAAGTCTCTATGATTAAAAGTGAACGAAGAGATTACTTTGGACTGATTTAAAACAGTATGAACTTGAATGAAAAACAATATGTATAAGACATGGTTTACTTGAGGTCTTTTTCCAGATTAAATGCTTCAGAACTAAGTCTTATAACTCTTCCTGCTCTTTCCCGGATTGTCCATGTACAATGTGAGTTCGGGCGGTATTTGCTATGGCCGTTGTAATGTTGTGACTGGACTACACCATTAGCTCTAGTTAAAACACCAGGACCACCACAACCGGAGTGACCATAGTCTAATAAAAAGATTGCGTCAAAACATGTTCAAGTGTTAACAGAACAAATTTAACTGGATTTTTTTTTATTTTGAATTAAAAAAAAAACTTTGGAAGATGAGCGACAGATGTGGAATTCAATCTCCCAAAACAACACTCCATGCTGATGGTGTATACCAATAATTTATAATAAGTTATTGCTGGGAAAACAGCCATGAAAATTTGTCAACTATTGACCAATTGATTGAAGTCGACAAACATGAAGTATAACAGTTATAAAGACAATATGCCTAAAATTGTGCTGAAACTTTATAAAAATAACTTAGCTGTGATATTGAGTTGCTAAGAATACGACATAGTAAATATTACGATTTTCCATTGACCATTAATATCAAAAATGTCGCCAAAGTGAATCACGTGGAATTAATCCTCATGCTGATTCTGCAGTCCAATAATAGCCAGCCAGACATACATCATTTTATAACCCTGATTTTCCCTATGTAACAAGAGGCTCCCAAGAGCCTGAATCGCTCACCTGAACTACACAGATACATATATTTGTAGATATTATTGTGCTTAACCATATGCGATTTAAAATTATGAAATTTCGTGGTTAGTTTTCAAAATATTGGACTTAACAAGTGCAAATTTGGCAAAAATTAGGAAAAAGAACAACAACTCCCACATCAGCAGTCAGATCTTATCCAAAATTTCAGGACAGGTAGATCTTAATATGCTGATCACTTTTGATTCTTGCACAATTTTGATATCTGAAACCAGTTTTGAGTTATTAGCAAAAAAATGAAATTTGCCCCTATGTTCTATTTTTAGCCATGGTGGCCATGTTTTTTTACGAATAAAAAATCTGAACGATAGAGTTGTAGCATATAAGCTATCAAACAGTGTGCCATGTTAAGATGCAGTTGTTCTTACCGTTTCAGACAAGTCAGGGGAAAAGTAATGAACAATGGTAAATATTGACGCTTTAAGGGCCATAGCTCCTAAAAGAAATGGTTCTACAGCTTTGACCTAATTACATGAATTGTAGATCTTGATGTGCTTAATCATATGGAATTTGAATTTTTGAAATATCTTGTATAGTTTTCAAGATATAGGGCTAAATAAGTGAAAAATTTTGAAAAAATCCAGAAAAAGGGCAATAACTCCTACATCGGTTGTTGGATCTTCTTGAAAATTTCAGAGCAGGTAGATCTTAAGATGCTAATTACTTTTGTCTCCCATCAAAATTTTGATATCTGTTACTGTTTTTGAGTTATTTGCAAAAAAATGTAATTTGACCCCTATGTTCTATCTTAAGCCATGGAGGCCATATTTTTTGACAAATCAAAAATCCGAACGATAGAATTGTAGCATTATTGCTATTTAACAACTGTGCCAAGTTTGGTTGAAGTTGGATGTATGGTGTCAGACAAGTTAATCTTTGAAATTCAGGGTAAAAGTAATGAAAAATGGTAAATTTTGACGCTTTAAGGGCCATAACTCCTAAAAGAAATGGTTCTACAGCTTTGACCTAATTACATGAAATGTAGATCTTGATGTGCTTAATCATATGCAATTTGAATTTTTAAAATATCTTGTATAGTTTTCAAGATATAGGGCTAAATAAGTGCAAAATTTTGAAAAAAATCCAGAAAAAGGGCAATAACTCCTACATCGGTTGTTGGATCTTCTTGAAAATTTCAGGGCAGGTAGATCTTGAGGTGCTGATCACTTTTACTTTGCAAGCATTTTGATATCTGTTACCGTTTTTGAGTTATTTGCAAAAAACTGTAATTTGACCCCTATGTTCTATTTTTAGACATGGCGGCCATGTTTTTCAACGAATCAAAAATCCCCACGCTAGTTTTAGACTACCTATGCTAATTAATAACTGTGCCAAATTTAAAAGCCATTGGACTTATGGTGTTAGAGGAGTTAACGTTTGAAAAATGTTAACGACGACGGACGACGGACGACTGACGACGGACGACGAAGGACGCCAAGTGATGGCAATAGCTCACCTGGACCTTCGGTCCAGGTGAGCTTAAAAGGATTTTAGAAAGCAGATACTCCATTAAATTGACAGGTTAAGCAATTTTGTTTGGTTTGATACATATTTTTGATCTGTACATTTAAAGGTCTATTAAGAAACAACAAGAGGTAAAATACAATAAAGCTCTGAAAGCCCACAGAAACCTTAACCAGATCAGAAAACCAATGATATCAACCATGTGCAGTTCAAGAAAGAAAAAAAAATAATTCTTCTTGGATTTAAAATTATCAAATTCATAAAGTTTGTAGCATCATAGATTGAAGTGTACTAGTAAATGATGTTTAGTCATTGTTCAACCGGGTTTTAACGAGTCTTTTAAATAATTTAAGCCAAAGGGAATAATATCTAAAAGAGCAAGAAAATATTACCCAAAGTATCCAAAAGGATATTAAAATGAAAATAGGACTAACACATATCTGACGTAGACTTATTTTATATAGTTCATCAGTGAAACATTTCAAACGAATGCCGAAAAAAACACTAAAAGATGAGATTTCCTTCTATAACTGAGCATAAAAGAATAAAGACGACCGATGAATTTTGGATTCTTACCTATAACCAGTGAGATATTATACCTTAAACTTAAACAGTGTATTATATATTGGAATATATATGTATGTTATTTTGATTATTATGTATGTTCTGTCAAATGCCGGTATAGAAATATCAACCCTACAATTGATGCCAGAAAAAAACGTCTTATAATTAATTTCCGCCAAATATATGTGGAAAGAATTTTACAAAATAGAGAGTAATAATATAAATGAATGGGTCAAAGGAATGAAAGGCACTTACCGGCATCTGCTCGACTAAACCATAGTCCAAGAACGAGCTGGCACAATAAAAAGCCTCGTGTCATCACGATAGTAAATTTGTAATATGTGACAATGCTCCGGTCAAAGATAAGGAACCATTTGTAATGACCTGTAATTCCTATGTGTCGGTCAGATAAGGTTGGGCTAAAGTATTTACAGCGTGTGACGTATTTGACAAACCTCATATTACAAGTAAGACGTAACAATATGACTTAGTCGTGCTCCAAAAGTCTGTTCCATTTACCATATTGTCCAAAAATAGTAAGCCAATTCAGATATTTTAGCGATCGCAATGTTATTGACTTGGTGCAGGTATTTATAAGAATTGTGTTTGATGGCACCAAACCTTCCACTTCCATTTCATTCTATGGATTCATTAGAGCAAAACACAAACACACACACACACACATAAAAACATCAGTGGGACAAGAGACCATCTTCGTATAACAAAAAGCTAATCATGTAATACCTTATTAAATAACCTCATGCCTGAAATGTTCTCTGATAATGTGAAATATTTCAAATCTAACATTTTGTGAGGAGCTTAAACATGCAGATTGTGACTCAAAGTAAAATTAACAAATCACAAATAATCAACACTGTCTAAATTTGTAGTCCTTTTCCTTAGTTCAGTACAACATCTTTTTTATAAAGGACCAAAAGTTTTTAACCATTTGAATATTTGTGGGATTATTCAAGAAGATACTCCAGTTTTTTTTCTATGTCTGGTTGTTTTCAGACGGTTTTTGACAACAATAAAAGCACCATCAATTAGATGGAGAGAACACAAAGTGCATCACCCCAAGTCCTTCGCCAGAGGTGAAAAATTCATGGACAAACTTAGTTCGATAACATTTGTGATACGTATTCAGGACACGCATTACATAATTTTCCATGAAAGTTTTACTTCCAGGCAGATAGTAACACCTGTTTAGAACGACATTTGTCCATACCAATTTTTATTTCTTTCATACCTGTAATATTCATAATTTGATCTGTACATTGTTTGACAAGAACCATAAATTTATTTGTTCTCAAAAGTTAGGTGTCGACGATTATGACTATGAATTTTCCGGGAAGAGTTCATTAATGCTAACACAGGGTAATGTTGCTCCTCGGTTACTGTCTTCTCTTAAAACTTTTAAGGTAGACACCATACACTCGAGACAAATATGGGATTTCTATCTCTCAGATGAGTACAAATGTTGGTTTATCGTAGAGTTTTGTTTTGTCTTGACACGCTGAATTGGAAATTAGAAGCGCGATGGGCATGCTATAGCAGATACTCTTGTTAAGACTTGAGTTTGAGTTGTTGATATCTGTTCGGTTGATTTAGTGTTTTGTGTTTCCTCGTGCTGTTCGTGTTTGTCGTTACCCTTTCGGACTTTTGACACTCAAATGCCCCATCATAGTTGCCTCTTTGCTTCTTTCGCTCCTTCCTATTGCTACGATGATTTATGCTTGGAGCAATATGTATGAAAAAGTATTAACGGCACACACCTCGTCTGCACCTGTTTATTCTCTATATACCTATGTCCTAACACTACACTAGTCGTAGCCGAGGAATATCTATCAAACGCGCTTTTTACTATTCCTGCTTGTTTCAATTGCACTCTTCGTATTTATCTGCTGTTCCCTTGACGAAGGGGTGTTACCGGGGACCTCAACATCGTGGAAAATGACCAAATCCGCGATGTTTTGGCCAAAGGACCAAAATATCGTGAACCTAAAGCAATTAACTGGAACAATGATTTCAAAACAATTATGGATTCGGTTGAAGACTTTGCCAGAAAATGGGCCACAAAAGAACATGAAAAAGAAAGCGATGTTCTTTCTTAGTGGGTCTGTTAGGCCGTTGGTTTTGAAAAGAATTAACTCTTTGAAAGGCTCGATGAGCACCAAGGCAACATCTATTTTCAACAACCCTGATGTTGCGAAGACATTGTCCACCATGCATGACAAATATGCTGCCGTACCTGCTGATAAGCCTAACAACATCATTTTCGTTTGCAAACAGCTTTACATTGATTATAGCTGAATTAGGGGTTGGTTGTACCAGCAAAAGCACTACATATACAGCAACAACACTATCAAAGGGGGGAAATAATCAACTATCATAATTTTGTCATTTCTTCCTTTGGCATTTATGTTTACAAAAAGAACGATGACGTTCCATCCTTGTATTGGATTCCAAAGTTACATAAAACGCCATACAAGCAACGTTTTATTGCTGGGTCATCCAAATGTACAACTAAACCTCTTTCAGTTTATTAACATCAATATCAACGGCAATAAAGTCAAGCCTTCAAAAGTTTTTTGATTGTTGTTACTCTAGATCAAATGTGGATTCTCAAAAATTCTAAAGAATTGATGGAAATTTCCCATTCTAAGTCATGTTCATCTTGTAATAGTATCAAACTTATGATTTCTCTACATTATATACTTGAATTCCACATCCACAATAAAAATTTCGTTTAGCACAGTTGATTAAATGTAGTTTTGTCCAAAAAAGAACGGAAAACGGAAGTACAAGTATTTGGTAGTCGATCATAAAAAGACTTATTTTGATCATCCAAGAGTCTAGTAAGAAAAACAAATACAGAAGATCAAATAATAGAAATACTCAACTTTTCTATCGACAACATGTTTGTACAGTTTGGTGGACGTGTTTTTCAGCAGAAAAAATATGTATACCAAAGGGCACAATGCTTGCCGATTAGTTTCTTCATTCATATGAAGCGGACTTTTGTGTTAGAAAACACATCAAAGCTTTAAATTATCCGTTTAAATTTCAAAATTATATAAACCTTAAGGTTCTTCCTACCCCAGACACATGAGACATAGGTTAATCATCTTAGTATAATTGGTTACCCAGTTTGGTATTTTGATTTAATTGTTCTATGCTCTTCATAATCATACAGGCTAAGTAGTGCACCACATAGGCTAAATTTTCCGCCCCTACCCATCTCCCTCCTTTTCCTGTGGTTCTTCAAAATTTACCGGCCCCTAAGCCCACCTACTCTATATTTCATTTATCATCATCATTTCATGCTCATTTTATCACCCTTTTCATGTTCATCGCATGTAAATAACCTATATAGCGTTGCACGGGCGTAAAACACCAACTCACTCACTCACTCATAATCATATAGTGTTTGGCATTTTCAATATTTTTGGTAGAGCGCCTCTGATGAGTCTTGAAAAGACAAAACGCGCGTCAGACGAAGCAAAATTTATTGTCTGGAACTTTGTTGTCATTATCGCTGGTGGAGTTTTAATTCCCAGCGGTTAGCCCGCTCCGGCACCAACACTTTTATGTTGGAGAACACATCAATGCTTTAAATTATCCGTTTAAGTTTCAAAATTACCTAAACCCAAAGGCTCTTCCTACCCCAGACATACGTTGATCATCTTAGTATTTTTGGTTCCCCAGTTTGGTATTTTTGGTTTTATTGTTCTATGCTCTTCATAATCATATAGTGTTTGGCATTTTCAATATTTTTGGTAGAGCGCCTCTGATGAGTCTTGAAAAGACGAAACGCGCGTCAGGCGTAGCAAACTTTATTGTCTGGAACTTTGTTGTCTTTTTTATTTCTTACAATCACTTCTAGACAAAGGCATATGGACTGCAGATATGTTTTTCCTTCAATCTCAAATTTCGTTATATTGATGATGTCCTATCACTAAACAATCCTTGATTTGGTGACTATTTACATCTCATATATCCGAAGGAACTTTAGATAAAGGTCACTACAGATTCTATGCGTTCCGCTTCATATTTGGATTTATTTCTCGAAATTGATACACTAGAAAGGCCTTGTAAAAAGCTATATGACAAACGTGATGACTTAAACTTTCCAATAGCCATCTTTCCCTTTCTGTGTAGCAACTTTTCGTCCGCTCCAGCATATGGAGTTTACGTTTCACAATCGACTCGTTATTCCAAGGCATGTGGGGAGTTAAACGACTTCCTTGATAGAGCAAACACGGAAGAGAAGCAAATTTTTCATACAGGGGTATGTTGCTCCTATGTTGTTGTCCTCACTCAAGAAATTTACGGAAGGCATCATGACTGTGCTTTTAGACAAATACGGGATTTCTATCTCTCAAATTTGAGCACAGATGTTGGTTTGACATATAGTTTTGTAATGTAATCCTTTACGGATTCGACCAAAACTAAGTCGATCTTTGGCAACGTGACGGGTGTGCTATAGCAAGATGGATCTGCTTACTCTTCTGGAGCACCTGAGTTCACTCTTGTTTCGACTTGAATTCACGTTGCTAAATGCGATTTTGTTGTTATGTGTGTTTTGTTGTTGTTATTGTTGTTGTTGTTGTTGTTGTTTTGTTATTGTTGTGTGGTTTGTTTCGTTGCGATGTGTTTTTTTTTTTCGACTTCCGATTTTGTCTTTGTCTTTTCGATATAATGATATTTGATTACCCCTTTGGTACACCTTTGCTTCTTATTTAAGATAATGAGTTTTTGAATAAGTGTACGCAACAAAACCTTCATCATTCAGCGGCTGTTTCGTGGATGATGGAAACTAACAAGCAGCATTTAATGCGAGAAGTAGTCACTGCTCGTTTGCCTTGGCTTCTCAAATTAATCCTAAATCTATAAATTTTAACCTTAAATCTACCAACTTTCAAGTCCCCTTTTAATTAAAATGAAGTAAATGTTTCCATTACCCGTAATGGTAACGTTTTTGGACAATCACTCACAGACGACAAAAAATTGGTTACATTTTACTTTCTTTTCTGAAAAGAATCATCCCTCTGAAAGCAAATAGGAACCTAAAATGCAAAGGTTACCGCAACCAAAATTCACCAAAAATTGGTCTCAAATTATCCAACATTTTTCAAAAGGTAAAAAATGTGTTAATTTTGTTATGTGGGGTACCTGGAGCCCAGGACCTGGAGTTCATATGTTCCTAATATTTCTTATATTTAACTTGCTTCTTTTATCATAATTATTTATTTGTTTCATTATTTTTTCATAAATGATAGAAATTAAGCAATATTCACTTCCGTCTTGGGTGTAAATCCAGGTGGCATCACTAATCTATATTTATTTCATTATAAACTTTTGTTCATGTAACACCTTTATGATGAGAATAAAACCTATTCCAGCAGGGTCATCAGAATGATTTATCATCTGTAACAAAATGCCGAGAGAACAATGTCTAACTGGGTGTCATACTCAATAAAACTTATTATTCAGGCATGAGCGATTCCAAGAGGTACACTTCACGTTAATATATGAAAAATATTTTATCATAATTTATTATGAAAAATATAAATAATAACTATTTATTGTAATTTCTTTCCATGGTCTAGTACTAGCTGTGTCATCATCTTGTAATCTTCCATCGTGTTATAAACATTACAACTAAGTCTTAAATAAGCTTTGCCATCCACAACCGTAACACAAGGCACAATCTTATAATTCTCCATAATTTGGACAACCATCTTATCTCCATCACTCTATCAATACAATGAAAAAATAAAAATAAACTTTAGAACAAAAGAGTTCTAATACAAACATCTTATAAAAGGTTTTTAATTTTTATCGTCTTTGAAAAAATGTTCATTTTTCCTTAAGCGTCTTTAAATACACACTCAAGTATTACCTTACACAGAACAATGCTGTAAACGTGTAAATTTTCGCATGAAGGTTATTGTTGCTAAATTCGCGATCTCAAAATATCCGCAAAAATATTCCCCACACAAATAATTTCTCCCTAAAGCAATAAACGCAAATAAGCAGAGGAAACATGAAATTTTCAACCACCCGAAAGGTTGCATTTAAAAAAACGCGAAAATATAACCCCGCGAAAATTTCCACGTTTATAGTATTTGTTACCATGAGTACAATCTGTGTTTATCCTGTCGTCGTCTTGTTTTATACTCCTATAGACTTATACTTCTTCAGAGAGAAGCAAAGAGGCACCAATGGGGCATTCGAGTGTCAAAAGTCAGAAAGAGCAATGACAAAACCGGTAAACACGAACAAGAACAGCAGGAAGAAACACTAAACACAAAATCAATCGAATGGAAATCAGCAACGCAAACTCAAGTCGTAACAAGAGCGAAATCAGGTACTCCGGAAGAGTAAGCGATTCCTGCCTGATATAGCACACCTGACGTGTTGAGAAATTAAAGAAATCGAATCAGACCAAGAAAATTAGGGAACTAAAGTCCATTATCCCACTTTTAGATCTCTCTGACAACAATTGCTTCATTTGCTTGAAGGGTTCTTTCAAATGAGAATTAAAGATAAAAGATGCCATAGATTCCACTTACTTGACGTCATTCATTAATTTATATTTTAAGTTTGACTGAGGTGGTAATCTCAGAAAACAAATAAACGACAAAAGATAACTGCTGATGGTGGACCAGTGGTTTCACAAGCCAGGTCGTTAGACTTGTCCAACACGAATTTACCACTAAAATTCTAATATTTTTGTTATTGAAAATTTCCGATTGTTAAATTCAAAATTGTTAAAAACACGAAGTCTCTTTCCTAGTACTGCACACGCTCGATATCCTAGGTGCTAGATTTGGATTCCCAGTTCGAACCTTTTGGGTCATTCAATACATTTGTTTTTTTTACCTTTCAATATTTTTATTCAAATACTGCTGATGAGAGATTACTCTTTGAAATATATACAGCATAACCAAATTTACTGTTGTTAAACCCGTTTTGGTATTTTCACTCCTAAGGATAAGAATTGTTTGTTGTTTTTCCTGTCTTTTGTACTGAGATGATCACTTCCTGCATACGGTGTTTATATTTCACAACTTATTCGATATGCCAGAGCTTGCACACATATCACAGATTTTTTTTATCAGACACCGATTTCTTCGTGACCGACTTTTGGAGCAGGGCTATAAGAAAATACGTCTCATACGATCACTAAAAAAAATCTTTCTTCGTTATCAGCCACTAGTAGAAAAGTTAAAAATTGAGTTAAGATATGATAGTTAATTGTTTTAATTAGTGTTTGACTAGTCTGCTATACTGAGATGATCATCTCAATATCCCTATTGTGTCTCACAACTATGTTGTGTTCTGTGGTCATTAACGGATCCTAAGATCGCAATGGAAGAGGGAGGTTTGGCGCCATAAAACCTGGTTTAACCCACCATTTCGTTTGAAATGCCTGTACCAAGTCAGGACCATTGCGATCCACCAATTCTCCGGTATGACTGATTCGTTTTTGTCGTTTTCTCTGGACTATGAGATTGATCATTCAAGTTCGGTAGTTTTTTTATTACCTTTATTTATAATCCCTATTGATTCTCACAACTATGTTATGTTTGTTACTACCGAGTTGGAAGAGGGACGTTTGACGCCACAAAACCTGGTTTCACCCATCATTTCATACACAATGCCTGTACAGAATCAGGACAATTTTGATCTTCAATTTCTCTTGAGATGTGTTCAATTTCTCTTGAGATGTGTTCAATTTCTCTTGAGATTTCTCCTTGATTTGTTTTACCTTCTTGGACATCGAGATTGATGATCCCATGTCGGTAATTCTGTTAAAATTACAGTTCAGAGAACCTCCTGGAAACATCAATACTCATTTTCTACGAATGCATGTCTTCCTGTCTCTCGTCTACGTTCTTTTTGGTTTTTATTATCAGTAATTGAATTTGTCTAGGATTTTGTAGTTAAAATAATTGCTTCCTGCATTGAAATGTACGCTATAAAGTACTTTCTTAAAAATGTAGCAAAATTTGGGTAATGTAGTCCTTGTGTTTTCTTAAAAAAATATTTTACCCTATTATGAACTGATTTCCCTAGGTGCATGGGAAGTTGAACCATCCTCATGAAAGGGGCTTCCATTGATGTTGGAATGGGTAACTTTTCAGTCTTCCATTGTGACGTCATTAAGTCAGTGGATTCAGAAAGCAACTTATCAGTATATGACCGAATTCGTTCCTTTAGAAAAAAATATAGTAAATTGAAAGGAAAGATATGGAGTTATTACACATAACCTAATCTCACAAAAATTTTTTTTAATGTAACCCAACCACAGAGGCTTGAATTCTGGTCATTAATATCGACTAAAAAAATCTATAATACCCATTATTATAGAGTAAGGTGTCGAATTTTTTAGTCGATAGTAATGACCACAATTCAAGCCCCTATGAACCCTACCGTCTTATATAAGATTCACAAATAACTATTGTTTCTGATTTAAATGGATATGTTTTTTTCTGAGTTGATTTTTTCTAAGTTTCAGAAGTAGAGTTTGAAAAAGGATTAAGAAAAACACCATATCATCTTATATGCAAATTTCATTCGGGAAAAGGCTTAAAATTGCTCATTGTTAAGATAATAAAGTAAAAAAAAATGCACTGAAAGCTTCTTTATATTTCATGTTCATAATTAATTAAAGCTTATAAGGGATCATTTTAATCAACAAATGGACTCACATAACCACCCAGATCGTTATAAAACTGGACAGCCTCTGGAACGACAAAATACGGACTGTCATCACGGGTACCTTGCAGGGAGAAATCATTCTGTAGTGTACTTTTATGTCCGTGCCCTGTTACCAATGGCATTGTTGTAGGGTGAAATTTTCTGTTAACATATAGTATAGCACATCCTCTAGGGCAGTATAACCATTTGTGCAAGTTGCCTATAAATAAAGCAACAGAATGATACAACAATTCTTATCAATTTTATTTTAATCACTAGTATGAAGTTTGCGTAGCACCACAAAACTATATACAAGTAACACGGGCTTGGATTGTATAGATTCTTACATATATCCTGGGTTTAAAATCTACTTTAAAATTTGTTCATGATAATAGTTATTATTACACACAGCCTGTGATGGACGTCAAGTTGGTTACTTATTCCTTATTCCCTATTCGTTACTTATTCCCTATTCCCTATTCGTTACCTATTCGTTACTTATTCCCTATTCCCTATTCGTTACCTATTCGTTACTTATTCCCTATTCCCTATTCGTTACCTATTCGTTACTTATTCCCTATTCCCTATTCGTTACCTATTCGTTACTTATTCCCTATTCCCTATTCGTTACCTATTCGTTACTTATTCCCTATTCCCTATTCGTTACTTATTCCCTATTCCCTATTCGTTACTTATTCCCTATTCCCTATTCGTTACTTATTCGTTACTTATTCCCTATTCCCTATTCGTTACTTATTCCCTATTCCCTATTCGCTACTTATTCGTTCAACGAATGGAAAACGAATAGGTAACAGGCTTTTCACAGCTAGAAAATACATGCGATCGGCACTTTATTGCCATTAAAAGATTGGTTATGTCAAAAGTCTGACTGCCTGTTACCTCACTTATACCAATAAAAAGTATTTTAGTAGGGCCGATGTACGCTAGATCGAATAGGAAACGAATAGGTATCAGGCTTTTCACAGTTAGAAGACACATGCGATCTTCATTTTATTGTCATGAAAAGACAGATTATGTCAAGTCTGACTGCCAGTAACCTCATTTATCCCAATAAAAAGTTTGTAAGGAGGGCCGATATACACTAGTTTGGATAGGCAATACTAGTATATAGGAATGGGTATCAGGCTTTTCACAGCTAAAAGACACATCAGATTTGCACTTTATTGTTATGAAAAGATTAACCATGTCAAGTCTGATTGCCATTTACCCCATTTATCCCATTTTTCCCAATAAAAAAAGTCTTTAAGTAGGGCCAATATACGCTTGCTTGAATAGGCAACGAATGGGAAACGAATAGGTAACAGGCTTTTTTCACAGCTAAAAGACACATGAGATCGGCACTTTATTGTCATGAAAAGATTAACCATGTCAAGTCTGACTGCCTGTTACCTCAGTTATCCCAATAAAAAGTATTTTAGTAGGGCCGATATACGCTAGTCCGAATAGGCAATGAATAGGAAACGAATAAGTAACAGGCTTTTCTTAGCTGAAAGACATATGAGATCTGCACTTTAATGTCATGAAAAGATACATTATGTCAAGTCTGACTGCCAGTAACCTCATTTATCCCAATAAAAGGTCTTTAAGTAGGGCCAATATACGCTAGTTCGAATAGGCAACGAATGGGAAACGAATAGGTAACAAGCTTTTCACAGCTTAACGACGCATGATATCTGCACTTTATTGTCATGAAAAGATAGATTATGTCAAGTCTGACTGCCAGTAACCTCATTTATCCTAATAAAAGGTCTTTGAGTAGGGCCAATATACGCTAGTTCGAATAGGCAACGAATGGGAAACGAATAGGTAACAAGCTTTTCACAGCTTAACGACGCATGATATCTGCACTTTATTGTCATGAAAAGATTAACCATGTCAAGTCTGACTGCCTGTTACCTCAGTTATCCCAATAAAAAGTATTTTAGTAGGGCCTCATCGCTAGTCCGAATAGGCAATGAATGGGAAACGAATAAGTAACAGGCTTTTCACAGCTGAAAGACACATGATACCTACACTTTATTGACATTAAAAGGTTAATTATATCAAGTCTCATTGCCTCTAACCTCATTTATCCCAATAATTAATCTAATGGTAGGGCAAATTAACGCTATTTCGAATAGGTAACGAATGGGAAACGAATAGGTAACAAGCGTTTCACAGCTAGAAGACACATGAGATCTACACTTTATTGACATGAAAAGGTTAATTATGTCAAGTCTCATTGCCTGTAACCTCACTTATCGCAATAATTAATCTTTTGGTAGGGCAGATTGACGATATTGCGAATAGGAAACGAATAGGTAACAGGCGTTTCACAGCTAGAAGACACATGAGATCTACACTTTATTGACATGAAAAGGTGAATTATATCAAGTGTCATTGCCTATAACCTCATTTATCCCAATAATTAATCTAATGGTAGGGCAAATTAACGCTATTTCGAATAGGTAACGAATGGGAAACGAATAGGTAACAGGCTTTTCACAGCTAGAAGACACATGAGATCTACACTTTATTGACATGAAAAGGTTAATTATGTCAAGTCTCATTGCCTGTAACCTCACTTATCGCAATAATTAATCTTTTGGTAGGGCAGATTGACGATATTGCGAATAGGAAACTAATAGGTAACAGGCGTTTCACAGCTAGAAGACACATGAGATCTACACTTTATTGACATGAAAAGGTGAATTATATCAAGTGTCATTGCCTATAACCTCATTTATCCCAATAATTAATCTAATGGTAGGGCAAATTAACGCTATTTCGAATAGGTAACGAATGGGAAACGAATAGGTAACAAGCGTTTCACAGCTAGAAGACACATGAGACCTACACTTTATTGACATGAAAAGGTTAATTATATCAAGTCTCATTGCCTGTAACCTCATTTATCCCAATAATTAATCTAATGGTAGGGCAAATTAACGCTATTTCGAATAGGTAACGAATGGGAAACGATTAGGTAACAAGCATTTCACAGCTAGAAGACACATGATATCTACACTTTATTGACATTAAAAGGTTAATTATATCAAGTCTCATTGCCTCTAACCTCATTTATCCCAATAATTAATCTAATGGTAGGGCAAATTAACGCTATTTCGAATAGGTAACGAATGGGAAACGAATAGGTAACAAGCGTTTCACAGCTAGAATACACATGAGACCTACACTTTATTGACATGAAAAGGTGAATTATATCAAGTCTCATTGCCTGTAACCTCATTTATCCCAATAATTAATCTAATGGTAGGGCAAATTAACGCTATTTCGAATAGGTAACGAATGTGAAACGAATAGGTAACAAGCATTTCACAGCTAGAAGACACATGATACCTACACTTTATTGACATTAAAAGGTTAATTATATCAAGTCTCATTGCCTCTAACCTCATTTATCCCAATAATTAATCTAATGGTAGGGCAAATTAACGCTATTTCGAATAGGTAACGAATGGGAAACGAATAGGTAACAAGCGTTTCACAGCTAGAAGACACATGAGACCTACACTTTATTGACATGAAAAGGTTAATTATATCAAGTCTCATTGCCTCTAACCTCATTTATCCCAATAATCAATCTATTGGTAGGGCAGATTTTCGGTATTTCGAATAGGTAACGAATGGGAAACGAATAGGTAACATGCTTTTCACAGCTAGAAGACATATGAGATCAATCCTTTATTGCTATGAAAAGGTTAATTATGTCAAGTCTCATTGCCTGTAACCTCACTTATCGCAATAATTAATCTTTTGGTAGGGCAAATTGACGATATTGTCCGATATTGCGAATAGGAAACGAATAGGTAACAGGCGTTTCACAGCTAGAAGACACATGAGATCTACACTTTATTGACATGAAAAGGTTAATTATGTCAAGTCTCATTGCCTGTAACCTCATTTATCCCAATGATTAATCTAATGGTAGGGCAAATTAACGCTATTTCGAATAGGTAACGAATAGGGAACGAATAGGTAACAAGCATTTCACAGCTAAAAGACACATGAGACCTACACTTTATTGACATGAAAAGGTGAATTATATCAAGTCTCATTGCCTGTAACCTCACTTATCGCAATAATTAATCTTTTGGTAGGGCAGATTGACGATATTGCGAATAGGAAACGAATAGGTAACAGGCGTTTCACAGCTAGAAGACACATGAGATCTACACTTTATTGACATGAAAAGGTTAATTATGTCAAGTCTCATTGCCTGTAACCTCATTTATCCCAACGATTAATCTAATGGTAGGGCAAATTAACGCTATTTCGAATAGGTAACGAATGGGAAACGAATAGGTAACAAGCATTTCACAGCTAAAAGACACATGAGACCTACACTTTATTGGCATAAAAAGGTTAATTATGTCAAGTTTCATTGCCTTTAACCTCACTTATCGCAATAATTAATCTTTTGGTAGGGCAGATTGACGATATTGCGAATAGGAAACGAATAGGTAACAGGCGTTTCACAGCTAGAAGACACATGAGATCTACACTTTATTGACATGAAAAGGTGAATTATATCAAGTCTCATTGCCTGTAACCTCATTTATCTCAATAATTAATCTAATGGTAGGGCAAATTAACGCTATTTGGAATAGGTATCGAATGGGAAACGAATAGGTAACAAGCGTTTCACAGCTAGAAGACACATGAGACCTACACTTTATTGACATGAAAAGGTTAATTATATCAAGTCTCATTGCCTCTAACCTCATTTATCCCAATAATCAATCTATTGGTAGGGCAGATTTTCGGTATTTCGAATAAGAAACGAATGGGAAACGAATAGGTAACAGGCTTATCACAGCTAAAAGACACATGAGATCAACCCTTTATTGCTATGAAAAGGTTAATTATGTCAAGTCTCATTGCCTCTTACCTCATGTATCCCAATAATCAATCTATTGGTAGGGCAGATTTTCGGTATTTCGAATAAGAAACGAATGGGAAACGAATAGGTAACAAGCATTTCACAGCTAAAAGACACATGAGACCTACACTTTATTGACATAAAAAGGTTAATTATGTCAAGTCTCATTGCCTGTAACCTCACTTATCTCAATAATTAATCTAATGGTAGGGCAAATTAACGCTATTTCGAATAGGTATCGAATGGGAAACGAATAGGTAACAAGCGTTTCACAGCTTGAAGACACATGAGACCTACACTTTATTGACATGAAAAGGTTAATTATATCAAGTCTCATTGCCTCTAACCTCATTTATCCCAATAATCAATCTATTGGTAGGGCAGATTTTCGGTATTTCGAATAAGAAACGAATGGGAAACGAATAGGTAACAGGCTTATCACAGCTAAAAGACACATGAGATCAACCCTTTATTGCTATGAAAAGGTTAATTATGTCAAGTCTCATTGCCTCTTACCTCATGTATCCCAATAATCAATCTATTGGTAGGGCAGATTTTCGGTATTTCGAATAAGAAACGAATGGGAAACGAATAGGTAACAAGCATTTCACAGCTAAAAGACACATGAGACCTACACTTTATTGACATAAAAAGGTTAATTATGTCAAGTCTCATTGCCTGTAACCTCACTTATCGCAATAATTAATCTTTTGGTAGGGCAGATTGACGATATTGCGAATAGGAAACGAATAGGTAACAGGCGTTTCACAGCTAGAAGACACATGAGATCTACACTTTATTGACATGAAAAGGTTAATTATGTCAAGTCTCATTGCCTGTAACCTCATTTATCCCAACGATTAATCTAATGGTAGGGCAAATTAACGCTATTTCGAATAGGTAACGAATGGGAAACGAATAGGTAACAAGCATTTCACAGCTAAAAGACACATGAGACCTACACTTTATTGACATGAAAAGGTTAATTATGTCAAGTTTCATTGCCTTTAACCTCACTTATCGCAATAATTAATCTTTTGGTAGGGCAGATTGACGATATTGCGAATAGGAAACGAATAGGTAACAGGTGTTTCACAGCTAGAAGACACATGAGATCTACACTTTATTGACATGAAAAGGTGAATTATATCAAGTCTCATTGCCTGTAACCTCATTTATCTCAATAATTAATCTAATGGTAGGGCAAATTAACGCTATTTGGAATAGGTATCGAATGGGAAACGAATAGGTAACAAGCGTTTCACAGCTAGAAGACACATGAGACCTACACTTTATTGACATGAAAAGGTTAATTATATCAAGTCTCATTGCCTCTAACCTCATTTATCTCAATAATTAATCTAATGGTAGGGCAAATTAACGCTATTTCGAATAGGTATCGAATGGGAAACGAATAGGTAACAAGCATTTCACAGCTAAAAGACACATGAGACCTACACTTTATTGACATAAAAAGGTTAATTATGTCAAGTTTCATTGCCTTTAACCTCACTTATCGCAATAATTAATCTATTGGTAGGGCAGATTTTCGGTATTTCGAATAAGAAACGAATGGGAAACGAATAGGTAACAGGCTTATCACAGCTAAAAGACACATGAGATCAACCCTTTATTGCTATGAAAAGGTTAATTATGTCAAGTCTCATTGCCTCTTACCTCATTTATCCCAATTATAAATCTATTGGCAGGGCAGATTTTCTGTATTTCGAATAAGAAACGAATTGGAAACGAATAGGTAACAGGCTTTTCACAGCGAGAAGACATATGAGATCAATCCTTTATTGCTATGAAAAGGTTAATTATGTCAAGTCTCATTGCCTGTAACCTCACTTATCGCAATAATTAATCTTTTGGTAGGGCAGATTGACGATATTGCGAATAGGAAACGAATAGGTAACAGGCGTTTCACAGCTAGAAGACACATGAGACCTACACTTTATTGACATGAAAAGGTTAATTATATCAAGTCTCATTGCCTCTAACCTCATTTATCCCAATAATCAATCTATTGGTAGGGCAGATTTTCGGTATTTCGAATAAGAAACGAATGGGAAACGAATAGGTAACAGGCTTTTCACAGCTAGAAGACATATTAGATCAATCCTTTATTGCTATGAAAAGGTTAATTATGTCAAGTCTCATTGCCTGTAACCTCACTTATCGCAATAATTAATCTTTTGGTAGGGCAGATTGACGATATTGTGAATAGGAAACGAATAGGTAACAGGCGTTTCACAGCTAGAAGACACATGAGACCTACACTTTATTGACATGAAAAGGTTAATTATATCAAGTCTCATTGCCTCTAACCTCATTTATCCCAATAATCAATCTATTGGTAGGGCAGATTTTCGGTATTTCGAATGAGAAACGAATGGGAAACGAAAAGGTAACAGGCTTATCCCAGCTAAAAGACACATGAAATCAACCCTTTATTGCTATGAAAAGGTTAATGATGTCAAGTCTCATTGCCTCTTACCTCATTTATCCCAATAATCAATCTATTGGTAGGGCAGATTTTCGGTATTTCGAATAAGAAACGAATGGGAAACGAATAGGTAACAGGCTTATCACAGCTAGAAGACACATGATACCTACACTTTATTGACATGAAAAGGTTAATTATATCAAGTCTCATTGCCTCTAACCTCATTTATCCCAATAATCAATCTAATGGTAGGGCAAATTAACGCTATTTCGAATAGGTAACGAATGGGAAACGAATAGGTAACAAGCGTTTCACAGCTAGAAGACACATGATACCTACACTTTATTGACATGAAAAGGTTAATTATATCAAGTCTCATTGCCTCTAACCTCATTTATCCCAACGATTAATCTAATGGTAGGGCAAATTAACGCTATTTCGAATAGGTAACGAATGGGAAACGAATAGGTAACAAGCATTTCACAGCTAAAAGACACATGAGACCTACACTTTATTGACATAAAAAGGTTAATTATGTCAAGTTTCATTGCCTTTAACCTCACTTATCGCAATAATTAATCTATTGGTAGGGCAGATTTTCGGTATTTCGAATAAGAAACGAATGGGAAACGAATAGGTAACAGGCTTATCACAGCTAAAAGACACATGAGATCAACCCTTTATTGCTATGAAAAGGTTAATTATGTCAAGTCTCATTGCCTCTTACCTCATTTATCCCAATTATAAATCTATTGGCAGGGCAGATTTTCTGTATTTCGAATAAGAAACGAATGGGAAACGAATAGGTAACAGGCTTTTCACAGCGAGAAGACATATGAGATCAATCCTTTATTGCTATGAAAAGGTTAATTATGTCAAGTCTCATTGCCTGTAACCTCACTTATCGCAATAATTAATCTTTTGGTAAGGCAGATTGACGATATTGCGAATAGGAAACGAATAGGTAACAGGCGTTTCACAGCTAGAAGACACATGAGACCTACACTTTATTGACATGAAAAGGTTAATTATATCAAGTCTCATTGCCTCTAACCTCATTTATCCCAATAATCAATCTATTGGTAGGGCATATTTTCGGTATTTCGAATAAGAAACGAATGGGAAACGAATAGGTAACAGGCTTTTCACAGCTAGAAGACATATTAGATCAATCCTTTATTGCTATGAAAAGGTTAATTATGTCAAGTCTCATTGCCTGTAACCTCACTTATCGCAATAATTAATCTTTTGGTAGGGCAGATTGACGATATTGTGAATAGGAAACGAATAGGTAACAGGCGTTTCACAGCTAGAAGACACATGAGACCTACACTTTATTGACATGAAAAGGTTAATTATATCAAGTCTCATTGCCTCTAACCTCATTTATCCCAATAATCAATCTATTGGTAGGGCAGATTTTCGGTATTTCGAATGAGAAACGAATGGGAAACGAAAAGGTAACAGGCTTATCCCAGCTAAAAGACACATGAAATCAACCCTTTATTGCTATGAAAAGGTTAATGATGTCAAGTCTCATTGCCTCTTACCTCATTTATCCCAATAATCAATCTATTGGTAGGGCAGATTTTCGGTATTTCGAATAAGAAACGAATGGGAAACGAATAGGTAACAGGCTTATCACAGCTAGAAGACACATGATACCTACACTTTATTGACATGAAAAGGTTAATTATATCAAGTCTCATTGCCTCTAACCTCATTTATCCCAATAATCAATCTAATGGTAGGGCAAATTAACGCTATTTCGAATAGGTAACGAATGGGAAACGAATAGGTAACAAGCGTTTCACAGCTAGAAGACACATGAGACCTACACTTTATTGACATGAAAAGGTTAATTATATCAAGTCTCATTGCCTCTAACCTCATTTATCCCAATAATCAATCTATTGGTAGGGCAGATTTTCGGTATTTCGAATAGGTAACGAATGGGAAACGAATAGGTAACATGCTTTTCACAGCTAGAAGACATATGAGATCAATCCTTTATTGCTATGAAAAGGTTAATTATGTCAAGTCTCATTGCCTGTAACCTCACTTATCGCAATAATTAATCTTTTGGTAGGGCAAATTGACGATATTGTCCGATATTGCGAATAGGAAACGAATAGGTAACAGGCGTTTCACAGCTAGAAGACACATGAGATCTACACTTTATTGACATGAAAAGGTTAATTATGTCAAGTCTCATTGCCTGTAACCTCATTTATCCCAACGATTAATCTAATGGTAGGGCAAATTAACGCTATTTCGAATAGGTAACGAATGGGAAACGAATAGGTAACAAGCATTTCACAGCTAAAAGACACATGAGACCTACACTTTATTGACATGAAAAGGTGAATTATATCAAGTCTCATTGCCTGTAACCTCACTTATCGACTTGACATAATTAACCTTTTCATGTCAATAAAGTGTAGATCTCATGTGTCTTCTAGCTGTGAAACGCCTGTTACCTATTCGTTTCCTATTCGCAATATCGTCAATCTGCCCTACCAAAAGATTAATTATTGCGATAAGTGAGGTTACAGGCAATGAGACTTGATATAATTCACCTTTTCATGTCAATAAAGTGTAGGTCTCATGTGTCTTTTAGCTGTGAAATGCTTGTTACCTATTCGTTCCCTATTCGTTACCTATTCGAAATAGCGTTAATTTGCCCTACCATTAGATTAATCATTGGGATAAATGAGGTTACAGGCAATGAGACTTGACATAATTAACCTTTTCATGTCAATAAAGTGTAGATCTCATGTGTCTTCTAGCTGTGAAACGCCTGTTACCTATTCGTTTCCTATTCGCAATATCGGACAATATCGTCAATTTGCCCTACCAAAAGATTAATTATTGCGATAAGTGAGGTTACAGGCAATGAGACTTGACATAATTAACCTTTTCATAGCAATAAAGGATTGATCTCATATGTCTTCTAGCTGTGAAAAGCATGTTACCTATTCGTTTCCCATTCGTTTCTTATTCGAAATACCGAAAATCTGCCCTACCAATAGATTGATTATTGGGATAAATGAGGTTAGAAGCAATGAGACTTGATATAATTAACCTTTTCATGTCAATAAAGTGTAGGTATCATGTGTCTTCTAGCTGTGAAACGCTTGTTACCTATTCGTTTCCCATTCGTTACCTATTCGAAATAGCGTTAATTTGCCCTACCATTAGATTAATTATTGGGATAAATGAGGTTAGAGGCAATGAGACTTGATATAATTAACCTTTTAATGTCAATAAAGTGTAGGTATCATGTGTCTTCTAGCTGTGAAACGCTTGTTACCTATTCGTTTCCCATTCGTTACCTATTCGAAATAGTGTTAATTTGCCCTACCATTAGATTAATTATTGGGATAAATGAGGTTACAGGCAATGAGACTTGATATAATTCACCTTTTCATGTCAATAAAGTGTAGGTCTCATGTGTCTTCTAGCTGTGAAACGCTTGTTACCTATTCGTTTCCCATTCGTTACCTATTCGAAATAGCGTTAATTTGCCCTACCATTAGATTAATTATTGGGATAAATGAGGTTAGAGGCAATGAGACTTGATATAATTAACCTTTTAATGTCAATAAAGTGTAGGTATCATGTGTCTTCTAGCTGTGAAATGCTTGTTACCTATTCGTTTCCCATTCGTTACCTATTCGAAATAGCGTTAATTTGCCCTACCATTAGATTAATTATTGGGATAAATGAGGTTACAGGCAATGAGACTTGATATAATTCACCTTTTCATGTCAATAAAGTGTAGGTCTCATGTGTCTTCTAGCTGTGAAACGCTTGTTACCTATTCGTTTCCCATTCGTTACCTATTCGAAATAGCGTTAATTTGCCCTACCATTAGATTAATTATTGGGATAAATGAGGTTATAGGCAATGACACTTGATATAATTCACCTTTTCATGTCAATAAAGTGTAGATCTCATGTGTCTTCTAGCTGTGAAACGCCTGTTACCTATTCGTTTCCTATTCGCAATATCGTCAATCTGCCCTACCAAAAGATTAATTATTGCGATAAGTGAGGTTACAGGCAATGAGACTTGACATAATTAACCTTTTCATGTCAATAAAGTGTAGATCTCATGTGTCTTCTAGCTGTGAAAAGCCTGTTACCTATTCGTTTCCCATTCGTTACCTATTCGAAATAGCGTTAATTTGCCCTACCATTAGATTAATTATTGGGATAAATGAGGTTATAGGCAATGACACTTGATATAATTCACCTTTTCATGTCAATAAAGTGTAGATCTCATGTGTCTTCTAGCTGTGAAACGCCTGTTACCTATTCGTTTCCTATTCGCAATATCGTCAATCTGACCTACCAAAAGATTAATTATTGCGATAAGTGAGGTTACAGGCAATGAGACTTGACATAATTAACCTTTTCATGTCAATAAAGTGTAGATCTCATGTGTCTTCTAGCTGTGAAACGCTTGTTACCTATTCGTTTCCCATTCGTTACCTATTCGAAATAGCGTTAATTTGCCCTACCATTAGATTAATTATTGGGATAAATGAGGTTAGAGGCAATGAGACTTGATATAATTAACCTTTTAATGTCAATAAAGTGTAGGTATCATGTGTCTTTCAGCTGTGAAAAGCCTGTTACTTATTCGTTTCCCATTCATTGCCTATTCGGACTAGCGATGAGGCCCTACTAAAATACTTTTTATTGGGATAACTGAGGTAACAGGCAGTCAGACTTGACATGGTTAATCTTTTCATGACAATAAAGTGCAGATATCATGCGTCGTTAAGCTGTGAAAAGCTTGTTACCTATTCGTTTCCCATTCGTTGCCTATTCGAACTAGCGTATATTGGCCCTACTCAAAGACCTTTTATTAGGATAAATGAGGTTACTGGCAGTCAGACTTGACATAATCTATCTTTTCATGACAATAAAGTGCAGATATCATGCGTCGTTAAGCTGTGAAAAGCTTGTTACCTATTCGTTTCCCATTCGTTGCCTATTCGAACTAGCGTATATTGGCCCTACTTAAAGACCTTTTATTGGGATAAATGAGGTTACTGGCAGTCAGACTTGACATAATCTATCTTTTTATGACATTAAAGTGCAGATCTCATGTGTCTTTCAGCTAAGAAAAGCCTGTTACTTATTCGTTTCCTATTCATTGCCTATTCGGACTAGCGTATATCGGCCCTACTAAAATACTTTTTATTGGGATAACTGAGGTAACAGGCAGTCAGACTTGACATGGTTAATCTTTTCATGACAATAAAGTGCCGATCTCATGTGTCTTTTAGCTGTGAAAAGCCTGTTACCTATTCGTTTCCCATTCGTTGCCTATTCAAGCAAGCGTATATTGGCCCTACTTAAAGACTTTTTTTATTGGGAAAAATGGGATAAATGGGGTAAATGGCAATCAGACTTGAGATGGTTAATCTTTTCATAACAATAAAGTGCAAATCTGATGTGTCTTTTAGCTGTGAAAAGCCTGATACCCATTCCTATATACTAGTATTGCCTATCCAAACTAGTGTATATCGGCCCTCCTTACAAACTTTTTATTGGGATAAATGAGGTTACTGGCAGTCAGACTTGACATAATCTGTCTTTTCATGACAATAAAATGAAGATCGCATGTGTCTTCTAACTGTGAAAAGCCTGATACCTATTCGTTTCCTATTCGATCTAGCGTACATCGGCCCTACTAAAATACTTTTTATTGGTATAAGTGAGGTAACAGGCAGTCAGACTTTTGACATAACCAATCTTTTAATGGCAATAAAGTGCCGATCGCATGTATTTTCTAGCTGTGAAAAGCCTGTTACCTATTCGTTTTCCATTCGTTGAACGAATAAGTAGCGAATAGGGAATAGGGAATAAGTAACGAATAGGGAATAGGGAATAAGTAACGAATAAGTAACGAATAGGGAATAGGGAATAAGTAACGAATAGGGAATAGGGAATAAGTAACGAATAGGTAACGAATAGGGAATAGGGAATAAGCAACGAATAGGTAACGAATAGGGAATAGGGAATAAGTAACGAATAGGTAACGAATAGGGAATAGGGAATAAGTAACGAATAGGTAACGAATAGGGAATAGGGAATAAGTAACGAATAGGGAATAAGGAATAAGTAACCAACTTGACGTCCATCAGCCTGTGCACATTTCATCTGTTCATATTCTCAGCCAGAGACCGTCATATCGGACCAAAGTGTGTTTGCTGTTCGTGTGACCGTATGATAGTGTTGGTTCTAGGACTTGATTTTTCATTTATTGTGTGTATAAAAAAATTCTGACCATAGCAATATATAGACCCTCCACGAGGTAGTAATAAAGTGAGTGTCAGAGTTTTCACAATAAATAAAAAAAATGTAATCCTAGAACCAAACACTTGTGGGGCAGATGTGAGTAACTCATGTGGAAAATGACATGGTATAGTACAGTACCGCATTTGCTCCATGATTTCAACTTTTTTAATATATATGATAGTCAAAGTAAATTTCTTAATGCATGATTGTAAATCTAAAACGTACCTGTGTAGAAGTCTGGGTCCAGTTCTCTAAGATTCAGGGGTACCTGACCAGGGGCGTGTGCTCCATCAATGATCGATATTACTCCAAACTCTCTACATAGTGGAATCAACTTTTCTATGGGAAACTTGATAGCTGATGCACTAGATATATGATCTGTAACATTACCCATTACAACGGTATAAAATTAAACGAATTATTAGTATCAACAGATTTAATTATGCAATGGATTCACCATTGCTCAGTTTTGATTCATATTGATCTAAACAACTATAAAAACAAGAACAAGAAAAGAAAATATAAAACATTTGATAGAAAACAATACTTTCTATTTAGATTTTCTTTTTCTCTGATTTTGACACGGTTCATACTTGTTGGTTTCAATACTGTGTGATTTTCGACTCTAATTGTAACTGGACGTTCATTTTATTCGTTTAAAGTTAAAAAGATAGTTTAAAAAAAAAACATAGATAAAGCTGTGCGAAACCTTTGTTTGGGATATCAGAAAACGAGCTATTCAAATGCAGATTCCATGTAAAAACAAACTCCTTGAAGTCTCCGGACGATGACTCCTTTAAGGCAAATCATTATTATCGTGTTCAAGTGGTCCTTGGTTATAATCGATATGGCAATAAAACTTGCTACAACTTCAAATTGATATACATACTAAAAACAATGTTGGTCTTACATGAGGTTAATAGCAGAAACATAGCTATGGTATTATTATATATTACTCGTAAGTCGGCTTTCAGGGATAATGTGTAAAAAATTCAGGGAATGCGTGTCTGTATTATCTAGAATTTTTAGGGATAACATGTATTCCCTAAAACGGCCAGTGATTACGTGAAATCACCATTTCTCCTATGATTACACGTAATCCCTAATTACACACCTTCCATAGGCCTGTAACATATACACCTTTTATACAGCTCAAAGAAATTCTATTATAAAATTCATAAAACTTACCTAAAACAGCAACTTTAACATTTTTATTTTTCTCAAAATAATCTCTGTATAGTTGAACAACATCGTCCTCACTTTGAATTGGGAACTTTAGAGATATCAAGTCCGTACGGACACCTACAAAGATATCTTTAAGAATCGATCAATGTTAAACATTATGAAAGATTTCCTGCGAAATATTCCCTCTTTTCAGTTTACATCAATCAACACTGACCTCTATACTATCGCGCTAAGGATCATGGGAAATATTTTAATGATATTCAATCCCCGAATTCGGGGATATTACCCACAATCCTAAGCGCGATAGTATAGAGGTCAGTGTTGATAGACGCTCCCTCTGGTGATAGATTGAGTTTACATAGGTTATCTCCCATAAGCAGGAGTTATCTAACTTTGCAGGAGGTGTAATTTCTTAGCCCCTCTGTTCTTTTCATGGAAAATCAAAGAAAAATCTAGAGAGATCTGAAATAAATTAGGGATTTCCCTAAATTTCACAAGAACTTTACTATATAAAATCTTTTAAAGTTTACATTTTTATTGCAGATTATTTGATAAGTATTTTTGTAAAAGGAAATGTTTTAAAAAGTTACATAACTATCTCAAAATGTTTGTTTCTGAACCCCTCAAATTAATCATAGGATTTCAACAATAAATCAAGAGAAAATAAATTTCATACCTGCTGTAAAGTTAGATAACTCATGCATATGGGAGATAACCTATGTTAACTGAAAAGAGGGAATACACCTGGAAAAAAGTTAAGCACCCCTATACTTGTTTTGCTATTTAATGATTTGAAATAATTTTTAATTTTCATGATTCGGCCAGTTTTAATCTTCAATATATGACTTAAAGGATGTAAGCTTTTGGTTAAAAGCATATTTTTGCCTTGAAAAGAGGGAGATGACTCTTCAGAAAATTAGACGCCAAAATGGCAATTTCAAACCAAGGCTTCCAGCAGTCATTAGTGCTAAAGGTGCACGTACTCGAAATTGACTCTTTGACGATACAGTATCAATCTTTTGATAATGATTTACCTTTTCAAGTGCAATTTGACATTTATTAAAAGTTTCGAGCTTCAGGGGACCATACTTTTCGAAGACCATGTTTATGTACAAAAGCCATCTTTTTGCTATGTCGTGTAATGTAAATAACAGATGTCTTTTTGTTTGTTACGAGCATGTTAATTGTGCTTAACAGTGTATATTTTAGTTTGCAATAAAAATTTACAATGACTATTAGTTAAATAATGGTTAAAAGGTCTTTTGAAAATGTATGATTTTAAAAAAATCAGAGGGGTGCTTAACTTTTTTCCAGGTGTATATGTTACAGTAAATTTGTGTAATTAGGAATTACTTGAAATTCCTAAAATTTCCAGTAATTTCATGAAATTACTGAAAAAAATCATGAAATTTACACACATTTACTTACTTCATTATTGATATAAATTTGCTTTTAAATAATGATGAAATATGCAAAAAAAAAATATGAAAGAATAGTGAAGAATTATTTAGAGAATCTGGATTGCTTAAAAAGATATACAAAAAAAAATTAAGTTTGCAACTCCTGAACTTAGAATTTCTCTTTCCGTTGTTAAATTTTACATATCTGCATAAGGAATATGCCCATGGGATATAGTTGCCTCTTCTAGGCCCCAAACAGGAATTAAAAGTTTGACAGGTCTGAAAGTCGCATAGGACAGTATACTTAACAATCCTACAATTGTATCAAGTTTTAAATCATTCTCATGTTTGGTTTCTGAGGAAATCTTGATGGAAAGTTTTATGTTTAAACTTTCATATCGACCTTGTCCAAAACAGAAAATGGACATTTAATAGGTCAGAAAGTCTCTTACACTACGACACATACATTGGTCATACTAAACCACCCTGTTATGTTTCAATTCATTCTAATGTACAGTTTCCTTAACAAGCTTGACCAAAATCGTACAGACAGGCAGACATACGGACATGAGTAAATCTTAATGTCTTCCATTATGTTGTCGCAGGGGCATGAAATAAACAAAAGTAATATTTTTTTCATATAAGACAAATGGAAGAATGTCTGTTGTCGTATAATGGTACCCAGGTGCATCCTATTTTCATGAAATAGCTCAATACAAACTTGATAAAATGGCAACCTTCTTAAATTTTAAACTTCTAATTCATATGTGATTAACTTTATTTTTTTAAACTCTCTGCCAGCTGACAATTGGAACTTTGTCTTTGGCTTGGTTCAGTCCGTCTTATTTTTACCATAAATGTTACTTTTAATTATTTACCTCTTGCACAACTTCCATTTATCAACCTTTGAAATTCTCTAATTCCAAGAAAGACAATGTTTGATTATGAGCACAAAAACACAGTTCATAGATTATGGGAATTAAGACATGTGCCCCATACTAGCATGGTTTGAAACAAATATAGTAAAAAAATCTTTTTAGTACTTAAAAAAATCACTACAGTTGAAGATTTTTGTTGTGTGTAAAATTCCCTAAAATTGTCAGTAATTTCATGTAATTACTGATGAAAATCAGTAATTTCACGTAATTACTAAGCCCTTTAGGAATTACATGAAATTCTTGAATTTTCAGTAATTTCATGAAATTCCTAATTACACACATTTACTGTAACATATATATAAACCAACCAATGGCAAATTCATCTATTGTCTGTTTTTGAAGGGGTTTTGAATAAAATGTTTTTTGGGAAATAAGCACAGAATTTTCAAAATTGAAATCCGATTTAAATGGTTCAATAATACCAAAAATAAAATACCTTCAGACAAAATCACATATATTTGTTCAGATTCTGCTAAACTTTTCAGAATGTAACAGAATATCTCAATTTGTTTTAGTTAATGATGGAAACTTAAAGGAATGCACAAGGGAACATTGTAATTGTAATTTATAGAACAACGGAATACATTGAAAACAATGTACAACGATTTAAATCAGTTTTGCAATTTTTAACAAATATTGCATTTGGTCCGGCATTTTTAAAGTTACGATAAAAGATAGAGAGAACGAAGAACTCGATCAGCACAAAATACAAAGAACCAAAACCGAAATCAAATAAATGGTTAATTCGGTGATGGAATATATGATTTTTTCATAGGTAAAATCTCATCAGCAGCATATGAATAAAAAAATGAAAAAAGCTGGTCGAAAACCAATACATTACTCGTACCTCAAAAGTTCGAATGAGAAAGATAATTTCTGCGCGGAAGATATCAGCAATAATGAAAGAAACTTGGTGTTTGAAATGGCTTTGAATTTTGGTAAAAGATATAAGGGTTACCAAATACCTTGTACATATGTAGAATCTACAGTCTGGTGACAGGCATTTTTGACAGCATTGTACGTGTTATCTGTATAGAGAATAACGTCATCTTTGTAATACCTGAGGGTTTTCAAAGCTGTGTTAACACCTGAAATAGAAATAATGCATAGTTAAATGACTTGGAGGGAATCTGATTGGTCTTAATATGATTTGTCAATAATTGATTATAAGTAAAAAATAAATGAACTTTAGAATGGACAAGTTAATGGTGTCATACAATAAATTATTATTTTGAATTCGTTTTCGTTTCGATTTTTTGGGGAGATTTTTTTTTTTAGGGAACTGTTTTTTTTTGGTATTGATTCTTAGAATAAAAGCATTTTTTGCAAACATAATCTATTAGACATAATACGGTTTATATAACCCATGATTATTTTCAAAAGTAAAGGATACTTTATTTAAGAAATTTTCATTTACACAAACTTTTGCAATGGAAATCTCACTTGAAGAATTGATAATGATAAGGAATTAGCTGTGAATATGAAAAAAAGAGACGACAAATAAATAAGTGCACAGTGGATTCATAAATCTAACTACGTATGAACCATGAAAAAAGACCTGTTGTGGCATTCTGTACAAAGACTATATCCTCCATATCAGCATGTACAAACTCAGCAATACATTGTCTGGCCTTTTCCAGTTTTTCATGTCTTGTTTTTCGAAACCACATGTCCGGAAAACTGTCCATTTCATCTATTAACCTGTTTTAGAAGATATTATATATGATAATTTTGATAAAAGTGAGTTGTGGAATAATTGTACTAACAAAACACAATCCAATGTATGTTTTAAAATCCAGAAAACAGTCAGTCACATTTAACGTGTGCCAGTGGTTTTGCAAGTGGCCCCATGTTACAAGATATAGAAAGGTTAACACCAAAGAAAATTGCAATTTATTCATAACTTTGCTCACACAAGGTTACTCCTCGTTTGCTGTCTTCACTCAAGAAAATTTACGGATAACATCATATGCTTATAGACAAATATGGTTCATCGATCTCTCAGATGAGTACAAATGTTGGTTTGACATAGGTTTATGTTTTGTCTTCTTTTACTAAATTTGACACACTGAATTGACAGTTGACAACGCGACGGGTGTGCCATAGCAAGCATGAACTGCTTACTCTTCCGGAGCACCTGAGTTAACTCTAGTTACGACTAGAGTTTGAGTTATTAATTGATATTCAGTAGTTTTTGTGTGTCCGTGTTTTATATGTTATCTGTTTTTGTCCCGTTCTCGTCTATGTTTACTGGTTTTGTTTCTGCCCTTTCGAACTTTTGACATTCGGATGCCCCATTGGTGCCCCTGCTTCTTGTAAATTTTTATGTAAATTACGTAGGAAAAGTGAAGCATACAAATAAAACTAAGAAATGCACTTGTTCGCGACAGAACATCTGTTAAATGCCTATTACTAGAAAAAAATGGACATGCATACACTTAAATCTTCAAACTATTTCATTCATATAGCAATAGATCCTTTACATAAACTGGAACATGTAAAAAAAATCACATTTAGCTATCCAATACTATTATAAAATATATGTCTTTACTATTGAAATTGAAATGAACTTCTTCATGGTAAGCAAAGTGCATTACTGTAGATTTCGCATGGGATGAAGATTATGATAAGGTTAGTTTATACGTTAACATCTGTATCAATATGAACATTTTGGTATATTGATTTTATAGATTTTTCTTGAATTATTTACCGTTTTTGTGCTTCTTTTATACGGTTTGGTACGACACCGTAGGATCCATGATTAATAAATGTTATATCGTCTCTTAGTGGAAATTCTTTTTTCAATTCAGTTCCAAGTAGTTTTTCCATTTGTACAAGCTATTGCTAAGACCTGAAAATATGAAAATCCGATTAATATATACTGAACAAAAAACAAGAGGCTCCCAGGAGCCTGAATCGCTCACCTGACATATTGTGCCTGAAGTAAAGGTTATTAGGCAAAATCTTTTTGACGTTGAAAGGGTCATAAGATTAATAAGGGGGTCATCTGACAATATGGTGGATCTTAAGGTGCTGATCACTTTTGTTCTCAATCAAAATCTAAAAATCTGGCACCCTTTTTGAGTTATTTTCGAAAAAATGCAGTTTAACCTAATGTTCTATTTTAGCCAGAGCGGCCATGTTTTACAACCAATCAAAAATCCCCACATCAGTTCTATACACCTATTGCTAATAAACAATAATACCAAGTTTGGTTCCAATTGGACTTAAAGTGGCAGAAGAGTTAACGTTTTCAATATAATGAGGAAATGCTTTTTAAATGCTCAATTTTGACGTTCTAAGGGCAATAACTCCTCAAAGGAAAGGTCCTACAACGTTGACCCTATTACGTATTTTGTAGATCTTGATGCGCTTAACAATATGCAATTTAAATTTCTCAAATATCTTGTATAGTTTTCAAGATATTGAGCTAAACAGTTGCAAAACTTGCAAAAAATCAACAAAAAGGGCAATAACTCCTACATGGGTTGTTGGATTTTCTTCAAAATTTCAGAGCTGGTAGATCTTGAGGTGCTGATCACTTTTGTTCCAATCAAAATTTTGAAATCTGTCACCGTTTTAGAGTTATTTGCAAAAAACTGCATTTTACCCCTATGTTCTATTTTTAGCCACACCGGCCACGTTTTACGACAAATCAAAAATCCCCACATCAGTTCTATGCACCTAATGCTAATAAACAACTAAACCAAGTTTGGTTCCATTTGGACTTAAAGTGTCAGAGGAGTTAACGTTTTCAATGTAATGAGGAAATGCTGTTAAAATGCTCAATTTTGACGTTCTAAGGGCAATAACTCCTAAAAGGAAAGGTCCTACAACGTTGACCCTATTACATATTTTGTAGATCTTGATGTGCTTAACAATATGCAATTTAAATTTCTCAAATATCTAGTATAATTTTCAAGATATTGAGCTAAACAGGTGTAAAATTTGCAAAAAATCCACAAAAAGGGCAATAACTCCTACATGGGTTGTTGGATTTTCTTCAAAATTTCAGGGTAGGTAGATCTTGAGGTGCTGATCACTTTTACCCCATGCCAGAATTTTGATATCTGTAGCCGTTTTTGAGTTATTTGCAAAAAACTGCATTTTACCCCTATGTTCTATTTTTAGCCATGGCGGCCATGTTTTTCGACGAATCAAAAATCCCCACATCAGTTCTGTGGGGGATACCCTAAAGTACCACCAGACCAAATTTGGTTTGAATCTGTGCAGCCGTTTCAGAGGAGAAGAAGTTTGAAGAAAAGTTAACGACGACGGACGACGACGACGGACGCCAAGTGATGGCAATAGCTCACCTGGCCTTTGGCCAGGTGAGCTAAAAAAGGATACACATATTTTTATTTGTATCCCATTACATCAAAATTAATTTCAAATTTATAAAAAAAAAATCGTTAAAATCAAATTAATGGTATCATTTAACAAACAAAACAATAAGCATGTGTGAAAAAGTCATACCAGCAACAAGTGCAGCACCACAAAATCGCATTTTCTCTGTATCGAGGGTACCATCAGTTACAATCACCGGAAGCTTAATATCGGTTCGGGAATATGCTGGCGTCACACTGTCCCGATTTTGACATACGATGGACACACGAATGTGAAAATTTCAACTTCGTGCGAAGTTAGTCCCGAACTTGCTAAAAATCAAAATCAAAACCGAAGGGTATACGATTAGAACCGATGGCTAAGCGATCGGAAAAGTAGCACACACGAATAGCTGCGAACCGATTACGAAGTTGTTACGATGTTAGTAGTATATCATGTTGTTCACGAGTCGCATTTCTCGGGCCGATTAGGGCCGATTAGCCCTTTTGCGCAGGCGTATGACGTCACATCCGGTTCCGGTCGGCCATCTTGGATCCCGGCGGCCATCTTGGATCACGTGACTTCCGGTTCCGCCCCATGACGCAGTTTCCGGTTTTTGGAAACTCATTTTCGCGCGAAAATTCGAGATATCCGAGAAATTCGAGCTGTTCACCAATCATATACTACTATTTTTTTAATAAGTCATAACTTTGTTATTCCTTGTCCGATTTACTTCCGGTTTGTTGCATTGTCTTGGGTAAGACAATGTCTTTCCGTTGAGTTCGTTTGTGTTGGTCAGTGGTCATCCGGGGCTTGACCACAAAATGACCAATACCTAAATTAGGTCCAATATAGGGTTGTTGTATATCATTAGAGAGCTAATGAGGTCTAGAGGCAGATTCTGGGGGTTTAAGGGTGGTTATGGTCAGTGGTCAGTCAGGACCTGACCCCAAAGTGACCCATTCCAAAAACTAAGGGTGTTAAAGAGCCAAGGACCAATACATAAGGAATATAAGAAGAACTAAGTACGAGACACCATAAAGAGCCCATAAAGAAACATACAAAAGGGTTAGGGGTTAGGGTTAAAGACAGAAGAGAGTTAGGGTTAGAATGAGGCCAGGGTTAAAAATAGAACAAAGGAGAGTTAGGGTTAGAATGAGGCCAGGGTTAAAAATAGAACAAAACATAGGGTTAGAGAAAGATATAGGAAATGACAGGTAGAGTTTGAGTCAGTCTTACGTTAGACACCGAAGAGGAAACATGGATTGCTTTATTTGTGGGAAAATACTTTCCCGAAAAGACCATGTAAAGAGACACATCGAAACAGTTCACAACAAAGTGAAAAGAAACAGAACCATGCCAACTACTTTACCAAGATCTAAATTGATTATGCCTCCAGTACCCCTGCAAAGGAATGCTGAAACTGATACACCAGTCAACAATAGGAAGACAGAACAAGAGCCTTACTTCATTTTACCGACGAGCGATCCCTTTACGTTTAACGTACCCGATGGATTACTCCACGACCATTTCATGCCTTGGGCTCATCCATTCACCAGCGTCATTACAGGACCTACCGGAAGTGGAAAGTCAGTCTTTGTAAGAAGATTCATCGACAATATACAACACATGACGCTTCCCCAACCCGATCGAATATGGTGGTCATACGATGTACAACAGCCCCTATATTCTGGAATGAACAACGTCGAGTTTATCAGAGGACTCCCGGATATCGAGAGCTTGAACCCCGAAGAGAAACATCTTATCGTCATCGACGACCAGATGGACAACATTACACAAGCCATAGCGGACCTGTTTACCAAATACAGTCACCACAGATCCATTAGTATCATGCTGATCGTACAGAACCTGTTTAATAAAAACAAACACCACAGAACCATCAGTCTCAATACCCATTACATGGTCGTATTCAAGAACCCGAGAGACACATCCCAAATCATGACCTTAGGACAACAGATGTTCCCCGGAAGATCCAAGTACTTTCTTGAATCCTACGAAGCCGCAGTCAGGAAACCCCACGGATACATGTTGATCGACATGAGGCAGGACACCCCGGAAATCTTACGTTTAAGAACTAATATTTTTCCTGGAGAAGAGCAAATAGCAATGGTAGATATGTAACCTCCGAAGATTGCAAATTAGATATAGTTGTACAAGATTGTAGCTTAGCAATAAAATATTGAAACTGATACTTTCATTGTGGTATTTAGTGCCCTAGCTAAAGAGTATTACCCCCCCCTAAGAACTACCAATTTCAATTCCAATTACGTCCGATTTAAAATGCTGCTTATAAGCAGCCCCAATTCCCCCCCCCCATTTTTAATTCCCCCCCCCCATTTTACCCCCAAAACCCCCATTTTACCCCCAAAAAAAACCCATTTTACCCCAAAAAAAACCCCATTTTACCCCAAACAACTTTCTAATGCAAATACAATTTAGCAGATGTTCAAATTTAAATATTCCAATACGATTTGAAAAGGCATCGGACCATAATACAATATCAGATTTTCAAGTGACAATCAGATGACACTAGTAAAAAGGAAGAATACGTAAAATGATAGACATACGGTGAAGGTAAACACATGAATACTAAGAGAGGGCGAAGGCTAAGGGTAAGGGTTAGGGTAAAGGTAAAGCGGTAGAGTTAGAAGAATTAGGGGTTAGGGTTAGGGCTAAGGGTTAGGGTAAGGGTAAAGCGGTAGAGTTAGAAGAGAGTTAGAGTTAAGGTTAGGGCTAGAAAAAGAGATTAGGGTTAGGGTTAAAGATTAGAAATCACCGTTCCGCATGACTGCACACGACTTTACTGCTAGAGTTCTCAGTGGTGACAGACGTCGCCACGATCGCCAAGATCACTAAGAAAATTTAACATAGGAGTCTATGGGAATGACCTCGGGGTCATTGAGTGCATTTGGATCTATAGTGGCCCATTATACTACTGATGTTATCAAGATTAGTCGAGAATAAGATCCGAAGGAGACACGAATTTATACGACGGATGTACGACGTCGTGTTTAGTGTACGATATGGGTCTACGAAGCATCACGATGGGTATAAGAAGTATTAAATATAATAACGCGATTTGCAATAAGATTATGTAATTTAGTCTATATAAATTGTCCTTTGTGGCCTCTTATTAGTATTTATGGATACCAAGTTAAAACGATGGCTCTCCAAGCAATCCCTGCTGTCCCTGATGTCGATCAGTAAGCAGTGGCGGTTCCAGAATTTTTGAAAAGGGGGGTCCTCGGTAGAAAAGGGGGAGGGTCCAAAACTATAATTTGTTGATTTTTGCCTAAATTTTGCATGAAAATCACAGAATTTTCCGACGAAAGGGGGGGGTCCAGACCCCCTGGACCCGCCCCTGAGTAAGAGTAGATAAGACATTTGATCTAAAGCTAATATGTAGAACAAAAAAGATGTCGCTACTTTATCTTGTATTGTTCATGTGAGTTGACCGAAGCACACATAATCTGAAAACAAGAAGAATATGTTGTTACTATGTAGAAGGTTCAACAATTTTAGCTGTTGCGAACGATTCTTGAACAAAGCGTGTCCACCTTTTAATGCATAACTTCGTTACCGGTCCTATACCGGTATCTAAGTCCAAAGGTCCCGTAAATATTTGCGGACGGAAACGGAAAGTAAACTTGATCTAAGTAACCCGTAATGGTGGACTGGCATACAGTACATACCAAAAAGCAGTTTAATAACTATAATTAAGGGTTAAGAAAAAAGTGTGGGAAACTGATATTTCAGTGAAATTCCAAAGTTCAAAGGGTCCTAACTCTGTAAAAAATTGCGGACCGGAACAACGCGTTAACTTGATCTTTAACTCATCATGTTAAGACTCACATACCAAAAATCAGTTTAAAGTCTAATGTCTATATATGAGGTTTAAAAACAAGTGCGAAAAAGTTATTGTGACAGCGAGACGGCCGGGCCGGACAGACACACAAACGGGCAGACGGAGTGCAAACCTAAAGTCCCCTTCGGCATTTGTCGGTAGGGGACTGATAAAAACTAAAATAAGACTAAAATGTTTAAACCTTTATTTCTTATATTGAAATTTAAGTATTAAAAGGTGCCACAAAAGCCTGGACGGGGACGCGAAAGAGGGAAGCGCCTGGCTGGAAAGAACAGGACGAAAAGAAAAGCGTCAGAAGATTCTAGATCCAGACTGTGTCCGCTTTGTTTTGTCTTTTCTTCTTGTACTTTTAAGACTGATAATTCTAGTTTCATTTTTTTTAAATTTCCTTTATCAATTTTTCGAAACTAAAAAAGTTATGAATAAAGAATTAATGAGGATATTTGTATCATAACTGCTGTCTTGTAAGTCTTCCTCCTGCTGCATTTTAATTATGAGGGGGGAAACAGAGCTATATACATGTACTAACTTTTCTTTTTCTAAACGTTTTATTGTAACACGCCCCTAACTGAAATGGATTATTAAATGTCCCTATAAGGCACTTTTGACACGTTTAATATTTTTTTACTTCAGAAATCGTACTGCTTTGACCAGTGCCGTGTTTCCATCTCCATGCCATTACTCTATGCAATTACATTAGTTACGACGGATAAACGAATACAAAGCGAGGTCTTTGCGACGCCGTGTTTCCTTCGCACCACCTTCGGAGAGCTTCTTGTTATATTCGTGCCGCCATCGTAAGATAAATTAAGCCGACGATACCTAGAAGGCAACACGAAATCAGAAGATGCTTTCACGAAGGCATTACGATAGAAAGGATGGATTAACGAACACAACACGAACAAGGACCTTCGCACGAACATTCGGGAGTTTTTTAACATGTTTAAAAATTAGGAAGGCATTACGAAGTTGCTCCCGAAGTTGGAATATTTCAGCCGATGGTGCTACGATGGTAAAAGATGGCGACACGAATAGCGCGATTTGAATACGATCACTCCCGATTTGGAAAATATCCATAATCGTGTTTCCATCGGGGTCAAAATCGGGATAGTGTGACACCAGCATAAGAATTAATGGTGTCTTCCCATTTATCCAACTTTTTAAAAATTGGTATTCCCATCTATCCAACTTTAATTTTGTTCACCTGTTGGGTTGTTTATTTAAGTGATTATAAGGTGCCATGAAGAAATTATGACAGTAAATTTGTTTCAATTTATTGGTAATTAGTACAGATGAAAGCCACTTGTTGATCAATTTTATGGAATTGAAATAAAAAAAAAATGCCTTTTTAAATTTTATTTTATTTTGAATATTTAACAAAATAATTTTCATCTGTTTTTCATTTTTTTCAAAGTAAACTAATGAAAAAAAACTAATAACATCAGTATATTTCAATTATTATTATATTGACTGTGAAAAGAAAAAAAAAACACTTGGAATTTTTTTTGTATTGTGCATATGTAACTTAAAATCCCTGTAACTGCATGTACATCAAATTATTCACTCATCCATTAAATGAAAGCCAAAAAAAAAAAGAAAGAAAGGAAGAAAGTACTTTTGTTTTCCCACACAAAAACTTTGTATGGAACTTTGTTACAAATTCAAATATATAAAACTGGTATAAAAACAATTAGTTAGAACGTTAAGCACATGCTTAAATTATACATGTAACAAGTATATTCACAGTTTTTTGAGTTTAGAATATAACTATTTGTAATTGTTAAGGATGTTCGCTACTATTATTGAAAATAAATAGGTTTCAAATTTTATACCTTAAATGAAAGAATGATAGTAAAAGGTATAAAATAAGCAAAAAAATTTGATAGGTTCGTGACCTCTTTTTCAAGATAAATGACGTTATTAATAAAGTTTTTGCTGGAAAAGGTTTTCTCTGAATTTTTCATAGGTTTAGAATTAGCACTATTAAGCTAGAAAAACCCCTGACAGAATAAATAGGATTTGATTTAACTTTGTTTATAACCTCTTTATGGCGTATTTAAGACATTGATAACAAGAAAATAGGGGGTTTGTGGGCAAAAATCTTAGCCCTATTTTGATGGTAAAAACCAGAGGATTCTGAAAAAATGGCAGAAATTCTACTGAAAGTTAAAACACCAAACTTTTTTTGTAAAAGTTCTTATTTTTGAGAAAAAAATAAATGCTTTGAACATCAAAAACTAAAATTTATTTATCCCTATCATCAGTCATCAGAAGAAAGATTGAGTGGGAACATTATCTATGATTTTACATGCGTGTTTTTTTTTCTCTAGATAATATAATAAACAACAAAAGAAACGCACCACTTCCATTCATTTCTTTTGACTTAAAAAAATAATAGCAGAAATCTCTTTAAGTAGTAGTCGGAATGATCTGAAATTTTGGCACAGCATGTGTGGGGTCCTTAACACCATTCTCTGCAAATTTTAATAAAATGAGATTTTCGTTTTAAAATTGAGAAAAAAAACGTTTATTATAACCCAAAGATGAAAAATTCACAAAGTTTTAAAAAAATTGATGCTTATCCAAAGGTGAAAGGTGTAACCATAATATGGTGGACAAAGCTTAAATTTCGTATAAACTGTCCAAACTTTTCAGAAACATGCAATGTTATTATATATTCTTATATATTAACATGGACAAAATTTTCTGTTACAATTTGACCTTACACACAATCCAATCTCTAATTAATCATCCTTTGTTCTTAATTGCCTTTGATCCCACTTATCCAACTTTTAATTTTTTACCTGTACTACCAAATTTTTAAAAAGTTGGATAAATGAGAATGAACCGAATTAATTACATTGCCAAGGGTTCCTTTGTTGCCGAATAGGGCATGCTAAAGCGCATGCGCGTTACTTTTTGTAGTTGGCCTTTTCCGGTTGTCGTAATCAGGAAGTACAAATTACAATGCTTTATTGCCACTGCTGTGTTTTCAACTTCCGGTTGCTTTGCTTTTTACAGAAAAAGTTTTACAGTGCAAATCTGCTTTTGATTATGCTGTGGTTGCATTTTGCACACACTCTTTACAACAAAATTAACAATTGGCTTTGTTATCAGTTAAGTGTGGCAATCCATAACCAAGGTTTCATTTAAATATTCTGTTAAGTGGTAGCCGAGAAAGCTCGTGAAATACACTTTCCACGATCGCTGTTACCGAAGTACATCGAAAAGTTAAATGAAATTCAGAAATGTCGTAAAGTCATCATTTTAACATAAAGGAAACTGTACTTATTTTTAATTGCATAAAATTTCATTAACAATATAAAAAATAAAAAACCAAATCATGCGGGTTTTTTTGTGTGTTCAGTATATATAATGAGATAAACAAAAAAATGAGATGTTGAGAAATTATACTTGTCTATATATCCACCAAACATCGTCAATAACAAATTTGTCATTTAAACTTTTATGTAAGCTTGAACTGTTCTATGACTAACCTGGTGACTTCAACTTTCCAATCGTCAAATTTCCCTTCTTTTGAAGCAAGAATGAATTGTATATCAAGAAGGTTGAATATTTTTCTTATCGCTAATGGAGTAAATATTTCACAATATATTCGACATTCCAGAGCTTGCGGGGCTTACATCGATTTCTTTGGCAGAGCGTCACGTCTGACACAAAAATTGTTTAAAGTTCCTCGGTTGTTGTCTTCACTAAGGAAATTTAGTGGAGGACATCATGAACCCATAGACAAATATTGGATTTCTATCTCTCAGATGAGTGTTGGTTTGTCATAGGGTTTTGTTATGTCTTCCATTGAATAGACGAAACGCGCGTCAGACGAAGCAAAATTTATTGTCTGGAACTTTGTTGTCATTTGTATTTCGAACACCCATGCAGGTTAGCACTGCTGGTGGAGTTTTAATTCCCCGAGGTTAGCCCGTTCCGGTACCAACACTTTCGTGTTGAAGAATACATCAAAGCTTTAAATCATATCCGTTTAAATTTCAAAATTGTTTAAACCCTAAGGTTCTTCCTACCTAAGACATAGGTTGATCATCTTAGTAATAATTTGGTTCCCCAGTTTGGTATGTTTGGTTTTACTGTTCAATGCTCTTCATAATCATATCGTGTTTGGCATTTTCAATATTTTGGTAGAGCGCCTCTGATGAGTCTTGAATAGATGAAACGCGCGTCAGGCGAAGCATAATTTATTGTCTGGAACTTTGTTGTCATTTGTATATTTACGGTTTTGTCACGCCGAATGGACCATTGGCAGCGCGACGGATGTGGTTATGGCAAGTTCACTCTCGTTGCGACTTGAGTTCTCGTTGTTTATTGCTAATGTGTTCTCGTTCGTGTTAATTGGTTTAAAATTTGTCTTTGTCCTTTCAGCCTTATGAAAGTCACATTCTGATGCTCCGCCTCATTGGTACTTCATGTACTGCAATGCGCATGGGCGAATTTGACTTCGCTAATCACTATTTGTTTTATTTCTTTATTTTTATTGAGTGGATACTTGATTTTTGTAAAATTTAATTCATGCTTAGTCGAAGTTTAACATCGATTTCTAACATTAACCTATAAGCTTTATCGTTAATAAGCATAAAAATAAAACAAATTTGAGTAGAAAAGTTATATTTCCCTGGAACGGTTTGTATAACGGCACGAAAATGTATGAGTGGCCGTTCATGTCATTGGCGCGATAATTTACGCGTATATATGAATATACGCGTATATTATTGCAATATACGCGTATATTGTTGACATATACGCGTTTCTTGGTGTTATTTACGCGCATATTGCATTTATATACGCGTTAATAATTTGATCTAGCATTTTTATTATATACGCGTATATATCAGAACCAATCAAAATTGCTGCTTGAGGTAATAAAATTGATGCCCAACAGCCACGTGCGCCTACCTCTCGGACCCTACACCCATAGGTGTTTCTGCAGCTCAAAGTAGGACTTCCCTTCAATTTCGTCGTGGCTTTCGTACAAGGTCTAAGTCTGCGTCGTCAGGGGTCAACTTAAACAAACGTGATTTTGTTAAAAATTCTTTGATGTTTTTGTGTCTGCTGAATGTTACAATGGGGTTTTCAGTAAATATTTGTTACTAAAACCTAAACATCAGAAAACAAAGGAATCCCTTTAGTTTTCATTACTAAATACAGCTTTAACTTAAAGAAAATTGGGAAAGTATTGAAAAAGCATTGGAACAAAATATATGAGGATAGAGAATGCAAACAAATATTTACTGAAAACCCCATTGTAGCATTCAGCAGACACAAAAACATCAAAGAATTTTTAAAAAATCACGTTTACCCAAGGTTTAAGTTGACCCCTGAACCTTGTGCGAAAGCCACGACGAAATTGAATCGAAGTCCTACTTTGAGCTGCAGAAACACCTATGGGTGTAGGGTCCGAGAGGTAGGCGCACGTGGCTGTTGGGCATCAATTTTATCAAATCACACAACTTTTATTAACCATCCTTTAATCAAACATAACGGCAATTTTGATTGGTTCTGATATATTGTAAATATGCACCTACATATATGCGTATATTGTTAATATATACGCGAATATTTACGCGTTTATATACGCGTATACTTACGCATATATTGTTAACAAATACGCGTATATAATAAAAATATACTCGTATATAATAAAAATGCTAGATCAAATTTTTAACGCGTATATATACGCATATTTAAATGCAATATACGCGTACATAACACCAATATACGCGTATATGTCAACAATATACGCGTATATTGCAGCAATATACGCATATATACATATATACGCGTGTATTATCGCGCCAATGACATGAACGGCCACTCATAATAATGTTTATGATACAATATGAAATCAACTTAATCACAAAAACATTAAACATTGACTATCGTACGTAAGCTCAGGTAACAATATTAATAATATATTGTCGGGGTGATTTCAATGCTACAAAAATAGTAGTCAACATGAAAACAAACGTTTCCTTTAAAAAATACTTTCTAAATAAAAACATTGCAACGCCACACAGTTTATCTGATGCGGACAAGTCCTTTTTAGAATCTGATCAAAATATGAACTTACATTAATTTGGTGACTTGAAATAAACCTCAGTTAAATATAGGTTAACACCCCTTGAGATAAATATATCAGACAAACTTTGTATTACACATTTATATGCTATGTGTATAATCTTTAATTTTAATTTATAATGATAGAAAAACGTGTACTACGTTTATTTCTTATCTTTTTTTTTTTGTACTTTCACCAACATCTTGTGTATTGATTAAGTGTCAGGTAGAGCAAATAAAAGATTACAACATTGATAAATCATGAAATAAAGGTTTACACGTTATCATGCAATGATATAAGAACTTACTTTTTATTGCACTTTGTGTATCTCCACAAAATTCAATGATGTTATATCCATCCCAGCCCACGGTGGGTCTACAATCTAGATAAGTGCTAACTTAAAAAAGAGCAGCAAAATAGATATAAAAACTTAAACAGTGAAAAAAATTTAGCCAATAACATAGATAATTGCTAAGAAATATTAAAAGTTAAAAATATATTTACAATAGAACAAAACAGTAAAATATATAAATGTTACAGTAAATGTGTGAAGGAATCACATGAAATTACTAACTTTTTCAGAAATTCATTAACTTCATAAAATTTCCAGTAATTACATGAATAAAGGTAATAACAAAACTACCGAACTTGAATGACCAATCTCACAGTTCAGAGAAAATGACTAAAAACGAATCAGTCATACCGGAGAATTGGTGGATCGCAATGGTCCTGACTTGGTACAGGCATTTCAAACGAAATGGTGGGTTAAACCAGGCTTAATGGCGCCAAACCTCCCTCTTCCATTGCGATCTTAGGATCCGTTAACGACCATAGAACACAACATAGGTGTGAGACACAATAGGGATATTGAGATGATCATCTCAGTACAGCAGACCAGTCAAACACTAATGAAAACAATCAACCGCCATATCTTTTAACTCAATTTTGAACTTTTCTACTAGTGGCTGATAACGAAGAAAGAATTTTTTTAGGGATCGTATGAGACGTATTTTCTTACAGCCCTGCTCCAAAAGTCGGTCACGAATAAATCGGTGTCGAAGAAATTACTAGAAATAAAGGTAATATCAAAACTACCGAACTTGAATGATCAATCTCATTGTCCAGAGAAAATGAAAAAATCGAATCAGCCATACCGGAAAAATAAAATCATGAAATTTATACACCTTTTCTGATTCTATTATTGATGTAAATTGACTATTAAATGGTGATCTGGATTGTTTAAAAAGATATAGAATGAAATTAAGTTGATAACTATTTGTACTAAAAACATCAAAAAGGCCTTAAAATAAATGGAACCTATTCCCCATTCCATTATTAAATTGTACACATTTATATGCTAGAGTAAATAGGTGAAATCAGGAATTACATGTAATTACTGAGCAAATCAGTAAATATCAGTAAAACTGTAATTACTAAGCAAGAAGCAGAGGTACCAATTGGGCATCCGAATGACAAAAGACCGAATTGACTTTGACAAAGCCAGCAAACGCCAACGAGAACAGAACAGAAACCATGTAAAACACGGAAACACAAAAGCTACTGATAATCAATTAACAACGCGAACTCTGTAAATACCTGTAATTACATTTATTTACTATTCTTTTATCACACTGCAATACTTATAAATTTTATTTCAGGATTGCAAATCGCAGAAATCTTCATTGTTATAGTTCTCTTATCGACAACCTATTTGTTCAGTTTGGTGGACGTGTTTGTCAGCAAACAATAGGGATTCCAATGGGCACTAATTGTACACCTTTGCTTGCTGATTTGCTTCTTTATTCATATGAAGCTGATTTCTTACAATCTTTTCTAGACAAAAAAAGGTCATAGACTGGCTCTCTCTTTCAACCTCATTTTCCGTTATATTGATGTTGTCCTTTCACTGAGCAATTCTCGATTTGGTGACTTTCTACATCTCATATATCCTCAGATAAAAGACGCAACAGATTCTAGGAAGTCTGCTTCATATTTAGATATTCATCTCGAAATAGACTCTCAAGGAAAACTTTCAATAAATCTCTATGACAAACGTGATGAATTTAACTTTCCAATTGTCAACTTTCCATTCTTGACGTCCGCTCCAGCCTATGGTGTCTACGTATCACAATTGATTCGTTACAACAGAGCGTGTGGGAATTACATCGATTTCCTCGGCAGAGCTACACGTTTGATACAAAATTGCTATCACAAGTTTATGTTGCTCCTCAGTTGCTGTCGTCACTCAAGAAATTTTACGATAGACATCATGCACTCATAGACAAATACGGGATTTCCATCTCTCAGATGAGTGCAGATGTTGGTTTGTCATAGGAATTTGTTTTGTCTTCCGTTACCGGATTTTACACAGTGAATTTGAAATTAGCAGTGCTACGGGTGTGCTATAGCAGGGAGGAACCGCTTACTCTTTCGGAACATCTGAGTTCACTCTCATTACGACTAGAGTTCGCTTTGTTAATTGATATGTTTCCGTGTGTTATATGGTGTCTATTTTTTCGTCCTGTCCTTGTTTGTGTTTACTGGTTTTGTATCTGCCCTTTCGAATTTTGACATTTGGATGCCCCATTGGTACCTCTGCTTATTTCATAAATAAATCTGAAAATAGACCTATCATTATATATGGAAAAAATACCAAAAGATAAGATTTAAAAAGTTCACATTCAAACATACCATATCTATTTTAAGCGTTTTTTATAATGGTACATGTAGTTTATGTTTCTAATTGAAGTAAAGTTGTCTATTTATGGCCCAGAGGGGACATGTCAGGGACATTAAATCAAAATTACATAAAAGTTCCAGGCAATAAAGTTTGCTATGCCTGATGCGCGTTTCTTCTATTATTCAAGACTCATCGGAGTTGATCTACACAAAACACTATAAAATGTCAAACACTATTTGAAGATGAAGAGCATAGAACAATATGACCAAGCAATGCTTAACTGGAACCTAATTTATGACTAAGATCAACCTATGGCTTAAGAAGTGCTTTCAGTTTAACTACTGTCCGTTCGACCATACGTATACATACGTCCGTACGAATTTATGGCAAGCTTTTCTTAGAAATCATACTTAAGAATGATTTGAAATTTGTCAGGATGGTTCAGTATGGCAAACTATACATGATTAGCAACTCTTAAACTTATTATTTTTGGACTGGGTCGATTAAATATTAAGTGAAAATTTCCGTCAACCTTTTCTCGCCAATGATTTCAAATTGATGAGATGGTTCAGTATGACAAACTGTACTTCTGTACTTTATTCTGTCAAGCTTTTTTAAATAACTACCAAAATGATTTGAAATAGGTAGGGGGTATAAGACCATATATTGGCCCCAAATATTTAATTCTTACTATCTAAGATATTTTGTTCTATAAAAATTGTTACAAAAAATTACGAAATTGGATGACATTATGCCTTTAAACATTCTAAATCTAGCAATTAAATCATTGTTGCTTTAAATTATTTCTTCTTTGATACTACACTGCTGTCTTCGTGACCGACTTTTAGACAAGGATTAAAATGGATTACGTCTCAAACGATCTTTAAAAAATCTTTCTTCGGTATCAGTCGTTAGTGGTAAAATAATATAAAATAAAATAAAATTATATGTCAAACGCAATGGCATAGACCTGTGTTTATATTACAGGTCTATGGCAATGGTTAGTGATTGTTTTGATTGGTTATTCGCTGATCATTGTACTGGGATGATCACCTTATAATATCCCTATAATGTATTCACAACCGTGTTATGTTTCGTGTCACTACTGGAACCTAAGATCGCAACGAAAGAGAGGGGTTTTGCGCACAATAAAACCTGGTTTATCCCACCATTTCTTTTAAAATGCATGTACTAAGTGAGGACCATATCTGTAATTTTGTTATTACATTTATTTCACACAGGCCTTAAATGATTATTACAATTTTACAGATATTTAAACGAAATTGTCACATTCAGCATTAATGGTTTGTGTTTAGTATGAACATCTCCATATGGGTTGTTGAATGCAATTCTGTTTTTATGTGTGTGGGTTTTTTGTTGTTGTGTGGTTTGTTTCGTTGTGATGTGTTCTTTTTTTTTGTCTGAAAAATTCCATTTGTCATCATCATTTCGTGTTCATTTTGTTGTCCTTTTCGTGTTCGTCGTCTGTGGATGGCCTGTGGGGCTTTAAACACCTACTCACTCACTATTTATTTGCATTGTACATATGTTCTCTTTTTTATGATCATTTACCTGTCCAGTAAATTTCAGCACGCTCCGATTTTGAATGTCCGAAATATCTATAATCTTTAAATTATTTAACATCAATTGGTAATGTTGTGTACATTTTCTAGACCCTATACAGTAAAATAGATATATTGAAAGGAATTTTTATTTAAGAGTAAAAAGATATTATTATTTTATTGACCGGGTTGGTCACGGGTCGTTTATTTCGGGATTCATCGTTTAAATCTTACCTAAAACACCGAGAAATTTAAGCTCCGCCCAACCTTGTGAATAAAATATAGTAATATCAAAGAATCTATCAGTAAAATTTATAGACAAACAGGTAAATAAATATGTACAATGAAATATTAACATTAAAATTGATATACACAATTTAAACCTTACAGAAAAAAAAGACAAAAGCAATGTAAAATAAATTTATTCAATTTAACTTAAAGAGTAAAATAGATATATAAAATAGAACTATATTAAACAATAAAATAAATTTATACAATGAAACCTTAAAAATAATTTTATTCAAACGACTTTAACAGTGTGTGCAATAAAACATTACACTGTATGATACGTGAATGCAATGGGGCAGTAACAACAATTAAGATAGCACAAGGTATTTATAAGCAGTACTTTTTCTAAGAATCGATATCAGGCAGATACTGTACATACAAAAAAACTTTAAAAAAAAGAATTACGTTAAGCAACCCAACTGTGTTTTGACCACCAAACTATAAGTCAGTCTTGGGTTTAGGAGATATTATCAGTCAAAATATAGTTACATTGTACAGTAAAAAGTGCGAGAAACTGAATTGAGTTTTTTTAAGGTAAGAAATGCATCTATACCATCAGAGAGTATCAATGTGTCACCCCAATTTTAACAATCATATTAACTTCCATAAAACATGTTGCAGTCATATGCCAATTCCTTGGTAATAAGAATGTGTTTAATCTATCATCATGCACATGCATGATAAATGACACCATATATATTTTTTCTAATGTTTTTATTTTTTTACAACATTTATTCCTTTATGTCAGTACTTAAAAAAATCCGTTTAAAAACATTACGTTGTCGAGAGAAGCAGAGGTACCAATGGGGTATCCGAATGTCAAAAGTCCGAAAGGGCAGAGACAAAACCAGTCAACACCAACAAGAACGGGACAAAAACAGACAACATGTAAAACATGGAAACACAAAACAACTGAATATCAATCAACAATGCGAACTCCAGTCGAAACAAGAGTGAACTCAGGTGCTCCGAAAAAGTAAGCAGTTCCTGCTTGCTAAAGCACACCCGTCGCGTTGCCAATAGTCCATTTAGTGTGTCAAATCCGGTAAAGGAAGACAAAACAACACCCTATGACAAACCAACATCTGCACTTATCTGAGAGATCGAAATCCCATATTTGTCTATAAGTGCATGATGTCTTCCGTAAAATTTCTTGAGTGAAGACAGAAACCGAGGAGCAACATAACCCTGTGTGAGCAATTTTTGCGTCAGACGTGTCGCTCTGCCAAGGAAATCGATGTAAGTCCCGCACGCTCTGGAGGAACGAATCAATTGAGATAGATAAACTCGATAAGCTGGAGTGGACGTGATGTTGCTACACAAGAAGGGAAAGTTGACGATTGGAAAGTTGAAGTCATCACGTTTGTCATAGAGCCTTGTTGAAAGTCTTCCTTGAGAGTCAATTTCGAGATGTAGATCTAAATATGAAGCAGACTTCCTAGAATCCATTGTGTCCTTTATCTCGAGCTTATGGGGATATATGAGATGGAGAAAGTCACCAAATAGATAATTGTTTAGTGAAAGGACACTATATATAGTTTAGTTCGAGGTTTCGAACGGTGCCAGCTTAATGTATTGTTATTAGAATCTTTTTCTATTTATGAAGTATGTAAAGCTTCAATGTAACCAGTGTTTTTTATTACTTGCTATCTTTTGATACTTAAAATCTAATATATATTGATTTTAGATCAAAGTTCACACCAGTAACCTCATACATTACCCATACACATTACAGATTACCATATTGATCAAACTTGACAGAATGTAAACAACACACACCGACCGTTAACACGATGGCGGAAAGCAAAGGTAAGTCCATACACAGGGATTATCTTATTATTGTCATGGTTGACACGCCTTGACCTCGGGTCATTTACATATTATTGACTATAATTATTATCTTTCTGCTAGACTTCTCATTACGACAGTATTACATCTTGAAAAGACAGTGCTTAAACTTCAGTTTCTTGAACGTGTTTAACAAAAACATATCTATAATCATTTTAAAAATAGTTTTAGACAAGGTTGATTTATAAAATAGATAAATCGTGTATCTTCAACGTCCTTGCTTTTACTCTTCTATATTAATATTTTGATCCTTACGATGAAACCCTGTATTTTAAACTGGTCAATGACCTCAAATGATTATCTTCGCCCTGTTTTTCTGTGACATGCAGTAGACATATCAACGTTTAATGAAGTATCAATGGTTAAATTGATATTTTCCTATGCTTGACCATGTTGCTGTATTTTATTGTTGTTGGCCACTAGAATTAACATTCATTTAAATAAATCATCTTTAATATAATTCCTAAATTTCATAAAAATCCATACAACTCTTTCAGTTATGTTCAACATCAATATTAACGGTCATAAAATCCGATCTTCAAAGTTCACACCAGTAACCTCATACATTACCCAGAACTTCACTGACCAAAAACATTATCTACTTTTAGTCATTTTCATCTGGTAAGAATTAAATTCTCCGAATCATATACTTCCATTCCACATGCAACTAAAATCACGCTGGGCACAGTAGATCAAGCGACCCTTTTTAACAACAGGAATGCGGGTACAAATGTGTAGTCGATTATACAAAAATGATAGACCCATTTTGTCAATCTAGGAATGCACCCAAAACCCACCGAATTGGGTCAAATCTTTAGAAAATTTTCATAACCAGAAATCTGGTGACGGCCTTGGAGTAAAAGTATAACATCTGATTCGTTACTGCAGAGGTTGTTGTCGTCACTCAAAATATCATAGTTTTTGAAGATAGCATGCACTCCTAGACAAATAACAGATTATGCCCCATTGGTACCTCTTTGCCTCTTTGTATCTCACAGATAAGCACAGCTTTTGGTTTTCCATTAAGGTTTAGTATTGTCGTACTGCATTGTACTGAGCCAGATTGAGCCATGCTAAATCTATCGCTGACAACGTGACATTTGTGTTTTAGCTAGATGAGAACTGCACTGCTTACCATTTGGAGCACCTTATTTCACTCATGTTTAGATTTGGGTTTACGTTGCTGATTGCGGTTTGGTTGTGTGTCGATGGATTTGCCATTTCGTTTTGGAAAAGCGAATTGTGAACCATTGATTGCCGATTTGTTTCTTCATTTATAAGAAGCAGACTTCTTACAGTCACTTCTAAATGATCCCAAACTAGCTATATTCTAAAATCCCACTTTTCGTTATATTGATGATCTCCTTTACTATTGAAATCTCCATTTGGTGACAATTTACATCTCGTATATCCCCAAGACTTATATTTCGAAATTGACTTACTAGGAAGGATTTCTACAAAGCTCAATGGCAAACGTGATGACTTAAACTTTGTGTGCAGCAAAATTCCATCCGCTCCAGCCTTTACGTATCACAAATAATTCGTAATTCCAGGGCTTGCGGAGAGTAGTGTGTCTTCTTAATATAGAGCGTCGCTTCTGACAGGAATGGTTAACAAAGAGTTATGCTGCTCCCAAGTTGTTGTTGTTGTTACTCAATAAATATTAAGGAAGACACGTGCTTGTAGACAAATATTGGATTTCTATATCGCAGAAGTTGGTTTGACAATGAGGTTTGTATTGTCGTCCCTTCCAGATTTCCGGATTAACCGACACTCGATCGTAGGCATCGTGATGGGTTTGCTATGGCAGACAGAAACTGCTTACTCTTCCGGAGCACTTGAGGTCACTCTTGTTTCGACTTGAGTTGCTGATTGCAGTTTGGTTGATATTTATGTGTTTTGTTTTGTTGTTAGGATTTTGTATCTATCAGTTTTGTCTTTATCTTTCCGGATTAACGATATTTGATTGTTTCTTGGAACACCTTTGCCTCTCACGATATTCGATTGCCCCAGTAGTATGATTGATGCACCTTTGCCTCTTGCATGAACAATCTTTTTTATGTTTCCTTAATTTGACCAATTACGTCGAAGATAATGTGTCAGAAAGACAGAACATTTTGAATTACCATATACATGCCTAAAGATGAATAAAAAAAACATTTAAGATTTAAGCCTAGCCTGTCCCAGTATGAATAACCATGGAAATTATAAGTTGCTATAAGAATATCTTGCATATACTGTCATGACTGTAAATGTCAAGTAATTCAGAAAATATTTTTTGTTCTTTTCCAGAATCAATACAAAACCCCTTGGTGAAGGTTCCGAGACTTGATGAGATAAAACAGATAAACGATGAACTCAACTTCAAATCAACAGATGAAGAACTTGAATATATTCAAGGTAGCTGTAGAAATGAAGTTGTATCAATAAGTACTTGTAACTGTTTCAAAATAGATCTTGCTGGGTTTAGTTTTCGTAGAAATTTTACGTAAAACTAGAGCTATAAAACTTCTGAAAATTATAAGTTATGTGTTTGAAGTCAATTCACTAGCTAGCATTTTCTATTTTAATTTTCACAGAACACTTGGAAGAAGTATTAGAAACCTACCAAAGATTAAATAGTATACCAGAACCACAACTTCCAGTCAAATATCCAAGAACGCCGGGAGTACGGTCAACAGATGAAGCATGGTATTTAAGATATAAAAATGCTTTATATATTTGTAATACATATCGGGAGGGAACTTTTATCTCTTGTTTTTTAGATTAAATCATATTTGTGTAGTACAAAGTATCAAGGGCTATAAGCAGCTATTAATAAAAGGGTTAATTTGGTTATACTGTGCATGCCTTTTTTCTAGAAGTAGCCTTTATCAAGTATTTGAATAAAAATAATATTGAAGTAGAAAACTTTACTAAACCGAAGTATTTTTCTACCTTTAACTAAAATGAAAAAGAAATACTAAATCAAGCTCTAAGGATATCGACAATGTGTTTGCTTTAAGGAATTGAAAATTGTGTTTCAACGGTTTTGAATATTTTGGTAATGTATGATCTTTACGATCATAGAGACTGTATCAATGATGAAAAATGTGAAGAATTTTCAATATATCGTTTATTTGTGTTACTTTTAATTTTTATTTTCTAATTAAGGTACTGGCAGTGTGAGATCAAGGGGTCGCCGACAGGTAAACTTGCAGGTAAAAGAATAGGTATCAAGGACAACGTTTGTGTAGCAGGGATACCAATGATGAATGGCTCCAAGCTTTTGGAGGGGTACACACCTGAGTTCGATGCTACCATAGTTACAAGGATTCTGGATGAAGGTGTGTTGATAGCATGTATTGTTTAATAATATTGACGATTACTAGTATTATCTTTATTGTTATATTTTAATGTATTGTTAATGTACTTGTATAATTTTATAATGACACGACATTCCTCATCGTATCACCAAAATCAATTGCGTTGTTATTGAAACTGTATCACTTTCAAACCATAGTAAGTAAGTAAGTATTTTTTTTATTGATATAAAGACCAGACATTAATCTATCATCAATACACAAATTAGGCAGAAAAAAACAAAAAAATAAATTCACATTTCAACCATATAACTCCACTGGAAGAGAAAGGTTTTGCACCAGTTAACCTGTTTCAACCAACAATTTATTTTGAAGTCAGAACTTACTAGTACTCATTTTTTGGTATGTAACTCCACTTTTTTATCTGTGCTTCATTTATATTTGAAATTATTCATCACTGTTGGTAAATTTTCTCTATAGGTGGTACTATTGTTGGCAAGACTGTGTGTTCATCACTTTGGTTAATTTTCTCAATAGGTGGTACTATTGTTGGCAAGACTGTGTGTGAAGACTATTGTTTTAGTGGTAACAGCTGGACAGCCTCCACCGGTCCGGTCAAAAATCCCTACAGTGACAAACATTCTGCCGGAGGATCAAGCTCAGGGAGTGCTGCCTTGGTAAGTCAGGGTACTTTACAAATGAACCAAGGTCGATAGCCAGTCAAACAATTGAATGTCAATTTTATTTACTTAAACATGTTTACATTTATTGCCTTAAAGAATATTTAATGCAAATTAATGTTTCTATAAATTATACTCTAAATGTTTAAGTTCTGGATACTATTAAATCTTGAATCTCTAAAAAACATTCTTTCTTTGTTATCAGACACTGGTAGAAAATTCAATATCATGTTAGACGAATTGATTAGTTCTTGCTTTGATTAGTGTTTGGCTGGTTGATGTACTGAGATGATCACCTTAGCATCCCTGATATGTCATCACAAACCTGTTGTGTTTTGTTTAACTACCGGATTCAAAGATTGCAATGGAATACGGAGGTTTGTTGCGCCTTAAAACCTGGTTTAACCCACAATTTCTTTTGAAATGCATGTACCAAGTCAGGACCATTGCGGTCTTCAATTTTTCCGGTATGTCTTCCTTGTTTTGTCTCGTCTTATGGACATTTAAGATTGATTCTCCAAGTTAGGTAATTGTGTTATTCAACATGACTATTTCATGTTTTCTTATTGTACCGTCAGATTGCTAGGAAAGAAGTAGATCTTGCCATTGGTGGCGACCAAGGTGGATCGATAAGGATTCCGGCCTGCTGGTGTGGTATTGTTGGATTAAAACCCACCTTTGGATTGGTTCCATATACTGGTATTGGTTGTATTGAGAACACGATTGATCATACTGGGCCTATGGCAAGGACGGTCACCGACTGCGCACTTCTGTTGGAGGTAAATGAAATGGTATTATATGAACCGAATAAATTGTTTTAAAACTGTTATAAACGAAGAACAAATATATTCCCATGCTGATAATGTGTAACTTTAGAATTTAAAAGGAGCATATTTCATTAAAATTTAATGATTTGTATTATAAAGCCGAAATCCGGTTGGTTTTCATGACTTCCCATTTTTGGCCTGATATCCGGGTTATAAAACGATGAATGCCCGAGGGTGAAAAAAATCATAACAGTTTTGTTAGTAACTGCTGATCATATCATCTTGCTATATTGTGTGCAGCATAATCAAATGTCCATATCGAGGGTTCAGTTTTCTGGTATGTCTAGCATTCACCTATTTCCTTGTTTAATTAAGGATCCTGTTATTTTGACTGAATTTTATTTCGTCACTTTGTTGTCATTTTAATTTCTAAAACCCGTGGTTAGCTAGATCAAAGTTTTAAATTATACGTTTAAATTTCAAAGTTGTCTAAACCCTAAGGCTCTTCATACCCCAGACATAGGTTGATCCTCTTAGTAAAATTTGGTTCACCATTTCGATATTTTGGGTTTGATTGTTCTATGCTCTTCATAATCATATATTTTTTTGGCTTTTCAATATTTTCGGTAGAGCGCCTCTGATTAGTATTAAGTTGACAAAACGCGCGTCAGGCGTAGCAAACTTTATTGTCTGGAACTTTGTTGATTGTGAATAATTGATACTGGCCTGTTGTTTTAGGCTATAGCCGGTTATGACGAAGGAAGAGATCCAAGACAGATACCAAACCTTGAGATACCTGACTATTCTAAACTTGTAGGTATATTTGCACCTACAGCATAGTAATTCTTTTTAAAAAGTTATAATTGCTAGCTCTATACTGTCTAAGATTGATTGTTTTATATAAAAAAATATTTTTTTTAGAAAACAATGTCTTTATTATTGATCTAAACATTAGATTTAATTCCACATTTATCTTGGGCACAAGCTTTTTTGTTAAAGCCTTCACATTATGTCCTTTTTAAGTAACAAAGATCGGGTTTGGAACAAGAAATATAACTCATTTCTGTTATACTTGTGTCCTTTAAAGGTTAATGCTGGAATTAAAGATCTACGTGTTGGTTTGGTGAAAGAAGGGTTTGAGGTAGACAGCGATGTTGCTAAGATAGTAAAGGCTGCAGGGCTGACCCTGACACAAGCAGGAGCTAATGTTGAGGAAATGTCTATTCCCTTTCATAAACATGGTATTTATCACGTTTTCATAATTTGTTTATCAGTTAAATCTTGATATATAGATGCATGATACAAATGCAGGATACTTTTAACAACCAGGGAACCACATCTCAGCGAGCATCGACTTTAACCAATGACAAGTTAAACCCAAGGGGATTTTTGTGTCAAGAATCTAAACGCCGTTTCAAATATGCGTATATGTTGCTCATGTCTGTAAATGTCATTTACCTCCTTTAGGCTCAATTTCATCAACTGAAATGTAAGAAATGTTATTTTTTGTCACACCAGATCATATTTGTTATTTTTTTTATTTAGGTTTAGACATATGGACACCGGTGGCATTTGAAGGAACATATAAATGTATGATCCAAGGAAATGGTACGTAAAGGCTGAAATATATCAGTCATAAAAGGCACGTTATAGATTCCTTTGTATAGCTCGATTTACTCAATGGAGCTGTTGAAATATACAAGTCATAAAAGGCACGTTATAGATTCCTTTGTATAGCTCGATAAAAGAAAAGTGCTACTCAATGGAGGTGCTCTCCTACAGTTGAAACAACCAGGAAGTGATAATAGTTTGTTTCTTGTTTTGCTTATTTCCAAAGTCAGTTTAAATACTGTAACATTAGTTAACTGCTTGCAATAACATAATGATAATGAGCAAGAAAACGTAAATAATTATATTCTTAACGACAATTATATCTGTATATACATATATTAATACAAAGTACTAATATAAGGTTTGTGTTAACAAAACTGTTTGTGCTGTGTATATAATATTTCCAGGAAGAGTATCCTCTTCTTGCCTTTATTCATATAATCAACGTACCGTGCATATGGAAGAAATTGAAGGCGAGCGATTTGTGTTGTCAACACAAATCGACTTGACTTTTTCGACAGAAGAAGGCAATAATTGAATTTAAATAGATCTTTATTATGTATGAACCACGCTATCTTACAACGATATGAAATCAATATAACAATAGTTTATTCTATAGCCAAAAACTCTATTTTTCACCTTAAAGGGGCTATAACCCCTATAAAGGTTCATCTGCCAACTTCCACCCTATAAAGACTTTTGTAGAGCTAAATGAGTTGAACATTTAAGCAAGCAACAGCTCCCCTTTATCTGCTACTCCATAGGCCAAAAACATGAAAAAATGTTTTTTAGGGGCCGTAACCCCTGTAAGGGGTACTCTTACAACTTTGATCCTATTAAGACTTTTGTAGAGCTAAATGAGCTTAACATTTAAGTCAGCAACAGCTTCTCTCTATCTTCTTTAGTTTTCATTCCATAGGCCAAAAACATGAAAAAACGTTATTTTAGGGGCCGTAACCACTATAAGGGGTTGAAGAGCTTAATGAGCTGAACACTGAAGCAAGCAACAGCTTTTCGCTATCTGCAATAGTCTTCCTACTAAAGGACACAAGCGCGAAAAACACTATTTTTCACCTTTAAGGGACTGTTACCCCTATAAGGGGTCATCTGTCAACTTGGAACAAATGGAGACTTTTGTAGAGCTTTTGATGCTGAAGCATTAAGGTGGCATCAGATTTCATCTATTTTTTATACTTTTTGATTTACAAGACAAAAACAGTAGTCATACCTCTGGTCTATTTTTAGCAACGGCGGTCATGTTTTTTGACGAATCAAGAATCGAAACACAACTTTGGTTGAGAAAATCCTAAGGATCAAACATACCAAGTTGCATTAGATTCCGTTTAGTAGTTTAAGAGGAGAATTTTTTTTAAAAATTGTTAATGGACGACGACAGACGACGACGACGACAACGCGCGCCAAGTGTTACCCCTACCCAAATAATTCGATAGAAATGCAAAATATCACAAAAAAGATAACGACTTTATGTAATACTAGTGCTTTTCTATTATTTTTTGTCATCCAATTCTGAAAATAATTTTGAGCAATTTCTGACATAATCATGAAACTATTCTTATTCCAACAATAAAACCATATGCAGCTGCTTATGGATAGTAAGGCCACAATGATTTACTCGTTATACTATTGTTTATTAAGGTTCTGGAGTTAATTGGAAAGGACACTACCCAACTTCTATGATGAAGGCGATGTCCACTGGGTTAGCTGCTCGACCATACGATATGTCTTACCCATTACGATTGAGTATGACTATAGCAGCCTATATGGATAAGCACTATCAGAATAAGTTTTATGGCAAGGCACAAAACTTAACCCAGAGTCTCACACAAGCCTATGATAAAGCTTTAAACACCTATGATGTGTTAATCATGCCAACACTACCATCCAAAGCATTTCCCTTGCCAACGACACAGGATAGCCTAAAAGGTATGAGCACCTTTTTTTCTTAGATTTTACAATACATGGAATTTCTTTGTTTCTCGGAATATAAGAACAAAATGCAACCTTAAGTAAATGCTACAGTGTAATTGAAGACTTCAGTTCGACTACTATAAAACCTGTTAATAACTCAAATACAGACTTTTTCATTTGGCATTATATTTAGAATAATGTAAACGTATTCATCTTATTACTGACTTCTAAATACAATAAAACATTTTTGTTATACAATTATAATTCAATTGACAATCTTTATAAAATAAAAGTATTTCAATTATTGAAATAAGTTTGATTTTCGAGTTAAAATTATCTGAGAACAAGCATGCAGATTTTATATAAAAATACAGAATTCTGCATTTACAACACTCCAGCGATGTATCTCAAGCTATCAAAAAAAGAGAACAAAGCATTAACTGTAGACAATATTTTTAGACTTGCTTTTACATTTCTCAATATATTTTCTACAGAAAGAATAAGGTTGACATTCGGTATGTTAAAAAATACAGCACCATTTGATTCCACTGGACACCCAGCTTTATCGATAAACGCAGGGTTTTCCGAAGGACTTCCTGTCGGAATGATGATTGTTGGGAAAATGTTTGACGAGTCAACTATATTTAGAGTTGCAAGAGCCTTTGAGAAAATAAGAGACAAGGAGTGATTTATGGACATGATGTATGTTTGAGTCGTGGTTCATTTTGTTTTAAATTATTTACACAGAAATACAAAAAAGGTGCTTCAAACTATATCCTTAAACATAGTCAGAAGTTTTCATTATCTATCCAGCTATCATGAAAATCAAATAAAACTTTTGACGTTAATAAACAAAAAGCTATTAGGTGGTCGTGTTTATTGAATCAATTGTAAAAAAAACTTATTGATTAATATTTTCAGCATGCTTGCCAGAATTGGCTTGTTTTTCAAACGTTGTATTTTATGTTTGTGTTGTTTAAACGGTATCTTTTTTGTGATTGTTAATTGTAGTATACATATTTAAAATATTACTGACTTCTAAATGCAATGAAACATTTTTGTTTTACAAAATAAATGTATATTGTAAATGTACACAGTCTTTTTTGTGTTTTTTTTTTTACATTTTTTTAATGGTTGTCCATACATAAAGAAATCACACGAATTAGTTTGGTTATTTTCAGCCCTTGCTTTGTGAAAATTTTAACACCTTTACATTTTATAATTGAGATCCAGTCTAGAGCTCTTTCAGGGTTTATTTTAATTGAAAACGGAGTATGTCATGCATACATGAATGTTCAAAGTGTGTACATATTGGTCTTTGTACCTTGCCGTACTTGGCATACCATGGATTTCCTATAAGTGATCTTAACTGTCTATTGGCTAAGACAATAAAAGTTTACATATTTAAGTCAAACTTAACTCTTTTTGTGGTTATGGGGAGGTATCACTTATTAACATGTAAGGATATCGCTAATTCAGACTTGCCATATCTTAGGTCAGTTGTAACGCCATTAGTCTTAGCCGAGCAGTATACAACCCTTAACCTTCTAACATAAAACAAATTAAAGTGCAGGTAATGATAACCAATATCAGAATTGACAACGCAATCACCTGTCTGAGCTAGAGTTAAAGAAGCAGAGGTACCAATGGGGTAACAGAAAGGGCAGAGACAAAACCAGTAAACACCAACAAGAACGGGACATAAACAGACAACATGTAAAACATGGAAACACAAAAATAGCTGAATATTAATCAATAACGCGAGCTCCAGTCGAAACTTAAGTGAACTCATGTGCTCCGGAAGAGTAATCAGTTTCTGCTTGCTATAGCACACCCGTCGAGTTGCCAACAGTCAAATCAGTCTGTCAAAGCCGGTAAAGGAAGACAAAACAAAGTTGGGTGCTCTGCAAGGGGAGGCAGTTCACTTTGTATTTTCTTATTGCGGAAATATGGTTTCCTAGCAGACCAAACTACTGTAATATTTACATGTTTGTCAGATTTGTCCAAATATACGTGCAAACATGCATACCATTTGACAGCTTTAATACAAACATTGATCACCTTTGATGAAGTGAATACCAATAACCTATCAATGTTATATACCAGTATAGAACATGTAATAGTTTGTCTTCAAGTATACATTGGAAGATAATGAACTCAGATTGTCTGGAAAAGTGAAAGAAGCAGAGGTACCAATGGGGTATCCGAATATCAAAAGTCCGAGTTGTTCCTGCTTGCTATACTACGCCCGTCGCGTTGCAAATGGTCAAATGGTTGAACAATCCTTGGTCTCTCAGGTGGGAAAACCATTACGCAATTTTGTGTCTAACTTTTCTGTATTGGGGATCCCTGAAATCAAAAATCAACCCAAAATTATTATAATAGGTTGTATTAATCTAAGTACCGTCATTTGATTCAAGCTTCTATGAGCCTCTAGTCTACATACCACCAATATCCATATTTAGGAGATGTTTAGTGTCTTCATAACAGTATAATAAAAATTGACATAAAATCAAAGCTCGTGATTACTTAGTACATATTTTATTAAGAGTTGTTACTATATGTAGACCCAAAATAATTGACAACCGCTATGAATGTCGTATCAAAGTTCGAGTCTGGTGGCTTTTGTTGATATTGATTGTTCACCAGAGCCACATAAATCTTTGAAAATATAACGAACCTTGACCACCCTAACTGTAGGGGCATGAAGGAATCGCATTGCGATTGTAACGATCCCTCTGGCTTTGTTCATTTTTAAAGGTTTTAAGCAGTGCCATATCTACTTTACTTTTCTGTTTTGACGCGGACAAAACATAAAGTCCGTAAACATGGTAAAGTCCGTAAACATGGTAACATCTTCATTTTAATGTAATGTTTAGATATAATTGTAGATAAAAACGATGGTAAGAACAGCTTTCAAATAACTAGTTGTGTAGGTAGAATTAGATGAAGACATGGCGATATTTCAACACAGTGTCTCAACTACCCTTGTAAAATGTTCGGCTCAAGGTTGTCTAATTTCGAGTAAATGACGGAAATACGGAAAGGGGCATAGAGTCCCAATTTCATTTCGAGTAACAGCCAAAACATTATGACATGATTAAACCTCTCACCAAAAATCGTACAATTTCGTGCGATATAAGCATCATAGATTAAGGAATTAATTGTCAGCGATTACCCGGTTTCGTTTGTCATGTTTGTTTACATTTTTTGTTTACCTCACGAAACCGGGTCTTTCCTAAATTTTCTGTGTCTTATATCCAAGCTTAAATTGAGAATTAGTGCACATTTTTATGAACAGATTCACAATATTATCGTAGCAAATAATTTTATCAATTTTTTGTACATTGAGAAGGAAAAGTCACATTCCGTATGCCCGTCAATATTCTGTTTTTAGATAGCCTCGAGACGAAACATTTTTGCCAGGATAGTTGAGACACAGTGTTTAACGGCAAAGAACATTTGAGGAGATTTATACAATGTTTTGATAACATGCAAAAGTAATACAATTATAATAAGGAAAATGAAATTACAATTGAAAATTATGTGCTAAGTTAACAAGTGAAATCATTCTCATCAGCTGCCAGCAGCAATTTATGAATGAATGTGCAAAACTACCACTACATTAATTCTACTACTATTCCCTTTGTCAGAAAAGAATCTTCTTTCTGTACAAGTTCCTTTTTTTCAGAAAAGAATGCTCTTTTCGTACAAGTTCCTTTCCTTAGAAAAGAAGTTTCTTCATTTGAGGGTCCATCATAAAGAACAGAGGGTTAATGTCGCCAAACATGCTGGCTGTCCTGGTTACGGGACTCGTCGTCGTTTCAATGTTGTTTCTTGCCTGATTATTATTTTTCTGACCACGGCTTGCCTTTTTGTTTTCCTGTGGTGAGGGGTTTTGGCTCCGGCGCTGTGAGGGGCTACCCCATTCGTTAGCCTTTGCTGGTTGGTTGTTGTTGTAATAAGACTCAGTCGTTACTGGTTCATTGTACGGTCTTACGTTTGGTTCGTTCACCATGTTTCTTTTCTGGTTGGAGTTGAGAGCTTGCTGTTGACTCATTTGACCGGAAGGCCTGATTATTCCCCGATTCATATTTCTTTCAGCAGGTTGTGCTATCCTTGCCATATTTATCTGTGTGTTTTGGCTATTTGCATTTTTAGTACTCATGTTTAATTTCCCAATTCCCTTGCTAGCAGAAGAATTAAATGTTTCCGTCCTGTCGATCATGGCAGTGCCATGGGTATAGAGTAAAGTATTAGAGTTACCCACAGGAGAACAGGTACACTGACATGAGAGGTCTCCATTATTGATTGTTTCCTGTCCCCAGATCACAGCCCAAAATAGGCTGAAGTAGAAAAGTCCAAGCATTTCCTCTACCTAAAAAATATAAATATATGTTGTTTGTTGGAAATATATACTAGTCGTCTTATTCCTGCTTTCCAATCCTTTTCATGTCCTTGTTTTAAATCAAATATGTCAAAATCATTTTTTTTTATACCCCACCACACGAAGTGGCAGGGTATTATGTTATACCCTCAGTTTTTTTCGGTGTCTGTCCGTCCGTCCGTCCGTCCGTCCGTCTGTCCGTCCCCCGAAGGTTTCCGACCAATAACTTGAAAACGCGTCAAAGGATTTTGATGATATTTTGCACAGCTATTTAGTACAATAAAATACAGGTCAAGTTCGATTTCCAGCATGATCCAAAAAATAGTTTTCGAGATAGGCCACTTTGAAAAATAAAATTTCATGAAATTTTGAGTTTTCGACCAATAACTTGAAAACGCTTTAAAGGATTTAAATGATAATTTGCACAGCTGTTAAGTACAATAAAATACAGGTCAAGTTCGATTTCAAGCATGATCCAAAAAATAATTTTTGAGATAGGCCACTTTGAAAAATCAAATTTCATGAAATTTTGAGTTTCCGACCAATAACTTGAAAACACGTCAAGGGATTTCAATGATATTTTGCACAGCTGTTTAGTACAATAAAATACAGGTCAAGTTCGATTTCCAGCATGATCCAAAAAACAGTTTTTGAGATAGGCCACTTTGAAAAATCAAATTTTATGAAATTTTGAGTTTCCGACCAATAACTTGAAAACGCGTCATGGGATTCAATTGATATTTTGTACAGCTATTAAGTACAATAAAATACAGGTCAAGTTCAATTTCCAGCATGATCCAAAAAACAGTTTTTGAGATGGGCCACTTTGAAATCAAATTTTATGAACGTTTGATATTATAACGTGGCGGGGTATCATTTAATGTCCCATTACATGCCCTATTTTTTAAAAATCGCCCCTGATCTACCATGAAACAAAAAAAGTATTGAAATCACCTTGGCAGTAAGTAAGACTTTGAATTACGAATCTATTAGTTCCTGTAAATTGAATGTCCGTGAATTGCATTTCATTTTAAGTGCGCCATTAAGTTTGTCTCATTTTTTTTTTATATAACAGTTCGTCTTGATTTAGAATTAATGGTAATTGTCTAAAAGTTTTTTATGTAATCATCAAATTTTGATTAAAACAACTGATGATAACTTTAACAGTCGTCAACAAGATTTTGAAAAGAATTAGTATTAATTTTATCAGCTCTCATCAGTCGTAACCAAATGTTATGGTTTTGTTATAATATTGTGACATTGCTTTATCTGTTCTTGTCAGTTATTGCCAGTTTTATTGTAAAATTGGATTGAATTTCCATACACTTAGTAGCTTTGCATTTTCTTGGTAGTTATTCGCAATTATAATTGATCATTATGTCGGTGACATCCTTTATCATTACTTTCTTTAAATTCGAGAGCATGGGTTGCAAGTTTACATAGAAGTACTGCTAAAAAAGGTGTAATACTTATGATGCACAACGTGTTCTATCTGTATTTTTTAGTTGAGTTTCTTGCTTTTTATGTTTTTTAATGATTTTATGATGTATGAACTTATCTAGATCTATATAAAAAGTATAATGTTCTTATTTAGAGGAGAAAATTGTTTTATTAAGATGTGTTTTTTTATATCTTATCTGTTATTTGCAAAATAAGGTATAGTGTTTAGCATTTGGATTAACTGCTATATGTGAATCTTAATTATCTGTTGTAAGAAGAATAGTTTGGAACCCCCTTGTCCTCCTTTTAATCTACCAGTTAGACAAAACAAACTTACAATAAAAAATATCTATTTCCGGATGAAGCTATTTTTGTAAAATCTTGATTATATTTTTGCTATCTGTAAAGAAAATTAGTAATAAAAGGTCAATCTTTGGCTTTAAAAAAAATAAAAAAAAATAGCTTTCCTTATTTTTTTATAATAATACTTTCTAGGAACAAAAACAATGCCCCTATGGCAAAACAAAATGTTTTACAAAATGTCTAAGCTAAACTGGAAAATCTTAAAAAGCTTATTTTTCTTTATACCAAGCTAAATAAATTGAGTTGAAAAATTAAAATCATAACTGTCATACCTCTCAAAAAGCGTCAGAAATTCAGAATTTACAGAAAATGTTCCTTCAGAAAAATCACGTTAAGAATTCCAGACCTCAAGTATTATGGGCCTATGGATATAAAGACATAAAACTAATGTACAGATCGAATACATAAACAACTGATTGACAGAAAGCACCGTATGGACTCGTGAGCGGAGGAAAAGGTTATTCACGTACATGGAAATGGTTAATAACACACTTTGAAAAGGGATAAACGGATTGAAAATAAAAGAGGGTATGTTTGAGTATCATTTTTCTTTACTCATTTCAATTAAATATTAAATGTCATGACTCACGGAACACTTGAAATCATCCCCTTTCTTAAGATGCAATATATTTTTCGATAGAAAGTTTAAGTTTTCTTCCAACTTAATGACAAAATGATGTTACAAAAAAAAAATAACAATAAAACATATTTTTTCTGTAATGAAATTACCCTTTTAAGGAATATAATGTGCATGCACGTGCTTTTAAGAATATGAAATATATCAAAACACCGTTTTTGTCTCGCCTGCGACGAATAGTCGCGGAAGGCGAGACATAGGTATTACTTTCCGGCGGCGGCGGCGGCGACGGCGGCGGCGGCGGCGACGGCGGCGGCGTCGTAAACTTTTTTGTAAGACTTTTGTGGACAATGAATTGCTTGAAAAGTATAATAGCTAGGCATCTGATATTTGGTATACAGACAGTTCAGGTTATGGTCTACGCATCTGTCACCATGTCGTGTGACCCTGACCCCATATTCACGCTCCAGTGACTCTGTGAACTTATGTCTTTTTTCAGGCTGTAAACTTTTTTGTAAGACTTTTGTGGACGATGAATTGCTGGAAAAGTATATTAGCTAGGCATCTGATATTTGGTATACAGACATATCACGTTATGGTCTACGCAACTGTCGCCATTTCGTGTAACCCTGACCCCATTTTCACGCTCCAGTGACTCTGTGAACTTAGGTCTTTTTTCAGGCCGTTAACTTTTTTGTAAGACTTTTGTGGACGATGCATTGCTGGAAAAGTATATTAGCTAGGCATCTGATATTTGGTATACAGACAGTTCAGGTTATGGTCTACGCAACTGTCACCATGTCGTGTAACCCTGACCCCATTTTCACGCTCCAGTGACTCTGTGAACTTAGGTCTTTTTTCAGGCCGTAAACTTTTTTGTAAGACTTTTGTGGACGATGAATTGCTGGAAAAGTATATTAGCTAGGCATCTGATATTTGATATACAGACAGTTCAGGTTATGGTCTACGCAACTGTCACCATGCTATGTGACCCTGAACCCATTTTCACGCTCCAGTGACTTTGTGAACTTAGGTCTTTTTTCAGGCCTTAAACTTTTTTGTAAGACTTTTGTGGACGATGAATTGCTGGAAAAGTATAATAGCTAGGCATCTGATATTTGGTATACAGACAGTTCAGGTTATGGTCTACGCATCTGTCACCATGTCGTGTAACCCTGACCCCATTTTCACGCTCCAGTGACTCTGTGAACTTAGGTCTTTTTTCAGGCCGTAAACTTTTTTGTAAGACTTTTGTGGACGATGAATTGCTGGAAAAGTATATTAGCTAGGCATCTGATATTTGATATACAGACAGTTCAGGTTATGGTCTACGCAACTGTCACCATGCTATGTGACCCTGAACCCATTTTCACGCTCCAGTGACTTTGTGAACTTAGGTCTTTTTTCAGGCCTTAAACTTTTTTGTAAGACTTTTGTGGACGATGAATTGCTGGAAAAGTATATTAGCTAGGCATCTGATATTAGATAAACAGACAGTTTAGGTTATGGTCTACGCAATTGTTACCATGCTGCGTGACCTTGACCCCATTTTCACGCTCTAGTGACTCTGTGAACTTAGGTCTTTTTCAGGCTGAAAAACTTTTTTGTAAGACTTTTGTGGATGATGAATTGCTGGAAAGTTATAATAGCTAGGCATCTGATATTGGGTAAACAGACAGTTGTGGTTATGGACAATGCAACTGTCACCATGCCAAGTGACCATGACCCCATTTTTACACTCCAGTGACTCTGTGAACTTAGGTCTTTTTTTCAGACAGAAAACTTTTTGTAATTCTTGTGTGGACAATGGATTGCTTGAATAGTATAATAACTAGGCATCTGTTATTAGGTATACATACACTTTTTGTGTTTATATCAAGAAATTACACCCCAGTTCTATTGTTTAAAGTCGAACTTTCATTTTCAGAAACTTTCTTTGTGTGAATAACTCTTTTGTTCTAAGAACAATAGGCTTAATTCACAATGGCAAAAACAGGGGTTTCCAGATACCCCTGCTTTTGCGCTTGTGAACACACCTCATGTTCATAGAACAAAAGAGCTTCTGTAATCGCCAGCCCAGGGCATCTGAGAAGGAAATGAAAACAGTTCACTTTATAAGGTTTAAAATCAATTCTAATTTAAAAGTAGCAAAATAAAAAAGAAAAAAACAGACAAATAAAACAAAACATTAAAAATAAAAATAAACAAACAAAACAAACCAAGAATATGTCAAATAGACATAATGCCGATATTTCGCAACATAAGAGACGGACGAACACACAGACGGACAGACGGACGGACCAACACACAGACGAACAGACGGACGGACAAACAAACGTTTCCGACGACTGTATGTCCCAATAACTTTCGTAAATGGGGCATCAAAATGGGTCAAAGATAGAAATGGCCGGATTTCGTTAAACAGGAAGTAGCTAGGTAGACAATAGACCTGAAATTAATTAAACGGTATGGGACCCATGCTGAAAACCAAATATCAAAAGGGTGTAATAAGAGGTTGCTAAGAAAAGTGTTAAGAAAATTGTCCATAATTCACCATTTATGCAAAAAATTAAGTAAGTCGGCAAACATGAAGTAGATGAGAGAAGGACGCCTAATCGAACCCCACGCTAAGGGACATCGTACTGCATATGTGTCAAAATGCAAAATAAAAAATTAAAATGAGATAAATTTTCTTCAAATACGCAATTTCCTCAATTAAACTTACCTACTCTGTGAAATTAATGATATTCAAAGGGACAGCATCCAAAGCACATCCGTCTTCCCTGATGGTTATATAAAAACTGAATGAATCTTAAAGATATTCAGTTTAGAAGTGTTCACTGTTTTAATTAGCATGATACAAAATCATCAGTTATTTGTAAAGTAATTAATCTGTTTAACAAGTTGATTAATCTGTTTTAATCCTAAAATCATCTCAGTTGCTTAAGCCCCTGTGTGGGAAAGAAAGATTCAGAAATATGTTTACTAACTCAGTTTTATAATTAAAGCAACATTTTATTGCTTTCTATCAAAAATTTGTAATCTAGTTTTGTTCTAAATTTACTGGGGTGTAAGTTAGTTATACTATTCGGTATACGGTGTTTCTGGATAAGAAACCCAGTCTGAGTTTGAAAACCGATGTACCTTTATTTATTTTTTGAGACCTCTCATAAATTGCACCGACGTCCATTGGACATCGCAAAATCGGAGGTAACGCATAATATGGTGAATGGTTTTTATCTTTACTTTGGGCGAAAGAAATATTTTTTTGCTAAAATATGTTATAACTATTATATTTTTCAAAGTATTACAATAAAAAGTTATTCTATGGAAACGGTGCCACACTGGTAGGTCTTAGAAGACAAAGACGACATTTTAACATTATTGTACATTCAAATACGGAAGAAAGGACGTTTAAAGACTGCCGTGCAAAAAAAAAGTACAAATCAAATTGAATCGTTATTTAAAAGTACTGCTTGAAATAATAATTAAAGTCGGGAATCCCAATTTATGAACACTTTTGATCATCTTTGAAAACATGTATAGTGTCTTCGGCTGTTCCGTCAACTATTTCAATTCGATATTAAGCATATTGAAACATGACAACCATTTATTTCAAATATACTTTTTAGAATAGAAAGTATTTATCAAATTCATTTTATACATGTAAAACCCGAAACACAAATGTGTCCATTTTAAAACTCTGTCTCTGTGAGACTTGTAAATCGAAGGAAAATTCCTTGGCTAAAGTTAGTTTCAACGTCGACCAGATTGTCTTACATTCATCTCCATTGCTCACTTTAAAACAATCCACGTAAAATTTTGTCAGCACTATGTGTCAATATCAGTTAATTTCCTTCATTTAAGAAATAAAGAAGTACACTTTTTTTCAGGTAGAATGTCAATAAGAAAGAAAACAAGACTATGGCTCTACCGACCAAAACAAAAATATGGCACTAAAAGACAATTATTAGCAGAAACCATCAGTGACCCTACGCGTATACATGTACCAACAAAAATATCGCTTAGAATTATAATCTGAAAATAAAGATACAACGATAGAATCCCAAAAAAAGATGAAAGTGATGCCAATTCATCTGATTCAACGGATGACAATGCAACATCAACGAAATCAGTCAGTCTTACAATTATATCGAGAGCATCCCTTGATACTGTTTTAATTTGTAAATAAATATAGTTTAACTAATTATATTAGGAATATTATGATATTAGGAATTGCGATGTAAGCTTCTTCAAATCTGGACATTGTATGTCCTATTAGTAGTTGCGCAATCAAAATTGCGCTGATTAAATCAGTCACTTAATTGCACCGTATTACAAAAGAGATAAAATTATATTACTTAAGCAATACAAGCATTAATTTTATAATTCAAAATCGGTAATAAGCAGTTAAAGTTTGTTTTGTTTTGGATTAACTGATAGTTTGTAGAAATTAAGCTAGTATGTAGTATGATTTTAAATGCCGTAACAGCTCTTTTCAGTAATATGTTTTAAGAAACTCCTGTCCCTGATTGTTGGTAATTATGTTTAAAGACAAAAGTTAACATAAAGTTTTATAGAAAACTTGTTAAATTAAGACAAGCAAATACATCAAATTTCTACGCGTGCTATCTCAATTTGACAACCTCTTTTGCCTGATAATTAAATCTATGTTCCAAACAGTAACGCATATTTATGTAAAAAATGTATGTATATTTAATTAATGATTGGTTATTCATGTGTTTGTTGTATATGCAACATTTGATTAAAAATAGTATTATATGAGAATAAAAAAGCAACTTTTTAACAAATTGCGCTTTATTTGCATTATTATGTTGTAATATATTACGCATTGACCCTTTTTTGCTTGTCTCACGTATTTTTTAACCTTTTCATCCTGCGTTATCGGTGCATTGGCATTTACAAGCGATACATAAGATATATGAACTCATCTATCATGTTAACATATTCCATGTGATAATGATTGTTTAAAAAATATTGACCTGTATGAGCAGAAATGTGTGTAAAAACTTTTTTGGTAAATAAATTCATATTTCAAATGAAGTATTGATTTTGTAATGAGGTTGTGGAACAAATCGTTCAATAATGAATTATGATGTAAACAAAATTAAACACCTAAAGATATGACGGTTCCGTGCAATATAGCATTTTTTTCTATATAAGAATGGCTGCAGGGCTTATTATGGTCCTTTTTGATGACATATTGCTATTTTGGAAAATTTTGCCTTTTCAAAGTGTGTTATTTACCATTTCCATGTGCGTGAATAACCTTTGTCCATACGGTGGAAAGGCATTAGAATTATTTTTATAGTTCATAATGAAAGTCAAAGAAGTTCGTTACAATAAAAGGTATTTAAGACTGATTGTAAGGTTATCTCGTCGTATCATATTCATATATTAAAAGAATAACAAATCTCCAGCTTATATATCTATCAAATTAATATTCTATTAGTCCATTCATTTACGAGTCGGGCACATAGTTTGACTTCCGCCTGACAAGAGATTCCTTATTTAGTGTCCTATATTCAACAACGAGGTTCTATTGAAAAGATCCACAAAATCAAATTTAAAGGATTTAGTTGACTGATTTTTTTTTTATTTCGTACGGTTATTTTATAAAGATAAGTATTTTCGACAACCGAGATTTGCAATGATATCGCTAAATAAGACTATAGTTCCATTTCAGTGATTGGTGTCTTATTTATAGTATGAAATGGTTTTGTAGGACTTGTAAGAAGCAGAGGTACCAATGGGCATCCGTTTGTCAAAAGTTCGAAAGGGCAGACTCAAAACCAGTAAACAACAACAAGGACAGGACAAAAACAGAAATCGTGTAAAACACGTAAACACAAACTACTGAATATCAATTAACCACGCCAACTCTAGTCGTAACGAGAGTGAACTCAGGTGCACCGGAAGAATAAGCAGTTTCTGCTTGACATAGCAAACCCGTCGTGTTGCCAACAGTCAATTCAGTTTGTCAAAGCCAGTAAAGGGAGACGAAACTTAAACCCTATGACAAACCAACATTTGACATTGGTAATCTGTTTATTACTGTATAACGACAAAATCTGAGAAAACAAAACAGACTAGTGACACTAGTGATAGGGTAACCACTTTCAGGCTATCATTTTATATGACCATAAAAGAAACGCTCTTCTAAAGATTTTTTTAGCAGAAAGGTCATACGTCACCGAAAAAAAATATACTAATCAGCTATCTAGAACAAGCTAAAGTATTTGGATAAGATGCTTAAAGGAACAATCAGCTGAAAAAGTAGGAAGCAAACGCAAAGCAGCGTACACGGACGGAACTGCTAATTTTGATGTTCCATATGATCATTTCGAGAATCTTATCTTCAGTTAAGTAATGGTATATAAAATGTTAAAAGTACAGTCCTGTCATCTTGAATGTTGGGGTCGTCAGACTATTATGCGGAAAACCTGACCGCAACCCGTGTTTGAAAAAAGTCATATTTTTCGTACGTTATAAAGAGCCCAGCTACATAACAGTAGGACCCGTAGGATTCCTTTGCGTGAGGCTTTATTGTCCGATCCTGTCCATCCATCCTTTATCCACTCTAGTTGACATAAAACTCCCCAATTGCCTTGTGTTCCATTTCTTCTACTTTACAACTATTCATGTTTATTTCCATGGTCATGTTAAATGTAATATACCCGAATTTGTGCTGATTGGGAGTAAAGCAATAACTAACTAAATAAATTACCCTTTTGGAATTTCTTTTCGTTAAATATAAATAATAATGTTTCGGACATATTCCTAAAAAAAACAAGATTGGAAAAGTTCTTTTACATAACGTGTCCTATAAAATAAAGTTATATACCAATATTGCCATTTCCATTGTGTAAGTTAACATGTTAAAATGTAGGGCGTCATACACACGGGTTCATTGGATAATAAATAAATATAAAAACGTGGTTGTTAATTAAGAGGAAGTCTTCCTCGAGTGTAATAATAATATATATAATATATAAGAAATGTGTAATGTTCTTGAACTTGATTTACTACTAGTTTTAAGGTAAAAATTACAACAAAGAGAGGAGAAATAAAAGTCAACGCGGTTTAATATCTGAGAAGATTGCAAGCGTGAACTCATACAAAATTTTAATTCCATTATTTCGTCATGTCAGAGTTGAATACCGTTTTCAAGCCTTATTTTCTGGATTTTATATTTAGATGTTGTTTATTTATTGAAATATTTTGAAAAAACAAGCTTTTAAAATTGAGCATTACTGATTATTTGTATATGTGTGCTGTCAGAACATATTTGTTGTCTGTTGAATCGTATCGTGGCTGTCTTTGGTTTCAGCTGATGTTGTTCTTTTCTTTTTCTGACTGTATAACAACTTTTATGTTTGTTTTTCTTACCGTCGTTAACTCCTAAAGGGCGTGTTACAAGGAACATGTTATACTCTTCTGGAGCACCTAAGCTCTTACTCGTTTCGTCGTGAGTTAGCGTTATGATTTCAGATATATTAATTGATTTTTGAGTTTGTTTTTTTCTCTATGATTTGTTTCCCTTTTCCCCTTTTGACGAATGGTTATGTCTTGGTCGAATTCGAAATTCAAATGCCATTTTAGTGCTGCTTTAGGTCTTTGCTCATGTTTTCTTGTATTAATAATTGCAATGTAAAATAAAAAGACTTTGAGAACCTAAAAAAAATATTCTTCCTCGCCACTCGATCTTGAGTATTTACACAGAAATCCTTCATCATATTATTAAAATAGCTTATAAAATGTCGTGTTTCATTCAAGATGAAAGGTGATCGAATCAAATCAAAAATCCATCATCATCATACTAAAAGGGTTGTTATTATAATAGGGTCCCGTTGTGGGAGGTACTGGTGTCGTCGTCGTCGCTTTGGCTGCTGGCCCAATCACTCGGTTCGATGCTGCAGGTGCACCGTTCAGTTCCGGTCCCGATTTTACTGTGTAAAGTGAACTTGCTCGATTCCATATATTCGGTTGTGTATTTAGTGGCTTTGTTTCCGATTTAACTGGATTAACTTTTTTCAACTGGTTCCAGATATTTGGTGGTGGTGTGTTTACATCATTTGTTGTTTCTTTTCTTTGAGGATATTGGTTCCAAATACTTAAACCTTTAACAGGATTATAACTCGGCGTCTTCTTAGGTTCTGTCACACTGTTGCCTTTTTCCCAAATGTTTGGTACTTTTCTTTGCTCTTTTACCACCGTATACTTTGGTTCTTTCTTTTTGTTAAATTGGTTCCAAATTGATGGCTTTTGTTTTTTAAGTCTTATCGGATCTTTGGGTCCACCATTGCTTGCACTGGAAGACTCGGTCTGTGCTGCCTGCTGTTTACTTTCGCTGTTTTCTTTACCAAACATAGAGTTTACTTTCCTCATCAAATTTACATAATAATTTTCTGGACCGATTTCAGAATTATCCTTTTTAGGTTGTTGGTTAGTTGTTTCGGCCGGGGAAACCAACGGTTTGGGTTCTGTTGGAACTGTGTCGATATGTTTCACTGTCGTTCTTACAACATCCAAATATTTTTTAGCATTGTTGCTTTTCGTTGCCTGGTCCACATTACGAACAGATTCTGTGTTCCTTTGGTCAACTCTGCTTTCTTTCGGTCTGTTCGGATTTGCTCCTTCTTCTTTTACAGAACTGTTGGAATCGTATGTGACAGTTTTTGGACTTCCAAAAGGTTTACAAGTGCATTCACATTGAGGACTAAATACAGATGTGGAAACCGTCTGTCCGTCTGTCCATGCTATCAATAACAGAGCTATAACAAAACGGAACATCTCCTTCGAATCTACAAAAAGCAGAAATAAAATGTTAAAAGCATATTGAAAATAAGACATGTTAAGCGGAAAACTCTAACGGCAATTAAAAACTCTTGGTGTCTGAAAAAATTTAGAGTAGTTTGCACCTTTAAAGTGGCTAACCTATAAATAAATAAAATCTTTAAATGTAGGTTTTGGCTTGGCATAATTCCTTTATTGTGTTTTTTTAAACCTGGTGCTAAAAGCAGTTTCTTCTCGAAATATACATATCTATCACAACTATTTTCTGTTTTTATGACACTAACTATGGTACTTTGTACAAAGCAAATTCACAATTTGCCATTACAGGAATGGTTACTGTGACCCAATACAACTTTTGTGGCAATATCTTGAAAACTTGACATACACGTGTTATCAGCAAGTCTTAATATCAGTTTATTTACCATAAGTTTACAAATATCATGTTATACAAAAAAGAAAGTTTGAAACTTGAAGACTAATCAAACAATTCTAACAAAATGGAAGTTTAGATATAGTGTTTGGCCTGGCATCCTTTCTAAATTGTTTTTTTTAATTTAATGCTTGTGCTAAAAATTACTTCTCGAAATATACATATCTGTCACAACTATTTTCCGGTGGGTTTTTTTTTTTTTGGTCTTTGTTTGTAATTATATGAAAAAGGTCTGAAAATAAATTAATAATCTAAGAATAGAGAAAGATTTTTTTAAAAATATCTTAATATGGACACAGTCTATGTACTATAGAGTGATTCGTCACGCTTGCACAAACTGTCGATGGTCTACTCCAAGTACATACACGAGTGAAGTATTTACGGAAATTGTTACATGTAGTCGTGTTGTTCACTTCATTATAGAGGTTGTGTAACCTAAACATGGTCTCGCTTATCATTTACGCTCATATTAATTTGATTATTTTTCAACATTTTGGTAAGTATTTCAAACAGTTTTTTGTGTCTTACTCTGCTTTTTAATTTTATTTTAATTTTCAATCCAAAGCGTGAAGTTATGCGTTTTCTGTAATTTTGCATTTATAGATACTCAAGTAGCTAAACTTTGAAATTTTAGTTGTTTTGATTTATGTTTTACGCAAAGGGCCTAATTTATATATGAAATCATCACCCTTCTGACATAGCATGGCACAGTAGAAAAGGCATGTCATGGATTTCAATGTAAAAGAACACCATTTACTTGTCAGTAACAGATATAAAATGCCACATAAGACCAATAAAACAACACTGGGGTTGACAAAAAAGCTCACCCGATAAAAGGGGTATATTAGGACAACTTAGCCAATACATAATGAGCCATCTAGTTCTAAAAATTAGTTTTGATCTCATGCTAACAAGTCAATAGTCTTTCGCAATCGTTTGTTCTTGTACTTTCCTATTTCTGACTTTACTATCCTAACCCACAGCACGAGGGATTGTGACTTTATTATCCCATACACACAGCTCGAGGGATTGTGACTTTACTATCCCATACCCACAGCTCGAGGGATTGTGACTTTACAATCCCATACCCACAGCTCGAGGGATTGTGACTTTACTATCCCATACCCACAGCTCGAGGGATTGTGACTTTACTATCCCATACCCACAGCTCGAGGGATTGTGATTTTACTATCCCATACCCACAGCTCGCGGGATTGTGACTTAACTATCCCATACCCACAGCTCGAGGGATTGTGACTTTACTATCCCATACCCACAGCTCGAGGGATTGTGACTTTACTATCCCATACCAACAGCTCGAGGGATTGTGACTTGACTATCCCATACCCACAGCTCGATGGGTAATTTTATCATCAAGGAATCATTTGTCTAAACCCTAAGGTTCTTCCTACCCCAGACATAGGTTGAATATCTTAGTAATAATTTGGTTCCCCAGTTTGGTATTTTTGGTTATACTGTTCTATGCTCTTCATATTCATACAGTGTTTGGCATTTTCAATATTTTTGGTAGAGCGCCTCTGATGAGTCTTGAATAGACGAAACGCGCGTCAGGCGTAGCAAAATTTATTGTCTGGAACTTTGTTGTCATTTGTATTTCGAACACACGTGAAGGTTAGCACTGCTGGTGGAGTTTAAATTCCCCGAGGTTAGCCCGCTCCGGCACCAACACTTTTGAGTTGGAGAATACATCAAAGCTTTAAATTATCCGTCTAAATTTCAAAATTGTCTAAACCCTAAGGTTCTTCCTACCCCAGACATAGGTTGAATATCTTAGTAATAATTTAGTTCCCCAGTTTGGTATTTTTGGTTATACTGTTCTATGCTCTTCATATTCATACAGTGTTTGGCATTTTCAATATTTTTGGTAGAGCGCCTCTGATGAGTCTTGAATTGACGAAACGCGCGTCAGGCGTAGCAAAATTTATTGTCTGGAACTTTTTTGTCATTTGTATTTCGAACACACGTGAAGGTTAGCACTGCTGGTGGAGTTTAAATTCCCCGAGGTTAGCCCGCTCCGGCACCAACACTTTTGAGTTGGAGAATACATCAAAGCTTTAAATTATCCGTCTAAATTTCAAAATTGTCTAAACCCTAAGGTTCTTCCTACCCCAGACATAGGTTGAATATCTTAGTAATAATTTGGTTCCCCAGTTTGGTATTTTTGGTTATACTGTTCTATGCTCTTCATATTCATACAGTGTTTGGCATTTTCAATATTTTTGGTAGAGCGCCTCTGATGAGTCTTGAATAGACGAAACGCGCGTCAGGCGTAGCAAAATTTATTGTCTGGAACTTTGTTGTCATTTGTATTTCTTAACCAGAATATACCCTTCCCCTACCTACCCCAAAAAATCTTATACTAATAGAAGAATTATTCGTCAACCTGAATAGTCCATAAGGTAATGAAACAGCCGCCAAGACGCAGTCAAAGCTACCCATGCCTTGTCAGTGTTGTGGTTTTTTTTCTCACTGATGTAGAAATACTTGTATCTAACCTAACATGAAACATCTTACATCAGAACCAAAAAAAAAAAAACAAAAAAAACAAACAAACAAAAAACGGACAAACAATAAAGAATAGAGGAAATGTTTGAAGTAAACCTAAAGAGCATACTTTGTTAACTGTTTATAGACATTTCCTTGATGCCTATCGTGTATTACATAAGTGGTATATATTGTGCTCCTTTGATGGCAGCACAATAAATAAAACGATTTTCAGTACTTACATAATATTTTACAGTAATAAGTTGTGACAGTACAATACATACTTTATTAACTATGTACAAACATTTCCTCTTCACAAGTAAAAATATCAAAACTTTTTATGTCAAGACATGTTTAAATATGGTGACCAACAGTAAAATTCGGTCTGAGCTCCATTAGAGAAAGCGAGAGCCTTTCAAATGGTGTATGAGTCAATTATCCTTACTTTAATAGTCCGGCCGTCTGTTTCATGGGGTTAATTGAATTACTCCTCCCTGTCTTAACTATGTAATAGCTATGGTCACAATATTACAAAGTTTAATCTCTTGAACGTTTCTTTTATACATCATTCTTCACTGCTTTATCATAATTCGACTTACAGACATCGATGTAAAGAGAATCCATAACTGTTTGTTACTTTTTTACAAATTATACGTGATGTTTTGTTTAATTCAGCTACAACAAATGGAAATCACAACAGCTCATATGAAAGTACGACCCCCTCTATCAACGACAACATTTTATCTCAAACAACAACAATAACCGAAACCCAAACGCAAAACTTGGGTACTGCAAATGGTTCCCTGTCCATGTGTCAGGATTTGAACCAGATGAACGATACCTGTCCTAGGAGGGCAGAACATTGGACAAGCTATACTGATCTGCCAATAGGAACATCTACCATTTGGTTAAATAGAACATCACATGAACAAGAATGGATTTACTATCGAGGTATTTCATTTATATTCAAAGTCTCATGCTGGAGACACATATATAGAAATATAGCATTATGTGGTCATATCAAGAGCACAAATACAACATACGAGTTTTTCAGGTGATGATGTATTGAATTTTTTATAAGCACTTGGGAATTGCAGTTCTGTTTGCAATTTGAATTTGGTTCTTATTTTACTATATTTTAAAGTGTCGCCTGAAAAAAACTTCTCGAAAAAGCCTTTTCAAACTCTAGGAATTTTGTTGTTTTGGGTAATAATTCTATATATTCTTTTCCAAAACATCTTTCAAAGATAAAATTTGTTACACACTAGAACAAGTTTGCAGTATTCTTGATTTCCTCATTGGCAACATATTTGTCACCTTCGGAGGAGAGATTTTTCAACAACAAATCGGCATTCCAATGGGCACAAACTGTGCTCCTCTCTTTGCCGATTTGTTTTTATACTCTTACGAGACTGAATTTCTTCAGGGACTGGTAAAGAACAAGAAGATGAAAGAGGCAATGTCATTTAATCTTACATTCAGATATATTGATGATGTCCTTTCTGTCAATAACACTTCATTTGGTAGATGGATTCCTTCAATATATCCTCCAGAATTGGAGATTAAAGAGACCACCGAATCAAATTGCTTCACGTCTTTCTTGGATTTGCACCTCGAATTTGACCCAGGTGGTCATCTCAGTACAAAAATTTACGATAAACGAGACGATTTTAATTTTCAAATTATTAATTTTCCTAATCTACAGAGCAATAAACCTACTTCCCCTGCATGCGGTGTTTATATTTCACAACTTATTCAATATGCCAGAGCTTGCACACATTTCACAGATTTTTTGATCAGTCACCGATTTCGTCGTGACCGACCTTTGGAGCAGGGCTATAAGAAAATACGTCTCATACGATCCCTAAAAAAAAATCTTTCTTCGTTATCAGCCACTGGTAGAAAAGTTCAAAATTGAGTTAAAAGATATGGTGGTTAATTGTTTTCATTAGTGTTTGACTGGTCTGCTGTATTGAGATGATCACCTCAATATCCCTATTGTGTCTCACAACTATGTTCTATGGTCATTACCGGATCCTAAGATCGCAATGGAAGAGGGAGGTTTGGCTCCATAAAACCTGGTTTAACCCGCCACTTCTTTGGAAATGTCTGTACCAAGTCAGGACCATTGTTATCTTTAATCTTCTGGTTTTGTGTTTCTCCCAAATAAAGGTTACAACAAAGTTCCAGACAAAAGCTTCTGTATTTTGTTCATGATAATTTTCATATCCTACATGTCCTATTATTTTCGACTTATAAAACCTAATTCCAAGAAAATTTGTCAGTGTCACACTATTTTACGTAACTATATATTATGGGTTAAGCAAATTTTACAGTGTCACACTATTCTATGTAACTATATAGATTATGGACTTAGAGATCGCAATGGAAGAGGGAGGTTTGGTGCCATAAACCCTGGTTTAACCCACCATTTCGTTTGAAATGCCTGTACAAAGTCAGGACCATTGCGATCCACCAATTCTCCGGTATGACTGATTCGTTTTTGTCATTCATTCAAGTTTGGTAGTTTTGTTATTACCTTTATTATATATTTATAGCCAATAAAATGATTAATTACCCCAAGCTGAACAGGGACTCATCAAGGTACTTTGGAGTACCCGTACTTAATCCTCCTATTGAATGTGTTACAATGGAAGTTAATCTCTCTGATAAGTTTAAACTCACATCTATAGAGAGGAGATTATCTTGTTGTATGAAGGAAAAATTTTCCTAGGATAAAAGACTTACCTGTTGAAAATTTCACATTGAAAAAATAGCTGAAAAAGGATATTTATATAAAAGAAAATGAGAAAGATAAATGTCCAAGAGTTGGTTAAAGCAATAAATTCATAGAAAAATATTATTTTGATGCAACAATCGTAGATATAAGCAATTTTCTCTCAGAGATAGGAGTTTTTTCCTTTAGGTAAAAATCATCTACCTATGAGTAGTTTTCATTTTCAATGAATGTGTGAGTTTAACTGATCAAAAAGATTAACTTCTATTATTACAACATTCTATAGATAGATTAAGCACCAGTACTCCAAAGTACCTTGATAAACTCCTGTTCAGCTTGGGGGAATGGAACATTTGATTGGCTATAAGGGGTAAAATAATTGGTATACAAGTTGATTTTTATTTTCCGCTTTAAACAAAGATGTTGAAAAATGTGTCTAATCAATTTAGATGAAATCATCAATCTATTCCGAGTATTAGGAATATAGTTATTCAATCTTTTATTAATATTATCTTTTATCTGGACTTTACATATTTTCATATTTCTAGTTTCCTCGTTGGTCATACTTGTTGTTTGAATGACTTTACTGATAAAGAATATGTAATATTATATGGATTTGTTCTTATAACAGGGAAGTATCATACGACAAATTAACCCGTGTTTTAAACTGCAGTTTTTAGAAAGAAGACGGACAAGACGCATGAATAATCTCCTTCCCCAAAAATGTCAACGGCTATAACAAAACTAGAAAAGAAGTCAAAAAGTAGAATCAACTATCTACCTCTTAACTAACTAGAACAAAAACTGTGAGCCATATAGATAGGTCAGGAATCTATCACCCCTCCCGGCTTACCCGAATAAAGAATTAAATAGAAGTTGCACACTCACATAGATTCCTTACAATATGAAACAGAAATCTCAGCATCTAGGAGGAGTAGCTGAAAACAACATGACAATCCCCGTTAGTTCAATATGATCAAAGTCCATGTCCCAAAACTTTTAATAATAAAAAAATGAAATATCAGATGCACATGTACATGTTATAAAAGAAGCAGAGGTACCAATGGGGTATCCGAATATCAAAAGTCCGAAAGGGCAGAGACAAAACCAGTAAACACCAACAGGAACGGGACAAAAACAGACAACATGTAAAACATGGAAACACAAAATAACTGAATATCAATCAACAACGCGAACTCCAGTCGAAACAAGGATGAACTCAGGTGCTCCGGAAGAGTAAGCAGTTCCTGCTTGCTATAGCACACCCGTCGCGTTGCCAATAGTCCATTCAGCGTGTCAAATCCGGTAAAGGAAGACAAAACAACACCCTATGACAAACCAACATCTGCACTCATCTGAGAGATCGAAATCCCATATTTGTCTATAAGTGCATGATGTCTTCCGTGAAATTTCTTGAGTGAAGACAGCAACCGAGGAGCAAAATAACCCTGTGTGAGCAATTTTTGCGCCAGACGTGTCGCTCTGCTAAGGAAATCGATGTAAGTCCCGCACGCTCTGGAGTAACGAATCAATTGAGATACGTAAACTCCATAAGCTGGAGCGGACGGAATGTTGCTACACAAGAAGGGAAAGTTGACGATTGGAAAGTTGAAGTCATCACGTTTGTCATAGAGCCTTGTTGAAAGTCTTCCTTGTGAGTTTTTCTAGATGTAGATCTAAATATGAAGCAGACTTCCTAGAATCCGTTGTGTCCTTTATCTCAAGCTCCTGGGGATATATGAGATGGAGAAAGTCACCAAATCGAGAATTGTTTAGTGAAAGGACATCATCAATATAACGGAACGTGAGGTTGAAAGAGAGAGCTAGTCTACGGTCTTTTTTGTCTAGAAGAGATTGTAAGAAGTCTGCTTCATATGAATGAAGAAACAAATCAGCAAGCAAAGGTGCACAATTAGTGCCCACTGGAATCCCTATTGTTTGCTGAAAAACACGTCCACCAAACTGAACAAATATGTTGTCAATAAGAAAGTTGAGCATGTCGATTATTTGGTCTTCTGTAAATTTGTTCTTTTTCTTAGACTCGATGATGACAAAGTAAGTCTTGGTAAAACATACTTCCTGTAAATATGGCAAAAATCTTAATGAGAGAAGCGGAAGACAGACAGGTAGACCGGGACCACAAACAGTATATACCCGCCGCTTATAAACAGTCCGCCAAAAGTTAAGCACCACTCATTTTAAAATGGCACCCTCTTTTTGTATTTTATTGAAATATTCTGATCTTTTGCACACAAGAACCTTTGGGTATTAGAGCTATTTGCATCATACAAAACTTGAAAATAAAGAAAGATTTTCAGAATATTGGTACATAGTATTGTTTGAATTTACCCGATCGTGAATTCAAGTTTCGGTGATCGATAAAAGAAGCAGAGATTGAAAGCAAAACCTTTTTTCAAAGAACCTTTCACATGACACTTCCTTAATTTGTCGCGTTGTCAATCACATCAAACGACAAATATGAATTTTTAATGGATTTTGCAGGTTTTTGGGGCCTGCTTAAAAATGTCTGATTTTTCCCGACTTTCTGACCATGTTTATTTCCAAATGCTAATTTTGCTTTTTAAACCACATGGAAATCAACTTTTACTTTCCGATGATGATTAAATAAGGTTGTTTAAAAAGGTTTATCAGAGATTTAAGGCAAAAAATCTTTTTTTCATGTTTTTTTAGAAAATGTCTTTTTTTTTCGTAAAACTAATAAAATGAGCTAAAACGGTATCCAGAAAGACATTTTTGTCATAAAAACTGTGTGATCATAACACTTATTAAGTAAAAGTTTTGTGTGGAGAAGGATAAACATGTCGGTGATGAAAAGACATTTTCTTTCAAAGATGGATTTTACAGAAAATGAGATTTTAGAAAAGTGATGTTTTGGACAGAAAACAAAAACCATTGCTCGCACAAATTAATACGACATTAAATTTTGAAGTTTCTGACGCAAAAGTGTCCATACCAATTCCATTTTCTAAGGGCAGCATCCTTTTTTCAGCTTGTGGCCTAAAATTTGACCAGAAAAGATTTATCCCCCTTTTCAACAATTTTTGCTGGGTTTTGTTTTATCTTTTTAATGAATATGTTTTAACAATATGTTTTACTGTAAGACATCAAGTCAACTTAAAGAACACACAACTTAAACTGGACAAAATTTGAATTTTTCGTCAAAGTTTTTTCTAAGAAACATTTAAGACGTTTAATCACTTTCTGTTTGAAGTGTCTTTTCGCTAAAGATTTCTATCACAGGCGAATACCCTTTGGTGTAACATTACTTCGAAATGTGTGTTTTAGGAATACACATTTAAAACATACCATATCATTAACTGGCGTTTGCATTTTAACTTTGAAATTGTACTTATAAAAATATATATAGGGTGGTGCTAAACTTATGGCGGAGTGTATATAAAACGGGGATATAATAAAACAAACTTCAAGAGAAACATTTTCAAAGTACGATGGACTTAAGCTTAAATACAAGCCAGAGACGCTGTTATAAAAAAGATCTTTAGAAGACATAAAGTTATAAGGCAAAGTCACTCTTTTGGGTTTGTTGGAATTTTAGTTTCTCTTAATTGGCCGACACCAATACTCTCGATTTGATATACATGTACTAATATTATGCCAATCAAAATTCCACTTGTTCGAGTCAAACATTTGTTATAAAAATCGAAAAGCACCAAATAAATAATATTTTTCTAGGTTTTTCGGATTCTTACGACTCCTAATCTTATTTATCTAAAGTATATCAATATCCTAAAGTTTCAATCACATTCATTGAAGGGGTATTGATTTATTTATTGGAAACGACTATAAACTTTCTATTTGTTTCCGGTCGCTGAGACCTCGACCTAAGACAGTAGGGCTTTTGTTGACCTTAATGTAACAATATCCCAAAGATGTTTTCAAATTCCTTGAAAGCTATAGGGAGTTGTTGGGCTGAAACCACTCTTTCGGTAATTTTCCAAAAATTATTTGCTGTTGCACCCTTTAAAAGATCCTGAAGTATTAATAGAGTTCTTCATATCTTAATGTAACAATATCCCAATCTTGTCGTCCTTTACTGAGTTTATGCACACTAAATTGTTGGCAACATAGCAGACTTGCTTGTCTCTCTAGCTTCTGAGTTCACGTCACTGATAGTGTTTAGTTGTAAGGGCCAGACCATTTAATTTGAAGGGGGGCTTGTTTTTTTATTTTTATTTTTTGGTCGGGATTTTTTTTTCTCCACCAAGCACAGACAAATATTTATATTTTTTAGGCATCGCGACAGAATTTTTTTTATTATTATTAGCATTATTTTATATAGCAGAAAACCTTCTTCAGAATATTTTTTCTTCATTACCCTCTGCTGCCAAATTGTTTTTTTCATAAAATATATAGGAAAAAACTAACCCCCCTTTTCAAGTTAAATGGTTGGTCCCTAATGTGTGTTCTGTATGTTGTGTAACTTGGTTTTGTTATGCTTTATGTCTACAGAATTTGTTAATTGGTGCCTTTTGGATTTAAGAAGCTTGATTGCTCTGTTGGTACACATTTGCTCATTTCAATCAAAACTGGTTGTTCTACGTACAGAAACCATGCAATTCGCGAGCCGTTAGCATCACAGTTATACGTATTAAACTTAGCTGCTATTAGGCTAAATATACTTCAAATTATGCAACCTTATATCAAAATCTTGAACATGATATCATTTCCGCCCCTATTCAACTGAAGTTTTTTTTTTTTAATACACTTTACTAACTTACCCGGTGTTATTCTGATTTCCAGTCTGAATCCCTGAACACCAACTTGGAATTAAAGAATAATGCATGGTGTGACTAACGACCGAACACGTTACTAACAGTCTAATTTATTGGTATCTGACACTTTCACGACCAGAACAACTAAAACTATCACATCTGCCTATTGACGTAACATAAATGAAATATCTCTTACATAAAAAAGTGATCATCTCTGATGATTTATTTTACTATAAAACCTGCGTAAGTGTATATACACAAATGGAAAATGTCTTTTAATGTCAATTTAATTGACTATATATGAAAAATTATTTCTTCCAAACAGGTAGCAGGCTTATAGTAGCAGATTCTATAGCCTGTCGCCATTGGAAGATAATGTACGTTAAGTGGTTTAAAATAAACTCAAACTCAAATATTATTCTTTTGAATCTAAAATATCACACATTTATGGTATAATGTACTATGTCAAATATATATTTGCAAATACAATACGTATACGACACCTTTTATTTTACAATATAATAAAGTTTATATCTAACACTTGGCGAATCAGAGTGGACGGAGCATTATTGCATTTTCGGTGATTTTTTTTTGCCATTTCCATCCCCTCTAAACTCAAGTCCTGGATCCGCCTCTGTATAAAATTATCTTTTCTGCCTATTTCTTGTAGGTTGTTATCATTTTAACCTGACAACGGAAAAGCAGTTACACAACGCAAACATCTTCCCTGTTAAGGTTTCTGAGGGAGACATTGACGACTGTGTGAACAAATGCAGAAATTTATCACAAAACTACCACTTTTACGGTTTACAAGTAAGTTTATTAAGGATGGTCACTTTATGAATCCAAATTTCAGTCTAGTATTGGAACTCCACAAATTACTGAAGATTTTTTTTGCACTCTGACCCCTACTTTTTTTGGACATTTTCTGAATGTATAAAGACCTTAAAAACCAACTGAATAAAAGTTCTTATATTCTTGATAATACTATATGGTTTTTAAGGGAAAAAGCGTCACAATGGAAAAGGGAGTCTGATTTCTTGCCTTTTTGCCATATATAACTCAGAAACTGCAAAGCTGTTTGAGTCCAGGATTTTTTTATATCATTAATAACATGTATATAAAAGATTTACTCGTATGAATTTTTTTTATTTACACATTATTAATGGCCCAAATGCCTGTGTCAGAAACGGGCACACTGACCTGTAGTTTTCTTTTTGCCATTTGATTAAGTGGACATTTATCTATCATTTCCTTCACAAATCACAAAATCTTTGATGTAGAAAAGTTCAGGGGCTGAAAAATGAAAGAACTCACTGATATTTTATTTTGCTGTTGACTTTTTAACTTACTCATTTGTCAATCACCTAGATTACATTTTCATTATAATTACAAGACACTCCTCTAATCGAATTTTGTTTCCGATAAAAAAAGACTTTTAGCAAGAACACCAATCTGAAAAGGACAAAACTAAAAAGACCGAATAGAAAAACAGAAACTTACCAACAATAAACAAAATCAAAATTCGAACAATACGACGAAATCCCTAGAGTGCTAAAACATTCTAGTGACCTTCTAGTGTACAGAAAATATAATTTATGTATCCTAGGGATGTAATTCCTTGCTTTTAATGCCTTGTACTTTGTGTAACGGTGTATCTGTTCCCGGATATGATTAACTATACCATACACGTATGGTCATGACCAAACGGGGGTATACTCATACGGTCGGATTAAATGCGTATGGTAGAACCCTTAAACACTTCTGTAAAGACCATTGTAAAATACTTGGCAATTCATTTCTTTTTTTACTTAAATGATCAGTTATTGTGCCAGTTTTCTCGGTAACTACTCATGGCAGCCTTTTAATATTTTGTTGGCGGAATTAGCATCCAATATTGTGAAAAAGGTAATTTTATTCTACTTTAAAGGAGGTACTCATTTACAAGAAAAATACTCATATGGTAAAAATACTTATATGGTCTTGCCTGTCATAGGAATATGAGTATATACTATAGTATTATTGCGTAAAGTTATCCATATTGGCTTAGTTATTGGTCCAAGGCTAGCCATATTGGACTGAGGCGAAGACGAAGTCCAATATGGCTAGCCGAGGACAAATAACTCAGCCAATATGGATAACTTTACGCAATTATACCTTTATTGACTAACCTGACCAATATGGCTGACATGCCATATTGACTAGTCCAATATGCCATATTGACTAGTCCAATATCCATATTGGACGGATAAACTACATATTGGCGTAGTTTTGTGTTTATATAGTATAGGCTGTTTTCATCATATTTAGACAAATATTTTTATGTTAGTCAATAATTATATAAGTTACCCATGTGGTTATGACTATACGCGTATGGCCCAGAATCTCATAAGGTCTGGGACATATCTGTCTCTGGTGCATGTATGGATGTATAGATAACAACAGTTTTTGTTATGTTTTGTAGGATGATCAATGTTACTGCTTCCCTGGTTTTATCAAAACACACCAAGAGAAAACAGCACACTGTTCTAGTAGCACCTATGGCTTCAGCGGAAAAACTGAAGATGAAACAATAGCTTTCTTTTCCAGAGGTATAAATAAAAAATATAACTTGTTTGTATCGTCTTTGTGTTACTTTGAAAATCTCCTGGGTTGTCAGAATGCTCAAGTTGGTTACTTATTCCCTATTGCTTATTCTTATTTGAATAAGGAATAAGTAACCAGTTACTTATTCCCTATTTGGTGTTCTGAGAAAAAGGAATATGTAACCAGTTACTTGTTCTTTATTCATATAAGGAACTATAAGGAATAGCGAATAAGTAACCAACTTGACCCTTTTTGATTTGTCTTTGATAATTTGAGTATCATTTGTGTCTTTTTAGTGTATAAGTACAGTATAGTATTAAAAGTTTGTGCATTTTAATGAGTTATTTATTGTTGTCACTTGATTATAACGTTGACCATTCTGTTTTGTTTATGATAGTTTGGATCTTTATAATATTTTAACCACTTTTTGTAGAGATGAATGAAAAGATATGCATGGTATTCAAACACAATAACAATCAAGATTGGACAAGATGTGGAATGCAGCCATTAATAGAATCAAAAACAGGGGGTACATTTTATCATATTAGCTCTATTATTTCCTCTTTTCCATGCCTAGCATTGTATTTTTTGTGGACGTTTAGTTCAATAAAAAATAACATCGAACAGATTCAAGTTTTCATCAATGAATCTAAGAAACAGAACAAATTTATTGAAGACCAAATAAGCCACATACTCAAATTTCTTATATTATAAACATATTTGTACAGTTTGGTGGACGTGTTTTTCAGCAAAAATAGGAATTCCAACGGACACTATTTGTGCACCTTTGAATGTTGATTTGTTTCTTCATTCACATAAAGCAGACTTCTTACAATCTCTTCTAGACAAAATAGATCGTAGACTAGCTCTCTCTTTTAACCCCACTTTCCGTTATATTGATGATGTCCTTTCACTGAGCAATTCTCGATTTAGTTATTTTCTTCATCTCGTATATTCTTGGGAACTTGAGAAAAAGGACACAACGAATTCCAGAAAGTCTGTCTAATGATTAAATCTCACAATAGACTCGATCTCGAGGGGGACTTTCAACAAAGCTCTCTGACAAACGTGATGACATCAACTTTCCAGTCGTCAACGTTCCCTTCTTGTGTAGAAACATTGCGTCCGCTCAAGCTTATGGAGTGTATGTATAACAATTGATTCGTTATTCCAGAGCTTGCTGGACTTACATCGATTTCCTTTGAAGAGTCTGACACAAAAATTGCTAACTAGGTTATGTTGCTCCATGGTTGTTATCTTCACTCCAGAATTTCTATGGAAGACATCATGCGCTCATAGACAAATATGGGATATCTCTCGGATGGGTACAGATGTTTTTTTTTCTCCCTTAATGATCGGATTTGACACGCTGAGTCGACCATTGGCAGCGCGACGGGTGTGCTAAAGCAAGCAGGACCTGCTTACTCTTCCTAAGCACCTCCCATTACGAAATGAATTCGCGTTTTTGATTGCTATTCAGCTGGTTTTTTTTTTTTATGTTTGTGTTTCTTCGTACTGTTTTTCGGTCGTGTTAACTTGTTTTGTATTTGCACTATTGGTTTCTCTTTGCTTCCTACAAAAAACCCACAAAATCAAATGTAAAGGAAGGCAAAGGGTTTAACTATTCTGTAGTGCCAATTTTACCTGAAATTTTCGTTTTCATTTACATTAAAGTTTAATTGGTCTTTTCAGGTAAAAATTTAACGAGAATAGATATAAAAATGGAGTGGTGGACATTGGCACCATTCAATTGTACATATGTCAATGATATCATTGATGGGAACAGTAGCATCCGTCTACTGCACAGCAATATCACCTATCTTATTAGTATGTTCAAAGTGGACAGTTTATTTAGTGCAGGTATATAATAATATAAAATTAAACGTCTTACAGTTTGTATTGCTACATTTTTGAAATATGGTTTTAGTCCCCTGTTTGTAAATTAAGAAAAAATCAGTCAAAAATCTGATTTATGGCTACCCAAAGAAAAAGTATTATTAATATTTTTTTCATTAACAATTGCCCCCTCCTCCCCTCCAAAAAAATCAACAACAACAACAACAAAAATAGTTTAAATGTACTTTTATAGCTAAGGTCACACCAAGAACCTAATAACATGTTGTTAACAGCATAAAAGTCATTATTAGCATGACATAAATGTCATAAATGTGACGATTCTTTTTATGGGTACTGAGTACATAAATCAAAATGAATAGTTCGGCCATTTGTGGAAAGTTATGATTGACGGACATTCTCGTGAAATCCACGTTCTCTTAACAATTGTGGGTGTGAAAAAAAAAAGAATACACTCACATGTACTCTTAGATAATACAAAGCACAAAGAATTGAGAGCAAACAGAAAAGAACATTTAAGGACCTTTACATGAAGTGGGGTCTACAAATCAAGTTCAATCCCTCAACTTTAGATTCTTTCCTGTTTATCATTCCACCTCTTCTATATCCATCTCAACTGAAATAATGGTATCTTAAGTGCAAGGGCTTACTTGCATATTAGTTAGCTATTTCTTTACTACCATGGAGCACGGAATCGGCTTTATCAGAGAGATGAACATGAAAGGGAGAAAAAAATGAACATGAAATGATGATAAAGATGCGGTAGAATCAAACAGGGCTGTCATTCAAATGGGGAAGATATGAAAATTTAGCCTCCTGTAGGGGATCATACGGGTCTTATTCTTATCGATAACTACAGAAGTGTAATAACATTTTTATCATTATGGTTTGCGGTCATGTTTTTCGCATAATAGCCGGACGACCCCAGCATGCATGATGACAGGACTACCCCAATCAATCACCTCGGGCAAACATCCCAGTCGCTCTGTGGCTTAATTAATTGCTTATTATCGAAGCATGTACATTTTCAATAGTATTACTGGTATTCTGTTTTATTGCAGGGAGAAGTTTTTCTGTGGAGAATTATTCTATAACAAACTGTAGAGTATCATGCCCATACTCATGTGTTAAAGGCACTAGCCATTTGTCGTCTAAGTCTGCTGGCTTCTGCTCGTCAACACGATGTGAGTTTTTATAGTACAAACTATGTGAATCTTTATATCTATATGTTTAATAAAAATACACTTCATACAACATTAGCTTGATCTTGTAATGGAAAACGTCCGGATATGAAATCGTACTATTATCTGCTAAAAAAGAACCAAAGCGTCAATAACACCAAGAAATCAGCTGATAATCTTTCATCAAGAGCTTTAAAAATCAATATGCAAACGGAGAGTAGAAAACAAGAATATGTTTAAAAAATACGAAAACAGGAAAATACGACATATTTAAAGGCTGGAAAAAAATGTAATTTCTTCTTGCAGATTATAAATTGCCCTCTTTGGTGTTGAGTTATGTAATATCATTTCATATATGGTTAATTGTTTTAATTAGTGTTTGACTGGTCTGCTGTACTGAGATGATCACCTCAATATCCCTATTGTGTCTCACAACTATGTTGTGTTCTATGGTCATTACCGGATCCTAAGATCGCAATGGAAGAGGGAGGTTTGGCACCATAAACCTGGTTTAACCCACCATTTGAATTTTCGTTTGAAATGCCTGTACCAAGTCAGGTCCATTGCGATCCACCAATTCTCCGGTATGACTGATTCGTTTTTGTCATTTTCTCTGGACTATGAGATTTATCATTCAAGTTCGGTAGTTTTGTTATTACCTTTATTTCATTGAAGAGGAGAAAGGGGTCATAATACTTTTTTTTGTATTTTTTAGGCATAATTATAATGAGTTCTGTAGCAGCGGCAACATTGGTAGTTAGCTTAGTATTTGCTGTTTGTTGTATCAGGTATGTAGGTTAAATTAGGCATTGTTTAGAAAATAAATAAAAAAAACTGTAGTATAGCAGAAGCTATTAGCTGGTGATAGAAATACTATTTGAGAAGCTCACTCTTTTAAGCAGAAAACGCATAACAGGTAGAAATAATACACTGCATGTACAAGGAGCACTTCTTTTAAAGTAAAGGTACATGTAACACCAAGGTATCACAGATTGTCAGACACCCAGTCAGTTGATGAATGGTCTATTGTAAACTTCCTATCTTGTTCTTCTTCTCTTAGTTTTGGATCTACTAGCGACTCGATTATAAAATTAAACTTGTCGAAATCCTCTACCTAGGATTTAAAAATACTATTAACAAAAGGCTTCTTTTAACAAGAGTAAACACTAAATTGTGTCTCGCCTGCCGGCACCATCAGAAACAATTATTCTTTCTTACTTCCACTTTATTTTGAATTTACATGGATTTTCAGTTTCTGAGGTCAAAAGATGTTTATAGAACTTAAGCATTGCTAATATATGCAATAAAAATAATGAAAGTCACTCAACCAGGAATTCAAGAACAGGGTCAAGAGATCGGGATGCAACTGTGCTAAGCTATTAGTAGGACATATGCATACCAAGTTTCATCAACCTTGGACCAATAATACTTGAGATACGAATGTGTTTGCAAACACTTGAAATTTCTATTACATGTATATGTATTGAAAATTGTAAGTCCCTCAACCGGAAAATTAAGGCAAATGTCAAAAGATGGGGATATAACTGTTCTAAGCTACTACTGGGGCATATGCATATCAAGTTTAATCAACCTAGGACTTATAGTTCTTGAGATATGGAGGTGCTCACAAAACTTTTCCATTGCTAATATATGTATTGAAAATTGTCAAAGTCACTCAACCGGAAAATCAAGGTTAAGCTCAAAAGATGGGAATGCAGCTGTGCTAAGCTACTACAGGGACATATGCATACCGAGTTTCATCAACCTAGGAGCTATAGTTCTTGAGATATGGAGGTGCTCGCAAAACTTTTCCATTGCTATTATATTTATTGAAAAGTGTCAAAGTAGCTCAGCCGGAAAATTAAGGTCAAGGTCAAAAGATGGGGATGCAACTGTGCTAAACTACTACTGGGGCATATGGATACCAAGTTTCATCAACCTAGGACTTATAGTTCTTGAGATATGGAGGTGCTCATAAAACTTTTCCAAAAAGTTAACGCCGCCACGGTCGCCGCCGGTAGAGTAACACCTATGTCCGCTCTGCTTCGCAGGCGAGACAAAAATGGTAAACTTTAGGTTTTGTAAAGCCCAATGAGCTCAACATCAAAGCAAGTCTGTAGGTAGATGGTGGTGTCTAAATTATGACCATAGTTTCTTATATTTTGGTGACAGCAAGTCCATAGAGTGTGCTTTTAACTTGGAAAGAAATAATCACCACCAGGATTTTGGGGGTATCAGCTTTCGAAATCATGTAATGAAATATCTTTAGACAATAGAATAAATAAGATAATGTTACCTTTTCATCCATATAGCTTACATAATATACTTTATTCATTTCATAAAAAAAAAATGAAAATGTTTAATAAGTATCTTAAAAAAAAAATTGTTGACACCCCTTCCTTTACTTACATTTATGGTTTTCAAAAATGGCTATTTTCAGGCAAATAAGAAGTCATAATACTAGTAAAAAAAAATCATACGTTTAGGTAAATACATGGCATTTCACTTGTTTAATTTCAGATTAGCCAGAAGAAGTAAGAATAGGGAAAATGTACCATCTACACGTGATGAATATGGTCGTACTGCAGCCAATGAAAACTTCGTTTACAGCATTGTGAGAATGAACAGTGCAAGTTTCCAAAGTGACGAACAACTACCCTTGTCTGATGATCGTATTATAAAGACAACAATCAACAATAATCATTCCTTGCAGAATAACAAATGTATTTATAGTGTTGCAACACTACCAAATGACCTTACTTCATGTGATAAACAAAGAAACCTTAAGTCACAAGATCGTCATTGTGATGTAGATATCTATGAAAAAGAGTTTGACAGGAAAATAAGCATTTCACACCTTGATGACAGTGAGAACATTGGTAGAGATGTAGATATTGGCTATTCCATGGCTGTAATACATAATAAAGGGGAGCCTGAAATTACTTCAGACAACAGTTCATCTAAAAAGCAATGGAACACTGCTGAAAATGAATATCATGGTTTGAATCACACTTTAATAGAGTCATCTAAAAAACCAAGCAATTATGATAAGGTCAAACCAGGAGTTTTGTCCCTTGTTAAAGGTCAAAAGTTTGTAGGAATGGAGTATGACACAGTTGAAGGTGTTGGATTCAAACCTTCTTAAAACAGGATGTATGATGCCATTAGCACTTGTTAATTTATTCATTTTGTGTTGTTCATTAAAACTGTGATTTGATTTTGAAACTTAAGCTTTGATTGGGGTAATTTTTGTCAACAATTAAATAATGTTCATGCTTATCTTTAAGGATATTTTCTTACACTCTTGTGTAGATGGTTGACATTACTTTTGACTTAAAAGTATGACATATTTTTTAGCTGGGATTAATTGCTGTAACAATTAGACACGGCTTGAGGTACGATAGCCTTTCAGTAATAGACCATTCAAAAGATAGCTGATGGTTTTGCCTCATCACATATCAATGCACACTGCCAATATAGTTCCTTTTCCAATATGCAATTACTACTCTACTTTTAAAAATAAGAGGCTCCCAGGAGCCTGAATCACTCACCTGGTCTTGATGTCAACCCTATGAAGACTTTTGTAGAGCTAAATCAGCTGAATGTTTAAGCAAAAAAAAGCTTTTCTCTATCTGCAATGGTTTTAATTCTTTAAGAAAAAAAAACACTATTTTCACCTTTAAAGGGCCATAACCCCTTTAAGGGGTCATCTGACAACTTCGACCTTATGAAAACTTTTGTAGAGCTTAATGAGCTGAACATTTAAGCATGCAACAGCTTTTTTCTATCTGCAGTAGTATTCATTCTATAGGCCAAAAACACTATTTTCACATTTCAGGGGCCATAACTCCTATAAGGGGTCATCTGACTACTTTGACCTTATGAAGGCTTTTGTAGAGCTACATGAGCTGAACATTTCAGCAGGCAACAGCTTTTCTCTATCCGCATCCGCAATAGTGTTCATTCTATAGGCCAAAAACATGAAAAAACACTATTTTCAGCTTTAAGGGGATCATCTGACAACTTCAACCAAATGGAGACTATTGTAGAACTTTAGATGCTGAAGCAGCAGGGTGGCATCAGATTTCATTTATCTCATACTTTTTGACTTACAAGCCAAAAAGAGTTACTGTAGTCTGATCCCCATTGTCTATTTTTAGTAATGTCGGCCATGTTTTTTTACGGATCAAAAATTGAAACACAAGTTTGGTGCAGGACACCTTAAGGTTCATTCATACCAAGTTTCATTTAATTCTGTTCTGAAGTTTCTGTAATTCACAGTGGCGTAGCTTGCCTTTTTTAAAAGTGAGGCAAAACCGGCAAGGGGTCTGGGGACCGCTAAAGGTCACAAGTGGGTCCAGGGCAAAGCCCTGTTAGGGGGTCCAGGGGGGCGAAGCCCCCCGGCCGAAAACGATTGCTTGCTATTTGGAGGCCACATAATGCTTCTCCTAACCATATAAAATAGGTATCAAAGTCAAACTGGGTCTTGTTTTTTTTTAACTGAACAAGTGTCTAAAGAAAGCATTCATTATATTATCTACATTGAAAATCGAAATCGTTTAAACTCTAATGTTTTTCCTATCCCAGGCCTGGAATAGGTTGATCTAAAAATTTGGATAGCAGTTGAGTATTTTTTGGTTATATACCGTATACTCTTCATATTCATGAGTTTCTGACAATTCGAAATTTGAATGACATAACTATTTCTTTTTAATCCGATGCTCACAACTTTGACATTCGTTTTGTGTCGACTAGTTTATAAAATGCGTTTCGTGTTTAAGCCATGCCCCTGCTAGGTGTGGTAGCGCGAGTGAGTTGGTGTTTTATGCAACACTACATAGGGCGATGAAATGAAGACAGTGATAAAATGCACATGAAATGATGATGAGAAATATGGGGTTTAGTGGGAAACACAGGACTAGTACATTTCGAAGTCAACAGAAAAGGGGGAGAGATGAGTAGGGGCGAAAAATTTAGCCTACTTGGTGCAATACTTGACGGTCCACAAAGAGATCTTCACGTGCATGAAGCGTGCATGACACTCTCCACACACGTTGGCCCACTATGGTCAGCGGTCAAGGTGGTGTACCTGACAATCCCCGCGGACGAGGATCTTCTATTTCAGCCACCTAGGTTACACACTTGGTCGCTCTATGGACTGAGCACTTACCCGATGTCAGAATTCCAAGCCGACCCTTTGTCGCCTCTTACAACATGCTAGGCTCTGTTGCGGGCCTATTCGCCACCCAGGCTCCCCACGGGACGAGTATGATAGAACGGTACATTGTTTAACTATTCGTTGTTTCTTGTAAATACCGAGATCGCATAGATTTAGATGGCTGAACATGGTTCTAGGTGTTAAAATACAAACTTTCTCATTTAGACACAGCTTTGTATAAGCAATTTCAATCACTACTCAACTATATACTTATCTGCAGATGGGTCGACCGTAGGTTCTCTTCTTGTAATATTAAGTTATTTTAAAGCAAGAAAAGTATCATAGTGAAACTTGTTACCGACAAATCAAAGAAAAAAGTACAATGATTGAACACGATAGTGCTGGTGAATGGACCTTTGTTCCCTAGTTCAACATGCTTACATCTTTAGGCTATGATTTCTTTAATGAAATGTATACATGTATTTTAATTTCAATTAGCTAAAATTGTTCCTCTTTTGGTACTAAAAGCCGCGCAAAAAATTGCAGCAGTATGTTTTACGTAACAAACAGCCATATACTATTTATAAGGTTGGTGGATCGTAGTAGATGGGAAGTAGAACCGAGACCTGTGTGTTTTAGACGTTACAGTTTTTTTAATATTAAAACTTGAATTCTTCAATTTTGATTGACATTATGGATTTGTTATATCCTTGAAAGCTTTGGAAATAAAGGTAATAACAAAACTACCGAACTTTAATGATCAATCTCATAGTCCAGAGAAAATGACAAAAACGAATCAGTCATACCGGAGAATTGGTGGATCGCAATGGTCCTGACTTGGTACAGGAATTTCAAACGAAATGGTGGGTTAAACCAGGTTTTATGGCGCCAAACCTCCCTCTTCCATTGCGATCTTAGGATCCGGTAATAACCATAGAACACAACATAGTTGTGTGACACAATAGGGATATTGAGGTGATCATCTCAGTGCAGCAGACCAGTCAAACACTAATTAAAACAATTAACTATCATATCTTTTAAGTCAATTTTGAACTTTTCTACTAGTGGCTGATAACGAAGAAAGAATTTTTTTAGGGATCGTATGAGACGTATTTTCTTATAGCCCTGCTCCAAAAGTCGGTCACGAAGAAATCGGTGTCTGATCAAAAAATCTGTGAAATGTGTGCAAGCTCTGGCATATCAAATAAGTTGTGAAATATAAACACCATATGCAGGGGAAGTAGGTATATTGCTCTGTAGATTAGGAAAATTAATAATTTGAAAATTAAAATCGTCTCGTTTATCGTAAATTTTTGTACTGAGATGACCACCTGGGTCAAATTCGAGGTGCAAATCCAAGAAAGACGTGAAGCAATAAGATTCGGTGGTCTCTTTAATCTCCAATTCTGGGGGATATATTGAAGGAATCCATCTACCAAATGAAGTGTTATTGACAGAAAGGACATCATCAATATATCTGAATTAAGATTAAATGACCTTGCCTCTTTCATCTTCTTGTTCTTTACGAGTCCTTGAAGAAATTCAGTCTCGTAAGAATATAAAAACAAATCGGCGAGGAGAGGAGCACAGTTTGTGCCCATTGGAATGCCGATTTGTTGTTGAAAAATCTCTCCTCCGAAGGTGACAGATATGTTGTCAAAGAGGAAATCAAGCATACTGCTAACTTGTTCCAGTGTGTAACAAATTTTATCTTTGAAAGATGTTTTGGAAAAGAATGTAGAATTATAACCCAAAACAACAAAATTCCTCGAGTTTGAAAAGGCTTTTTCGAGAAGTTTTTTCAGGCGACATTTTAGTTTTTCGTGTGGCAAGGTAGTGTATAAAGTTGAAAAATCGAACGTTTTCAAAGAGTGAACTTCAGAAAATGATCTAGATTTAAAATGATCTAACAAATCTTTTGAGTTCTTTAAAATCCACATATGGTTAATTTCACTACGATTATAAATAGTGTCGCAGTATGCTTGTTGACCTTCCAGCAGACAAGATTTTAGTTAAATGAACGGACAGCTCTGTAGTTGAACATGATGAAGATCCAGCTATATACCTTTCTTTGTACGGATTTTTGTGAAGTTTAGGTATCCAGTACAAATATGAAAGCGAGAGCACATGTAAACTTCCAAATAATAAACGAGCTTTTAGAAGGGAATAGAAATGTACTACAATTGAGAAGATTAATAAAGATTAAAATACTGAGTGATAAGCACGAATTCGCTTCGACGACACAAAAAGCTTTCCTGTATCTGTCTCTTACCTTTTCAGTTCAGTTTGTTCGATCATTTTTTTTGACGAAAAAAAAGTGAGGCATCTGCCTCATTGCCTCAATGGAAGCTACGCCACTGATTCAGTCTTATGAGAACTTGCATCATATTTAATACTCTTGATATTGATTGAAATGGACCATTCAATACTAAGGGTACAACATAAACTAGATTGCACAGTTCCAAAATATTAATAAACATGTATGAGAGATCTTAGTGATACACACATGAAAACCATGTTGTCTTATTATAAGAAATAAATGAAAACATTCCCAAAAAAAATATGTTTAAACATATTATGTTTTAATAATAAATAAAGCCATCACATAAAAAACAATCAAGAATAACAATGCACAGACAATATATATGATATATTAAAAAAAAGATACTGTAAAACCAGTCCAAACTAAGTCAGGGAAGATTCTGTTTGGTTTAATAAATGTACCATAAAACCTGTCTAATTTAAAGTAACCTTGAAAAATTGAATTGGATTAATTGATATATTGTAAAACCTGTCCAACTGCAGTCCTTTATAGTTCTTTGGATAATGCATGAATATTGAATTCAATCAAAAAATCAATCAATAACCGTTTTTTAAAGAATTCTTCTGTTGAATATTGATAAAACTTCAGAAAAAGATCAGTTATAGCTTTTTTTACATATTATATAGTAACATTTTTGTGAAAAACACAGTGATGTAAAAAAAAATAATAAATTTTTTAGATCCGGGAGGCATGAGAAACAGGGCAGTAAAAAAACTCAGTGGCTTCTTTAAGCAAGTGGCAAATCCCACAAACTAGAATTAATATGGCATGGCCTTAGGGATTAAATTTGGTTTAATGTATGTTTGGTTATCAAAGATGTCAGCTAAGTAGACTTTTAAAATCAAGTGTAGAAACATTTTTCTAATAAAATCACCTGACTAGAAATATCAACAAATGTCAATAATTTTAATATAGAAAATTATCCTAAATATTTTCACATTTTAGCTTCAATATAATATGCCCTTGGATTAAACAGACTTCTCTCTACAATAACACTTTGTATTTCAAATAAGGCACATAGATTGATATATCACAGTATGGTAAACATTTACAGACATACTTCATATGCCGGCAGTGTCTGTCTCACTCGAGTATTTCCATGAATGATATATCCTGGTTATATGGACAATAAATGGTCCAGTTTCAGGATCACTCAGCCATTGGTGTAGAGTTAGTGGACTTTCTAATAGTTGTATCATAGCTAAAAATACAGAAACAATCCTAAATATAGGAGTTTTGGGGTCTTTGTGATAGTTGTATAATAGGTAAAAAAGAAAAGAAAACCTTATTGTAGCAGTTTTTGGTGTAGAGTTGGTTGATGTATAATAGCTTAAAATATAGAAAGAAAACTTAAAATAGCAGTTTTTATTGTAGATTTAGTTGACTTTCTAACAGTTGTATAATAGCTAAAAATAGACATAAGATATCCAAATATTTAGTGGTTTTCTTATCATGAAGATAAAGAAAATCTGTCAAAGGTGAAAAAAGGCTTGATTTTGTTATACAAGAATATAGGTGAGTGACACTGACAGACTTAACATCAAACAGTATTGGACCTCATGCTGATGCTGCATATCAAATAACAAAAGGCTACAATAAGTAGTTGCTGATTAAGAGAACTGTTACAAAATCATTTCCCAGCGAACCCATTATAAACCATTTTATGACCCAGATTTTTAATTCTGCGGAATTCAGTCAAAAATCATTGCTTGATTGCAATTAAGAGTATACTTAAAATTGATAGAATGTGTTAAATTGAAGTACTATTACGTAACTCACCTAACAAACATCTTGGGTTATTGAGACCCAGTTGTACATTAGGGTTTGACACTAAGTCTTTATACATCTGATGTAACTCACCTAACAAACATCTTGGGTTATTGAGACCCAGTTGTACATTAGGGTTTGACACTAAGTCTTTAAGCATCTGACATAACTCACCTAACAAACATCTTGGGTTATTGAGACCCAGTTGTACATTAGGGTTTAACACTAAGGCTTTATACATCTGATGTAACTCACCTAACAAACATCTTGGGTTATTGAGACCCAGTTGTACATTAGGGTTTGACACTAAGTCTTTATACATCTGATGTAACTCACCTAACAAACATCTTGGGTTATTGAGACCCAGTTGTACATTAGGGTTTGACACTAAGGCTTTATACATCTGATGTAACTCACCTAACAAACACCTTGGGTTATTGAGACCCAGTTGTACATTAGGGTTTGACACTAAGGCTTTATACATCTGATGTAACTCACCTAACAAACATCTTGGGTTATTGAGACCCAGTTGTACATTAGGGTTTGACACTAAGGCTTTATACATCTGACGTAACTCACCTAACAAACATCTTGGGTTATTGAGACCCAGTTGTACATTAGGGTTTGACACTAAGTCTTTATACATCTGGCGAAACTCACCTAACAAACACCTTGGGTTATTGAGACCCAGTTGTACATTAGGGTTTGACACTAAGGCTTTGTATATCTGATGTAACTCACCTAACAAACATCTTGGGTTATTGAGACCCAGTTGTACATTAGGGTTTGACACTAAGGCTTTGTATATCTGATGTAACTCACCTAACAAACATCTTGGGTTATTGAGACCCAGTTGTACATTAGGGTTTGACACTAAGTCTTTATACATCTGACGTAACTCACCTAACAAACATCTTGGGTTATTGAGACCCAGTTGTACATTAGGGTTTGACACTAAGTCTTTATACATCTGATGTAACTCACCTAACAAACATCTTGGGTTATTGAGACCCAGTTGTACATTAGGGTTTGACACTAAGGCTTTGTACATCTGACGTAACTCACCTAACAAACATCTTGGGTTATTGAGACCCAGTTGTACATAAGGGTTTGACACTAAGGCTTTATACATCTGACGTAACTCACCTAACAAACACCTTGGGTTATTGAGACCCAGTTGTACATTAGGGTTTGACACTAAGTCTTTATACATCTGATGTAACTCACCTAACAAACATCTTGGGTTATTGAGACCCAGTTGTAAATTAGGGTTTGACACTTAGGCTTTATACATCTGATGTAACTCACCTAACAAACATCTTGGGTTATTGAGACCCAGTTGTACATTAGGGTTTGACACTAAGGCTTTATACATCTGACGTAACTCACCTAACAAACACCTTGGGTTATTGAGACCCAGTTGTACATTAGGGTTTAACACTAAGGCTTTATACATCTGACGTAACTCACCTAACAAACACCTTGGGTTATTGAGACCCAGTTGTACATTAGGGTTTGACACTAAGGCTTTGTACATCTGATGTAACTCACCTAACAAACATCTTGGGTTATTGAGACCCAGTTGTACATTAGGGTTTGACACTAAGGCTTTGTACATCTGACTAGAGGGGTCCAGGCCTTCTGGCTCAATGTCCTGGGGTCTGGTTTTTCTATCTCCAAGCAACCACTCACACTAAAAAAAATATTCACACACTTGGTTATAAAAAGCAATAAAGTGTATACGTCAATACAAGTATTTTACATACTCAGTGCATTCTAGTTTCAATTATTCATACGTCCATAAAAATTATACAAACCCAAAACTTAATTAAAAAAGACATAACAGTCCAAATAGTTTTAGAATTGCATTATTTTACTAGCTAATTTCTAACATACAAGACAATTCAAATCTTGGTGATTAAGTAGTCTCTCTTTTTCTTTAGAGTCATGCATGGACAAAAGAAGATCTTGTTTGGGGCTAAAAATAAGTTGAAAAACTGTTAGTTTTTAAATTCATAAGGGACAAAAAATTATTATGGACACTTCATCAATGGGTGCATATATATGTTGACAAATCATTTACACCACTATTGTTGCATTGATAAAAAAAAATAAATAACATCAAACTTTCTGATGTCTGTTTAAAAATAATCAAAAAAGCTTAAGTTATTTTACCAAACAAGATATCTTATAAAAGCACTATGAGACAAAAAAAACCAAAACCCATATTTTAACATCCACTGAAATGCGCTTTTAACTTACAGCTGAGTTCTGTTCATTTTTTGATATCCTTAATGCCTCTATGACATCAGCTTCCTCGAATCCCATCTCAATGAGGTTTGTCATGGCCTGTGGGTTTGGTTTGAACTCTTTCTTACGTAATGTTCTCAGAGATTGTAATATATTCTTATGTTGAGTATCGCTTTTACTAGATTCAGGTACGCTAACACCTGTAGCACCTTCTACCTGTTAATAGAAATACCTATATAATGCATGTAAGTTAAAAAAATATATTACTTACAGATAAATGTTTCAAATAGTTCCAGAAATACACATATTTGTAGCAAGTTATATAGATTATGTACACTGTAACCTGTTGGTTACCATATTTCTACTATCAGGACAGTTAAATATCAGGTCCTCAAGTCTGTACTATATAAAGGGGGGGTCAATCTCAATGGTGGAGGAAACTGGATGACTAGGGTACCGAAGAGAAACCATTGACTTTTGAGAGGTAACAAACAAACCTTATTAATTACAGATGGGAAAGTCCTCATTTGTAAAGTTACATTTATCAGAGCTATAGCTCAGTGGCGGATCCAGAGGGGGGGTCCAGGGGGTCTGCACCCCCCCTTTCGTCGGAAAATTCTTTGATTTTCATGCAAAATTTGGGCAAAAATCATCAAATTATAGTTTAGGATCCCCCCTTTTCTACCGAGGACCCCCCCTTTTCAAAAATCCTGGAACCGCCACTGTAGCTAATTGACAAGTGATCAATAGTGTGGTGTTTAAACTAGTGATTAAGACCACTCAGACACCAGGCCCAAACTATACATTGTAAAAATATGATCATCAACAGGTAATAATGTAAGGATATATCTTTCTTATGTAAGTGTAGAAATACCCGATGCAAGCTAACAGACTAGATAATCATCAACCTAAGTAAACGTTGCAGAACTGACAAGTATGAGTAAGTAAAGTTTGAGGAAAAAAACTTTATCACATTTATTTGCACAGTCATTCTAGTATGTGGATTTCAAAAGTAGCCAGTGTAATGATGAATAGAAATTTTACATTTATTTTTAAGTATAACATAATTTTTCTTAAGTATTTAATGTTAATTGTCATGTAAAACTGTTGACCGTAGCACATTTTGAATGAAGGGCGCTAGCGCTTCATGTGAAAAATGAAACATCAAAATTCAAACATTCAATTCTTATCATTACATTTTTGTTTTTAACGTTGTTTCTGATTTTTCGTTTTGTATTGTGGTGTATGTTCGTGTATTTTTTATTTGCACATTAATATCCAAATGCGAATTCAAGTTGTGAGAATTTACCTGGATAAGAACAAATTTAAGTTGTGCTATAGTAAGGTCATAACCCAATTCAAGTGACACTTCATCAACTATGAAAGACGATTCAAGGTGTCAATTAACCAATAGAATTACTGCATTTTAATTATATGCACAGTAAATGAAATTTAATAAATTTATTAAGTTTAGCCGCTGGTTCACGGTAATTTCCATCTTACAAAATCTATGTACCTCATCAGTGGTTTCCTCAACAACTTCAGGATCTGGATCACTGACATGCTTTAACAACCATTCCATGGCAGCATTGAAAGAATTTCTATAACATAAACAAACTCAACAGTAAATAAGCTTGTCAAATTTCTATAGGCTATATGCATGATATGTGAACTTTTATTAAAACAAGGAATTTCTGGTTCATTTTAAAATTAGAAAATTTTATAATGGCAAACAGACAGTAAGTGGCAAATGGCCAATACATTTTTAGCTAACCTGCCAAATGTGAGTTGAGAAGAATTTTGGCATGTTTAGTTCATCTCAACTTGCGCATTAGGCAAGCTGAAATTTTGAGGCAAGACCTTGAAAAATTTTAGTCATGCTTTCCAAATGATCAATCTATCTTAAAAGAGTATGATTGGTATATTTTAAATGTTAATAAGTAAACAGTAAAAAAATCTTTTAGATAGAATTTTCTTAAATTTTGTCATAACAAGTATCTAAGTGCATATGAAAAATACAATAAAAAGAAAAGGTCACAGTGGAAAACTGATCAAAAACAGTTCTAATTTTGCTATTTTTATATAGATTATATAGGGGAAATGTTTTATATTAATTTTTTTCAAATTTCACGGGATAGATTTTTGTTATATTTTGTCAAAGCACTAATTTTGGTTGGTTCTTTGAAATTAAGGTATAAAATCATGGGGTCATCCTTCATTTTTTTTAAAATAACTTGGAAAAACTGAATTTCCCCTACACAATTTCAAACTAATTATCTCCTTTGAAAAAAGTAGGGGGAAATGATATAAAATGAATATAACAGTTAGGTTTTGTTTCAAGCTTATTTTTTCCTCATAATATATCATAGTAACTATATTCAAAAAGTTAAAAAGCAATGTTTTTGCCTTTGCTTAAATTTGGTAACATGCTCAGAATAAAAGCTCAGTGTCCTACATTAGTTCAAGAATCTTTCTATTTAAAGATTTTCATTTTTCCTTGTATAAATGTTAAATGATGTAATTGGTGTTGGTGACCAACATTACACTTACTTGGCATACTCCGTCTAGTGTGTTATAAATTCAGTGAGTACTACTATTTTCGTACTAGCATTCAGAAATTCAGATTTTTTCAGAAATAAGGATATTTAACTTCAGTTTGGTTGAGACAAGGTTTACTATGTTTTCCTTACTTGGTTTGGACTAGAGCTGTGACAACTTTCCCTTCAGAAAATCCCATGTCTGTCAGCTGTTTGATCAAATCTTTGTCAGCTGACACTCCATTATCATTGGATAATTCTATTAAAAATCAATAAAACAAAACATTGTAAATACAGATAATTCTGTGTGGTATACATTTCATGACTTCTGTGTTCAATTGTGTTAAGAAGCGATTTTCTTGAAGTATCTGATCTTTTATTGGCCTTTAACATAGAAATTTGGAGATTTTTTTGTATGTGAATAAAACAATGATGCAAAGTTCACGTTCTTCAATGTTAATGTATGTTATGAGGTGTCACTTCAAATAAAAACGTCTGATTCAAATACATGGTTTTCTTCACATACAGTTAAGATGTTCACATTCAACAAAAAACTGGAGCCTTCAAGCTTTTATTGTAATTCAAACATAATCTTTCCTTGGAAGAACAGACTGATATAAAAGGTTACAAAAAATGAAGGAATGTGTCCATGGAAGACAAATGACCCCCACACAATTAGCAGGAAGTAAGAATTGGGCAGGTCTGAAAATTGCTAAGGACATCTGTGGTTAGTTTATCATACTGAACTAAAACAAGAAATACTGTGAGCAAGCTCACAAAAGGATACCCCCCGCTTCATATTGGACTCTGTACTGTAAAAAAAAATCTCAAATTTAGTTATCTCCCCTCCATGATAACCAACAGCAAGACAAATTCTTCATGCACATCTTGGTGTAAACTTTCATCAAAATCCATCAAGCGGTTTAGGAGGAGTTGCACTTACAAGGTCTCCCATTGAATAATGTATTTAAAAAGTCTAAGTCCAATTATCTCCCCTGAATGATGTCTGATTGCGATGCAAATTCCTCATGCACATCTACATATGATGTACTTCCTTCCTGTAAAGTTTCATCAAAATCCTTGAAGCAATTTAGGAGTAGTTGTGCTTACGAGGTCTCCCATTTAATAATGTATTTAAAAAGTCTAAGTCCAATTATCTCCCCTGAATGATGTCCGAGTGCGATGAAAATTCTTCATGCACATCTACATATGATGTGCTTCCTTCAAGCGGTTAAGGAGGAGAAGCACTTACGAGTTATGTGGACAGACTGATAGACAGACAGACAGGGTGTTTCCTATATACCCCCCAAACTTTATTTGTGGGGGTATAACTACTATTATCGTGTACATATTCTGAGAAAAGCTTGACAGAAATTTTAGTGTCAGCCTGGTCTAACAAAGGAAGAAGGATTCTGAAGGACATACATGTACAGCTTGTCATATTGAACCACCCTGCAAAATTTCAAATCAATCTCATGCATGGGTTTTAAGAAAAGCTTGATGGAAATTTCATTGTACATAAGTACATATGTAAAAATTTATCCCGCAAACAAGTACCTGTTGAGAAGACATTCTGTGAAAATCTTACGGGTGGAAATAAATGTCTTTTAAGTAATTTTGAACATGATAAATTTCAAACCTTCAGCTTGCTTAAACAACTTAGATGCTTCTGGATTAAGACACAGCAACTTCTGGGCTAGATCAACTAGAGCCACTAGTATCTTTTGTAATTCTGAGTGAAACTGAAAAACAATGAACAGGTAAAACTTTTAAATAAGAGAAATTGACCAATTGATTAATCTCTAAAGGGTTTTCAATGCAGCAAAAAATGCTGTAACAACAATTTTTGTGGGAAAAATGCATCTGAACATGCTGAAAAAGAAAGGAAAGATATTTTGAATGATTCAAAATTATGATTATGCTCTTTCCCTTATGGTTATATATTGTACTCTTCATTTAAAAAGTTTATTGTGGCCTTACAGCTTTTTGCTTGAACATCTGAAAGGAGTCTTCAATAGACCAAAAAGTTCTAGTGGCATGAGCATCTTCCATGAGTCTTTAACATGTCATATATGGTACAAAATTATAAACCCTTGAATTTTTTGGTAATTTGCCTATATACATGTACATGGTATAAGTTGACTTACATCTTCATTAGAGATATCAGGAGGTGGCTCCCTCTTACTAGCAGTTAACTCCCCTGTTATTTCTTTGATCTCTTCCTGTGTTGGACCTTTTCTGCTTTCATCCTTCTACAAAATATTAGGAGGGACAAAACATAAATGACATTTACATGTACAAAATGTATCAAAAACTATCTATCTACATAAGCACATAATTTAGTTATTTAAGGGGTTGCACCTTGAGTCATGACATCATGCTTAATCATTAAGAAAACAGGAAGATAATGAGGAAACATTGTAAAACTTGAATGTTGTCCTAAAGCTGTGTACCAAATTTGAAATCAATTCCCTAAGAGAAGCAGAGATAAACTGGTACAGTAAATGTATATAGCTAGTACAAGAGGCTGCTCAACATATTTCATGTATCATGTATTTTTCTAGTCCAAATAATTATGCCGTCTTGGAAGCCTTTTATAATTTTGACGTTTGGCTTCCTACGACTCTGGGGATCTAAAAAAAGTCCAAATGATAAAAAAAACCAGAAAGACGTCATGATTATCTGGACTAGTATTTTTCATGTTTTTGTTTGATAAGTTCTTCATATATCAATTTCTTACTGTTGCTAAACCGTCTTTACTTTCCAATGGTGAAGGGGTCAGTCTCTTCTTCAGTAAAAGAAGCTCATCTGAAAAAAAAAAAGTATGAATAGGAGACTGACCATTGGTGCCTTAGCTTGGTTTTTTCCTATAAATATATTTTGAATTTGATTTAGGATGAAAAACGAATTTGGACAGCAGAGGTAAAAGAAACAAAATATTCTGAAGAAGGATTTCTGCTGATCTTCTATAAGAAATAATTAAAATAACAAAACAAATATTCTGCTGTGACACTTTTAAAAAATAAAATGTTTCTGACCAGAACAACATCCACCCTGGCCCTGGTTTTATATGTGCCTGTCCTAAGTCAGGAATCTTTGCCTAAGCTTTTCTTTGTCTCTGTCATCTTTGTGTTTATTGTTTTATGTCAGAATTGGGACTTTCATTGAAATTCTGGAATTTTGTGTCTTGTTATTTTAGTCTTGGGCCTATGCAAGACGAAAAAAAACAGATTCTCTATCCTCCTTCCCGTGAGTAAGTAAAAACTAAGTTGGCTCATTAAACAGGAAATAGATGAGCAACAGATCTGATAAAGCATCCCACCATATGGGATTCCTACCTGAAGCTGCATACCAAATATTGAAAGTCTATGATCATGATGATTATTAGTTGCTGAGAAAACTGTTACGAAAAAAAGTGTGACTGATAGCATTTCTATGTCCCCACTCTGCATTGCGGCATGACCATAGACTTTCCAATAATACTACAATCTACAAGTCAAGTGTTCAAAAGACAGAACGTCAGGACAGAAAGGATAGAGGACAAGGGAGTAACCTATCATAGTTATATGTACCATTTTCTTTGACACCTGCTTCTGCAATTGTCTTTTCTTCTGACAAAACTTGTCCGGTTCTAACAAGAAGAACTTTGTGATATAAAGAAGTTTTTATGCTTTCTGCAGGATCATTGAAATGACTCAACGACATAATCTTCAATTCATCAATTTTGATGTTTGAACTAAGATCGATAACATAGTTCCGTCCATCCATATGACAAATTCGTATCCTCATTCCATTTGATGGGAAAATTGAGTCAGAAACATACATTTAGCAGTAATGTTTGATTTCTTGAACCTTTTTGAATCAAAATATTTGTTTTGATTAAACCGGAAGTAATACTAATTACTATTTTGTACACTAACTCGGAACGGTCATGAAAAAAAAAACTCGCCTAACATTGCCACCCCTTTTTGGTGTATTTTTTTAACAGCTATACTTTTTATTTTTATTTTGATAAAACAAAAACTAGATAATGGTGAGGGATAAAAAATGCAAATCCTCGCAATCTGATTAAAGTTGGTCACTTTCTTTCTTTCTTTTTCTTTTCTTCGTATATGCATAGATCTGTATATTTAATATACAGGTCTATGGTATATGCGTCCTCCAATCAGGAACAACCCTATACGGCCCATAGGGTAGGATTTGGTTGATGCACTAAACACAATATGGTTGTGGAACTTATCTACATAGGTTGTCTCTGAACAAAATAAAGATATATGTTTTAATCAAACAGGATTGACTACAAGTGTACTCTCAGCCATCAAGTGTCTTAATTCACTTATCAGTTCAGATCTCTTAAGATGGAGCTTAAAGCAAAAGTTCATACATGCATGTTCAATATGAAGAAGGCTGTCCTTTCTATGTCCAAATAATTCACATAAATTGGTACAGTCAATAATCAGACCTTGTTGCGGTTGAGGATGTATATTTGCATGATTTAAATAAACAGTATTAACTAGTAAGTTCACCACTTAATAGATCAGTGCAGAAAGTCTTTTTCTGACCACAGGGACGGTGCTTCAGGATATGCGTGCAATTTAAATTGCGCTGCATACCTCCTCGTGCCCAATGTAGACATAAAATAAAGCATAAATTACCCCTAAATCACCTTCTATAAAACCAACTGTGAGTATATTTAATATTATGCATAATGAAACTACCTTGCACGTGGAGGCCAAACGACAGGTCATTGTTGATATTTGACTATATTTGGGTGAACTGAAAAACGCAAAGAAAATGCCCCGGCAGTTCACCTTCATAATAATCAAAATGTATGCAAAAATTATTTATCTAGACGCTGTCATGCCTTATTATGCAACTAAATGTGTAGTTTAGGCTCTACATAGACGTCCCGTGCGGGACCCGGGTGGCGAATAGGCCCGCAGCAGAGCCTAGCTTGTCGTAAGAGGCGACTAAGGGTCTTGGGATTCTGACGTCGGGTCAGTGCTCAGCCCACAGAGCGACCAAGTGTGTACCCTAGGTGGCTGAATAGGGTAGCCCTCGTCCGCGGGGGTTGTCAGGTCTATAATACGGAAACCCTGACCGCCGACCATAGTGGGCCAACGTGTGTGGAGAGTGCCACGCTTCATGCACGTAAAAGACCCCTTTGTGGACCGCCCAGTAGTGCACCACATAGGCTAAATTTTCCGCCCTTACCCATCTCTCCCCTTTTCCTGTGGTTCTTCAAAATTTACCGTTCCTTTGTGTCCCACCCCATCCCCATATTTCATTTATCATCATCATTTCATGTTCATTTTATCATCCTTTTCATGTTCATCGCCTGTAAATAACCTATATAGCGTTGCACGGGCGTAAAACACCAACTCACTCACTCACTCACTCTACATAGACTGAAAAAAGACGTAAAATATCGGAAATTTTTCTTCAAGTGTAAAGATGATCCTTAAGATGGAGCTTAAAGCAAAAGTTCATACAAGCATGTTCAATATGAGGCTATGTCCAAATAAATCACAGAAATTGGTACAGTCAATAATCAGCTTTGTTAGAAGTTTTCTTTCCACACATTCTCTCCAATGGTGTCAATGAGGTTGAAAGTATGTGGATCGTGCTCCACTAAGCGCTGGACACAACGTTAGCTTATGAGTGACCCAGGGGGGGGGGGGGAGGTTAACTTCCTATAAAGGTGTACGTGTGTGTGCCAAAAATATGGGTAGGTTATTAGGAAAATTTATATTAAAATGGGTATATAGTTGATTTTATATAAAGATGGGTATGCTTTTTAATTTTCATTGAAAAAAAAATCTGATCTCATGGGTCTATCTATGGGTCATGTTTTGTCCATTTTTATATAGATATGCCCCAAGAAACTGCATCAGCTATATATATAAAATGTTCATCCATTATCATATTTTGAAACAATTATAATATAAGAGCTAATACATACAGTCATGTATAAATATTTAATGAAATTCATAAGATAACTTTACAGTTTACTGAATATAAATATGGGTCATAAAAACTGTCGATTTTATATGAATATTGGTCATGAAAATTGTCGATTTTATATGAATATGGGTCATGAAAATTGGAAATTTTATGTAGATATGGGTGTTGAATCAAAATCGAAAATGGCACATCCCCATCAAAGAAATTATCAAGTTACCCCCCCCCCCGGATGAGTGAGGTCTTCATTACTTGATTTGCAGAGGAGGCAGTCTGGATCGATTCTACTGAGCAGTGAGTAAAGCGGTGCTTGTCGACCTGAAGTATGTATAGGTGCCAGTAATCATGCATGCGTGCTTACATGGTGCAGCAGCTTGGTACAGAAGACGAGGAGTTGCTAGTGATATCTTTTTCTTTTGAATCATTTTAAGGGAAGATACTTCCGATGCATCTTGTAGAAGTTTTTTAGTCCAATGTTTTAAAATGGCTGTATAATAACAAGTTTTTTCTCAGTGTGGGTTTGTCGGCAATTAAGTTTGTAGATCGTGAATATCTGGAAGACTGTACTGCTCTAGTAGTTCAATGCATTTTGAAAAGAAACTATGAGTGTTGTCAAAACTGACAGCACAATAAACAAGTTTTCTTATCGGCACTTATCGGCAGCCGATGTCAAATTTTAACAGGAAATTGCGTAACCTATAACAGGTGATCACAGGTAATTACTTAACTCAAATACACCAAATGATCGTAAAAATTTCACTTGTTTATTCTGCCAACTTTCCGCTACTTAACGGTACTAATTAAGAAAGAAATTAGTGAAAATTAAAATAAAATTTATAAGATTTCCTAGAGGCACTTTTTAAAGAATGTATAAAAAAAATAATTTGTTTATAAAACCGACGACTTTTAACAGTATTTTTCAGAAAATGTCCCATCAAAATTCAAAGAAAATTAGCCTATCGCATACAGCAAGATTTTCTCTTTCTAATGATATGAATATTTATTATATAGATATAGGTGAAAGATCGTGATTTCCGAGTTATAAATAAATTTCTAGATTTTCACGGAGTTAATTACAGGATTTATCTAACTCGCGTGCGAATTTATCTAACCCTCGTGAAGTTTCCCGCGAAAAATACGTAGCTTAGATTAGTGCGCAATACACAATTCATTAATCAATAATTTATTCCGTTTTCATTATTTGATGATCTATTAGTCACGTTTTTCCAAATTATCTATATAATAAATAGTATAACTAATTCGGGGTGACGAATATCAATTTTAATGCCACTCGTGTCGAATAACGCTAGGGGATTCAACTCGTGCGCAAGTTCCGCGCACTTGTTGAATCCTGGCGTTATTCGAGACTCGTGACATTAAATTGATATTCGCCACCACTCATTAGTTATACTATAATTAACATGTCCGATTTATGATAAAAGTGTTTACTATTAAACAATGTTTCAATAGAGAATCTGACGACAATATCGCCAATACAGAAAATCATGCGTAGACCTTGTTATTTTCAACTTATCGAGAGAGAATAATCTCTTTAGTTTAATTATCTCAGACAAAACAAACAAATTTTTAAACAAATGCATTAGCCATCTATGATAAATAATATTTGACCTTTAAAAATTCTATAAGAGGTCATCTGACAGCTTCGACCCAATGGAGACTTTTGCAGAGCTTAATGGGCTGAAGGGTTAAGCAAGCAACAGCTTTTATCTATTCCGTCCGCTCCAGCTTATGGAGTTTACGTATCTCAATTGATTCGTTACTCCAGAGCATGCGGGACTTACATCGATTTCCTTGGCAGAGCGACACGTCTGACGCAAAAATTGCTCACACAGGGCTGCTCCTCGGTTGCTGTCTTCACTCAACAAATTTTACGGAAGACATCATGCACTTGTAGACAAATATGGGATATCGATCTCTCAGATGAGTGCAGATGTTGGTTTGTCATAGGTTTTTGTTTTGTCTTCCTTTACCGGATTTGACACGCTGAATGGACTATATTGGAAACGCGACGGGCGTGCTATAGCAAGCAGGAACTGCTTACTCTGTTTCCTTGTTTCCACTGGAGTTCGCGTTGTTGATTGATATTCAGTATTTTGTGTTTCCATGTTTTATATGTTGTCTGTTTTTTGTCCCGTTCTTGTTGGTGTTTACTGGTTTTTGTCTCTGCCCTTTCGGACTTCCCCATTGGTACCTCTGCTTCTGCAATAGTTTTCGTTCTATAAGGCAAAAACATGAAAAAAATCCGTTATTTTTACCTTAAAAGGCTCATAACCCCTATAAGATGTCATCTGACAACTTCGACCCAATGGAGACTTTTGTAGATTTAGGAATGTTGCACAAGATTTTCTCTATCTCTTATACCTTTTGACCTACAAGCCAAAAACAGTAGTCTGACCCTCCTGGTCTGTTTTATTGCAGCGGCATCCATGTTTTTGACGATTCAAAAATCGAAACACAAGTTTTGTGCAGGACACCCTTAGAATCAATCATATTTGATTTCATGAAATTCTGTTCAGTAGTTTCAGAGGAGAAGATTTTTGAATAATTGTAAACGGACGATAGACGACGGCATACGACGACGGACGCCAAGTGATGGTAGTAACTCACCTGGACCTTCGTTCCTACCTACCTAGTCCTTGTTTTGCCCGGGGCACATAGGGCAAGGATTAAAGCTCTCCACTAATCTTGTCTCTGTCTTTGGGCTGTTTTTCCAACTCTCCCTATGTTAGCAAGTGATATTTCATCTCTTCCTATACAGTCCGCCTCCAGGTCATCAAAGGGCTGTCCTGTTTTCTCTTCCCCTCTGGTGTCCATCTAAGGGCAACTCATGCATGTGATCTGCTGCTAGCTGGCTTTCTCAGCACATGACCAACCCATCTTCATCTTAGTCTTGTTAAAATAGCCATCATTTCAACTGTGTTTGCTTTTTGTGGAGTTCTACATTGATGATCTTATCTGGCCAGTATATCCTCATGATTTCTCGGAGGCTGAAAGCTGGAAAGTTGATTGATATCCCTTGTTATTATTTAGTTTAAACATATTTTATTTGAAACAATTTCAAAAGGGAATCGGACACAAGTACAAAGTATTTATGAAGTCCTCTCCCGATAACAATACAATACAGAAATAGCTATGGACATGCACGTTCAAATATAAATATGATTGTGATAAAGTAATAGCAACAAAAATAATTAAGAATTAAAGTAAAAAGGTAAAAAAAAAATCACGAGTCATGCGTTGTGTGTGTGTGTTTGTGTTTGTCTGATCTTAACTAAATAAGGAACCGTTTCGAGTGTAGGATGAATTCAAACACATGATCAAGTACTTTCAAGTTATCTTGTTCGGAAAGATGCCTATCACCTATAAGAAATAATGATATGTTGCGTGGAATTTGAGGGGACAGGAACGATAGGTTTTCAATTAACGTTTGCCTTATTATCGCATATAGAGGGCATTCAAAAAAGAAATGTAAAAGGGTTTCTTGCTGATACCCACATCTACATGAGGGATCTTGTATGATGCCTACTCTGCTGAGGTCATAATTAAGAAAGGTGGCGCCACATCTCATTTGAGTTAAGATTATGTTTAATTTTCTAGGCCCATAACAGTTCAATTGGAAAGAGCAGTGGTTTGGATTCTGATTTTTCAAAGCCTTTTTAAATTTTGAGATCGTAGGTAGGTTTCTGATAGTGGGCTCTAATTTGTTCCATAATCTAATAGTTGAAGGAACAAATGATTCCGTAGTTAACGATAATCTACAAAAAGGAATAACAAGATCATCTCTATTTCTTAACGGATAGTCTGATAAGCTACCTTGTTATTATCCAGTATTCAGCGCCATAAAGTAAGACAAACAAGACACAACTGTTGTAAAGTCTTAGTTTGGTCTTCCTACTAATGTCGTTTGTCTTCAAGATGTTTTTTATTTTTAAGAAAGCACCTCTGATGATATTTCCTTCAGATCAGGTTGTTAGAATGTTGTTCTTATTCCAAATCTGAGCAAATTAAGAGTGTAAAATATAAGCTGCAAGGTTTGGATCAACTTTTAATAATTCTGCAGGTAATTGGTTAGTTTGTTCGTTTGTTGTTTATTTTATGTCCAGTCAACAATATTTCAGTCATGATCAGGACAAGAACTTATTGAAACAACAAATTGAATTGTGTAGATGCATGCCCAGGAAACAGCACCCATAACACAGACCCATGTATGTGCGGTCCATAAAGGGATCTTTTTTACGTGCATGAAGCGTGGCCCTCTCCACAAACGTTGGTCCACTTTGGTTTGCGGTCAGGTTTTCCGCTTTATAGCCTGACAACCCTGGCATTCATTATGATAGGGCCGTCCCATTCAACCACCTGGGACATACAACCCAGTTGCTGTATGGACTTTTACCGACAAGCTTAGCATGCTGCGGGCCTATTCGCATTCCGGGCCCCGCGCGGGACCAGATAATTGGTCGTTTCCAGACGATTTATTGTTCTTGAGGGATGTAATTGCTTTGTAAATCTCAGCATTTAAAGGTATATCTGTTGGAATATCTAGGCAATTATCTGTTTCCTTTATGTCTGCTAGACTACTAGGCTCTGAGCGGTTCAGCAACTCTTCAAAGTGTTCTCTCCATCATGCTCTCTTTCTGGTGTTATGGGATGACCTTGCTTGTTCTAAACCAGCATGTTTGACTTTCTTCCTTGACCACAAAGCCTTTTTGTTATCTGGTATATACCACACATTTTTTGTTCAGATGCAGCTTTCTCTGCTTCTCTAGTCATACCTTATATAAAGCTTTTACGATCTTTCTTGTTGCGTTTTAACCTCCTTGTTACATTCAGAATATTGCTCTCTTAATTCAGAATATTGCTCTCTTACTCTATCTTTTATTCTTTCTGAGTGGGTGCTGTTCAGTTTTATTTAGTTTAAGGTCTTCTATCGATGACTTTCCAGGACAGGTGTCAGGTGATACCCATTCTTTGTGCACCCACCTGCCTTCTAAATCTTAAGACCTTCTTGCTTGCTCCACTAACCAATTCACAGACTCTTTCCCACTGACCAGTGCTCATCAACTTTTTGGTTCTCTGTGTCATTGTTTTTGCTTTTTTTGTTGTCTCTGAGTTTTCCTTTGCTTACTTTGCTTATGCCTGTGGTACCAAGGCAGTATATAGGCCACTGACAACATTTCTCCACCTAGTTCAGTTTTAGGCTTGTTTGATGACATCAGTCCATCTGTGCCTCTTGGCTTCCATTTCTGTTGTAAGGTTCATTCGCCTGGTGTTTCAAGGGAGCCCAACTCGCCTTTTCCCTTGTGGATTCCATTGTAATGCCTGTCTGGTGATGGAGGGTGCAGGTTTTCTAAGAGTGTGACCAATCCAATGCCCTTTCCGTTTTATCAACTCTAATTCCATTGGTCCTTGCTGGGTCTTCTTCCAGAGATCAATGTTGCTAATTTTGTCGACCGGGCCATCTGATCTTCAATATCTGTCTGAGGCAGTTGTTTACAAAGACTTGTATTTTGTTTAAGAGGCATTTGATCGTCTTCCATGTCTCACAACCGTATAACAGTCTAGGTCATCTAGTTGTTGTGTTAGAGTCCATGATTGGATACTATTTCTTCCATTGGTTATGGTTTGTTTCATGATCCAATCGACTGCCAGGAGAAAAAGGAAAGGAGACAGCAATCATCCTTGACGTACCCACGTTGTGGTGTCAAAGGGATCTGTTAAATGATCTTTATGTACTAGTAATATTCTACTCTGCATTCCGGTATGTGTTTTTGATGATGGTGATAAGTTTGTCTGGAATTCCATAATGACTCATAAGATGACAAAGTACATGTCTGTCAAGGCTATCAAAGGCTTTCTGGAAATCAATGAAGACTGTATATAGAGACGAATTAAATGCCATTGATGGTCCAATTATGATTCGTAGTGTGGCTATCTGGTCAGCACATGATCTATTCTGACGGAATCCTGCCTGGTTGTCTCGTAGTTTTTGATCTACAGCTTTCTTCATTTGTTCTAAAAGTATTCTGTTTAAAACTTTCCCAGGTAGAGACAGAAGCATTATTCCCCTGTAGTTGTCACATAAGCTGAGATCCCCTTTCTTTGGAAGCTTTACCAGGTGTCCTTTTTTCCAATCTTGCGGTACAACTTCTTCTTCCCAGATTTTGCCAATCAAGTCGTATAACATCTATGTTGATGTTTCTAGATCCGCTTTTACGGCTTATGCAGGTTTATGGTCTGGGCTTGGTGACTTGTTGTTCTTCAATGTCTTTATCGCTCTACTGATTTCCGCCTTCGATGGTCTATTGCAACTTATAGGTAGGGTGCCGTTTGCTGGTGCAATATCAGCCCGCTGTGCTGGTGGCTGTTGAATCAGAACTTCAGTTAAATGCTCTACTCATCTTTTCATTTGCTCTTCTGTTGTTTTCAGTGTGTTTCCGTTCTTGTCTTTCATTGGTCTACTGCACTGTTTGAACTTATTTGTAAGCAATCTAATGTTATCATAGAGTCCTTTGATATCATTCTGTCTTGCTGCTTGTTCTGCTTCTGATGCCATCTTTGAAATAAACTCTCTCTCTTATCTTTTCTTGTGCTGTTTTTTACTTCTTTATCAGCTTCTGAATAACTTTTTGCTTGGCTGCTCGTGTCTTGCTGTTATTTAAATCATCCTTCAGTTGTTTTCTCTTATCAATTATTGCTAGTGTCTCAGGTGATATCCATTCTTGGTGTTTCCTATTCTTTTTCCCAACTGCTGTTTCACATGCAGATGTTACAACTTCTTTAATCTCTTTCCAGTATTCCTCTGTTGACATTTGCTCATGGTCTTGGTCATTAAGAATGGCGAACCTGTTTCTAATTTCAAGTTGGAAGTTTGTTTATTTGTCTTTATTTTGTAGTTTTGCTACATCATACCGTTTTATTGTTTGTCTTTGGTTACCATACTTTTTAGCTCACCTGGCCAAAGGCCATGTGAGCTATTGCCATCACTTGGCGTCCGTCGTCGTCGTCCGTCGTCGTCGTCCGTCGTCGTTAACTTTTCTTCAAACTTCTTCTCCTCTGAAACGGCTGAACAGATTCAAAACAAATTTGGTCTGATGGTACCTTAGGGTATCCCCCACAGAACTGATGTGGGGATTTTTGATTCGTCGAAAAACATGGCCGCCGTTGCTAAAAATACACCAGGGGGGTCAGACTACTGTTTTTGGCTTGTAAATCAAAAAGTATAAGAAATAGATGAAATCTGATGCCACCCTACTGCTTCAGCATTAAAAGCTCTACAAAAGTCTCCATTTGGTCCAAGTTGTCAGATGACCCCTTATAGGGGTTACAGCCCCTTAAAGGTGAAAAATAGCGTTTTTTCATGTTTTTGCCCTATAGTATGAAAACTATTGCAGATAGAGAAAAGCTGTTGCTTGCTTAAATGTTCAGCTCATTTAGCTCTACAAATGTCTATATAGGGTCGAAGTTGTCAGATGACCCCTTATAGGGGTTACAGCCCCTAAAATGATGTTTTTTCATGTTTTTGGCCTATAGAAAGAAAACTATTGCAGATAGAGAAAAGCTGTTGCTTGCTTCAATGTTTAGCTCATTTAGCTCTACAACAGTCTCCATAGGGTTGAAGTTGTCAGATGACCCCTTATAGGGGTTGCGGCCCCTGAAATAATGTTTTTTTCATGTTTTTGGCCTATTGAATGAAAACTATTGCAGATAGAGAGAAGCTGTTGCTTGCTTAAATGTTCAGCTCATTTAGCTCTACAAAAGTCTCCATAGGGTTGAAGTTGTCAGATGACCCCTTATAGGGGTTACGGCCCCTAAAATAATGTTTTTTTCATGTTTTCGGCCTATAGTATGAAAACTATAGCAGATAGAGAAAAGCTGTTGCTTGCTTAAATGTTCAGCTCATTTAGCTCTACAATAGTCTCCATAGGATCGAAGTCATCTGATGACCCTTAATAGGGGTTACAGCCCCTAAAATAACCTTTTTCATGTTTTTGGCCTTTAGAATGAAAACTATAGCAGATAGAGAAAAGCTGTTGCTTGCTTAAATGTTCAGCGCATAAAGCTCTACAAAAGTCTCCATAGGGTTGAAGTTGTCAGATGACCCGTTATAGGGGTTACGGCCTCTAAAATAACAGTTTTTCGTGTTTTTGGCCTATAGAATGAAAACTATAGTAGATAAAGAAAAAACTGTTGCTTGCTTAAATGTTCAGCTTATTTAGCTCTACAAAATATATGGTTGACATCAAGACCAGGTGAGCGATTTAGGCTCCTGGGAGCCTCTTGTTTAGTTTTAGTTGGATGTTGGCAACCAGTAGGTGGTGATCTGATGATGCATCTGCGCCTCTCTTAACTCTTACATCTTGAAGGCTTCTGTGGAACTTTCTGGTGATGCAAATGTGGTCGATCTGATTTTCTGTTGTCATATTTGAAGAAACCCATGTAGCTTGGTGTCATAGCTTGTGTGGAAATACGGTTCCCTCAATAACAAAATTGGCTGGCAAATAGTTCCCCGTTTTCATTCCTAATACCTATTCCTTTTGTTCACATTATTTCTTCAAAGCTGGTGTTGTCTGTTCCCACTTTGGCATTCATTTCTCCCATAATGATAGTGATATCTTGGGAGTAACATTTTCTTGTTGTTCGCTCAAGTAGGTGGTAAAACTCTTCTTTGTTTTCATCATCAGCCCCGTTGGTCGGAGCGTAGCATTGAATGGTGTTGAGTGCTATGCGTTTGTGACTGGTCTTGAATTTAGAAGTTATAATTCTTGGGCTGACTGTTTCCCATCCAATAAGTGCCTTCTGAACTTGCTTAGATATCATTATGGCTACACCTTCTGAATGAATGGCCTGATCCCCCATTTGTCCAGAGTAAAAGATAGTTTCTCCTGATGATAAACATAACTGTCCTGAAGCTTTAAGTTATTCGAACGTTAGACAAAAGTTAGGAGAATGCTATACACACGCTAGTGTACGCGAAGTGGTAGTTGTGCGCACGTTGAAATGCGTTTGACGAACGCTATGCTAAATAGATACGAACGTGTAACGTCTATCTGATGATAGTCTACCGCTCGTTCAGTGTCATTCTAACGACAAAGAAACATATTTAACGTGTTTAAAACGTGAACAGAGCGCACAGAACGTCATTTTAACGAACGAGTAGCGCATCAACCTCCGAATTCTGTAAGTAAAAATGAAATATAAATGGGAAACCTAAAATATTAATTCAAACCTAAAAAAAAATCTATTTACAAAATAACATCTTAAATTAAACAAGGGTAAACTTAGATGGTCTTGCATATAGAATAGTTCTTACAAATAGAAATAAACCCTTCATGCTGTCGATAAACATTTTAGGGTGAAAAATACTCAATTACACAGACTGAGTCAGTCACGTCAATACTCATTTGAAATAATGTGTATTTTTAAAACTTGTTAAGGAGGCTGGGGGTTCTAAAACCGGAAGCATTTTTTCAGTCATCTTGCACAGTTTTAGCCTATATTTCAATTTAAAAGACGTTTAACAGCGTAAATGATGTAAAATTTATTTCTTTAACAAATTTTATTCATAAAAAAATACAAGCTAAACACTTCAAAAGATATTTAAAACCTTTTTCTTAAAAATCTCATTTCAGGAGAGACAATTGGCGGGAAAATGTGTGACTAATTTTTAAATTTTACAAAGAAATGTATTAAAACATTAAGTTTTCCTTAGATATCTCAAAAAGGAGTGCCGTGGCCCCATTTTTTATTACAGAAATCAAAAGTATGTTCCATTTTTTTTTTTTTTTTTACACAAGTTTGTACAATTTTCTATGTCAGGTTTAAAATATATATGCATTTAAAGATGTTTTCATATACAATCTACATAAAAGATAGTTTTAGTACATTTGATTATTTTTTCATAAATATTCTATTCTTATTTATAAAGTTGCACATTTTAATCACCATAAAAATATACTTGCTCTAATCGGAAAATTAAATTGTGTCATAAAAATTTCACTTGTGTTTATGTCATTGCTTTAAAAAAAATAAAATATCGGATAAACAAAATCAAAATATTTAATTTTAATAATATTTTTCATTCTTTTAGACTAATACTAAAATAAAAAGAACAGAATTCAGTCCTGTGTCTGCTCACTGAGAGCAAAACTTTATGTTAGACGAATGTTATATTTGCGTTCTGCAGTCGCAACACATGTGTTAGGCAATCGTCAAGTACGCTGGACAAATGCTAAAGAAAAGTTTTGAATAAGTTTGTTGTGCGTTGCAGGTAGTTATGGCCCTGTCACGCTATAACGTTTTAGCCACCGTGTGTCGTACGTTCGTATAATTTTCTAAAACGTTGGAACACGTTGGCAGTCGCTGTAAAAAGTTTCAAAAAATATCTCGGTGAACGACCACAATTTCAAAGCGTCAGACAAACTACCTGCAACGCACGACAAACTTATTCAAAACTTATCTATAGCGTTTGTCCAGCGTACTTGACGATTGCCTAGCGTATGTCTGACGATTGCAGAACGCATTCATAACGTTCGTCTAACTTATAATTTTTGCTCTCGGTGAGAAGCCAAGAATTCTGTTCTTTTTATTTTAGTATTATTTCACAATATCCCAAATAAAGCTATTATCTGTCTTAAATTAACATGCATTAATTAATAAATATAGATTCATCATGTAAATTTAGTTTCGTTATAACAATATTGGTTTTCGGCGTTCTGGTAATATAAATTGTATAATTATTCTAAAGCCGTTTTTTTAGCCAATAGTGATGCTTTTTGCACTCAGTCTAAAAGAATAAAAAATATTATAAATTTTATATTTTGATATGCCCATAATATACAAAGAGGAATGCATGCGCTTGTTAACAAACTCTCAAAAGTCTGTTGAGTTTGCCAAGCATCTTTTTTTAAAGCACTAGACTAATCCTAAATGATCGCCGACAGCATGACGGAAAAACGTGTGTGCTTAATGACTATTAAAAATACACATAATTTCAAATTAGTATTGAAGAAAGACTGTCTTTACTCGTTGTATTTTAGTATTTTCTGCTAAAAATGTCCACCGACAACACGACAGATGTATTACCATTTGCAAGAATTCATTTCCATTCCAGAACATCTAAGTTATCCTTGTTATATTCAAGATTTTGTTTTGGCTTTGTTAATTGTTTTTTTTTTTTTTGTAAATATTTTTTTTCAGGTTTAAATTAGTATTTTAAGCTTTTAAATTTGACTTCCCCCTTGTAATTCACTTTTACTTATAAAATTCTGGGTTTGATGCGCTACTCGTTCGTTACAATGACACTCTGTGCGCTCTGTACACGTTTTAAACACGTTAAATAGGTTTCTTGGTCGTTAGGTAGTACTCCACAATTAATTTATTTAGCTAATTTTTGCATGTGCTCGACGTTGACTATTTTGTCCCGGGTTCTTGTAATCGCTTAAACTGCTATTTGCACTTTAAACTAGGTGGTGTTCCAAACTCCAGGCATGTTTAGTCGTGTTTAGTGCCGTATTTGGTTTCTTTGTTGTACTCGTTGCCCCTAGCAACTCTTAACATTTGTCAAAAATGTCGGGACAAAAATACGCAAAAATCGGGGTTTTGTCCCTTTTTTGAACGTTGCCAGTAGTCGAGCTTTCGGTTCAGGTGAAACGTAACATGTATGAAATGAAAGCCCGAAAACAGTCCTTTCTTTTAAGACCAAATAAACCTATCCGACTTCGGCTCTTTTTTCCGCTAAAATTGTTCAAACTTAAAAATCTAAAAATAGCACATTTAAATTTAAGCCCATCCGCTGGTCACCATGCACACCCGGAAGCGACGCTTTATGATCATTGGTATTGATTTTTTCGAAATTATTCTTTAAAACAATAACCGTGGATCGTAATTTTTATATAACGGGTCCAGATTTTTTATTTGTCTTGTTTTAAGACCAAAACGAATCAATATTTTCATTTAACAAAAAAGTTCACAGGGGCCACATACGAAAACAATACTGTGAAAAAATCCTAATTGTGGAGTACTACCATAATGCTTTTGCATTTTTTGAAAATTTAACATGAGTTGCATTTTTCTCTTCTTGAGTATGTAACCACTTGAGGAATACCGGATATTATGTTTTTTTTTTGTGTTTTACCATAGTAACGCATGCTCAAAGACGGAAGCCCTTTTCTGATCAAGCTCTTTTTTGGACATTTTCCTGCAATAACGTTAGATTCTTTCCCCGTTTGTTTTGAATCAAATTTTGTATTTTCGTAACAAAATTGGCATTCTGTTGAGCTTAAGTCATTTTCTAGCCTATTTCAAACATATTTGTGAAAATTTGGAAGATTTCCGTGAAAAAATCTGCAATAATGGCGTCCATGGAAACACATCATCAAAATTTGCTTAACATTTGCATAGCAAGCTAAAATGCCTTGCGTTTCTATTCAAGCCGACTAAAAATTACAATTCTATGATTTACATACGGGGAAATATACTATATTGTGTAATTTTTATTTCTTCCGGGGAAATTATTAACGTTGTTAGCGTTACATACAGCATAACCAGCTGTACAAAATATAACGTTATTGACGATATTTTCAAAAATAAGCATGTTTGGTTGCTATGGGCATTAATGCTTAATAACTGATATTTTTCCCAAAATTTTTGAAACAAGTAATTCTCAAATATATAAGCTTTATTTTCAACAATTAAACCAAGGACTAAAATCAAGATATATTCTCAAAATTTTAATGAGAATAATGCCATATGGTAGTACTCCACAATTAATTTATTTAGCTAATTTTTGCATGTGCTCGACGTTGACTATTTTGTCCCGGGTTCTTGTAATCGCTTAAACTGCTATTTGCACTTTAAACTAGGTGGTGTTCCAAACTCCAGGCATGTTTAGTCGTGTTTAGTGCCGTATTTGGTTTCTTTGTTGTACTCGTTGCCCCTAGCAACTCTTAACATTTGTCAAAAATGTCGGGACAAAAATACGCAAAAATCGGGGTTTTGTCCCTTTTTTGAACGTTGCCAGTAGTCGAGCTTTCGGTTCAGGTGAAACGTAACATGTATGAAATGAAAGCCCGAAAACAGTCCTTTCTTTTAAGACCAAATAAACCTATCCGACTTCGGCTCTTTTTTCCGCTAAAATTGTTCAAACTTAAAAATCTAAAAATAGCACATTTAAATTTAAGCCCATCCGCTGGTCACCATGCACACCCGGAAGCGACGCTTTATGATCATTGGTATTGATTTTTTCGAAATTATTCTTTAAAACAATAACCGTGGATCGTAATTTTTATATAACGGGTCCAGATTTTTTATTTGTCTTGTTTTAAGACCAAAACGAATCAATATTTTCATTTAACAAAAAAGTTCACAGGGGCCACATACGAAAACAATACTGTGAAAAAATCCTAATTGTGGAGTACTACCATAATGCTTTTGCATTTTTTGAAAATTTAACATGAGTTGCATTTTTCTCTTCTTGAGTATGTAACCACTTGAGGAATACCGGATATTATGTTTTTTTTTTGTGTTTTACCATAGTAACGCATGCTCAAAGACGGAAGCCCTTTTCTGATCAAGCTCTTTTTTGGACATTTTCCTGCAATAACGTTAGATTCTTTCCCCGTTTGTTTTGAATCAAATTTTGTATTTTCGTAACAAAATTGGCATTCTGTTGAGCTTAAGTCATTTTCTAGCCTATTTCAAACATATTTGTGAAAATTTGGAAGATTTCCGTGAAAAAATCTGCAATAATGGCGTCCATGGAAACACATCATCAAAATTTGCTTAACATTTGCATAGCAAGCTAAAATGCCTTGCGTTTCTATTCAAGCCGACTAAAAATTACAATTCTATGATTTACATACGGGGAAATATACTATATTGTGTAATTTTTATTTCTTCCGGGGAAATTATTAACGTTGTTAGCGTTACATACAGCATAACCAGCTGTACAAAATATAACGTTATTGACGATATTTTCAAAAATAAGCATGTTTGGTTGCTATGGGCATTAATGCTTAATAACTGATATTTTTCCCAAAATTTTTGAAACAAGTAATTCTCAAATATATAAGCTTTATTTTCAACAATTAAACCAAGGACTAAAATCAAGATATATTCTCAAAATTTTAATGAGAATAATGCCATATGGTAGTACTCCACAATTAATTTATTTAGCTAATTTTTGCATGTGCTCGACGTTGACTATTTTGTCCCGGGTTCTTGTAATCGCTTAAACTGCTATTTGCACTTTAAACTAGGTGGTGTTCCAAACTCCAGGCATGTTTAGTCGTGTTTAGTGCCGTATTTGGTTTCTTTGTTGTACTCGTTGCCCCTAGCAACTCTTAACATTTGTCAAAAATGTCGGGACAAAAATACGCAAAAATCGGGGTTTTGTCCCTTTTTTGAACGTTGCCAGTAGTCGAGCTTTCGGTTCAGGTGAAACGTAACATGTATGAAATGAAAGCCCGAAAACAGTCCTTTCTTTTAAGACCAAATAAACCTATCCGACTTCGGCTCTTTTTTCCGCTAAAATTGTTCAAACTTAAAAATCTAAAAATAGCACATTTAAATTTAAGCCCATCCGCTGGTCACCATGCACACCCGGAAGCGACGCTTTATGATCATTGGTATTGATTTTTTCGAAATTATTCTTTAAAACAATAACCGTGGATCGTAATTTTTATATAACGGGTCCAGATTTTTTATTTGTCTTGTTTTAAGACCAAAACGAATCAATATTTTCATTTAACAAAAAAGTTCACAGGGGCCACATACGAAAACAATACTGTGAAAAAATCCTAATTGTGGAGTACTACCATAATGCTTTTGCATTTTTTGAAAATTTAACATGAGTTGCATTTTTCTCTTCTTGAGTATGTAACCACTTGAGGAATACCGGATATTATGTTTTTTTTTTGTGTTTTACCATAGTAACGCATGCTCAAAGACGGAAGCCCTTTTCTGATCAAGCTCTTTTTTGGACATTTTCCTGCAATAACGTTAGATTCTTTCCCCGTTTGTTTTGAATCAAATTTTGTATTTTCGTAACAAAATTGGCATTCTGTTGAGCTTAAGTCATTTTCTAGCCTATTTCAAACATATTTGTGAAAATTTGGAAGATTTCCGTGAAAAAATCTGCAATAATGGCGTCCATGGAAACACATCATCAAAATTTGCTTAACATTTGCATAGCAAGCTAAAATGCCTTGCGTTTCTATTCAAGCCGACTAAAAATTACAATTCTATGATTTACATACGGGGAAATATACTATATTGTGTAATTTTTATTTCTTCCGGGGAAATTATTAACGTTGTTAGCGTTACATACAGCATAACCAGCTGTACAAAATATAACGTTATTGACGATATTTTCAAAAATAAGCATGTTTGGTTGCTATGGGCATTAATGCTTAATAACTGATATTTTTCCCAAAATTTTTGAAACAAGTAATTCTCAAATATATAAGCTTTATTTTCAACAATTAAACCAAGGACTAAAATCAAGATATATTCTCAAAATTTTAATGAGAATAATGCCATATGGTAGTACTCCACAATTAATTTATTTAGCTAATTTTTGCATGTGCTCGACGTTGACTATTTTGTCCCGGGTTCTTGTAATCGCTTAAACTGCTATTTGCACTTTAAACTAGGTGGTGTTCCAAACTCCAGGCATGTTTAGTCGTGTTTAGTGCCGTATTTGGTTTCTTTGTTGTACTCGTTGCCCCTAGCAACTCTTAACATTTGTCAAAAATGTCGGGACAAAAATACGCAAAAATCGGGGTTTTGTCCCTTTTTTGAACGTTGCCAGTAGTCGAGCTTTCGGTTCAGGTGAAACGTAACATGTATGAAATGAAAGCCCGAAAACAGTCCTTTCTTTTAAGACCAAATAAACCTATCCGACTTCGGCTCTTTTTTCCGCTAAAATTGTTCAAACTTAAAAATCTAAAAATAGCACATTTAAATTTAAGCCCATCCGCTGGTCACCATGCACACCCGGAAGCGACGCTTTATGATCATTGGTATTGATTTTTTCGAAATTATTCTTTAAAACAATAACCGTGGATCGTAATTTTTATATAACGGGTCCAGATTTTTTATTTGTCTTGTTTTAAGACCAAAACGAATCAATATTTTCATTTAACAAAAAAGTTCACAGGGGCCACATACGAAAACAATACTGTGAAAAAATCCTAATTGTGGAGTACTACCATAATGCTTTTGCATTTTTTGAAAATTTAACATGAGTTGCATTTTTCTCTTCTTGAGTATGTAACCACTTGAGGAATACCGGATATTATGTTTTTTTTTTGTGTTTTACCATAGTAACGCATGCTCAAAGACGGAAGCCCTTTTCTGATCAAGCTCTTTTTTGGACATTTTCCTGCAATAACGTTAGATTCTTTCCCCGTTTGTTTTGAATCAAATTTTGTATTTTCGTAACAAAATTGGCATTCTGTTGAGCTTAAGTCATTTTCTAGCCTATTTCAAACATATTTGTGAAAATTTGGAAGATTTCCGTGAAAAAATCTGCAATAATGGCGTCCATGGAAACACATCATCAAAATTTGCTTAACATTTGCATAGCAAGCTAAAATGCCTTGCGTTTCTATTCAAGCCGACTAAAAATTACAATTCTATGATTTACATACGGGGAAATATACTATATTGTGTAATTTTTATTTCTTCCGGGGAAATTATTAACGTTGTTAGCGTTACATACAGCATAACCAGCTGTACAAAATATAACGTTATTGACGATATTTTCAAAAATAAGCATGTTTGGTTGCTATGGGCATTAATGCTTAATAACTGATATTTTTCCCAAAATTTTTGAAACAAGTAATTCTCAAATATATAAGCTTTATTTTCAACAATTAAACCAAGGACTAAAATCAAGATATATTCTCAAAATTTTAATGAGAATAATGCCATATGGTAGTACTCCACAATTAATTTATTTAGCTAATTTTTGCATGTGCTCGACGTTGACTATTTTGTCCCGGGTTCTTGTAATCGCTTAAACTGCTATTTGCACTTTAAACTAGGTGGTGTTCCAAACTCCAGGCATGTTTAGTCGTGTTTAGTGCCGTATTTGGTTTCTTTGTTGTACTCGTTGCCCCTAGCAACTCTTAACATTTGTCAAAAATGTCGGGACAAAAATACGCAAAAATCGGGGTTTTGTCCCTTTTTTGAACGTTGCCAGTAGTCGAGCTTTCGGTTCAGGTGAAACGTAACATGTATGAAATGAAAGCCCGAAAACAGTCCTTTCTTTTAAGACCAAATAAACCTATCCGACTTCGGCTCTTTTTTCCGCTAAAATTGTTCAAACTTAAAAATCTAAAAATAGCACATTTAAATTTAAGCCCATCCGCTGGTCACCATGCACACCCGGAAGCGACGCTTTATGATCATTGGTATTGATTTTTTCGAAATTATTCTTTAAAACAATAACCGTGGATCGTAATTTTTATATAACGGGTCCAGATTTTTTATTTGTCTTGTTTTAAGACCAAAACGAATCAATATTTTCATTTAACAAAAAAGTTCACAGGGGCCACATACGAAAACAATACTGTGAAAAAATCCTAATTGTGGAGTACTACCATAATGCTTTTGCATTTTTTGAAAATTTAACATGAGTTGCATTTTTCTCTTCTTGAGTATGTAACCACTTGAGGAATACCGGATATTATGTTTTTTTTTTGTGTTTTACCATAGTAACGCATGCTCAAAGACGGAAGCCCTTTTCTGATCAAGCTCTTTTTTGGACATTTTCCTGCAATAACGTTAGATTCTTTCCCCGTTTGTTTTGAATCAAATTTTGTATTTTCGTAACAAAATTGGCATTCTGTTGAGCTTAAGTCATTTTCTAGCCTATTTCAAACATATTTGTGAAAATTTGGAAGATTTCCGTGAAAAAATCTGCAATAATGGCGTCCATGGAAACACATCATCAAAATTTGCTTAACATTTGCATAGCAAGCTAAAATGCCTTGCGTTTCTATTCAAGCCGACTAAAAATTACAATTCTATGATTTACATACGGGGAAATATACTATATTGTGTAATTTTTATTTCTTCCGGGGAAATTATTAACGTTGTTAGCGTTACATACAGCATAACCAGCTGTACAAAATATAACGTTATTGACGATATTTTCAAAAATAAGCATGTTTGGTTGCTATGGGCATTAATGCTTAATAACTGATATTTTTCCCAAAATTTTTGAAACAAGTAATTCTCAAATATATAAGCTTTATTTTCAACAATTAAACCAAGGACTAAAATCAAGATATATTCTCAAAATTTTAATGAGAATAATGCCATATGGTAGTACTCCACAATTAATTTATTTAGCTAATTTTTGCATGTGCTCGACGTTGACTATTTTGTCCCGGGTTCTTGTAATCGCTTAAACTGCTATTTGCACTTTAAACTAGGTGGTGTTCCAAACTCCAGGCATGTTTAGTCGTGTTTAGTGCCGTATTTGGTTTCTTTGTTGTACTCGTTGCCCCTAGCAACTCTTAACATTTGTCAAAAATGTCGGGACAAAAATACGCAAAAATCGGGGTTTTGTCCCTTTTTTGAACGTTGCCAGTAGTCGAGCTTTCGGTTCAGGTGAAACGTAACATGTATGAAATGAAAGCCCGAAAACAGTCCTTTCTTTTAAGACCAAATAAACCTATCCGACTTCGGCTCTTTTTTCCGCTAAAATTGTTCAAACTTAAAAATCTAAAAATAGCACATTTAAATTTAAGCCCATCCGCTGGTCACCATGCACACCCGGAAGCGACGCTTTATGATCATTGGTATTGATTTTTTCGAAATTATTCTTTAAAACAATAACCGTGGATCGTAATTTTTATATAACGGGTCCAGATTTTTTATTTGTCTTGTTTTAAGACCAAAACGAATCAATATTTTCATTTAACAAAAAAGTTCACAGGGGCCACATACGAAAACAATACTGTGAAAAAATCCTAATTGTGGAGTACTACCATAATGCTTTTGCATTTTTTGAAAATTTAACATGAGTTGCATTTTTCTCTTCTTGAGTATGTAACCACTTGAGGAATACCGGATATTATGTTTTTTTTTTGTGTTTTACCATAGTAACGCATGCTCAAAGACGGAAGCCCTTTTCTGATCAAGCTCTTTTTTGGACATTTTCCTGCAATAACGTTAGATTCTTTCCCCGTTTGTTTTGAATCAAATTTTGTATTTTCGTAACAAAATTGGCATTCTGTTGAGCTTAAGTCATTTTCTAGCCTATTTCAAACATATTTGTGAAAATTTGGAAGATTTCCGTGAAAAAATCTGCAATAATGGCGTCCATGGAAACACATCATCAAAATTTGCTTAACATTTGCATAGCAAGCTAAAATGCCTTGCGTTTCTATTCAAGCCGACTAAAAATTACAATTCTATGATTTACATACGGGGAAATATACTATATTGTGTAATTTTTATTTCTTCCGGGGAAATTATTAACGTTGTTAGCGTTACATACAGCATAACCAGCTGTACAAAATATAACGTTATTGACGATATTTTCAAAAATAAGCATGTTTGGTTGCTATGGGCATTAATGCTTAATAACTGATATTTTTCCCAAAATTTTTGAAACAAGTAATTCTCAAATATATAAGCTTTATTTTCAACAATTAAACCAAGGACTAAAATCAAGATATATTCTCAAAATTTTAATGAGAATAATGCCATATGGTAGTACTCCACAATTAATTTATTTAGCTAATTTTTGCATGTGCTCGACGTTGACTATTTTGTCCCGGGTTCTTGTAATCGCTTAAACTGCTATTTGCACTTTAAACTAGGTGGTGTTCCAAACTCCAGGCATGTTTAGTCGTGTTTAGTGCCGTATTTGGTTTCTTTGTTGTACTCGTTGCCCCTAGCAACTCTTAACATTTGTCAAAAATGTCGGGACAAAAATACGCAAAAATCGGGGTTTTGTCCCTTTTTTGAACGTTGCCAGTAGTCGAGCTTTCGGTTCAGGTGAAACGTAACATGTATGAAATGAAAGCCCGAAAACAGTCCTTTCTTTTAAGACCAAATAAACCTATCCGACTTCGGCTCTTTTTTCCGCTAAAATTGTTCAAACTTAAAAATCTAAAAATAGCACATTTAAATTTAAGCCCATCCGCTGGTCACCATGCACACCCGGAAGCGACGCTTTATGATCATTGGTATTGATTTTTTCGAAATTATTCTTTAAAACAATAACCGTGGATCGTAATTTTTATATAACGGGTCCAGATTTTTTATTTGTCTTGTTTTAAGACCAAAACGAATCAATATTTTCATTTAACAAAAAAGTTCACAGGGGCCACATACGAAAACAATACTGTGAAAAAATCCTAATTGTGGAGTACTACCATAATGCTTTTGCATTTTTTGAAAATTTAACATGAGTTGCATTTTTCTCTTCTTGAGTATGTAACCACTTGAGGAATACCGGATATTATGTTTTTTTTTTGTGTTTTACCATAGTAACGCATGCTCAAAGACGGAAGCCCTTTTCTGATCAAGCTCTTTTTTGGACATTTTCCTGCAATAACGTTAGATTCTTTCCCCGTTTGTTTTGAATCAAATTTTGTATTTTCGTAACAAAATTGGCATTCTGTTGAGCTTAAGTCATTTTCTAGCCTATTTCAAACATATTTGTGAAAATTTGGAAGATTTCCGTGAAAAAATCTGCAATAATGGCGTCCATGGAAACACATCATCAAAATTTGCTTAACATTTGCATAGCAAGCTAAAATGCCTTGCGTTTCTATTCAAGCCGACTAAAAATTACAATTCTATGATTTACATACGGGGAAATATACTATATTGTGTAATTTTTATTTCTTCCGGGGAAATTATTAACGTTGTTAGCGTTACATACAGCATAACCAGCTGTACAAAATATAACGTTATTGACGATATTTTCAAAAATAAGCATGTTTGGTTGCTATGGGCATTAATGCTTAATAACTGATATTTTTCCCAAAATTTTTGAAACAAGTAATTCTCAAATATATAAGCTTTATTTTCAACAATTAAACCAAGGACTAAAATCAAGATATATTCTCAAAATTTTAATGAGAATAATGCCATATGGTAGTACTCCACAATTAATTTATTTAGCTAATTTTTGCATGTGCTCGACGTTGACTATTTTGTCCCGGGTTCTTGTAATCGCTTAAACTGCTATTTGCACTTTAAACTAGGTGGTGTTCCAAACTCCAGGCATGTTTAGTCGTGTTTAGTGCCGTATTTGGTTTCTTTGTTGTACTCGTTGCCCCTAGCAACTCTTAACATTTGTCAAAAATGTCGGGACAAAAATACGCAAAAATCGGGGTTTTGTCCCTTTTTTGAACGTTGCCAGTAGTCGAGCTTTCGGTTCAGGTGAAACGTAACATGTATGAAATGAAAGCCCGAAAACAGTCCTTTCTTTTAAGACCAAATAAACCTATCCGACTTCGGCTCTTTTTTCCGCTAAAATTGTTCAAACTTAAAAATCTAAAAATAGCACATTTAAATTTAAGCCCATCCGCTGGTCACCATGCACACCCGGAAGCGACGCTTTATGATCATTGGTATTGATTTTTTCGAAATTATTCTTTAAAACAATAACCGTGGATCGTAATTTTTATATAACGGGTCCAGATTTTTTATTTGTCTTGTTTTAAGACCAAAACGAATCAATATTTTCATTTAACAAAAAAGTTCACAGGGGCCACATACGAAAACAATACTGTGAAAAAATCCTAATTGTGGAGTACTACCATAATGCTTTTGCATTTTTTGAAAATTTAACATGAGTTGCATTTTTCTCTTCTTGAGTATGTAACCACTTGAGGAATACCGGATATTATGTTTTTTTTTTGTGTTTTACCATAGTAACGCATGCTCAAAGACGGAAGCCCTTTTCTGATCAAGCTCTTTTTTGGACATTTTCCTGCAATAACGTTAGATTCTTTCCCCGTTTGTTTTGAATCAAATTTTGTATTTTCGTAACAAAATTGGCATTCTGTTGAGCTTAAGTCATTTTCTAGCCTATTTCAAACATATTTGTGAAAATTTGGAAGATTTCCGTGAAAAAATCTGCAATAATGGCGTCCATGGAAACACATCATCAAAATTTGCTTAACATTTGCATAGCAAGCTAAAATGCCTTGCGTTTCTATTCAAGCCGACTAAAAATTACAATTCTATGATTTACATACGGGGAAATATACTATATTGTGTAATTTTTATTTCTTCCGGGGAAATTATTAACGTTGTTAGCGTTACATACAGCATAACCAGCTGTACAAAATATAACGTTATTGACGATATTTTCAAAAATAAGCATGTTTGGTTGCTATGGGCATTAATGCTTAATAACTGATATTTTTCCCAAAATTTTTGAAACAAGTAATTCTCAAATATATAAGCTTTATTTTCAACAATTAAACCAAGGACTAAAATCAAGATATATTCTCAAAATTTTAATGAGAATAATGCCATATGGTAGTACTCCACAATTAATTTATTTAGCTAATTTTTGCATGTGCTCGACGTTGACTATTTTGTCCCGGGTTCTTGTAATCGCTTAAACTGCTATTTGCACTTTAAACTAGGTGGTGTTCCAAACTCCAGGCATGTTTAGTCGTGTTTAGTGCCGTATTTGGTTTCTTTGTTGTACTCGTTGCCCCTAGCAACTCTTAACATTTGTCAAAAATGTCGGGACAAAAATACGCAAAAATCGGGGTTTTGTCCCTTTTTTGAACGTTGCCAGTAGTCGAGCTTTCGGTTCAGGTGAAACGTAACATGTATGAAATGAAAGCCCGAAAACAGTCCTTTCTTTTAAGACCAAATAAACCTATCCGACTTCGGCTCTTTTTTCCGCTAAAATTGTTCAAACTTAAAAATCTAAAAATAGCACATTTAAATTTAAGCCCATCCGCTGGTCACCATGCACACCCGGAAGCGACGCTTTATGATCATTGGTATTGATTTTTTCGAAATTATTCTTTAAAACAATAACCGTGGATCGTAATTTTTATATAACGGGTCCAGATTTTTTATTTGTCTTGTTTTAAGACCAAAACGAATCAATATTTTCATTTAACAAAAAAGTTCACAGGGGCCACATACGAAAACAATACTGTGAAAAAATCCTAATTGTGGAGTACTACCATAATGCTTTTGCATTTTTTGAAAATTTAACATGAGTTGCATTTTTCTCTTCTTGAGTATGTAACCACTTGAGGAATACCGGATATTATGTTTTTTTTTTGTGTTTTACCATAGTAACGCATGCTCAAAGACGGAAGCCCTTTTCTGATCAAGCTCTTTTTTGGACATTTTCCTGCAATAACGTTAGATTCTTTCCCCGTTTGTTTTGAATCAAATTTTGTATTTTCGTAACAAAATTGGCATTCTGTTGAGCTTAAGTCATTTTCTAGCCTATTTCAAACATATTTGTGAAAATTTGGAAGATTTCCGTGAAAAAATCTGCAATAATGGCGTCCATGGAAACACATCATCAAAATTTGCTTAACATTTGCATAGCAAGCTAAAATGCCTTGCGTTTCTATTCAAGCCGACTAAAAATTACAATTCTATGATTTACATACGGGGAAATATACTATATTGTGTAATTTTTATTTCTTCCGGGGAAATTATTAACGTTGTTAGCGTTACATACAGCATAACCAGCTGTACAAAATATAACGTTATTGACGATATTTTCAAAAATAAGCATGTTTGGTTGCTATGGGCATTAATGCTTAATAACTGATATTTTTCCCAAAATTTTTGAAACAAGTAATTCTCAAATATATAAGCTTTATTTTCAACAATTAAACCAAGGACTAAAATCAAGATATATTCTCAAAATTTTAATGAGAATAATGCCATATGGTAGTACTCCACAATTAATTTATTTAGCTAATTTTTGCATGTGCTCGACGTTGACTATTTTGTCCCGGGTTCTTGTAATCGCTTAAACTGCTATTTGCACTTTAAACTAGGTGGTGTTCCAAACTCCAGGCATGTTTAGTCGTGTTTAGTGCCGTATTTGGTTTCTTTGTTGTACTCGTTGCCCCTAGCAACTCTTAACATTTGTCAAAAATGTCGGGACAAAAATACGCAAAAATCGGGGTTTTGTCCCTTTTTTGAACGTTGCCAGTAGTCGAGCTTTCGGTTCAGGTGAAACGTAACATGTATGAAATGAAAGCCCGAAAACAGTCCTTTCTTTTAAGACCAAATAAACCTATCCGACTTCGGCTCTTTTTTCCGCTAAAATTGTTCAAACTTAAAAATCTAAAAATAGCACATTTAAATTTAAGCCCATCCGCTGGTCACCATGCACACCCGGAAGCGACGCTTTATGATCATTGGTATTGATTTTTTCGAAATTATTCTTTAAAACAATAACCGTGGATCGTAATTTTTATATAACGGGTCCAGATTTTTTATTTGTCTTGTTTTAAGACCAAAACGAATCAATATTTTCATTTAACAAAAAAGTTCACAGGGGCCACATACGAAAACAATACTGTGAAAAAATCCTAATTGTGGAGTACTACCATAATGCTTTTGCATTTTTTGAAAATTTAACATGAGTTGCATTTTTCTCTTCTTGAGTATGTAACCACTTGAGGAATACCGGATATTATGTTTTTTTTTTGTGTTTTACCATAGTAACGCATGCTCAAAGACGGAAGCCCTTTTCTGATCAAGCTCTTTTTTGGACATTTTCCTGCAATAACGTTAGATTCTTTCCCCGTTTGTTTTGAATCAAATTTTGTATTTTCGTAACAAAATTGGCATTCTGTTGAGCTTAAGTCATTTTCTAGCCTATTTCAAACATATTTGTGAAAATTTGGAAGATTTCCGTGAAAAAATCTGCAATAATGGCGTCCATGGAAACACATCATCAAAATTTGCTTAACATTTGCATAGCAAGCTAAAATGCCTTGCGTTTCTATTCAAGCCGACTAAAAATTACAATTATATGATTTACATACGGGGAAATATACTATATTGTGTAATTTTTATTTCTTCCGGGGAAATTATTAACGTTGTTAGCGTTACATACAGCATAACCAGCTGTACAAAATATAACGTTATTGACGATATTTTCAAAAATAAGCATGTTTGGTTGCTATGGGCATTAATGCTTAATAACTGATATTTTTCCCAAAATTTTTGAAACAAGTAATTCTCAAATATATAAGCTTTATTTTCAACAATTAAACCAAGGACTAAAATCAAGATATATTCTCAAAATTTTAATGAGAATAATGCCATATGGTAGTACTCCACAATTAATTTATTTAGCTAATTTTTGCATGTGCTCGACGTTGACTATTTTGTCCCGGGTTCTTGTAATCGCTTAAACTGCTATTTGCACTTTAAACTAGGTGGTGTTCCAAACTCCAGGCATGTTTAGTCGTGTTTAGTGCCGTATTTGGTTTCTTTGTTGTACTCGTTGCCCCTAGCAACTCTTAACATTTGTCAAAAATGTCGGGACAAAAATACGCAAAAATCGGGGTTTTGTCCCTTTTTTGAACGTTGCCAGTAGTCGAGCTTTCGGTTCAGGTGAAACGTAACATGTATGAAATGAAAGCCCGAAAACAGTCCTTTCTTTTAAGACCAAATAAACCTATCCGACTTCGGCTCTTTTTTCCGCTAAAATTGTTCAAACTTAAAAATCTAAAAATAGCACATTTAAATTTAAGCCCATCCGCTGGTCACCATGCACACCCGGAAGCGACGCTTTATGATCATTGGTATTGATTTTTTCGAAATTATTCTTTAAAACAATAACCGTGGATCGTAATTTTTATATAACGGGTCCAGATTTTTTATTTGTCTTGTTTTAAGACCAAAACGAATCAATATTTTCATTTAACAAAAAAGTTCACAGGGGCCACATACGAAAACAATACTGTGAAAAAATCCTAATTGTGGAGTACTACCATAATGCTTTTGCATTTTTTGAAAATTTAACATGAGTTGCATTTTTCTCTTCTTGAGTATGTAACCACTTGAGGAATACCGGATATTATGTTTTTTTTTTGTGTTTTACCATAGTAACGCATGCTCAAAGACGGAAGCCCTTTTCTGATCAAGCTCTTTTTTGGACATTTTCCTGCAATAACGTTAGATTCTTTCCCCGTTTGTTTTGAATCAAATTTTGTATTTTCGTAACAAAATTGGCATTCTGTTGAGCTTAAGTCATTTTCTAGCCTATTTCAAACATATTTGTGAAAATTTGGAAGATTTCCGTGAAAAAATCTGCAATAATGGCGTCCATGGAAACACATCATCAAAATTTGCTTAACATTTGCATAGCAAGCTAAAATGCCTTGCGTTTCTATTCAAGCCGACTAAAAATTACAATTATATGATTTACATACGGGGAAATATACTATATTGTGTAATTTTTATTTCTTCCGGGGAAATTATTAACGTTGTTAGCGTTACATACAGCATAACCAGCTGTACAAAATATAACGTTATTGACGATATTTTCAAAAATAAGCATGTTTGGTTGCTATGGGCATTAATGCTTAATAACTGATATTTTTCCCAAAATTTTTGAAACAAGTAATTCTCAAATATATAAGCTTTATTTTCAACAATTAAACCAAGGACTAAAATCAAGATATATTCTCAAAATTTTAATGAGAATAATGCCATATGGTAGTACTCCACAATTAATTTATTTAGCTAATTTTTGCATGTGCTCGACGTTGACTATTTTGTCCCGGGTTCTTGTAATCGCTTAAACTGCTATTTGCACTTTAAACTAGGTGGTGTTCCAAACTCCAGGCATGTTTAGTCGTGTTTAGTGCCGTATTTGGTTTCTTTGTTGTACTCGTTGCCCCTAGCAACTCTTAACATTTGTCAAAAATGTCGGGACAAAAATACGCAAAAATCGGGGTTTTGTCCCTTTTTTGAACGTTGCCAGTAGTCGAGCTTTCGGTTCAGGTGAAACGTAACATGTATGAAATGAAAGCCCGAAAACAGTCCTTTCTTTTAAGACCAAATAAACCTATCCGACTTCGGCTCTTTTTTCCGCTAAAATTGTTCAAACTTAAAAATCTAAAAATAGCACATTTAAATTTAAGCCCATCCGCTGGTCACCATGCACACCCGGAAGCGACGCTTTATGATCATTGGTATTGATTTTTTCGAAATTATTCTTTAAAACAATAACCGTGGATCGTAATTTTTATATAACGGGTCCAGATTTTTTATTTGTCTTGTTTTAAGACCAAAACGAATCAATATTTTCATTTAACAAAAAAGTTCACAGGGGCCACATACGAAAACAATACTGTGAAAAAATCCTAATTGTGGAGTACTACCATAATGCTTTTGCATTTTTTGAAAATTTAACATGAGTTGCATTTTTCTCTTCTTGAGTATGTAACCACTTGAGGAATACCGGATATTATGTTTTTTTTTTGTGTTTTACCATAGTAACGCATGCTCAAAGACGGAAGCCCTTTTCTGATCAAGCTCTTTTTTGGACATTTTCCTGCAATAACGTTAGATTCTTTCCCCGTTTGTTTTGAATCAAATTTTGTATTTTCGTAACAAAATTGGCATTCTGTTGAGCTTAAGTCATTTTCTAGCCTATTTCAAACATATTTGTGAAAATTTGGAAGATTTCCGTGAAAAAATCTGCAATAATGGCGTCCATGGAAACACATCATCAAAATTTGCTTAACATTTGCATAGCAAGCTAAAATGCCTTGCGTTTCTATTCAAGCCGACTAAAAATTACAATTCTATGATTTACATACGGGGAAATATACTATATTGTGTAATTTTTATTTCTTCCGGGGAAATTATTAACGTTGTTAGCGTTACATACAGCATAACCAGCTGTACAAAATATAACGTTATTGACGATATTTTCAAAAATAAGCATGTTTGGTTGCTATGGGCATTAATGCTTAATAACTGATATTTTTCCCAAAATTTTTGAAACAAGTAATTCTCAAATATATAAGCTTTATTTTCAACAATTAAACCAAGGACTAAAATCAAGATATATTCTCAAAATTTTAATGAGAATAATGCCATATGGTAGTACTCCACAATTAATTTATTTAGCTAATTTTTGCATGTGCTCGACGTTGACTATTTTGTCCCGGGTTCTTGTAATCGCTTAAACTGCTATTTGCACTTTAAACTAGGTGGTGTTCCAAACTCCAGGCATGTTTAGTCGTGTTTAGTGCCGTATTTGGTTTCTTTGTTGTACTCGTTGCCCCTAGCAACTCTTAACATTTGTCAAAAATGTCGGGACAAAAATACGCAAAAATCGGGGTTTTGTCCCTTTTTTGAACGTTGCCAGTAGTCGAGCTTTCGGTTCAGGTGAAACGTAACATGTATGAAATGAAAGCCCGAAAACAGTCCTTTCTTTTAAGACCAAATAAACCTATCCGACTTCGGCTCTTTTTTCCGCTAAAATTGTTCAAACTTAAAAATCTAAAAATAGCACATTTAAATTTAAGCCCATCCGCTGGTCACCATGCACACCCGGAAGCGACGCTTTATGATCATTGGTATTGATTTTTTCGAAATTATTCTTTAAAACAATAACCGTGGATCGTAATTTTTATATAACGGGTCCAGATTTTTTATTTGTCTTGTTTTAAGACCAAAACGAATCAATATTTTCATTTAACAAAAAAGTTCACAGGGGCCACATACGAAAACAATACTGTGAAAAAATCCTAATTGTGGAGTACTACCATAATGCTTTTGCATTTTTTGAAAATTTAACATGAGTTGCATTTTTCTCTTCTTGAGTATGTAACCACTTGAGGAATACCGGATATTATGTTTTTTTTTTGTGTTTTACCATAGTAACGCATGCTCAAAGACGGAAGCCCTTTTCTGATCAAGCTCTTTTTTGGACATTTTCCTGCAATAACGTTAGATTCTTTCCCCGTTTGTTTTGAATCAAATTTTGTATTTTCGTAACAAAATTGGCATTCTGTTGAGCTTAAGTCATTTTCTAGCCTATTTCAAACATATTTGTGAAAATTTGGAAGATTTCCGTGAAAAAATCTGCAATAATGGCGTCCATGGAAACACATCATCAAAATTTGCTTAACATTTGCATAGCAAGCTAAAATGCCTTGCGTTTCTATTCAAGCCGACTAAAAATTACAATTCTATGATTTACATACGGGGAAATATACTATATTGTGTAATTTTTATTTCTTCCGGGGAAATTATTAACGTTGTTAGCGTTACATACAGCATAACCAGCTGTACAAAATATAACGTTATTGACGATATTTTCAAAAATAAGCATGTTTGGTTGCTATGGGCATTAATGCTTAATAACTGATATTTTTCCCAAAATTTTTGAAACAAGTAATTCTCAAATATATAAGCTTTATTTTCAACAATTAAACCAAGGACTAAAATCAAGATATATTCTCAAAATTTTAATGAGAATAATGCCATATGGTAGTACTCCACAATTAATTTATTTAGCTAATTTTTGCATGTGCTCGACGTTGACTATTTTGTCCCGGGTTCTTGTAATCGCTTAAACTGCTATTTGCACTTTAAACTAGGTGGTGTTCCAAACTCCAGGCATGTTTAGTCGTGTTTAGTGCCGTATTTGGTTTCTTTGTTGTACTCGTTGTCCCTAGCAACTCTTAACATTTGTCAAAAATGTCGGGACAAAAATACGCAAAAATCGGGGTTTTGTCCCTTTTTTGAACGTTGCCAGTAGTCGAGCTTTCGGTTCAGGTGAAACGTAACATGTATGAAATGAAAGCCCGAAAACAGTCCTTTCTTTTAAGACCAAATAAACCTATCCGACTTCGGCTCTTTTTTCCGCTAAAATTGTTCAAACTTAAAAATCTAAAAATAGCACATTTAAATTTAAGCCCATCCGCTGGTCACCATGCACACCCGGAAGCGACGCTTTATGATCATTGGTATTGATTTTTTCGAAATTATTCTTTAAAACAATAACCGTGGATCGTAATTTTTATATAACGGGTCCAGATTTTTTATTTGTCTTGTTTTAAGACCAAAACGAATCAATATTTTCATTTAACAAAAAAGTTCACAGGGGCCACATACGAAAACAATACTGTGAAAAAATCCTAATTGTGGAGTACTACCATAATGCTTTTGCATTTTTTGAAAATTTAACATGAGTTGCATTTTTCTCTTCTTGAGTATGTAACCACTTGAGGAATACCGGATATTATGTTTTTTTTTTGTGTTTTACCATAGTAACGCATGCTCAAAGACGGAAGCCCTTTTCTGATCAAGCTCTTTTTTGGACATTTTCCTGCAATAACGTTAGATTCTTTCCCCGTTTGTTTTGAATCAAATTTTGTATTTTCGTAACAAAATTGGCATTCTGTTGAGCTTAAGTCATTTTCTAGCCTATTTCAAACATATTTGTGAAAATTTGGAAGATTTCCGTGAAAAAATCTGCAATAATGGCGTCCATGGAAACACATCATCAAAATTTGCTTAACATTTGCATAGCAAGCTAAAATGCCTTGCGTTTCTATTCAAGCCGACTAAAAATTACAATTATATGATTTACATACGGGGAAATATACTATATTGTGTAATTTTTATTTCTTCCGGGGAAATTATTAACGTTGTTAGCGTTACATACAGCATAACCAGCTGTACAAAATATAACGTTATTGACGATATTTTCAAAAATAAGCATGTTTGGTTGCTATGGGCATTAATGCTTAATAACTGATATTTTTCCCAAAATTTTTGAAACAAGTAATTCTCAAATATATAAGCTTTATTTTCAACAATTAAACCAAGGACTAAAATCAAGATATATTCTCAAAATTTTAATGAGAATAATGCCATATGGTAGTACTCCACAATTAATTTATTTAGCTAATTTTTGCATGTGCTCGACGTTGACTATTTTGTCCCGGGTTCTTGTAATCGCTTAAACTGCTATTTGCACTTTAAACTAGGTGGTGTTCCAAACTCCAGGCATGTTTAGTCGTGTTTAGTGCCGTATTTGGTTTCTTTGTTGTACTCGTTGCCCCTAGCAACTCTTAACATTTGTCAAAAATGTCGGGACAAAAATACGCAAAAATCGGGGTTTTGTCCCTTTTTTGAACGTTGCCAGTAGTCGAGCTTTCGGTTCAGGTGAAACGTAACATGTATGAAATGAAAGCCCGAAAACAGTCCTTTCTTTTAAGACCAAATAAACCTATCCGACTTCGGCTCTTTTTTCCGCTAAAATTGTTCAAACTTAAAAATCTAAAAATAGCACATTTAAATTTAAGCCCATCCGCTGGTCACCATGCACACCCGGAAGCGACGCTTTATGATCATTGGTATTGATTTTTTCGAAATTATTCTTTAAAACAATAACCGTGGATCGTAATTTTTATATAACGGGTCCAGATTTTTTATTTGTCTTGTTTTAAGACCAAAACGAATCAATATTTTCATTTAACAAAAAAGTTCACAGGGGCCACATACGAAAACAATACTGTGAAAAAATCCTAATTGTGGAGTACTACCATAATGCTTTTGCATTTTTTGAAAATTTAACATGAGTTGCATTTTTCTCTTCTTGAGTATGTAACCACTTGAGGAATACCGGATATTATGTTTTTTTTTTGTGTTTTACCATAGTAACGCATGCTCAAAGACGGAAGCCCTTTTCTGATCAAGCTCTTTTTTGGACATTTTCCTGCAATAACGTTAGATTCTTTCCCCGTTTGTTTTGAATCAAATTTTGTATTTTCGTAACAAAATTGGCATTCTGTTGAGCTTAAGTCATTTTCTAGCCTATTTCAAACATATTTGTGAAAATTTGGAAGATTTCCGTGAAAAAATCTGCAATAATGGCGTCCATGGAAACACATCATCAAAATTTGCTTAACATTTGCATAGCAAGCTAAAATGCCTTGCGTTTCTATTCAAGCCGACTAAAAATTACAATTATATGATTTACATACGGGGAAATATACTATATTGTGTAATTTTTATTTCTTCCGGGGAAATTATTAACGTTGTTAGCGTTACATACAGCATAACCAGCTGTACAAAATATAACGTTATTGACGATATTTTCAAAAATAAGCATGTTTGGTTGCTATGGGCATTAATGCTTAATAACTGATATTTTTCCCAAAATTTTTGAAACAAGTAATTCTCAAATATATAAGCTTTATTTTCAACAATTAAACCAAGGACTAAAATCAAGATATATTCTCAAAATTTTAATGAGAATAATGCCATATGGTAGTACTCCACAATTAATTTATTTAGCTAATTTTTGCATGTGCTCGACGTTGACTATTTTGTCCCGGGTTCTTGTAATCGCTTAAACTGCTATTTGCACTTTAAACTAGGTGGTGTTCCAAACTCCAGGCATGTTTAGTCGTGTTTAGTGCCGTATTTGGTTTCTTTGTTGTACTCGTTGCCCCTAGCAACTCTTAACATTTGTCAAAAATGTCGGGACAAAAATACGCAAAAATCGGGGTTTTGTCCCTTTTTTGAACGTTGCCAGTAGTCGAGCTTTCGGTTCAGGTGAAACGTAACATGTATGAAATGAAAGCCCGAAAACAGTCCTTTCTTTTAAGACCAAATAAACCTATCCGACTTCGGCTCTTTTTTCCGCTAAAATTGTTCAAACTTAAAAATCTAAAAATAGCACATTTAAATTTAAGCCCATCCGCTGGTCACCATGCACACCCGGAAGCGACGCTTTATGATCATTGGTATTGATTTTTTCGAAATTATTCTTTAAAACAATAACCGTGGATCGTAATTTTTATATAACGGGTCCAGATTTTTTATTTGTCTTGTTTTAAGACCAAAACGAATCAATATTTTCATTTAACAAAAAAGTTCACAGGGGCCACATACGAAAACAATACTGTGAAAAAATCCTAATTGTGGAGTACTACCATAATGCTTTTGCATTTTTTGAAAATTTAACATGAGTTGCATTTTTCTCTTCTTGAGTATGTAACCACTTGAGGAATACCGGATATTATGTTTTTTTTTTGTGTTTTACCATAGTAACGCATGCTCAAAGACGGAAGCCCTTTTCTGATCAAGCTCTTTTTTGGACATTTTCCTGCAATAACGTTAGATTCTTTCCCCGTTTGTTTTGAATCAAATTTTGTATTTTCGTAACAAAATTGGCATTCTGTTGAGCTTAAGTCATTTTCTAGCCTATTTCAAACATATTTGTGAAAATTTGGAAGATTTCCGTGAAAAAATCTGCAATAATGGCGTCCATGGAAACACATCATCAAAATTTGCTTAACATTTGCATAGCAAGCTAAAATGCCTTGCGTTTCTATTCAAGCCGACTAAAAATTACAATTCTATGATTTACATACGGGGAAATATACTATATTGTGTAATTTTTATTTCTTCCGGGGAAATTATTAACGTTGTTAGCGTTACATACAGCATAACCAGCTGTACAAAATATAACGTTATTGACGATATTTTCAAAAATAAGCATGTTTGGTTGCTATGGGCATTAATGCTTAATAACTGATATTTTTCCCAAAATTTTTGAAACAAGTAATTCTCAAATATATAAGCTTTATTTTCAACAATTAAACCAAGGACTAAAATCAAGATATATTCTCAAAATTTTAATGAGAATAATGCCATATGGTAGTACTCCACAATTAATTTATTTAGCTAATTTTTGCATGTGCTCGACGTTGACTATTTTGTCCCGGGTTCTTGTAATCGCTTAAACTGCTATTTGCACTTTAAACTAGGTGGTGTTCCAAACTCCAGGCATGTTTAGTCGTGTTTAGTGCCGTATTTGGTTTCTTTGTTGTACTCGTTGCCCCTAGCAACTCTTAACATTTGTCAAAAATGTCGGGACAAAAATACGCAAAAATCGGGGTTTTGTCCCTTTTTTGAACGTTGCCAGTAGTCGAGCTTTCGGTTCAGGTGAAACGTAACATGTATGAAATGAAAGCCCGAAAACAGTCCTTTCTTTTAAGACCAAATAAACCTATCCGACTTCGGCTCTTTTTTCCGCTAAAATTGTTCAAACTTAAAAATCTAAAAATAGCACATTTAAATTTAAGCCCATCCGCTGGTCACCATGCACACCCGGAAGCGACGCTTTATGATCATTGGTATTGATTTTTTCGAAATTATTCTTTAAAACAATAACCGTGGATCGTAATTTTTATATAACGGGTCCAGATTTTTTATTTGTCTTGTTTTAAGACCAAAACGAATCAATATTTTCATTTAACAAAAAAGTTCACAGGGGCCACATACGAAAACAATACTGTGAAAAAATCCTAATTGTGGAGTACTACCATAATGCTTTTGCATTTTTTGAAAATTTAACATGAGTTGCATTTTTCTCTTCTTGAGTATGTAACCACTTGAGGAATACCGGATATTATGTTTTTTTTTTGTGTTTTACCATAGTAACGCATGCTCAAAGACGGAAGCCCTTTTCTGATCAAGCTCTTTTTTGGACATTTTCCTGCAATAACGTTAGATTCTTTCCCCGTTTGTTTTGAATCAAATTTTGTATTTTCGTAACAAAATTGGCATTCTGTTGAGCTTAAGTCATTTTCTAGCCTATTTCAAACATATTTGTGAAAATTTGGAAGATTTCCGTGAAAAAATCTGCAATAATGGCGTCCATGGAAACACATCATCAAAATTTGCTTAACATTTGCATAGCAAGCTAAAATGCCTTGCGTTTCTATTCAAGCCGACTAAAAATTACAATTCTATGATTTACATACGGGGAAATATACTATATTGTGTAATTTTTATTTCTTCCGGGGAAATTATTAACGTTGTTAGCGTTACATACAGCATAACCAGCTGTACAAAATATAACGTTATTGACGATATTTTCAAAAATAAGCATGTTTGGTTGCTATGGGCATTAATGCTTAATAACTGATATTTTTCCCAAAATTTTTGAAACAAGTAATTCTCAAATATATAAGCTTTATTTTCAACAATTAAACCAAGGACTAAAATCAAGATATATTCTCAAAATTTTAATGAGAATAATGCCATATGGTAGTACTCCACAATTAATTTATTTAGCTAATTTTTGCATGTGCTCGACGTTGACTATTTTGTCCCGGGTTCTTGTAATCGCTTAAACTGCTATTTGCACTTTAAACTAGGTGGTGTTCCAAACTCCAGGCATGTTTAGTCGTGTTTAGTGCCGTATTTGGTTTCTTTGTTGTACTCGTTGTCCCTAGCAACTCTTAACATTTGTCAAAAATGTCGGGACAAAAATACGCAAAAATCGGGGTTTTGTCCCTTTTTTGAACGTTGCCAGTAGTCGAGCTTTCGGTTCAGGTGAAACGTAACATGTATGAAATGAAAGCCCGAAAACAGTCCTTTCTTTTAAGACCAAATAAACCTATCCGACTTCGGCTCTTTTTTCCGCTAAAATTGTTCAAACTTAAAAATCTAAAAATAGCACATTTAAATTTAAGCCCATCCGCTGGTCACCATGCACACCCGGAAGCGACGCTTTATGATCATTGGTATTGATTTTTTCGAAATTATTCTTTAAAACAATAACCGTGGATCGTAATTTTTATATAACGGGTCCAGATTTTTTATTTGTCTTGTTTTAAGACCAAAACGAATCAATATTTTCATTTAACAAAAAAGTTCACAGGGGCCACATACGAAAACAATACTGTGAAAAAATCCTAATTGTGGAGTACTACCATAATGCTTTTGCATTTTTTGAAAATTTAACATGAGTTGCATTTTTCTCTTCTTGAGTATGTAACCACTTGAGGAATACCGGATATTATGTTTTTTTTTGTGTTTTACCATAGTAACGCATGCTCAAAGACGGAAGCCCTTTTCTGATCAAGCTCTTTTTTGGACATTTTCCTGCAATAACGTTAGATTCTTTCCCCGTTTGTTTTGAATCAAATTTTGTATTTTCGTAACAAAATTGGCATTCTGTTGAGCTTAAGTCATTTTCTAGCCTATTTCAAACATATTTGTGAAAATTTGGAAGATTTCCGTGAAAAAATCTGCAATAATGGCGTCCATGGAAACACATCATCAAAATTTGCTTAACATTTGCATAGCAAGCTAAAATGCCTTGCGTTTCTATTCAAGCCGACTAAAAATTACAATTCTATGATTTACATACGGGGAAATATACTATATTGTGTAATTTTTATTTCTTCCGGGGAAATTATTAACGTTGTTAGCGTTACATACAGCATAACCAGCTGTACAAAATATAACGTTATTGACGATATTTTCAAAAATAAGCATGTTTGGTTGCTATGGGCATTAATGCTTAATAACTGATATTTTTCCCAAAATTTTTGAAACAAGTAATTCTCAAATATATAAGCTTTATTTTCAACAATTAAACCAAGGACTAAAATCAAGATATATTCTCAAAATTTTAATGAGAATAATGCCATATGGTAGTACTCCACAATTAATTTATTTAGCTAATTTTTGCATGTGCTCGACGTTGACTATTTTGTCCCGGGTTCTTGTAATCGCTTAAACTGCTATTTGCACTTTAAACTAGGTGGTGTTCCAAACTCCAGGCATGTTTAGTCGTGTTTAGTGCCGTATTTGGTTTCTTTGTTGTACTCGTTGCCCCTAGCAACTCTTAACATTTGTCAAAAATGTCGGGACAAAAATACGCAAAAATCGGGGTTTTGTCCCTTTTTTGAACGTTGCCAGTAGTCGAGCTTTCGGTTCAGGTGAAACGTAACATGTATGAAATGAAAGCCCGAAAACAGTCCTTTCTTTTAAGACCAAATAAACCTATCCGACTTCGGCTCTTTTTTCCGCTAAAATTGTTCAAACTTAAAAATCTAAAAATAGCACATTTAAATTTAAGCCCATCCGCTGGTCACCATGCACACCCGGAAGCGACGCTTTATGATCATTGGTATTGATTTTTTCGAAATTATTCTTTAAAACAATAACCGTGGATCGTAATTTTTATATAACGGGTCCAGATTTTTTATTTGTCTTGTTTTAAGACCAAAACGAATCAATATTTTCATTTAACAAAAAAGTTCACAGGGGCCACATACGAAAACAATACTGTGAAAAAATCCTAATTGTGGAGTACTACCATAATGCTTTTGCATTTTTTGAAAATTTAACATGAGTTGCATTTTTCTCTTCTTGAGTATGTAACCACTTGAGGAATACCGGATATTATGTTTTTTTTTTGTGTTTTACCATAGTAACGCATGCTCAAAGACGGAAGCCCTTTTCTGATCAAGCTCTTTTTTGGACATTTTCCTGCAATAACGTTAGATTCTTTCCCCGTTTGTTTTGAATCAAATTTTGTATTTTCGTAACAAAATTGGCATTCTGTTGAGCTTAAGTCATTTTCTAGCCTATTTCAAACATATTTGTGAAAATTTGGAAGATTTCCGTGAAAAAATCTGCAATAATGGCGTCCATGGAAACACATCATCAAAATTTGCTTAACATTTGCATAGCAAGCTAAAATGCCTTGCGTTTCTATTCAAGCCGACTAAAAATTACAATTCTATGATTTACATACGGGGAAATATACTATATTGTGTAATTTTTATTTCTTCCGGGGAAATTATTAACGTTGTTAGCGTTACATACAGCATAACCAGCTGTACAAAATATAACGTTATTGACGATATTTTCAAAAATAAGCATGTTTGGTTGCTATGGGCATTAATGCTTAATAACTGATATTTTTCCCAAAATTTTTGAAACAAGTAATTCTCAAATATATAAGCTTTATTTTCAACAATTAAACCAAGGACTAAAATCAAGATATATTCTCAAAATTTTAATGAGAATAATGCCATATGGTAGTACTCCACAATTAATTTATTTAGCTAATTTTTGCATGTGCTCGACGTTGACTATTTTGTCCCGGGTTCTTGTAATCGCTTAAACTGCTATTTGCACTTTAAACTAGGTGGTGTTCCAAACTCCAGGCATGTTTAGTCGTGTTTAGTGCCGTATTTGGTTTCTTTGTTGTACTCGTTGCCCCTAGCAACTCTTAACATTTGTCAAAAATGTCGGGACAAAAATACGCAAAAATCGGGGTTTTGTCCCTTTTTTGAACGTTGCCAGTAGTCGAGCTTTCGGTTCAGGTGAAACGTAACATGTATGAAATGAAAGCCCGAAAACAGTCCTTTCTTTTAAGACCAAATAAACCTATCCGACTTCGGCTCTTTTTTCCGCTAAAATTGTTCAAACTTAAAAATCTAAAAATAGCACATTTAAATTTAAGCCCATCCGCTGGTCACCATGCACACCCGGAAGCGACGCTTTATGATCATTGGTATTGATTTTTTCGAAATTATTCTTTAAAACAATAACCGTGGATCGTAATTTTTATATAACGGGTCCAGATTTTTTATTTGTCTTGTTTTAAGACCAAAACGAATCAATATTTTCATTTAACAAAAAAGTTCACAGGGGCCACATACGAAAACAATACTGTGAAAAAATCCTAATTGTGGAGTACTACCATAATGCTTTTGCATTTTTTGAAAATTTAACATGAGTTGCATTTTTCTCTTCTTGAGTATGTAACCACTTGAGGAATACCGGATATTATGTTTTTTTTTTGTGTTTTACCATAGTAACGCATGCTCAAAGACGGAAGCCCTTTTCTGATCAAGCTCTTTTTTGGACATTTTCCTGCAATAACGTTAGATTCTTTCCCCGTTTGTTTTGAATCAAATTTTGTATTTTCGTAACAAAATTGGCATTCTGTTGAGCTTAAGTCATTTTCTAGCCTATTTCAAACATATTTGTGAAAATTTGGAAGATTTCCGTGAAAAAATCTGCAATAATGGCGTCCATGGAAACACATCATCAAAATTTGCTTAACATTTGCATAGCAAGCTAAAATGCCTTGCGTTTCTATTCAAGCCGACTAAAAATTACAATTCTATGATTTACATACGGGGAAATATACTATATTGTGTAATTTTTATTTCTTCCGGGGAAATTATTAACGTTGTTAGCGTTACATACAGCATAACCAGCTGTACAAAATATAACGTTATTGACGATATTTTCAAAAATAAGCATGTTTGGTTGCTATGGGCATTAATGCTTAATAACTGATATTTTTCCCAAAATTTTTGAAACAAGTAATTCTCAAATATATAAGCTTTATTTTCAACAATTAAACCAAGGACTAAAATCAAGATATATTCTCAAAATTTTAATGAGAATAATGCCATATGGTAGTACTCCACAATTAATTTATTTAGCTAATTTTTGCATGTGCTCGACGTTGACTATTTTGTCCCGGGTTCTTGTAATCGCTTAAACTGCTATTTGCACTTTAAACTAGGTGGTGTTCCAAACTCCAGGCATGTTTAGTCGTGTTTAGTGCCGTATTTGGTTTCTTTGTTGTACTCGTTGCCCCTAGCAACTCTTAACATTTGTCAAAAATGTCGGGACAAAAATACGCAAAAATCGGGGTTTTGTCCCTTTTTTGAACGTTGCCAGTAGTCGAGCTTTCGGTTCAGGTGAAACGTAACATGTATGAAATGAAAGCCCGAAAACAGTCCTTTCTTTTAAGACCAAATAAACCTATCCGACTTCGGCTCTTTTTTCCGCTAAAATTGTTCAAACTTAAAAATCTAAAAATAGCACATTTAAATTTAAGCCCATCCGCTGGTCACCATGCACACCCGGAAGCGACGCTTTATGATCATTGGTATTGATTTTTTCGAAATTATTCTTTAAAACAATAACCGTGGATCGTAATTTTTATATAACGGGTCCAGATTTTTTATTTGTCTTGTTTTAAGACCAAAACGAATCAATATTTTCATTTAACAAAAAAGTTCACAGGGGCCACATACGAAAACAATACTGTGAAAAAATCCTAATTGTGGAGTACTACCATAATGCTTTTGCATTTTTTGAAAATTTAACATGAGTTGCATTTTTCTCTTCTTGAGTATGTAACCACTTGAGGAATACCGGATATTATGTTTTTTTTTTGTGTTTTACCATAGTAACGCATGCTCAAAGACGGAAGCCCTTTTCTGATCAAGCTCTTTTTTGGACATTTTCCTGCAATAACGTTAGATTCTTTCCCCGTTTGTTTTGAATCAAATTTTGTATTTTCGTAACAAAATTGGCATTCTGTTGAGCTTAAGTCATTTTCTAGCCTATTTCAAACATATTTGTGAAAATTTGGAAGATTTCCGTGAAAAAATCTGCAATAATGGCGTCCATGGAAACACATCATCAAAATTTGCTTAACATTTGCATAGCAAGCTAAAATGCCTTGCGTTTCTATTCAAGCCGACTAAAAATTACAATTCTATGATTTACATACGGGGAAATATACTATATTGTGTAATTTTTATTTCTTCCGGGGAAATTATTAACGTTGTTAGCGTTACATACAGCATAACCAGCTGTACAAAATATAACGTTATTGACGATATTTTCAAAAATAAGCATGTTTGGTTGCTATGGGCATTAATGCTTAATAACTGATATTTTTCCCAAAATTTTTGAAACAAGTAATTCTCAAATATATAAGCTTTATTTTCAACAATTAAACCAAGGACTAAAATCAAGATATATTCTCAAAATTTTAATGAGAATAATGCCATATGGTAGTACTCCACAATTAATTTATTTAGCTAATTTTTGCATGTGCTCGACGTTGACTATTTTGTCCCGGGTTCTTGTAATCGCTTAAACTGCTATTTGCACTTTAAACTAGGTGGTGTTCCAAACTCCAGGCATGTTTAGTCGTGTTTAGTGCCGTATTTGGTTTCTTTGTTGTACTCGTTGCCCCTAGCAACTCTTAACATTTGTCAAAAATGTCGGGACAAAAATACGCAAAAATCGGGGTTTTGTCCCTTTTTTGAACGTTGCCAGTAGTCGAGCTTTCGGTTCAGGTGAAACGTAACATGTATGAAATGAAAGCCCGAAAACAGTCCTTTCTTTTAAGACCAAATAAACCTATCCGACTTCGGCTCTTTTTTCCGCTAAAATTGTTCAAACTTAAAAATCTAAAAATAGCACATTTAAATTTAAGCCCATCCGCTGGTCACCATGCACACCCGGAAGCGACGCTTTATGATCATTGGTATTGATTTTTTCGAAATTATTCTTTAAAACAATAACCGTGGATCGTAATTTTTATATAACGGGTCCAGATTTTTTATTTGTCTTGTTTTAAGACCAAAACGAATCAATATTTTCATTTAACAAAAAAGTTCACAGGGGCCACATACGAAAACAATACTGTGAAAAAATCCTAATTGTGGAGTACTACCATAATGCTTTTGCATTTTTTGAAAATTTAACATGAGTTGCATTTTTCTCTTCTTGAGTATGTAACCACTTGAGGAATACCGGATATTATGTTTTTTTTTTGTGTTTTACCATAGTAACGCATGCTCAAAGACGGAAGCCCTTTTCTGATCAAGCTCTTTTTTGGACATTTTCCTGCAATAACGTTAGATTCTTTCCCCGTTTGTTTTGAATCAAATTTTGTATTTTCGTAACAAAATTGGCATTCTGTTGAGCTTAAGTCATTTTCTAGCCTATTTCAAACATATTTGTGAAAATTTGGAAGATTTCCGTGAAAAAATCTGCAATAATGGCGTCCATGGAAACACATCATCAAAATTTGCTTAACATTTGCATAGCAAGCTAAAATGCCTTGCGTTTCTATTCAAGCCGACTAAAAATTACAATTCTATGATTTACATACGGGGAAATATACTATATTGTGTAATTTTTATTTCTTCCGGGGAAATTATTAACGTTGTTAGCGTTACATACAGCATAACCAGCTGTACAAAATATAACGTTATTGACGATATTTTCAAAAATAAGCATGTTTGGTTGCTATGGGCATTAATGCTTAATAACTGATATTTTTCCCAAAATTTTTGAAACAAGTAATTCTCAAATATATAAGCTTTATTTTCAACAATTAAACCAAGGACTAAAATCAAGATATATTCTCAAAATTTTAATGAGAATAATGCCATATGGTAGTACTCCACAATTAATTTATTTAGCTAATTTTTGCATGTGCTCGACGTTGACTATTTTGTCCCGGGTTCTTGTAATCGCTTAAACTGCTATTTGCACTTTAAACTAGGTGGTGTTCCAAACTCCAGGCATGTTTAGTCGTGTTTAGTGCCGTATTTGGTTTCTTTGTTGTACTCGTTGCCCCTAGCAACTCTTAACATTTGTCAAAAATGTCGGGACAAAAATACGCAAAAATCGGGGTTTTGTCCCTTTTTTGAACGTTGCCAGTAGTCGAGCTTTCGGTTCAGGTGAAACGTAACATGTATGAAATGAAAGCCCGAAAACAGTCCTTTCTTTTAAGACCAAATAAACCTATCCGACTTCGGCTCTTTTTTCCGCTAAAATTGTTCAAACTTAAAAATCTAAAAATAGCACATTTAAATTTAAGCCCATCCGCTGGTCACCATGCACACCCGGAAGCGACGCTTTATGATCATTGGTATTGATTTTTTCGAAATTATTCTTTAAAACAATAACCGTGGATCGTAATTTTTATATAACGGGTCCAGATTTTTTATTTGTCTTGTTTTAAGACCAAAACGAATCAATATTTTCATTTAACAAAAAAGTTCACAGGGGCCACATACGAAAACAATACTGTGAAAAAATCCTAATTGTGGAGTACTACCATAATGCTTTTGCATTTTTTGAAAATTTAACATGAGTTGCATTTTTCTCTTCTTGAGTATGTAACCACTTGAGGAATACCGGATATTATGTTTTTTTTTTGTGTTTTACCATAGTAACGCATGCTCAAAGACGGAAGCCCTTTTCTGATCAAGCTCTTTTTTGGACATTTTCCTGCAATAACGTTAGATTCTTTCCCCGTTTGTTTTGAATCAAATTTTGTATTTTCGTAACAAAATTGGCATTCTGTTGAGCTTAAGTCATTTTCTAGCCTATTTCAAACATATTTGTGAAAATTTGGAAGATTTCCGTGAAAAAATCTGCAATAATGGCGTCCATGGAAACACATCATCAAAATTTGCTTAACATTTGCATAGCAAGCTAAAATGCCTTGCGTTTCTATTCAAGCCGACTAAAAATTACAATTCTATGATTTACATACGGGGAAATATACTATATTGTGTAATTTTTATTTCTTCCGGGGAAATTATTAACGTTGTTAGCGTTACATACAGCATAACCAGCTGTACAAAATATAACGTTATTGACGATATTTTCAAAAATAAGCATGTTTGGTTGCTATGGGCATTAATGCTTAATAACTGATATTTTTCCCAAAATTTTTGAAACAAGTAATTCTCAAATATATAAGCTTTATTTTCAACAATTAAACCAAGGACTAAAATCAAGATATATTCTCAAAATTTTAATGAGAATAATGCCATATGGTAGTACTCCACAATTAATTTATTTAGCTAATTTTTGCATGTGCTCGACGTTGACTATTTTGTCCCGGGTTCTTGTAATCGCTTAAACTGCTATTTGCACTTTAAACTAGGTGGTGTTCCAAACTCCAGGCATGTTTAGTCGTGTTTAGTGCCGTATTTGGTTTCTTTGTTGTACTCGTTGCCCCTAGCAACTCTTAACATTTGTCAAAAATGTCGGGACAAAAATACGCAAAAATCGGGGTTTTGTCCCTTTTTTGAACGTTGCCAGTAGTCGAGCTTTCGGTTCAGGTGAAACGTAACATGTATGAAATGAAAGCCCGAAAACAGTCCTTTCTTTTAAGACCAAATAAACCTATCCGACTTCGGCTCTTTTTTCCGCTAAAATTGTTCAAACTTAAAAATCTAAAAATAGCACATTTAAATTTAAGCCCATCCGCTGGTCACCATGCACACCCGGAAGCGACGCTTTATGATCATTGGTATTGATTTTTTCGAAATTATTCTTTAAAACAATAACCGTGGATCGTAATTTTTATATAACGGGTCCAGATTTTTTATTTGTCTTGTTTTAAGACCAAAACGAATCAATATTTTCATTTAACAAAAAAGTTCACAGGGGCCACATACGAAAACAATACTGTGAAAAAATCCTAATTGTGGAGTACTACCATAATGCTTTTGCATTTTTTGAAAATTTAACATGAGTTGCATTTTTCTCTTCTTGAGTATGTAACCACTTGAGGAATACCGGATATTATGTTTTTTTTTTGTGTTTTACCATAGTAACGCATGCTCAAAGACGGAAGCCCTTTTCTGATCAAGCTCTTTTTTGGACATTTTCCTGCAATAACGTTAGATTCTTTCCCCGTTTGTTTTGAATCAAATTTTGTATTTTCGTAACAAAATTGGCATTCTGTTGAGCTTAAGTCATTTTCTAGCCTATTTCAAACATATTTGTGAAAATTTGGAAGATTTCCGTGAAAAAATCTGCAATAATGGCGTCCATGGAAACACATCATCAAAATTTGCTTAACATTTGCATAGCAAGCTAAAATGCCTTGCGTTTCTATTCAAGCCGACTAAAAATTACAATTCTATGATTTACATACGGGGAAATATACTATATTGTGTAATTTTTATTTCTTCCGGGGAAATTATTAACGTTGTTAGCGTTACATACAGCATAACCAGCTGTACAAAATATAACGTTATTGACGATATTTTCAAAAATAAGCATGTTTGGTTGCTATGGGCATTAATGCTTAATAACTGATATTTTTCCCAAAATTTTTGAAACAAGTAATTCTCAAATATATAAGCTTTATTTTCAACAATTAAACCAAGGACTAAAATCAAGATATATTCTCAAAATTTTAATGAGAATAATGCCATATGGTAGTACTCCACAATTAATTTATTTAGCTAATTTTTGCATGTGCTCGACGTTGACTATTTTGTCCCGGGTTCTTGTAATCGCTTAAACTGCTATTTGCACTTTAAACTAGGTGGTGTTCCAAACTCCAGGCATGTTTAGTCGTGTTTAGTGCCGTATTTGGTTTCTTTGTTGTACTCGTTGCCCCTAGCAACTCTTAACATTTGTCAAAAATGTCGGGACAAAAATACGCAAAAATCGGGGTTTTGTCCCTTTTTTGAACGTTGCCAGTAGTCGAGCTTTCGGTTCAGGTGAAACGTAACATGTATGAAATGAAAGCCCGAAAACAGTCCTTTCTTTTAAGACCAAATAAACCTATCCGACTTCGGCTCTTTTTTCCGCTAAAATTGTTCAAACTTAAAAATCTAAAAATAGCACATTTAAATTTAAGCCCATCCGCTGGTCACCATGCACACCCGGAAGCGACGCTTTATGATCATTGGTATTGATTTTTTCGAAATTATTCTTTAAAACAATAACCGTGGATCGTAATTTTTATATAACGGGTCCAGATTTTTTATTTGTCTTGTTTTAAGACCAAAACGAATCAATATTTTCATTTAACAAAAAAGTTCACAGGGGCCACATACGAAAACAATACTGTGAAAAAATCCTAATTGTGGAGTACTACCATAATGCTTTTGCATTTTTTGAAAATTTAACATGAGTTGCATTTTTCTCTTCTTGAGTATGTAACCACTTGAGGAATACCGGATATTATGTTTTTTTTTTGTGTTTTACCATAGTAACGCATGCTCAAAGACGGAAGCCCTTTTCTGATCAAGCTCTTTTTTGGACATTTTCCTGCAATAACGTTAGATTCTTTCCCCGTTTGTTTTGAATCAAATTTTGTATTTTCGTAACAAAATTGGCATTCTGTTGAGCTTAAGTCATTTTCTAGCCTATTTCAAACATATTTGTGAAAATTTGGAAGATTTCCGTGAAAAAATCTGCAATAATGGCGTCCATGGAAACACATCATCAAAATTTGCTTAACATTTGCATAGCAAGCTAAAATGCCTTGCGTTTCTATTCAAGCCGACTAAAAATTACAATTCTATGATTTACATACGGGGAAATATACTATATTGTGTAATTTTTATTTCTTCCGGGGAAATTATTAACGTTGTTAGCGTTACATACAGCATAACCAGCTGTACAAAATATAACGTTATTGACGATATTTTCAAAAATAAGCATGTTTGGTTGCTATGGGCATTAATGCTTAATAACTGATATTTTTCCCAAAATTTTTGAAACAAGTAATTCTCAAATATATAAGCTTTATTTTCAACAATTAAACCAAGGACTAAAATCAAGATATATTCTCAAAATTTTAATGAGAATAATGCCATATGGTAGTACTCCACAATTAATTTATTTAGCTAATTTTTGCATGTGCTCGACGTTGACTATTTTGTCCCGGGTTCTTGTAATCGCTTAAACTGCTATTTGCACTTTAAACTAGGTGGTGTTCCAAACTCCAGGCATGTTTAGTCGTGTTTAGTGCCGTATTTGGTTTCTTTGTTGTACTCGTTGCCCCTAGCAACTCTTAACATTTGTCAAAAATGTCGGGACAAAAATACGCAAAAATCGGGGTTTTGTCCCTTTTTTGAACGTTGCCAGTAGTCGAGCTTTCGGTTCAGGTGAAACGTAACATGTATGAAATGAAAGCCCGAAAACAGTCCTTTCTTTTAAGACCAAATAAACCTATCCGACTTCGGCTCTTTTTTCCGCTAAAATTGTTCAAACTTAAAAATCTAAAAATAGCACATTTAAATTTAAGCCCATCCGCTGGTCACCATGCACACCCGGAAGCGACGCTTTATGATCATTGGTATTGATTTTTTCGAAATTATTCTTTAAAACAATAACCGTGGATCGTAATTTTTATATAACGGGTCCAGATTTTTTATTTGTCTTGTTTTAAGACCAAAACGAATCAATATTTTCATTTAACAAAAAAGTTCACAGGGGCCACATACGAAAACAATACTGTGAAAAAATCCTAATTGTGGAGTACTACCATAATGCTTTTGCATTTTTTGAAAATTTAACATGAGTTGCATTTTTCTCTTCTTGAGTATGTAACCACTTGAGGAATACCGGATATTATGTTTTTTTTTTGTGTTTTACCATAGTAACGCATGCTCAAAGACGGAAGCCCTTTTCTGATCAAGCTCTTTTTTGGACATTTTCCTGCAATAACGTTAGATTCTTTCCCCGTTTGTTTTGAATCAAATTTTGTATTTTCGTAACAAAATTGGCATTCTGTTGAGCTTAAGTCATTTTCTAGCCTATTTCAAACATATTTGTGAAAATTTGGAAGATTTCCGTGAAAAAATCTGCAATAATGGCGTCCATGGAAACACATCATCAAAATTTGCTTAACATTTGCATAGCAAGCTAAAATGCCTTGCGTTTCTATTCAAGCCGACTAAAAATTACAATTCTATGATTTACATACGGGGAAATATACTATATTGTGTAATTTTTATTTCTTCCGGGGAAATTATTAACGTTGTTAGCGTTACATACAGCATAACCAGCTGTACAAAATATAACGTTATTGACGATATTTTCAAAAATAAGCATGTTTGGTTGCTATGGGCATTAATGCTTAATAACTGATATTTTTCCCAAAATTTTTGAAACAAGTAATTCTCAAATATATAAGCTTTATTTTCAACAATTAAACCAAGGACTAAAATCAAGATATATTCTCAAAATTTTAATGAGAATAATGCCATATGGTAGTACTCCACAATTAATTTATTTAGCTAATTTTTGCATGTGCTCGACGTTGACTATTTTGTCCCGGGTTCTTGTAATCGCTTAAACTGCTATTTGCACTTTAAACTAGGTGGTGTTCCAAACTCCAGGCATGTTTAGTCGTGTTTAGTGCCGTATTTGGTTTCTTTGTTGTACTCGTTGCCCCTAGCAACTCTTAACATTTGTCAAAAATGTCGGGACAAAAATACGCAAAAATCGGGGTTTTGTCCCTTTTTTGAACGTTGCCAGTAGTCGAGCTTTCGGTTCAGGTGAAACGTAACATGTATGAAATGAAAGCCCGAAAACAGTCCTTTCTTTTAAGACCAAATAAACCTATCCGACTTCGGCTCTTTTTTCCGCTAAAATTGTTCAAACTTAAAAATCTAAAAATAGCACATTTAAATTTAAGCCCATCCGCTGGTCACCATGCACACCCGGAAGCGACGCTTTATGATCATTGGTATTGATTTTTTCGAAATTATTCTTTAAAACAATAACCGTGGATCGTAATTTTTATATAACGGGTCCAGATTTTTTATTTGTCTTGTTTTAAGACCAAAACGAATCAATATTTTCATTTAACAAAAAAGTTCACAGGGGCCACATACGAAAACAATACTGTGAAAAAATCCTAATTGTGGAGTACTACCATAATGCTTTTGCATTTTTTGAAAATTTAACATGAGTTGCATTTTTCTCTTCTTGAGTATGTAACCACTTGAGGAATACCGGATATTATGTTTTTTTTTTGTGTTTTACCATAGTAACGCATGCTCAAAGACGGAAGCCCTTTTCTGATCAAGCTCTTTTTTGGACATTTTCCTGCAATAACGTTAGATTCTTTCCCCGTTTGTTTTGAATCAAATTTTGTATTTTCGTAACAAAATTGGCATTCTGTTGAGCTTAAGTCATTTTCTAGCCTATTTCAAACATATTTGTGAAAATTTGGAAGATTTCCGTGAAAAAATCTGCAATAATGGCGTCCATGGAAACACATCATCAAAATTTGCTTAACATTTGCATAGCAAGCTAAAATGCCTTGCGTTTCTATTCAAGCCGACTAAAAATTACAATTCTATGATTTACATACGGGGAAATATACTATATTGTGTAATTTTTATTTCTTCCGGGGAAATTATTAACGTTGTTAGCGTTACATACAGCATAACCAGCTGTACAAAATATAACGTTATTGACGATATTTTCAAAAATAAGCATGTTTGGTTGCTATGGGCATTAATGCTTAATAACTGATATTTTTCCCAAAATTTTTGAAACAAGTAATTCTCAAATATATAAGCTTTATTTTCAACAATTAAACCAAGGACTAAAATCAAGATATATTCTCAAAATTTTAATGAGAATAATGCCATATGGTAGTACTCCACAATTAATTTATTTAGCTAATTTTTGCATGTGCTCGACGTTGACTATTTTGTCCCGGGTTCTTGTAATCGCTTAAACTGCTATTTGCACTTTAAACTAGGTGGTGTTCCAAACTCCAGGCATGTTTAGTCGTGTTTAGTGCCGTATTTGGTTTCTTTGTTGTACTCGTTGCCCCTAGCAACTCTTAACATTTGTCAAAAATGTCGGGACAAAAATACGCAAAAATCGGGGTTTTGTCCCTTTTTTGAACGTTGCCAGTAGTCGAGCTTTCGGTTCAGGTGAAACGTAACATGTATGAAATGAAAGCCCGAAAACAGTCCTTTCTTTTAAGACCAAATAAACCTATCCGACTTCGGCTCTTTTTTCCGCTAAAATTGTTCAAACTTAAAAATCTAAAAATAGCACATTTAAATTTAAGCCCATCCGCTGGTCACCATGCACACCCGGAAGCGACGCTTTATGATCATTGGTATTGATTTTTTCGAAATTATTCTTTAAAACAATAACCGTGGATCGTAATTTTTATATAACGGGTCCAGATTTTTTATTTGTCTTGTTTTAAGACCAAAACGAATCAATATTTTCATTTAACAAAAAAGTTCACAGGGGCCACATACGAAAACAATACTGTGAAAAAATCCTAATTGTGGAGTACTACCATAATGCTTTTGCATTTTTTGAAAATTTAACATGAGTTGCATTTTTCTCTTCTTGAGTATGTAACCACTTGAGGAATACCGGATATTATGTTTTTTTTTTGTGTTTTACCATAGTAACGCATGCTCAAAGACGGAAGCCCTTTTCTGATCAAGCTCTTTTTTGGACATTTTCCTGCAATAACGTTAGATTCTTTCCCCGTTTGTTTTGAATCAAATTTTGTATTTTCGTAACAAAATTGGCATTCTGTTGAGCTTAAGTCATTTTCTAGCCTATTTCAAACATATTTGTGAAAATTTGGAAGATTTCCGTGAAAAAATCTGCAATAATGGCGTCCATGGAAACACATCATCAAAATTTGCTTAACATTTGCATAGCAAGCTAAAATGCCTTGCGTTTCTATTCAAGCCGACTAAAAATTACAATTCTATGATTTACATACGGGGAAATATACTATATTGTGTAATTTTTATTTCTTCCGGGGAAATTATTAACGTTGTTAGCGTTACATACAGCATAACCAGCTGTACAAAATATAACGTTATTGACGATATTTTCAAAAATAAGCATGTTTGGTTGCTATGGGCATTAATGCTTAATAACTGATATTTTTCCCAAAATTTTTGAAACAAGTAATTCTCAAATATATAAGCTTTATTTTCAACAATTAAACCAAGGACTAAAATCAAGATATATTCTCAAAATTTTAATGAGAATAATGCCATATGGTAGTACTCCACAATTAATTTATTTAGCTAATTTTTGCATGTGCTCGACGTTGACTATTTTGTCCCGGGTTCTTGTAATCGCTTAAACTGCTATTTGCACTTTAAACTAGGTGGTGTTCCAAACTCCAGGCATGTTTAGTCGTGTTTAGTGCCGTATTTGGTTTCTTTGTTGTACTCGTTGCCCCTAGCAACTCTTAACATTTGTCAAAAATGTCGGGACAAAAATACGCAAAAATCGGGGTTTTGTCCCTTTTTTGAACGTTGCCAGTAGTCGAGCTTTCGGTTCAGGTGAAACGTAACATGTATGAAATGAAAGCCCGAAAACAGTCCTTTCTTTTAAGACCAAATAAACCTATCCGACTTCGGCTCTTTTTTCCGCTAAAATTGTTCAAACTTAAAAATCTAAAAATAGCACATTTAAATTTAAGCCCATCCGCTGGTCACCATGCACACCCGGAAGCGACGCTTTATGATCATTGGTATTGATTTTTTCGAAATTATTCTTTAAAACAATAACCGTGGATCGTAATTTTTATATAACGGGTCCAGATTTTTTATTTGTCTTGTTTTAAGACCAAAACGAATCAATATTTTCATTTAACAAAAAAGTTCACAGGGGCCACATACGAAAACAATACTGTGAAAAAATCCTAATTGTGGAGTACTACCATAATGCTTTTGCATTTTTTGAAAATTTAACATGAGTTGCATTTTTCTCTTCTTGAGTATGTAACCACTTGAGGAATACCGGATATTATGTTTTTTTTGTGTGTTTTACCATAGTAACGCATGCTCAAAGACGGAAGCCCTTTTCTGATCAAGCTCTTTTTTGGACATTTTCCTGCAATAACGTTAGATTCTTTCCCCGTTTGTTTTGAATCAAATTTTGTATTTTCGTAACAAAATTGGCATTCTGTTGAGCTTAAGTCATTTTCTAGCCTATTTCAAACATATTTGTGAAAATTTGGAAGATTTCCGTGAAAAAATCTGCAATAATGGCGTCCATGGAAACACATCATCAAAATTTGCTTAACATTTGCATAGCAAGCTAAAATGCCTTGCGTTTCTATTCAAGCCGACTAAAAATTACAATTCTATGATTTACATACGGGGAAATATACTATATTGTGTAATTTTTATTTCTTCCGGGGAAATTATTAACGTTGTTAGCGTTACATACAGCATAACCAGCTGTACAAAATATAACGTTATTGACGATATTTTCAAAAATAAGCATGTTTGGTTGCTATGGGCATTAATGCTTAATAACTGATATTTTTCCCAAAATTTTTGAAACAAGTAATTCTCAAATATATAAGCTTTATTTTCAACAATTAAACCAAGGACTAAAATCAAGATATATTCTCAAAATTTTAATGAGAATAATGCCATATGGTAGTACTCCACAATTAATTTATTTAGCTAATTTTTGCATGTGCTCGACGTTGACTATTTTGTCCCGGGTTCTTGTAATCGCTTAAACTGCTATTTGCACTTTAAACTAGGTGGTGTTCCAAACTCCAGGCATGTTTAGTCGTGTTTAGTGCCGTATTTGGTTTCTTTGTTGTACTCGTTGCCCCTAGCAACTCTTAACATTTGTCAAAAATGTCGGGACAAAAATACGCAAAAATCGGGGTTTTGTCCCTTTTTTGAACGTTGCCAGTAGTCGAGCTTTCGGTTCAGGTGAAACGTAACATGTATGAAATGAAAGCCCGAAAACAGTCCTTTCTTTTAAGACCAAATAAACCTATCCGACTTCGGCTCTTTTTTCCGCTAAAATTGTTCAAACTTAAAAATCTAAAAATAGCACATTTAAATTTAAGCCCATCCGCTGGTCACCATGCACACCCGGAAGCGACGCTTTATGATCATTGGTATTGATTTTTTCGAAATTATTCTTTAAAACAATAACCGTGGATCGTAATTTTTATATAACGGGTCCAGATTTTTTATTTGTCTTGTTTTAAGACCAAAACGAATCAATATTTTCATTTAACAAAAAAGTTCACAGGGGCCACATACGAAAACAATACTGTGAAAAAATCCTAATTGTGGAGTACTACCATAATGCTTTTGCATTTTTTGAAAATTTAACATGAGTTGCATTTTTCTCTTCTTGAGTATGTAACCACTTGAGGAATACCGGATATTATGTTTTTTTTTTGTGTTTTACCATAGTAACGCATGCTCAAAGACGGAAGCCCTTTTCTGATCAAGCTCTTTTTTGGACATTTTCCTGCAATAACGTTAGATTCTTTCCCCGTTTGTTTTGAATCAAATTTTGTATTTTCGTAACAAAATTGGCATTCTGTTGAGCTTAAGTCATTTTCTAGCCTATTTCAAACATATTTGTGAAAATTTGGAAGATTTCCGTGAAAAAATCTGCAATAATGGCGTCCATGGAAACACATCATCAAAATTTGCTTAACATTTGCATAGCAAGCTAAAATGCCTTGCGTTTCTATTCAAGCCGACTAAAAATTACAATTCTATGATTTACATACGGGGAAATATACTATATTGTGTAATTTTTATTTCTTCCGGGGAAATTATTAACGTTGTTAGCGTTACATACAGCATAACCAGCTGTACAAAATATAACGTTATTGACGATATTTTCAAAAATAAGCATGTTTGGTTGCTATGGGCATTAATGCTTAATAACTGATATTTTTCCCAAAATTTTTGAAACAAGTAATTCTCAAATATATAAGCTTTATTTTCAACAATTAAACCAAGGACTAAAATCAAGATATATTCTCAAAATTTTAATGAGAATAATGCCATATGGTAGTACTCCACAATTAATTTATTTAGCTAATTTTTGCATGTGCTCGACGTTGACTATTTTGTCCCGGGTTCTTGTAATCGCTTAAACTGCTATTTGCACTTTAAACTAGGTGGTGTTCCAAACTCCAGGCATGTTTAGTCGTGTTTAGTGCCGTATTTGGTTTCTTTGTTGTACTCGTTGCCCCTAGCAACTCTTAACATTTGTCAAAAATGTCGGGACAAAAATACGCAAAAATCGGGGTTTTGTCCCTTTTTTGAACGTTGCCAGTAGTCGAGCTTTCGGTTCAGGTGAAACGTAACATGTATGAAATGAAAGCCCGAAAACAGTCCTTTCTTTTAAGACCAAATAAACCTATCCGACTTCGGCTCTTTTTTCCGCTAAAATTGTTCAAACTTAAAAATCTAAAAATAGCACATTTAAATTTAAGCCCATCCGCTGGTCACCATGCACACCCGGAAGCGACGCTTTATGATCATTGGTATTGATTTTTTCGAAATTATTCTTTAAAACAATAACCGTGGATCGTAATTTTTATATAACGGGTCCAGATTTTTTATTTGTCTTGTTTTAAGACCAAAACGAATCAATATTTTCATTTAACAAAAAAGTTCACAGGGGCCACATACGAAAACAATACTGTGAAAAAATCCTAATTGTGGAGTACTACCATAATGCTTTTGCATTTTTTGAAAATTTAACATGAGTTGCATTTTTCTCTTCTTGAGTATGTAACCACTTGAGGAATACCGGATATTATGTTTTTTTTTTGTGTTTTACCATAGTAACGCATGCTCAAAGACGGAAGCCCTTTTCTGATCAAGCTCTTTTTTGGACATTTTCCTGCAATAACGTTAGATTCTTTCCCCGTTTGTTTTGAATCAAATTTTGTATTTTCGTAACAAAATTGGCATTCTGTTGAGCTTAAGTCATTTTCTAGCCTATTTCAAACATATTTGTGAAAATTTGGAAGATTTCCGTGAAAAAATCTGCAATAATGGCGTCCATGGAAACACATCATCAAAATTTGCTTAACATTTGCATAGCAAGCTAAAATGCCTTGCGTTTCTATTCAAGCCGACTAAAAATTACAATTCTATGATTTACATACGGGGAAATATACTATATTGTGTAATTTTTATTTCTTCCGGGGAAATTATTAACGTTGTTAGCGTTACATACAGCATAACCAGCTGTACAAAATATAACGTTATTGACGATATTTTCAAAAATAAGCATGTTTGGTTGCTATGGGCATTAATGCTTAATAACTGATATTTTTCCCAAAATTTTTGAAACAAGTAATTCTCAAATATATAAGCTTTATTTTCAACAATTAAACCAAGGACTAAAATCAAGATATATTCTCAAAATTTTAATGAGAATAATGCCATATGGTAGTACTCCACAATTAATTTATTTAGCTAATTTTTGCATGTGCTCGACGTTGACTATTTTGTCCCGGGTTCTTGTAATCGCTTAAACTGCTATTTGCACTTTAAACTAGGTGGTGTTCCAAACTCCAGGCATGTTTAGTCGTGTTTAGTGCCGTATTTGGTTTCTTTGTTGTACTCGTTGCCCCTAGCAACTCTTAACATTTGTCAAAAATGTCGGGACAAAAATACGCAAAAATCGGGGTTTTGTCCCTTTTTTGAACGTTGCCAGTAGTCGAGCTTTCGGTTCAGGTGAAACGTAACATGTATGAAATGAAAGCCCGAAAACAGTCCTTTCTTTTAAGACCAAATAAACCTATCCGACTTCGGCTCTTTTTTCCGCTAAAATTGTTCAAACTTAAAAATCTAAAAATAGCACATTTAAATTTAAGCCCATCCGCTGGTCACCATGCACACCCGGAAGCGACGCTTTATGATCATTGGTATTGATTTTTTCGAAATTATTCTTTAAAACAATAACCGTGGATCGTAATTTTTATATAACGGGTCCAGATTTTTTATTTGTCTTGTTTTAAGACCAAAACGAATCAATATTTTCATTTAACAAAAAAGTTCACAGGGGCCACATACGAAAACAATACTGTGAAAAAATCCTAATTGTGGAGTACTACCATAATGCTTTTGCATTTTTTGAAAATTTAACATGAGTTGCATTTTTCTCTTCTTGAGTATGTAACCACTTGAGGAATACCGGATATTATGTTTTTTTTTTGTGTTTTACCATAGTAACGCATGCTCAAAGACGGAAGCCCTTTTCTGATCAAGCTCTTTTTTGGACATTTTCCTGCAATAACGTTAGATTCTTTCCCCGTTTGTTTTGAATCAAATTTTGTATTTTCGTAACAAAATTGGCATTCTGTTGAGCTTAAGTCATTTTCTAGCCTATTTCAAACATATTTGTGAAAATTTGGAAGATTTCCGTGAAAAAATCTGCAATAATGGCGTCCATGGAAACACATCATCAAAATTTGCTTAACATTTGCATAGCAAGCTAAAATGCCTTGCGTTTCTATTCAAGCCGACTAAAAATTACAATTCTATGATTTACATACGGGGAAATATACTATATTGTGTAATTTTTATTTCTTCCGGGGAAATTATTAACGTTGTTAGCGTTACATACAGCATAACCAGCTGTACAAAATATAACGTTATTGACGATATTTTCAAAAATAAGCATGTTTGGTTGCTATGGGCATTAATGCTTAATAACTGATATTTTTCCCAAAATTTTTGAAACAAGTAATTCTCAAATATATAAGCTTTATTTTCAACAATTAAACCAAGGACTAAAATCAAGATATATTCTCAAAATTTTAATGAGAATAATGCCATATGGTAGTACTCCACAATTAATTTATTTAGCTAATTTTTGCATGTGCTCGACGTTGACTATTTTGTCCCGGGTTCTTGTAATCGCTTAAACTGCTATTTGCACTTTAAACTAGGTGGTGTTCCAAACTCCAGGCATGTTTAGTCGTGTTTAGTGCCGTATTTGGTTTCTTTGTTGTACTCGTTGCCCCTAGCAACTCTTAACATTTGTCAAAAATGTCGGGACAAAAATACGCAAAAATCGGGGTTTTGTCCCTTTTTTGAACGTTGCCAGTAGTCGAGCTTTCGGTTCAGGTGAAACGTAACATGTATGAAATGAAAGCCCGAAAACAGTCCTTTCTTTTAAGACCAAATAAACCTATCCGACTTCGGCTCTTTTTTCCGCTAAAATTGTTCAAACTTAAAAATCTAAAAATAGCACATTTAAATTTAAGCCCATCCGCTGGTCACCATGCACACCCGGAAGCGACGCTTTATGATCATTGGTATTGATTTTTTCGAAATTATTCTTTAAAACAATAACCGTGGATCGTAATTTTTATATAACGGGTCCAGATTTTTTATTTGTCTTGTTTTAAGACCAAAACGAATCAATATTTTCATTTAACAAAAAAGTTCACAGGGGCCACATACGAAAACAATACTGTGAAAAAATCCTAATTGTGGAGTACTACCATAATGCTTTTGCATTTTTTGAAAATTTAACATGAGTTGCATTTTTCTCTTCTTGAGTATGTAACCACTTGAGGAATACCGGATATTATGTTTTTTTTTTGTGTTTTACCATAGTAACGCATGCTCAAAGACGGAAGCCCTTTTCTGATCAAGCTCTTTATTGGACATTTTCCTGCAATAACGTTAGATTCTTTCCCCGTTTGTTTTGAATCAAATTTTGTATTTTCGTAACAAAATTGGCATTCTGTTGAGCTTAAGTCATTTTCTAGCCTATTTCAAACATATTTGTGAAAATTTGGAAGATTTCCGTGAAAAAATCTGCAATAATGGCGTCCATGGAAACACATCATCAAAATTTGCTTAACATTTGCATAGCAAGCTAAAATGCCTTGCGTTTCTATTCAAGCCGACTAAAAATTACAATTCTATGATTTACATACGGGGAAATATACTATATTGTGTAATTTTTATTTCTTCCGGGGAAATTATTAACGTTGTTAGCGTTACATACAGCATAACCAGCTGTACAAAATATAACGTTATTGACGATATTTTCAAAAATAAGCATGTTTGGTTGCTATGGGCATTAATGCTTAATAACTGATATTTTTCCCAAAATTTTTGAAACAAGTAATTCTCAAATATATAAGCTTTATTTTCAACAATTAAACCAAGGACTAAAATCAAGATATATTCTCAAAATTTTAATGAGAATAATGCCATATGGTAGTACTCCACAATTAATTTATTTAGCTAATTTTTGCATGTGCTCGACGTTGACTATTTTGTCCCGGGTTCTTGTAATCGCTTAAACTGCTATTTGCACTTTAAACTAGGTGGTGTTCCAAACTCCAGGCATGTTTAGTCGTGTTTAGTGCCGTATTTGGTTTCTTTGTTGTACTCGTTGCCCCTAGCAACTCTTAACATTTGTCAAAAATGTCGGGACAAAAATACGCAAAAATCGGGGTTTTGTCCCTTTTTTGAACGTTGCCAGTAGTCGAGCTTTCGGTTCAGGTGAAACGTAACATGTATGAAATGAAAGCCCGAAAACAGTCCTTTCTTTTAAGACCAAATAAACCTATCCGACTTCGGCTCTTTTTTCCGCTAAAATTGTTCAAACTTAAAAATCTAAAAATAGCACATTTAAATTTAAGCCCATCCGCTGGTCACCATGCACACCCGGAAGCGACGCTTTATGATCATTGGTATTGATTTTTTCGAAATTATTCTTTAAAACAATAACCGTGGATCGTAATTTTTATATAACGGGTCCAGATTTTTTATTTGTCTTGTTTTAAGACCAAAACGAATCAATATTTTCATTTAACAAAAAAGTTCACAGGGGCCACATACGAAAACAATACTGTGAAAAAATCCTAATTGTGGAGTACTACCATAATGCTTTTGCATTTTTTGAAAATTTAACATGAGTTGCATTTTTCTCTTCTTGAGTATGTAACCACTTGAGGAATACCGGATATTATGTTTTTTTTTTTGTGTTTTACCATAGTAACGCATGCTCAAAGACGGAAGCCCTTTTCTGATCAAGCTCTTTTTTGGACATTTTCCTGCAATAACGTTAGATTCTTTCCCCGTTTGTTTTGAATCAAATTTTGTATTTTCGTAACAAAATTGGCATTCTGTTGAGCTTAAGTCATTTTCTAGCCTATTTCAAACATATTTGTGAAAATTTGGAAGATTTCCGTGAAAAAATCTGCAATAATGGCGTCCATGGAAACACATCATCAAAATTTGCTTAACATTTGCATAGCAAGCTAAAATGCCTTGCGTTTCTATTCAAGCCGACTAAAAATTACAATTCTATGATTTACATACGGGGAAATATACTATATTGTGTAATTTTTATTTCTTCCGGGGAAATTATTAACGTTGTTAGCGTTACATACAGCATAACCAGCTGTACAAAATATAACGTTATTGACGATATTTTCAAAAATAAGCATGTTTGGTTGCTATGGGCATTAATGCTTAATAACTGATATTTTTCCCAAAATTTTTGAAACAAGTAATTCTCAAATATATAAGCTTTATTTTCAACAATTAAACCAAGGACTAAAATCAAGATATATTCTCAAAATTTTAATGAGAATAATGCCATATGGTAGTACTCCACAATTAATTTATTTAGCTAATTTTTGCATGTGCTCGACGTTGACTATTTTGTCCCGGGTTCTTGTAATCGCTTAAACTGCTATTTGCACTTTAAACTAGGTGGTGTTCCAAACTCCAGGCATGTTTAGTCGTGTTTAGTGCCGTATTTGGTTTCTTTGTTGTACTCGTTGCCCCTAGCAACTCTTAACATTTGTCAAAAATGTCGGGACAAAAATACGCAAAAATCGGGGTTTTGTCCCTTTTTTGAACGTTGCCAGTAGTCGAGCTTTCGGTTCAGGTGAAACGTAACATGTATGAAATGAAAGCCCGAAAACAGTCCTTTCTTTTAAGACCAAATAAACCTATCCGACTTCGGCTCTTTTTTCCGCTAAAATTGTTCAAACTTAAAAATCTAAAAATAGCACATTTAAATTTAAGCCCATCCGCTGGTCACCATGCACACCCGGAAGCGACGCTTTATGATCATTGGTATTGATTTTTTCGAAATTATTCTTTAAAACAATAACCGTGGATCGTAATTTTTATATAACGGGTCCAGATTTTTTATTTGTCTTGTTTTAAGACCAAAACGAATCAATATTTTCATTTAACAAAAAAGTTCACAGGGGCCACATACGAAAACAATACTGTGAAAAAATCCTAATTGTGGAGTACTACCATAATGCTTTTGCATTTTTTGAAAATTTAACATGAGTTGCATTTTTCTCTTCTTGAGTATGTAACCACTTGAGGAATACCGGATATTATGTTTTTTTTTTGTGTTTTACCATAGTAACGCATGCTCAAAGACGGAAGCCCTTTTCTGATCAAGCTCTTTATTGGACATTTTCCTGCAATAACGTTAGATTCTTTCCCCGTTTGTTTTGAATCAAATTTTGTATTTTCGTAACAAAATTGGCATTCTGTTGAGCTTAAGTCATTTTCTAGCCTATTTCAAACATATTTGTGAAAATTTGGAAGATTTCCGTGAAAAAATCTGCAATAATGGCGTCCATGGAAACACATCATCAAAATTTGCTTAACATTTGCATAGCAAGCTAAAATGCCTTGCGTTTCTATTCAAGCCGACTAAAAATTACAATTCTATGATTTACATACGGGGAAATATACTATATTGTGTAATTTTTATTTCTTCCGGGGAAATTATTAACGTTGTTAGCGTTACATACAGCATAACCAGCTGTACAAAATATAACGTTATTGACGATATTTTCAAAAATAAGCATGTTTGGTTGCTATGGGCATTAATGCTTAATAACTGATATTTTTCCCAAAATTTTTGAAACAAGTAATTCTCAAATATATAAGCTTTATTTTCAACAATTAAACCAAGGACTAAAATCAAGATATATTCTCAAAATTTTAATGAGAATAATGCCATATGGTAGTACTCCACAATTAATTTATTTAGCTAATTTTTGCATGTGCTCGACGTTGACTATTTTGTCCCGGGTTCTTGTAATCGCTTAAACTGCTATTTGCACTTTAAACTAGGTGGTGTTCCAAACTCCAGGCATGTTTAGTCGTGTTTAGTGCCGTATTTGGTTTCTTTGTTGTACTCGTTGCCCCTAGCAACTCTTAACATTTGTCAAAAATGTCGGGACAAAAATACGCAAAAATCGGGGTTTTGTCCCTTTTTTGAACGTTGCCAGTAGTCGAGCTTTCGGTTCAGGTGAAACGTAACATGTATGAAATGAAAGCCCGAAAACAGTCCTTTCTTTTAAGACCAAATAAACCTATCCGACTTCGGCTCTTTTTTCCGCTAAAATTGTTCAAACTTAAAAATCTAAAAATAGCACATTTAAATTTAAGCCCATCCGCTGGTCACCATGCACACCCGGAAGCGACGCTTTATGATCATTGGTATTGATTTTTTCGAAATTATTCTTTAAAACAATAACCGTGGATCGTAATTTTTATATAACGGGTCCAGATTTTTTATTTGTCTTGTTTTAAGACCAAAACGAATCAATATTTTCATTTAACAAAAAAGTTCACAGGGGCCACATACGAAAACAATACTGTGAAAAAATCCTAATTGTGGAGTACTACCATAATGCTTTTGCATTTTTTGAAAATTTAACATGAGTTGCATTTTTCTCTTCTTGAGTATGTAACCACTTGAGGAATACCGGATATTATGTTTTTTTTTTGTGTTTTACCATAGTAACGCATGCTCAAAGACGGAAGCCCTTTTCTGATCAAGCTCTTTTTTGGACATTTTCCTGCAATAACGTTAGATTCTTTCCCCGTTTGTTTTGAATCAAATTTTGTATTTTCGTAACAAAATTGGCATTCTGTTGAGCTTAAGTCATTTTCTAGCCTATTTCAAACATATTTGTGAAAATTTGGAAGATTTCCGTGAAAAAATCTGCAATAATGGCGTCCATGGAAACACATCATCAAAATTTGCTTAACATTTGCATAGCAAGCTAAAATGCCTTGCGTTTCTATTCAAGCCGACTAAAAATTACAATTCTATGATTTACATACGGGGAAATATACTATATTGTGTAATTTTTATTTCTTCCGGGGAAATTATTAACGTTGTTAGCGTTACATACAGCATAACCAGCTGTACAAAATATAACGTTATTGACGATATTTTCAAAAATAAGCATGTTTGGTTGCTATGGGCATTAATGCTTAATAACTGATATTTTTCCCAAAATTTTTGAAACAAGTAATTCTCAAATATATAAGCTTTATTTTCAACAATTAAACCAAGGACTAAAATCAAGATATATTCTCAAAATTTTAATGAGAATAATGCCATATGGTAGTACTCCACAATTAATTTATTTAGCTAATTTTTGCATGTGCTCGACGTTGACTATTTTGTCCCGGGTTCTTGTAATCGCTTAAACTGCTATTTGCACTTTAAACTAGGTGGTGTTCCAAACTCCAGGCATGTTTAGTCGTGTTTAGTGCCGTATTTGGTTTCTTTGTTGTACTCGTTGCCCCTAGCAACTCTTAACATTTGTCAAAAATGTCGGGACAAAAATACGCAAAAATCGGGGTTTTGTCCCTTTTTTGAACGTTGCCAGTAGTCGAGCTTTCGGTTCAGGTGAAACGTAACATGTATGAAATGAAAGCCCGAAAACAGTCCTTTCTTTTAAGACCAAATAAACCTATCCGACTTCGGCTCTTTTTTCCGCTAAAATTGTTCAAACTTAAAAATCTAAAAATAGCACATTTAAATTTAAGCCCATCCGCTGGTCACCATGCACACCCGGAAGCGACGCTTTATGATCATTGGTATTGATTTTTTCGAAATTATTCTTTAAAACAATAACCGTGGATCGTAATTTTTATATAACGGGTCCAGATTTTTTATTTGTCTTGTTTTAAGACCAAAACGAATCAATATTTTCATTTAACAAAAAAGTTCACAGGGGCCACATACGAAAACAATACTGTGAAAAAATCCTAATTGTGGAGTACTACCATAATGCTTTTGCATTTTTTGAAAATTTAACATGAGTTGCATTTTTCTCTTCTTGAGTATGTAACCACTTGAGGAATACCGGATATTATGTTTTTTTTTTGTGTTTTACCATAGTAACGCATGCTCAAAGACGGAAGCCCTTTTCTGATCAAGCTCTTTATTGGACATTTTCCTGCAATAACGTTAGATTCTTTCCCCGTTTGTTTTGAATCAAATTTTGTATTTTCGTAACAAAATTGGCATTCTGTTGAGCTTAAGTCATTTTCTAGCCTATTTCAAACATATTTGTGAAAATTTGGAAGATTTCCGTGAAAAAATCTGCAATAATGGCGTCCATGGAAACACATCATCAAAATTTGCTTAACATTTGCATAGCAAGCTAAAATGCCTTGCGTTTCTATTCAAGCCGACTAAAAATTACAATTCTATGATTTACATACGGGGAAATATACTATATTGTGTAATTTTTATTTCTTCCGGGGAAATTATTAACGTTGTTAGCGTTACATACAGCATAACCAGCTGTACAAAATATAACGTTATTGACGATATTTTCAAAAATAAGCATGTTTGGTTGCTATGGGCATTAATGCTTAATAACTGATATTTTTCCCAAAATTTTTGAAACAAGTAATTCTCAAATATATAAGCTTTATTTTCAACAATTAAACCAAGGACTAAAATCAAGATATATTCTCAAAATTTTAATGAGAATAATGCCATATGGTAGTACTCCACAATTAATTTATTTAGCTAATTTTTGCATGTGCTCGACGTTGACTATTTTGTCCCGGGTTCTTGTAATCGCTTAAACTGCTATTTGCACTTTAAACTAGGTGGTGTTCCAAACTCCAGGCATGTTTAGTCGTGTTTAGTGCCGTATTTGGTTTCTTTGTTGTACTCGTTGCCCCTAGCAACTCTTAACATTTGTCAAAAATGTCGGGACAAAAATACGCAAAAATCGGGGTTTTGTCCCTTTTTTGAACGTTGCCAGTAGTCGAGCTTTCGGTTCAGGTGAAACGTAACATGTATGAAATGAAAGCCCGAAAACAGTCCTTTCTTTTAAGACCAAATAAACCTATCCGACTTCGGCTCTTTTTTCCGCTAAAATTGTTCAAACTTAAAAATCTAAAAATAGCACATTTAAATTTAAGCCCATCCGCTGGTCACCATGCACACCCGGAAGCGACGCTTTATGATCATTGGTATTGATTTTTTCGAAATTATTCTTTAAAACAATAACCGTGGATCGTAATTTTTATATAACGGGTCCAGATTTTTTATTTGTCTTGTTTTAAGACCAAAACGAATCAATATTTTCATTTAACAAAAAAGTTCACAGGGGCCACATACGAAAACAATACTGTGAAAAAATCCTAATTGTGGAGTACTACCATAATGCTTTTGCATTTTTTGAAAATTTAACATGAGTTGCATTTTTCTCTTCTTGAGTATGTAACCACTTGAGGAATACCGGATATTATGTTTTTTTTTTGTGTTTTACCATAGTAACGCATGCTCAAAGACGGAAGCCCTTTTCTGATCAAGCTCTTTTTTGGACATTTTCCTGCAATAACGTTAGATTCTTTCCCCGTTTGTTTTGAATCAAATTTTGTATTTTCGTAACAAAATTGGCATTCTGTTGAGCTTAAGTCATTTTCTAGCCTATTTCAAACATATTTGTGAAAATTTGGAAGATTTCCGTGAAAAAATCTGCAATAATGGCGTCCATGGAAACACATCATCAAAATTTGCTTAACATTTGCATAGCAAGCTAAAATGCCTTGCGTTTCTATTCAAGCCGACTAAAAATTACAATTCTATGATTTACATACGGGGAAATATACTATATTGTGTAATTTTTATTTCTTCCGGGGAAATTATTAACGTTGTTAGCGTTACATACAGCATAACCAGCTGTACAAAATATAACGTTATTGACGATATTTTCAAAAATAAGCATGTTTGGTTGCTATGGGCATTAATGCTTAATAACTGATATTTTTCCCAAAATTTTTGAAACAAGTAATTCTCAAATATATAAGCTTTATTTTCAACAATTAAACCAAGGACTAAAATCAAGATATATTCTCAAAATTTTAATGAGAATAATGCCATATGGTAGTACTCCACAATTAATTTATTTAGCTAATTTTTGCATGTGCTCGACGTTGACTATTTTGTCCCGGGTTCTTGTAATCGCTTAAACTGCTATTTGCACTTTAAACTAGGTGGTGTTCCAAACTCCAGGCATGTTTAGTCGTGTTTAGTGCCGTATTTGGTTTCTTTGTTGTACTCGTTGCCCCTAGCAACTCTTAACATTTGTCAAAAATGTCGGGACAAAAATACGCAAAAATCGGGGTTTTGTCCCTTTTTTGAACGTTGCCAGTAGTCGAGCTTTCGGTTCAGGTGAAACGTAACATGTATGAAATGAAAGCCCGAAAACAGTCCTTTCTTTTAAGACCAAATAAACCTATCCGACTTCGGCTCTTTTTTCCGCTAAAATTGTTCAAACTTAAAAATCTAAAAATAGCACATTTAAATTTAAGCCCATCCGCTGGTCACCATGCACACCCGGAAGCGACGCTTTATGATCATTGGTATTGATTTTTTCGAAATTATTCTTTAAAACAATAACCGTGGATCGTAATTTTTATATAACGGGTCCAGATTTTTTATTTGTCTTGTTTTAAGACCAAAACGAATCAATATTTTCATTTAACAAAAAAGTTCACAGGGGCCACATACGAAAACAATACTGTGAAAAAATCCTAATTGTGGAGTACTACCATAATGCTTTTGCATTTTTTGAAAATTTAACATGAGTTGCATTTTTCTCTTCTTGAGTATGTAACCACTTGAGGAATACCGGATATTATGTTTTTTTTTTGTGTTTTACCATAGTAACGCATGCTCAAAGACGGAAGCCCTTTTCTGATCAAGCTCTTTATTGGACATTTTCCTGCAATAACGTTAGATTCTTTCCCCGTTTGTTTTGAATCAAATTTTGTATTTTCGTAACAAAATTGGCATTCTGTTGAGCTTAAGTCATTTTCTAGCCTATTTCAAACATATTTGTGAAAATTTGGAAGATTTCCGTGAAAAAATCTGCAATAATGGCGTCCATGGAAACACATCATCAAAATTTGCTTAACATTTGCATAGCAAGCTAAAATGCCTTGCGTTTCTATTCAAGCCGACTAAAAATTACAATTCTATGATTTACATACGGGGAAATATACTATATTGTGTAATTTTTATTTCTTCCGGGGAAATTATTAACGTTGTTAGCGTTACATACAGCATAACCAGCTGTACAAAATATAACGTTATTGACGATATTTTCAAAAATAAGCATGTTTGGTTGCTATGGGCATTAATGCTTAATAACTGATATTTTTCCCAAAATTTTTGAAACAAGTAATTCTCAAATATATAAGCTTTATTTTCAACAATTAAACCAAGGACTAAAATCAAGATATATTCTCAAAATTTTAATGAGAATAATGCCATATGGTAGTACTCCACAATTAATTTATTTAGCTAATTTTTGCATGTGCTCGACGTTGACTATTTTGTCCCGGGTTCTTGTAATCGCTTAAACTGCTATTTGCACTTTAAACTAGGTGGTGTTCCAAACTCCAGGCATGTTTAGTCGTGTTTAGTGCCGTATTTGGTTTCTTTGTTGTACTCGTTGCCCCTAGCAACTCTTAACATTTGTCAAAAATGTCGGGACAAAAATACGCAAAAATCGGGGTTTTGTCCCTTTTTTGAACGTTGCCAGTAGTCGAGCTTTCGGTTCAGGTGAAACGTAACATGTATGAAATGAAAGCCCGAAAACAGTCCTTTCTTTTAAGACCAAATAAACCTATCCGACTTCGGCTCTTTTTTCCGCTAAAATTGTTCAAACTTAAAAATCTAAAAATAGCACATTTAAATTTAAGCCCATCCGCTGGTCACCATGCACACCCGGAAGCGACGCTTTATGATCATTGGTATTGATTTTTTCGAAATTATTCTTTAAAACAATAACCGTGGATCGTAATTTTTATATAACGGGTCCAGATTTTTTATTTGTCTTGTTTTAAGACCAAAACGAATCAATATTTTCATTTAACAAAAAAGTTCACAGGGGCCACATACGAAAACAATACTGTGAAAAAATCCTAATTGTGGAGTACTACCATAATGCTTTTGCATTTTTTGAAAATTTAACATGAGTTGCATTTTTCTCTTCTTGAGTATGTAACCACTTGAGGAATACCGGATATTATGTTTTTTTTTTGTGTTTTACCATAGTAACGCATGCTCAAAGACGGAAGCCCTTTTCTGATCAAGCTCTTTTTTGGACATTTTCCTGCAATAACGTTAGATTCTTTCCCCGTTTGTTTTGAATCAAATTTTGTATTTTCGTAACAAAATTGGCATTCTGTTGAGCTTAAGTCATTTTCTAGCCTATTTCAAACATATTTGTGAAAATTTGGAAGATTTCCGTGAAAAAATCTGCAATAATGGCGTCCATGGAAACACATCATCAAAATTTGCTTAACATTTGCATAGCAAGCTAAAATGCCTTGCGTTTCTATTCAAGCCGACTAAAAATTACAATTCTATGATTTACATACGGGGAAATATACTATATTGTGTAATTTTTATTTCTTCCGGGGAAATTATTAACGTTGTTAGCGTTACATACAGCATAACCAGCTGTACAAAATATAACGTTATTGACGATATTTTCAAAAATAAGCATGTTTGGTTGCTATGGGCATTAATGCTTAATAACTGATATTTTTCCCAAAATTTTTGAAACAAGTAATTCTCAAATATATAAGCTTTATTTTCAACAATTAAACCAAGGACTAAAATCAAGATATATTCTCAAAATTTTAATGAGAATAATGCCATATTGCTTTTGCATTTTTTGAAAATTTAACATGAGTTGCATTTTTCTCTTCTTGAGTATGTAACCACTTGAGGAATACCGGATATTATGTTTTTTTTTTGTGTTTTACCATAGTAACGCATGCTCAAAGACGGAAGCCCTTTTCTGATCAAGCTCTTTTTTGGACATTTTCCTGCAATAACGTTAGATTCTTTCCCCGTTTGTTTTGAATCAAATTTTGTATTTTCGTAACAAAATTGGCATTCTGTTGAGCTTAAGTCATTTTCTAGCCTATTTCAAACATATTTGTGAAAATTTGGAAGATTTCCGTGAAAAAATCTGCAATAATGGCGTCCATGGAAACACATCATCAAAATTTGCTTAACATTTGCATAGCAAGCTAAAATGCCTTGCGTTTCTATTCAAGCCGACTAAAAATTACAATTCTATGATTTACATACGGGGAAATATACTATATTGTGTAATTTTTATTTCTTCCGGGGAAATTATTAACGTTGTTAGCGTTACATACAGCATAACCAGCTGTACAAAATATAACGTTATTGACGATATTTTCAAAAATAAGCATGTTTGGTTGCTATGGGCATTAATGCTTAATAACTGATATTTTTCCCAAAATTTTTGAAACAAGTAATTCTCAAATATATAAGCTTTATTTTCAACAATTAAACCAAGGACTAAAATCAAGATATATTCTCAAAATTTTAATGAGAATAATGCCATATGGTAGTACTCCACAATTAATTTATTTAGCTAATTTTTGCATGTGCTCGACGTTGACTATTTTGTCCCGGGTTCTTGTAATCGCTTAAACTGCTATTTGCACTTTAAACTAGGTGGTGTTCCAAACTCCAGGCATGTTTAGTCGTGTTTAGTGCCGTATTTGGTTTCTTTGTTGTACTCGTTGCCCCTAGCAACTCTTAACATTTGTCAAAAATGTCGGGACAAAAATACGCAAAAATCGGGGTTTTGTCCCTTTTTTGAACGTTGCCAGTAGTCGAGCTTTCGGTTCAGGTGAAACGTAACATGTATGAAATGAAAGCCCGAAAACAGTCCTTTCTTTTAAGACCAAATAAACCTATCCGACTTCGGCTCTTTTTTCCGCTAAAATTGTTCAAACTTAAAAATCTAAAAATAGCACATTTAAATTTAAGCCCATCCGCTGGTCACCATGCACACCCGGAAGCGACGCTTTATGATCATTGGTATTGATTTTTTCGAAATTATTCTTTAAAACAATAACCGTGGATCGTAATTTTTATATAACGGGTCCAGATTTTTTATTTGTCTTGTTTTAAGACCAAAACGAATCAATATTTTCATTTAACAAAAAAGTTCACAGGGGCCACATACGAAAACAATACTGTGAAAAAATCCTAATTGTGGAGTACTACCATAATGCTTTTGCATTTTTTGAAAATTTAACATGAGTTGCATTTTTCTCTTCTTGAGTATGTAACCACTTGAGGAATACCGGATATTATGTTTTTTTTTTGTGTTTTACCATAGTAACGCATGCTCAAAGACGGAAGCCCTTTTCTGATCAAGCTCTTTTTTGGACATTTTCCTGCAATAACGTTAGATTCTTTCCCCGTTTGTTTTGAATCAAATTTTGTATTTTCGTAACAAAATTGGCATTCTGTTGAGCTTAAGTCATTTTCTAGCCTATTTCAAACATATTTGTGAAAATTTGGAAGATTTCCGTGAAAAAATCTGCAATAATGGCGTCCATGGAAACACATCATCAAAATTTGCTTAACATTTGCATAGCAAGCTAAAATGCCTTGCGTTTCTATTCAAGCCGACTAAAAATTACAATTCTATGATTTACATACGGGGAAATATACTATATTGTGTAATTTTTATTTCTTCCGGGGAAATTATTAACGTTGTTAGCGTTACATACAGCATAACCAGCTGTACAAAATATAACGTTATTGACGATATTTTCAAAAATAAGCATGTTTGGTTGCTATGGGCATTAATGCTTAATAACTGATATTTTTCCCAAAATTTTTGAAACAAGTAATTCTCAAATATATAAGCTTTATTTTCAACAATTAAACCAAGGACTAAAATCAAGATATATTCTCAAAATTTTAATGAGAATAATGCCATATTGCTTTTGCATTTTTTGAAAATTTAACATGAGTTGCATTTTTCTCTTCTTGAGTATGTAACCACTTGAGGAATACCGGATATTATGTTTTTTTTTTGTGTTTTACCATAGTAACGCATGCTCAAAGACGGAAGCCCTTTTCTGATCAAGCTCTTTTTTGGACATTTTCCTGCAATAACGTTAGATTCTTTCCCCGTTTGTTTTGAATCAAATTTTGTATTTTCGTAACAAAATTGGCATTCTGTTGAGCTTAAGTCATTTTCTAGCCTATTTCAAACATATTTGTGAAAATTTGGAAGATTTCCGTGAAAAAATCTGCAATAATGGCGTCCATGGAAACACATCATCAAAATTTGCTTAACATTTGCATAGCAAGCTAAAATGCCTTGCGTTTCTATTCAAGCCGACTAAAAATTACAATTCTATGATTTACATACGGGGAAATATACTATATTGTGTAATTTTTATTTCTTCCGGGGAAATTATTAACGTTGTTAGCGTTACATACAGCATAACCAGCTGTACAAAATATAACGTTATTGACGATATTTTCAAAAATAAGCATGTTTGGTTGCTATGGGCATTAATGCTTAATAACTGATATTTTTCCCAAAATTTTTGAAACAAGTAATTCTCAAATATATAAGCTTTATTTTCAACAATTAAACCAAGGACTAAAATCAAGATATATTCTCAAAATTTTAATGAGAATAATGCCATATGGTAGTACTCCACAATTAATTTATTTAGCTAATTTTTGCATGTGCTCGACGTTGACTATTTTGTCCCGGGTTCTTGTAATCGCTTAAACTGCTATTTGCACTTTAAACTAGGTGGTGTTCCAAACTCCAGGCATGTTTAGTCGTGTTTAGTGCCGTATTTGGTTTCTTTGTTGTACTCGTTGCCCCTAGCAACTCTTAACATTTGTCAAAAATGTCGGGACAAAAATACGCAAAAATCGGGGTTTTGTCCCTTTTTTGAACGTTGCCAGTAGTCGAGCTTTCGGTTCAGGTGAAACGTAACATGTATGAAATGAAAGCCCGAAAACAGTCCTTTCTTTTAAGACCAAATAAACCTATCCGACTTCGGCTCTTTTTTCCGCTAAAATTGTTCAAACTTAAAAATCTAAAAATAGCACATTTAAATTTAAGCCCATCCGCTGGTCACCATGCACACCCGGAAGCGACGCTTTATGATCATTGGTATTGATTTTTTCGAAATTATTCTTTAAAACAATAACCGTGGATCGTAATTTTTATATAACGGGTCCAGATTTTTTATTTGTCTTGTTTTAAGACCAAAACGAATCAATATTTTCATTTAACAAAAAAGTTCACAGGGGCCACATACGAAAACAATACTGTGAAAAAATCCTAATTGTGGAGTACTACCATAATGCTTTTGCATTTTTTGAAAATTTAACATGAGTTGCATTTTTCTCTTCTTGAGTATGTAACCACTTGAGGAATACCGGATATTATGTTTTTTTTTTGTGTTTTACCATAGTAACGCATGCTCAAAGACGGAAGCCCTTTTCTGATCAAGCTCTTTTTTGGACATTTTCCTGCAATAACGTTAGATTCTTTCCCCGTTTGTTTTGAATCAAATTTTGTATTTTCGTAACAAAATTGGCATTCTGTTGAGCTTAAGTCATTTTCTAGCCTATTTCAAACATATTTGTGAAAATTTGGAAGATTTCCGTGAAAAAATCTGCAATAATGGCGTCCATGGAAACACATCATCAAAATTTGCTTAACATTTGCATAGCAAGCTAAAATGCCTTGCGTTTCTATTCAAGCCGACTAAAAATTACAATTCTATGATTTACATACGGGGAAATATACTATATTGTGTAATTTTTATTTCTTCCGGGGAAATTATTAACGTTGTTAGCGTTACATACAGCATAACCAGCTGTACAAAATATAACGTTATTGACGATATTTTCAAAAATAAGCATGTTTGGTTGCTATGGGCATTAATGCTTAATAACTGATATTTTTCCCAAAATTTTTGAAACAAGTAATTCTCAAATATATAAGCTTTATTTTCAACAATTAAACCAAGGACTAAAATCAAGATATATTCTCAAAATTTTAATGAGAATAATGCCATATGGTAGTACTCCACAATTAATTTATTTAGCTAATTTTTGCATGTGCTCGACGTTGACTATTTTGTCCCGGGTTCTTGTAATCGCTTAAACTGCTATTTGCACTTTAAACTAGGTGGTGTTCCAAACTCCAGGCATGTTTAGTCGTGTTTAGTGCCGTATTTGGTTTCTTTGTTGTACTCGTTGCCCCTAGCAACTCTTAACATTTGTCAAAAATGTCGGGACAAAAATACGCAAAAATCGGGGTTTTGTCCCTTTTTTGAACGTTGCCAGTAGTCGAGCTTTCGGTTCAGGTGAAACGTAACATGTATGAAATGAAAGCCCGAAAACAGTCCTTTCTTTTAAGACCAAATAAACCTATCCGACTTCGGCTCTTTTTTCCGCTAAAATTGTTCAAACTTAAAAATCTAAAAATAGCACATTTAAATTTAAGCCCATCCGCTGGTCACCATGCACACCCGGAAGCGACGCTTTATGATCATTGGTATTGATTTTTTCGAAATTATTCTTTAAAACAATAACCGTGGATCGTAATTTTTATATAACGGGTCCAGATTTTTTATTTGTCTTGTTTTAAGACCAAAACGAATCAATATTTTCATTTAACAAAAAAGTTCACAGGGGCCACATACGAAAACAATACTGTGAAAAAATCCTAATTGTGGAGTACTACCATAATGCTTTTGCATTTTTTGAAAATTTAACATGAGTTGCATTTTTCTCTTCTTGAGTATGTAACCACTTGAGGAATACCGGATATTATGTTTTTTTTTTGTGTTTTACCATAGTAACGCATGCTCAAAGACGGAAGCCCTTTTCTGATCAAGCTCTTTTTTGGACATTTTCCTGCAATAACGTTAGATTCTTTCCCCGTTTGTTTTGAATCAAATTTTGTATTTTCGTAACAAAATTGGCATTCTGTTGAGCTTAAGTCATTTTCTAGCCTATTTCAAACATATTTGTGAAAATTTGGAAGATTTCCGTGAAAAAATCTGCAATAATGGCGTCCATGGAAACACATCATCAAAATTTGCTTAACATTTGCATAGCAAGCTAAAATGCCTTGCGTTTCTATTCAAGCCGACTAAAAATTACAATTCTATGATTTACATACGGGGAAATATACTATATTGTGTAATTTTTATTTCTTCCGGGGAAATTATTAACGTTGTTAGCGTTACATACAGCATAACCAGCTGTACAAAATATAACGTTATTGACGATATTTTCAAAAATAAGCATGTTTGGTTGCTATGGGCATTAATGCTTAATAACTGATATTTTTCCCAAAATTTTTGAAACAAGTAATTCTCAAATATATAAGCTTTATTTTCAACAATTAAACCAAGGACTAAAATCAAGATATATTCTCAAAATTTTAATGAGAATAATGCCATATGGTAGTACTCCACAATTAATTTATTTAGCTAATTTTTGCATGTGCTCGACGTTGACTATTTTGTCCCGGGTTCTTGTAATCGCTTAAACTGCTATTTGCACTTTAAACTAGGTGGTGTTCCAAACTCCAGGCATGTTTAGTCGTGTTTAGTGCCGTATTTGGTTTCTTTGTTGTACTCGTTGCCCCTAGCAACTCTTAACATTTGTCAAAAATGTCGGGACAAAAATACGCAAAAATCGGGGTTTTGTCCCTTTTTTGAACGTTGCCAGTAGTCGAGCTTTCGGTTCAGGTGAAACGTAACATGTATGAAATGAAAGCCCGAAAACAGTCCTTTCTTTTAAGACCAAATAAACCTATCCGACTTCGGCTCTTTTTTCCGCTAAAATTGTTCAAACTTAAAAATCTAAAAATAGCACATTTAAATTTAAGCCCATCCGCTGGTCACCATGCACACCCGGAAGCGACGCTTTATGATCATTGGTATTGATTTTTTCGAAATTATTCTTTAAAACAATAACCGTGGATCGTAATTTTTATATAACGGGTCCAGATTTTTTATTTGTCTTGTTTTAAGACCAAAACGAATCAATATTTTCATTTAACAAAAAAGTTCACAGGGGCCACATACGAAAACAATACTGTGAAAAAATCCTAATTGTGGAGTACTACCATAATGCTTTTGCATTTTTTGAAAATTTAACATGAGTTGCATTTTTCTCTTCTTGAGTATGTAACCACTTGAGGAATACCGGATATTATGTTTTTTTTTTGTGTTTTACCATAGTAACGCATGCTCAAAGACGGAAGCCCTTTTCTGATCAAGCTCTTTTTTGGACATTTTCCTGCAATAACGTTAGATTCTTTCCCCGTTTGTTTTGAATCAAATTTTGTATTTTCGTAACAAAATTGGCATTCTGTTGAGCTTAAGTCATTTTCTAGCCTATTTCAAACATATTTGTGAAAATTTGGAAGATTTCCGTGAAAAAATCTGCAATAATGGCGTCCATGGAAACACATCATCAAAATTTGCTTAACATTTGCATAGCAAGCTAAAATGCCTTGCGTTTCTATTCAAGCCGACTAAAAATTACAATTCTATGATTTACATACGGGGAAATATACTATATTGTGTAATTTTTATTTCTTCCGGGGAAATTATTAACGTTGTTAGCGTTACATACAGCATAACCAGCTGTACAAAATATAACGTTATTGACGATATTTTCAAAAATAAGCATGTTTGGTTGCTATGGGCATTAATGCTTAATAACTGATATTTTTCCCAAAATTTTTGAAACAAGTAATTCTCAAATATATAAGCTTTATTTTCAACAATTAAACCAAGGACTAAAATCAAGATATATTCTCAAAATTTTAATGAGAATAATGCCATATGGTAGTACTCCACAATTAATTTATTTAGCTAATTTTTGCATGTGCTCGACGTTGACTATTTTGTCCCGGGTTCTTGTAATCGCTTAAACTGCTATTTGCACTTTAAACTAGGTGGTGTTCCAAACTCCAGGCATGTTTAGTCGTGTTTAGTGCCGTATTTGGTTTCTTTGTTGTACTCGTTGCCCCTAGCAACTCTTAACATTTGTCAAAAATGTCGGGACAAAAATACGCAAAAATCGGGGTTTTGTCCCTTTTTTGAACGTTGCCAGTAGTCGAGCTTTCGGTTCAGGTGAAACGTAACATGTATGAAATGAAAGCCCGAAAACAGTCCTTTCTTTTAAGACCAAATAAACCTATCCGACTTCGGCTCTTTTTTCCGCTAAAATTGTTCAAACTTAAAAATCTAAAAATAGCACATTTAAATTTAAGCCCATCCGCTGGTCACCATGCACACCCGGAAGCGACGCTTTATGATCATTGGTATTGATTTTTTCGAAATTATTCTTTAAAACAATAACCGTGGATCGTAATTTTTATATAACGGGTCCAGATTTTTTATTTGTCTTGTTTTAAGACCAAAACGAATCAATATTTTCATTTAACAAAAAAGTTCACAGGGGCCACATACGAAAACAATACTGTGAAAAAATCCTAATTGTGGAGTACTACCATAATGCTTTTGCATTTTTTGAAAATTTAACATGAGTTGCATTTTTCTCTTCTTGAGTATGTAACCACTTGAGGAATACCGGATATTATGTTTTTTTTTTGTGTTTTACCATAGTAACGCATGCTCAAAGACGGAAGCCCTTTTCTGATCAAGCTCTTTTTTGGACATTTTCCTGCAATAACGTTAGATTCTTTCCCCGTTTGTTTTGAATCAAATTTTGTATTTTCGTAACAAAATTGGCATTCTGTTGAGCTTAAGTCATTTTCTAGCCTATTTCAAACATATTTGTGAAAATTTGGAAGATTTCCGTGAAAAAATCTGCAATAATGGCGTCCATGGAAACACATCATCAAAATTTGCTTAACATTTGCATAGCAAGCTAAAATGCCTTGCGTTTCTATTCAAGCCGACTAAAAATTACAATTCTATGATTTACATACGGGGAAATATACTATATTGTGTAATTTTTATTTCTTCCGGGGAAATTATTAACGTTGTTAGCGTTACATACAGCATAACCAGCTGTACAAAATATAACGTTATTGACGATATTTTCAAAAATAAGCATGTTTGGTTGCTATGGGCATTAATGCTTAATAACTGATATTTTTCCCAAAATTTTTGAAACAAGTAATTCTCAAATATATAAGCTTTATTTTCAACAATTAAACCAAGGACTAAAATCAAGATATATTCTCAAAATTTTAATGAGAATAATGCCATATGGTAGTACTCCACAATTAATTTATTTAGCTAATTTTTGCATGTGCTCGACGTTGACTATTTTGTCCCGGGTTCTTGTAATCGCTTAAACTGCTATTTGCACTTTAAACTAGGTGGTGTTCCAAACTCCAGGCATGTTTAGTCGTGTTTAGTGCCGTATTTGGTTTCTTTGTTGTACTCGTTGCCCCTAGCAACTCTTAACATTTGTCAAAAATGTCGGGACAAAAATACGCAAAAATCGGGGTTTTGTCCCTTTTTTGAACGTTGCCAGTAGTCGAGCTTTCGGTTCAGGTGAAACGTAACATGTATGAAATGAAAGCCCGAAAACAGTCCTTTCTTTTAAGACCAAATAAACCTATCCGACTTCGGCTCTTTTTTCCGCTAAAATTGTTCAAACTTAAAAATCTAAAAATAGCACATTTAAATTTAAGCCCATCCGCTGGTCACCATGCACACCCGGAAGCGACGCTTTATGATCATTGGTATTGATTTTTTCGAAATTATTCTTTAAAACAATAACCGTGGATCGTAATTTTTATATAACGGGTCCAGATTTTTTATTTGTCTTGTTTTAAGACCAAAACGAATCAATATTTTCATTTAACAAAAAAGTTCACAGGGGCCACATACGAAAACAATACTGTGAAAAAATCCTAATTGTGGAGTACTACCATAATGCTTTTGCATTTTTTGAAAATTTAACATGAGTTGCATTTTTCTCTTCTTGAGTATGTAACCACTTGAGGAATACCGGATATTATGTTTTTTTTTTGTGTTTTACCATAGTAACGCATGCTCAAAGACGGAAGCCCTTTTCTGATCAAGCTCTTTTTTGGACATTTTCCTGCAATAACGTTAGATTCTTTCCCCGTTTGTTTTGAATCAAATTTTGTATTTTCGTAACAAAATTGGCATTCTGTTGAGCTTAAGTCATTTTCTAGCCTATTTCAAACATATTTGTGAAAATTTGGAAGATTTCCGTGAAAAAATCTGCAATAATGGCGTCCATGGAAACACATCATCAAAATTTGCTTAACATTTGCATAGCAAGCTAAAATGCCTTGCGTTTCTATTCAAGCCGACTAAAAATTACAATTCTATGATTTACATACGGGGAAATATACTATATTGTGTAATTTTTATTTCTTCCGGGGAAATTATTAACGTTGTTAGCGTTACATACAGCATAACCAGCTGTACAAAATATAACGTTATTGACGATATTTTCAAAAATAAGCATGTTTGGTTGCTATGGGCATTAATGCTTAATAACTGATATTTTTCCCAAAATTTTTGAAACAAGTAATTCTCAAATATATAAGCTTTATTTTCAACAATTAAACCAAGGACTAAAATCAAGATATATTCTCAAAATTTTAATGAGAATAATGCCATATGGTAGTACTCCACAATTAATTTATTTAGCTAATTTTTGCATGTGCTCGACGTTGACTATTTTGTCCCGGGTTCTTGTAATCGCTTAAACTGCTATTTGCACTTTAAACTAGGTGGTGTTCCAAACTCCAGGCATGTTTAGTCGTGTTTAGTGCCGTATTTGGTTTCTTTGTTGTACTCGTTGCCCCTAGCAACTCTTAACATTTGTCAAAAATGTCGGGACAAAAATACGCAAAAATCGGGGTTTTGTCCCTTTTTTGAACGTTGCCAGTAGTCGAGCTTTCGGTTCAGGTGAAACGTAACATGTATGAAATGAAAGCCCGAAAACAGTCCTTTCTTTTAAGACCAAATAAACCTATCCGACTTCGGCTCTTTTTTCCGCTAAAATTGTTCAAACTTAAAAATCTAAAAATAGCACATTTAAATTTAAGCCCATCCGCTGGTCACCATGCACACCCGGAAGCGACGCTTTATGATCATTGGTATTGATTTTTTCGAAATTATTCTTTAAAACAATAACCGTGGATCGTAATTTTTATATAACGGGTCCAGATTTTTTATTTGTCTTGTTTTAAGACCAAAACGAATCAATATTTTCATTTAACAAAAAAGTTCACAGGGGCCACATACGAAAACAATACTGTGAAAAAATCCTAATTGTGGAGTACTACCATAATGCTTTTGCATTTTTTGAAAATTTAACATGAGTTGCATTTTTCTCTTCTTGAGTATGTAACCACTTGAGGAATACCGGATATTATGTTTTTTTTTTGTGTTTTACCATAGTAACGCATGCTCAAAGACGGAAGCCCTTTTCTGATCAAGCTCTTTTTTGGACATTTTCCTGCAATAACGTTAGATTCTTTCCCCGTTTGTTTTGAATCAAATTTTGTATTTTCGTAACAAAATTGGCATTCTGTTGAGCTTAAGTCATTTTCTAGCCTATTTCAAACATATTTGTGAAAATTTGGAAGATTTCCGTGAAAAAATCTGCAATAATGGCGTCCATGGAAACACATCATCAAAATTTGCTTAACATTTGCATAGCAAGCTAAAATGCCTTGCGTTTCTATTCAAGCCGACTAAAAATTACAATTCTATGATTTACATACGGGGAAATATACTATATTGTGTAATTTTTATTTCTTCCGGGGAAATTATTAACGTTGTTAGCGTTACATACAGCATAACCAGCTGTACAAAATATAACGTTATTGACGATATTTTCAAAAATAAGCATGTTTGGTTGCTATGGGCATTAATGCTTAATAACTGATATTTTTCCCAAAATTTTTGAAACAAGTAATTCTCAAATATATAAGCTTTATTTTCAACAATTAAACCAAGGACTAAAATCAAGATATATTCTCAAAATTTTAATGAGAATAATGCCATATGGTAGTACTCCACAATTAATTTATTTAGCTAATTTTTGCATGTGCTCGACGTTGACTATTTTGTCCCGGGTTCTTGTAATCGCTTAAACTGCTATTTGCACTTTAAACTAGGTGGTGTTCCAAACTCCAGGCATGTTTAGTCGTGTTTAGTGCCGTATTTGGTTTCTTTGTTGTACTCGTTGCCCCTAGCAACTCTTAACATTTGTCAAAAATGTCGGGACAAAAATACGCAAAAATCGGGGTTTTGTCCCTTTTTTGAACGTTGCCAGTAGTCGAGCTTTCGGTTCAGGTGAAACGTAACATGTATGAAATGAAAGCCCGAAAACAGTCCTTTCTTTTAAGACCAAATAAACCTATCCGACTTCGGCTCTTTTTTCCGCTAAAATTGTTCAAACTTAAAAATCTAAAAATAGCACATTTAAATTTAAGCCCATCCGCTGGTCACCATGCACACCCGGAAGCGACGCTTTATGATCATTGGTATTGATTTTTTCGAAATTATTCTTTAAAACAATAACCGTGGATCGTAATTTTTATATAACGGGTCCAGATTTTTTATTTGTCTTGTTTTAAGACCAAAACGAATCAATATTTTCATTTAACAAAAAAGTTCACAGGGGCCACATACGAAAACAATACTGTGAAAAAATCCTAATTGTGGAGTACTACCATAATGCTTTTGCATTTTTTGAAAATTTAACATGAGTTGCATTTTTCTCTTCTTGAGTATGTAACCACTTGAGGAATACCGGATATTATGTTTTTTTTTTGTGTTTTACCATAGTAACGCATGCTCAAAGACGGAAGCCCTTTTCTGATCAAGCTCTTTTTTGGACATTTTCCTGCAATAACGTTAGATTCTTTCCCCGTTTGTTTTGAATCAAATTTTGTATTTTCGTAACAAAATTGGCATTCTGTTGAGCTTAAGTCATTTTCTAGCCTATTTCAAACATATTTGTGAAAATTTGGAAGATTTCCGTGAAAAAATCTGCAATAATGGCGTCCATGGAAACACATCATCAAAATTTGCTTAACATTTGCATAGCAAGCTAAAATGCCTTGCGTTTCTATTCAAGCCGACTAAAAATTACAATTCTATGATTTACATACGGGGAAATATACTATATTGTGTAATTTTTATTTCTTCCGGGGAAATTATTAACGTTGTTAGCGTTACATACAGCATAACCAGCTGTACAAAATATAACGTTATTGACGATATTTTCAAAAATAAGCATGTTTGGTTGCTATGGGCATTAATGCTTAATAACTGATATTTTTCCCAAAATTTTTGAAACAAGTAATTCTCAAATATATAAGCTTTATTTTCAACAATTAAACCAAGGACTAAAATCAAGATATATTCTCAAAATTTTAATGAGAATAATGCCATATGGTAGTACTCCACAATTAATTTATTTAGCTAATTTTTGCATGTGCTCGACGTTGACTATTTTGTCCCGGGTTCTTGTAATCGCTTAAACTGCTATTTGCACTTTAAACTAGGTGGTGTTCCAAACTCCAGGCATGTTTAGTCGTGTTTAGTGCCGTATTTGGTTTCTTTGTTGTACTCGTTGCCCCTAGCAACTCTTAACATTTGTCAAAAATGTCGGGACAAAAATACGCAAAAATCGGGGTTTTGTCCCTTTTTTGAACGTTGCCAGTAGTCGAGCTTTCGGTTCAGGTGAAACGTAACATGTATGAAATGAAAGCCCGAAAACAGTCCTTTCTTTTAAGACCAAATAAACCTATCCGACTTCGGCTCTTTTTTCCGCTAAAATTGTTCAAACTTAAAAATCTAAAAATAGCACATTTAAATTTAAGCCCATCCGCTGGTCACCATGCACACCCGGAAGCGACGCTTTATGATCATTGGTATTGATTTTTTCGAAATTATTCTTTAAAACAATAACCGTGGATCGTAATTTTTATATAACGGGTCCAGATTTTTTATTTGTCTTGTTTTAAGACCAAAACGAATCAATATTTTCATTTAACAAAAAAGTTCACAGGGGCCACATACGAAAACAATACTGTGAAAAAATCCTAATTGTGGAGTACTACCTTATATAATGCTTTTGCATTTTTTGAAAATTTAACATGAGTTGCATTTTTCTCTTCTTGAGTATGTAACCACTTGAGGAATACCGGATATTATGTTTTTTTTTTGTGTTTTACCATAGTAACGCATGCTCAAAGACGGAAGCCCTTTTCTGATCAAGCTCTTTTTTGGACATTTTCCTGCAATAACGTTAGATTCTTTCCCCGTTTGTTTTGAATCAAATTTTGTATTTTCGTAACAAAATTGGCATTCTGTTGAGCTTAAGTCATTTTCTAGCCTATTTCAAACATATTTGTGAAAATTTGGAAGATTTCCGTGAAAAAATCTGCAATAATGGCGTCCATGGAAACACATCATCAAAATTTGCTTAACATTTGCATAGCAAGCTAAAATGCCTTGCGTTTCTATTCAAGCCGACTAAAAATTACAATTCTATGATTTACATACGGGGAAATATACTATATTGTGTAATTTTTATTTCTTCCGGGGAAATTATTAACGTTGTTAGCGTTACATACAGCATAACCAGCTGTACAAAATATAACGTTATTGACGATATTTTCAAAAATAAGCATGTTTGGTTGCTATGGGCATTAATGCTTAATAACTGATATTTTTCCCAAAATTTTTGAAACAAGTAATTCTCAAATATATAAGCTTTATTTTCAACAATTAAACCAAGGACTAAAATCAAGATATATTCTCAAAATTTTAATGAGAATAATGCCATATGGTAGTACTCCACAATTAATTTATTTAGCTAATTTTTGCATGTGCTCGACGTTGACTATTTTGTCCCGGGTTCTTGTAATCGCTTAAACTGCTATTTGCACTTTAAACTAGGTGGTGTTCCAAACTCCAGGCATGTTTAGTCGTGTTTAGTGCCGTATTTGGTTTCTTTGTTGTACTCGTTGCCCCTAGCAACTCTTAACATTTGTCAAAAATGTCGGGACAAAAATACGCAAAAATCGGGGTTTTGTCCCTTTTTTGAACGTTGCCAGTAGTCGAGCTTTCGGTTCAGGTGAAACGTAACATGTATGAAATGAAAGCCCGAAAACAGTCCTTTCTTTTAAGACCAAATAAACCTATCCGACTTCGGCTCTTTTTTCCGCTAAAATTGTTCAAACTTAAAAATCTAAAAATAGCACATTTAAATTTAAGCCCATCCGCTGGTCACCATGCACACCCGGAAGCGACGCTTTATGATCATTGGTATTGATTTTTTCGAAATTATTCTTTAAAACAATAACCGTGGATCGTAATTTTTATATAACGGGTCCAGATTTTTTATTTGTCTTGTTTTAAGACCAAAACGAATCAATATTTTCATTTAACAAAAAAGTTCACAGGGGCCACATACGAAAACAATACTGTGAAAAAATCCTAATTGTGGAGTACTACCTTAAACTGACGCTAGACGTGCGATAGACTATCGGTAGACTGACGTTACACGTTCGTTTCCATTTAGCTTAGCGTTTGTGTAACGCATTTTAACGTGCGCACAACTACCACATAGTGTACTCAGGCGTGTGTGTAACGGCCTTCTAACTTATGCCTAACATTCGAATAACTTATTGTTTTACACGTTGGCGAACTCGACGTTCACCAACGCACACTGACGTTCGCCAACGTGTTTGTAACGTGTTCATAACTTATGCAAAACTTACGCACCAGCGTGTTACGAATATATTCTTAAACGTCGGCACACGTTGGCTAAAACGTTATAGTGTGACAGGGCCATTAGTCTGGCGTTTTGGGTTCGTTCACCGAGATGTTTTGTGAAACTTTTTACAGCGATTGCCAACGTGTCCCATCGCTTTAGATAATTATTCGAACCTTCGGCACACATAAGATTGGCTAAAACGTTATAGTGTGTCAGGGCCTTTACGGATGCACAGTTTGTAATACTGCCACCTTGCAAAATTTTAAATCATTCTGGTCATGCTGGTGTACGGTACATGATTCAATTCGTTCGAGACAAGAATTGCCAGCAATAAAAAAAGCTATTCTAGACTCCAGATACATTAGTGAATAAAACATATAACAATCCTTCATTTTCAAATTTTATTACAGATTTCTATCCATCCGAGTTATTCAAACCTTGAACAAATCTTACGTCACCGGTCATAAATGTCCAGTTTTAGATTTGGATTTAAGTATTATTGACGGAAAATTAATAACCAAGTTATATGATAAACACGACGACTTTCCCTTCTTAGCCCGCTCCGGCACTAACACTTTTGTGATGGAGAAAACACCAAAGCTTTTAATTATCCGTTTAAATTTCAAAATTATCTAAATCCTTAGGTTCTTCCTAACCCAGACATGATCAATTTTAATTTGGTTCCCCAGTTCGGTATTTTCGGTTTTATTGTTCTATGCTCTTCATACTCATATAGTTTTTGGCTTTTTCAATACTTTTGGTAGATCTTGAATAGACAAAACCCGCGTCAGGCGTAGCAAAATTTATTATAATATCACATCCTGAATTTATGGTTATGTTGTTTATAAAGCACGCACGTTTAAAAAATAATCCATTGGAAATGAAAAACTGGCTTCGATATCTGATACGCAAACGATATGAATTGAATCATTGAATCTAGTGTGATTTGGAAGAAATATTGATAATTTGATACTTACTCTACTTGAATAAGCTTTTTATAATTAACGAATTGTCATTTTTAAGCATTATAGGAATCAAGTACATGTTACAGTAAATATGTGTAATCAGTAAATACACGTATTTACTGAAATTTAGTAAATACGTGAATTTACCCAGGCACCCAGTAAATACATGAATTTACTAAAAATAGTTAGTAAACACATGAATTTCCTGAACTTTTGAAGAGATTTTACACGTTTTTACTGATACTTACTTACTTTGTAGAAAATTATTTGTTATAAAGTAAATTCAAAAGCAATGTTATTAGCATTTTAATATTCTTCACAAATTTGACATGTTTGGGACTTGTACATTTTTTCAACATTTTCAATTCTGTTACATATTCGAAACAGCTTTATGGTTGATAGTTCTGATTAATAGACTAAGTGTGTACCCTAGGTGACTGAATAGGGTAAGTTTTATGCACGTAAAAGATCCCTTTGTGGACTGCATGCCATGCTAAATTGTCTGTCCTTTAGCCTGTACAGCTCTTTAAAGAATATTGTTCCTATGTTTCCCACCTCAATCCCCATTTCATGTTCATATTATCATCTTTTTCATGTTCATTGCCTTTAGATAATCTATAGCGTTACAATGACGAAAAACACCACCAAACTCACTCACTTTTGTTTCTAATTCAATCTGATTTTGCTAAAGTAATTTGTTGTTCGTTTGAACTTTCATTTTGTAAGACAATATTTCATAAGACCTTCACATTTCATTGAATTTCTCGGTTGTTGAATTTCTTCTGTTTGTTGAGGTTTTCTTTGTATAACCGTGTAACCAGTTACAAATGAGTGGTATAAAATTACAGGACTCTTTTCGGGACACATATGGGATCATATGGGACCTTCTCTTATCGAGACCTGCAGTAGGGCTCTTCAACTTGCGGGGAAACGTGACATATTTCCCCGATATTTCCTCTACTATATGGTTCGGGATCAGGTTTTCGCCATTATACCCTGAAAACCCCGGAATTCATATGGCAGGGCCACCCAATATCTACCATCTTGGGCACATGTCCCAGTCGCTCTCTGAGCCGAGCCGATTGGCCCGACATCAGATTCTGAGCTCATTATAGTAAACTTCTAATTGACAAACTGAGCGCCGCTGTGCATTATTAGGGATGTTCACCACCGATTTTAAATAAAAAAGGGTTTCACAAAGCTGACTATAAAAAATATATTAAGTATTATTACCAAAAAGCTTGTAAAATTTAATCAACCCCTTAATAAATGTTTAGCATAATCAGAATTTGATGTTTTAAACCTAAAATTGAAGTTGGATTCTACATTTGGTGTCACCAACCATGTCCAGTAAATACGTGTAAAATTTGCAAGGAAAATTAGTAAATACATGTATTTACTGGTCAAATCAGGAAAAACATGTATTTCCTAAATCACCCAGTAAATACATGAATTTACTGATAGCTTTAGTATTCACGTATTTACTGATTTCACGAATTTACTGTAACATATATATGTCGAATGTGTGCTGATACTTCACCAAATCATTAATTATTTGAAGTGTGGTGTCGTATTTTAAATATGTTTGATTTTTACATCCGATAAATGTCGGGCTTTTAGCTAGCTGTGAGCTGTGTCCCGAACACGTATTCCACTTCTCATTATTTTTAAGAAAACTTCATAAGTCAGAAGCAAGCGGAATGCTGAATTAACATGTTCACCAGAATGGCAAAAGCAACAATATGATTTGCAAATTAGTTAGTTAGTTATTGCTTTACTCCCAAGCAGCACGATTTCGGCTATATCCGGGAGATGAACATAAAAATGGTGATACAATGAACATGAAATGATGATGAAGTGGAGGAAATAGGGACACAGGACAGTTTTGACTGCCACTGGAAAAAGGAGTGATGGATAGGGGCGAAAAATTTTGCCACCTGCATGGGGATCCTGCGGGTCCTACTCTTACCGAGACCTGCAGCAGGGTTCTTTAACGTGCGAGGAACGTGACATTTTTCCCAACACGGTGCACCACTATGGTTTGCGGTCAGGTTTTCCGCATTATCGCATGACGACCCCGCATCTCTCGATGTCAGGGCTGCCCCATTCAACCACCTGGGGCACACATCCCAGTCGCTTTGTGGGCAAAGCGGCCTAACCCCGATGTCAGGTTTCTGAGCGCTCTTTAGTGGACTTTTACCGACAAGCTTAGCGCTGCTGCGGGCCTATTCGCCTCCCGGGCCCCGCACGGGTCGATTTGCAAATTCACCAAGTTCAATCAGTGTGTTCAATAGAGGAGAAAGGTCAACAATGCAAGCATTCAATAGATTATACTACTACTAGTACTGCCATTTAAAAGAATATACCCCTCGCCTAATGTTCATAACAAAATATATTGAAAAAAAAATGACCACCCCTTTCATGCCTTTCTTTAAAGTTATTAAAAAAATTTAACCCCATTTTTCATCAAGAGAAATAAAATCGATCTAACTTTTTATACCCCCCGCAAACAAAGTTTGGGGGGTATATAGGAAACACCCTGTCTGTCTGTCTGTCTGTCCGTCTGTCCACATAACTCGTAAGCGCTTCTCCTCCTAAACCGCTTGAACTATTTTGCTGAAACTTAATATGAAGGAAGTACATCATCATATGAAGATGTGCATGAAGAATTTTCATCGCACTTGGACATCATTCAGGGGAGATAATTGGACTTAGACTTTTTAAATACATTATTCCATGGGAGACCTCGTAAGCGCAACTCCTCCTTAACCGCTTGAACGATTTTGATAAAACTTTACATGAAGATGTACATGTGCATGAAGAATTTTCATCGCAATCAGACATCATTCAGGGGAGATAATTGGACTTAGACTTTTTAAATACATTATTCAATGGGAGACCCCGTAAGCGCAACTCCTCCTATGGCGCTTTATGGATTTTGATTAAACTTTACATGAAGGAAGTACATCATCTGTAGATGTGCATGAAGAATTTGTATTGCTCTCGGTTATCATTGAGGGGAGATAACTGGAAAAATTACATATAAAATTCATAAAAGAAATCTTAGGAGTTCACTGCAGAGCATCAAATGATGCATGCCGTGCTGAACTCAACAGAGTACCACTAAAAAACAAGATAATATTTTCATCAATAAATTTTCTTCAACATATTATCTCATCTGAACACTCATTAATAAATAATGTATTTAAAAAGTCACAAAATTCAAGCCCTTGGTTTAAAAAAATTAAAAATATTTTAGATGATCTTGGAATGTCATATAGGCCTTAACCATCTATTGTAGTTGAGTTAGAGCTAATAAAATTATTCTATTCTTATTCTTATTCTATTCTTACTGGACTTGAGATTTATTTTCACAGTACAGAGTCAAATATGAAGCGGGGGGTATCCTTTTGTGAGCTCGCTCACAGTATTACTTGTTTACCTACCCCCTCCCCCTTTCCAAGATAAAGATCAGTAATTTTAGCCAGAAAGTGACGATAAATATTATGGGACGACTAACTTCGACCCCGTGTTTCCATTTTGCACATATTACGATGACGTCACGCATTGTTGACACACATAATCGCCATTTTCGATATGTCAAGATAAATATTGTAAACATGTCAATTATTCAATAGTAAGTGCTCTTTAACTTTATAAATGCGCAGTTTCAAGACAAAATGCTGCAATTTTGGAAAACGTATACAGGAGTGCGAGCACATCATTTATAGTTTAAGAAACAAGCACTGGTTTTCTGGCCTGGGTGTGTTAGTCATACATGAATGGTGTTTTAATTTTCCTAAGATAAGATAAGATAATATTTATTTAAAGTCGATATAGGTTAATAACAAATAAACACAAGCTCTGAAGAGCTTTTGATCGACATACATGACATAAAAACATACATAAAAACAGGAATCTTGGACATTACATAGACACACATAGATATAGACACAAATATCAATCAATGAGCATGCAAGACATACACAATTAAATATAAATACATACATAAAAGTAAGACAAAAAGTTAAATATGGAGCATAGCATAAAACTAAAGCAAATAATAAAACTGATTAGCACAGCTGTGAACATTTTGCAATGAAATTGTTTATTATTGGGTTTGAATAAATCATTTTACTTACAAACAATATCACAGTACTTAGTCTATTATTTGCATGCTTAAATTTATGCACACACTAAGATATGTCAGAAAAGAGGGGATGCATTAATGCATTAAATTTTAAGTTTTGTCTATTGAATTCTTATGTTCAACTGTATGTGTGTTCATTCAGAAAGAAAACCATTGAAACCAAAATTAGAATAATTATATTATAATGTTCTTCTTGAAAAGATTTGCAATAATTACTTTCTTGTGACACATGGATAGTTTATTTTCTATTTTAAAATGAAAGTTGAATAATCATGTATTGCATGCATGCAGTAAATGATTGGTTTTTTTTTACATATGTAAATGTGATTTCCTTGTTTCAGCTTACATTAGAAAAATAATATTGATATCTTGTGACTAGATGAATAGTACATGTTTGTTCAACTAAAAGATCACAAAATGAAAGTTAAAAATTTTATTTTGGTTTCTTTTTCAAATGGAATTTTTGATTAAGTGTGTTCTATAAATAGTACTTTTTGGAGATTTGAATAACAAAGTGTTTTAACTCTAGATGTACTTTATAAACCCGTGGAAGATCTAATTGAGAAAATTATTCTTTGTCAGAATAGAATGCTTTTACATGTAAGTATGTACATGAACATTTTTTTGTATACATTATTTTGTACATGTACATGAATGGAAGGGATATGACTAAGATTATGTTTCATTTTAACTTCAGCATTTAAATTTCTGTGAGTGATGTTTAAAATGATTGACTGAAGGTAACAGAGCCTGCCTGGTAGGTAAGATATCTTCAATTCTTTGTACATGATTTAAGAAGCTGACCATGTTTCAAACTAGTCTATGACTTAATCTCTTTTACCAAATACTGAAATGTCAGGTTGGAAATTTTAAGCCATAGAACATGTAGAAAATATCCTTGATTCTTCTCCCCCCTCCTGGTTTTTTTTCTTTTTCATATTTGGCAGTATAAATTTCTGCCAATTTCCATAAAAATGGCAGAACATTTTATCTAAATGGGTGTTTAATAAAATTTGCCTCGTCCCATATTTTCATGAAATTTGGTGGAGTTTCTACTAGGAATTATTTTATAATGGCCTTAGTTGCAATTGGATCAATGCAAATTTTGATCTATTTTAGCATTCTTAGAGAAATCAATTCTGCAAAATATTACACAGACATGTAAATAAGAAACTCAGGTACATTTGTAGTACAGTGCATATGTTTCTCCATTTCCAGTATTTTGCGATTTTTTAGGAATTTCAATGAACACATGATGAATATTACAAAATTTACACTCTATATAACTACCAAAAAATGACAGCAGTATACATCGGTATCTTTTTGATTGTTGTGCCTGAATTTCCAATGCAGAAAAAAATCTTTTAGGCATGTGTTAATTTATATATATATATAAATTATAAATAACTATTCACTGACATGACCAAGTTTTAGATTCCTACAGTACAAGTATAATATAACTTTCTATTTATCATGTTTATTATAACCTTCAATAAATGTATGCTACATGTACATTGATAAATGAAAGAAGACCTAATTTAACATTTACCTGTTTAAGTGAAACAAAGATTTTTTTAAGGCAATGCTAAATATGCTTTTAATATATTAAACATGATAAAAAAAACAATTTATCATTTTAATAGAGTTAAGATACCCAAGTTACAGTAACCTGTTTTAATATATAAATGAAATCAAGATTTTCAACAACTGAGGGAATTCTAGACTATATATTCAATAATAGAAAATTATGAGATGTAATTAATAATTGAAAATAATGAGATGTTTATAAATATAGATCATAAATCTGTCTTGCTCATCATGGCTTCCTATATCTACTTGAGGGATTAAGATATGGCTTCTGTAATTTAAAATAATCTCTTCTAAAAGATCAAAGACAAAGGAGATTTAGATTGTCATCACAAAGGCTAGAGACAAATTATACTTACATGTACTTATAATAATTTCAGTTTAACATGAATACTTGTTAAAATTGTTAACAGTGATAGAACATATAATGTTTTAGTTAAGGAGTTGGATACATGCACATTTCATATCAACAATGTTAATATGATATTAGGTTATAATTTATATTAATTGCTTTAAATATTTATGGCATTTCTGAATGGAGTGTATTACTGCAAGGAGTTCCTTGTATCTACATGCATAATTAACATTAATTGTTAGAATGTTTGTGACACAATTGATGTGTTTTTACAGGGGGGATAATAAGAAGATGAATATCCCTCATCGTATGTTAACACCAGACGAGGAGAAAACATTTAATCTGAAGCCATTGGAAAGTGATAGTAGCACAGAATTTGTAACAGCTCATAGCTCACTGGCAGATGTAAGTATGACATTTATACACTATTTCATGGTTAATATGTAAACAGCACATTTTTGATACAAAAATTTAAAGCTCAATAGACTTGAACTGTTGAAGATCCAAGGAAAGACATACAATGTACTAGGCAAATAAAACTGACCAATATTATGTTTCTAGCATAAAATTCAGAAAAAAAACATGTAAAAAAGAGTTGCACCTCGCTTAAGGATGCTCGCTGGTCTTGTTTTGGTATTTCTGTCATTTTTTCGGAATCCTCTTGATTTTACCATCAAAATAGGGTTCAAATTTTTGCTACCGAATCCCCTATTTTCTTGTTATTAATGTCATTTATATGTCATAAAGAGGTTATAGACAAAGTTTTATCAAATCCTATTATTCTGTCATGGGTTTTAACAGCTATATAGTGCTGATGCTAAATCTATGAAAGAGCAGAGAAAACCTTTTCCCGCTAAAACTTTAATGTCAATTATCTTGAAAACAAGGTCACGAACCTATCATTTTTTTTTTGCTTATTTTTTACCTTTTACTATTATCTTTTCAATCAAGGCATCAAATTCGAATCCTATTTATTTTCAATAAAAGTTGCTTAAGTGGCAATTTTTTGTTTCACCCCTCCTAACTAAATCCTGGATCTGCCCCTGTTGAATGAATGATTCAAAATTTTATTTCCTCATGACATAACCTTTATTTGTTTTTAGTGCTATCACTTATAGACATGATAGATAAGATAGAATTGGATAATTTTCATGGAGGTAGGTGTGATTTTATTGTTGACTAATGTTGACCACTTTTTTCAGGGAACAAGCCTTGGCAGCCAAGAATCTCTTGACAAACAAGCACCAACAACTAAGAGTTTTGATGCTGTAGTATTTGATGTTCTACGTGTATCAGCAGACGACTTTGCTGTAAGTACTCATTTAAAAACTTAACCTAATCATACTAACTTTAGATGTTTTGTACCTTTTATCAGAAAACAGAAGTAACATATGTAAAAGAAAGCATTTAAATTATAGGCAGTGGTGTCTTCATTTATCAGGTTTTATATTTTAAAGAACACACTGAAGTACTATACACAGTACATGACAACATGTTTATGCAGTTTTAAATTATGCAACCATACACTGTATCCAGAATTATAAGGCAAAAATATGAAGTACAATCAAGTTAATTTCTGAACCATTTTTAATTGACCAAAAGTGATTATGTACATGTATGTTTACAGAGTCAGATTACCCTCTTAGATTTACCTGTGTTCAAGTCCATTGCACCTGATGTAAGTATCACAGAGCTGTCACGGCGGGGTAACATAAAAAAGAGGGGGTTTTCATACATATTGCTTGAATTGAAAATGATGAGATGTGGAATAAGTGTACGCTGCACAGCCCACAAACAAGCAGCAATTCAGGAAAACCACAATGGACAACCGCCAGCAGCCTTCAACTAAGCCTGTAGGCGCTGCTCATGGTTCTGTAATTGGCCCATGGTCCATATAAAATGCATATAATTCAAATCAAGTCCTGAAATAGTCACAGATAGACCCCCTTCTTAAACAAGGAACAGAAAACTGTAAGTTACCCTGATTTTAGTTTACTTTATTTTATGTACATGTAGATGTAAATTGATTATTTGTTAAAATATTGCATGTTTGACAATAGTAAAAAAACTACATGTAAATGGGTAATATTGAAGGAACTTACAGTTTTATTATGGAATCTAGGACAGTTTTAACTTTCAAACATAATATATCAAATGAATTTTGTACTGCAAAAATCAATGTATAATTTTCTTCAATTCCAAATATATTTTTTCATAATTATAAACAAATATCTAGCTTGGCCACAACAGCTGAGACTAATAATTAGAGATTTACTTTTAGGAACTGACATCATGTGCATGGACCACCAAGGAAAAGTTAATCAAAGCACCCAATGTTGTGGCTTTTACTAGAAGATTTAACCATGTAAGTTAAGCTAAGATATTTATCATGATTTTTTCCTTAGACCTAAAGAAAAATTAAGGAATGCATATGTAACATTTTTAAGACACAAATATACATTGATATAAATGCTTTCTCATGAACCACAAAAAACTGATACTCCCAAAAAAAACTTCACAGTATATGTACATGTATATTATGAAAAAATAATGACACTTGTACAACTCAAAATTAATATCAGTGTTCTCGGTAGGCACATACATCGGGCGCAGCGCCCGCCCTTGATTCAATGACGCCCTTGCCTTTTTGCTGATCAATGTGCCCTTTTTTACGACGCCCTGCCCTTTTGTTGAATATCGAAGTCAAGTCGCCCTATGATCTCGCGTAAGTCGCCCGAGCAATCCTCTGTATTTTTCATATTTCCTATGTTAAAATTGCCACTTCCACAGATTCCTTGATTACCTTAATGTTTATTTAAGGGATTAGCTTGGATAATTAACAAAGTAGGTCATAAACGTGTCAAAATTAGCCCCCAAGCTGTGCCAATACAAGGTGTGAAAATCGGAACTTCAAAGGATTTTACCGTCGGCAATCAATTTTCTGTTAACTACTTAATCCCATTGAAAATCCCTGTGGAAATTATTAGATATTGTACTATTCTATCAGTTTAGACTATGACTATTTTGATTTTGGAAAAGACTGTTTATTTAAAGACAAAGAAAAAATGAAATGAGATCGATATTTTTGTCAATTTGTGACTGAATGAGTAAAGTTTAAAATTATCTCCCTTTAAAGAAATATTTTATTGTAAATTTAAGACATACAACCATTTTTACCCACATTTTCCATCAAATTTATTGTTTAAATCTGAAACAAGTTTATATTATGTTTGCTTAATTTTGCATCCCTAAAAAAATGTTTATTTTTGAAACTTTTCTTTTAAAACCATACTTTGATATTTAGATGATTCATCAATAAGCCATTGAGAAAAAATTCTGAAAAGTTAGAATTGTATATATCTATCTGCACTTAGGGACATTCCATGTACTAGATTTTGATAGAGGACAATGCTTTGCATCTTAGATGTTCAAAGCAAAACATAAGTCAATCAATAAGTTCACTTCTAATTAATCCGTCATAAGAAAATAATACATTTCGTTTAAACATCTTAAATAGAAACATGTCAGAAAACAAGACAAATATTGAATATAAACCTCGTGACTCTCTGTGCTGTTGCAAGAAAATGGTTCATGGTTCATGCAGAAATATCATAAGTAAATATCAGTTACAAATGATATAACCAGAAGTTTTCTTAAAATGAACTAAAGAATAAATATAGTGTATAACAAAATGCTATATATACTATTATAGTATTATATCATAAATACATACACCCGTGTATATATAAAGTTTAATTCCCACTTCTCCCTGCTATAACTTCACTTCTCCTTGTCCCTCCCCACTTCTCCCTAATACCAATCTGAAAAAGAAGTCACTTCTCCCTTTTTTTCTTAAGTAGCTTGAGCCCTGAAGGTGCCCTTTTTTTGACCCGGTTTCGCGCGTTAAAGTGCCCTTTTTATCCCTAGCACCCTGCCCTTTTCAAATCCTAGCTAGAACACTGAATATGTTTCATTTTACTTACTGTTTATTCTTCAGACTTTTTCCATTAAAAATGATCCTATCTTTCTTTTAGTAAATTTCATAAGTATGGTTTTTTTTTTTTTTTTCAGGTGAATTTTTGGGTACAGAGAGAAATTTTAAATTGCCAAACGCTGCAAACAAGATCTGAAGTTTTAGCTCACTTTATTAAAATTGCAAAGGTATATACATTGTTCATTTTCATTTTTTGTTTGTATTTGCTTATGTATTTATTAAATAAGGAATAGATTATAGCCTTTAAAGAGAAGCCGAATATATTTATTTCTCTGGCGGATCCAGAAATTTTCAAACAATTGAAAAAAAATCTTCTGGGACCTCTTGTTTCATACAGTTCTTAACCGATTTTCTGTCAAATGGGAGGGGCGTGGCCGGCATGCTAATCCTGAATCCATCTTTGTCTTTGCTGAATTGAGACTTTTCATACAATCACATTTAGGACATAATGATAACAGTGATTCCGAAGGTATTTTTACTTTTCCCGGACCAAACATACATTTTGGTGCATGCGTGCTAACATTTCAATATAAAATTCCTAAAATCTTTGCTGGACCGAATCAGTTTTTGCCGGACTTGTCTGGCGGTCTGACAAAGCTTAGGAATCACTGTGATAAAAGAACAATCTCCTATAATGCATTGAATACATTGTTATATATATTATGAAATATTTAAGATAATAAAAGGTCATATATGTTTCTATTCCAGAAATTATTGGACTTGAACAACTTGCATGCTGTCATGGCAGTCATTTCTGCTTTACAAAGTGCTGCTATTTTTAGATTATCTAAAACTTGGATGGTAAGTTGGTAAAAATAACCCAAGATTAAGACATTACAAATAATTTGTGAACTTTTATTGGTACATTTTCCCGTTCTTACGGGGTGATCTAAAGTCAACAGAGGAAATTACAAGACAACAACAAAAATATGGCATTATAAAGAACAAACTGTGTTGAAACAATTCCAGCAAGGCTTTAAAATGAAGTTTTCACCAGTTTACTCATATTTACTCATATCAGTTTTGATATTATGTTTATGTAATATGTATGATAAGTTTCATATTTACTCATATCAGTTTTGATATTATGTTAATGTAATATGTATGATAAATTTCATAATTTGGTTGATATCAATGCATATTACTGTGAAAGTACTTAAATTCGTGAATATCAAATTTCGTGGATCGAGAGTAAATTGCATATTTGTAGTTTCATAAATTTGTGGTTTTAACAAATAATCTATTGAAAGCAATGTAAAATTCTTTGTTCCTTGGGAACTTATGTTCATGGTTTGCAGGACCCACGAAAATTAATATCCCACGAATTCTAATACTTTCACAGTATATAAACATTTGTGATAATTACTTAATTTTTGTAACTTTCTACAAAACTGTAGTAACTATTTTTCATTTTAGAAACTGCCAAGAAAAGACAAAGCTGTTTATGAGAAAATTGCTGATTTGTTCTCTGAGAATGACAACAGACAACAGTTAAGAGATTACCTAGAGAATATCAAATTACCTTGTATTCCATATTTAGGTTGGTTCAATTACATTTAGAAAAAAGGAAATATACTGTGAAATTTCTTATTCTAAGAAAGACATTGTGAAATATATGTATTGGTAATTTTATAGTCTGCAATTGTGTTGCTTTGAAAAATCATTAGGCAATTAACAAATTGTATTTTTTTTATTTTTTGTGTTGAAAACCATGAACCAACAAATAATAAAAAAACACAGTTGTATACAAAAAAACATATGACATTTATTTAAAGTATATAAAATACAAAATCTAACCTAGTTCAGCATTATTATTTGATTAAATACAGGTACAGGTAGTCAGGGGCGTAGCTAAGCGTACTCTTGTACTCCAAAACGTCCACATCATTTCCACAAAAAAAAAATAATAAAAAAAAAATAAATTAGAAAATATGGGGCTTTGGGTAGGTATATATTTACATTTTAAGTCTTGATGTATGCATATACATACTTAGCGGTGGGATTTTTTTTAAGCACGCGTTGTATATTAAATCTTGGTCAGCTATATCTGTATCCTGAACGTAATAATATTACGGAAATTTTCGTGTCCCTTTTTTACATGCCGTTTAATGGCGTACTTTTAAAAACAACGTAGCATGGACTTGGTACCTAGAATAAGATAATCATCCCAAAATGCAAAAGAAAATTACATATGTTTTTAATAAGATCAATCCAAGTCAACAACCGAACATTGAAATACCAGAACAAACTTTAACGACCTCTGAAACTTCAAGTCAACCATCATGTTCCAGTAGTAAACATTCTAACGTTAAACGCTCTTGTCAGATAACATACCCGGACTTGTTTTTAACTTTCTTATTGACAACATACTTGTTCAGTTTGGTGGACGTGTTTTTCAGCAAACAATAGGGATTCCAATGGGCACTAATTGTGACCTTTGCTTGCTGATTGGTTTCTTCATTCATATGAAGCAGACTTCTTACAATCTCTGGAGTCTTCTAGACAAAAAAGACCGTAGACTAGCCTTCTCTTTTAACCTCATGTTCCGTTATATTGATGATGTCCTTTCACTAAACAATTTTCGATTTGGTGACTTTCTCCATCTCATATATTCCCAGGAGCTTAAGATAAAGGACACAACGAATTCTAGGAAATCTGCTTCATATTTAGATCTACATCTCGAAATTGACACTCAAGGAAGACTTTCAACAAGGCTCTATGACAAACGTGATGACTTCGATTTTCCAATCGTCAACTTTCCCTTCTTGTGTAGCAACATTTCGTCCGCTCCAGTCTATGGAGTTTACGTATCTCAATTGATTCGTAACTCCAGAGCGTGCGGGACTTACATCGATTTCCTTAGCAGAGTGACACGTCTGACGCAAAAATTGCTCACACAGGGTTATGTTGCTCCTCGGTTGCTGTCTTCACTCAAGAAATTTTACGAAAGACATCATGCACTTATAGACAAATATGGGATTTCGATCTCTCAGATGAGTGCAGATGTTGGTTTGTCATAGGGTTTTGTTTTGTCTTCCTTTACCGGATTTGACACGCTGAATGGACTTTTGGCAACGCGACGGGTGTGCTATAGCAAGCAGGAACTGCTTACTCTTTCGGAGCACCTGAGTTCACTCTTGTTTCGACTGGAGTTCACGTTGTTGATTGATATTCAGTTTCTTTGTGTTTCCATGTTTTACATGTTGTCTGTTTTTGTCCCGTTCTTGTTGGTGTTTACTGGTTTTGTCTCTGCCTATTCGGACTTTTGACATTGGAAGAAGCAGAGGTGCCAATGGGGTATCCGAATCATTCGGATACCCCATTGGTACCTCTGCTTCTTTCATTGTCCGAAGAAGACATTCGCCAACAAGATATAAAAAACCAGCTACTTTCTGGATCGTGAAAAGACGCACATAGATATGAATTTCCCGTGAGGTAGGAATTTTTACGATTTTAATGTTTTATTTGAAAAATCAAACAGGGTCGCTTAGTTCGTAGTTGGAAGAAGTCCGACCGTGTACGCACGACAGATCCCAAGACAGAAGAGAGATATATTAAGGGTTTATTATTGAGCATTTTATACCTAGCATTCCCGATTGAATTCAATATAGAGGGGAAAAATATTGACACCCTCAACCTTAAAAAGTCAATCAAAACAGTTAATTATACCCCTGCATGAAATGTATTTAACGGTATATAGATAGGGTCTGGGATGTCCGTCCATAAATGTATCACCGTTACGCCTTATATAACCCTTCTCGTATCTCAGTCTCGTTTTCGCAACTCTTCAAACTCTCAATGGAATTTCATGAACCTTTCACGCAATCTTTGTGACATAATGTAGGTGTGTATATATATCTCATATAAAAACTACTTAAATATAGAAAAACGAAATCCAAATGAAATATAACAATCAATAGTGATTTAGGGTACAAACACGCCTACCTAAGTTAAAAAAAAATAAAACAAAAATTGAAAAAATTGAAGTCATCTGTAGTTTCAGAATGGTCAAAATCTATATCTAAATTGTCTAAAATTCGTTAGCTTCCGGGGGCTTCGGCCCCCTTAACCCCCTGCCGACTTGGGAGTACACTTTAATAATACCCTAGCTACGCCACTGGTAGTAATCATTTTGCTCAAAGTTCACTCTTGTTATGAAATAGTTTTTTTTAAATGCTTGACCTTTTTGACCTGCAACATTCAAAAGCCCAATTGGTACTGCCTTGCTTCTTTGAATAGTTCAATATACTTATCATTGTTAAATTAAAAGTTAAGTTACGTGTTTATGAATCTTTGCCTAAGTTGATTGTTTTCAGACAATAAGATGTATTATTTCAGGTTTACATCTGTCAGACTTGATATACATAGATGTAGCTCACCCTCATTCAGGAGGACTAGAGAGCCACCCACGACGATTACAGATGAACAATATCCTTAGAGTGATAGCTGAATACCAACAATCAACTTATGGTAAGGTTTCTAGGCATATTCATATTGAAAATAAACTGAGTTCTGTTCTACAATGATTTTACTTATGCTTATGCTGATGAGCCATGAATTTTGGCTCAGGTTTGATTATAACTTAGTTTTCTGAGAGCAAAATATTGATATCTTAGCTTTGGCCGAGCTAAAACAAATTTATTATTAAAATTTTAGTTAAAAAAAAACATCATAAAAATGTTTTTTTCAATTGGTACTGTGAATTCTAAATAATGAGTAGTCTTTAAAATAAGGGTAAAAGGAGACACTATGAATGAGATGTATATTATTTGTAGAATTACCAGTATTAGAACACGTACAGAATTACTTGAAATCCAGTCGCTATATTGAAGAACTTCAAAAGTTTGTTGAAGATGATAATTACAAGTAAGTTTTGTTTTCTTGTCAACGTATCAAAATTCTTTTACAAGATGAAATAATGTACATTGTAGTGGTTTTTCAAATAGATTATTTGTTTTGCACTTTGATATTTGGCAGAACTTACTGTCTTGTTGAGAGAAGGAATGCATGTTTTATGATGAAAACAAAAATTTATTTCAAATACTTCTTCTCAATATAATGTTCACTTTGTAGATTATCATTAAAAGTAGAACCTCCAATATCAGAGACTCTGTCCTCATCCAGGGAGGATATACAGATAATGGTGGCCCCTCCCTCCCCAGCCACAGAGCCCAGGAATGTCCTGACATCATGTGCTGGACTCACAAAGAATGGACCTTCACACAGGAAAACTAAAAGCTTAAGTGCTAAGTATGGAAACTTTTACAATAAGAGCTTTTGTCATCTTAGCATTGGTGTCTTTTCTCTAACTAACTTTACTAATTTCATATACTGTAAAGTGTTAAACAATGGATGGAGAGAAAAAGTAAAGATTGTGGTAAATAATTGTTGGTGCTCCTGAACACCTCACTATATAGCACCAGTTCTGTTAACAAAACTGAAATATTCAGATAAATGAAAACCTAGTGGATCCTTTTTAGCTCACCTGGACCGAAGGTCCATGTGAGCTATTACCATCACTTGGCGTCGGTCGTCGTCTGTCGTCGTCGTCGTCGTCTGTTACCAATTTTTCAAAAATCTTCTCCTCTGAAACTACCAAACAGAATTTAATAAACCTTGGTATGAATGATCCTTAGGGTGTCCTGCACCAAACTTGTGTTTTGATTTTTGATCCGTTAAAAAACATGGCCGCCGTTACTAAAAATAGACTGGGGGGGTCAGACTACTGCATTTGGCTTATAAATCAAAAAGTATAAGAGATAGAGGAAATCTAAGGCACGGTACTGATTCAGCATCAAAAGCTCTACAAAAGTCTCCATTTGGTCAAAGTTGTCAGATGACTCTTTATAGGGGTTACGGCCCCTTAAAGGTGAAAAATAGCATTTTTTCATGTTTTTGGCCTACAGAATGAAAACTATTGCAGATAGAGATTAGCTGTTGCTTGCTTAAATGTTCAGCTCATTTAACTCTACAAAAGTCTCTATAGGGTCGAAGTTGTCAGATGACCCCTTATAGGGGTTACGGCCCCTTAAAGGTGAAAAATAGCAATTTTTCATGTTTTTGGCCTATAGAATGAAAACTATTGCAGATAGAGATTAGCTGTTGCTTGCTTAAATGTTCAGCTCATTTAGCTCTACAAAATTCTCCAAGGGTCGAAGTTGTCAGACGACCCCTTATAGGGGTCACGGCCCCTGAAAAATAGCGTTTTTTCATGTTTTTGGCCTACAGAATGAAAACTATTGCACATAGAGATTAGCTGTTGCTTACTTAAATGTTCAGCTCATTTAGCTCTACAAAATTCTCCATAGTGTCGAAGTTGTCAGAAGACCCCTTATAGGGGTCACGGCCCCTGAAAAAAAGCGATTTTTCATGTTTTTGTCCTACAGACTCCTTATAGGGGTTATGGCCCCTTATAGGTGAAAAATGGTGTTTTTGGCCTTTAGAATGAAAACTATTGCAGGTAGAGAAAAGCTGTTGCTTGCTTAAATGTTCAGCTCATTTAGCTCTACAAAAGTATAGGGTCAGCATCAAGACCAGGTGAGGGATTCAGGCTCCTGGGAGCCTCTTGTTTGTATAAATTGATTTTTGCACCAATTTAACATTTACAATACCTCTACTTGTAAGATAACTTCTCAGCTTCTCCTGAAGGGACTAATTTCAAATTTAACACAAGTGTTGTACCATGCCTCTCCTTTCCTAGTCATCTGGTCATCATCCTCAAAGCTAGCTTTCAATATTTTAAGGGTCAAGAATTTAGAATTCTCTGTTTCTACTAAAGTTAAAAAAATCATATTTGGTGCACAGCCTAAGCACAATGAGTTGTATCTGTCCTTTCAAGGTCAGTGAGACATCTGTTTCCTGTTTTCTGTGGTCAAGTGGAGGAATGCCTAGCATACTAGTTACTTTTAGCTTTTAATGTGTCACAACATTGCAACATATTCTTGTATGTTTTGTGCCTCCAAATCTTGAGTAAGTTAGTATGGTGTTCTCTTTCATAGTAAAATTATTATTTCTCTTTAAGCTTCCTGAGTTGTCATAAATCAGCTGTAGAGAAGAGTTACAGTCTTCCCAGTAAAGCAACGGCTCCCTACATACAAGGAATACGACATTTGTTAGATGATAGTGTGTTAGAAGAATCACCGTGTGCCTCAAGCGATGGCTCAATAGCTGGTCGATTTTCAGGTTAATTGTTACTAATTATAGCTACATAAAATGAATATAACATTATTTAAATGATGACATGTTAAAAAAAGTCACTGTGTGCCCAAAGAATTTATAATAGATGGTCGATTTTCAGGTAACCTAATTACATTTATTTTTGAGGTATAAATTTGAAGCATTGTTTTAGATTGATCTAGGAAGCAATAAAGTAATAAAAGGCTATTTGAATCATAAAGTAAAAATAAAACAGTGGAAAATATTCAAAACAACTGAAACAGACCAATTTATTTGTTAAATTTGTACCATATATATAAAAACCATTTCTTTTTAATTGCTGACAGCAAAGACACACAGGATCTTCAATTTCTCATGTGTGTTTTTTTGGCCTTGTTTTGTCTTTCCCACTTGACATTTGAGTTTCATCCCATGTTGGTAATTTTGTTATTGCAGAGAGTACAGAAAATGCTGATACCAGCTCTGGTGACCAAGAAACATTTTGGCCTGTCAGAAACTCGTAAGTAAATGACTCTTAAATGCATCACATATAGTCACACACTTTTTGGCCTGTCAGAAACTCGTAAGTGAATGTCTCTAAATTGCATCACATTTAGTCACAAACTTTTTGGCCTGTCAGAAACTTGTACGTGAATGTCTCTAAAATGCATCACATTTAGTCATACACTTTTTTGCCTGTCAGAAACTCTCAAGTAAATGTCTCTTAATTGCATCACATTTAGTCACAAACTTTTTTTGCCTGTCAGAAACTCATAAGTATATAAAGCATGAGGAAAGTCTATATCTTATCAGTAATTTCAAATTATCAGTAAAAGTATGGCTTTGACCTGTGAAAATACATTGAAAGATCAGAAAAATTAAAATGGTTATTTAATTATAAAAAATCATTAGTCCAGTACCCATCCACACACTTCGGCAAAACCTATCAGACTCTTATAAAAATAAAGTTATAATTAAATACTGAATCAAAAATGTATATTTCTTTCAATATAAAAGTCTATTCTCTTTCTTAGTAATTATTCACCTCCTGGGTGAACTAATACAGCAACTCTTGAATAAGTGGAACATTAATATTTTATTGTTCCATTTGTGTACTAATGTATTACTTATTATTTAGAATAATTTAACTAGTTATAATAGTTAATTAATATTTATTTTAAAAGGTGTTTCGGTTTAGGTTTTTTCCTAGGCATATCCTCATCAGGTATCCCTAGCCTCAAAATAAATTTTAAAAGTTTTTAATAACGCTCGTTATTTATTTCTTGTCTATTGTCTTTAAAATATATTAGGGGGATACGACACCTTTCATTTACTTAGCATTCATATTTTTTATATTCTCATTTTAATTTTTTCAGATGTAAACTGGTCTTTCGATTTTTTTCCGTCCGTCTGTGATCAAAGTTTGTAATCGCAACTCCTCTTAAACTATTGAACAGAATTTAACGAAACTTGGTATGCAAGAAGAACACCATATGTAGTTGTGCATGTTACCGGGAATTTTTGATTCGCAAATTTTTGTGGGAGTTATGGCCCTTTGGACTTAGAAATTTGCAGAAAATCATGATTACAGTTTGTAATCGCAACTCCTCTTAAACTACTGAACAGAATTTAACGAAACTTGGTATGCAAGAAGTACACCATATGTTGTTGTGCATATCACCAGGAATTTTTGATCCGCAAATTTTTGTGGGAGTTATGGCCCTTTGGACTTAGAAATTTGCAGAAAATCATGATTACAGTTTGTAATCGCAACTCCTCTTAAACTACTGAACAGAATTTAATGAAACTTGGTATGCAAGAAGAACACCATATGTAGTTGTGCATATTACCGGGAATTTTTGATTCGCAAATTTTTGTGGGAGTTATGGCCCTTTGGACTTAGAAATTTGCAGAAAATCATGATTACAGTTTGTAATCGCAACTCCTCTTAAACTACTGAACAGAATTTAACGAAACTTGGTATGCAAGAAGAACACCATATGTAGTTGTGCATATTACCGGGAATTTTTGATCCGCAAATTTTTGTGGGAGTTATGGCCCTTTGGACTTAGAAATTTGCAGAAAATCATGATTACAGTTTGTAATCGCAACTCCTCTTAAACTACTGAACAGAATTTAACAAAACTTGGTATGCAAGAAGTACACCATATGTAGTTATGCATATCCCCAGGAATTTTCGATCTGCAAATTTTTGTGGGAGTTATGGCCCTTTGGACTTAGAAATTTGCAGAAAATCATGATTACAGTTTGTAATCGCAACTCCTCTTAAACTACTGAACAGAATTTAAGGAAACTTGGTATGCAAGAAGTACACCATATGTAGTTGTGCATATCACCAGGAATTTTCGATCCGCAAATTTTTGTGGGAGTTATGGCCCTTTGGACTAAGAAATTTGCAGAAAATCATGATTACAGTTTGTAATCGCAACTCCTAATAAACTACTGAACAGAATTTAACGAAACTTGGTATGCAAGAAGTTTACCATATGTCGTTGTGCATATCACCAGGAATTTTTGATCCACAAATTTTTGTTGCAGTTATGGCCCTTTGGACTTAGAAATTTGACATAATTTTGTTATGATACATGTATTCAAATACTTGCACATTCACTTTTACAATCATTCAATATTATTGATTCCTGTAGCTGGATACTAATTCCTCAAGGATAACATTGATAGTCCAAAAGCCGAACGCGTGGGGTATGTGAGCGTGCTCACTAAGGTTCTTTCATTAATTAATTTCACAATTCAAAAATTATTAAATGATTGACTTGGGGCATGGCTGTGCAAACCTATATCTAGGTATAGTCATGACGTTAAACTCGCCAGTCAGGTTATTACATTGACTACAAAATTGACTTAATTGGGTTCTGTATTTTAATCCCTTTCCAGAAGTTATAAATAGAATTTTGATTTGCTTTGTTATATTACAGTGTTTGGGGAGATTCTGAAGATTTGTTTTGTTATATTACAGCGGGTGGGGAGATTCTGAAGATTTGTTTTGTTATATTACAGCGTTTGGGGAGATTCTGAAGATTTGTTTTGTTATATTACAGCGTTTGGGGAGATTCTGAAGATTTGTTTTGTTATATTACAGCGTTTGGGGAGATTCTGAAGATTTGTTTTGTTATATTACAGTGTTCGGGGAGATTCTGAAGATTTGTTTTGTTATATTACAGCGTGTGGGGAGATTCTGAAGATTTGTTTTGTTATATTACAGCATGTGGGGAGATTCTGAAGATTTGTTTTGTTATATTACAGTGTTTGGGGAGATTCTGAAGATTTGTTTTGTTTTGTTATATTACAGTGTTTGGGGAGATTCTGAAGATTTGTTTTGTTATATTACATCGTGTGGGGAGATTCTGAAGATTTGTTTTGTTATATTACAGTGTGTGGGGAGATTCTAAAGATTTGTTTTGTTATATTACAGCGTGTTGGGAGATTCTGAAGATTTGTTTTGTTATATTACAGTGTTTGGGGAGATTCTGAAGATTTGTTTTGTTATATTACAGTGTTTGGGGAGATTCTGAAGATTTGTTTTGTTATATTACAGCGTGTGGGGAGATTCTGAAGATTTGTTTTGTTATATTACAGTGTGTGGGGAGATTCTGAAGATTTGTTTTGTTATATTACAGCGTGTGGGGAGGTTCTGAAGATTTGTTTTGTTTTGTTATATTACAGTGTTTAGGGAGATTCTGAAGATTTGTTTTGTTATATTACAGCGTGTGGGGAGATTCTGAAGATTTGTTTTGTTATATTACAGTGTGTGGGGAGATTCTAAAGATTTGTTTTGTTATATTACAGCGTGTGGGGAGATTCTGTTTTGTTATATTACAGTGTTTGGGGAGATTCTGAAGATTTGTTTTGTTATATTACAGTGTTTGGGGAGATTCTGAAGATTTGTTTTGTTATATTACAGCATGTGGGGAGATTCTGAAGATTTGTTTTGTTATATTACAGTGTGTGGGGAGATTCTGAAGATTTGTTTTGTTTTGTTATATTACAGTGTTTGGGGAGATTCTGAAGATTTGTTTTGTTATATTACAGTGTTTGGGGAGATTCTGAAGATTTGTTTTGTTATATTACAGTGTTTGGGGAGATTCTGAAGATTTGTTTTGTTATATTACAGTGTTTGGGGAGATTCTGAAGATTTGTTTTGTTATATTACAGCGTGTGGGGAGATTCTGAAGATTTGTTTTGTTGTATTAAAGTGTGTGGGGAGATTCTGAAGATTTGTTTTGTTATATTACAGCGTGTGGGGAGATTCTGAAGATTTGTTTTGTTATATTACAGCGTTTGGGGAGATTCTGAAGAAAGTCCTAATAGTTATCGCCAAAACTTCACATGTGAGGGTTGTTTAAGGAGGAGAACTATTTTAAAAGATGGTAAAAAACCTACAGTAAGTACCTTCTAATCTATTAATAAGTCAAAATATTTCAAACAAACCTAGAATTTCCTATGCTATGTAGGACAATTACTTTGCTTCCTTTTGAAATGAAATGAATAAGTACTGTATAGCAGGTTATTTTCTGGTGGTTTAATGTTTGCTTATTGTTGCAGGTTGACAGAAATCACGAAAATAAGTCCAATGAAAATACTCATTTTGCAAAAAACATATGCAAATAAACACATTCAGAAACTACAAAAATAATTCCTGCAAAAGTTGTTCTCATACCCTATGAGAAATGCAATATGGTATATCTGAGGGTATATCGACTGTAATACAGATAGATAATGGAATACAATCAATCAATCAATCAATACAGATAATAAGAAATATTTTCTTTTGATTCAAGGAGATGCATGTACTTGATTTAAGCAGTAAGAGGTTTTATTTTAAGGAGGTTAACGATCACTGAGATTTTAACACAGTTTAAGATAATAGAGGGAGATATATTTTATCGATATTTATATATATGTCATTTTGTGAGAACCATAAATGTTGTATATTTTAGGTGGCATCCTGGACAAGATACTGGGTAGCTTTGTGGGGAACATCATTACTGTATTATCCTGCAAAGACTTTACGGGGGTCAGAACGATCTTGTGTAAGTAGTGGAAAACAAATATCTGTATGGTGTATTTTTGTGATATAATAGAAAATAATGAGATGTGGAATAAGTGTACCCTACACAGCTCAACATAACAAGTGATGATTTAGAAAAAAAAACAATGAAAACCACCAGCAGCCTTCAACGAGGCCAGTAGGTGCTGGTGGCCATTCTTTGATTGGCCCAAGGTCTAAACATACACATGTATATGAGATTACCAACATGTGTTAAAAAAATTTACAATTAATTAGGGCTTCAGTATTAATGGGGGAATCAGTTCTTGTTTGTTGGAGGATGATGGGCACAAACATGGGATTTATTTAGGAATGGAACAACTTCTCAAATTTTAGAATGTTTTCAATTAAAATCTAGTCAAACAAAGATGACATCCATGGTCGATTGGTTTATTAATTATTATTTTACTTTTAGTTTAAAACTAGTCGGACAAAGATGACATCCATGGTCCATTGGTTTATTAATATTTATTTTACTTTCAGTTTAAAACTAGTCCGACAAAGATGACATCGGTGGTAGGTTGGATGGTGGTGATGGGAGATAATCCACTTCAACCAGATGCATTCCAGTTAACAGATCCTATCAAAGGTAATGTTAATTTATTGCTCTGTTTTTTTTTTTTTAAATCTGTTTTACCATTGAACTTGTTAGATTGTGCATGTCCAATGTCAGAAGCTGTTTCAGAATTTTTGGGGATCTGTTTTACAAAGTTCTATCCTTTTCTTGTTGATTTCTGTTATAATTTAATATGCTCAAACACAAAGTTTTTTTTATACCCCTACTCAGAAAAATATAGCTTCTACAACACAATCGAGGTGATTATGGAATTTCTAACATTAAGGGAAATCAATTTGATTACTTTAATGGAAGGCTTGCCGAAGGATTAAAATATCAAATTTATTTCCTGAGATGTTAGAAATTCCATAATCATCGAGAATTAAGTTGTAGAAGGTTTTTCTCCAATGTCTACAGGTAAAAAAAATACAAAAAGGTTGATCATAAATTTCACATGCAATTACACTGAGAACAAAATTTTCTCTAGAGTTGAGAAATACTTTTCCACAACTGGTTGAAAGGATGATTAATTGGATGAAAATAAGAGAAAGGACTTTCCATCACACTTTTCATTTCATCATGTCGCAGATTTTTATAGGTTGTGTAGCACACACTTATTCTACATTTCATTATCTTCTATTATTTTCAGGCAATGTGTATAAATTTCGATCTGGAAGTCAATCTCAAGCATTAATGTGGTGTCGACACTTGAGTGAAGCCACCAACAGATTTAAGCCACAGGTAAACATGCCATGATTTTGAATTTCATTCAAACTTTTTTGTGTGTAAATTGATGTAAACTATGAATATTTTCATCTTATATCTGAATTAGAATATGTTATAAATAAACATCAGGAAAGTACACAATGGTAAAGAGGGTTTTAATCAGTAAAGGGTTTTTCAGTGAATTTTTTTCTTAGTAAATATTTATATAAATAACTATTCAGCACAAAAATAATTATTTATTTCTCTATTGAGCTTACATCTAAATGATTTATGACAATGTTTTCAGACTCCTGCCAACCTGATGTCATTTGACTAAAGACAGACATTTTAACAGATGTTTCATAGTTAATGTGCCAAAATATGTGAGGAATGAGACATGTCAGGGTTCGCCATGGTCAATACTCAGTGGATGCTGATGCGGGAAGAACTGCTGTACCACTTTAGCTTGTCATTGTTATAAACTTCAATCAGTAAACCATCATATTAATGAGATTACACGTGTACCATATGCAAATTCTTTATCAGTGCTATGACTATTTTACAGGGTATGTGTTTGTTTTTCTTCTTTTTAATTGCTTAAATTTTTAATGTGCTTCTGTGTGTTAATGGTTTATTCTTTTTTAATGCTTACCTGAATTTTATACCGATTAACTCCATACAAGACAAATAGTTGTATACTGAATACAGGTTTATTTTCATTAACATTAGATGTTGATTTGTTTAAGTGATAACATTTTCTTTTTTTTAATATATCTTATCATGTCTATCTTTAAGTTTAATGAAATGAAAAAAAAAAGTTTAAAGAGAAAAATCAAATAAGTTGTTAGATTCAAAGTAAAGCTGTAAATATTGTTAAGACATTATTTAATTTTTGAGAGTTGTTTTATTGTAAAACCAGTTTTGAAATATTGAATGATTCTCTACATTTCTGTCAGGGGAGCATCTAGTTTTCTTTATATCCACTCTTGTATTTGGTCAAGTGAGTCTCTAGTTTTCTCTCTATCCCCTTGTGTAATTGTCCTGTCATTTATGTGCTTATAGTCTTCCATTGCCATGTCTTCAATACATTGTATTTGTTACCTATGCGGCCAAAGGCAATAGCAGGTATAGTTTAACTTGTAAAAAGGTTATAAATTAATGTTCAGTTTTAAGTTAAGGGATCTGTTAAGCACATCATATTAACTGCAACAGCATTTACATTTGTTTGTCTAAATTATTAGTGACATTTGGTAATAAGCTGCTGTTCTTTATCTGCCACTGAAAGAATTAAATTTGGAATCTTTATTGATTGATATTTTGTTCTTCTGATATAAGAATGTAATTTGTAAAGGGGAAATAGAATCTAATTTGTAAAGGGGAAATAGAATGTAATTTGTAAAGGGGATATACAGATGTAAACAATTTGTATTTGTTTGTCTATTTAATTTGTTTGACTTGTGTAATTTATATGATTAAGGTCAGTAATGTATTTGATACATTGTTATTTTGTGTCATTGTTTAAATTTGTTGATTCATCTTTTAAATCTCAAATACTACATTATACAACTTAAAAATATCATTTACTAACCAAACATTTCATTGAGTTCAATCATCCACTTTATAAGTTTTCATCAAGGGTTTGGCATAATATCTAGATATCAATTGATAGTGAAAAGAAGTTAACCCCAAATTTGTGTTGATATTTACTTAATCATTGTTATAATCATGAAATAAGAGCATAATATTTTCAGTATGAGCTATAAATGTGTCTTTAAGCTAACAAAAGTCAATTGTTTAGTTTGTTTGACTTTTAAGTCGAATTAAAGATAGTTCTGTCCAAGATTTCACATGAATATATTTTTACATTATCCAAATTTTTCAAGGGACATGCCAATTATTTCATTAAGTAATAGTTGTTAGACAACACTGATTGGTTATGATTTTTAATGGCTTTAGAAGCTTACATTTGATTGGCCATTTTAAATGGACCAAGACATTTATTTTGTGTCAAAATGGTCACACTTGATATTCTAATTCTAAAGTTGTCTTTTTCGAAGAGGAACTAGAGCTGTAATATGGAATTTTATTTAAACTGATTTCAGTCATTAGCAATGGTAGGTTTGATTAACCGTATTACTCTGTAGGGTTGTGTTACCTCTCTTTCATTTATCACAATGTTTAAAACATCTGTTAAAGTGTTCTTTCTTCTCTTTGATTAACAAACTGATTAATGATTTTCAATCTTATAACTGAAATTGAACAGCATCATTTTGTAATATTCCTCTCATAAAAATATTATTTTAAAACCTGTCAGAATAACTTTTCTTTTCCTTTTTTGCTCCAGTGCAAGTTAAACGTATGTTCTCTATAAGTTAAAGTAACCCCACTCTCAATATATTTATATAATACTCCACAACTGGTGCTTGTTAAATGGTATCTGCTGAGATTTTAGTGCTTTATTACGTGTGCTATCCTTTTTTGTGTGTAGATACTGATTTATGTCCTTTAGCTCCAGTGTCCCCTTTCATCTCAATTGATTTAAGTTTAATATGTTTTTTCTTGGAAAGGACATGTAATGGTTTAAAAATGAAGATACTTGAAAAAATAAATGTGAAATAAAAAAAATAGAAAGAAAGAATAACTCTACAAATAGTCTTTGATTAAAATATGAAATAATGAAAAACAAATAAAAATGAATGAATAACTTGTCTTTGAACAAAATATGTAATAATTAAAAAAAAATCAAACAGGATTCTTTATATCACATTCTCTAAAAAGTGAATTGTTTGTGTTTTTAAGCAGCTCAATATAGACTATCATACTGTTACTGCTGACATTTTATTGGAGTTAACCATATTGATATACTGGTCTTATCATTCATTTTATATGTATGGAGTAGTTAAACATTTTAATTTTTCATTATTTACATCCTGTTTTAAATTTCAATGGTCATGATAATGTTATATATCATACTTGATCATGCTAATACAAAGTTAAGATATAACTGTTATAATTAGTATTTTTGTTAAAGCCATATAAGTTTTCCCCAAGTATGAGTTTTTAAGTCGTATATATTTTTAGAAATCTAAAAATTATTTTAAATACAAAATATATAACCAGTATAGATTGAAGATTTGGTAGGTGATCATATTTTATTACTTTGAATTATACCCCCCCTTTTACCAACGAAGATACAATTGATACATGTAATGAAAAATATACAACTAATACAATCATTTAACTATTTTTATAATTATGAATAGTTACATTTTACAGCCTTTTTTTTAAATACGTACAATGTAATAGATTCATTAATCACCTGTATTTTTTCCCATTGTATTTACTAAGATATAGAATTGTTTCGAAACAGCATAAAGCAAGACTGAGTAGTAAAATTTTAAGTTTATAATGTATTTTATCATAGAATTGTAAAATTTTACTCAAGTCTTATGATTAACTTTTTTCACACAAAACCAATTTAGGAAGGCCATGCTATTACCACAGGTTATTCTGATCTTACATTATTAATCAGTTTTACAACAGATTTCCTTGTTGGTAGACTAGCTTGATACATGTAGTTAATTGAAATTCAGATCCAATTGTGATTAAAGGTTAATAAACATCTGATCAACAAGATTAAAAAGTGCCTGCATATATATTAAATGATTTAGGTAAAAATTGAGCACTTATTTATAAAAATCACTGGTAATAGAAAATAGTAAAGCAGTCCGGCAAAAAGAAAAGTCACTTACCTATGATTTCATGTTCAGTTCAGTCAAGGAAATCTGCTACAAGTCTTGATTGTTTATGTTTGTTTTAAGTTTTAATTTGCTCATGTGCAATAATGTATTTGATTTCCTATGGAATGTAATTACTATCAGAATCTTCTTGTTATATTTTTTTACCCCATCATAAATCAAAGAAGCTGCAAAAAAAAAACCAAGGTTGGCAGTTTCCTCCAGGTACCCCAGTTTCCTCCATTATTAAAACTGCTCTATATGGCCCAGGTGTGTTGAAATGGGCGTTAAACACCAACACACACACACTCAAACACATATAAATAAAAGATAATGAGATGTGGAATAAGAGTACAAGACACAACCTACAATATATCACAATAATTCAAAACATCGTCAATGTAAAGCAGCCAGCAGCCTTGAATTTGATCAGCTTTTGCTTCTCACTGTTTTGCAATTGGCCCTAGATTGAAAATAAACTACATATGATTCAACTCAATCCTGAAGTGTCAATGAGAGACACTTTTCTTGACAAAGAACAATAAAATAAACTTGATGAATGCAAACATCAGCTTTGATAAAGATTCCTGGCTTAGGACATGCACATTTAAAATGTGGCAGAGTTTAACAAGTTTTTTGGTCCCAACCTTCCCCATTTTGATAATTAATAGCAAAGCACAAACTAACACACAGTGAAAATCAAATTGATAGAAGTTCAATTCATCAAGAAAGAACCTGAGACAAAATGACAACAATAAACAAGAGGCTCACAGGAGCCTGAATCGCTCACCTGACTTAAATGCCTTTTTAGCTCACCTGGACCTTCGGTCCATGTGAGCTATAGCCATCACTTGGCGTCGTCGTCACGTTTTAGTGATTTGGTGGTTTTTTTCCAGGCTGTTAATGTCTTTGTACGACTTTTGTTGATGGATTTCTTAAAACAAAAGTATAATAGCTAAGCATGCATATGATATTTGGAATACAGAGAGCTGTGGTTATAGTCTTCGCAACTTCCACTTACACGATAACGTATAAAATAACAAGCGTTGACTTTGCGCACTGTCAGGTCGTAAACTTCTTTGTCAGATTTTTCTGAAAAATGAATTTCTTGAAAAGTATAATAGCTAGGCGCTTATATTTGTTCCTTTAGGCAAGTGATTATAGCCGAACAAAATTGAAGAAAAAAAAACACAACAAAAAACCCACACAAAAGAGATAAGAAAATAAATCAAGATGTAAACTTTAATGTTACACTTCAATCTATCAAGCTACATCTTGAATACAGAATGTTGATAAAACAACGGAAACAAAAATTAAAAAAAAACACGAGTACAGATATTAAGGGGGGGGGGGGTACCCAACACTTTGGCTAAAATAAAATTGTGTCGTTTAGTTTTTCTGAAAATTTGCAAAAATATGTACGTTAGTCAAATGAATTTGTAAGCACCCCCCAATAAAAATCAGACCAGAACTAAAAAAGTTGTATTTGTTGCCCTTTTTTGGCCCTTTATTTTTAAACGAATCAAGACCAACGATGTCTGGCTCTGCGTCGCACGGCAAAATGTTGAACTCTGTACGTCCTAGACCCAATATGGCCAGTCAATAGTTTTTGACACTTGAATCCTATGGTGGACTGACAATTAAAGCATATATTTGTCACATGCAACCCATGTAGACTGACAATAAATATTTAAAAATAAAAATATTTAAGATCCTTATATCTAACAAGAATTAAAAAAAAACAAAAATAAGAGATAAGATAAAGAAAAAATAAAGTTTCTATTTTCCACCCTTTCTTTTACGGTAACTAACATTACTGCAAAGTATCATAGTATTTGGTAAACCAGAACAAAAGTTATTGTGGAAACAAATAAAAGTCGCTTTTTTTGGCCCCTTTTGGGCCCCCAATTTCTAAACGAAATTATAAAATGATCCAAAAAAGGGAGGTGCACATCTTCAATATATCCATAATCACTGTGTAGAATTTCAGAAAGATCTATTTTTTGGTTTTTGAGATTCAGATTATACAAGACAGGCACCCGATAGCGCAACGGACGAACGGACGGACTACTAGACCTGCTTTCGTCTTCGGCGACGCAGGTAAAAAGGGTGGAGCAGGACCCCAAAATCAATCCTCCATATGGTTTAATGGTAAGGCATATCATTGTCAAATTGTCATTAGCAGTTGGTTAACCAGAACCAAAAGCTTTTGTGGAAACAAATAACATTCGATTTTCCCCCCTTTGGACCCCTAATTTCTAAAGGAAAAAAGGGGTGACCTCCAAAATCAATCCCATTCATCCTTTAATGGTACGAAACATTATTGTAAAATTTCACAGCTTTTGGTGACCAAGAACAAAAGTTATTGTGGGAACCAACCAAAAAAAGTTGCATTTTTGACCCCCCCCCATTTGTAAATGAAAAAAGAGGGACCCCCAAAATCAGTCCCATCCATCCATTTATAACAAGGAACATTGTAGCAATTGGATAACTAGAACTAAAGTTATTGAGTTTGTGGGAACATTAAAGTTAACAGACAACGACGACGTAGACGACAACGACAGCATCATACCATTTTACGTCAGCATTTGTTTTTGGAAATTCCTTGGTTGCTGTGCATTTTTCATTGCCACGAAATTGAAGATGACCAATTTTTACGGTTTTTGCTCATTTATAGCCGTTTTTGCTAAAATTTTGACCATTTTAGTTCAAAATACTCTCTGAAATGTTATACACCCAAGATAAAAACTTTAATACATGTGTTTGACCATACTGTCAAACCGGTACTTCTCTATGGAAGTGAAATTTGGGGTCTTTTCTCTGGTAAAAAAACTGTTAGCGAAGACAGATTCTTTTTTTGATAAAATTTGTAAAAATCTTAAGATTGAAAATATCCACAGAAAGTTTTGTAAATATGTGTTAGAAGTACCGAAGCGTGCATCTAATTCTGCAGTTATGGGAGAACTTTGGAGGTATCCATTATATTTAGATAAACTATTTTATAAGACTACATAATTGTGAGGATAATGAGGAGCTACTATCAAATGCTCTTTCATTATCCAAAGAATTATTTGAAAATGGAAAAAACTCATGGTATAGTAGCATTGATGCACTTCTTTCATACCTTGACATTAACATCAAAACATTATTTCAACCTAAACTTAATATTAAGAAGTTTATTTTTAACAAATTAAAAATTAAATATGAATTTATTTGGCATCAGGAACTATTTAAAGACAACCCATTAGAGGGCAAGGGAAACAAACTTCGCACTTTTAGACTATTTAAAAACATCTTTAAATTTGAAAATTATTTAACAATTGGAAACTATGATCAAAGAAGACTATTAACAAAATTTCGCATTAGTGCACATGATTTAGAAATCGAAAGAGGTAGATATACCGGAACCCAACAGCAGAAAAGAATATGCAAAATTTGCAAAAATTATGTTGAAGATGAGTGCCACTTTCTACTAAAATGTGAACCGCTTGAAAATGAAAGAAAAGAAATTTTGCATATAATATCCAATAAATATAAAAATTTTAGTTCATTAAATATTGATAACAAATTTGTTTGGTTATTATCATCTGAGGATAAATTTGTAATAAGTAATTTATATAAATTAATTAAAAAAATTAAAAAAGGAGGCTTTACTGAGTGTAAATAACTAGCAAACCTGTTGTATATGATTAATATTGTCATTGTGGGCCATGTCTCTTGCTGCAGTTACTGTAATATATGATATAAAGTGGTCACTGTGCTTGTTGAACCTTTATTAACACTCTGTTATACATTACTTCATTCTGTTTATTCTATTTTGTTTTACTTTATGGTTTTTTTTTTATATTATTCAATCATTGTACAATCACCCATAATCATTGTATGAAATTAACACTAATTGTACTGCCTGAAAGGGCGATTTAATTATCAAATAAACATATCTATCTATCTATACCCAGTACTAAGAAGAAATATATTAAAGTAAAACAAATTATAGGCTAGTGTGGATATAAGGTTTTTTTCCCATTTTCATGCACTTTATAGGCATTTTTTGCCGATTCCAAATTCCTTTAAAGTGCAAGTTTTCTCAATTTTCTTGCAGTTGACGACCAAAACTTTATATGTTTTTTTGAAAAAATATCTCATTTTAATATGCAAATATGAATGACTAGTGAATATTTTTTCATGAGATGACTTTTTCTCCCCTACCCCTAATATCGAAAATTTAACCTGAATCTGACAAGGATTTTCGAATTATTATATGAAAAGTTTTACCCCTCTTTTGAAAAGAAACAAATGAGAGACAAAGGGTAATTCATTTTCAAAGTAAAAAAACCTGGAGACTTTCAAAGAAAAGAACGATTATTAGAACGTAGAAGTTCAGATGTACCAATTGGGAAGTCCAATGTCAGAAGTCAAAAGGAAATCAGTCAATACAAACAAGAACAAAAAGTAAGACAATATAAAAACAACAGCAATTGATCAGAAAACAGGTGCAACTAAGCAAAAAGAGACTGATCTGATTAATCAGTTACTGGTTTTTGCAACATACCTGTCAGTGGAACTTTGAATGCAACCGTAAATCAGGTGGTCTATTTCACTGTCTATTATAGCTAGTCTTGACAACAAAAGAAGCCATTTTTTACTATTTAGAGCCACTGCTTATGATTGGATTGGCAAGATATCCAAATTGAATGATTGGCCAGATTCCCAAAACTGATCTGACTGGCAAGATTATCAAAATTGATTCATTGGCAAAGACTTTAAAGGCATATTGTCTACGAAAAAATATTTTTTTGTAAAACCAAAAAATTGTCGTCAGACTATTTGTTTTGTTTATTTAGAAAGATACAAACGTTCAAAATATGACTAGGGCACCTTATTACTTCAATAATTGAAAAATATATAATATTTGTAAAGCTTTACAATAATTCATATTCATGAGATGTAAATGAGTGTAAGCATGCGCACTATACTTTCTTTGATTGAATTCTTGCACGTGGTGCATAATCTGTTTCTCGAAGTTTTAGCTCGGAAGAAAATTAAAACCGCAACCGAATATTAGAGCTACTTAATGAATAAAACTTACAATTATTGCATGTATTAAGTTTTGAATGTGATTTAAAAGGTAAAAACGAAAAATATTGGTATTTTTTCAACATATCAATGTATTGGGGGACAAAACCCGAGACTCCGATTAGTGTCCGTGTTAAAACTACTCAGTTTAAATCTATGTCAATGTGACGTAATGCATGTAAATAAAATATCAATCAATATTGTTCAGCTATTTTGATCGAAATAAACTACTTTTGAGGCAAAATTGGTGGCAAATTTGTTTTTCAATATTCATTTTATTGCATTTCGGTCTAATTGACACCAAAAAATTGGGGGGTAAAAAAAATGAGTTTGCCGTAGACAATATGCCTTTCAAATTGTTTGGATTAAAGCAAACTGAACTAAAGATTGTGTGTAGCTAAATTTATTTCATATTGTGAAGAAATATTCCTGATTTATAGGTTGTACAAGGTCTATAAATAATTAATACATGTATAAATCTCAGCACAATTACAAACAAATTAAATATACTTTATTGCCAAACAAAAGCGTCAATTACTGTCTGGCAAAATACATATAAACATACAAAGGCAATAAATAGACACTTATAATACAAAACAAAATACGTGACTATATAATAAGCTGTGACAAATTCTTGTCCTAGCGACCCATGTCAGATGTAATTAGTGTTCAAAGTCTTCAGGAACAAACAGTTTCTATCTTTTTTTCTTCATGTGGAGATGTAAGTAAATGACCAGACATTGTTGAAGGTTGTGTATTCAGCATAGTAGAAGGTTCTAGTGTTTGTACATTAATAAATATATCCTGATATATATCATGGTTGCTGTTCAAAGCATCACTAAATGCACTAACCTTTACGCCTTGCTGATATATATCATGGTTGCTTTTCAAAGCATCACGAAGAGCACTCATCTTTACACCTTGCTGATACATTTTTTCTCTGGGAAAAGATTCATATTTTTCTCGATGATCCTTTTTGAACCATCGGCTGTAATAAAAAATTGGAAATCCTTTTAGGAATGTTGTTACGACGCTAACTTGTCCATTATTATCAATCATTAAACCCGGACAACCTGAAGCACCCTTTCCAAAGTCACACTTGACAACCAGTCTCTCAGATTTATCAAGCTCTAAATATCCACTATACTCGTACCCTCCCCTCTGACAAAATTCTTGAAGATCACGCATTCTCTCATCGCTTGGATTCCAAAGAGCCACTTCTAAGTTGACCGTTTGTTCATTCCCACTAGCATCTGGATATCCAATCAGATAAAGCGTTACATCTTCACTTGTAGCTGGATCTAAGTAACGGAAATTTCGAAGTGGTGGTGGGAAGGCCTGATATTTATTTGGAAGCAACTTGAGAATTGCAATGTCTAGTGATTCACTGTGATAATGTGTTCTCTCATCGATACTATACGTCTTCATATGATCTCTCTTATGACTGTCTTTAGTCCCAAATACGATCTCAACATCTCTCAAGTTTTTCTCATCTGAAAAGATATCTTTAATTAAAAGGGATAAATCATTGAAATGTGTTTTCTAACATCCACAACATTGACAAATTTGGTACAGCTTTTTGAAGTATGCTAACTTATAAAAGTTTCGTGAATACATTTAGTACCTTAAAATGGCTCCATTTTAGATCAATTTTACGGTATGTGTACTGCAAAAACTGCATATAGAATTCGAAAATAAACCATAGAAGGACCTCGACATAATAATTTCTTGATAAATTTTGATAATATTTTCATGGTTTATTATATCATTTGTAAGTTTTGCTTTCCCCCCTTTTTTTAGCACAGTCGACTTTAGGTTAAAATCACTAACACCCTTGCACATGGCCTCAATTCTCAAGTATTTCAACTTTTTGAACGCATAAAATTTGTAACGAAAATCCTTTGCTATCTTCAACTAAGAAAATGTGTCAATATAATAATTAAGGTGTGTCCATATCTAGACTCACTATACTTAATTTGTCCTGATAATGTGTCGTTTGAGCTGTACATAATTTATACAAAAAGTTCAATCTGTCCATATGAAACGTAAGTGGGTTTCCTTTTTTTCCTACCTACTACTGAGACATTTGACAACAAAATTGTTTAAAATAAAATAAAAAATAAATCGGCCGCCAAATGCTCGATACTTTAACATGATTAGCTAGCTTTTGATTAGTCGGTTACTGAAAGGCTATCGGACCATGGCCGTGAATAATCGTTACTGCGATTATCCTGGCTAAAAATGAAAACTCGAGATGGAATAGCCTACTGCGAAGTTGTTCGTTGTTAACTTACCTAAACACCGTGATATTACTGAAAAATACAACGGCATAAACCAGTACATGTATATCGTAAGAGTTTTAGGGGTTTTGTGATTCTGTCGGAAAGTTAGAGCTCCGCCAACAGAGCGGACAAGGTGTGTACCTGGAGACGGTCAGGTCAAAATACCGAAAGTCGTTGAACGTTGAACGTGTATGAATAGTGCTATGCTTAATGAACAAAGAAAGCCACATTTTTTTCGACAGGCATTACTGTACTACATTGTGTACTATATCAGCTGCATTTTAACCCCGTTCCAATTCTAAATTAAGTGGCCTTCCAAATTTACTGTTCCTTTGTTTCCCATTTCTCATCAACATTCCATTATCATATTCATCGCCCTGATAAAACCTATAAATATATTTCGCCAACTCATTCAATCGGTTTGTCAGTTTTAGAATCGTATCATCATTCCCAGACGTCACCAAGGTTAACACAATAAAGTTCACTTACCCATTTGATTTTTGACAACATGATAAGCGGTCACAACCCAACAACTTCCAGCTCTCCAGACTGACCCTGAAGATTTACCAGAGACCCGGAGCAACCCTACGGATTCTGAAGCAACAGCTAATGATTTCATGATTCTAGCATATATCACTGTAGTTGCCGAAAATGCATTGTTTATGGTTGATTTAGATATAACTGATCCACCCATACTGCAACCAATATTTGTCACTAAAAATAAACAATTAAATGGACTAATTAAAGGTACATATCAAACAGGGATGTTTAATCTAAAATGTTTTAAAAAGAAAAGACGGAACAAGGCAACGACATACCGGGGAAATTGAAGAGCGCAATGGTCCTGACTTGATACAGGCATTTAAGAAGAAATGGTTGGTTAGACAAGGTTTTATGGTGCAAAAGTCCCCATTACCATTGCAATTTTCGGGTCCAGTAGTACTGTAAAAGGGGAAATTTTCGCAAGGGGTTTATTTTCGCTAATTTCGCGATCATAACAAATTTGCGAAAATATCCCCTCGCGTAAATTACATTTAGAAGGACCCAATATTCCACGATTTAATAAAACGCGAAATTAAAACATCGCCAATGCATTCTGGAACAGAAAACGCAAAATTTAAACCACGCGAAATTATCCCCTTTTACAGTAACACAAAACATATTAACATGGAAACACAAAAAGGAAAGTAAGGTGATCATCTCAGAACAACAAACAGCCAAAATCTTATCGAAACAATCACGAATCATCTCATCTGTAATACATTTGAATATTCCATCAAGTAGCAAAAAAAAGATATAGTTTTCAGATGTTTCAACTAATATGGTTCATCAATTATATTTACATCATTCACATAATTGAAAATAAGCAAAACATAGTTTGTTAACATTTTTGGGATAGTTAACGAGGGTTTTGACTTGGGTTCAAAGAATTGAGAATAATGACCCCAAAAATTAACAGATGAAGAATAAATGACCCCCCCCCAAAAAAAAAATTAATAGAAACATATAATGACCCAAAATCAAAGTACTGAAAGTACTGAAAGCCGGGATAATCTACAAATATTAAAGATTGTTTATGTTTAAAAAGCTGAGTTAAAGGAAAAGGAACTATATTACGAGCATGTATTGATATGCAAATTGATTTGTGATGAGGCAACACGACCATTAGCTAGCTTTTGATTGGTCAGTTACTGAAAGGCTATCGTAGCTATAGCTGTCGCTTCAGTGACTAAAGAATAGATAAAATAATGACATGTTTAGGGTAAAGAATAATGAAAAAAATGACCAAAAAGTTTAAAGAATTGAAAATAAAAGACACAAAAAAGAATAAAGAATGGACGACATCCCATCCATACTCTCGTAAATTATAAACTTTATAGACAATCTTTCTGTCTTACCTTTTGAATTGTTTGATCTGACATCTTTTTTAATTACACACCCAATATTTACAAGGTCACCTTCTCCAACCGTCTTGTCGATATAGTTCACCTGGACATTTCTAGTTTTTGTAGGCCAATCTTAAAAAATACCAGAAGGAAATTCCATTAAAAAATACCCTGTCCATATATAAAATCAAAGCGCTACAGCGTTTAAAGGCAAGCGAAATATATAAGAACTATAATAGATTTATTCTCTGTTAAAGTATATTGTTCAAAATGTTTGCCAAATATTTATTTTGGTGAGCGAAGAAAGAATCGTCATGCAGATGCCCTCAAATTTAAAGTTAATGAACACAATTGAACACACAAGACAGGTATCGTGTAAAAACGGTATTGATTGAAACACCCCTTCGATTAAAATGCACTCGTCCCAATGATGTGTATTAAATACTGAATTTATGAATGGAGAAGATATTTTCCTTGCATTAACCAATCAAATAACAGAAATATTTATACGAACAAATCAAGTAATAGATGAATAGATAATGTATATTCTATCGCCTTTAACTAAATAGTTCCTCATGTAAAATGCAAAGGAATAAATAAAACTTGTGCCGGTCATATAAAATGCCAATAAAAATGGAGATTTATAGAAGTGTATATCATGTAAACAAATATTGAAAAGTAATATAGAAAATAAAGCATTTTTTTCCGGACTGGATGCAGGAAAATCACTCCGTCTAGACTGAAAAAAAACCGCGAAAATCATCACTACTCTATAGACTCCATAAGGCTTCGCTGGCGCTTGCCTAAAAAGCAACGGATACGTCATATAAACGTACGGTTCCAAAATATGTTAAGTCTCCCGAAACCCGACCAGAACCGCCACGTGGTGGGAGACAGTTCCGGTCTCCGGTACAACAGTTACTGGAGCAACCAACTTTGGCGGTGGTGTGTCATGAGCTGGACGACTCAAGACACACAGCAAGTCTTCAAGTTAACAGTCCTTGCAAAGGTTCTATCCTAAATGCACGACTATAATCGCTCATGTCTTATTATGTCTTATTCTGTTGCCGTTCAATTTTGGGGAAAGTTACAATGTCAAACATGAAAACAAAACAAATCGTAGACTTAAAAAGCAAATAAATTTAACGATCTGAAATTGTATTGCATTTCTTTACACCAATAATATAACTTACCACCAGACACTTTTTTTCTTTCTTTTTCTTTTTATGCTTTTTCTTTCCACTGTTTCTTTTAATCTCAGATTTCTTTGTTTTCGAAAAATATAAAACAATTTAAAATCATTAAAATCACGTTTGGAAAAATAACAAGAAGCTTCAAAGAGCCCTTATCGCTCACCTAGTCGTTAAGCTATATGGGTTTCTTCTATGACCTATTACCCATATAACGGACAAGCTGACAACTTCCATCCAAATGATACTTTTAACATGTTTAAAGAACTCAATGAGCTGATCGTTTCAGCAAGCAACAGCTTTTCTCTATCTGCAAAAGTTTTCATTCTTTATAGCAAAAACATAAAAACGCTATTAAAGTTTAGGGGTGAAGATTTTGGAAAATTGTTAACAGACGATAGACGACGATGGACCCGCCAAGTGGTTGCAAAAGTACTGTGAGCGAGCCCATTTAAGGATACACCTGCTACTAGTATGATAAAACATATTGACGATACTAAAAGTCATTTTTCCATGCACATCTCCATTTAATGTAAACGCACTTACGAGTTGTACTTCAGAGATAACATAAGCAGCATTTACAGAATCAACCACAGAATACGGCGTTATTTTCCCAAAAATAATTATGGAGTATTTGAAAGAAGTTTCTATGATTTATATCTAATTTAGACATTTCTTAGTTTTTTTTTCCTTTTTTCTCTTCAAATGCAGTCAATTGAATAATTATGCTGTGCTCGCAACTAGGTAATGCCTACATAATATTAATGTTTGGTGGCTATGTGGGATTATCTGCTTGTCGAAATCAGTTTTGATCTTGCAACAGCATCACAACTTTCGATTTCTCCACTCCTTACACTTCTCTTCCGCATGAACAACTCAAATCACGATTGGCACAGCTGATTAAACACAGATTTTTTTCAAAAAGAATGAAAAACACAGGTACAAATATCTGGTAGTCGATTACAGTAAGACTTACTTTGTCACCAATTAGGGACCGACCATTTAACTTGAAGGGGGGGGGGGCTTGGTTTTTTTCCTAAAAAAAAATCAAAATTATTTTTGATGAAAAAAATATTTTAGCAGCCAAGGGTAAGAAAAGAAATATTCTGAAAAAGGATTTCTGCTATAAAAAATAATGCTCATAATGAAAAAAATATGCTGTCGGGACGCCTTCGAAAAATAAATATTTTGTCCGCGCTCTTCGCGAAAAATTTTGTCTGATCAAAACAAAAAACCAAGCCCCCCTTAAAGTTAAATGGTCCGTCCTTTAGTCCAAGAAAAAAAACAAATAAACAGAAGACCAAATAGTCGACATGCTCAATTTTCTTATCGACAACATATTTGTTAAGTTTGGTGGACGTGTTTTTCAGCAAACAAAGGGGATTCCAATAGGTACTAGTTTTATGAAGCAGACCTCTTACAATCTCTTCTAGACAAAAACACCGTAGACTAGCTCTCTCTTTTAACCCCACATTCCGTTATATTAATGATGTCCTTCCACTAAATAATTCTCGATTTGGTTACTTTCTCCATCTCATATATCCTCAGGAACTTGAGATAAAAAAACACAACGGATTCTAAGAAGTCTACTTCATATTTAGATATACATCTCGAAATTGACTCTCAAGGAAGACTGTCAACAAAGCTCTATGACAAACTTGATGACTTCTACTTTCGATCCAACCGTCTACTTTCCATTCTTGTGTAGCAACATTCCGTCCGCTCCTGCTTATGGAGTCTTTGTATAACAGTTGATTCGTTACTCCAGAGCTTGCGGGATTTACATCGATTTCCTTGTTTGACACAAAAATTGCTGACACAGGGTTTTGTTCTCCACGGTTGCTGACTTCACTCAAGAAATTTTACGGTAGACACCGTGCACTCGTAGACAAATTTAAAATGGGATTCCTATCTCTCAAATGAGTGCAGATGTTGATTTGTAGTAGAAATTTGTTTGGTCTTCCTTGGCCGGATTTGACACACTGAATTGGAAATTAGCAACATGTCGGGTGTGCTATAGCAGGCAGGAACCGCTTACTTTTCCGTAGCACCTGAGTTCACTCTTGTTACGACTCGAGTTCGCGTTGTTGATTTCCTTTCGGTTGATTTTGTGTTTTGTGGTTCTTCGTGCTGCTCTTGTTTGTGTTTACCGGTTTCGTCGTTGCCACACTCGAATGCCCCATTGGTGCCTCTTTGCTTCTTCCCAGTACAATCATCAAGCTTTATCACAATACCTTGCTTTGAATAGTCTCCGTTTCACGCGAGCTATCGTTTCCGGTGTTCACTTTGACATCTTTATTTTCATTGGTCGCCTTATTGTCTGTTTCGTCCGCAGTCTGGTTACTAGCCCCTCCCAAAGAAGTAAGATCTGACTTAACTTGGTCGTCTGGTACGTCGTTGACGGTGTTTGATGATCTTGGTATTTCATCTAGAATAGCAGATTGGTCCAGCTGCCTGCTAAGATTTGGAGAATCGTCAGATGGCTGAATTTGCTCGTTTTCAGGTCGATTACCATTGCCAACAAAACCTGCTTAAGGTACATGATAATAACGCCAAATAGAAAATTATAAAATGCTATGGAACGCCCTAGCTTGTAGGTTGTAATGTTAAACATCAGAACGTGAGGTTGAAATATCGCGTTGTTAAGATGATAAGTTAAAAACAAGTTTCTAAACTGAACTGTTGATAGCTATTCATTTGGGTTGGTGTTTTATTTTTGTTGGATTTTTTTTTTGCAGTTGTTTTTTTTGTGATATCCGTTTCATCGGTTTGTATACTGATTTTGTCTTTGTCCTTTCGGACGTTTAACATTCGATTGCCCCGTTGGTACCTCTTTTCTTTTTGAAAAATCGGCACGTGTAGAAAATCATATGTACATGAGTTTGTTTTAAAGATATAAGGATTTAAAAAGTTGGTGGGAAATAGGACTTCTCGTGACTTTCAATTGGAATAACATTGAAATAGTTTTGGAACTATTAAAGACATAGAACCTATCATCTTGGCATTTTTTTAAAAATAGTAAAATTCACACTTTTTGAAGAATACATTGTAAAACCTTTGAAGAAACTGTTAATTTTTTTAAAAAACTGCCAGAACCGACGGAAAACTGATGAAAAAAACGCAGTGTCAAAAAAGAGGACAACCTAATTATAGAATGTAAACACTTGCGGGTACTGGTAAACTGAGAAACAAAAAGTAACCAAACGAAACGGAGCTGCACAAAAACAATATCGGTAAAGAAGGAAACGTAAACAGTAAAATTAACAACCGAAATCTGTATTAAGAAAGGAAACGAAATCAAGCGAAACTGGTAAAAAAGCAAATTGAATCGAGTTTAGCCGACACCGGTCGTATTTCTTAATTTACCGATTTCGTTTTCTCTTCGCATCGTTTGGTTACATTTCGTTTATCAGTTTAACAGTACCCAGTTTACCAAATGTAAATATTGATGATGGACAATACTTAATCAAAGCGAATAATTGAAATAAGATTATTTTATAGAAAACTGCAAAGCATTGAGTTTTTATGTTGGTAAAGGAAAGTTTTAGATAGTATATTTTTAATATATGTACTTTTTATTCAATGTAAAAAATTGCGAAATTGATAGGTTCTATGTCTTTAAGCATTGAAATAATTATAAAATCTTGGTAAATTTTTGTATGTGTTATCTTTAGACATGGGTCGATGGGTAAATTATTTTACATGAATTTGAATGGATAAGCACAGAAGATATCGAAAACACTGTTTTAACACTAGAAGATAATGTGTATGCGACACAACCTACTACTACTTGAGCATATATACATTTTTGAAGTTACGTTAATGAACGTAACAGGAGCTTATGCCAAATCAAAAGCATAAAAATGCAGTTTCGTACCGGTAAAGGGCAATTATTGGTACAGTTCGCCATTTAACAACTTTGAAAATAGGAAACTTTTGTAAAGCTTTTAATTCTTAAGAACGCAAAAACTTTCAGATTTTGATACGACCGCAAATTAATGGCGATGTCGACGCCGTCTGCGTCGTCTAGAGGTTTTGGTTTCCGTGCGAAAACTGAAGTTAAGGTTAGTGAGGACACCTGACCCCAAAAATAATGCCGAATTTAAAATATCTTTTGTAAAAATATTGGACCCCCTTTCCAGGCTTGTTGTTTAAAGTTTTCCCAAATTGTCCCAAATTACTATAGATTATATAAGAAGGCCAAATAATTATATTAAAATCTTATCACAGAAAAAATCCACGAATCTAAATTTTATTTTTTATTGATAAAAATAAATGAAATACAATATATTTTTAAATAAAACAATAAAAACTGGGGGGTCACCAGCTTACTTTTCTGTCTACAATACAAATCTTTGTATTTTTTTGGGTCATTTTTCAAGTGGATTATCTCCCTTGTTTTATTTGAAAATTTTATTTTTGAAGGAATGGTTGTATTATTTGTATCAAAATTAATTTATTTTGATTAAGTTTTATTAAATGAAACTATTTAACACAAGTTTCCAGGTATTTGTGACATTTGCACTTGTTTTTTTGCATGTGTAGCTGTTTTTGGTCACATGACAGGTTTCCCCACTTACCTTAAATTAATACGAAATTTTGATATGATGTTTGTTATCACTAAAGTAAGGTTGGTATTGTAAGTTGGGGTTTGTGACCCCTACCGTTTGAGAAAAAAAGGCTAAAAGGGGCTGAAATTGGTGTATTGTCAAAACTGTTGTAGTATGTTTCTTATTCATTTGATTTTAAAAAAATTCTTTTTTTTTTGCATTGCTCATTAAATTCTGTCAACTAAATGTGTCAATGGTTTTGTTATATATGATAAATGGTGTTGCGCACAGCTCTGTAAAGTAATTGATATAATATAGAATGGATATGGTGAGCTGCAAAGTTTTGTTATATAATGCACCGTTACATTGCTAAAGGGGTGACAAAGATGGGCCACACCCAAACAACTTTTTTATTTTATTTGTTGTTCCATTTTGAAAATCTTTTTTTTTATTGGAATCCTTTTCAAATTCCCTGGCTGTAATTCACAATCAGATTAGCAATATCTCTTACTTTTTTTAAAGAACTTAAGGGTCGAAGGAGCTAAAGAAAGTTAGTTAACAAAGTGTGCAAAAATATGTCAATCATTTTTTTATTTAAAGTTCTCCACAGAATGCATGTGTCAAAAATCTTTGTGAGCCAACCAAGGAATGCATGTGGCCAAAGCATTAAACAATCCATATTGGGCATCCAACGTACAGAGTTCAACTTGTTGCGGTCTTATCATGTTGTGCTAGGTGAAGCTTTTTATTCTTAATCTATTATAGTTTTTGAAAAATAATATGAAAACTGCAATTAACCCTCTATTCTATAATTTTTAGCAATGATGGCAATGATTGAAAAACAGGAACGTTTGTTGCCAGCATGACATATTTAATTCTTTGAAAGTTTCCGTCAAATTTGTTCAGTGGTTTTCGGAGGATTTTTCAATTTTTTACCCGACGCAAAGTGATGACATAGGCTCACATGCCTCTGGTTTCTTCTTTTTGAGCTAAAAAGTGCGACACAAATTTGAATTGCATAAGTCAAAGCTTGGCAAACGGAATGTTACTAGGGACATAAAATACACCATATAAAGTCAACCCAATGAACGTTTTAAAGAAAAGTGTGACGATGTTTTTGTACGTACGTACAGACATACATGTACCTATCGACGGACACGAGTAAAACTTAATTCCTCGACATATCGTCGCAGGGCATAAAACTTAAGTTGCCACAGCATGTTTCTTAATAAGTACACTTTGATTGAAATCATTTGCATTTCAAAAGCAAGGAGTTTGTAGCAACTGCTTTCTTGATATGTATACCGTAACCCGCACTACCCCTCAAATTGACTAATTTGGTAAACAGGAAGTAGATATCTTGCAGACCTAATAAAGGACCTCATAGTGAAGTCATATACCAAATATCAAGTCACTGTAATGAGTAGTTCAAGTGCCGATGAAATTGGTACGAAACTTTTTCAATAATGGACCAACAATGTTAGTTTAAACATATTTATTTATACTGGATTGGGAAACAAGCTAAATGCTTTTATAAATCCCTCTGCAATTTGCAGTTTGCGAGTGTGGCCTTTGTAGCAACCCCGATTGAGCCCACTTTTATCGAACTCTACAAAGGGGTCTTTAACGTGCACAGGGTGTTGCTGTCCCATACTCGGGACAACTTTTTTTCGTGCCCTTCGAAGGACTAGGATCGTTTCTTGAGACCATCCTGGCTGATAGTTTCAAGAGAGAGTTGGAAAAAATGTCCATGAAAATTTCCCCCAGACGAGGATCGAACCACAAACCTGTGTTATTAGCCCGACGCGTTTACCAGCAATTCTCGGATGAGAACAATTATTGACATTGGGGTTAACGGATTTGACCCAAACAAAATCGATCGTTGGCAACTTGAAGGGCGTGTTATAACAATCAGGACCTGCTTACTTTTCCGGAGCAACTCAGTTCATTCTTTGACTCGAGTTGACATTGTTGATTGCGGTTTGGTTGTAATATGTGTTTTTTGCATGTTTTGTGATTTGATCTGTGATGACTTTAAAGACATAGAACCTATCATTTTGGCAATTTAAAAAAATAATGAAATACACACTATTTGAAGAATACATTGTAAAACCTTTGAAGAAACTGTTAAATTTTCAAAAAACCTACCAGAAAGTATTCTTTTCGACGGAAAACTGGGTACCGGTAAACTGAGAACGAAAAGTAACCAAACGAAACGGAGCGGAACAAAAACGATATCGGTAATGAAGGAAACAAGCAACCGAAATTTGTAAAGAAAGGAAACGAAATCGAGCGAAATTGGTAAAAAATGAAAACTGAATCGATTTTAGCCGACACCAGTCATTTTACTTAATTTACCGATTTCGTTTTCTCTTCGTCTCGTTCGGTTACATTTCGTTTCTCAGTTTAACAGTACCCAGTTTACCAAAAGTAAATATTTATACTTGACAATACTTCATCAACGCGAATAATTAAAATAAGATTATTTTATAAAAAAAACTGCAAAACATTGAGTTTTTATGTTGGTAAAGGTAAGTTTTAGACAGTATATTTTTAATATATGTACTTTTTATTCAATGTAAAAAAATACGAAATTGATAGGTTCTATGTCTTTAAGTTTTAACTGAAATTGTCTTTGCCTTTTCATGTTTTTGGATTTACATCATTCGAATGCCCCGCCCCATTGGTATACATTTGCTTTTTCAGTTAATACCATTTAACAAGGTTTGAAGAATGGTGTAATGAATTCACAGTCAATAATTGTAGTAATTTTCATACAGTGGACGTCGCGACTATGAACATTTTGCATGCTTTAAAATAGATTCTCTAATTTTTGTCCGATTTATCAACCTCTCAACCAGTTGTGGAAAACATATTTCTCACCTCTAGAGAAAATTTTGTTCTCAGCGTATTTGCATGTGCAATTGATTGGCAACCTTTTTGCAATTATTTACCTGTAGACATTAGAGAAAAATCTTATACAACTAAATTCTCGATGATTATGGAATATCTAACATCTCGAGAAATAAATTAGATATTTTAATCGTTTGGCAAGCCTCGCCATTAAAATAATCAAATTTATTTCTCTTGATGTTAGAAATTCCATAATTACCTCGATCGCGTTGTAGAAGCTATATATTACCCATGAGAAAAAGATCAATGTTTAAAAGAGTAGATTTACCTTCATCTAATAACTTTTGAGCGTTTCCTACGTCCCCGACTTTCCCATTCATTTCCTTTTGATCAAATCCATCATGGAGAGAGCTTTGTCGGACTTGCTCTAAACCTCCATCAGTTTTCAGTCCTTTACCCTTCGACTCTTGAGAGAAGTTTTCGTCTGGAGCCTTGAACGCTTTCTCGTCAAACTCTTGAGAGAAGTTTTCGTCTGGAGCCTTGGACGCTTTCTCATCAAACTCTTGGGATAAGTTTTCGTCATGAATCTCTTTATCGGAAAAGTTGTTGTCGGAAGCCTTTATCTCTTTATTATCCAACTCTTGGGAGAAGTCTTCGCCAGGTGAGTTGAGACCATTATTATCCAACTTTTGGGGAAAGTGTTCGCCCGGAACCTTGGGCCCTTTATCACCTAACTCTTGTGAAAAGTTTTCGTCAGGAGCCTTCGACCTTTTAACCTCCAATTCTTGCGATAAGTCTTCATCAGTAGCTTTGAGCCCTTTATCCTTGAACAGTTCGGAAAAGTTTTCTTTAGGAGCTTTAACCCTTTTATCCCCAAACTCTAGGGAAAATTCTTCGCCGGGAGCTTTGAGCTCTTTATCTGTCAAATCAAATCCTTTCTCGGGTGACCCGAGTCCTTTATCCTTGGCTATGGCGGAAGGTTTATATTTTTTCTGGAAACGATTTCGGAAAGATGGTCTCCTCGTTGTATCTTCCCCGTTTGTTTTAACTTTGTCATGATCCGTATCTGTAGACCGTCTTCCACATAGAAGAGAACCCATATGGGTCATTCTCAAAAAATGTCTATATTTCGAGGTAGGCAAACTTAAATATTAGAATTGCTCACAGAAAGCTTGTAATTTACTACTTGGTATCCTCTATCATTTTAGTAAACAAAACAAGCAAAGAGTAAAAATCAAATCGAATATATTTTGATTTTTTTTTAGTCATTGTCCTTCAGGGTTGATTTGGCTGTCCTTGATGTTACCACATAAAAAACGTTGCAATGAAAGAAAGCTTTAATCTTTTATTTAAAAATTCATGCATAACTTGCCACATAGGGACAGAACAAATACTTTGCAAGCGTCAGAAATAAAGGTTAGCTCAAAAATTTGTTTTTAAGAGCATCATAAGACAATGATTTTAAACAGTTCAGCAAACAGATCAAAACTAACTAACATATCAAATGCAATATATGACATTTCACTTCTTCAGTGACATTATGATGAACAATAAGGTTAACTAGTTTCAGTTGCAAAATATCATTGTTCAAAGGGTTATGTATTAGACAACAATTGAGCAAATTAGACTGGTAACATCAGGGACAATGCGTAACATCACGGACAACTAATAGCAATAAATAAAGACTTCTTGACAATAAATGTTTATTTTAATGCAATAAATAACATGTTTTGGGGCAATATCTAATAAATTATGTAGATGGGCTTTCTTTTTCATTAAATATCGCATTTTATGACTGGTTAAACCTCACTGAATGTCCACTATGTTACCGGCTATTTGTCTCTGATGTTACCACTATTTTAGCAACAAATACAAGATTGTTTTCCCCAAAGTATTGACACAATTGCGTTTCGATATCTTAAACTGTTATATTAAAGTATTTGTGCCACTCTCTAACTAACAGAATGCACAACCAGATGATTTGTTGTACCTTTACAAACATGTCCTGTATGTTACAAAAAATGTCTCAGCTGTTACTGTCAAAATGTCCCTCCTGTTACCGATTCTCAGGTTGAAATATTATACTTAAACCATGAACTCTGAGAAAGAAAATATATTTATAACACTCTATATGGCTAAAATCAGTGATTAGAGTAATTTTAGCGCTTTTAAATCAGAAGCCATATACAAAGAAGACGGATTCAAGAATCTTTTACTTATAATTTGTCTGTCCTGTTACACTTTTGAACAGTAACATCAGGGAACAGTAACATCAGGGAATTACGGGAACATTATTTGCTTAAATTATTAAATGATCGTGCCTCCATCATTCTTTTGGGTCTCAGATATGATTGGTCAAGATGTAAAATTTACCCATAGCAGCTACAACCACATACCTCTATAGTCTCTGAGATATCGCGGTAACATTATGGACAAGGAAAAAAATTACGCCCCCAATTCAGCTTACATTCTTTACATTGTAATGACGATATGTAAATTTTTCTCATAAATGTAACTGTAACTTAGATAAATGGATGTGTTTGGATGTTTCTAGTTCCTTATTTGTTGCCTGATAAGGATATACGTACAATTTATTTTCAATTCTATCTACCAGTAACAGCAAAGACATTTTCAGAGGGGACATTTTTTGATTCGCCAGAAAAAAAAATTTCAATGATGTCTATCCCATTTTATTTTAAAGATAAGACAGATAGATGGCCAAAGAAAAACCCATCACGATTTCCATAGTCTACTTGCACATTATCATATTTTATGAGGACGTTAACTTTAACGATTTTGGTCAATTTTTGAGTTTTAAAATTGCGCCGTCATGTCATTTTTAAAGATAGCGTTTATTTGTTTATGTCAGAAGTGCATCTTGGTGCATATTTTACTCAAGACAAAAGATATTGTTTAAACTCAATTATACGTGGAAATATTTTGACTGCCACGTAATAAGGACATTTTTTGAGAATGACCCATATACCGTTTCGTATCCTAAGGGCTGGTGACAAAACTTCTTAATCAGGCAACGTTCGTACACAATAACAAAACGAAAGTAGTCTTGATACAATTTTGACCAAATGCAAAACCTGGACTCTATGGATATGTACCTGAAAAAGCTATCAGCCGTTCATTAAAAATTTCGTCTCTTTCCATTGTGCTTTTCCTCAAATAAACCATTCATCATGCATGAATTTCCAAATCTATTTCTTTCCACTATATTGTGACAAAAATATCAAAAATGAAATTCTATATTTAAACGTGTGTAGGGATTTAAATAGATAAGAATATATACTCATACACAAAAGAAACGTTACATATTTGAAATTTGTAAAATTTAAAAAAAACAACTATATTATGATTGACAGAAATTAAAAGAAATTGCTTTATGTTATCCGACAAAAAATGAATTTGAATTGACTTTAATTCTAAGCGATCCAAATTCACAATTCTGGTCATATGTTAACTCACAACCTGTAAAAATGTGAAATGACCAAGAGAACTATCAGGGTACCTTTAAAAAAAATTTGAAAGCAGGGGTAATGGAAAATGAGATTTTAATGAATTCTTGTTGATTTGAAAAATCACTTGCGCTTTTTGGATATCTTAAAATCCCCACTAGCTATTGGTGGCCCGGGGGAGGGGTAACTTGGTAATTTTTGGGATTGGGGTGTGCCATTTTCGATTTATTTGAATTGAATACCCAATTTTATATACATTTTCAATTTCAATTATCCATATTTATATAAAGTCAACAATTTTCATGACCCATATTTAGATAACATCGACATTTTTATTACCCATATTTATATTAAGTAAACTGTAAAGTTATATTCATATTACAGCTAGAAATGGACTATAATCCACGTGTTTATATTTGTACTCCTCAAAGAAATTAGGTAAACTACAACTTAATCCCTCTATTGAAATGTGCAACAATGGAAGATGATCTCTGTGATCAGTAAAATTGACATCTATACGAGATTAACTTGTTCTTTGAAAGAGAAATTTACCTACAGGAAAAAATTACCTGTTGAATTTTCAATTTAAAAAGTCAGATTAGTCTACAATAGAAAGAAGATTAGTGTACAATACAAAGATGACAGTCTTCATTGTAGCTTTGTTTGCTGTAATTGCTACTTGAAATTGTTGGAAAAAATCTTGCTTATTTTGCAGTTTTGAGTTTATTAAGAGCTTAAAAGATACAGATTTGCGCTTTTCATTATTTGTATTTGCCTTTAGTGTAGATTCCATTAAAATAATAGCCTGTTTCTTGAAGTGAATTAAAAAATACATGAAATATATAGCCAATCAAATGTTCCATTCCCCCAAGCTGAACAGGAGTTCATCAAGGTACTTTGGAGTACTGGTGCTTAATCTATCTATAGAATGTTGTAATAATAGAAGTTAATCTTTTTGATCAGTTAAACTGACACATTCATTGAAAATGAAAACTACTCATAGGTAGATGATTTTTACCTAAAGGAAAAACTCCTATCTCTGAGAGAAAATTGCTTATATCTACGATAGTTCATTCATTCATTCATTCATTTCTTTAATTCCTCAAAAATGAGATTACAATGAACATTTTATATAAACATAAACATCAATAAATACAATATGTTAAGTATAAGCAACATGTATATTACACTATTTTTAGAAGCAGTATAACTATATACATAAATAATGATTTGACACAATTAGGTGCAATGGGTTATGCATGTATATCATGCATCGTAACAAGCCGGCTATATCTGACTGAGCATTGAACTAAATGAGTATGACAAAGTTTTCTGAATGTAACAAATTCACAGTCCTCTAATTCTGTGTTTGGTCGTTTTCCAAGTAGAACTTGGTACAAATCTTCTTCACAGTAGTAAGAGAGTTCTTGGTACAGTGACACATCAAAGTTTTCGATAACAATATCGGACCATACATCGCGTAAATCGCTAGTACTAGTGCAACTACATGAAATATGCAAAAATAGATCTCGAAACAAACAATTGCATATAAGACAGGACTGTTCAGAAAGTTCGGGTGTATCACATAATAGTTTCGTTATAAAATAAGAAGTCCTTATTTCATGGAAGGTTTTGGCTGAAGCCCAGTAATCCGCAAACTTAACAGAGGTATGAATGTTTCGAAATCGAGAGAAGTCCATTTGGTTTCTTGTGCGTTGTTCCCAATCTTCTGACTGCACTTCTTTAATTTTTGTAGTAACTATCTTTTTCCAGGCGTGTTTCACAGGAAAATAACCGTCATTTAAAAAATTAGAAAGATATTCATCTAGTCCATAACGACACAAAATACTGATAATGTCTGGAATAAATCCCAATTGTTTTTCGAACGGTTGGTTTAGATACAAAAATAATCTCGTAAGAAAAATGTTTTTAGATAAATTGTTACATTCTAAAGAACAAAGTTTTTGTAAAAAGAACAGCTTTCTTTTATCAATCTGACTTATTATAGGATGTAGACCAATGATGCTCTCGCACATATCGGAACGGGTTTGACGTTTTAATCTCAGAATGTCTTTGACAATAAAGTGTTGAAACACGTTTAAAGAAGCTAAGTCTGCAGATTTTAAATTAGTCCACATTTCACAGCCATAAAGTAAAGACGGTAAAATTACGGAATGATACAGTTTAACCAAGACACTTGGATTAGTCCTCTCAGATGATATTCCTTTTATCGCAAAGTAACAGTTTCTAGCTTTTCGACAACAGTTAGAAGTTCTTTCATGTGATTTGAAATGTGCATTCAGTTCAATTCCTAAATGGGTTTGGTTTTGAACAACTGGTACGACATCATCACCTATTTTCCAAGTGTAGTCTGTAGGAGGGTTTCTAGTATTCATTGAAAAACGAACAATAGACGATTTACTCGCACTAAACTTGAAATGCCATTTTAAAGAGTAAGTATAGCACACATCGAGCATACGTTGGATAGTAGCCGGGTTATTACCGATGCATGATATATCATCTGCAAGAGAAGGGGCACAACTGGTAATATCAAGAATACCGGTATTAGAATTTGAAAGTTCTAAATCATACAATAAATCGTTAATAAATACTAAGTACAACATACCGGACAAAACACCACCTTGTCTTACACCTTCAAAAACAGGGAAGAAACATGATTGGGTTTGATTTACAACAATAGCACTATTAGTATCAATATGACAGTCATCAATGATCCTCCACAATTTACCTTTAACACCTAATTTGTTAAGTTTATACATTAATCCCCTACGCCATACAGTGTCAAAAGCTTTTCTACTATCTAAAAAAGCAACATATACATTATTTGTCAATTCAAGATTATAATACAGAGTTTCATGAAGGTTAAAAGAAGCTGTAAGGCAGCTGAGACCTTTCTGGAATCCTTGCTGTTGAGGGTTTGGGAATGTATGATGATCGGAAATAACACTTTCCAAGCGTGACTTAAGTATTTGTTCGAACAATTTCAATGTACATGACAACAAGCTTATTGGACGGTAACTGTCTGGGGAATTCTTAGGTTTACCATTGCCTTTGAAAAGTGGTACTATGAACCCGTTTTTCCAGGACTTCGGAATACGACCATTTCGTACAATAGTGTTAAATAAATACGTTAAAAAACGCACTACCGGACCCCGGCCATGTATAAAATGTTCGTATTGGATACGGTCATATCCTCCAGCTTTCCGTCGTTTTAAGTCCTTAATAAATCTATTAACTTCAGATTCAGTTATGGCACCACCATCTAACATCAGATCACTATCAACATCAGAGTTCTTAAGTTCAATATAAGTCGAATCTACTCTTTGTTTAATTTCATTGTCAAAACTGTCATTTACCGATCCATTATACAGGTCACTAAAATATTCCGCAAAGGCTTTGGCAACTGAATCCGGGGAGTTACTAATTTTATTTTTATAGATGATTTCTGGATAAATATTACTTTGGAATGTCTTTTTACGTTTTACAAGCTTCCAGAATAGCCGTATGTCACATTCAGCCGCATTGTTTATATCATCGTAGGTTTTATGAATATATTCGTCCGCAGCAGCTTGTTGGATTCTTCTGAAATCACCTTTAGCACGTTTATAGTTTTTGTAGCTATCGAAAGTCATTCCTCTCGGTCGTCCATCAGATATCCAAATTTGACGCAAGTATCGTTCCTTATCGTGAGCTGACTTGACTTCAGCGGACCAATAAGGTTTGGTCTTCGGGTTGAATCCGCACTTAGGAATAGACCGGTCACAGCATGAATGTACAGTGTCAACGAATTTATTGTATAAATAGTCAACATTGTTGCATGGGTCGACAAGTTCTCGTTGCATAAGATTTTCTAATGACTCGTGAAGACAGTTAGTATAACACAACAGTTGTTCCTGGGTAGCCTTGTGCCACGCTGGGAGGTGCGTAAAGGGTTTGAGTATATAATGAGGGTTCGAACGCAACTCGATGTTAATAGATATAGGGAGGTGATCAGACGTACTGGAAAAAGAACCTTCAGCAAATATTTTGTAAGATCTCAACTGCCTTTTAGCACGCTTATCAATAAGAAAATAGTCTAACATTGTACGTTTGGTAGCATATGAAAAACTTGGACCTACAAATACAATATCAGAACCAATATGTGAAATGTCATGTCTATTTACAAATTTAAACAACTCATGTGACTTAGCTCTATTAGTATGACTTAAGTCATCAACCATAAGACTTCCATTTAAATCACCTGCTATAATAACACTACCTAAATTACAATAATAAGAATACAAGTAATCAAGAACATTCAACTCATTTACATAGTTATCTATTTTATCATCAGATGGCAAATAAGTACCAAATATAAACATGGGTTCTGTATTGGAACGCTTCAATTCAATACCTACAATACGATTGGATTCGATACCCTCTATTTCTTTTACACTGAATTGCAGTGAAGATTTATACAATAAACCTATACCACCTTTACCATGATATGCTCTATAATTATCTGGTAATTCATCAGTTCTACATACACATTTGTAATTATTATCTAAACTAGTCAAAAAATTTAATGACGAGGGCATCAGTTTATGTTCACTGATAATACAAATATCACAGTTAGACTTATGTAATAAATTTATGAGACATAATGTTGACGACATAACGCCCCGTACATTCCATGCAATGATGTTTAACTCAGTCATAAAAATACAAGATACATACAAAAGCAAAACCAATTTTATAACAATAAGTTTATTAATCATGATCGGTTTGGAAATTGTCTCCATCGTTTGAACCGTACCACTCCCGGTTACTCTTCCATCGTCGACAAGACACACCTTTCGGCCAGAAATTGTCAGCTTCTACCATAGTTGAGCATTCGAGAGACACATTTAATTTGGCAGACATTGAAATGCTGTAATCGTTTTTAGGGTTGAAGAGTCTCAAAAAAGTAGCTTTAACACCACGCTTCTCTAGATAAGACCAAATACCATTCCGGGTTGTCCTGACGTCAATTCCAGAAAGATAAAATCTGGCCGTTCGTTTCCTCGGCGTAACTCCGTGGAAGTATTCATCATCTGCTGGTTTAGTACGCGCAGTAATACCACCGGTTCGTGTTGGGATTTTATAAGTAAGTTCAGAATCGTAATGTGCAATATCAACAGTGTCTTGATTCGAGTTTACCGTTCTACTGCTATCACGATCTATAGGCTTGATCACCGGTTGATCGTTCGGAATAGAATCGATCACGGGTATCGTATCTGTTACATGTACAGGTACACTTGGATGTGTATTCATATTGTTCACTGTCAATGAACGGTTCGCATCTGATCTCGGACTCGCACTGATCGCTGGTTGATCTTTATTGATAGAAGGTATCACGGGCGGTGAACCGTTAACATGTTCGGTAGTAGGTACGCCTGGATGTGTATTCTCGTTGTTCGACTTCGGAGTAGTAATTACATGTACTGGTATCGGACTCGCACTCTCATTGATTGGGGCTCTCTTCGGGGACGTGACACTTGCATATGATTGAGTTACTTTTGTTTTTAATTCACCAATACTTTTGTGCACATTTGTAAAAAGTTTATCGTGTCTACTAAGTTCTGTATCAATTTTCTCCAGGTTTTTGTTCATAACAAGCTCGACATGTTCATCTAATGATTTCGTGCGATCATTTAACACCTTATAGTTTGATTCAAATTGGTTAAATCTTCTATCAATTGTAATTAAGATCCCATCTACTTTTTCAGTCAAATTAGCTAACTCCGACTTTAACTTTATATTCTCCGAGAGAAGTTTATCGATAGTTTGTTTTTTGGACATTTCTGAGTTTTCAAGTTCACAAATTCTATGTAGTGCTTTTTGCAACGTTATTCGATCCTCAACTACATTAACAGTTGATACGGCGTTAGCTCGAGGAGTATCAGTCGAAGACTTGGAATCGTCTTTGCGAAATACCTTCTCTATACCAGTTTTATCCCCGTGCAAGAATGAATTAAGATAAAAGCAATCTAGTGCAACTTTTTGCATAGCAGTACTTCTGTCACTATTTTTACGATTTATCAATGGCCCCTCTGGACACCCATTTAAACCTCTAGCCCGACTTGTCAACAGAGTTCTATACCATGTAATGGTGTTTTCATTTTCGTGAACTAGTTCTATTAGCTTTGGGATATAAACATCACGAGGTAAGCTTGATATTTGATCGTCTAAAGTAGACCAAAACTCTTGATTAGGTATATAATCTTGGGAAAGTTGAGAGTTTTGTGTACTTGTAGTCATTGTACAGTCCAAATCGAACATACTTGCATTGTTTATGTTGTCATTCAAAATGGGTGGGGTACCTGGATCGGTAAAAGCTCTAACAAAGTCAGAATTCTGAGGCGAATACTCCATACTAGATGGATTAGCGTCACACATTTCTAACAAACCATCATTTCTGCTGACATCAGCGGCATCTGATAAGGCAAATCCGTTAAAACACAACTTTTTCTCGGACTGAACTTTCCCGACCTGAACATCGGCCGCCATTTTTTTTTTTTTTTTTTTTTTTTTTTTTTTTTTTTTTTTTTTTTTTTATCTCTATCTACGATAGTTGCAACAAAATAATATTTTTTTATGAATTTAATGCTTTAACCAACTCTTTGACATTTATCTTTCTCATTTTCTTTTATATAAATATCCCTTTTGAGCTATTTTTTCAATGTGAAATTTTCAACAGGTAAGTCTTTTATACTAGGAAAATTTTTCCTTCATACAACAAGATAATCTCCTCTCTATAGATGTGAGTTTAAACTGATCAGAGCGATTAACTTCCATTGTAACACATTCAATAGGAAGATTAAGTACGGGAACTCCAAAGTACCTTGATGAGTCCCTGTTCAGCTTGGGGTAATTTATCATTTTATTGGCTATAATATAACATATATAGCTCTGAATCCACAATCAGTGAAATTGATAGAATAATTGAAGTTCTTGAAAATTCGACGATCTCGCAAGACAAAATGAATTATATGTACGATGCTTTTGTGGATGTTGTTAAATCAGAGATGGCTAGCAAATTGCCGTCTAAACTTGTTGTTATATACGATGGCTCGAATAATAAAAAGAGGAAGTGCAAAAAACCATGGTGGAATGAAGATTTAACGGAAGCTTGGAACGCGGTGTGTATTGCTGAAAAAGAATGGATTAAATGTAAAGTGCGAGGACAGAAAAAGGATTTACGTCAAATATTTGTTTGTCAAAGAAAGTTTTTTGATAAAGCTGTGCAAAAGGCGAAACGACAGTATTGGTATTCTATGCAAGAAAACTTGAGTGCTTCATGTGAAAATCCGAAGGAATTTTGGAGAAAGATAGGAAAAATTGGTGTAGGAAACGACCGCCAAAATCGCATTCCTATGGAAGTGAAACTCGAAAACGGTGATATAAGTAGTGATAGAAATGAGGTATTAAATAAATGGAAAAATGATTTTTCTAATATGTTTGATAAAAATTATAATAATGTATTTGATATAAGTAATAATGAATCTATATATGATGAAATGTTAGATTGTGATATAACTATTGAAGAAGTTTGTGCTGTACTGAAAAACTCTAAAAATGGTAAATCCCCAGGATGTGATGAAATTCCGGTGGAACTGTACAAAAATCAAACAATGTTGAATGCACTGACTAGAATGTTTAATGTCTGCTATAACTCGGGTAAAGTGCCAGAACTATGGTCTAAAGGAATCATTACTCCTATACCGAAAAACTCTACATCAGACCCAAGGGACCCTCTATCATATCGTGGTATAACTTTGGCACCGGTTTCATATAAACTATATTGTGGTGTTCTAAACTCTCGTCTAACGAAAAAACTTGATGACATGGATTTTATATGTGACGAGCAAAACGGGTTTAGAAAAGGTCGCAGCACTGTGGACCACTTAAGTACATTAACTACTATCATTGAGACTAGAAAACTTCGTAAACAATCAACATATGTGGCGTTTATAGATTTTAAAAAGGCATATGACTGGATAGATAGGGATCTGTTATTTTGTAAACTTCAATCTATTGGTATAAGTTCTAAGATGTTACAATCACTCTATTCTATTTATCATAATGTTCAATCGTGCGTTAAAGTAAATGGTCATCTTACTGATTGGTTTAATGTAAACTGTGGACTGAAACAAGGTTGTATATTATCACCATTGTTATTTAATATTTTTATTAACGACCTTGTAAATGATGTTAAAAGGTTGAACATTGGTATTAATATTGATGATAATAAACTTAGTATGCTTTTATATGCTGATGATTTAGTGTTTCTCGCTGAGAATGAGAATGATTTACAAAGGTTATTAAATGTATTAGAAGTATGGTGTTGTAATAACAATTTAACTGTAAATATAGACAAATCTAAGATAGTACATTTTAGAACCCAGTCTGTACCAAGGTCTGATTTTCAATTTGTTTTAAACAATAATAATGTTAGTATTGTATCACAGTATACGTATTTGGGCTTATTGTTAACTGAACATCTAAGTTATGATGATATGGCCAAAGCAGTTGCGAAAGCAGCTAGTAGATCGTTAGGTTTATTGATATCAAAATGTAAAGCTAATGGAGGTTTTCAATATTGTACATTTACGAAGCTATTTGACTCACTTGTATGGTCTGTTATTGATTATGGTGCCTCAATATGGGGAACACGTGATTTTTCATGTATTAATAGTGTTAAAAACAGAGCAATGAGATTTTTTATGGGTGTTGGTAAATATACACCTAATTTAGCTTTGTATGGTGATATGGGCTGGATGCCTTGTGTTATCAAACAGTGGACTAGTGTGTTTAGAAACTGGTCAAGGTTTACTAAAATGAGTAATGATAGAGTAAATAAGATTGTATTTTTATGGGGTAACAAGAGTAGAAGGGCGAAGAACTGGCATTTCAGAGTTAAAAACAAGTTTTCTGATATTGATATGAATTATTTATGTGATGATAATGTTATTTTAGATAAACATGTTATTAGACAAATTGAGCAAATGTCTTTTGTAAAATTTAAACAAGATTGGTTTGATAAGATTATATCAAATGAAAATAGTAAATTACGTACATATAGACAATTTAAAACTGTGTATGGTGTAGAAAATTATTTATGTAAAATCATACCTGGTAGATATAGAAGTGCTATGGCAAAATTTAGATGTGGGGTAGCGCCTATTAGAATTGAAACAGGTCGCTATGAAAATATAAATGTAGAAGATAGAATATGTTTTCATTGTGTAAATGATGTGGAAGACGAAAAACATGTGTTGTTGAATTGTCCAGTATATGCAGATATTCGTAATGTTATTTTTAATCATGCTATTGATGTTGAAGATAATTTTTTAAACATGTCAGATAATGAAAAGTTTGTGTTTCTTTTTACAAATGAAGATATTGTATTTTATACAGCCAAAATCTGCTATGAAATTTTAATTAAAAGAAAATGTATTTTATATGCAAGATAAGTTTTAAAACTTGTAAACTTGTAGTCTTAGTTAGATTTTATGTAAATAAACTGTTTTATAGTCTCTCATAACTCTGTAGAGAGTGGCTCTTTTTAAATGTAATATTGTATTTTATTGTATATGAGATTTATGTTTTAAGAGGCGAGACTTTAATAAAATATTGTTGTTGTTGTTGTTGTTGTATAAAATTTACACGATATAACTCATTTTCTTTTACCTGAAATTATATAATTTTAGGTTTGCGTAATTTAATTTTGGTTGTAGTGGGGTAACTTTTTTTTAATCTTCAGTTTTTTTTGTTATTATAAGATTAAAAATGTTTGCAGGGTAGCTTTATTCTCTTCTGTTTGAGGTCTTCATCATAAATATATGTTTTTCTTCAAATTCTAATATCTTTTTCACAGGTTATGCTATTATATGTAAATTAAAGCTTAAAGCCATCAAAAAGACAACGACAATCTTTTCCCGAATAAACTCTTATTATCTTTTAAACAAAAATACAGTAAAATCAAAATGTTTAGCTTACATGTATTTTTAAAATCGTCATCTTCGAACTTCCTTTCTATTCTTCAATTGGTTTTTAGAAAAACTCGCATTTTCATAGAAAGAAAAATCTTTTCATGTAATAGCTTTGTTTTTTTTTCAATTTGAGATTCACTTTTTTAACATGCTATGCTATGGTCTTTGACGGTGTAAATATAAATGATATATAAATACAAAGAATTATGTCCTTAGTGTAACATTATATTAAACAGATTTTGATTTAAAAAGTAAGAAACTATCCAATTGGTGGTCATATTATCATCTTTGATGAAGAATTTTCTTCCTTCAGAGTAGGAGTTTTCTTCCTAAAGTGAAGGAGTTTTTTTCCTTCAGTGTAGTTTTTTTCCTTCAAGCAAAAAAATTCATACCCATAGCAAGTTAATCTCCTCTGTATAGATATCAATTTTACTGATCACAGTAATCATCTTCCATTGTTGCAAATTTCAATAGAGGGATTAAGTTTTCTTTGAGGAGTACAAATATAAACACGTGGATTATAGTCCGTTTTTAGCTGTAATTTCATTAAATATTCATATAACAAAGCTCTGAATTGTTGCCAAATATAAATGGAGATGAAGATAATTTCTCACTTATTGCTGATGCAGAATTTCATGGGGCATATCTATATAAAAATGGACTAATATTTATATGAGACCAGATTGCTTTTCAATGAAAATTAAAAACCATACCCATTTTTATATAAAATTGTCTTAAAACTATACCCATTCTAAAATAAATTTTCCCCAAAAACCTATCCATAATTTTGGCACATCCACATGCACTTTTATATAGGAAGTTACCCCCCCCCCCGGGATTGGTGGTTAAACTTTTGTTTACACAAGGGGACATTTAATTTGACCTTTCGGACAAAAAAAAATAAATCTTAGATACAAATTTCCAAATTCATTGGTTTTTAAGAAAATCAAAATAGCGGCTTCTTTTTTCACCATTTTAAAAAAAAAAAAAAAAAATCGATGATAAAACTCATCAAGGATACATTTTTCTTTTTAACAATAACACAAATAAATGACCAAACTTTTTAATGTTTCTGATTTGCATTAACTTTCGGGGTGTAACGTTTCTTTTATCCATGAGTATATATTAATCCAAATTAGGTTCCTTTTAGAGCATCATGATTTAAACATATAAAATTATACTCATATATTGGATTTTGGAATAGCTATATGTTGTACCGATTAAAATCACCGTAGCGTAGGAATAGGTTCACAATGGTAGTACTTGCTGTTTACCTTGAGAAATACCCTTTTTAGCTCACCTGACCCGAAGGGTCATGTGAGCTATTGTCATCACTTGGCGTCCGTCGTCCGTCCGTCCGTCGTCCGTCGTCCGTAAACTTTTTTAAACGTTAACTCCTCTGACACCATAAGTCCATTTGAAACCAAACTTGGTATGGTTGTTCATTAGCATTCGGTGCTTAGAACTGATGTGGGGATTTTTGATTCGTCGTAAAACATGGCCGCCGTGGCTAAAATTAGAACATAGGGGTAAAATGCAGTTTTTTGCAAATAACTCAAAAACGTCTACAGATATTAAAATTCTGGCACACGGTAAAAGTAATCAGCACCTCAAGATCTACCTACCCTGAAATTTGTAAGAAAATCCAACAACCCATGTAGGAGTTATTGCCCTTTTTGATGATTTTTTGTAAATTTTGCACCTGTTTAGCTCAATATCTTGAAAACTATACAAGATATTTGTGAAATCTAAATTGCATATTGTTAAGCACATCAAGATCTACAAAATATGTAATAGGTTCAACATTGTAGGACCGTTCCTTTTAGGAGTTATTGCCCTTAGAACGTCAAAATTGAGCATTTTAACAGCAATTCCTCATTACATTGAAAACGTTAACTCCTCTGACACTTTGAGTCCAATTGGAACCAAATTTGGTATTAATGTTTATTAGCATAAGGTGTATAGAACTGATGTGGGGATTTTTGATTGGTCGTAAAACATGGCGGCTATGGCTAAAAATAGAACTTACGGGTAAATGGCAGTTTTTTGTAAATAACTCAAAAACGGTGAAAGATTTTAAAATTTTGATATGGAACAAAAGTGATCATCATGGCAAGATCTACCAGCTCTGAAATTTTGAAGAAAATCCAACAACTCATGTAGGAGTTATTGCCCTTTTTGGTGGATTTTTTTGCAAATTTTGCACCTATTTAGCTCAATATCTTGAAAACTGTACAAGATATTTGAGAAATTTAAATTGCATATTGTTAAGCATATCAAGATCTACAAAATATGTTATATAGGGTCAATGTTGTAGGACATTTACTTTGAGGAGTTATTGCCCTTAGAACGTCAAAATTGAGCATTTAAAAAGCATTTCTTCATTACATTGAAAACGTTAACTCCTCTGACACTTTAAGTCCAATTGGAACCAAACTTAGTATTGTTGCTTATTAGCATAAGGTGTATAGAACTGATGTGGGGATTTTTGATTGGTCGTAAAACATGGCGGCTGTGGCTTAAAATAGAACTTAGGGGTAATTGGCAGTTTTTTGTAAATAACTCAAAAACGGTGACAGATTTTTGAATTTTGATTGAGAACAAAAGTGATTAGCACCTTAAGATCCACCATATTGTCAGATGACCCCTTATTAAACTTATGGCCCTTTCAATGTAAAATAGATTTTGCCTAAGAACCTTTACTTCAGGCACATATGTCAGGTGAGCGATTCAGGCTCCTGGGAGCCTCTTGTTCAAGAGACTGATTGTGTACATTGAAAAAGCTAAATCATCCGGAACCCAAGAATAAATTTCTGAATATACTGGTTGAATTAATATTTTTAAATAAAGCTTGAAATTTATATAGATTTCCTTTTCAATAGCGCTGATATATCCGTCTCAGTCCCATGAACCAATTCGTTGGTCTCTTTTTCTATATTCATAGAATGGGTTTAAGCTGTGTCGCCTTGGTTTTGAAAAGAATCAATTCTTTTAAAGGCTTAATGAGCACTAAGGCAACATTCATTTTCAACAACGCTGATGTTGCCAAAACATTGTCCACATTACATGACAGATATGTTGTTGTACCTGCAGACAAAGCACCAAATAAAATCATTTTTGTGTGCGAGAAATGCTATATTGACTGTTTGACAGCTGAATTAGTGTTGGTTGTAGCAGCAATAGTACCATAAACACAGCAACAACACTCTCTAAGAAGGAAATTATTTACAATCACAAATATGTCATTTCCTCCTTCGGCCTTTCTGTTGGTGCCAATACTGATGACATTCTATCCCTGTATCGGATTCTTAATGTACCACTTAATCTCTTTCAGTTCTGTTGACTTCAATACTTACGGCAATAAAATCCGGCCTCTAGAAATATTACGATTCTTGTTATGTGCTGTTATTCTAGAAATGGTGTCAATAAAATATGGATCCTGAAGAATTTGAAAGGATATCTTGAGACTTTAACTCTAAATCAGTTTCATCTCATGACAGCATCAAACATTCGATTTCTCAACACTTTAAACTTCTATTCACATAAACAACTGAAATTGCGATTGGCAAACACTGATTATGTGGTAGGGTTGGATTTATATATATTTCAGTTGTCGTTATTTTACCATTTTAGTAGACCAGACCATATTTTACCATTTGTCATTTTCATTATATTAGCATTTGCCATTCCATACCTTATTTTAGGATTTGCCATTTATCTATACTATACATGTGTTTATCCAGGTGTGACTATTCAGGTATCTCTGATTGGTTTTTACCTTTAAGATTGTCATGCTTCACTTTTGGAGGGAAATTCCATTCTTGTCTTGGTATTTTGGATAGAGTGGTTGAATTCCTGAATTTCTTATAGAGTTGGAATCTGTGATATTTTTGGATCTAATTTATTCTTTATATGGTTTGTTATAGTATCATTAATAGTATAAACCTTGTTAATTTCACTGAATCCCAGATTGTAAGATTTGCATGTCTGTGTGATTTCCTTTGATTGATTGATTGATTGCTTGGAGTTTGAATGTGCAGTTTGCAAGAGTAAATTCATAGTTAAATAAAAGTATAAATTTCTAACATGATAAAAGTAAATGTTAAAGTATATAAGATTTATAAAACTAGCAAAATATAATTTAAAACTTAATTTTAGCAGTATTTCATATTCTGAACAGATTAAACTTATTTTACCAAATGGCTTGAAAGTGTTTAAATAAGTTATAAGCTCATTTCAATCATTTAACAGCTAATTTGATCATTTATAAGGGAGATAACTTTGTTTTACTTTTCCATGCTAAGCAGCATTATTTTATTAGATTAATTATAGTAGATGTTATACTTCAGGTTATTTTTAAAGTACATGCTATGATGTAGTTAACTGTGAAGTGGATTAACTGTTGCCTTCGCACCTACATGTGAGGTATGGTTTAAGTGTTATTTTGCTTATTGTGATTGTCTATTTTTATTTATTTTGCACAAGCTTATTAATGTCTTGTCTACGCTTATTTTGTTCATTTCGCTTTATTTTCCTATTTTTGTGTTTGCCACAGTTATGTTGTAACTGCGTTTATTTTGTCCATTGCGTCCGTAGTACGCATTGATGTTTGCCCTTTATATTGAGAGTGGAATAAATGTCAAAATATGTGACCGCATATTTTGAGGGCATATACTAAAACTTGGTACTTTTATTTTTAACACATTTATAACATAAAACGACTATGGCATTCGTTTATTTGATTTATGTTATGAAACAGTTTTAGCATGTTGCATGTATTGTTATTTAAATTATTTATACAATTATTACAGGGATTCATTCCTGGTTATGGTTTAATTTCGATGAAAATAAAGAATCCATACTAGAGATGTTTTCATGTTTTTCTGAGTGACCCCGGCACCCCACTACAGAAATGGCGCCCAACGACTTTTCATCATTGATTTGATCATCACCGGTGCTTCCAGTTACGTTATAGCATGCTACAGATCAAACTTTACTTGAACTTCACCGATACGTTATAGTCTAGACTTACAGATTCCGGAATTCGTATCCCGACGCTGAATAAAGAATTCTTGGCAAGTGGATTGTGTTGTGTTTATGGTCATTTGGTAATTATAAATATATGTTGATACTTTGTGTTATATGTTTGTCTTGACATTTATGTACGTAAGAAACTGAAACGTCAATTTTGTATTTAAGGTAGATTTGTAAAGTACAGACTTTTCTTTTGAATTTGAATTTAAAGAATTTACTTAAAAGCTTTCTAAAAACTTCAACTTTAAAGTACACTTGAACTTTTGTAAAAGGTCAAAAGGTTAACGTTCTAAATATCGACATCTTTGTTTACATGTCTTGAAATTTTACAGAGACATTCATTTTTTTTTCACACATACACTAAGCTACTTTTGATATTTTATTTTAGTGGACTTAGTTGTTTCATTGCGATTTTCATTTATATAATAAACTTACGTTCATGGTGAACAGTTAGATTTTGACAGTCCATAGACAGTAAGCCTTTAATTACTTGAGGTTACAAGAAAATGACTTAGTGTGTGTTGAATTTGTCTTAGTCATTTTTTGTTGTTGTACAGTATTTGTATTTGTACTTTGTGTTGTATATACGTTTTGTATTTGTGAACTTTGTGTGTTCATTTATGTGCTGCATTTGAATTTAAATTTTGAAAGTTATTTAAACTTTATTTAAACTTTGATATTTAAACCTGGTTTATTAGATAGAGTGAGAGTATTGTAGATATCCCTACCTTCCTACCCTTTACCTTGACCTTTAGCACTTGCATTTTCTTCTGTTAGCAGTGTTTGTAGGAGGTTTATTCTTGGGTTAGTTTGTATTCTAGTTGAGTTGTATCTTATTCTTTGTTGTTGTAGGTACATCTGGCTTAGTTGTTTTCTGAGTCTGGTATTTTCTAGTGTCAGTTGGTACAGTTTACTTTTACATTTGAGTATTACATTGTGTTACTGTATATATTTATGTTTTTCTTCTGACATGGGTTTGTAAACGTACAAGCTTTACAACCTATATCCAAGTTTAGGTTTTGTATCCTGCATGTAGGTAAGTCATTGTGTGCATGTTTATATTTTGTATTTGACTTTTTGTGTTACTTTCTTGTATTTTTGTACTTTTATTATTTTTTTTTCAGTGCTGTATACATAGATTGATTTTCAGCTTTTTGGTTTTCAGCTGTTTGACACTTATCTTTTTTTTTCAGCTTGATAGTTGTTTTTCAGATATACTTTGAGCTGATACTATTGTCTTAGTTTATATTAATACATAGTATTTGTACGTACATTTTCAGATTTCTTTTTCTTTTCTTTTTCAGTGGATTTATTTAAGTTTTCAGGCCTTATTTATTCACAGGTTCATGATATATTTATTTTATATTTATTTCAGTTTATGTTTTTTTTTTCTCTTGTAGATTATTTTATTTTCATTACAGGAGTTTACTTCTTTTGTAGGTGATTATTCCTTTTCAGATTATTTCTTGTAGGCATTTACATTTCTTTCAGAACTTTTCTATTTTAGATATTTTGTTTCTTTTGTAGCACTTTGTATCTATTGTAGGATATTTTATTACCTTACAGGCATTTATTTCTTTTGTAGGTTATTTATTTCTTTTGTAGGCTCTTTATTTCTTTTGTAGATTATTTATTTCTTTTGTAGGCTGTTTATTTCTTTTGTAGGTTATTTATTTCTTTTGTAGGCTGTTTATTTCTTTTGTAGATTATTTATTTCTTTTGTAGGCTGTTATTCTTTTGTAGGTTAGTTATTTCTATTGTAGGCACTTTATTTCTTTTGTAGACACTTTATTTTATTTTTTTTTTTTGTAGTCTTTATTTATACATTTCATTTTAGTTTACATTTGCTGTAGCACTTTAGTTCTTACTTATAGTGTGCAGACTTCCTGCTTTGATTTACCATATTAGCTACACTTAGTTTATTTGCTATAGTATTTACCTACCATTATGGCGGATTCTGTTTCACCAGAGGACCTCGCCTTGTTGAAGTTGCTAAAAGAGGAAGTTAAGGACGTCCCAAAAGGAGAGGAAGCTAAGGATTTATCAGAGTGGATGTTAGAATACCTTGTTAAGACGGGGAAACTACCAACAAAAGACGAACCACAATTAGTTGCACCGCCTAGGCATACAACACCAAGATATCGAGAGCCACCAAGAGTTTCGAACTTTTCTGGAACCAATGCCAAAGGAGAGTCATCGTATGAACTTTGGAGATATGAAGTGACTGGGCTGATGGCAGATAAGCTTTACGACCAAGAACACATCAGTTATGCTGTCAGGAAATCACTTAGAGGAGATGCAGGGACTATTGCCATGCACCTTGGACCTCATGCATCAGTGGTGGAGATTTTAGATAAGCTGGATAGTATTTTTGGCAGTGTCGAGAAGAAGGAAGATCTTTTAGCACAGTTTTATAGAGCTCGACAAGAAGACGACGAAAGCGTTATCAAGTGGAGTTGCCGCCTGGAGGACATCATGGGCCGAGCCATTGAAAAGGGAGTTGTAAGCACTAGGGATAGGGATTCCATGTTACATTCTATGCTCTGGACTGGTTTGAAGACCGAGTTGAAAGACATCTCAGGATACAAGTTTGATACCATAAAGGAGTTTGATAAGTTAAGAGTTGCTCTACGCCAGATCGAGTTAGACCATGAGGAACGCAAGTCATCAACCAAGCCTAAACCAGCTAAGGCTGCCACTGCATCAGCTACTAGTGAGACACCAATACCGAACAGTCAGATTGAAGAAGTGAAGGGACTGGTCCAACAACTAACAGCCCGAGTAGACAGATGGGAAAGCAACTATAGAGGGAATAGAGGACGAGGTAGAGGATACTATAGAGGAAATTACCGAAACCAACAGCACAGATATCAGAATCAGAACAGTGCCAACAACCAACCTGCCAATGATGAGGAAAGATCACAGAAGAAATGTTACAGATGTGGATTACCAGGCCATATAAGGAAAGGATGCACCGCATATCTTCCTTTAAACCAGAAGAAGCCTATGGAGAAGGACCATCAATAGGCTTATGTGCAGCACAAGGTCCTAATCACAAAGCAACAACAGATTTACCACCTGGATTGATTGGAACACCTACCGAGACAGACGTTTTTATAGAAGGAGTTACAGTTAGATGTTTATTGGATACGGGATCCACAGTTTCGACCATCAGCTATGATTTTTATACCAAGAACTTGAGTCAGCTACCACTGCAACCCATCCATACCATTTTGGACATTGAGTGCGCAGGAGGTCAGCAGTTACCATACCATGGATACATAGAAACAGACTTAGCCATACCAAACCAAGACGTTAGATACCCATGCCTGGTTTTAGTAGTTCCCAACAGCAGATACAACAGTTTCGTACCAGCTTTGATTGGAACCAACGTCCTACAGCTACTTATGGAGTCATTCAAGGAACAACATGGAGATAGATATCTTCAAACAGCAAACCTGACAACACCTTGGTACTTTACCTTCAGAAGTATATCTCTCAGGGAGAAGGAATTAGCACGTAACGGCAACACCTTAGCAGTGATAAGAAGTGTGAATAAGCCAGTGACCCTGAAGCCGAATACCACTATGCAGATACAGGGAATTTTCGACAAAGAACTTCAGTATAGTACCTGCCCAGCTATGATTTTGCCACCCAGACATCAGACAAACAACGACTTAGATATTGAGCCATCACTCATAGAATACAGATACAAGCATAATGGGCCACTTAACATCCAAGTCTCCAACATAACCAACAGGACCATTACCATTCGTCCTAAGTCAGTGATTTGCGAGATTCAACCTGTCACCATAGAAGATCCGCCCGATGAGCCTGACACTTTAGTACCAGAGATATCCGTACTAGACCAAGTTAAAATAACAGAAAGTGATCTCACCGATGATCAACTTATTGAAGGACGCAGAATCATCGAGTCGTATGAGGATATATTTGCCAAAGATGACCAAGATATTGGCAATACCGCAGTGAAACACAGAATAGATTTGATTGACGACAGACCATTTAAGCAGCGGTATCGGCGCATCCCACCCGCCATGTATGAGGAAGTGAAGAGCCACTTGAAACAACTGTTGGCCAATGGAACTATACGACCATCGCACAGTCCATATGCCTCAAACGTCGTCCTTGTCCGCAAGAAATCCGGAAAACTTCGCCTCTGTGTAGACTACAGACAGCTCAATAACATCACCAAGAAAGACAGCTACGCATTACCAAGAATAGAAGATCTTCTTGATGTATTATCAGGCAGTACATTTTTCAGCACCATCGATATGAAAAGCGGATATTACCAAGTTGAGATTTTGGAAGAACATAAAGAGAGGACTGCATTTACAACCGGCCCACTCGGTTTCTACGAGTACAACAGAATGCCTTTCGGTTTAACCAACTCACCCGCAACCTACCAACGCATGATGGAGGAATGCTTATCTGATTTACATCTAAAGATTTGCTGCATTTTTATTGATGATGTTATCATCTTTGGGCGTACTTTTGAGGAACATCTGGAAAATTTACAGAAAGTCTTTGACAGAATTAGGCAACATCATATGAAGTTAGCACCGGACAAGTGCAGTTTCTTCAAAAGAAAGGTCAAGTATGTTGGACATGTGGTTTCTGAAGCAGGAGTGGAGATAGACCCTGATAAGACCGAGAAAGTCATCAACTGGCCGAAGCCTACCAGTCCTGAAGACGTTCGACGTTTTCTTGGATTCGTCGGTTATTACCGGAGGTTTATCAAGGACTTCAGTAAGATCAGCAGACCATTGAATGACTTGATGCCCAATCCATCGGCTAAGAAGACAAAGAAGCAACACCAACAGAAACCATGGCAATGGGGAGAGCAAGAGGACAATGCATTCCAGACACTGAAGAACCACCTGATTTCAGCACCGATCCTTGCCTATGCCAACAGCAACTTACCATATGAACTTCATACTGACGCATCTGGAACAGCACTTGGAGCCGTACTTTACCAGAAGCACCAAGGCGTGAACCGAGTCATCAGTTATGCAAGTCGAGGTTTATCCAAGGCAGAGAGAAGGTACCCACCACACAAGCTCGAGTTTCTCGCACTCAAGTGGGCAGTCACCGATAAGTTCAGGGATTACCTCTACGGCAGCAACTTTACCGTCCTGACAGACAACAATCCCATGACGTATGTCTTGACCACAGCCAAACTCGACGCAACTGGGCACAGATGGCTAGCAGCATTGTCAGCATTCAACTTTGACATAGTCTACAGACCAGGGAAGAAGAATGCCGATGCAGACGGACTCAGCCGATTGCCAGAGCAGACCATCACTGCAGAATCCGTCCAAGCCATTTGTAAGAGTTCCACTCCCGATCCTTATGTCCAGAACTTATCAGTCGACCCAGATACCATACACACCGACGATGAAGAGGAGGATATTGAGGAAGATATGATAGATTGGTCAAAGGCACAGTCACAGGATACACTCATAGCACCTTTTATGCGATATGTCAGTGAAGGGAAGAAACCATCAGCTGCGGAAGTTGGATCTACGCCGCTTCTTCGACAGTTTCACCACCTTACCCTGACAGATGGAGTATTATACAGAGAGGTCACCATCAGCAACGACAAGAAGAAACAGCTAGTTCTACCGTCAGCCCATGTAGACGTTGTATTGAAGGCCCTTCACGATGATTTTGGACACCCTGGGAAGGAGAGAACCCTTTCGCTGCTGCGAGATCGTTTTTATTGGCCCGGGATGGACAGATCAGTTGAGAAGTGGATTTCCCAGTGTGGCAGATGCTTACGAAGGAAGACGCCCGAGACCACCCAGCGAGCGCCCATGGTAAGTATCCATACTAGTTTTCCGCTGGAACTAGTATGTCTGGATTTTCTTTCCCTGGAGACGTCCAAAGGCGGATACCAGAACATCTTGGTAATCACAGACCACTTCACCAGGTACGCCCAGGCTATACCAACTAAGAACCAGACAGCTAGGACTACAGCCCAAGCCATCTTCGAGCACTTTATTGTTCATTATGGGATTCCACAGAAGATCCACTCAGATCAAGGAGCCAACTTCATGTCCAAACTACTTAAAGAGCTCTGCACCTTGATGGGAGTAAAGCAGTCCAGAACAACTCCTTATCATCCGATGGGGAACGGAATGGTTGAGAGATTCAACAGAACATTGCTTGGAATGCTTGGAACTTTGACACCACAGCAGAAGTCCAACTGGAAATCTTATGTCGCACCCATGGTCCATGCGTACAACTGCACACGCCACGAGTCAACAGGAGTAGCGCCATACTTTCTCATGTTCGGACGAAATCCTCGCCTTCCGATTGATTTAGTATTTGGACTTAGAAAGGAGGAAAAGACTACAACATCAAAGTATGTTAAGGACTTGAGGAACAGATTATCTGAGGCATATGGACTGGCGGCGGAAGCATCAAAGAACTCACAGACGAGACAGAAAGCTGTATACGATACTAGAGCTAGAGGAGCTATCATTGAGAAGGGAGATAGAGTTCTCGTCAAGATTGTTGCTTTTGATGGAAAGCACAAGCTGTCCGATACTTGGGAGCATACACCTTACATCGTTATTGAGCAGCCGAATCCGGATGTGCCAGTTTATTCGGTTGTACGAGAAGATGGAGAAGGCAGAGTGCGGAAGCTTCACAGGAACTTGTTACTACCAGTTGGGTATATCAGAGAGTCAGACACAGGAGCAGTTTCACCAGCTCCACAGCCCAGACCGAGGACCAGAAGCAGGAAGCAGGAGGAGGAAGAATCAACAGACGACCATTTGGAAGGTTCTATAGAGTCATCAGATGAGTCAGATGTTGGGTATGACCTGGAGCTTGTCAGCGAACCAGCATTCACTGAGGAGCAGGTTTCCAGTGCCGTACAAGATGATGTGGAAGTGGTTTCTATATCTACTGGGGACGCCCAGAGTTTCCAGGATGCTGTTGATACTGGAGAAGGGGATATAGAGCCAGGAAGCGCTTCCGATGTTGAGCACGGTGACGTTTTGTTGGAGGACGATCCTGTCCAAGATGAGACTGAACCGGAAGCCATTTCACCTGTACCACCTGTACCTGCAGTTAGGAGATCAGTCAGAGATAGGAGACCACCTACATGGATGACTTCTGGGCAGTATGACACATGTATGCCTGTTGTTTCACCACCAGCTAGTGTACCTGAGTGGAGACAGAAGGCAGAGTTTATGTCTTCGTTAGCACAGACATCTTTATTTACAGGTTTAGAGAGAGATATAGCTATGAGGATTTTAGATGTAGTTCATACCTACCATCATCAGTGATCCCATGGAAATGACAGAGGCGTCATTTCACTGCTGGGGGGAGTATGTGGTAGGGTTGGATTTATATATATTTCAGTTGTCGTTATTTTACCATTTTAGTAGACCAGACCATATTTTACCATTTGTCATTTTCATTATATTAGCATTTGCCATTCCATACCTTATTTTAGGATTTGCCAATTATCTATACTATACATGTGTTTATCCAGGTGTGACTATTCAGGTATCTCTGATTGGTTTTTACCTTTAAGATTGTCATGCTTCACTTTTGGAGGGAAATTCCATTCTTGTCTTGGTATTTTGGATAGAGTGGTTGAATTCCTGAATTTCTTATAGAGTTGGAATCTGTGATATTTTTGGATCTAATTTATTCTTTATATGGTTTGTTATAGTATCATTAATAGTATAAACCTTGTTAATTTCACTGAATCCCAGATTGTAAGATTTGCATGTCTGTGTGATTTCCTTTGATTGATTGATTGATTGCTTGGAGTTTGAATGTGCAGTTTGCAAGAGTAAATTCATAGTTAAATAAAAGTATAAATTTCTAACATGATAAAAGTAAATGTTAAAGTATATAAGATTTATAAAACTAGCAAAATATAATTTAAAACTTAATTTTAGCAGTATTTCATATTCTGAACAGATTAAACTTATTTTACCAAATGGCTTGAAAGTGTTTAAATAAGTTATAAGCTCATTTCAATCATTTAACAGCTAATTTGATCATTTATAAGGGAGATAACTTTGTTTTACTTTTCCATGCTAAGCAGCATTATTTTATTAGATTAATTATAGTAGATGTTATACTTCAGGTTATTTTTAAAGTACATGCTATGATGTAGTTAACTGTGAAGTGGATTAACTGTTGCCTTCGCACCTACATGTGAGGTATGGTTTAAGTGTTATTTTGCTTATTGTGATTGTCTATTTTTATTTATTTGCACAAGCTTATTAATGTCTTGTCTACGCTTATTTTGTTCATTTCGCTTTATTTTCCTATTTTTGTGTTTGCCACAGTTATGTTGTAACTGCGTTTATTTTGTCCATTGCGTCCGTAGTACGCATTGATGTTTGCCCTTTATATTGAGAGTGGAATAAATGTCAAAATATGTGACCGCATATTTTGAGGGCATATACTAAAACTTGGTACTTTTATTTTTAACACATTTATAACATAAAACGACTATGGCATTCGTTTATTTGATTTATGTTATGAAACAGTTTTAGCATGTTGCATGTATTGTTATTTAAATTATTTATACAATTATTACAGGGATTCATTCCTGGTTATGGTTTAATTTCGATGAAAATAAAGAATCCATACTAGAGATGTTTTCATGTTTTTCTGAGTGACCCCGGCACCCCACTACAGAAATGGCGCCCAACGACTTTTCATCATTGATTTGATCATCACCGGTGCTTCCAGTTACGTTATAGCATGCTACAGATCAAACTTTACTTGAACTTCACCGATACGTTATAGTCTAGACTTACAGATTCCGGAATTCGTATCCCGACGCTGAATAAAGAATTCTTGGCAAGTGGATTGTGTTGTGTTTATGGTCATTTGGTAATTATAAATATATGTTGATACTTTGTGTTATATGTTTGTCTTGACATTTATGTACGTAAGAAACTGAAACGTCAATTTTTTATTTAAGGTAGATTTGTAAAGTACAGACTTTTCTTTTGAATTTGAATTTAAAGAATTTACTTAAAAGCTTTCTAAAAACTTCAACTTTAAAGTACACTTGAACTTTTGTAAAAGGTCAAAAGGTTAACGTTCTAAATATCGACATCTTTGTTTACATGTCTTGAAATTTTACAGAGACATTCATTTTTTTTTCACACATACACTAAGCTACTTTTGATATTTTATTTTAGTGGACTTAGTTGTTTCATTGCGATTTTCATTTATATAATAAACTTACGTTCATGGTGAACAGTTAGATTTTGACAGTCCATAGACAGTAAGCCTTTAATTACTTGAGGTTACAAGAAAATGACTTAGTGTGTGTTGAATTTGTCTTAGTCATTTTTTGTTGTTGTACAGTATTTGTATTTGTACTTTGTGTTGTATATACGTTTTGTATTTGTGAACTTTGTGTGTTCATTTATGTGCTGCATTTGAATTTAAATTTTGAAAGTTATTTAAACTTTATTTAAACTTTGATATTTAAACCTGGTTTATTAGATAGAGTGAGAGTATTGTAGATATCCCTACCTTCCTACCCTTTACCTTGACCTTTAGCACTTGCATTTTCTTCTGTTAGCAGTGTTTGTAGGAGGTTTATTCTTGGGTTAGTTTGTATTCTAGTTGAGTTGTATCTTATTCTTTGTTGTTGTAGGTACATCTGGCTTAGTTGTTTTCTGAGTCTGGTATTTTCTAGTGTCAGTTGGTACAGTTTACTTTTACATTTGAGTATTACATTGTGTTACTGTATATATTTATGTTTTTCTTCTGACATGGGTTTGTAAACGTACAAGCTTTACAACCTATATCCAAGTTTAGGTTTTGTATCCTGCATGTAGGTAAGTCATTGTGTGCATGTTTATATTTTGTATTTGACTTTTTGTGTTACTTTCTTGTATTTTTGTACTTTTATTATTTTTTTTTCAGTGCTGTATACATAGATTGATTTTCAGCTTTTTGGTTTTCAGCTGTTTGACACTTATCTTTTTTTTTCAGCTTGATAGTTGTTTTTCAGATATACTTTGAGCTGATACTATTGTCTTAGTTTATATTAATACATAGTATTTGTACGTACATTTTCAGATTTCTTTTTCTTTTCTTTTTCAGTGGATTTATTTAAGTTTTCAGGCCTTATTTATTCACAGGTTCATGATATATTTATTTTATATTTATTTCAGTTTATGTTTTTTTTTTCTCTTGTAGATTATTTTATTTTCATTACAGGAGTTTACTTCTTTTGTAGGTGATTATTCCTTTTCAGATTATTTCTTGTAGGCATTTACATTTCTTTCAGAACTTTTCTATTTTAGATATTTTGTTTCTTTTGTAGCACTTTGTATCTATTGTAGGATATTTTATTACCTTACAGGCATTTATTTCTTTTGTAGGTTATTTATTTCTTTTGTAGGCTCTTTATTTCTTTTGTAGATTATTTATTTCTTTTGTAGGCTGTTTATTTCTTTTGTAGGTTATTTATTTCTTTTGTAGGCTGTTTATTTCTTTTGTAGATTATTTATTTCTTTTGTAGGCTGTTATTCTTTTGTAGGTTAGTTATTTCTATTGTAGGCACTTTATTTCTTTTGTAGACACTTTATTTTATTTTTTTTTTGTAGTCTTTATTTATACATTTCATTTTAGTTTACATTTGCTGTAGCACTTTAGTTCTTACTTATAGTGTGCAGACTTCCTGCTTTGATTTACCATATTAGCTACACTTAGTTTATTTGCTATAGTATTTACCTACCATTATGGCGGATTCTGTTTCACCAGAGGACCTCGCCTTGTTGAAGTTGCTAAAAGAGGAAGTTAAGGACGTCCCAAAAGGAGAGGAAGCTAAGGATTTATCAGAGTGGATGTTAGAATACCTTGCTAAGACGGGGAAACTACCAACAAAAGACGAACCACAATTAGTTGCACCGCCTAGGCATACAACACCAAGATATCGAGAGCCACCAAGAGTTTCGAACTTTTCTGGAACCAATGCCAAAGGAGAGTCATCGTATGAACTTTGGAGATATGAAGTGACTGGGCTGATGGCAGATAAGCTTTACGACCAAGAACACATCAGTTATGCTGTCAGGAAATCACTTAGAGGAGATGCAGGGACTATTGCCATGCACCTTGGACCTCATGCATCAGTGGTGGAGATTTTAGATAAGCTGGATAGTATTTTTGGCAGTGTCGAGAAGAAGGAAGATCTTTTAGCACAGTTTTATAGAGCTCGACAAGAAGACGACGAAAGCGTTATCAAGTGGAGTTGCCGCCTGGAGGACATCATGGGCCGAGCCATTGAAAAGGGAGTTGTAAGCACTAGGGATAGGGATTCCATGTTACATTCTATGCTCTGGACTGGCTTGAAGACCGAGTTGAAAGACATCTCAGGATACAAGTTTGATACCATAAAGGAGTTTGATAAGTTAAGAGTTGCTCTACGCCAGATCGAGTTAGACCATGAGGAACGCAAGTCATCAACCAAGCCTAAACCAGCTAAGGCTGCCACTGCATCAGCTACTAGTGAGACACCAATACCGAACAGTCAGATTGAAGAAGTGAAGGGACTGGTCCAACAACTAACAGCCCGAGTAGACAGATGGGAAAGCAACTATAGAGGGAATAGAGGACGAGGTAGAGGATACTATAGAGGAAATTACCGAAACCAACAGCACAGATATCAGAATCAGAACAGTGCCAACAACCAACCTGCCAATGATGAGGAAAGATCACAGAAGAAATGTTACAGATGTGGATTACCAGGCCATATAAGGAAAGGATGCACCGCATATCTTCCTTTAAACCAGAAGAAGCCTATGGAGAAGGACCATCAATAGGCTTATGTGCAGCACAAGGTCCTAATCACAAAGCAACAACAGATTTACCACCTGGATTGATTGGAACACCTACCGAGACAGACGTTTTTATAGAAGGAGTTACAGTTAGATGTTTATTGGATACGGGATCCACAGTTTCGACCATCAGCTATGATTTTTATACCAAGAACTTGAGTCAGCTACCACTGCAACCCATCCATACCATTTTGGACATTGAGTGCGCAGGAGGTCAGCAGTTACCATACCATGGATACATAGAAACAGACTTAGCCATACCAAACCAAGACGTTAGATACCCATGCCTGGTTTTAGTAGTTCCCAACAGCAGATACAACAGTTTCGTACCAGCTTTGATTGGAACCAACGTCCTACAGCTACTTATGGAGTCATTCAAGGAACAACATGGAGATAGATATCTTCAAACAGCAAACCTGACAACACCTTGGTACTTTACCTTCAGAAGTATATCTCTCAGGGAGAAGGAATTAGCACGTAACGGCAACACCTTAGCAGTGATAAGAAGTGTGAATAAGCCAGTGACCCTGAAGCCGAATACCACTATGCAGATACAGGGAATTTTCGACAAAGAACTTCAGTATAGTACCTGCCCAGCTATGATTTTGCCACCCAGACATCAGACAAACAACGACTTAGATATTGAGCCATCACTCATAGAATACAGATACAAGCATAATGGGCCACTTAACATCCAAGTCTCCAACATAACCAACAGGACCATTACCATTCGTCCTAAGTCAGTGATTTGCGAGATTCAACCTGTCACCATAGAAGATCCGCCCGATGAGCCTGACACTTTAGTACCAGAGATATCCGTACTAGACCAAGTTAAAATAACAGAAAGTGATCTCACCGATGATCAACTTATTGAAGGACGCAGAATCATCGAGTCGTATGAGGATATATTTGCCAAAGATGACCAAGATATTGGCAATACCGCAGTGAAACACAGAATAGATTTGATTGACGACAGACCATTTAAGCAGCGGTATCGGCGCATCCCACCCGCCATGTATGAGGAAGTGAAGAGCCACTTGAAACAACTGTTGGCCAATGGAACTATACGACCATCGCACAGTCCATATGCCTCAAACGTCGTCCTTGTCCGCAAGAAATCCGGAAAACTTCGCCTCTGTGTAGACTACAGACAGCTCAATAACATCACCAAGAAAGACAGCTACGCATTACCAAGAATAGAAGATCTTCTTGATGTATTATCAGGCAGTACATTTTTCAGCACCATCGATATGAAAAGCGGATATTACCAAGTTGAGATTTTGGAAGAACATAAAGAGAGGACTGCATTTACAACCGGCCCACTCGGTTTCTACGAGTACAACAGAATGCCTTTCGGTTTAACCAACTCACCCGCAACCTACCAACGCATGATGGAGGAATGCTTATCTGATTTACATCTAAAGATTTGCTGCATTTTTATTGATGATGTTATCATCTTTGGGCGTACTTTTGAGGAACATCTGGAAAATTTACAGAAAGTCTTTGACAGAATTAGGCAACATCATATGAAGTTAGCACCGGACAAGTGCAGTTTCTTCAAAAGAAAGGTCAAGTATGTTGGACATGTGGTTTCTGAAGCAGGAGTGGAGATAGACCCTGATAAGACCGAGAAAGTCATCAACTGGCCGAAGCCTACCAGTCCTGAAGACGTTCGACGTTTTCTTGGATTCGTCGGTTATTACCGGAGGTTTATCAAGGACTTCAGTAAGATCAGCAGACCATTGAATGACTTGATGCCCAATCCATCGGCTAAGAAGACAAAGAAGCAACACCAACAGAAACCATGGCAATGGGGAGAGCAAGAGGACAATGCATTCCAGACACTGAAGAACCACCTGATTTCAGCACCGATCCTTGCCTATGCCAACAGCAACTTACCATATGAACTTCATACTGACGCATCTGGAACAGCACTTGGAGCCGTACTTTACCAGAAGCACCAAGGCGTGAACCGAGTCATCAGTTATGCAAGTCGAGGTTTATCCAAGGCAGAGAGAAGGTACCCACCACACAAGCTCGAGTTTCTCGCACTCAAGTGGGCAGTCACCGATAAGTTCAGGGATTACCTCTACGGCAGCAACTTTACCGTCCTGACAGACAACAATCCCATGACGTATGTCTTGACCACAGCCAAACTCGACGCAACTGGGCACAGATGGCTAGCAGCATTGTCAGCATTCAACTTTGACATAGTCTACAGACCAGGGAAGAAGAATGCCGATGCAGACGGACTCAGCCGATTGCCAGAGCAGACCATCACTGCAGAATCCGTCCAAGCCATTTGTAAGAGTTCCACTCCCGATCCTTATGTCCAGAACTTATCAGTCGACCCAGATACCATACACACCGACGATGAAGAGGAGGATATTGAGGAAGATATGATAGATTGGTCAAAGGCACAGTCACAGGATACACTCATAGCACCTTTTATGCGATATGTCAGTGAAGGGAAGAAACCATCAGCTGCGGAAGTTGGATCTACGCCGCTTCTTCGACAGTTTCACCACCTTACCCTGACAGATGGAGTATTATACAGAGAGGTCACCATCAGCAACGACAAGAAGAAACAGCTAGTTCTACCGTCAGCCCATGTAGACGTTGTATTGAAGGCCCTTCACGATGATTTTGGACACCCTGGGAAGGAGAGAACCCTTTCGCTGCTGCGAGATCGTTTTTATTGGCCCGGGATGGACAGATCAGTTGAGAAGTGGATTTCCCAGTGTGGCAGATGCTTACGAAGGAAGACGCCCGAGACCACCCAGCGAGCGCCCATGGTAAGTATCCATACTAGTTTTCCGCTGGAACTAGTATGTCTGGATTTTCTTTCCCTGGAGACGTCCAAAGGCGGATACCAGAACATCTTGGTAATCACAGACCACTTCACCAGGTACGCCCAGGCTATACCAACTAAGAACCAGACAGCTAGGACTACAGCCCAAGCCATCTTCGAGCACTTTATTGTTCATTATGGGATTCCACAGAAGATCCACTCAGATCAAGGAGCCAACTTCATGTCCAAACTACTTAAAGAGCTCTGCACCTTGATGGGAGTAAAGCAGTCCAGAACAACTCCTTATCATCCGATGGGGAACGGAATGGTTGAGAGATTCAACAGAACATTGCTTGGAATGCTTGGAACTTTGACACCACAGCAGAAGTCCAACTGGAAATCTTATGTCGCACCCATGGTCCATGCGTACAACTGCACACGCCACGAGTCAACAGGAGTAGCGCCATACTTTCTCATGTTCGGACGAAATCCTCGCCTTCCGATTGATTTAGTATTTGGACTTAGAAAGGAGGAAAAGACTACAACATCAAAGTATGTTAAGGACTTGAGGAACAGATTATCTGAGGCATATGGACTGGCGGCGGAAGCATCAAAGAACTCACAGACGAGACAGAAAGCTGTATACGATACTAGAGCTAGAGGAGCTATCATTGAGAAGGGAGATAGAGTTCTCGTCAAGATTGTTGCTTTTGATGGAAAGCACAAGCTGTCCGATACTTGGGAGCATACACCTTACATCGTTATTGAGCAGCCGAATCCGGATGTGCCAGTTTATTCGGTTGTACGAGAAGATGGAGAAGGCAGAGTGCGGAAGCTTCACAGGAACTTGTTACTACCAGTTGGGTATATCAGAGAGTCAGACACAGGAGCAGTTTCACCAGCTCCACAGCCCAGACCGAGGACCAGAAGCAGGAAGCAGGAGGAGGAAGAATCAACAGACGACCATTTGGAAGGTTCTATAGAGTCATCAGATGAGTCAGATGTTGGGTATGACCTGGAGCTTGTCAGCGAACCAGCATTCACTGAGGAGCAGGTTTCCAGTGCCGTACAAGATGATGTGGAAGTGGTTTCTATATCTACTGGGGACGCCCAGAGTTTCCAGGATGCTGTTGATACTGGAGAAGGGGATATAGAGCCAGGAAGCGCTTCCGATGTTGAGCACGGTGACGTTTTGTTGGAGGACGATCCTGTCCAAGATGAGACTGAACCGGAAGCCATTTCACCTGTACCACCTGTACCTGCAGTTAGGAGATCAGTCAGAGATAGGAGACCACCTACATGGATGACTTCTGGGCAGTATGACACATGTATGCCTGTTGTTTCACCACCAGCTAGTGTACCTGAGTGGAGACAGAAGGCAGAGTTTATGTCTTCGTTAGCACAGACATCTTTATTTACAGGTTTAGAGAGAGATATAGCTATGAGGATTTTAGATGTAGTTCATACCTACCATCATCAGTGATCCCATGGAAATGACAGAGGCGTCATTTCACTGCTGGGGGGAGTATGTGGTAGGGTTGGATTTATATATATTTCAGTTGTCGTTATTTTACCATTTTAGTAGACCAGACCATATTTTACCATTTGTCATTTTCATTATATTAGCATTTGCCATTCCATACCTTATTTTAGGATTTGCCAATTATCTATACTATACATGTGTTTATCCAGGTGTGACTATTCAGGTATCTCTGATTGGTTTTTACCTTTAAGATTGTCATGCTTCACTTTTGGAGGGAAATTCCATTCTTGTCTTGGTATTTTGGATAGAGTGGTTGAATTCCTGAATTTCTTATAGAGTTGGAATCTGTGATATTTTTGGATCTAATTTATTCTTTATATGGTTTGTTATAGTATCATTAATAGTATAAACCTTGTTAATTTCACTGAATCCCAGATTGTAAGATTTGCATGTCTGTGTGATTTCCTTTGATTGATTGATTGATTGCTTGGAGTTTGAATGTGCAGTTTGCAAGAGTAAATTCATAGTTAAATAAAAGTATAAATTTCTAACATGATAAAAGTAAATGTTAAAGTATATAAGATTTATAAAACTAGCAAAATATAATTTAAAACTTAATTTTAGCAGTATTTCATATTCTGAACAGATTAAACTTATTTTACCAAATGGCTTGAAAGTGTTTAAATAAGTTATAAGCTCATTTCAATCATTTAACAGCTAATTTGATCATTTATAAGGGAGATAACTTTGTTTTACTTTTCCATGCTAAGCAGCATTATTTTATTAGATTAATTATAGTAGATGTTATACTTCAGGTTATTTTTAAAGTACATGCTATGATGTAGTTAACTGTGAAGTGGATTAACTGTTGCCTTCGCACCTACATGTGAGGTATGGTTTAAGTGTTATTTTGCTTATTGTGATTGTCTATTTTTATTTATTTGCACAAGCTTATTAATGTCTTGTCTACGCTTATTTTGTTCATTTCGCTTTATTTTCCTATTTTTGTGTTTGCCACAGTTATGTTGTAACTGCGTTTATTTTGTCCATTGCGTCCGTAGTACGCATTGATGTTTGCCCTTTATATTGAGAGTGGAATAAATGTCAAAATATGTGACCGCATATTTTGAGGGCATATACTAAAACTTGGTACTTTTATTTTTAACACATTTATAACATAAAACGACTATGGCATTCGTTTATTTGATTTATGTTATGAAACAGTTTTAGCATGTTGCATGTATTGTTATTTAAATTATTTATACAATTATTACAGGGATTCATTCCTGGTTATGGTTTAATTTCGATGAAAATAAAGAATCCATACTAGAGATGTTTTCATGTTTTTCTGAGTGACCCCGGCACCCCACTACAATTACATGCAGCTTTTTAACAAAAAAAAAGGAAAACGCAGTTACAGATATCTGGTAGTTGATTATACTAAGACTTACTTTGTCATCAATGATTGGTGTAGATGTTGGTTTGTCATAGAGTTTTGTTTTGTCTTCCTTTACCGGATTTGACACATTGAATTCAATGTTGGAAACGCGACGGTGTGCTATAGCAAGCAGGAACTGCTTACTCTTCCGGAGCACCTGAGTTCACTCTCGTTACGACTAGAGTTCGCGTTGTTCATTGATTTTCAGTAGTTTTTGTGTTTAAGTGTTTTACATGTTGTATGTTATTGACCTGTTCTCGTTGGTGTTTACTGTCTTTGTCTCTGTCTTTTCGGACTTTTGACATTTGGATGCCCCATTGGTACCTCTGTTTCTTCCATTATCAGTAATATAGTGTGGTTCAGTATTTGAAATTAAAAATACTCAAAACCAAAAAAAGTTCAAGCAGGAAAAGTCAAATTCAGCACTTAGGATATCGACCATGTGTACTACAAGGAAAAAAACTGCTGTTTTAATCATATTTGATTTACAAATCGGTAACTTCAATTACAAAAAAAATTAAATTTTGATGAATTCCTATCAGACGACCAGGTTTGCGATTACCCTCTGGGACCTTTGGTCCACCAGCAACGGTTATCCCAGTAGTTTCAAAATAATAACGAAACAGGAATAAAAAGAATGTATTAACAGTATAAAAACAACGTTTTTCAGATGGGCTGTCTTAAAGCATCCTAGACGCAACTTTAAATATTAAATATGATGGCGAGATGTGCACAATAATATGTAGTAATAATACATGTAATATGCTCTGATTAATTGAAAATACCTTGTCGAAAGAAAATTTATATTAACATCGTCTATGTCTATAGAAATGGATGCAGTTAGAGAAGTTTGATTGAACTTCATGCGAATACTAAATTTTCAAACAAAATTCATAGAAATTTCATCTTTAAAACGGAATAAGAAACACACTTGACGCCCATCGATGAAATCGTATACTGAATAAAAAATGCACTGAAAAAAGTTATAATGTGCTTCATGGGTATTTCATTTTGAGTTTGTTGATATTCCAGAGATCCTGTAGAATAATAACCAAGCCTGAAACTCAAGGATGTCTATTATGTTCCAGAAAACTTCTATGCGTGTTTTAAGGCATCATTGGTTACAATAAGACAAACAATCATTGTGCTAGAAAGAACAGAAAGTAATCAACACGGTCCAAAACTGGAGTATGACAATAGTTTAAATGCATGGGGTACCTATAGATACTAAGAAGCAAAGAGGTACCGTACCTATGAGGCATTTTGAATGTCAAAGGTCCGAAAGGGCATAGACAAAACTAGTAATTATTAACACAAACGAGAACACCGCGAAGAAACAGACAACAACAAAAACACAAAATCAAATAGTAAATAAATCTAACCCGGCAATATTAAAAATTAGAGGCAAAGAAAAATCAATTCGCTTTCAAAAGTCACGTCAGAAAACAAAATAAGTTGATTCAAAGGAAAACACCCAAACCGAAAACATAACTAACATTTCACCCCAAACCCCCCTCCCCCCCAAACTCCCCCCAAACCCCCCCCAAAAAAAAAAACAAAAAAAAACCAATAAAACTGCATTCAGCAAACTCATACGTTGAATAAGAGATTGATTCTATGTATGATTTGTTTTCAATCGCAAATTAAAAATTCTTTTACCAATGACGCGTCATCAACATTATGGTATTAATAAATGGGTGTTTTTATAATGGCCCTGTTATATGTTCAAGGTCTGCAATAATGGCCCCGAGGTGTTTGTAATGGCCCGAGGCCACGCCGAGGGCCATTACAGACTCCGAGGGCCATTATTGCAGACCGAGAACATATAACAGGGCCATTCTCAAATCACCCATTTCTTAATACTTTTATTAACCAACTAGAAAATAAACAAATTACACTGAGTGGAGAAGTGAGCTGTAACTCGTAAAACCTTTAGCCCAATATTTCTTTGAAATGCATGTCTAATAGCTCATGACCATTTTGTTCTAGGCTTTTTACTTTGCCGATGCATAAATCATGTACATTTGTCTTAGATTGATAATAGAAAATTTTAAAATTTATCATTGACATAATTGAGATCTGATCGTTTCATTTTTTTTTTTGGTTGTTCTTACTATTAAAACTATTTGCAAAATATCTTATTTATTTGAGAAATTATTGTGTGCAAAGTACAAAATATCTAACTAATAAAACTACAGATCATATGATGTGGTAAATAATAACAATTTTAGTTATTTAATATTTTTAGGGACACAATTTTTAGGGGATGAGTTTAAGTACCAAATTACAACCCATTTCTTTCCCCAAACAAGAATCCCCCTTTAGCAGACAGACATGTAAACATCTTTAAAGTTTGTCAGGGTTTTGCTTATTTTCTGTATATCAATATTTTATTCAAACTATTGACATTCAGAAGGTTGTTTTAGAAACCTGACAGAAACAGACAGGATCTCAGACTCTGTATATAGGTTTATCTTCAGGTAGGAACCATTTACTTTGTTTATTTTTAATTATTTGTGAATTACCAGTGCAGCAAAGTTTTAAGGGACGTTGGTTTGTTTGAGTTTTTGAATAAAACGTATAAAATAAATCTAAAAACCTTGTTTGATCCAGGTAAAAAAAGATAGCCCATTCAAGAAATTATAAAGGAAACTAAAAAGGTATTAAACATCTAAATGTGAAATGACTATTGAGTTACATGCAGTATAAGCCATCTACAACGAAATAAATTAATTCACAGAAAATCAAACGGTAGTTTAACCCTATTTCCAACGTGTAACATTTGATACTTTTTTAATTCAAATTGCTAAAACATCTGAAGTAAAATGATGTCGGCCATCTTGTTTCAAATCCATAATGGCCCTGTTTTCTGCCATAATGGCCCTGTCATAATGCCCTGTTTTTTCATAATGGCCCTGTTTGACATTTCATTAAGTAAGGGCAGATAGACTTATAATCTACTTAGTTGGTTAATAATAATCTGTTCATCATTGTGTGAACTTTAGTTCAACAATATCTTCATGGGAATAGTCTACATAAAACACATTGATAAAACACCCTGAATCGTTCCCCAGTTCAGTATTCAGTTTGGTTTTATTCATATGTAACGGGGTTGCTCCCCTTCCTAGTAGACCTTGATCCCTGAACAAGGGAAGTACTTCTTTGGTTCAGAGGTAGAGCGCCTGACTGTAAACCTAGAGGTCCCGGGTTCGAGTCCCGGTCAGGACATGTCGATTTTGTGAAGTAATTCATGCTCTTCGGTTACATTGGCGCCCAACTAAAAAATCCTCGGTGGTTAGAAAGATTCCCAGCCAGGGTTGTGTTGTGTTAAGAGTCATATATGAAGGTATGCTGACTCTTGAGGAGCGGGGAGTGTAACGGGGTTGCTCCCCTTCCTAGTAGATTTAAATAGCCATCCTTGATCCCAGAACAAGGGAAGTACTTCTTTGGTTCAGAGGTAGAGCGCCTGACTGTAAATCTAGAGGTCCCGGGTTCGAGTCCCGGTCAGGACATGTCGATTTTGTGAAGTTATTCATGCTCTTCGGTTACACATAATTATATAGAGTTCGGCTTTTCAATATTTTTGGTAGAGCGACTCTGATGAGCATTAAATAAATGAAATGCGCTTCAGGCGTAACAAAATTTATTGTCTGGAACTTTGTTTTCATTTTAATTTCGATACATACTTAGAAGTTATGGCACCTGTGTTTGTATTAGTGAGATAAAATATATTTTACAAGATCAATGAATCGAAGTAACAGATACTACCTTAATTACTGTATCATCAAAGTATATTCGTGGGGATAAAACTTCGTGGTTGACGTGGCAGGGTGTATTTTACAGTTTGTACATTTCAGATTGTCATTTGGCCATTTGATCATGATTGATTTTCTGATTAAATCAATTTCAATTTCCCCAAAAAAAAAAAAAAAATTACACATGCATTGTACATAGCAACAAGACTCCTGATTATACGTATCTGCAAATCTGCAACAAGGATAACTATTCAATGAAATTACGACATGTATAGAAAAAAGAACTTAGAAAAAATTGTCTCTGCAATAATTTGAAAATATTTGATAAAACAATGATAATTACTGTTAAATAGTTTTGTCTTAAAATTTAGTTTGAAGACTTTAAGATAATCCGGAAGTTGTCTTTGTTCTTCCCCATTTTATCTCCAATGCATATCCCAAGAGTTTTTGCATGTTTATCTTTCCCTCTGTATAGTAGTAATACAACCTAATGTAATGAAAGCTTCTCACAGACAACAGATAAAACAAGAAAAATGGTCTAAAATCAGAAATAATACCTGATAAGACATGTTAGAAATGTAACATCACATTTAACATTTGTTTAACTCTGGCACAATGTGATTATTTGAGTTATAGATATTTAATAAAAGGATATGGAATCAACAAAATATGAGTAAGGTATATTGGGGGTTGACAATAATATGTTATTGAGGGTTGACAATAATAAGTTTACAATTAAACAAATATTGTTCTAAGGAAAAACTCTTTTATACACTTGTTATAAAAAATAAATTAAAGGCAACAGCTAGCACTATGTAGAAACATAACATCAGACCGCTTGACATGAATATCACACATAAATAGCTTTAACAATTAGAATTGGAACAATTTATTTTCCATTGTCGACTAATCCATCATCTTCTGGAGGAGCAAACCCTTCCTCAGTTCGGTTAAGAACATCAGATATACTTCTCAGGGCCGGTAAATTTTCACTTTCATATTCATGACATATAGTTTCAATATCACGTAATTTGCCAAAGTAAAAGTCTCGTTCTTTCTCTAAGCCTTCTATAGTTATAGCATTTAATTGTTGTTGTTCATCTACTTTACCATTATCGCCGTCCCCTCCGTCTGCAGATCTTGGCTGTGCTGGTCTAATCTGAGATGGGCTCTTGGCAACTGTAGATCTTCTGGACTGTGGAGCAGGAGCTGATTTCCTCATTGCAGGAGACATTCTGTTTGTATGTTCGCTGTCTGTTTGTCCAACTGCCTGTCCATCTCTAGCAGCTATTGGGTCATATTCACAACCATGGTAATTGGCATCGAAGAATTTTTTAAACCACTGAACAAATTCGAAATTATTTTGAAAGCCGCCCTTTACTAATCTATCAAAAGGTATTTCCTTATCCACACCAATTTGTTTGAAAGAAGTTTGTAGCAATTTGAAATTCTGAATGTATTCATGTTCGTGTATGGCATTGAATTTAATCTTTTTCATCTGATGAAATCCTTCAAATAACATATCCATAAACTGACAGTACGCAGCACCTGTACACAAATCTTCAATTTTACTGTAGTTCGTCTGTAAACTGTCATTTACCCACGCAAGAATTTCATGTTGGCTAAGGTTTTCTGAAGTTTGACTTGTGCTGAATACATTGACTGCCATCTTGTGTCTCCTAAACTTCAGATTGTGAAAAACTACTTGTTTCCTCAAGTTCAAATTCTGTCTGTGTATCAACGTCAAAGTTTTGGTGTTAAAGAAATCAATGAAGGGGATTTATTTTGTAAGTATTTTTAATATCCAATCTTCATATGCTTTTGTATAGATCTATCGTATAAAATGGATAAATTAATAGCAATATAAAGTATTTCGTATTTTTTTTATACAAACTCAGTCAATCGATGCCATGGTGGTCAATGACCGGCGTTGACAGGTCGTACACTGACTTTTAACTAATATCTATACAACTGAAGGCAAAAAAGAAACGTTTCACTGATTTTTCTTATTACATATTTTTCTAAAGATATTTTTCTTGGTTTTAAATGTAAAGGTTAGTTAGTTAACTTCGTTTACGTTGCAAAAAACATCGAATACTTAGTAACATTGTCGGCTAACGTTTAAATATTCTCCGAGTTATGTTACATTGATTTAAATGAGTTGTGCCATGCTTTGATTGGCTAAGATGAGTGAGAAGCAAAAAAAAATCAAATCAAATTATAACAGATTTTTTAAATTATCATTTTGTCATTTTATTTTATTTTTGTTTACAGAGCCCTTAAAAAATAAGCCTTACCCATCAGAAACGGTTGCTTAATATCATATTCCCATTCCCATGGCTGTTTGATTTCTAAATAATTGAATAGTTGGGAAATAACATTTGCCGAATTTTCAAATCTTAAAGGGCACCTTTTTTTTTATACATTTTACAAATTATTACAATTACTGAGTAAAATTCTATGGAGCTCAAAATATGAATTTTCCAATTGGATTCTATTCTGAAAGGGAATTCTGACACACGTTTTGAATTATCCTAATGCATGTAATGGCTATCTGTTACACAAAAATTGAGAAAATTATGCAGACAAAATTGTATATCCCCAATCAACCTATTATAGTTAAAATTTACACCTTGTTTGCTACTACGTGTTTTCTTTTTATGGACAGTAGTTTTTTATGCCTTCCGTCTTTTTACTTTAACCAGGATCCTTGTCAAGCCTTATCTGGACTTTTTATTCTTCCGTAAATGACTCTTTGCAGTGTAAGATGACCAGGTTGAGATGCGAGCACGTGCAGCGATCTCACACTGGTCAATTAACCAATTATAACCGTCGGTACTGATATTGATCGATGATGTCGACCAATAAAATGCAATGTTACTTTAAACTTTCGGTTTTTAGAATGAAGTAACCTAAGGCTTCAGAATATTAAAAATGATTTTTACGGAAGAAATAGGTACTTACACGCGTCCTTGGAAAACCGGCAATGATCTTTCACTCGTGATAGAATTTATTTGGTCTTTTGACTCGTTCCGCTGCGCTCCACTCGCATAAAGACTGAAAAATTCTATCACTCGTGAAAGATCAGCCGGTCTTTTCCAAGAACTTATGTAAGAACCTATAAATCTTAATTATTCTATATGCATATGAATAGAAAAAGTAGAAATCAGACTAAGATTAGACTGTTGTCTACCATTTCATACTATTGTCATTGTCTCTGTTAAGGTTCTTCTAAATGAAAAATGGCTGCCATGCATTGTCAATACAAAACTGTCAAAAAATACACAGCCTAGATGAAATAAATTATTTTGAAATGAATGTTTTACAGTCTTATTTTGGTATTTTTGGTTATACTGTTCTATGCTCTTCATATTCATACAGTGTTTGGCATTTTCAATATTTTTGGTAGAGTGCCTCTGATGAGTCTTGAATAGACGAAACGCGCGTCAGGCGTAGCAAAATTTATTGTCTGGAACTTTGTTGTCATTTGTATTTCGAACACACGTGAAGGTTAGCACTGCTGATGGAGTTTAAATTCCCCGAGGTTAGCCCGCTCCGGCACCAACACTTTTGAGTTGGAGAATACATCAAAGCTTTAAATTATCCGTCTAAATTTCAAAATTGTCTAAACCCTGAGGTTCTTCCTACCCCAGACATAGGTTGAATATCTTAGTAATAATTTGGTTCACCAGTTTGGTATTTTTGGTTATTCTGTCTATGCTCTTCATATTCATACAGTGTTTGGCATTTTCAATATTTTTGGTAGAGCAGCTCTGATGAGTATTGAATAGACGAAACGCGCGTCAGGCGTAGCAAAATTTATTGTCTGGAACTTTGTTGTCATTTGTATCTAAAACAAGCTAGAAATAATTACATATAAAAACTGTCATTAAAGGTAAAATATTAAATATTTGTAAGGGTGTGCTCGAATAGTAGATAGTAATCAGACGCACCTTTCATGTTTAGGTAAATAAAATCAAATTGAGACTCATTGTGGGATTGCTCTGGGTATTGGTAAGTTAAATCTAATTAAACAGGTTTTGAACAAAATACATCATTTGCTCAATCTGTGTATTTTTTTAAAGTTTGGCATGACAATGCATGTCAGTCATTTTTCATTTAGAAAAACCTAAAAGGAATGCAAAGGTAATTTTTGGACCATCTTTAGTTTGCCAGCGTCAGAGAAATTCGGTAATACCTCGTGATTTTATGACTGCGTAAACTTAATATGTTAAATTCAACGAGAAACGTTAATGGAGGTGAAGCAAACAAACTTTTTACATTGAAAAATAACTGTGAAGTATTAATTCAATCACAAAAAAAATTAAATGAATTCATTTGTCAAGGGAGCCTCTAGTTGTTTTTCTGCTGAAAGATCTTTCATTGTCATGCTCTTACTGTCTGTAAAGGATACTCTGGAGAACAGAAATTCTTAGAATTTTTCTTTAAGCCATAACTTGCACCTTTGAAATGTTTGCTTTTTTTACTGTTGCACAAAAACGTAACTAAATTTACAAAAAAAGAGTGAAAGAAAAGCTTACCTCTAAGATAAATCACAGTGTATAACCGGACAGTAAGCGATCACGGAAGTTGATCACTGTCCGGTGGAAAAATCCTAGTTGTATGTTATTTTCCCCCCAGATTTTTGTGGTTTTTAGGCTGTATGAACACTCTACATAATCGATAAGGAACAAAGGTAAGTTGTTTTTATACCTTGCTCATTTATGGAACCTTTTAACATTTCTTTTTGTATTCAGGAAAATTTAAAATGTTAAAAAAATTCGATTGATCATCAGTGTGGGAACATTTTTTCCTTCACCACTTAGCACATTTTTGGAATTAACTCACAAACTGCTATGATTTTATTGAATTTTTTATTATTATCTCAAAGGGCGATTGATAGACTCTCTACATTGACAATGATAGCTTAAGATAAATTAAACAATTTTGTTTAAAACATCAAGTTTTGTTGTTTTGGCATAATCGTTTACTGTCCGATTAATTGGTCGTTTATTTTTTTGTGGGTGTCCGATTAATTGCCTGCTTTGAATCCTCAGGGTTTGAATAAAAAATTATATTTTCAAATTACATGCATTCCTCATTCCTTTACAATTTAGTTTGTTATATTTTACAAGTTGCTGACTTTAAGGCCTATAAATAAGTTTTCATATTTTTATGATAATTTATGTCGTTGTGTATTTGGTTCATTTATTTGTTTTACAGAATAAATGTGACACCTCAAAATAGTCTCTACTGTTGGATTCGAAAAAAAAACAGGCAGCAGTGTTCATCTTATAACCATCTTATAACATCTTATAACAAAATGGAAATCCATTCAACAAGCTTATAGTACATTTATTTTGCATGTCACTTGTGTATGACTTATTAATGCAAAAGTCAAAATGGTTCACAAGGAGCTTTCCATTGACTTTGAAATTTTGTGAAACAAATCTTTTTATCACATAGACATCCAGTGTACTGAGATATTTGAGTCCTTGAATTTTCACTTACTAGTATAATACGAACAACATACTCAACACAATACCGGTATATAAAAGCCTCGTTAGAATGTGAAAACAATTTAGATGAAGATCATGGACGTAATGGAGCTTTCATTTGTTGGTAAATCCATGTCTTATATTAATAATTGTATTAATAAAAAGCTTAACTATGATTTTGATTGGTTTAAGAAATGTGGTTGGTGACTGTGATTGCAGGTTATCACGACTGGTTTCTTTTACAGCCTCGAATCTATAAACTTCCTCATATTAAACGGCATTATGCTGGCTATTGTTAATGCTGAAAATCGAATGGCAATATTTTTTTCCTGTTTTCTTTATTAAAAACCGTACACCGTAAATTTATTGGACTGCCTTAACATGCGTGAACCATTGCTGGATAGTTGTATGCACATAGTCCATTAAAGATAAAAATTACAACAAAGTTTCAGACAATACATTTTTCTACGTCTGTCACGCGTTTCGTCTATTCAAGACTCATCAGGGGAGCTTTGTGGCGGGTTGTTACAGAGCTCTACCCCCCCCCCAAAAAAAAAAAAAAAAATCCAAACACTACACGAAAGTTAAGAGTGTGATGGAACGATAAGACCAAAAATACCCAACTGGAATACAAATCATGACGATGAGGCAAAAAAAATTGTCTGTTTCCTGCTACCCTACCTACCCTATTTTTTAGGCCCTACCCTAAAGTTTTTATTGGCATTTTGGGACAAGCCCCGTTAAAGTTGGGATTGCTTCCCCATTGACTCAATGTAAGATAATTTTGTAAAAAAAAAATCCTACCTACCTACCCTAATTTTCAATAGTAGGAAACAGGAAACAAACACATATTTTGTTTTAGCCTGATCAAACTATGTTTGGGCTAAGAAGATCTTTTGGGTTAAGACAATTTTAAACGCATGAATCAGATAACTTTAAGAAATGATGTGTTCTTACCGTTTAACAAAAAATATAAAAAATCAAAGCGCTAAAGCGTTTAAAGGCAAGCGAAATATATAAAAACTATAATAGATTTATTCTCTGTTAAAGTATAGAGTTCAAAATGTTTGTGAAATATTAATTTTGGTGAGCAAAGAAAGGATCGTCATGCAGATGCCCTCAAATTTAAAGTTAACAGGGTTCCCACTATTTTTTGGACACAAAATTCAAGGGTTTTTCCAGGACTTTTCAAGGGTATTGAGGTCATTTGCAAGGATTAAAATAGTCCGCAAAAATTTTAAAAATCCAATATTTTTCAGCCTTTTTTTATCGAGCGGTCAACAAATCTGTATGTTACAAAATTCCAGGGTTTTTCAAGGATATTTGATAAAATTCAAGGATTTTTCCAGCTCTTGAGCATTGAAATGTAACTCAAGGACTTTTCCAGGTTTCCTTGAATTCAAGGATGGCGTGGGAACCCAGAGTTAATGAACACAATGACAGGTATCGTGTAAAAACGGTATCGATTGGAATACCCCTTCGATTAAAATGCACTCGTCCAAATGCTGAATTTATGAATGGAGAAGATATTTTCCTTGCATTAACCAATCAAATAACAGAAATATTTATACGAACAAATCAAGTATTAGATGAATACATAATGTATATTCTATCGCCTTTAACTAAATAGTTCCTCAAGTAAGATGCTAAGGAATAAATTTAACTTGTGCCGGTCATATAAAATACCAATAAAAATGGAGATTTATAGAAGGGTATATCATGTTAACAAATATTGAAAAGTAATATAGAAAATAAAGCATTTTATTCCAGACTGGATGCAGGAAGATCACTCCGTCTAGACTGAAAAAAAAACGCGAAAATCATCACTACTCTATAGACTCCATAAGGCTTCGCTGGCGCTTGCCTAAAAACAAAGCAGAGTGGCATAAAAGCCGGAAATTTGGCAACGCTGTACATGTAAGTATGCATATTTCAACGAGTAACCGCTCACCAGCAATGTTTAAAGAAACAAATTGACAGATCGACAAACCATAAGTATGAAAAGTTAAGTACTTTAAACAATAAAACGTTCGGACAGGGAAACCAAATCCAGCAATGTCCTAGGCTCTTACGATATCGACCGATAGTATACGTTTGTCGACTCCATTGCAACACCATTAAAACTGACCGCGTTGTGTAATTCGGTATATATCGTTTATAGCGAACACCAACACCATTTGACTTTGTCCTTGGATTCATGTTAAGTTCCTGCTTAGGTCGTATACACTAGGTTTTAGTTGAATGCCTTCATATCTCGAGAATTAAGGCCTACTCGGGTTTCTCTGGTTACTCGAGTTGCAATCGAAGCACCCGAGTTTGACCTTTGAACCCGACCCGAGTCAACTCGATATCGCCCCTGCCTCTGAGCAGGTTTAGTTGAGTTGCAAGATGGCGTCCAGAGAAATTACGGAAATTTTAACAAATGATTTGTATATTTATTAATATTAAGTTAGCAGTAATCATAGAGTACAAAAAACTTTAAAAACACAAATTACAAATACATATAATAGAACGAATAAATTAAAATGTATTCGAGTGCATCCATCATTATTGAAATTAACAAATTTTGAATACATTTGGAGAAATTGCAATGCTTTTGATGCGATACTGTAGCGATGTTATATGTTTATAGGTCAAATTAAAGCTGTTTTTCATCTTGTCCATGATAAACATTTGAATGAATGAACTTTGTGCCATCTTTCCACTTTTTTATGTTTCTGACAGCCAACGCTAGTCTGTAAAATTAACCAAAGCACTAGCTCTACTCTTTTCCAATGTTGTTATGTTGTTGGTAAAAATGAAATGATCGTACTTGCAAACTCGAAAATATTAAGAAATGCCTGTATTAACTAGTAAAAACCATTTCTGCGCCAATGCTCCGGTAGATTAATAACACTTCAACTGATATGGATTTTTGACGCTGGAGATGCCAATAAAGTATCTATTTTCTACAAAGAAAACTCGTTATTTTAATTGCTATAAAAATTTTGCATATAACTGTAATTGTTTCCATTGAAACTAATATCCAAATATATTGAGGATCTTTAATGTCGAGTTCCCACTTCGAATGTGAAAGAGTCTATGCGTAGAATAGATCATAAAATCAATCTCGGTTTACCCGAGTTGGACGAATCGAAGTAAGCCTAAAAGACCAGTGGCGGATCCAAGGGGGGGGGGTTCTGGGGATTGGAACCCCCCTTTTCCTCCTAATTTTTTAGATTTTGTGTAGATTTTCAGCAAATTTGGTCTGGAACCCCCCCCCCTTTTTGGCCCACATAATCTGGATTCGCCCCTGAAGACTTAGACAGATGAATATTGCTATGCCCATGTTAATCAATTGTTGACTAAATCTGAATCCCTCTTAGATTTTAGCCAAATACTAGTACATATTTACATGAAGCAGCACACGTGTGACCACCTGAAGTTCATCTAATTTGAGCAATTTTTAATGTCTCATTCTGTAGTAACATTTTGTCGATGATAACTATTTTTAACGAAAATGAGGCATATACATGTATATAAAACCTTAGAACAGTATATTAACTCTAGATATATAATTATCTTCATTTGCAAAGTTTGAAAAGTCTGGTAGATTTTAAGAGAATGACCAACTTTCCATATCTGGAATTTTACCTACATGTATAATGGTTTTTTTTCCCAAAATTTCCAATCAATTTATACCAATTCAAAGCTTAGATGAATGATCACATGTTTATATTCAATTTCGTTAAATTGCTTGAACGGATTGTTTTCCAACTTAAGAGAAATTACAATAAAAGTTAATTTTTTTAGTAAATCTTAATCCTCAATATACATACATGTATGTAGCAATGCAATCTTATTGCAATACTTTGTTTGGATAAGCTATTACCTTTTATATTTGTACCAGTTTTTTTAAAATCGTTTTGTTCTAGCTGTATAATGGCTGTGTTAGGATATTTGTATTCGTATTGCAACATTTAACCAAACAACTAATCGGACAGATAGATATAACTTTCTAACAATTAATGATTGCGTACAGTGGCAATTAGTCGGACAGAGACGGAGTGAGCAGTGCTCTTAAAAATCTGATTATTATAAACAATCAAAGTCATTTTCATCAAATAATTTGACACCAAAGGATTTCCTATTTAAACAGCTTTAAATGGAGATGCAATGCACCATTTCAGTGTAAGTGGTTCACTAATAATTTGTTGTTTCTTTCGCCGCAATGATTTTCTTTTGTCAAAAATACCAATGATTAAACCACTTTTTTCGAAAATTTTTATCATCCACACTATATATTGATAACTTGAATAGTGATAAATAGCAATGTTAACAAATTGTACGCTTCAATTTTTTCTGAAAATTTAGTTTCGGTAGAATAAGGGCTCAAATTCATGGCAAAATAACACATTTTTATTAAATCAACTAGGATTTTACCACCGGGCAGTGATCAACTTCCGTGATCGATTACTGTCCGGTTATACACTGTGATAAATGAAGCATAATCACTTTGCCCCCTTGTTTTTCCATTGTAAATGGCAGCCATTTTTGGAGATGCAAAATTTTCAAAAATAACTATATCATAGAATTTTACAATACTTTTTGACCAAAGAGGTATTTTGTCATCAACTTGTTTTTGTTTGCAACAGGGAGTGCATTTTGACGTCATATGACGTCACAATAGAAATTTGAGATTTTTTTCCCGTACTTTTTTTACTATGGAAATTTCCCATTCAAATGTAAACATCTAGATTTTTAGAAAATGTATTTAAGGATGCTCGCTGGTCTTGTTTTGGTATATCTGTCATTTTTTCGGAATCCTCTAGATTCTACCATCAAAATAGGGTTAAAATTTTTGCCCACGAACCCCTTATTTTCTTGTTATTAATGTCTTTAATATGTCCTAAAGAGATAATAGACAAAGTTTTATGAAATCCTATTTATTCGGTCATGGGTTTTAACAGCTAAAAAGTGCTAATGCTAAATCTATGAAAAAGTCAGAGAAAACCTTTTCCCGCCAAATCTTTAACGTCAATTATCTTGAAAAAGAGGTCACGAACCTATCAAAATTTTATTCTTATTTTTTACCTTTTACTATTATCTTTTCATTTAAGGCATCAAATTTGAAACCTATTTATTTTCAATAATAGTAGCGAACATCCTTAAGCATTTTTAAAAGTTGTTATATTTTTAGTTAGGTCTTTTTGATACTCATAAGATTATGTAAATGAATGAAGGCTTATGTTTTTGAGAAAAAATAAGTTTTGATTTTTTTATTCTCCAGACTACCCTTTACAGACAGTAGTCTCCCGAAATCCGTGTTCCGTTTGTTAGACATCATTAATGGAAGATTGAATTTACCATATTACTCTGAGGGTTGTGTTAGCACTCTCTTCATTTTACACAATGTTTAATATTATATTTGTTTTAATTTTGTTTCTTTTATATCATAGACAAACTGGTTCTTATAACTGATACAGAACAGCATCATTTTGTAATATTCCACTCAATATTACTTTAAATCCTATCAGAAAACTCCTCTTTTCTGGGTAAGTTTAAGTTCTCTAATAGATAAAAGTATCCCCCTCTCTTAATTCATATAATGCTACAACTGGTGCTTGTTAAATGATATCTACTACGAGAATAACGTGCTTTTATTGCGTTTGCAATCTTGTTTTTTTTTTGTATGCAAATACTAATTTTTGTCGACCCATTTCATCTCAGTTGCTTTTATTTTGGTGCCAAAACCAGGACTCTTCGTAAAAACTGATGTTTGTACTTGGCGTTTTTATATTAACTTTTCAATTCGGGGGGGGGGGGGGGGGCGGGTCTTCCGCTGATAGTATTGAGATTAGTTTTCTATCATGTTCATTACACTTTTTAGCTGTGGCCTATTGCAAACGGAAAGCAGTGGTCTCTGATGAAATGGAAGGTTGTTTTTTATAGTGAACTGTAAAGGCAATCTATTGTGAAATACACGAAAAATAAAATATGTTAATACCCACCAAAATTATTTTGTTTGCTACCAAACAATGAAACCGTCCCGGTCAATGCCACAAAACCAGATTTTACCCTCATTTTTTTCTTAATCCTTGTAATCATTCAAAACCATTAATATTTATATTCAATGCTTTTACTGGTACTTGATCCTTTTCGGTTTGGCAGAAACTATTATTTAGGTTTGTTTTGATTCAATTTAAACTTTAATACAGTATTACCTAGTATGAACACTAAATATAAGAGCTGATCAATTTGAATCCAATATCAGAAAGACACAATTTGATCATAGGTCTATGATTATCCAAATGCTGTTGAAAACATGAACCAACAAAGTTTTAATTTGAACAACTGTTATCAGTTTTTATTTTACGTTGGTCGACAATTATTAAATATCATCCAGATCTGAACTGTAGCCAAACCGACGCCTAGCCTTCTTCATCAGTTCTTTCAACAACGGTTCTTCGTCTGTCATCATAAACCTACAGTCCTCGGCATCGATAATGAAACTCTCACTCCATGGCGATTTGTCGATAACTAGCTCATTGCAATCTGTAAACTGCTGCTTGCAAGAGAAACAGTGTTTTCTAACTATTTCTTTAATCCGCTTGAAATATTCTACTTCCGCAATGAATTTATTTCCCAACATTTTGATACGGATGAAAAATTTCTCTAAAAAGTGAACATATAAACGGTAGTCAGGATAATCCCACAAAAATAAGTTTTGTTGGTCTTTTTCAGTCAGACTTATTCCGTTTTCCTTCTTCTCGTTGTTAATATTCAATGGGACGTATAATATATCCTTTATTTCCCAACATAACACATTCTTCATCAGAACAAGAGACTCGTCAAAGTGTTCCATAAACATCATTAAATCTAAATCATGATCAAGTCCGGCAAGATAATTTTCCACGATGGTAAGGTTTTTGTGTTGTTCTACAGGAAATCCTAGATCCTCCAACATCGATATATGAGTATGTGGACAAGGATGGAAAATGTCCGTAGCTTCTAAGAAGATGGACAGTAGCTGCTGATCATCAAGATGTCTTCCAACACAGTCTCTGAAGTAGTCGATGTAACCATAAAATAACGACGCCGAGGGGAAGAGTGTTGTAGGATCGCGTAAGATTCCGATGTAAATTGCCTCTGGCCCAAGAACCTCTCTATATACTTCTTTGTTGAAGATTGCATGATTACAAACTATATCTATAGTTTCATTCTCCGGTAGTGTCATTATTCTTGATTTATTCAGTATGCTCTCGAATCCCAAATAGTTGAACGCATCAAATTTAGTTGTTTTAGGAAGAGCTATATTGAGACGATTGGAATCACCGAAGCGTAGGAATATATTCATAACGGTGGTACTTGCTGCTTTGTGTACTTTTAGGAATGCCACCTTTTTGAGAGACTGGTTGCACACTGAAAAAGGTAAATCGTCTGGAACCCAAGAGTAAGATCTTGTTAGTTGAATATACTGGCTTGAATTAATGTTTTTGTAAAGCTTGTATTTTATATAGGTTTCCTTTTCAATAACGCTTTCAAGTTTGGAAATGAACATATGATCTGAATGTGAGAATTGGGAGGAGTGCGAGATGAACGCTGTTATATCCGTCTCTGTCATAGTCCCATGAATAAGTCCATTGGCCCCCGGTTCTAAAAGCAGACTACATGCCACTACAGACAAGATGACGCGGTTCAAGAATCTGAAAACAAGAAGTAATATTATGAATGTATTAACAGTCTGAAAAAACCATTATTTCAAATGCAATGTCTACAGACTAAGCGCAACTATAAATAAGTTGGCGCGGTGTTTACAGTAATAATATGCGGTATTGAATTATTTGCATGAATATTCCAAATACCCTATGCAGTCATAAGTCTCAAATCAAAATACAGGTTTTATCTACATCAGCTCTATGTCTTTATGAAGGAAGAGACATTTTATTGGATTTATTGAATTACCAATTTAAAAAATTAATTAATAGAAGTTTAAATTTCATCTTTAAAATCCAAATTCTTATATAAAATTTCATTCAACAAACAATAGATGAAACAGGTTCTTATACATTAATTAAACACAAGGGCATGCACACACTTAAATTCGCTTACCAAATTCCAAATGCATTGGGACAAAGACATGTTCTATTTAAGAAATTTTATAACTATTCTATAGATCCTGTAAAAAAGCTATGAAAAATAACCAATCCTTGAGCTTAAGGATGCGAGTAACTTACCAGAAGCTCTGCTCTTAGTTTTCAAATCGTACGGACGCATGACTATTTACCTAATTCATCCTACATAGACACTGAAAACTATTGAAGATGTCACTGGTACCACAAAGGTAGACAGAGTATACGGTGCGATACCAATCTAAGGTACGGCGCAATACCAATCTGATCTAAGGTATTATAGATGAACGGGATAAACATAAAAATCAACGGTCTGTTTTACTCCAACACGATTAAGTGAAGGCTTCTGTATGCAATTTGTTTTTAATCGCAGATTTAAAAAAAAAAAGATTTTACTGATGCCGTGTCCTAAACATTTACTTTATTTTACGATATCTTCATATAAATATACTGTACGTTATAAAGCACATTGATAAAACACCTTAAATTATTATAATACATACCTAGCGATCATAGCACCTGTCTTTGTAACAGTGAGATAACACATGTTTTACAAGATCGATAAAGTAACAGATAATGGTATCTGTAACATGCCTTGATTATTAAAAAACAACTGTAATATGCCATTGATAACAAACAATCTAGTCCGGCAACCTTTTTTTTTATTTCAAGAGGGAGGTTTGGCGCGCCATAAAACCTGGTTTAACCCACAATTTCATTCGAAATGCCTGTACCAAGTCAGGACCATTGCAATCTATAACTGTTCTGGTACAACTACATGTCTTCCATGTTTTGTCTTTTCTTCAGGACATTGAGATTGATCCTCCAAGTTCGGTAATTTTGTTATTACCTTCATATACCAACAACATTTTCGTGAGCGATCAAATAAGCTACATTTAATACTATATGAAGCAACTGAATAATTTTATAATTAAACTATGCATAGAAAATAATGAGATGTGGAATAAGTGTACGCGGCACGGCTCACTTAACATGCGGAAATTTAGAAAAAAAAACCACAATGGGCAACCGCCGGCAGCCTTCAACAAGGCCAGTAAACGCTGCTCTCGGTTCTGTTATTGGTCCATGGTCTAAACAAAATGCATATAATTCAAGTCCAGTCCTGAAATAGTCACAGAAAGAACCCCTTCTTAAACAAGGAACAGAAAGCTTTTACAAGCACAAACACAAGCTTTGTCAAAGATTCCTGGCCTAGGACACGCACATATAAAATGTAGCAGGGTCAAACTAGTCTTTTCAGAATAACTTTTCCCCCATCAATATTCCCAGATAAAGCACAAAAACTAAAGACAAAATTAAAAATCAAATCGATGAAAGTTCAGTTCCACTGTAGAGAAAACCTTAGACAAAAGACAACAAAAACAAACGAATGGATTGTAGAGGAACTCTCTATAGAACACTCACTGTTACCGACAGCTAGCTGAGAATCATCAATCGACTGATTAAAAAAATCAAACATTCACTGTAAAATGGTGTTTAATATGTAAACACTTTAATTACATGTTTAGCCATTAACGTGCTTAGGATTGTGTTTAAAAAAATTTGGCATTAAAAAAAACAAGAAAGCGCTTAGGATTATGTTTAGATTCTAAACGCCATTTTCAGAGTGTATCGATTTTAAATCCAACACAACACTTCAAGCAAGCAACTTTCTGTTTTGTATAAAGGCATCTTTATACTAATATAATGTCCTTTCCCTTTCGGTACGTAGGTCCGTTTGCATAGAAATCTTTGTCGTGATTCTTCTGATCCTTGGTGGGTCATTCTGATACTATCATTATTGGGTTCAAAGCGGACGGATCACGAAAGTAGAGAAAATATAAAAGATCACATATATTAAAAGTGGGGATAGTTGAATTAAACAAGAAGGTACAGTTCTCATTTTTAGCTGGATTTCACGGAGTGAAAATCCCGGTTATGAAATGGTGAATGTCGGGCGGCGGACGGTAGGGGGAATAATTTCTAGTAACTACTAATCTTGATATTCGGTATGCAGCATCAGCATGGGGTCCTATACCGTGGGATTCGATTTCAGGTCTGTCGCTACTTCCTGTTTGACTTTGACAGATTAATTATTCATAAAATTAGAATCAAGTAATAAGACACAATATTAAAAACTTAACAATAGAATATAGATACATGTTTGAAGTTCCATTAATGGATTATCTGTTGCAAATGTTATAATTTCTGTAAAATTGCAATGGCATGACGAGTAAACCAGTTCATAAAAGGATCGCTGATAAAAGTAGGCAAAAAGTTATAAACTCTCGCCAAAACCTGAAAAATAAAAGAAAATTAATGAACTCTGAGGTTATATTCTCCAAGAGTTTTATAACCTGGTGATGTTATGTGATGATGTCGTAAAGATGCCTTATGTTCAAATGAAGCTATTGAAATATTCTGTTTTCTTTTTGTATTTTTGTTTCATATCTATTCTATGTTCTATTGATGAAATATATGAATATTACGAAAAAAAGATACATTCGCATTAACTTACAGCGCACGGATCACATATTCTGCAAGTTCCTCCGACCACATATCTTGTTTTGGGGTTGGTATTTAAGACGGCATCTTCCATAGCGTTAACACATGACGAAGCTAGTTCTGGCTTTGGTTGCACATCTAAATAACTGCGATATCCCTCGTAGTTTGAATAAAAAGACTCTTTCCCATAAACCTCTTTTACTTCCGGTGAAGCCTTCTGCCACATCAGATCTGATTCTCGTTTTATTCTTTCACACTGTACAAATGTAATTCAAGTTGGTCAATAACGTTACAGATATTAAAGTTTAGAGCGATAAACATCACTTTAGAATTATTCAACATAAGAGTAAGGCAATGGGTGGCACATTTTAGATTTGGGGGTAAAAAAACATTCATTATACCATAATACAGTTAAGTTTTTATATTTTAAAATATAGTTGGTGCCTAGATATTTTTTTACTGGTTGTATAGATTAAATAAGTTCTATTAATCGTCGTGATCATATGAGTTTGGATATTTGTGGTATAACATTTACGACAACTAACGACGCAAACTTACCATTGCTGGCGACTTTATTGAAGTAGCCAAGTCAAAGTACCCAGGTTCTATGACACAGACTTTGACCCCAAACTTAGCCATTTCTAACCTGAGACAATCGGACATGGTTTCAATGCCGTATTTGGTGATGTGATAGGCACTACCTCCTATCCAGGGAAACCGACCTCTAACGCTGCCAACATTTACTATGCGACCTGGAGCAGAAACAGATTCAGCATTTAGTTTTAAGATCTATTTCAGATCAGTAGTAATATGTAGAAGATAATGGGATGTGGAATAAGTGTACGCGACATAACCTACAATTATTACCGACAATTTAAAATCCACAACGGAAAACAGCCAGCAGCCTTCAATGCTCGCTGTTTTGCAATTGTCCCTGGATTGAAAATAAACTATATATGATTCAGGCCCAATCTTAAAGTGGCAATAAAAAACCGTCATCTTGACAAAAAAACAAATAACAAAAATTTGACGAATACAAACATAAGCTTTGATAAAGACTTACGGCTTAGGACAGGCACATTTAAAATGTTGCGGGGTCAACCCTCCCCCATTGACAACCAATAACACAAACTAACACACAGTAAAAATCAAATCGAAAGAAGTCCAGTTCCCCAACAGAGAACCCGAGAAAAAAGGACAACAAGAAAATAACGGGGCGTAGAGATACTCTTTTGAGAACACTCGAAGTCACTGACAGCCAGCACAAAAGCATCTATCGACTGATGTACCAATCCTCACAAAACACACTTAAAAGAATTCCGGATTTGTCTTATCAATTTAGACGGGTCAGCAAAGATCTATCGGAAGAATTGGAAAAGTTAAAGATGTATATTACTTCAAATAAACAAAGAAATAAATAAATTGACTTTTTTAATCGATCCTATCAAACCCCTATTCATTTTTTATGCATGATAACTGTAATTATAGATGTAAATGATAAACACCTTTTGATTTCCGTATAAATGGCAGAAAAGCTTTTATGATCCTTATTTGTCCCCATAGATTTACATCTGCACATTTTTGGTACTGAGTTATCTCCACCATTTCCAGCTCTCCGGGAATTTCAAATCCAGCATTGTTTACCACTGCCCAGAGACCTTAAAAGACAAAATACTCTATATAATGTATGATATTCAAATATGGTTTCACCGAACCTCGATTTTGTGGGTTACCTTAAAAAAGAGAAGAATACAAAAGGTAAAGATATTAAGATAAAAAAAACTGCCTTAAAGCGACAGATGTGACCATACAATGCCAACATAAATCAAAAGTCCAGGAACAAGATGCATAATATCAGAAAACTTTAACCAAACAATGAAAACAACAAATTAAATAGTAATCTGAAGGTTTAAGTATCATAATCAATTCAAAACAACCGCTTATTACCAATGCCATGGTTTTTCACAGCATCAACGGCTTTCTGTATTTGTTCAGAGTCTGTGACATCTAGTTGTATGACGTGAAGATTTGGCAGTTTTCTGTCATTTAGTTTTGTTGCACCCTCACTTGTCTCATTTAGAACACCAGCAAATACTGCCAAACCTCTATCTGCCAGTCGATTAGCCAAATAATGCCCAAATCCTGAAACCAAGAATTTAAAAAAAATCATGTCTAGAAAACGCAATTGATTGGTGTCAACGCCCAGACAATGGTTTCGCAATACACGGTCAACAATAACTACGGCTTGAAAGAACTATTCAAGACTTTGCTTCGAAGATCTTAACTTAAGTACAAGCACTGCTTTTGAAAGACTGCGAAGTCGTTGTCCTTGCGTTGACACAAAACTTTGTCAGTTCGTTATCAAAGCTTGGTTATATTGTTACGCCATTGGAATTTGTCAGTTCGTTATCATAGCTTGGTTATATTGTTACGCCATTGGAATTTGTCAGTTCGTTATCAAAGCTTGGTTATATTGTTACGCCATTGGAATTTGTCAGTTCGTTATCAAAGCTTGGTTATATAGTTACGCCATTGGAAATTGTCAGTTCGTTACCAAAGCTTGGTTATATTGTTACGCCATTGGAATTTGTCAGTTCATTATCATAGCTTGGTTATATAGTTACGCCATTGGAAATTGTCAGTTCGTAACCAAAACTTGGTTATATTGTTACGCCATTGGAAATTGTCAGTCCGTTATCATTGCTTGGTTATATTGTTACGCCATTGGAATTGGCTTTCATCATTACTTGGCATCTTATTTTTTTTTTCATTTTGATTGCCAAACAAACCCCTCAGCCCATCAACTACAAAACGCCATTCAAATTGCTGCAAAATTGTTGCTAAGTTAATATCTATATTGTTTGTGTAACAAGAGGCTCCCAGGAGCCTGAATTGCTCACCTGGTCTTAATGTCAACCCTTTGAAGACTTTTGTATAGCTAAATGAGCTGAATGTTTAAGCAATAAAAAGCTTTTCTCTATCTGCAATAGTTTTCATTCCAAAGCAAAAAACACTATTTTTCACCTTTAAAGGGCCAAAACCCCTTAAAGGGGTCATCTGACAACTTCGACCCTAAAAAGACTTTTGTAGAGCTAATTAAGCTGAACATTTAAGCAAGCAACATCTTTTCTCTATCTGCAAAAGTTTTCTTTCTTTAGGCCAAAAACACTATTTTTTGCCTTTAAGGGGCCGTAACCACTATAAGGGGTCATCTGGCAACTTTGACCCTATGGAAACTTTTGTAGAGCTAAATGAGCTGAACATTTAAGCAAGCAACAACTTTTCTCTATCTGCAATAGTTTTCATTCCATAGGCCAAAAACACTATTTTTTGCCTTTAAGGGGTTGTAACCCCTATAGGGGGTCATCTGACAACTTCGACCATATGGAGACATTTGTAGAGCTAAATGAGCTGAACATTTAAGCAAGCAACAGCTTTTCTCTATCTGCAATAGTTTTCATTCCATAGGCCAAAAACACTATTTTTTGCCTTTAAGGGGCCATAACCCCTATAAGGGGTCATCTGACAACTTTGACCCTATGGCGACATTTGTAGAGCTAAATGAGCTGAACATTTAAGCAAGCAACAGCTTTTCTCTATCTGCAATAGTTTTCATTCTATAGGCCAAAAACTCTATTTTTTGCCTTTAAGGGGCCATAACCCCTATAAAGGGTCATCTGACAACTTCGACCCTATGGAGGCTTGTGTAGAGCTAAACGAGCTGAACATATAAGCAAGCAACAGCTTTTCTCTATCTGCAATAGTTTTAATTCTACAGGCCAAAAACTCTATTTTTTGCCTTTAAGGGGCCATAACCCCTGTAAGGGGTCATCTGACAACTTTGACCTTATGGAGACTTTTGTAGAGCTAAATGAGCTGAACATTTAAGCAAGCAACAGCTTTTCTCTATCTGCAATAGTTTTCATTCCATAGGCCAAAAACATGAAAAAATGCTATTTTTCACCTTTAAGGGGCCGTAACTCCCATAAGGGGTCATCTGACAACTTCGACTGTATAAATTTTAGTAGAGCTTTTAATGCTGAAGCAGTAGCGTGGCATCAGATTTCATCTATCTCTTGTACTTTTTGATTTACAAGCCAAAAACAGTAGTCTGACCCCCCTGGTCTATTTTTAGCAACGGCGGTCATGTTTTTCGACGAATCAAAAATCCCCACATCAGTTCTGTGGGGGATACCCTAAAGTACCACCAGACCAAATTTGGTTTGAATCTGTGCAGCCGTTTCAGATGAGAAGAAGTTTGAAGAAAAGTTAACGACGACGACGACGACGGACGACGACGACGACGACGGACGACGACGACGACGGACGCCAAGTGATGGCAATAGCTCACATGGCCTTTGGCCAGGTGAGCTAAAAAAGGGGACTACGATTTTAAATTCGAATTTGATTGGACGAAGCGCGCATTTTGTCCAATCCACTTCGAATTGAAAATCATGAAAACTTTTTTGCAAGCTTTATACGAATGTACGATGGACGTCAGACGTAGCTAAATTTATATTATTGTCTGGAACTCTATTATATTTTTTTTGTTCCTAAATGTCAACATTTACATTTTTGTAATTTTGTTTTCATCTATAAATATCCAAATTACCCAATAAATACTTTATGTTCTTTTTTTTATTTGTACATTTTTAATGACAAATCTGAAAACCCTTTGACATCTTAACATTTTTATCATGTAAAATTTTAATAATAAACATGTTGACCACAAACAGATATTAATACAACGTACCTGTGTCACATCCAGTTATAAGAACAGCTTTTTTATCCATTGGAACATACTCTGTAAACTTATCCACTAAAACAACATAGCTGAGATATAATATAATAAATAAAAATAAGTGGGTATATAAATGAGCAACTATCTGATAAAGTAAAATACTGAATAAAAGGCAAAAACCAGCTCGGAAAATACTCCTGATGTTCATTGTAAAATGATTGCAAAAAAACTTCCGGTGTAACGACCCAGGACAACGTCCTTGGTCGGTGTACAACGACCTGTCAAGGCCGATCATGGACCATCACAGTATTTTATTGTCTAGATATTGATTCCATAGTATATATATATAAGAGAATCTTTGTTATTGATTTGAAAAAAATAAACTTTTATGCGTAAAATCTACAAGTGCAATGAAGATTGATTTTTAAAAATATCTACAAAGCAAATTGACATCATTGATTTCTCTAAAATTCTTAACAGTTTTGTAGTTTAATGTCAAATAAAATCTATGGTTTCAATTGTAAACATGCCGAAGTTCTGTATGATACAAGAGAATATAGCAAATAAAAGGTTCTAAAAGTATCCCTTATTATGTTTTATAGATTATGTAATGTATTCAATAGTCTTATGTATTGTATGGTGTAAAATTGTCATAATGCTTTCGTTTGCCCCAGTCACACATTCACTGATCAACACCACGGTTCCGCTACGGAATAAATTCCACGGTCGATGATTGTAAGAGACATCGTGCGCTCATGCACAACGAGATTTTTATCTCTCAGATGAGTGTAGATATTATTTGTCATAGGGTTTTGTATTGTCCTTAACCGGACTTGACACGCTGCATGAATGGACCGATAGCAATGAGACAAGTGTAATGCAACAAGCTTGAACTGCTTATCCTTCCAGAGCACATGAGTTTACTCTCGTAACGATTCGAGTTATTGTTATTTGCAATTCAGTTGTTTTATTTTGTGTGTGTTTCATGTTGTCTGTTTCTTCTAGCTTTTCTTGTTCGTGTTTGCTGATTTTGCCCTTTCGGACTTTAAATATTTGAATGTCCAATTGGTTCACTCTCTGCTGCGCTCTTACAGTATTGCCTGTTTAGCGAAAAGTACTCAAAACCAAAAAGGTTCGAACAGGGAAGCCATCTCCAGCACAGAGGATAAAGTACAAGGAAAATCTGGTGTTTTAAACAATTGGAAATTTCAGCTGGTAAAAAAAAAGCCAATAGATATATAAATAAATTGTCCTTTAATTTTTCCACTTCATAATTGTTCACCAATTTTCCCTACTACCCAAGGTAGTGTATCACTCCCCTCCTCTGTAGGCTACCAGGAGCCTGAATCGCTCACCTGGTCCTACAGAAATAAGGGTCTTTTCTATGAACAGTTATCCCTATTGAAGCTTTATAAGTGGTCATCTGTTACATTAACCAAACGGAGACTTTAATGAAGCGACAGCTTTTCTATGATCTGTAATAGTTTTCATTCTATAGAGCGAAATCATGAAAAAACGCTATTTTTTTACCTTTAAAGGGCCACAACGCCAATAACGTCCATATTTCCTTACGACTTTCAAACGCAGATTTCACCGTTCTCCAAAGTTAAAAGGTTCCTGTGAAATCCTTACGCAGGGAATACAGGTTTTAAACATGCGATTGTAATGCTGGCGTCACACTATCCCGATTTAGACCCCGATGGAAACACGATAATGGATATTTTAAAAATCGGGACTGATCGTAACCACATCGCGCTATTCGTGTTGCCATCTTTTTCCCTCGTAGCAACTTCTGTGGAAATTTTTTGACTTCGGGGTAAACTTCGTAGTGCCTCCGAAATTTTTTAACATGTTAAAAAACTGCTGAAGGTTCGTGCGAAGGTCCTTGTTCGTATTGTGTTCGTTAATCCATCCTTTCTATCGTAATGCCTTCGTGAAAGCATCTTCTGATTTCGTGTTGCCTTCTAAGTGTCGCCGGTTTCATTTATCTTACGATGGCTTTACGAATGAAACGAGAAGCTCTTCAAAGGTGGTGCGAAGGAAACACGGCGTCGAGAAGACGTCGCTGTGTATTCGTATATCCGTCGTAACTAGTGTAATGGCATAGAGTAATGGCACGGAGATTGAAACACGGCACTGGTCAAAGCACTACGATTTCTAAGTAAAACAAATAACAAAAGTGTCAAAAGTGCCTTATAGGGACATATATTAATCGATTTCAGTTAGGCTTTAGTTCAGGTATGTCGTGTTAAAGTCAATCGTTGAGAAAAAGAAAAGTACATGTAGCTGAGCTTTTTTTTCTTTCAAATTAACATGCAGCAGGAGGAAGACTTACAAGACAGCAGCTTATGATACAAGTACCCTCATTAATTCTCTATTCATAATTTTCTTGTTCCAAAAAACTTATAATTAAAAGGAAATAACTAAAATTCGGAACTAGAATGGCCAGTCTCAAAAGTACAAAAAGAAAAGACAAAACTAGAAGAAGACAGTCTGGATCTAGAATCTTCTGACGCTTTCCTGTTTGTCCCGTTCTTTCTAACCGGGAGCTTCCCTCTTTCACGTCCTCGTCCAGGCTTTGGTAGCATCTTTTAATACTTGAATTTCAATATCACAAATATAGATTTAAACATTTTAACATCTTACTTCAGTTTTTATCAGTCCTCTACCGACAAAAGCCACGCAGGGGACTTAAGGTTTGCACTCCGCCTGCCCATTTTTGTGTCTGTCCGGTCCGGCCGTCTCGCTGTCACAATAAGTTTTGTGCACTTTTAAAAAAAACTTATATTAAATAGATATTAAGCTGGTTTTTGGAATGTGAGTTTACCACGATGAGTTAAATATCAGGTTAACGTGTCATTCCGGTCCGCAATTTTTTACAGGTATTAGGACCCTTTGAACTTTGAAAATTCACTGAAATTTCAGTTTCTCACACTTTTTACTTCTAAACCCTGTTTTGTACTGTATGAGAGTCCACCATTACAGGTGTCGTATCAAGTTTACGTTCCGTTTAGTCCGCCTTTGGACTTTTATATATGGGACCTGTAAGGAAGTAGTGTATTGTAAGGTGGGCGCGCTTTGATCAATAATCGTTCGCAACAGCTTAAAATGTTGAACTTTATGCCAAAAAATACGAAAGCCCTTTGGGCTCATTTTGGTAATCTAAACATCAATTTTCGTGTTATACCGCGCTTTTATCAATTTTCTCGCTATATATACTATACCGTTATAACGCGTAACTTTCGAGTTTAAACGGGTTACTCGTGTAACTTTCGTAGACTCTGGCAGATAGTCTATCAGCCAAATCGAAAAAGGCCTCTAGTTTTCGAGATGAATGTCTACCCCTGGGAACAGCAGTTTTTTTGTGATTTGGTATAGTTTAACATCTAAACTTTCAAATTTACCTTGTTATACCGGTCAAAAAGTGTCCAAACAGGGTATAACATGCGCCATTTTGAATGTACCCATTTTGACAGACATAAATCATGTTGAAAGCATTGAATTCATATTGCTGTCAAATATTTACTATGCGATGGAATATATTTTTGTATGGTGTAATGTAATCAGTATAGTATAAATAAAACTATGGCGTAAAATATTTATCGATTAGTATCGATGAAGTATCGATATCGGGGCTCTTTTAAACACTCTGTAGACGTGGCTTTTTTCGTTTAATTTTTGTCATTTTTTCGTCGCTGTAGTCATATTTGCAATGTTTGTTTGCTTCCAATGACCATAAATCGTTCATTGATATGTATTCTGATCATAACAGTCGATGGATATTTAGAAAGTTACACCAATGGGCAGATAATCGAGCCTTAATACTTCCTATACATATTTGAGCTAAAACCTAAGTACAGAAACGATGCATTTAACATTCTGTTACATGATTATTATTCGAGGAAAATATGTTTTTTGTTTCAAATGCGTGGTAATAGACAAACAAGAAACACCTTTGCACAATGCTTTTTTAGTAAAAAGGGGGTCTCTGTACATGCTTCTGAAATACTTACTAAGACAATGTTTTGCTCTCTGATACCAAATAAATTGCACAAAAACGATTAAAACATGTAGAAATATAGATAAATTGAATATATGTACAATATATAATTGCTTAATTTCCTTGTTTACTTTGTAATTTCCATACCCTATCATAAAATATTTGATGTGCAAATTAAATTTGAGTATATATGTATTCGTAAGTTCTAAAACGAATAAGCTACATCTCATTTTAAATCGGTATATATATTTTTTTATTTCAATAGTTACATTGTCGAAATAGGGGGGAATCAAGAAGTGTATTGTTTGAAAACTACCTTTTTAGGGAGGTAATGGAATGCATCGAAAGATTAAAACCGTCAATACAGAAATCATTTAAGACGTATGTTGCAAAAGCGTTAAGTCGTGTATTTGTTGGGGAGAAATTTGTTGTATCTCGGCACCAATGACATAAATGTAAGACGCACATGTTTTCCTGTCCTAATCTTCCAGTTTCAATAGTAAGTATACTAGAATGTGATATGATATATTGTTATATACAATTTTAAATTAAAAAAAAATATAAACTCCTCAATTTGTGGAAATAATCTTTTTGGGGTTACCTTGCCGTTTGTTTAAACGTCACATTTACGTTAGGGAGGTACATCTTGAATGCTTTTGAGGTTAGTCTCAAATGTACAGCATGTGTTTTATTGAAGGGTTAGTTTTGTTGTCCTTACATGACAGTCAGAGTCATATTATCCTCTTGCCATGTATGTGTAAAATTCTACATGTTAAAAAACAAGAACAGCCATACTAGTTAATACAATTCGAACTTGAAATTTGATAGCATTGCTCTAATGTTTATTACTTTCTGTAAACTTTAAAGACGTAAAATATGGTTTATATCTCATACCATCGATGTGCTTCATGGGACTTCATAGCAAAAGGTTTTAACGATGGTCAAGTCTACATCAATGAAATGTCTTTGCATGGTTTGATAAGTGTTTCGGAGAGTGGCTTTGCTGTTTCCGACAGTAACTTTAAATAGTTTGTAAAAAAAAGGTAAAATATTTGTTCCGATATTTTTGAAATACTCGTTATCGAAAGCTGGTCACCAAATACAGAAACACACGTACGTCTTGTCGTATACAGACGCTGGTTCGTAGACAACAAACTCTGCTTACAGTTATACACATTTATTTACAAGATATAGCCTGTTTGTTTCAATAAGGTTTTTTAACATGTTAAAATATAATTTACAACAAAGAGTCAAACAATACACTTTGCATTTCATATTTATTTCAAATCTACTTTACACAGAAAAGTACATGTGGAGAAATATTCTTCTTTAAAACATCTGGGTAGAATCTTCTTCCAGACAATGCAACTGTGACTATTTATTACTACAACTTACTCTATAGAACTGCAGTGCTGAACTGAAGCTGAACGAAGCATAGAGGTACCAATGGGACATGCTAATGTCAAAAAGTCCGAAAGGGCAAAGTCAAACCAGAAAACACAAACGACAACAACATGAGGAAACAGACAACACAAAAACAATGATAAGCAATTAAGACAGCGAACTCATGTCGTCACCAGAGTGAACTTAACAATTATTTTTTTTCATAAACTAATTTTGCATAAAACAATTTAGGTTTTCCATAATATGTTTACCAGTATGTTTAAATTTTTTATGTATATTTTCATATTCATTGATTGTACAATATTATAAAACGGTTTGCATAAAATAAGTACGTGTTGTGTAAAATGACTCTAGAAATTGTAGATTAATGCACAGACAGATGTAAAAAGTGTATGTATAACCATAGATCATCCCATATCTTTGATATCTGGCCATATTAAAACAAATTTGGTTAAACAAAAACTATCTAAATTGCAATAAAAAACTAATTTGAGAAATTGGCAAATGTATCGCTTACAAATGAGTTTAAAATAAAGCTGCAATCTGACATTGCAGTCTGAACAACAAAATGTACAAGACAAGCAAATATATAAATCAAATTGCATACAAGCACTATTTCGAACTATTTAGATAAAAATGTAAATTGTTAGAGATTTGTATACATATAAAAGGGTATAAATTTATTCTAAAAACATAAGAATATTTTTTCTCTAATAATCTTATTTAATCTAGGTAACAACAAAACTACCGAACTGGGATGATCATTCGCATATATCCAAGAGGAACAACACATGACATACCAGAGAAATTGAAGATCACAATCGTCTTGGTTTTGTACAATCAGGTTTTATGCTACCAAACCTTTCTCTTCCAAAGAGAGATAGGTTCATCATTTTTTTTTCAGAGCTGGCGTTAACAAATGCACTATAAATTGGCATATAGCACATCAAAGTAAACAAGGAAAAAAAGCCTTTAGATATTGTAAATCTATCTAATGATAGTATATTTACATGTTTGAACCATTTTGTGCATTTCATTTTGTACTAAAGAACAAAAGATTGTGATATTTAATACTTTAAAAGCATCTACATAGACCCCCCTTTTTGCTAAAAAAGCATTGTGCAAATGTGGTTCTTGATTAGTATATCGACGTGTATTTGTCTATTACCACACATTTGAAATAAAAACATATTTTTCCTCGAATAATTATCATGTAATAGAATGTTAAATGCATCGTTTCTGTACTTAGGTTTTTGCTCAAATATGCATAGGAAGTAATATGGCTCGATTATCTGCCCATTGGTGTAACTTTCTAAATCCCCATCGATTGTTATGATCAGAATACATATCAATGAACGATTTATGGTATTTGAAAACAAACATACATTGCAAATATGACTACAGCGACGAAAAAATGACAAAAATTAAACGAAAAAAGCCACGTATACAGAGTGTTTAAAAGATCTCCGATATCGGTACTTTATCGATACTTATCGATAAATATTATACGTCATATCTTTATCTATATTATACTGATTACATAACACCTTACAAAATTATATTCCATCGCATCGTAAAAATTTGACAACAATATGAATTCAATGCTATCAACATGATGTATGTCTGTCAAAATGGGTGCATTCAAAATGGCGCATGTTATACCCTGTTTGGACACTTTTGACGGTATAACAAGGTTAATTTGAAAGTTTAGATGTTAAACTATACCAAACCACCGAAAAACTGCTGTTCCCAGGGGTAGACATTCAAAATGCTATTTTTGAGGGTTGGCTGATAGACTAAGAGCTTAACAAATCAAATGACATAATTTTTCTTTATCTTCAGTCTCTACAAATAAAATTTAGAATTATCTACTCTTACTGGTCGACATCAGAGACATGCAGCGTGGGTATACTTAAAAGTCATTAGTATTATCTTTCGTCCATATATACCAATAATGAGAGCAACGGACAAATTGTAGACTGAACTATTATTTTATTGCAAAACTTGTTATTACATTTCACACTTTATTGCAAAACGGGTTGTCATTTCCAAACGCGATTTGCAATAACAATGTATGCTTTGGTGTAATGTTTTAACATAGTTACAACATATACTTGCTGTTTTCAGATTATGTGTGCTTCGGTCAACTCACACAAGGCACGAAAAAAAACAAGATAAAGTAACATAATCTTGATCTGTGTCTTATCTTAACAGTCTCTATATATTAGCTTTAGATCAAATGTCTCATCTTCTCTTAGTGATCGACATCATGGACAACAGGGGTTTACTTGGAGAGCCTTTGTTTAAACTTGTTATCCATATATACTAATTAGAGGCAGCAAAGGACAAGTTATATATACTCAACTATATAATCTTATTGCAAATCGTGTTATTACATTCCGTTCTTCGTATACCCATCCTGATGCATCGTACACCCATCGTATGCTAAACACAACGTCGTACAGCCATCGTATAACTTCGTTTTTCCTTCGGATCTAATTCTCGACTCATCTTGATAACATCGTAACAACTTCGTAATCGGTTCGCAGCTATTCGTACAACTCGTCCGATTTAACTATGGACTTCCGATTGTAGCGTAAAGTGAAGTGTGCAATCACAACAATAAAAATTTACGTCGTCGTGAACAAAGCCAATCGTTAACAAGAACCACAAATCGTTACATTTGATTACATAAAAATAAATCAGATTGAATGAATGGGTCGTGCAAACATTCAATCTGATTGGGTATCGATAAATGGGGGTTTTCCTACTGTGACGATTTGCGGTTTTTGTTACCGATTGGCTTGTTCATGACGACGTAAATTTTCATTGTTGTGTTTGCACACTTCACTTAACGCTACAATCGAAAGTCCATAGTTAAATCGGACGTGTTGTATGTTCAACTTTTTACATCATTTAGCCATCGGTTCTAATCGTATACCCTTCGGTTTGATTTTGATTTTTAGCAAGTTCGGGACTAACTTCGCACGAAGTTGAAATTTTCACATTCGTGTGTCCATCGTATGTGAAAATCGGGACAGTGTGACGCCAGCATAAAGGAGTTAGAAAAAAGTATCTCGGCACATAAAGTATTTAAGTACATATTTCATAAATTTTTAACGTCGATTGCATACAAATGGGCAAAATTTCGTATCCTGATTGGTTGTAAGTGGCAGAACTCCCTCATTTGTATGACAATCAATAAACTTATTTCGAATTCGATCTGTATAGGTTAATCCTTATATATAAGAGGTCAGATATAGACATTTGTATACATTTTGACTAATGTTTCTTTAACATAAAACGGGTATAAAACGGTTAATTTGGTTATGCTGTATATCGACATTTCAAGGAGTGACCTCTCATCAGTAGCATTTGAATCAAAACATAAGAAGGTCAAAAACCCAAAGTATCGAATGAAAAGTACTCAAAGTCAAAAGGTTCGAACAGGGAAGCCAAATCCTATTTTTTGAGATACATTTGTATGTGATATTTCATTTGCGCCACAAGGTTATATTTCATTTGCGCTATTCTCAGGTAACGGTTATCAAAATTGAATTATGAGTAATAGGTCAGTTTTTTTCAGTGACTTAAAACTCACTTCCAAATAAAAGAAAAAGATAATAATTGTAAAGCGGTTAATTGCTTGTCTTGTTATCCAGCAAGGACATGATTTTATCAGAAACAAACAGGTGTAATGCGCGAGAACAGATCTGTAGAGCTGTGTGGTTTCAGTGTGATATTTTAGTAGTAGTGCTTTTAGTTTTGTATTTTGATATTTCTTTTGATGCTGAATAACTAGCCAAAAACTGTAGTCCGACACCTTGGTCTATTTTTAGCAACGGCGGCTATGTTTTTCGAAGGAACAAAAATCTAAACATAGCTTTTGTGCAGAAGACCCTAAGGACCAAGTTTTGATAAACTGTGTTCAGTAGTTACAGAGGAGAAGATTTTATTTTATACATTGAATGCAACATTTTTGAGTTTTATTGGTGTGTAAAATCGTGGACCTAAGCACATTTTTAATGAAGCGCGGTAGTGCTTCATTGTTGAAAATGTGCGCAAAGGTCCACGCTTTTACACACCAATAAAACTCAAAAATATTGCATTCAATGTATATAATTACATTCCGATAAAATAAATTAAATGTTTTCGCAGAAAATTGCACGAAATCTTTTTTAAAAGACATAGAACCTATCATTTTGGCAATTTTTAAAAAATAGTAAAATTCACACTATTTGAAGAATTCATTGTAAAACCTTTGAAGAAACTGTTAAATTTTTTAAAAACCTGCCAGAAAGTATTCTTTTCGACGGAAAACTGATGAAAAAAAACGCAGTGTCAAAAAAGAGGACAACCTAATTATAGAATGTAAACACTTGCGGTTAACTGAGAAACAAAAAGTAACCAAACGAAACGGAGCTGCACAAAAACAATATCGGTAAAGAAGGAAACGTAAACAGTAAAATTAACAACCGAAATCTGTATTAAGAAAAGAAACGAAATCAAGCGAAACTGGTAAAAAGGAAAATTGAATCGATTTTAGACGACACCAGTCTTTTTTCTTAATTTACCGATTTTGTTTTCTCTTCGCCTCGTTTGGTTACATTTCGTTTCTCAGTTTAACAGTACCCAGTTTACCAAATGTAAATATTTATGATGGACAATACTTAATCAAAGCGAATAATTAAAATAAGATTATTTTATAGAAAAGTGCAAAACATTGAGTTTTTATGTTGGTAAAGGAAAGTTTTAGATAGTATATTTTTAATATATGTACTTTTTATTCAATGTAAAAAATTGCGAAATTGATAGGTTCTATGTCTTTAAATTGCCCCGCGCAAGTCGTTGTTAAGGTGGCTGACTGATGGGTATTTATAGTCGTGACTAGGGGAAAGCCCCTCTGCATCGACTAATACCTATACAGGTATAGACTCGCTATGTGCCATGGGTCGTCCAGCCCATGACATACCACCGCCAGTGTTAGCTGCTCCAGAGTATCCTTTGTTATCGCTGGAGCAGGGCCCGTCTTCCACCACGGGGAGGTACTGGTCGGAATTCTGGAAGACTGTTAAGGTGGCACGTGCTAGTGAGTTTTATCGAGAAATAAATCTGCATTATTAACCAATCGAAATTGTCGTTATAAATTAGAATGTAATTATAAAAATATATAACAGATGTGATGACAATAGGTGAGCTAAAAACGTAATTTAAATAATAATTACAATTTTAAACTTGACGTCAATGACAGTCATCCTTAAAGGAACACTTTTAGCGAAGGAAGGCGACATTTAAAACATCTTATTTTGCAAAACTCTTTGGGATCCATGACATTTCATTCACTTTCGATAATTTATTTCGAAACTTATTTAAACCTTTGAAACATTTAAAACACAGAAACACAAAAACTACTGAATATCAATTAACAACGCGAACTCTAGTCGTAAGCAGTTCCTGCTTGCTATAGTACGCTCATTGCGTTGCGAACAGTCAATTCAGTGTGTCTAATCCGGCTTAGTAAGATAAAACAAAACCCTATGACAAACCAACATCTGAAAGATCGAAATCCCTTATTTGTCTATTAGCGCATGATGTCCTTTGTAAAAATTTTTGAGTGAAGACAGCAACCAAGGAGCAGCATAACCCTGTGTAAGCAATTTTTGTGTCGGACGTGACGCTGTGCTGGGGAAATCGATCTCTGGAATAACGAATGAATTGCGATACATAAACTCCATAAGCTTGAGCGGACGAAATGTTGGTACACAAGAAGGAAAAAATGACGATTGGAAAGTTGAAGTCATCACGTTTGTCATAGAGCTTTGTTGAAAGTGTTCCTTGAGAGTCCATTTCAAGATGTATACCTAAATATGTATGCGGCACTAATTGCTTTTCCTGTATATATTTGTTATCATGTAGAAGCAAGTGCCAATTTACCCTGTGGGTCGAAAACCCTATAAAATCTGGAAACGGTATCCTTGCGTGTGACGTAGGGTCCTGGGCGTGTGCTATGATGCTTCGCAGATTATTCAATGTGTATCAGGACAAATTGCCGTAATTCGTATAGCCAATCCAGACCTTGAAAATGCTGCCATCTTTGATTATTCGTATAAACTTTAAAGGGGAGTAGATATTTGCACAGTTTTTTCTTTTTTCTGTGAAAGATATCAAGAGATTCGAATGTCAAAAGTCCGAGAGGGAAACAAAACTGGTAAACACAAACGAGAGAATCAAAAAGAAACATAAAAACACACAAAACAACTCAATAGCAATCAACACATGAACTCAAGTACCACGGAATAGTAAGCAGTTCCGGGAAGCAGTTGCTGATTGCTATAACAGACCCGTAGCGTTAAAAAATATTGAATGAGTATTTAACAAGTTAATTCTCTTCTTCTTCAAGATATGATTTAAAGAATCACAAAGCCCAGTTAGAATACTAATTTTTACGTGCGTCAGGCTGAGCAATTTTTTTTTATTGGTGAACATTTATTGTCTGGAAAACCATGGAATTAATATCAAATACAATTTTGAAAAATATCATCTTGCAATTTTGATTCGTAACAAAATGAAATTAATATTAATTACAATCTTGCAAAATGAAAAGTTTAATATCATTTGTTCACATGGAAGCCATATAGAGATGATGCTTGGTAAAATTGTAACTTCGAAAGCCATAAAAGATATAATAGCTGGTCAAGTTCGACCAAAGACATGTTTTTTAATACTTTTAATATAAAACGAATCAATGTAGTTTATTCTTTTGTTGAATTTGACAGTTACCACTAAGAAACCAGTTACAATATGGATCGCTGATAAATGTGGGCAAGTAGTTATAAAATCTTGCCAAAGCCTGTAAAAGAAAGAAAAAGAAGGGAATTAACAAGTACAAAATGAAATATAACTGACATATAAAACTCAAATTTGAGGTCATTACACAGCGTCTAATTGCTGTGCATCAAATATGTATTAACTGGTTGTTTTTGTTTTAAATAAGATATAATAAAGAAAAGAAATGTCATTCGCCTTGTTTTCTTCTATCCATAGGGTTGTTACATGCTGTTTGTGGTTGATTTCGGCGTTTTAGTCATTGCATTCAAAATGAGTCGAATTATGACTTTATTTGAGGGTAGATTGGATGACTGTGTTCTTTCTTTGGAGATATAGTAAGTTTTGACCATGCTTTGTATTGTTGGTCGCCACTATTTTTTTTGTTCCTTTGGACTTGTTTGTTGAAATAAAACTTGAGGATATTTCGCATCAACAATACATGACATATGTAGAACTCGGAAAGATCACTACCAGAACACGTCATGATGAATATTGCTTTTTTAAAAATATATCAATTAACCATGACCATTTTCTATTAGAACTTACTGCATAAGGGTCACATATTTTGTATGTTCCGCCAACCAAGTATCTGGTTTTAGGGTGAGTATTTAAGACTGCATCCTCCATTGCATCCACACATGGCTTGGCTAAATCTGGTTGCCGTGGCAATGATAAATAGCTTAGATAACCCTCATGATAAGAATAAAAGTACTTCTTTCCATAAACTTCTCTCACTTCCGGTGAAGCCTTTTCCCACATCAAATCTATTTCACTTTCAATTCTTTTACACTGTAATTATATTTGAAAAAAATACTTTGACAGTTTTTAACGAATATTTAATTGAACAAGTCTGTTCAAAGCCTATCATAGTTTCGTAATATTCACACTTTTATGTCAACCAAACTATCTTTTAAATATATTTTTAAGATACATGTAAAAATTATGTACAGAGTTTAGATATGACAGTAAGACACTTTTCTACTGAATCCAATTGCTTTATACAATACATTCCTTTGTACTGAGTTAGAAATACAAATGACAACAAAGTTCCAGACAATAAATTTTGCTACGCCTGACGCGCGTTTCGTCTATTCAAGACTCATCAGAGGCGCTCTACCAAAAATATTGAAAATGCCAAACACTGTATGAATATGAAGAGCATAGAACAGTACAACCAAAAATACCAAACTGGGGAACCAAATTATTACTAAGATATTCAACCTATGTCTGGGGTAGGAAGAACCTTAGGGTTTAGACAATTTTGAAATTTAGACGGATAATTTAAAGCTTTGATGTATTCTCCAACTCAAAAGTGTTGGTGCCGGAGCGGGCTAACCTCGGGGAATGTAAACTCCACCAGCAGTGCTAACCTTCACGTGTGTTCGAAATACAAATGACAACAAAGTTCCAGACAATAAATTTTGCTACGCCTGACGCGCGTTTCGTCTATTCAAGACTCATCAGAGGCGCTCTACCAAAAATATTGAAAATGCCAAACACTGTATGAATATGAAGAGCATAGAACAGTACAACCAAAAATACCAAACTGGGGAACCAAATTATTACTAAGATATTCAACCTATGTCTGGGGTAGGAAGAACCTTAGGGTTTAGACAATTTTGAAATTTAGACGGATAATTTAAAGCTTTGATGTATTCTCCAACTCAAAAGTGTTGGTGCCGGAGCGGGCTAACCTCGGGGAATGTAAACTCCACCAGCAGTGCTAACCTTCACGTGTGTTCGAAATACAAATGACAACAAAGTTCCAGACAATAAATTTTGCTACGCCTGACGCGCGTTTCGTCTATTCAAGACTCATCAGAGAATTAGAATTATAGATGCACAAATAGTATTGAAACTTGTATAGCAAAGCAAATTAATATTGAACTTCATTTAGCGGTTTATTTATGTTTATGTTTAGACTGAGTCTAAGTGTTTAAAATGCAATATTTACTGACTGCTATAATTATCAGGTACTGAATCCTTTAAAAACCATAATGCAAGTGAATATAACTTTTTTGCAAGTACGTTAGCTCACAATTATGACATACCATAGCAGATGACGTCATTGAAGTCGCCGATGCAAAGTACCCAGGTTCTATGATACAGACTTTGACCCCAAACTTAGCCATTTCTAACCTAAGACAATCAGACATGGTTTCAATGCCGTATTTGGTGATGTGGTAGACACTACCCCCTGGCCAGGCAAACCGACCTCTACCACTTCCCACATTGATAATTCGACCTAATGTATAAGAAAAAACTCAATTAATTAAGCTTAGTTCCCATTTGATTTTATATCTAATAGCTCGTATATATATAAAGAAAATTTCATTATTTGCAAAAGATTGTCACACCAAAAATTTGTTTCTGCATTTGATAATGGAAGAAATTGCTGTAAAAAAAAACTTAGCCAACAAGCCTGTGTGAAAATTATTCCTCATGCTAGAATCAAAGATTAAAATGCATAGTAAGGAAATAAAGTGTTGAATGTGATGCAATGTTGTTACAGGAAAAAGAAAACAAAGCGTTAAGCATACCTTTAGATTTTTTTTTTGCATGATGACTATAACTAAAAGGGTAGATAATGTATACCTTTTGTTTTCCGTATAAATGGCAGGAAAGCTTTAATAACCCTAATTTGTCCCCAGAGATTAACATCTGCACATTTTTGGTACTGATTTAGATCCACCATTTCCAGCTCTCCGGGAATGTCGAACCCAGCATTGTTAACCACTGCCCAGAGACCTTTAAAGTACAAAATGTTGATGAGACACATTTGAAAAACTTCTTAAATTACAATATACTATCATACTTCAACAATAATTAAACTTTAAACTTATGTATTACCTTGTCCAACTCTTTTCACTTCGTCAACTGCTTTCTGTATTTGTTCTGTATTGGTCACATCTAGTTGAATGACTGAGAGGTTTGTCAGTTTTTTGTCTCTTAGTTCTTTAGCGCCATCACTGGACTCATTCAGTACGCCAGCAAACACTGTTAGTCCTCTATCAGCTAACTGTTCAGCCAAGTAATGTCCAAATCCTGAAACACAAACACCACTACAGACAGAATTTATGGACACAAAAGTTAAATTTATAGTTAATTATAAACTTATCATTAATACTGGATTAGATAATAAGCTATTACCTTATGAACAAAACCATGGGTCCTTCAAGATATTGAACAAGGTAATAGGGGCTAAAAGTATATATAAAAGCATTGTGTTGTTAAAACATCAAGTGAATGATCATAACGTGGTCTGGAACCAATTTTAATGCAACGAATCATTTATTTTTCTTATTTACAAATAATTTTTTACCTGTGTCACATCCTGTAATAAGAACAGCTTTTTTATCCACTGGAACAAACTCTGTAAACTTATCCTCCAATAAGACATAGCTGATACACAATACTACTAGAAATAGTAAATAAATATACAACTGCACCACTATCTGATATAAGAACAGACTTGATAAGATAATTACACAAAGTCTAAAGAGATTTCTAACATTCATCGTGTAAAAGAACAATCGTAGTATGTTGTCGTGTAATAGTTCTGTCCTTGGTTGATGTCAAGGTCTTATATAATAATGGAATGTAATCTGTTGTCTACGTTGTTTGACTTAGTTACAACAAACTGTTATCCAACCAACGTTGATTTGAGTGAAAGTAGGGCGATATCTTGATTCAGAACAATATTTTTCTCAATGCATATGAAATTATATGTATCGTTTAAAATGGAGAATTTTAAAATATTAGTATTTCCTTCTTATCAAGTTGTTTATAATTTAAAGTTTTACAGTATAACTGTTTTTTCACATCTTTATGTCATGAAAAGTATTGGTTTCTGTCTGTTACAGCTTTTTACTATGAGCTTACATAAATATATACGACAACCTTTCTATAACAAATTGTTTCTTATTTTGCTCTAGGAAAAATGTTTCAAGAAATCAAATGCCTGTACTAGAATTCCAATGATTTGTTATATGTGCAATAAAATGGACTTCACAAAGTCAATATATCATATGTGCGAGTTCGTTTCAAGTACTTCTCTTTTTATTAATTAATTCGGTCTATCTTCTAATTGTTTCTGCTTGAACAATGCTAATGAGAAGTTGATACAAAATACCCAAGTGGTATACGAATTTAAAAGTGTTTATTTGGTTATTCTGTATATGCATACTTCAATGAGAAACATCTCATCAGCAGCATTTGAATCAAACATTGGAAGGTCGAAAACCAAAGTACTCCTACCCACAACGTTCAAACAGGGAAACAAAATTAATCTCCAAGGGCAATGCAAGAACAGAATTTTTGTGTTTTTTAACGTCGAACACCAAAGTACTCCTACCCACAACGTTCAAACAGGGAAGCAAAATCAATCTCCAAGGGCAATGCAAGAACAGAATTTTTGTGTTTTGAACGATTTTGAATTTAGTCAAACGGAAATTTCAATGAGGTTTTTTTTTTTTAAATCGAAACAATCATAGCAAGTATAATTTGTATTCTCATTCTCTTTCGTATTTTCGAACAAAAAAGTCGATGACCAATGCCGATTATGAGTTATCATCCCCCTCCTCAGTCGTCGGACTTTTCTAAAGCCAACATTACCTACGACTTGTTAACCTTATCGACTTCTAGTAAGCAAAAACTAATTATGATAAACTCGGGTGAGTTTTCCCTGGTGCTGCCAATGATTAATTGTTACAGGGCTAGATTTGGCTTTTTCTTTTCTATTCTGGTTTGAAAATATATAGTACCAACATCTATATAACGTTTAATTTGGTTATGTTGTAAATGCATTGTTAACGGAGTAAATCGGACATGCTCACTCTCGGTTCGACTGAAGTTCATATATGTGATTGCAGTGAAGTTGTTTTTATGTTTGGTGTGTTTCGATTTTTATTTGTCATCTGATTTTGTCTCGGCCGTTTCTTAATGTTCCTTTGGTACTACGTTGATTCTTTCTGTGATAAGCAGCATTTCAAGGTAGAAAACCAAAAGAAAGAAAAATCTTCGCCACCAAAAACGGTTAGAAAAGGGAAGCCAAGTCCAGCACAGAGGATATTAGAAATTCCCGTTTCATATTTAGTGTTTAGATGTTTCAATTGCTTTTGTAATCAATGCATTTATGAGTAGCTTACCTGACCATTTAACATTTTTCTGCAAATGTCCAAAACTTTAAAATGTAACGTCAATTTTAATTGATAAATAAACTCACAATGAAAACTTTTTCCTTCAATATATTTACATTAGAATTAAAAAAAACATCATACACAGAGTTATTTTCTTTGCTACAACTTGTACAGCATCAAGGAATTATAGATACATGTCATGTAATCTTTTGTAGAACTTCACAGTTTCCACCAAGAAACCAGTTACAATATGGATCGCTGATATATGTAGGCAAATAGTCATAAAACCTTACTAAAGCCTACAAAATGATATAGAAAATAAAGACTGCAAAACATTACAGATTGGCAATGTGCCTTTTAATTTAAAAAATGCAAATGGATTTACGAAGAATTGAATATATATTATTAAAAGGACTTACAGGTCAGTGAAGCCCAATTTTTATTCTACTATCCCTCACAAATTAGTATATAACTATTCTTGGAACTCTAGTCTTTTTTCTATTGATCACGGATTTGAATGTTCCTTTGGTACTCCGTTGCTTCTTTCTGTGATCAGTTTTTAAAACTGTTTCTTTTAGGTTTTTCTATTTTTTTCAATGTTGTATTTTCTATACTGTATACAAATATTTTACGCTTTATTTTCCTAGTTGTTTACGTTCAAGGCATGACACGGTTAATGCCATTCACAGCGTATATATTTATGTCAAAATTTAAAGGAGCATATTGTTCTTTCAAAACATCTAAATATCACTACTGGCAAACTACCGGGGAAATATATAAAAATTCTGCAAATTGTTCTTTTTTATCTATTAATGTTTCCTACTCTAAAACGACTTGGACATATTCAGTATTTAAAGTCAAGTTTCTGTCGAAACCAAGAAAACATACGATGATATAAGGAAATGTTGTCATATTCATTGCCTAATAATGTATGTGAGCTTACTGCATAAGGGTCACATATTTTGTATGTTCCACCAACCAAGTATCTGGTTTTAGGGTGAGTATTAAGGACTGCATCTTCCATTGCATCCACACAAGGCTTGGCTAAATCTGGTTGCCGTGGCAACAATGAGGTCTCTAGGTACCCTTCGTAATATTGATAAAAGAACTTCTTCCCGTAAACTTCTCTGACCTCCGGTGAAGCCTTTTCCCACATCTGATCTGTTTCATTTTTTATTCTTTCACACTGTAATTATCAAGATAAAAAATACACTACGATAATATATTTTTCTAATATACTGTATACTGCTACATTTTTATTGGTGCGTTGATAAAGTAACTATCTAGCAACATAAATCAGTAAAAAATTGAATATGATGACATTTGCATTTGGCGGTTTATTGTACGTACACAGAAGCGCTTGAGTAGTAATATCACTGGCCAAAAGAGTCTATCAGTTAAATTAAGGTTGGAAAATACGTACCATTGCAGATGAAGTTATTGATGTCGCCGAGTCAAACGTACCAGGTTCTATGATACAGACTTTGACACCAAACTTGGCCATTTCTAACCTAAGACAATCGGACATGGTCTCAATGCCATATTTGGTGATATGGTAAGCACTGCCTCCAGGCCATGGGTACCGTCCTCGCACACTACTCACATTTATGATTCGACCTGAAAGGAAAGACAAAAATAGCATAAGTCTCTTAGATTAAAGGTTGCGTTCTTATCTATGAATGAAACAGCATTGGTACTTTAATATTCACTCTTCAATCCTAAAACAAGTGTGTCACACTACTGACTGTGGATATTTAATGTCGTGACCATAGTTAATAAGGTCTGCAGCAACGGCAATAATACTAACACTATTTAATCATTTTTTATAGGCTAATTAAAAGTTTCGTCTATATAAGTTGTGATTATTTTTTTAACATATCGGCAAGGTTTGAGTTGAAAAAATATTTTGAGTAAACTGTGCCTTGAAGTCAAATAATTTCAAATTTGATAATATACTGACAACGCATTTTTATACCTTTTGATTCCCGTATAAATGGTAGGAAAGCTTTAATTACTCTGATTTGTCCCCAAAGATTTACATCCGCACATTTTTGGTACTGACTTATGTTCACCATTTCTAGTTCACCAGGAATGTCAATTCCAGCATTGTTTACCACTGACCAGACCCCTTAAAAGTAAAATTATTGAAGTGAAAGGGACAAAATATACAAATTATGTACAAAAAATATTGTAGCATCTTTACTTTTGAGTAATGTACTACCTTTTCCGACTCTTTTTACTGCTTCAACTGCTTTCAGTATTTGTTCTGTATTTGTGACATCTAGTTGTATTACCAAAAGGTTTGGCTGGTTTTTGTCTCTTAGTTCTTTAGCGCCATCACTGGACTCATTCAGTACACCAGCAAACACTGTTAGTCCTCTATCAGCTAACCGTTCAGCTAAATAGTGTCCAAACCCTTAAACACAAATGTTGATACGTAGAATGTCTTTGAAGATTTTGGTTAAAGACTGTACCAAGTTAATAACAGAAGTATTGATCTCCTTGATCTTTAAAAACGCCTTCGAATCTTTGTGCTGAAATTATAAAGACGCACTTTAATTTCTTAATTGGATATAGTTACCCTTTGTGGAACATTAATTCACTCTCATGACAGAACAAAAGAACAGCATTTTACAATTGGGTTGGGCATACGAAGAATACATCAAATTCTTTTGAAACTTCTATCATCTTCTGTAATCTTGTTCTTAAATAAGACCCACTATTTTTTTCTGGTATCAAATTCAGTTTAAAGTGACCTATATGTAATTTAAGTTCAATTTATCAAATTTATGAATCTTCAACCGTTACTTTGTTTATAAACTACTCTACCTGTGTCACATCCTGTTATAAGAACAGCTTTTTTATCCACTGGAACAAACTCTGTAAACTTATCCTCGAATAAGACATAGCTGATACACAAAATTCCTAGAAAAAGCAAATAAATGTACAATTTAACAAATGTCTGGCAGAGCAACAAACTTAATAAGAAAAGAACACCAGCTCTATACAGATTTTTTATATTCATCGTGTAAACGAACATTCCTCGTGTTTTAAAAGATTCAATTTTGTGATCTATATGGATGCTAAGGTCATATTATCTAGTTGCAATTTATTGCTATCAAGGTCTTTCTATCTGAATGTAATCTAACGTTTATATATTAAAACTTCGTTAAGATAACCAATCAAACGATATTGCTGTCGAAGTACAGTTTCCTGCAGCCACTTTAATAATATGTTTCAGTTTAGTATAAATTATGAGTTTGTCATACAGTCTCTATATTCTCTTTTCTTTACTCAACTTGACCTTATCTTTTCAGTTGCACCATTTTGCACCATGATCTAGAAACAATTTGTATACTGAATAAAAGTGTTAGGGGTCATGTACATCTATTGAATTGTAGATGATGAAATTCTCAATTAGTTAATAATTAAAAAAAACAATGTCTTACCTTGAAAATGGAAATACCAAAAACAAAAAGTTAACGAGGACACGGGCTAAACTATTATAGAAAAAAAATCCCACAAAAGTGTAAAAGTTCGCCAAAATCACATGTTTGGCGTTAGGGTATCACGACCATTTTCCAGGGCTTGTTTGGTATCAAGATTTTATTGAAAAGCGTCATGATCGCTTGTTTACATTTGCCTAAAATTGTTGCTCCCACGTTGTTGACTTTACGAAAGAAATTTAGTAGAAGACATCATGCATATGCACATCACTTTTAGATGGTACATACTACGATCTGTCGTCATTAGAGTTTTCAAATGTCTTTTTTTACTAGATTTGGCCTACTCAAAGTAAATATTGGCAACATGGAAGCAACATTGATGTGCTGCAGCGAGGCAGTCATTGCTTACCTTTTTGTTTATTTACTTAAATCTTAATCTACTTTTATCTAAATATTACAACAAAGATTCAGAAATGCGACTCCTCGGAAATGCTCAAGCTTAAACTTACAAGGCAAAATAGGCTAGAATATGGTCAGTCCTTTTAATAATGTTGACTACAAAAACTTGTATCTCGAATGTACAAAAGTGAATTAACGCACAAACGTTTACAGCATTAAACTTATTTAAGATTAAGATATCAGTAAAGTTTATCTTAAGTCTTTACTGTTATCATATGTATCCCATTCAAATGTAAACGTTAATATACACAATTATCCACACTAAAACAATGTAGAAATGGATATCAGAATTCTCTACAGAATTTGTTCTTTAATGCTATTAGGCGGATTTGTTTATCAAATATTGTCGTATCATTCTGTATATGTAATATGTATAATTCTATTCTTCGTCAGCTACAGATTATTTGAGCACAAGTTTGTACAGTTTGTTCCTGTGGATCATACCAGGGCAGTGCTGATTACGGGATGTGATACAGGTAGGAAATAATGGTAATATGTAGCATACTCTTAAACCTATACTCACTGGATATCAGTCACACAAAAATGTATAAACAATATAATATCTTAATTAATCGTGTTAATCGACCATATTCTAATAACTTAACTAATTTACGACTTCAAGTCAACATTTTAATGCTGATAAAAAATAGTATGTTGATAGTTAAGCAAGTTAGAACTTGAAGAATTTTAATGCTAATAAAATAATAGTATTTTAAAGTCATGCAGATCAAAACTCAGTTCACATCATCAAATAGTAATGCAACACCGGTAGAATAAGTTATCCAGGTTGCTGGTCGACTGGTCATTCAAGATTTCGTTCGTCTGACTTTCAATAACAGATATATATTAATTTGCCATATAAAAACAATGTTACTGTTTCACCACTTCAAGTTTCTATGATTGTATTATTTTGTATTGTATGGATTTGGTCTATCATTTTTAGGGTTTGGACATTATTTAGCAAAACGGTTGGCTAATAAAGGACTTACCGTGTTTGCTGGTGTGTTGAATGAAAACAGTGAAGGATCTAAAGAACTGAGAGACAGAAAACTGCAAAACCTTCACGTCATACAACTAGATGTCACAAACTCGAAACAAATACAAAAAGCAGTTGAAAGTGTAAAAAAAGTCGGCAAAGGTATTTTTTATCTTTACGTTTATCAATTCAGTTTTCACTTGATAATAAAGGAAAAGGGTTTGTTATGCTAGGGAATTTGTAAATGGCACACATTTTTGGAATAAGTATTTACTAGTATTCTGTTGTATTCATGCAACTTGATCAAATGATAGTGACAAAGCAACCTATATTTCGAAATCAAATGGCATCAATCATCCACGCATCGTCACATTTATATACTAAAATTGCAACCGATTTTGTAATGATCAGAGCATGAATATAGTAAAATAAACAATCGGAACGAATATATATTCTTCTTGTTATCTTCACTCAATCATTACTGATAATCAGCAGAAATACTCTATTTACCAGCATGACTAGTGCAAAACTTAATCATGGTCGTAGACATAGCAGATTTCTTTTTTTATGCAAAATGTATCTTTTTAATAATTTTGATGTGCTTTCATTTGTGAGAGTTTTTTTCTGTAACCAATTAATAAGAAAGTGCCAATATGGCACTCATATGTCAATTTACCAAAGGAGTTGATCACAGGCGTTTGGGTCCAGGATTTTGTTTTATTATAAATAACGTGTATATAAAAATTTTCATCTCATCTATATACTATTTCCACTAATAGTATATAGATGAAATGAAAATTTTTATATACACGTTATTTATAATAAAATAAAATCCTGGACCCAAACGCCTGTGGAGTTGATAAAGCAAATACAACAAGAAGAAATATACAATTTCTCAAAATAAGACACAAAAGAATTAAACAGCAATCAGCAAAAAGTAATCTCGGTTCACTATATCTATGGTAGCATACATGTTATTGGGTTTTATTTTAATTTCAAGGACTATGGGCAGTGGTTAATAATGCAGGTATCAACTTCGCTGGTGAAGTGGAAATGATAGAGTTGGAGCAATACCAGAAATGTGCCAACATTAATCTATGGGGGCAAATCAGGATTATCAAAGCATTTCTACCATTCATAAGGAAATCAAAAGGTCAGTTTTGTAATAGATATCAATCACAAACAATTAATTATATATTATGTACCAAAATAAAGTTTGGATAAGTTAACAAATGTTAAAAAATAAATTTATTTCATTGACGACTAAGAAATGTTTTGAAACGTCCATTAACTGAACATGATTTACAAACTTGCTTCTGTCTGTGAACGGCTAACAAAATGTCGATTGTTAACTGATTTCCGTTCTGTTGATTTTGTGTATTTTGTTTATTCGTGCTGTTCTTGTTTATATTTACCGGTTTAGTCGTTGTCCATTCGGACTTCTGACACTCGAATGCCCCATTGGTGTCTCTGGCTTCTTTCTTATTATTTGTTCAAAGATCATAACAAAATAAATATAAGCGAGCAACCATTTGATTTTAGGGATGAAAATGGTAAAATTTGAAATAAATTATGCCAAATACCAGGATTAAACATGACAGGACACTGCTTTAAAATAAACAAGAAAAGATCTTGGCTGAAAAATCAATGAGAAATATATAAAAAAAACAATTGTGTGTGCTAGCGTGCAAAGAATTCAAGCTTCGATTTTTTTTTGCGAAAATACAAAGACAAAATGAAAAAATATCCATGGCTCCCCTTTAAAAATCAAGTGGAACATACTGACCTTGTTCTTGTTTTTTAAAGGTAGGATTGTAAATGTCAGTAGTGTGAGAGGACGCTGTGCTTGGCCTGGTGGTTCGGCGTATCACATCACCAAATACGGTATTGAGACCATGTCTGATTGTCTCAGGATAGAAATGGCTAAGTTTGGTGTCAACGTTAGTATCATAGAACCTGGTGCATTTGGAGCGGCAACTGCTGTATCGTCAACGGCTATGGTTAGTCATACACCTTCAACGGAACAAATGTAGTATAAACAAGATTATATAAGAGCAATTTGTGTAACTAATTGAAATATTGAAAATTTCAATGGTCAAATTTTGCAACGGACTTTTCAAAAGACGTTAATAGTAAGGCAGAATTTATGGCATCACTTTTCAACCATTTTATGGCGTTCAGGTTATGTAAAAGTTACTCTTGCATTTCTACAAGAATTAGAGATCAAGTGATCATCTTTATAAAGTATTTGTTAAACCTTGCAGAATAGTAAAGAAACAAAGTCCTTCTCTTAATCAATTTTCTTCCTAAGTAAATACTAACTATAAGGGAGTGGAAGAAAAACAAATTTTACCACCATAGTTACAGGTGCTTAAAATGAAAACAAACTGTTTTCAACATATACATGTATCTTTCGAATGCATTTAGGATTCAATTATTTGTCTCTGTAAACTCAACTTCTTTTTCAGTGTGAAAGAATGAAAAAAGAGGTTGACGTGATGTGGGAGAAAGCTGACCAAGAGGTGAAAGACCTGTATGGCAAGAACTACTTTTACTCCTACTATGAGGAGGCTTTACCGGTGGCCTCGTTACCAAGACAACCAGCATTAGCTGATGCGTGCGTTGATGCCATGGAGGACGCTGTACTTAATGTTAACCCCAAAACGAGATATATGGTTGATGGACCATACAAAATATGCGATCCTTATACAGTGAGTCAATTAAAAACAATAAAAAGCAAAATATACTCTCTCAAAAAAGTAACGCAACATATAAAGATATTTGAAATACCATTGAAATAAAAACTATTGAATTTCAACTAAACATTGTCATACGAATGTGAAATTTTGCAGAATCATTTAGAAATGATTGATCTTACGTGTGATATATATAAACAAAATTCAAATTTACCGGCCAACAAAGGTGCAGCGCCAACTGTAGTAATACCGACTAAATGATGAAATTACGACTTCACTTGTGTTCTCTCGGTTTCTAAAAAAACGCTACATACGATCTTCTGGCTCCCATTTTCACACATATTGAAGCCTTTGCTCCCATACCCCACGTTTTTAAAAACATCGGATGGCGCTTGCGCTTGCGCCTATCCAACTTTGAAAAATCATAGAAATTAATAGTCTTAGCTTACATCCAGTAATTCTGGTAACCAATATTTGAAACGGTTACTTTTTTGGTTCCATAACCATGCAAAAATCGTCCTTTCTTTGATACCATCATTTTCATAACGATAATCCCGTCTTAAGTGGTTAACATCAGGCTCAACATGAGGCGCGAATTTACCCCGCACACGACATATCGGTTGAAGGAGTTTTGAACAAGGGAATTCTCCTTTGATTATTCATCCAGAGTGATATCAGCACCAAAAAAAATGTCGTGAACTAAAATACCAATTTTTACAAAGTAAGCTTCTGCAAAACATTCTAACAAATGGCAAACAGTATGAGAAGGACGGTTAAGAGATTTTGAAAAATTGGGCGGAGTGTAGTGCATCAAGAGTCAAATGGGTACATGAGAATCCTTACCAATAACATAACTAACGTAAAACACAAAACATATTTGCTTTTTAAAGACCTTCTGAAAATTTTGATCTTATGAAAAATCGTGCATCTACTGATTAAATTTGATCTGCGCATGCGCCAACGCCTAATAGCGCAATCAAAAACCACTGAAAGAAGGCACAAACTTTTGGGCTAAAAGAATCTGATATTGAAATCTTGTGCGGAACGTTCTTTTTGAATATGGGGATGGCAGCTTGAGTACTGTCTTGCAAACAAACTGCATGACACAATTCTGATTGGCATGCGCACTCGATTTGTCGACACTTTATAAAAATTTTAGCAATTAAAGAAAAAATGGTCCCTTTACAAATTAATGATATTGCAACAACTGATGATATAAAACTCGATTTTTGAATGCGATGTTATTTCAAAATTTTTACATGTTGCGTTTCTTTTTTGAGAGAGTATATCAGAACAATGCTAATTTATACAAATACATTGTTATTAATATAAAGCGTGTTTTTTTTTTCATTTGAATTTTACTAAGAAATATGAAAAAGATAAGGCTACATAGAAAACTTAAGGTGAGCATTTATGAAAAAAAAATGCAAAGGGCCTTCCGGAGAGATGACCGAAGTCTGACCTGTATTTGATGTTTCAATCCTTTGTTGCAGGTTATAGCTAGATACTACAATTACTTACCAACTTTCATCAGTGATCCTATTTGTAACTGGTACCTTGGAGTTTCTGTACAAATTGAAGGTTACAAAAAACTGCAGTAAAATAGGACTCAACTGGTGGTTAATTAGGACTTTTTAGCATGGTGTCCTTGGTACCGTTTCATCAAGCGATTATTATCTATAACATTCTCTTTATCTGTTAGAATTGTATGAAAGAGCATGATAGTTATATAAAACAGCACACAACTGTGATCAAGTTTCTAAAACTATATGTTCTTTTGGTGTTTTTATTTGCAAAACTTGAACATTGTAGATATTTAAAAAGTGTAATGCAATGTTGAAAAATATTTCGCTAAAGTTGATTTCTTTTTATCTTTAAGTATATTACCATGTTACGTAAGCAAATCATTATATGTTTTTTGTGTTACTCCTAATCTCCTAATGGATTTTTGATTCTATTTTTAAAGCAGGTAAGAACCGCTTACTCATCTGGAGCACCTGAATTCACCCCCATTACGACTAGAGTTTGCGTTGTTAATTGATATTCAGTAGTTGTAGTTTCCGTGTTGTCTTTTTTTTTCGTCCTATCCTTGTTTGTGTTTACTGGTTTTGTCTCTGCCCTTTCGGACTTTGACATTCGGATGATGCCCCATTGGTACCTCTGCTTCTAAAACTACTAGCTAAATGGAAAATGTATAACCTATCTGATCGACAAGACAAACTCATGAGAACGAAATATGCTCGTAACACCTTTTTTGAAACATAAATGTAAACAGAGGTCCTTTAAAACATGGCACAAGTCATTTAAAAAAAGAAAATAAAATCAAGTAGGCAACTTCGCAGCACTGGATAAGAAATCTTTGAAAGTAACAAATAATAACCAAGTGGACTTTTGAATGTATTAAGTCCGGAAAGGCTAAAGTTAGCACAACAACACACAACCTCACTGCAATCGCGAACGTGTTGTGCTTTCATCGGTTAATTTTGTAGAATTCGCTAAACAAAAACAGAAAGCTAACAATATACAATGATGGCCAGCAATAGAGGGAACCATTCGAGATGTTTCTCTCTAAAAGAGGACATAATTTTTTATTATATTTTTGGTCTTCGTTTACCCGGTGCATGACGTCACATTATTGATTTTTCAAGAGTGGTACAATTGTATTGTTTCCCTCGAAATGAACATCCAATATCTTTTCCCTGCTACATTTACAAAATATAACATTTTTTTACCACATGACTGTAAAAACCAATCAAATTATTCTGGAAATTTACAAAAAATATATTAATAATAGAATATAATGAGATATGGAATAAGTGTACGAGACACAGCCCACAATCAAGCGTCATTTCAGAAAAAAAACACAAAGGACAACCGCCAGTAGCCTTCAACGAGGCCAGTAGGCGCTGCTTGCGGTTCTGCAATTGGCCCAATGGTCTAAATAAAATGCAAAAAAATTAAAATCCAGTCCTGAAATAGTCTTAAATAGATTCATTTATTATAATATAGTATATTAAAATTATTAATTAATTAATATATCCAAATAAGTTCATTTTTACACTCCTTTGTAAAAGTTTCCTTTGAATGTGAATTTCAGAACTGTATTCCAAATATGTAGCATCTAGACTTCCGGGAATTTGTCCTTAATCTCAAGTTTCTGTCCGTTCTCTACTTTAATCAGAGCAAGGATGGGCTACTGAAAATGAGTATGAAAATACGTATAATACAAATGGATACATTTTGGAAACTTTTAGGTTTTAATGTTGCTTGTAACGCTTTCTTTACATGTACCTATCATGATTCTGAAATAATGTACAGAAGTATATTCCCAAACAGGTAATGGTGCAGATTAGGAAAGTTGTTAAGTTTTTTGTGATAAAATTCATCTCAAAAACAATATGTCTTCCTAGTATATTTTTTTAATCGGCAATACCGATTTTTTCATGACCAACTTCTTATTTCCTAAAAATTTCATTTTATGAAGAATCTATTTTAGCGTGGCGGTGACGTGGCATTTTCATGAATGATGTACCAATATTTTCATTCATAAATTGACGAGAAAGAACATATACGCGCGACGTTAATTCATAGCATTAAGTGACCTGTAAATTTTTGTATCACAGTATGTGATACGAGTTGTGATCTCAACCAGCAAACATCATAGGAAAATACCGCAAATTGCCGATAAAAAACCTTCTAATATTATGGTAAAAAAGTTAAAATCAAATGATTAGTGACAGACCTAAAAATATATCCCACTGTATGGGACCCCTACCTGAAGCTACATACCAAATATCAAAAGCCTTCACTTAATAGTTGCTGAGAAATCGGTGACGACAATTTTCAACCCTGAAAATTTAGTGAAAATAGTCTCAGTCTGCTCGTTAAACAGGAAGTAGATGATTGAAATACCTGAAAATGGATCCCACCATATTGGACCCCTACTTGAAGTTACATACCAAATATTAAATACCTACAATTAATAGTTACTGAGAAATCCGTTACGATAACTTCAACCCTGAAAATTTAGTGAAAAAGTCTTTGTCGGCTCGTTAAACAGGAAGTAGATGATTAACAGACCAGAAAACGAATCCCATCATATGGGACCCCCACCTGAAGCTACATACCAAATATTAAATACCTACATTTATTAGTTGCTGAGAAATATGTTACGAAAATTTTCAACCCAGAAAATGTAGTGAAAAAAAGAGAAAGGTTCTCTTTTCTGCTGGTGGAGTTTTAATTCCCCGAGGTTAGCCCGCTCCGGTACCAACACTTTAAATTATCCGTCTAAATTTCAAAATTGTCTAAACCCTAAGGTTCTTCCTACCCCAGACATAGGTTGGTTATCTTAGTAATAATTTGGTTCCCCAGTTTGGTAATTTTGGTTTTACTTTTCTATGCTCTTCATATTCATATAGTGTTTGGCATTTTCAATATTTTTTTTAGAGCGCCTTTGATGAGTCTTGAATAGACGAAACGCGCGTCAGGCGTAGCAAAATTTATTGTCTGGAACTTTGTTGTTATTTGTATTTCTCAGATATTTGTTCATATTATCTACTAGTTTTAGAAAGAGATAACAGAAAAGAGTTTATTATCACAATTCTTATCTTTGACATCAAATATGAACGTTACATTGGTATACCGTGTGTTGTGTATTCTGTTCCTGCTCTGGTTTGTAGTCACACTATGCATGAACTATTACATTTACCTGATATTGTTGCTGGTTCTAAAGATATCGTACATCTATCTAGAGAAACAATACAGAGAGTGGCTGCCGGTGGACAAGAGGAATGTGCTGATTACAGGCTGTGATACAGGTACATTTCTCAAAGTTTACATGTAAATCAATAAGTAAAAACCTATTAACATATATTTCTACTAGACTGAGAATTACTCCAGTTGACAGCGTGTGAAATTGACCTTTGTCCCTAGTGAGCCTTCTCCCTATGATCTATATATATATATGTTAGAGGCAATAGGTATAATTAGGCATTAAGCTTAAATCCTAGGCAATAAGATAATACCTTGTCATTAGTGTTAATGCCTAAATATAATTTGGCATTAAGCTTAATGCCTAGGAGTTAGGTCTAATGCCTGATTTTTTTCCATGAAAATTATTCTTATTGCCTAACCAGATAATGTGATACATTATAAAAAGAAAATTCGAAGTTAAAGTTTCAATATTAATAAGTTTAACTGAAAAAAAAGTATTTCTTTGGATGGCTAGCCCAATTTCAAACAAAATCAAATAATTTTTATTTCTTTATTTTATTTTATGCTATCCATGGCCACTATTACTAAAAATGGAAAATTATTATTAAGGTAAATTTATATTTGGAGTTTAAAATGTTTAGGAAACTCTGAGAATTGCAATAACTTTGGTCAAAATATTAAAAAGCCATTATAAAATTTAGCGAAACAAAAACAGAGTTATCCATGAAAATTCATGTCAGCAACACAACAACCACAAATAATGACCCGCTGAAGGTACGTAATGTCGATGCTTTCGTCGTATTGATAGTCAGTGATGCTCTTGTTTGTGGTGACTGATTTTGTTAGTTGTCCTTCCCTTTTGGTGTTTTGACAATGGTTGAATGCCCAATAGATATCTTTCCTTTTTGCTATGTTTTTTTATCGTCTTGCCACTATGCAAAGTTTCAGTTTCATTGGTTCAGTGGTTTCAGAGAAGAACATTTCTGAAATTGTTAACGGAAGACGGACGATGACGAACACATAGTGATGGCATATGCTCACATGGCCTTTGGCCAGGTGAGCTAAATTACAAAAATATTAGAAATAAATTATATTTGATTTTGTTTGAAATTGGGTTACCTACTACTATCCAAAGAAATACTATTTCAGCTACACTTAATAATACAGTAAAACTCGATTATAACGAACTTGCTAACAACAAATTTCACTTATAACATTTTTTTTTCAAATCCCCAACCAAACTCAAGCAATTTCAATGTAAAATGTGGTGGCTAAAACGAATTCGTTAATAATGAATAAATTGATATAACGGACCTATTTTCAAATCCCCAAATGCCAATACACATTAAAAATTACATTAAGAAAATAATTGTTGTTATTTCATTAAAGATACATGTATGTTAATCATTTAAACTGTATTTAATGTTAAAAAGGATTAATTGTAAATTAAATATGCATCTCCATATGTACATTTTGTGGTCAAAGCCTATAACGAATTCGTTGTATGACATATAACAAAATTCGTTATATCAATACAACAAATTACGCTTATAACGAATTGTTTTCGCTGTTCCCCTGAAATTTGTTATAACCAAGTTTTACTGTACTGAACCTTTAATTTTAAAATTCTTTTCATTATGTATCATCTGGTTAGGCAATAAGAATAATTTTCATGGAAAAATATCAGGCATTAGACCTAAATCCTAGGCATTAAGCTTAATGCCAAATTCTATTTCGGTATTAACACTAATGACTAGGTATTATCTTATTGCCTAGGATTTAAGCTTAATGCCTAATTATACCTATTGCCTCTAACATATATATTGATCTTTAATGTGCATTTCGATATACGAAACAAGTATTTTTCGTCCCTTACCAATGACTAGCATCGCTCCTTGAGACAATTCTCATGAATAGTGTCAACAGATAGTCTGAAATTTCTTAAGATCAGAACCACGGCCCTGGTTTTTTTGGTGGCCCAAAGATAAATCTACTACACCACTCAATCTTAAATTTGTATTTTCAATGCAATAAAAAGCAATTATGAACGAAATATCGAACAAAAGTACTTCAACTGTACGACAAAGAACTGGGCATGCACAGCACTAACATGTAAGTTTATTTTGCTTTTGTTGTTCCTCGATATGGTTTCTGATGTTGTCATAAACATGATAAAGATGCCACATCTAGACCTTCTGTTGTTTGTACTAAGGAATTTCGATGTCCATTTGGTCATTCTTTGCTTTTCTCCTTGCAAAAGAACAAGTACTTAGAACCGTAAAATCTGTTTACAACATATTAGTTTGTGTCATTTTTTCCTTTCACACAGCGAGCTTGTTCGCAATATAAGAAGGCGTTATAGAGCCACCCTAAAGTGACCATGTTTAATGAAATTGATATTAACAATCAGCATAAGTGAATACATTGATAGATACATTTAACAAATAAGCGAAGGTGGGGTTCAAAAAGCGCCCCGACAAATACAATGCACAAAAATAACAACATAAAATAAATTTGACTGAATAAACAAAATAAAACCCAATTAAATATGGGTGGTGGAAATGGGAGGTGGAGGCTTATAAAATTATTAACAAAATTTATAATTATGTGAAACAGTTCTTTATTAACAAAAATATTATGAATGTTCAACATCTAATACAAAACATGTTAAGCACTTGCATTATTTTCATTGGTCAAAACGTCATTGGTTAGCAGACCGATTATCAGATGCATGAATATTCATGAAGCCGTACAAAATTCCACAAAATAATTTATGCAATAAATTTGTATTTGTGTCATTTTTTCCTTTCACACAGCGAGCTTGTTCGCAATATAAGAATAAAAGACAACACCAAATGGCGTTATAGAGCCACCCTAAGGTGACCATGTTTAATGAAATTGATATTAACAATCAGCATAAGTGAATACATTGATAGATACATTAAACAAATAAGAGAAGGTGGGGTTCAAAAAGCGCCACTGGACCATACAGGTCCTCCCCACCCGAGCTGTGTGAAAGTAATAAATGATTTATTCTGAATAAAAAACTTATTGATATTTTCGCACTAAAACCCAAAACCCTATCAACGCCATTTTTTTCTCATTTTATATTATTAGGGGAAAAGGGAAAGCGATAAAATATCAATAAAGCAAAAACAAATAAAAAATTACATCAACAATGTTATCAACAATATATACAAGATAATTACAAACAGTTTAAAAATGCCAAGCTCAGCACATATCCAGACTACTATCAAATGTCAGTTAAGTTCACGCGCTATTACATATCGTTAACTTTGACAGCTGTATACATCTTACTGAGCCTACAATCCCTAGTGCCTGATTTATGTGACAAAATGTTGAGATATTTACCCATTACCATCCCATTCACCAACTTTCTCACGTTCCTCACGAGCATAAATCACGAATCGTTGTGGCTCGTGCTCACAAGATCATGAAGTACACTTACCCCGGTCTTATATATTTTAGAAACGCATCTGATTTCCATCGCCCTAACGAACGCAGCTGTGCGTTTGACAATCCTAAGGTCATAGCCATAGTACATGCCCCATATCTAAAACTGTGGGTGGTAAAAAGTTTAGTATCTAGTCCTATTGCGCAGAGAATAGTTTTTAATCTATCACTAAATTCCTTCCTGGATAATGGCTTCAAATTTGGATGGCAGAACAAAGGCCCCTTTTTTAAACCTCTGTAACTTAGAAATTTGTTAACCCAAAAAACTGGACAAAATTGACTATGTACTTGTGAGATTATAATGATCTTAGATATAGCACCAGGAACTGAGTGTTTGAACGACTTGAAATTAATTATTAGGCACCCACCATCGGACAACAATTCAATATCACCAACATTTAAACAATGATCAGTATCTGGAGAATGTGTGAATTCTCCTATGCGGAGAAACCCATAAAATGCCAACAAGTACATCGCTATAAATAGCGATTGGTAATACCCTGACATACTTTTTAGAACCTCTGAAATTAATCTATGAAGCAAAGATTTTGTAATTGGTAACCTCTTTTCCTGTGAAGGACGCCTTTTCTTAATACCTTTTAATAATTGTTTTACCATGAAAGAAGATGATGGATCAGGGCAGTTAAACATTTTATGTACATAACCTATGACAGAGTTGTAAGATAACAATGTGGCTGCGCTCATGCCTTTTTCGAAAAAATGAGTCAGAAAAAGAATTAAAGTTGCATTTGTAATTGGAATATAAGAATCACTTTCTTCCAACTGACACTTACAAAATCCAGTAAATAACTCCCAAACTCTCTTGTAAGATTTTCTCGTCGACACTGCCAAAGATGATGTGAGCAATTCCTGAGCAACTTCTCTTAAATGGGCAACAACGGGAATGGAGAAACTATCCTTGGATATGGTTCTGCACTGGGCAAAAAGGTCTTGAAAACCTGAATTTTAAAGCGTGAAAGGGCGTCACTGAGTATGTTTTCATGAGAACTAAGATACTGTGTCTTGATGCGAGTATTCAACTTCAAGGCTTGCAGTACCAACCTTCTCATCAGGAACATTATTTTAGGTTCCTTACTTGTTTGTTTATTAATGACATGACATAAGCTTTGATTATCACACATTATCAAGATTGACTTGTTAGAAAAATATTCGCCCCAAATTTCAAAAGAAAGCACTATGGGATAAAATTCCAGGAAAGTTATATTTTGTCCCAACCATTCACTATTCCATTTCCCATGAAACCACGAATTACCAAACACAGCCCCATACCCGATCGAACCCGAAGCATCCGTATAGAGTCGAAGACTATCAGATGTCACCCAAATATCATCAAAAAAGAAACACTTCCCATTAAAGTTCTGAAGAAAAATTTTCCAAACCCGCAAGTCATCTTTACAGTATTTTCTTAATCTTATATGATGGAACGGTTGTTTTACTCCAACAGTCCAGGCACTTACTATTTATTGTAATATTACAAAGTAAAGTAATATTACAGTGGACAATAATTCAACTATATTACACGATTTTGTAAAATAAGGCAATAATTGAGTAGTTTCCCTTTGTCCAGACGATTTTTCTTTTGTAAAAAATCTAAAGGGACACAACCTCATATATTTTCATGGAAAATGAGAAAACAAATGAAAACAGATTATCTTTCTTTACTACAAAAATCGCGTAATCGTATGTACAGGAGAAAATACTAATATATTTAATAAGGCCGGGAAAAGTTTTCATTTGAGTGTTTTATATGTTTTAAATGCAGATTTGATAATTCATTCAATTTATTCAATCTTTATTGTCATATAAACTATATATACAGTTTGTGACAGTATAACATATACCATGTATGTTATAAGTACTAAGTAGGTACAACAAAGTATGGCCTTGCGACTTCGTCCTTGGGGGCAAACTGAATTTAGTTATATTTTCATGCACAAAATATCAAATTTAATGCACAAAACATCAAATAAAAGGCAGATGCTTTGTTAACCTTCAAAAATATTCTTTTTGTTTATCTTTAATTGTCCTTAATATGTGTCTTAATTACAATTTGAAAGGATTCAAATGGCCGTCGCCATGGATCCGTCAATATTTGAAAAAAATAAATCATGTGAAGCAACTTTTGGTTTTATAAGGAAGCACTGGAAAAGGCACTATCTCTGTTTTAGCATTTATTTAAAACTCATTCTCAAAGTGTCCAGCCGATCTTTTTTCCGGATGGGCGGGGATAGGGGGGATAGCTTCTAAAAAGATCTCTCACTTGTCAAGTATTCAAGATAACAAACATTATTCACATAGAGTTTTTCTTAGTTCTAATTATGTAGGATGAGTACAGAGAACTTACGAGAGTGTAAACATTTTTTTTCAAACGCACGATGTCAGACGTACGTCCGACCTTTCTTAATCTTTCCTTAAAGTACCAGAAATAAACACATTTGGAAAAAAAGTTACATTGAAATCCTTTAAAGCCACCAAATTCACCTCCTTCACTCGGCTAACTGAGAACTCGGTCAGTTGGTTTTATTTAACATGGAGGCTATATGGGAAATGGGTCTGTTGAAGAGTCGGCTATAGGTCTGTTGAGAGTAAAATCCAATGGATGGCCATAGAATTTTGTGAAAAAGATGCTATTTTGGCAAAATGACAATTAATTGTCAAAATACAAAATCTTTCAACCAAAATGATATTCATTTGAGCACATTTTCAACTTGCAATAGAGTCAATTAGTTATACCAGTGTTCGATAAAACGAAAAGGCGAGACAGCGGTATGCTCAAATTTGGCAACTATGAATGATTTTTTTTACAAATAAACAAAATTTTTATACTTTTGAAATATAATTAGCGATTCGGAAAGTAATCTTCAGTTTAAAAATAAAATATTCAAACAACAAAAAGTGATTTAATGTTAAAATGTTATAAAAAATTAGTTTTTCTTAAAAAAGTGCCGGCTAAAGTCTGTTGGTGAGTCGGCAAATTAAATTAAAGTCTGTTGAGAGTTAATTAGCCGAGACAGAATGATTGCAAGCGAGGTATATTTTGAATTTTTAAAAACTTTTAGGATTAACATTTTATATTGTATTGAATCAAGAGTGAAATTATCTCTAATTTTGCGTGTATGTACAGGAAAAAGAAACCTTAAAACACGAAATCAGTACACACTATATGGTACTATAGGATAAGGCTGTATACAAGGTATTATACCCCAACTTCTATGTCATGAAGTGTCGAGAAAACTGTGAGGAAAATTTTGCATGTATGTACAATACATCTAAAAACCTAAGTTTTCGGTTAACAAGAGGTAGATGACCTAGGGGCGTAAAATCGAAATACACCATATGACACTTTAAGACAAAGCAAAATACCAGACCTTTACCTTATGTAGTTGCTTGAATAACTGCGACGGAAATTATGTCACGTACGAACGAACGGACGGACATATGGATAAGGGTTAAACAGTATACCCCTCTTCTTAAAAGCGAGGGCATAATTATAAGTATTTAACTAGTCGAAGCAGCCACGCTGCATACCCCCACGCTACTCTGATGTTTGATAGTATAAGGGCAAATAATTAAAAGAAACAAACTATAATAAGCATTACTAGTACTATCAAATGTGTATGTATTAATATGAGACTTTTCCCTGGTCACGCTGGTAGTGGGAGTGATAGTCATGTAATGAATTATGCATGACGAAGGAATAATGTGCCTTTAGGCAATCTATGCAGCCCAGCCCCTAGGGGCATTATCAAAATTCCGAAACCTTTGGCAGAATCTACATTCATACTCCATAGTGCAACTAACAAGCCAAGTTTCAGTTCCATATTCCAAATAACTTAGGAGGAGTTGCGTGACGAAAGAATAATGTGCCCTTAGGCTACCTATGCAGCCAAGCCCCTAGGGGCATTATTATTCCAAAACCTTCGGCACAGACCCCACCCACAATGCAATTAATAACCCAAGTTTCATCTTTCTACTCCCAGTGGTTACAGAGATTATCATGGACATTAACGCCATACGTACGTACGTACATCGAACAGCAAAACATTTTCCCCGCGCTTTCGCTAGCGCGGGGATAATAATATGGCTTTAAAATTGTTGATTTTAAATTAGTACTTTTTACTTGTACACATTTATAAGGGCTTCAAAATGCATAAATTAAAACCGATCTGATTCATGGATTCAATCACCGATTATCATATGGAAATAAACAGACTGAACGAACATCCCATCCCCCAACCCACCCGGGTAGTAACAGACTGTTTAAATTCTCGATTTTTTTAATGCACGTATCATGTATGCTTTAAAACGATTGCCATATATATATAATACATTATACTTTGGAGGTTATAATGGTTTTTGGCCATGTTTGCAATACAAAATCAGTTGGCATAGTTTATAATTAGTTGTAATCTTCTTCACTCTCTTTCTAAGACTAGTGTTACAATTTTTTATTAGTATTTTAGGGATAAGCGTCTCTTGTTAAACGTCTTCATCTTTGATTTTTTAATTCTTTATTTTTTTTTCTTTCCATGCTTTCTGTTGGAAAAATTCATTCTTTTTCTTTTCATACTGAAAAATTAATGGTAAGCTTGATCAAACAGACTGATGTGCTTGTTATAACGCGATTTATATTAATTTAACGTCTAATCTATGACTAAACAATCATCACTACGAATATATACGCTTTATGTCACTTTGTAAGATATTTCTATTTGTAAAAAATGTGTGTTATGGCACAAATATAGTATGATATCAGTTGAATAATTTACTCTCAACAGACTGACCAACAGACTGAGTTCATTATAGCCGACTCACCAACAGACCCAATTTAAGGCAAAAACACAATAAATGCCACAAAAACGCATGTCTGTCGGTTTTTCTTTCTTATACGTACAGTTATATGTCAAACATACATGATGTACAATTTAAGTTGCGTTTTTCGTAATGCTTTCGACTTAATTTTAGCAAAACGCTGTTATGTTTACATTTTTGAATGACAAAATTGATAGAAATATCTCGATGAGTAACACGCCTTTCCATTTTGTAGCTTACCAATGTAAGCTACAGAGAAAAACAATATATGAATACGTTCAGTATTCAATATTGTTTTGCCCAACATAATTTTTTTATTATTAAAGTAAGTAAAAAAGAAATATTTAGTAAAATATATTGACCTTGCTATGTTTTTCTCGATAGTATTTGACCAACAGACTTTAGCCGACTCTTCAACAGACCCATTTCCCATATAGCCTCCATGTTAAATAAAACCAACTGACCGAGTTCTCAGTTAGCCGAGTGAAGGAGGTGAAATTGCAATCAACGAATAGACGTACAATGTACCTCTGTCAACATTGTATTGTACGATATATAAAAATGACAAATCATTATCTATGTAAAAAAGTTGTGCACCTAAATAAATGAACGATCTTGAATTGGTCTCAATGCACTTAAGAGAAGGAGATTGAGTTCTTATAGATGTTGCAAAAATGCGAATTTATAACAGGTATAAAAAAAACATTACTGTTCATAAAGTCACCAACGCACCTCACTGAAAGTTAAGGACAACCCTAGCATCGTAGGCCCTATTTCATACGAAAAATAATTCACTCGACGATAATGCAGTTGTTTTATAAGAAAAGTATTTATCCAAGTAAAAATTATTGCAATCGATACGCGTGTTGAATTTGTCAGAGATATTTGTCAAGTATTTTTTCAGTTGTTTATATAAGAAACTCTAGCTACAGTCATAAACGTGTTGTTTGTGGTCATTCAACCTAAAAAAAAATTAGAATCAAGATCAATCGGTTTACCAGATACATTTTTCTCAAAAGCAGACATGGACAGAGTGACCTTTCCTATTTACTGTCTGATAATTAGTGCACATGTTATAATAATCATATTTATGTCTAAAAGAAATGCTGGAAATATATTTTTTACACTAACCGTGTGACTAGGTGATAAATAAAACATGTGAGCGTGATCAGCTATTACATTTTTATAGGGAGGGGCAATCTTTTTCAACCTGTCTTTTTATTTTGACAAATCGTACGTAGCGTGGCATTTTCATAAGTTTATTTTATTATAGTCTGTGCAACCAAAAACGCCATCCTGAAGAAAGATTTATATTGATCTATAAAATAATGCTCTTAAAAAATACATAACTCAAACAAAAACAACAAAAAATCAAAGCGCCCCTCTTATCGAAAAGAAATTTTGCATGCCACACTTTTCATAGTTTGTGGTACATTTTAAATGCAAGAGCATAATTAAAGTACTTATACTTTGTTACGATCGCAAATAATATTAACAAAACTAATTCAGTCTTATATTGCTGACATAATCGTATATATTTTTCGAAATACCATATTTGACAGTATGTCATAAGTACATGCGTGGATGGGGTCAACAACCGGTTGAGCACTTTATGCTTTAAGTTAATTAACGCGCTATCTTGGCTATTTTCTGGCTATTTCAAGCGCGAACATTCATATCACAAAGTTTTTGAACACGTAGTATCACAGAAGTACACTGTTTTCGATCTTTAAAGAATTTTCTTATTCAGCGCTATGATTTAAAAAGTTAACGAGATTATCATAATACGAAATATAAAAAAAGCCACAGTCAAAAAACAATATAGACAATGATTCTTATTGATAGGGGAATATTTTCTAAAAACATTATTTAAATTAATGAAATAAGGTAACGTTGTCCTTCATGAAATATCAATAGAAAAATCTTAATTTTTGCCAATTTTACAGATAAACAAGAATTGGTTAAAAAATATCATTCATTCTCTGTCTATCTTCAACGCATTTGAACTATCCGGGTTTCGGGTAGGGATATGCTTGTCGGTAAAAGTCCACTATAAAGAGCGGCCAGAAAACTGATATCGAGTAAGGCCGATTGCAAACAAAACGACTACTGATTGCATGCCGGGGTTATCAAACAAAACGACTACTGATTGAATGCCGGGGTTATCAGACAAAATCATAGTGGTACATGTACATCGGTCCGAAGTGGGAATACATTCACGTTTCTCGCAAATGAAAGAAGACTGAGGCTCAGGCAGGCCTTGGTAAAATTGACCATTAGGATAACCATGCAAGCGGCATTATTGATAGATCCTACCCTTCTTATTTTCCAACGGCAGCGAAAAAACCTCCCCGAAAGTCCGTGTGTCCCTATATCCTCCACTTCGTCATCATTTCATATGAAAACTTAAACATTTAGCCCTTTTTATGTTCATCTCCCTGATTTACATGTACATGTAGCCAAATTTGTGCTGCTAACTTGAGATTAAAGACTACCTAGTAAGTAATGTTTGTACATATTATAGTCTTCTAATATGAAATGGCATTTGATACTCGGTCTGGTATGGTATAAAAATGTAACGGCCTCGAGAGGGTTTTAGTAATCCAAATATAAGAACCGCTTCAGTGCTAAGTTTTTATGAGCGACTATAAAATGCACCCGAGGGACTAAATGGAGAAATCCTGTAAACAAGCATCCTGGGTTCGTCAGGCAACCATTTGAGAGGTGCACTTTTATGGATAAAAGGTCATGTTCCTCGCATGTTTAATGTTTCGAAAAAATGTGTAGCTTTTACTTCTCTACAGTTGGCTTATTGTCCAACCTAAACTGGTTAAAAGTGTCAATCAAAAATGGATGGTTTCTTTGGCCTTATGTGTCAATATACCATTGCTTAAATATTCATAATTTCATGGTCATTGTATCAGCCTTAGTCAACAATAAAAAAAGAACAAACACACACATACACCCCCCCAAAAAAAAACCGAAAAAAAAACAAAAAAGATCGGGATTTGCACATTTGTATATACATGTATGTAACTAGGTCTGTCAGATACCTGTCCGGATGTTAATGGTGTCCTCTGGTAACTCCGGTATCCATTAAGCTGACTATCCTGTTTGACAAATGAGCGTCAAAAAGTCTTCACACCCCTAGATGCACATGGATGAATCATCCCTTATATGGTAAACTACCGTATATTGCTGCTTGTGATTAAAGTAAAACTAACAAAATATTTCAAAAACAAATTTAAAACATACTCTAAAAATGGTTTTAATTACAAAATAATTAAATTGTTGTTTAAATGTTACTTAAGATGATTTTTTTCTGTGCTGGGCCCGGATGCTTGGCGAATAACCCCACAGCAGAGCCTAACTTGTCGTAAAAGTCGACTACGGGTCTTGGGATTCTGACATAGTGTTAGTGCTGAGTCCACAGAGCGGCAAAGTGTGACCTAAGTGGCTGAATAGGGCGGCACTCGTTCGCAGGTCTATTACGGAAATCTTGACCACTGACCATAGTGGGCCAACGTGTGTGGAGAGTGCCACGCTTTATGCGCGTAAAAGATCCCTTTGTGGAACGCCTAGCTAGGATTAAAACAATAATTCAAATTGAATGCCCAGACAAGTATACAATTTCAGAGAAGTGCATGTAGCTAAATGTTGTTAGTGTGTGTAAGACGAAGATGATGCCCCGCGATGTTTGAAAAATTCAACTGAAAATATCTGGATTAACTGTGTAGAAAAGTGTCCAGAAAACTTGTTTTCTTTTAATGTTCGAAGTCCACGAGCCTTTACTTCGATTAAAATCAACTGATGGGGCCTATGACTTATCACGATAAACTTCCATTCCAAAATACCAATTCAATATGTGCAAGCATGTGGAAAAAAGTCCGAAAACAGTTTTTTTATGAAATATTTTATATGTAATTCTAAGGGCTATAATTTCGGTCAAGGATTAAACAATGCACTCCAACTTATACATGTTGTTTGAAATATTTTGAAATAATTAGTGTTTTGAAACAAAGCCCACAATTAAAGAAACCCCTTGTAAATCAAAACTGTCGTCACATTTGTCTGGTAGAATTTATTGAGGAACACAATGAAAAAATGATGATCAAAATCCAATGTAAAATTAACATTAATTCTACACAACATTCATTTAGCCTCTTAAAATTTTGCATTTTTTCAAAACATAAAACGAAACAAAAAAACGCTAACCCAAAATGCGAGACATAGCTCTTTTAGTAAAAAGTAACACCATATTAAAACTTTATGAAAGTTGGTTGGCCAACTGCAAGTAAAGTTTACATTGGTATTTTTTTTTAGCATTTTAGATACATCAAAGAAGCAAAGAGGCGAAAATGTGGCATTCGAGTGTCAAAACGACAAAACCGGTAAACACGAACAAGAACAACAGGGTATCCCCATTCGACCACTTGCGCCACATATCAAAGTTGCTTTATGGGCAATGCGGCCTGACCAATGTCAGGTTTCTAACCGCTCTTAAATGGACTTTAGCGCTTCTGTGTCGAATCGTCACCCGGAACCTGTGCGACACCAAAATTTAAAGGAATTTTGCTTGTTCGGATGCTGGGTTGCCATAGAGTTTTTGAATTGTCTCACTATACATAAATTTGTGTCGGTGTGTTGCATACCTTTCCTTTCTCACGGGACCATGCATTATTATACCCTCTCTTTAAAGAAGATGTAGAGGGGCTATACTGTTTAACTTTTGTCCGTTCGTTCATCCGTTTATTCGATCGTCCGTACGTCTGTATCATAGTTTGCGTCACAGTTTTCTACTTATATACGCAATTACATAACCCAGAGGTCCAATATTTTACATATAGCTTTATTCTATAGTACTGTATGTTGTATACCGATTTAATGCCCCCAAGTAATCTATTTTCTGTTTATTGAACACTATGGCATTTATACATAGTGTACATGCAAGCAAATTCCCGTCACCGTTTTCTTAGCAACTACATGACATAGAGGTCTGGTATTTTGAATATAGCTTTAAGCTTTGTCCTATAGTATCATATAGTTTATACCTATTTTATGCTCCTAGGTCATCTACTTCTTGTTTACCGAATACTTAGGATTTTACACATAGTTTACATACATTCAACATTTCCAACACAGTTTCCTAAGCAAATACATGTCTCGGAGATCTGAAATTTTACATGTAGGCAAGCTTATTCCTATAGTACCATATGATGTATAGCGATTGAAGATTTTTAGATCCTCTTCTTTCTGATTACGGACTTCTTAGGTTTTTATGCATGGTTTATGTTTGGGGGTGGGGTATCACTAGTGTTTTACATATAAAGTCATAAATAGTGTGTCGACTAGATATTTTATTAAAATAACATTAAAATTGTCATGAGCACTAGTTTTTGTACTAAGATATTCACCCCTGCATGTATCCCAATGTGTTGTGTTTTATGTTAACGGAATGGAAAAGGGGGTTTGTCGGCATAAAACCTAGTTCAACCCACCATTTCTTTAGAAATGCCTGTACGAAGTCAGGACCATTGCTATCTTCAATTTCTCTGGTATGGCTTTGCCTTGTTTTGCCTTTTCTTCCTAGATGTATGAGATTGATCATCCCAGTTCGGTAATTTTGTTGTCACTCCTTTTTTATCATGAAATAATATTTAGACGTTCAATAAGCATGATAAGCTGACGCATTAAAATATGCTTTCGATTTCTATCCCGCCCTATGCGTGACCTGGGAGGCGAATAGTCCCGCAGCAGAGCGTAAGAGGCGACTAAGGGTCTTGGGATTCTGAAATCGGGTCAGTGCTCAGACCACAGAGCGACCCAGATGTGTACCCTAGGTGGCAGAATAGGGTGGCCCTCGTCCGCGGGGGTTGTCAGGTCTATAATACGGAAACCCTGACCTCTGACCAAAGTGGGCCAATGTGTGTGGAGAGTGCCACGCTTCATGCACGTAAAGAAATCCCTTTGTTGACCGCCAAATAGTGAACCACATAGGGTAAGTTTTCTGTTCCTACCCAACTCTCCCCCTTTTCCTGTGGTTCTTAAAACTTTATGTTGCCCTTGTGGCCAACTCCACCCTATATTCCATATCATCATCATTTCATGTTCATTTTAATCTCCTTTCATGTTCATCGCCTTCAAATAAGCTATAAAGTGTTGCGAGAGCGTAAAACACCAACTCACTAACCCCCTCGATGTCTATCCTTATTCTGTATAAAAATCGGACCATAAAAATCAACAACCAAGAACTTTGATCATAGGGACCAACCATTTAACTCTTGCAATGCTTGAAAAGAAGGCCTTAGCTTTTTTCCTAAAAAATGTTCTGAAAAAAATATTTTGGCAGCAGAGGATAGGAAGTAGTATGTCTGCCATATAAAATGATGATACTAATGAATAAAATAATGCTAATAATGAAAATATGATTCTACCGTGACGTAACGCCTTCGAAAAACTGAATAAACTGAGGGTATAAGCAAGCAACAGCTTTTTTTCTATCTAAAAAAGTTTTCATTCTATAGACCAAAAAATGAAAAAATGCAATTTAACATCTTTAAAGGGCGATAACCCCTATAAGGGATCATCTGACAACCTCGACCCAATGGAGACTTTTGTAAAGCTCCAGGATCTAAAGGTTTAAGCAAGCAACAGCATTTCTCTATTTGCTATAGTTTTCTTTCAATAGGCCAAATACATGACAAAACGCTATTTTCGTCTTTAAAGGGCAATACGTACATGTAACCCTTATAAGGGTTCATCTGACAACTTCGACCAAATGGGGACTTTTGTAAAGCTCAATGAACTGAACAGTTAAGCAAGCAACAGCTTTTCTATATCTGCAATAATTTTCATTCTATAGGAGTACCCGCTATATTGTTGATCTGTTAAGGGCCATAACCCTTATAAGGTGTCATCTGATAACCTCGACCCAATGGAGACTTTTGTAGAGCTCCAGGATCTAAAGGTTTAAGCAAGCAACAGAATTTCTCTATCTGCTATAGTTTTCATTCAATAGGCAAAATACATGACAAAACGCTATTTTCATTTTTAAAGGGCCGTACGTAACCCCTATAAGGGGTCATCTGACAACCTCGACCAAATAAGGACTTTCGTAAAGCGCAATGAGCTAAACAGTTAAGCAAGCAACAGCTTTTCTCTATCTGCAATAATTTTCATTCTATAGGGGAAAACCGCTATAGTGTTGATCTGTTAAGGGCCATAACCCTTATAAGGGGTCATCTGACAACTTTGACCCAATAAAGACTTTTGTAAAGCTCAATGAGCTGAACATTTAAGCAAGCAGCAGCTTTTCTCTATCTGCAATAGTTTTCATTCTATAGGGGAAACCGTTATTTTTGACCTGTTAAGGGCCATAACCCCTATAAGGGGTCATCTGACAACTTTGACCGAACGGAGACTTTTGTAGAGCTTGATGGAACTGAACATTTAAGCAAGCAACAGCTTTTCTCTATCTGTAATAGTTTTCATTTCTATAGGACAAAAACATGAAAAAACGCTATTTTTGACCTTAAAGGGCCATAACCCCTATTAGGGTCATCTGAAAACTTCGACCCAATGGAGACTTTTGTAGAGCTTTTGATTCTGGAGAAGGATCGTTGCTTCAGATTTTTTCTATCTGTTATACTTTTTGATTTATAGGCCAAAAACTAGAGTCTGACCTCCCTGTTCTATTTTTAGCAACAGCGGCCAAGTTTTTTGGTCGGCAGTCATAATTTGTGCATCTTTGTAGAGAACATCCCATAGATGAAGTGTGCAAAGTTTCAAAGCAATCCATTCAGTAGTTTCAGAGGAGAAGATTTTCAAAGAAGAGTTAACGACGACGGACGACGCCGCCGGACGCCAAGTGATGGCAATAACCCACATGACCCTTCGGGTCAGGTGAGCTAAAAACCAAGCCCCCTTTTCAAGTTAAATGGTTCGGCCTTTAAAACATTTGCATCAAATGTCCAAAACTTTATAATTTCATCTTACTGAAATAAAGTTACATAATAAATGGTTTTTATTGTCAAACATAACATTTTGATGAACTTAAAACTCAATACGACAAAACTGTTGTCTTCCTTTGTACAAAATAGCGGGAAAAGCTGAAAAACTTTCAGTGCAGATTCATTTACATGTGTTTGTGGAAGAACCTTGAACTAGATGAATGTTGATAAGGTTGACTATAGTCATAAATCTATCATGAGGAGTTCCCTGACCTTAAAAAAACATAATTCCAAGGTTTCTGCTTCACAAGAAGATACTATTTAGATGGTATATGTGATTTATTTTACAGATGGTTTTTGTTCTTCTCGCGTTTCAAACATACATGTTTGTTGCAAATCACTTTGTGTTCCTTGTTCTTTCGTCAAAGTTGAAAGAGAAATTGAAAAAAAAAAACGAATAAAATAGATTATTTTGTGTCGAAAAAATTATATCAGTATGTAATCAATAATTTGAATCGGAATGTACTCGATTAACAAATATACTGAAATTTTGTAGTGAAAACAGATTTACTACAGCCAATCTGTCTTGAAAGAACCGATTTTCATAATCAATATTTGTCTTTATGTACACTTATGCAAACGATTTCTTTTAGTTTGCTTGCTAATGCGCGCATTTTGTTTAATTTACTATAATTCGTTTTAAATCAGTCAAAATTCTCTATTCTGCCTGATATCTGGAATCCTACTTTTTATGCCCGCCGACATGTCGTCAGGGTCATTAAGTTTGACTAAATGTCCATCCGTCCGTACGAATTTCCGTCAAACTTTTCCCAGAAACCGTATACATGAGAATGATTTAAAACTTTGTAGGATTGCTCAGTATGACAAACTGTACGTCATACATGTAAGCGACTTTCCGACCTGTTGGATTTTTACTTCCTGTCTGGGAGTGGGTCGAGATGAAAATTTACGTGAAAATTTCCTTCAAGCTTTTGCCAAAACACTACATTAGAATGATTTGAAACGTGGTTAAGTGAGTCAATATGACGAACTCTAGGTCCTTTAAAACCTTTTCACCTGTCAGACTTCAACATCTTGTTTGGGGTACGGACAAACCGACATAAATGTCTGTACGAATTTTCTTCAAACTTTTATCCGAAACTGTAAACGAGAATGATTTGAATCCTTGTATGATGTTCAGTATGACAAACTGTACGTCCTTAGCGACTTTTTGACCTATAAGACTTCTTCCTGTTTGGGGTACGGACGAACAGACATATGTTCGTATGTTTGTACGAATTTCGGTCAAACCTTTCTCAGAAACCGTAGATGAGAACGACTTGATACTTGATAGGATGGTTCAGTGTGACACACTGTACGTCCAAAGCGACTTTCGGAATTGTCAGACTTTTACTTGAACTTCCTTCGTGGGGCCGGCGGGGGTATCCGTGTCCCATTAACACATTCCTTACATCGTGTCAGGTCGCTTTGCCATCAAAGCGGCTTGGATATGTGCCCTATGTGGTTGAATGGGGAAGCCCTGTCAAAGTGGATACCGGGGTCGTCAGGTTATAATGCAGAGAACCAGATCGCAAGCCATCGTGGTGCGCCGTCTTTGAAAAATGATACGCCCCTCGCAGAAGTGATCAAATTAGGAGCGGTATCATTTCAATTATAGGGGACGATTTCGGTTTTAATGTTTTACTGTACAATTGAATCAAATTGTATGAAAATGTAACAACTGATCGCAGCCGATTTAAATGTTTCAAATGTAAACGACAGCAACTAATTTGCGGGCATGTTGCCATGCAGGTCTGTGGGCATGCGAGTCTGCGGGCAAGCAGGTCTGCGGGCATGCGTAAATATGTTAATAAAATGAAATAAAATGAAATAAAATGAATGACATTAATTGAATTCTGAAAAAAAAATATCAGCCTACATGTGAGGAACTTATATAATTTTATACTGCCACAGAATTCACTGGTTTAACTGTCCAGTTGTCTACCTAATTCTTAGCAAACACTTACAGACAAGTGACACATCAACCATATTGGTATGGTAGGTGCATCTAGTGATGCTAAGCACAATGCATGGTTTGGATGCTAGATGTGACCTATTTTTTTCGCATGGGTGACCTCTTACAGAAGAATGGTTAAAGTCCATTCCCATGCACTTACTGACAAGTGCCATAGCAACCATATTGGTGTGTTAGGTGCACCTAGTGATGCTTTAGTGATAGCGGAATAAAAAAAAAATGTTGCTAGATGGGGCATTATGTCTTTTGGACATATTCTTGTTTATTTTATTATGTTTGGTTTGCTATTCTTAGGGATGTCTATTGGATTTATTAAACATAAAAAAATGGTATATATCACAAAACAGTTGGAAATAATAGACAATATTGACATGTGGAATAAGGTGTAACATAATCAAACATGCATGAAACTCTAAAAATATATTTGAACATGAATTGTGACAAGAATGGAATTCCAGCCCCCCCCCCCCCCCCCCCACGCTAGGGGATTCAACTCGTGCGCGCTTGTTGAATCCTGGTGTTATTCGAGACTCGTGACATTAAAATTGATATTCGCCACCCCTCATTAGTTATACTTTAATTAATTATATTCCGTTTTTCATATAGCCACATGCCCGCATACCCGCATGCCCAAATGCCCGCAAAATAGCTACTCTGTATGTAAACCAGATAGATCGAACGATATAGAAATCGGCTAGTTTTAATACCAGTTAATGGAACATTTTGGTCAAGATAAAATGAATGCAAATGCTGCAAGGGATTTAGATAAATATTAACAAGGGTTGATTTATTGAGTGTTGTTCGTTTTATGCCCAGTCGACAGCATTTCAGTCATAATCAGGAAAAGACAACAACAAACTGAATCGTGTAAACCCACCCAAGACACAGAACTCATAAATGTATATCACCCAAATCGGACCAATGTACGACCACTAACCAGAGAGAAAATGAACCAACTCACAAAACAGGCCAATGTACCCTCAATGAACCATAAACCAATGTACTCGGAAAGTGACGAAACCCTCGGCCAAAACTTCACACATTCTGGAATCCTTACCTATGGTGATTGACAATGAAAAACCCTTACACAAGAGTATAAACACTTACGTAAATTGGATATAACCAACCCATCCGTGCGGGTTCCGGGTGGCGAATAGGCCCGCAGCAGAGCTACGCTTGTCGGTAAAAGTCCACTAAAGAGCGCTCGGAAACCTGACATCGGGTCAGGCCGCTTTGCCTTTAAAGCTACTGGGATGTTTGGCCCAGGTGGTGGAATGGGGCAGCCCTGTCATAATAAATGCCGGGGTCGTCAGCCTATAATGCGGAAAACCTGACCGCAAACCATAGTGGTGCACCGTGTTGGGAAAATGTCACGTTCCTCGCACGTTGAAAGAACCCTGCTGCAGGTCTCGGTAAGAGTAGGACCCGTAGGATCCCCATAATTTCCCGTCCCTACTCATCACTCCTTTTTCCAGTGGCAGTCAAAACTCTGGCCTTGTGTCCCCATTTCCTCCACTTCATAATCATTTCATTTTCACTGTATCACCACTTTCATGTTCATAGCCAAAATCGTGCTGCTTGGGAGTAAAGAAATAACTAACTAAGTAACTAACTAAGAGTAGGACCCATAGGATCCCCATGCAGGAGGCTAATATAAATTTCTCGTCCCTACCCATCACTTCTTTTTCAAGTGGCAGTCATACCTCTCCAACCTGATTGGCCTGTGTCCCCATTAGCAATAACTAACTAACTACCTATAACCAACCCTTATCCAGTTTTACATAAACGACCCTTTTCCGTCTTAAATACAATGTTTGTTGAGCATACACAGACTGAGAGTTTAAAAATGGGGTTGGTTGGGAAACAAAGGAACTTCAAATTTTTAAGCCTTCGGAAAAAGGGGAGAGGTGAGTAGGGGTGGACAATTAAGCCCATGTGGTGCACTAATTCGCGATCCACAAGAGGATCATTTACGTGCATGAAGCGTGGCACTCTCCACACACGCTCGTTCACTATGGTTTGCTGTCAGGTTTTCCGCATTATAACCGAACGACCACATAGGAAGGAGGGTGGTTATTTCTTAGGGATGAAAAAAAAAACTGAAAAAAGGAGAGGTGCCAATGTGCAAAGACAAATTCAGTTAATTTTACAAAAACATCATGAAACAGCAAATTACATAAAAGCACGAAAAAAACCAACTCTACAATAATCAACAACTGAGGTCATAACGAGGGTGAACTTGAATTATGTGCCTCAGAATGATGGTTGCTTGTTGCAACACACTCGTAGCGTTGCTGCTATTTCAACATGTCAAACACTGTGGATTGGGTTTAAATTTTCGTGGTTTGATGAAAAAGGATTAATTCGTGGAATCTTAAATTCGTGTTTTTGAAAACTGTCCACAGCATACAGATCAATGTTAACTTTCTTGTTGTAGGGCATTAATTCTCGTGGGTAAAGCCCACTAATGAAAACCACGAAAAATGATACCACGAATAATAATGAAACCACAGTATTGGTAACTTAAGTATAAATCCCATATTTGTCTACGAGCGCACGGTGTAGCTTTCATCAAATGGGAATCGGGTTTCCTACAACCATATTGTCAGTCAGCATCATATGGCTTTTAGTTTATAATGTAAGAAAGACGAGAAAGAAGTTGGCCTAGTAGGTAACTATTATTTTATTACATTTGGAATTTCTTTTTTAAATAAATGATATGGCATTTGTGGACGTCTCACTTCTAAAAGACAAAGGAAAAGGTTTCCTATTTTTGTCTCGCTTGCGAAGCAGAGCGGGACATAGGTGTTACTTTACCGGCGGCGGCGGCGGCGTTAACTTTTTGGAAAAGTTTTATGAGCACCTCCATATCTCAAGAACTATAGGTCCTGGGTTGATGAAACTTGGTATGCATATGCCCCAGTAGTAGCTAATTAGCACAGTTGCATCCCCATCTTTTGACCTTGACCTTGATTTTCCGGTTGAGTGACTTTGACAATTTTCAATACATATAATAGTGGGTGGTAAAGGGTTTTTTTCGTGCATCGTGTTGAGCAATTTTTATTTCCCGTTCAGCCGTGCATGGGGGTTCATCGTGCATCGTGTTTCTCTATTTCATTTTTCGTTCATCGTGATTATCATTTTTTTATTGGCCGTTCATCGTGATTGTCATTTTTTATTGGCCGTTCATCCGTGCACGTACCCCCCCCCCCCCCCTTTACCACCCCCATAATAGCAATGGAAAAGTTTTGCGAGCACCTCCATATCTCAAGAACTATAAGTCCTAGGTTGATGAAACTTGGAATGCATATGCCCCAGTAGTAGCTTAGCACAGTTGCATCCCCATCTTTTGCCCTTTACCTTGATTTTCCGGTTGAGTGACTTTGACAATTTTCAATACATATAATAGCAATCGAAAAGTTTTGCGAGCAACTCCATATCTCAAGAACTATAGGTCCTATAGGCTGATAAAACTTGGTATGGGTATGCCCCAGTAGTAGCTCAGCACACTTGCATCCCCATCTTTTGACTTTGACCTTGATTTTTCGGTTGAGTGACTTTGACAATTTTCAATACATATAATAGCAATGGAAAAGTTTTGCGAGCACCTCCATATCTCAAGAACTATAAGTCCTAGGTTGGTGAAACTTGGTATGCATATGTCCCAGTAGTAGCTTAGCACAGTTTCATCCTCATCTTTTGACCTTGACCTTGATTTTCCGGTTGAGTGACTTTGATTATTTTTATTGCATATTTTTGCAATGTTTAGGTTCTATAAACATCTTTTGATCTCAGAAACTGAAAATCCATTTAAATTCAAAATATAGTGAAAGTAAGAAAGAATAATTGTTTCTGATGGTGCCGGCAGGCGAGACATACTTTAGTGTTAACTCTTGTTGCATAAAGACATGCAATTGTGAAGACAAATATAAAAGCTTTGGGAAGGAGGAACCTTTGGGTTTATGTGATGATAGTCTCTGATGCGTTAAAGGTTTAAAGGTTCCAGTAGAAACCCCCTTACCAGATCATTTAATTTGTAAGAATTTTGAGAGATAAGCCGATACAGCATATGAACAACTAATATGTCAATGGCTTACGTCTGTAAGTGGCTTTAAGAAATCCCCATAAACACCAAAAATTAAATAGTATGCGCAAATCTATGTTGTATAAGAAAGGTTCTAAAAAATATGAAGAATATTCATCAAGAGTTTGGAAGGAGTAGTATACAAAACGTTAGACGGACGGAATAATCAGGAAGTACGGTCAGACGGACAGACGGCAAAAAGGAAGGAAGCACAGACAGACGGGCGGACAAATAAGGACGGGAGAAACCATAGCACATGTCAATGGTTATAAAATTGAAAAGAAAATAATCATTTGGTCTGACAAGCCTGACATCGACAGTATGATATTGAAAATGCTTTTTTATATTTTTTTATTCATCCGCATAAAACTAATTCGTATATGTAAAGAAGTTGCAACAAGAAGGAATTGCTTACTCTCCCGGGGCACTCATAACGAGTTAGCGTTGTTGGTTGCTATTTAGTTCGTATTGTGTGTGAAGTGGCGAGGTATTATGTTATACTCTCCTTTTCGTTCGGTTTCTGTCTGTCGAAGAGATGAACAAAACATACCAAGATTCACATTACATTCGTTTTTAGAAGGCTTTACAAAGATAATGCTTTGTCCGGGAAAAAATAATTAACAAGTGAGGATTCGGTTTTATTAGTTTGTAGTTTAAATAATCGTATCGAACACAGAAATAATTATTTTAGTAAAGAGTACAAAAAGTATGAGGGAATTAAGGGGGAAAGGCAAGAAGCACGGACAAACGGACGGACGGAACAAACCATATACATCGGGTATTAAAAATTATAATAAAACGATAATTTGACCTGGCCGACCTAAGGGTCCGACGATTCAACCAAAAGTGAGAGGTCTTGGTTTTTCTTTCTAAAAATGTTCTTGATCTGATTTTTGATGAAAAAATATTTTGGCAGCGATGAAGAAAAAAATATAATGTAGAAGGATTTCGGTCATATAAATAATGCTAATATTGGAGAAATAATATCTTGTCGCGACACCTTAAACTTAAATGCTTACAGGGTGAACATGTTAAACCTGCAACCATATGGATCATGTATTCTAACTTCGATACAACATGTACAAGCCTATGAAATGAGTTGGTTTTGATTTTTGTAGAAAAACTGCATTTTTTTACAACTTTTGTAAACACTTTAAGGTGTTTAATTTTAAACAGTGAGTGAGTGAGAGGGTTGGTGTTTTACGCCCTTTCAATGCTATATAAGTTATTTAAAGGCGATGAACATGAAAAGGGATGATAAAATGAACATGAAATGATGGGAATGTGGTGGGATACAAAGAACAGTAAATTTGGAAGAACCACAGGAAAAGGCGAGAGATGGGTAGGGACGGAAAATTTAGCCTAGGTGGTGCACTTACTTGGTGCTCCACAAAGGGATCTTCAAAGTGCAAGAAGCGTGGCATTCTCCAAACACGTTTGCCCACTATGGTCGACGGTCAGGGTTTCCGTATTTTAGACCTGACAAACCCCGCGGACGAGAGCCACCGTATTCAGCCACCTATAGGGTACACACTTGGTCGCTCTGTGGGCACTTACCCGGCTTCAGAATACCAAGACCCTTAGTCGCCTTTTACGACAAGCTAGGCTCTGCTGTGGGCCTATCCGCCTCTCGGGCCCCGCACAGGACTTAATTTCAAGACCCAACAAAATTTAAAGTATCATCGCTATTACCATAATAGTAAACTAGCTTTAGTGCTTTGTAAAAATAAATTGGATTTTTATTTCCTAACCAGAGCTCCCATGAATATGTGAAAATCATTAAGATGTTTAATGTATGCGCTTTATCATTGCTGTGCATATCATTTGAATTAAATATTTTAAATGTTCTTTGATATTAGTTATTCAATTCGTTCAACTTTCTGCAACTGCGCGTAGTTTGTCGCTCTAAAAGTGATTGCTTTCGATTTTAAAAATAATTCTTATGTAATAAATCATTGCTAAGGCATTTTTGTGCAAATTCCTGTCCATCTATCAATATATACATTACGTGTCAGTAAGTATTGAATATTGAGAGAGTGTATCCGTACCCGTAACCAAATTTTTTCAGGGCGGGGGTCAATCGAGGGTTGGTTTTGCAAAATAGTCCTTACTTGAATAGGGTTTAACCGAATTTTAGATTGTTCTTACCTATATTTTCATCTTTTTTGTCCAAAAGGGGCGGGGATGGGGGTTCGTCCGAACCTCTCGAACGGGCATGTTATCATTAAATCATTAATGAGATGAGGTTACATTAAAACACAGGTTCAGCTGCTTTTGGCGTTTAGAGTTGAGAGTCAATGTGCAACCTCTCTTTTACCCAATTCCAACTGGATCGGATTTTCGTAAAAAAGAGTACCAGTTGTGACCATATATATTTAAAAGATATTAGAATTCTCATACAGCTTACGTATAATCCTTAAAACAGAGTCTCAATAGCTGATCAATAGCTGTCAAGATCTGAAGTTCAGAACAAAAAAACCCCAAAGTATAGCGTCTAACAGCACGGATGAGGAATGAAATGATACAGAGCCGAATCGTTTCCATAGCTGATCCGGCTTTAAATCCCTGAATGAGTGACTGGGGCATAATGGAAAATTTCTTAGATGAAATAAATATGTTTACTACATGCTACAAAAATAATATGACATTGTTCAGAAATATGCATTAAATACATGCAATAGCCGGTTAATAAATGTGTAGTTAACCTTAATATATCATCGCAATTATTAAAATTCTCTTCACAACAAAAGTATATTACCATCTGGTACAATACTTTATATCACGGAAGTTTGTAACTGTAGCGGCGTGAGAATTATGTCTGACAGATAGAAAAACACAGACTGGACAACATGCAAATGATATATTTTTATCAACAGATTTTTTTTACAAAATATGCAAATCAGCGATCTCAGTTATCTCAGGAACGTAATAAAACGACCGCTGTGATAATCGCAGATTTTAAAGTTGAGCGGAATGCATGTACTAGTTATTGCCTGATTCTTACTACATTAAAGATATTTGTCCAGACTTGATTCGAATTCAGAAGGGGGTCTTGGTCTATTTTTTTATATTGACAATTAAATATATATGTGTTAGTTATTCCCCTGAGGGCGGATGCCCGATGGGGGATAACTGATTTATACCACGGGACTCTAGAGGGTGCTAAATGAAAGTTTATGATAGTTAATGAGGGGGGTCTTTCAGGAATTAAGCCTTATCTACTGATAAAGCATGATTAATGCAGGGTATCTCGTTACATTTTATGACATAGTGGTATAATGATGATTAAATAAGGTTATTCTTCTCTATTTGTAATAAAGGGCTTTGTGTTATACAAACAGATATGAGTGTTTATATTTAAGAATACACATGCAAAGTCATTTAAAAAGCCCTCATAAATGTATATATATGAAATGACGAATGCGACGTCGTTTTTAGGCAAGGACTATTTGATGGCCTGGGATTTTTTGAGAAAAAAAAATTCTGAAAAAAATAATTTTGCCAAGACCTGGGCTGAAGAAAATAATCTGACCTTGAATTCGGCCTATCTGAAATAAATAGATTTTCCAAAAAAAATTATTGCTCAGCATCAGGGATGTCCAAAACAATCAGTTTTATTTAATCCCTGTCAGCATGTATGAGAAAAAATATCCGGCCCGCAAAGCGGGTAAAAAATATTTCCGGCTCGAGGAAAAATCCCAGCCCCCCCCCCCCCCCAGAAAATCAGAAAATCAAATGGTCCGTGCCTGATACGAATATATTTAAAAAGGATAACAGAAATGCAAAAATAGGGTGTGTGACAAGATGCAGAGAAACGAGAAACAAAGACATAATTAAAAACATAAGATCAGATCTGTCACAAATATATACTAAGGGATATAATGCGACAATTATTAGAAAACGGGTGCAGTTTCCATTTTCATTTAATCGAGAGAAAAAAACACAGGAAAACAAGTATGTTTTTATGTATACATGTTATATTCATCAATGTTGATTTTCATTTAGTTAACAAACTAATTACAAATCCATTGTCTATTGCAAATTGCCAATAAATGAAGTAAATAATTACCATGTGGAAAATTTATATTATACTGCAACTCATTTACTGTGACCTTTTCAAGTGCATATCTCCTGATGGGGTCTACAGAAAATTAATTGTAGGTATTTCATAATAATATGAATTGAAACATTGGCGTTTTAGCGGACAGACAGACGAACACAGTGAAAACAATTGGGCTTCCACGTCCTCGATGCAGGGTTCTTGTTGATTCCATTGATGTTACTATTCTGTTAAATGGCACACTTATTGCCGATCACAACCTGCTGATGTTTTTGATGCGTGAAAAATGAGTACAGCCAAAACTATTCATAAGTTTGATTTATAGTAATTGTTTTAGACTTGCTGCAAGTCTCTTTCTTTTTAAACATATTATTTTTAATTATTTCTCAATTAAAGATAATTGTTCTAGCAGGTACAAATTTACTGATTGCTGCAGGAGTTAGAATGTGTTTCAGTCAGGTTAATTAAGAGAATGAATAATACAGAGGGACTTGTAACTTATAGTTAGTAACCAAGAAATTAAAGATTACATGCAATAAATTAATTTTCTTATTTTTATGACTCTCAATTTTCGTTGATCTCTTTCTTGTTTTGCATTTTTCCTGTACATGTACGGCAAATTATAATAGTAGTAAAAGTAGAGTTTTGGTTTAATCATGTAATAATAACATGTTAATATTATATAGTTAGTAGTTTTATGTTCCATCGTATTTTATCAATATTATCACAACATAAGTAATCTTCCCGTTTTCTTCTGAGCAGTATACATATGGTATAGAAGCCACAAATTTTGTGGTATTGAATTGAAAATATATTCCGCTCGGCAATCAGCCAGAAACGGTTTTCAAAACATTCTACGCTTAAAAACTTTGCTAATTTTATTACATTTATATCATCCAATTTACCAATAAATTTTAATACTTTTTTTGTCGTTGAAATGTCCGATTGTAAAATTCAGATTTTTTTTTAATATTGACATTGTACTGCACATGATCGATATCATCGATGCTGGATGCTTTTCTGTTCGATCATTTTGGGGGTTGTGTATTTTTCGTTCAATACTTTTTTTGTTTTTGACCTTTCAATATTTTGATTCAAATGCCTCTGATGAGAGGTTATTCCTTGAAATATGTATATACATATATTACAGCCTAACCAAATTACCCGGTCTAAACCGAATTATGTATTATAATACAATACATATATTCATCATCCTTTTTCATGCATTGATGTTTTTCTGCACATGGTTTAATACAATTTACCAAAATTTATTGTTTTGTTATTTAGTTATTGAGTGACATGGTTGACTTTTGAAGTCAAGCATGATAAATAGATCAACTTTTGAATGTGGGTACATATGATAAAGCCATTTCCCATATGTACCTTATGCATGTAATGATCGCGTGTCGACCGTCATTGATACAGGGAAGAAAGACTTTGCCAAAAATGTAAATTATTAGATGATGAGATCCACTTTTTATTACACTGTAATATTAATTCAAACTTAAGAAAAGAATATTTTGAGTTTCTTTCTTTAAATAGCTTTTTTAAAGACCTAAACATCAGTGAAAAAATTATATACATATTAAACCCATCAACACCAACAGAGGTAAATAAATAAGGATCCTTTATTAAAAAGTCTATAGAACTGAGGACAGGGGAACCTTAAACATTTGCTTCATAATGTATATATATATTTTTTCAACTTGTTACATGTGTATTTGTATGTATGTCTGTTTATGTCTATGTTATACTGTCACAAACTGTATATATATATGACAATAAAGATTGAATTGAATTGAATTGATACTATTTTAAAAACAGTAATATAAATAATAAAAGTAGTAATTTTTTTTAGCGGAAAATGTCTTAATTTTTTAACGTTTTCTTTGCAGAGAAATTATATTGAGAAAAAAATCGAATCATTCAACGTATAACATAGGGGAGATAACCGATATTTATCATTAAAGACAACAATGTTTGTCTCCCCTAAATGGACACACCACTTAGTGTTTAAGTAATTTTCATGAAAACGTGGTGATATGTACAATGATATGTTATACTTTTTTCGAAAGATAAATGATTAATAGTTCGTCGAAGCTTAGCCCGAAGAGCCACAAACGATTTAAAAAGAAATAGTTTGAGGTTAAAGACGGAAATTGTGATATTTCACCATGTATTCGAAAAATTTTGTGTGTTCCTTTAAAATGAAAATTTTCTCTTGCTGGTAGTATTGTTGAACACACTTAAGTCTTTAAAAAAATCTTAAAACATTCATTTTAAAAGAGGTCGAAGATTGTTTTTAGCAAAGATTTCCTTATATTATTGTATACTGTAATTTACCAACGCTATATTACAAAACACAATAATATAAAAAATTACAAAATATTGTAATTTAAGCCTTATATTATTCCCTGCAATAATATTATCATTTGTTGTAATATTACGTGCCGTAGTAATATTACAACAAATAGTAAGTGCCTGGACTGTCCAATAACCAGGTCAAACAATCTGCGTAAAAATGGTCTACCAGGCAGAATTACTTGACACGCAAAATTTAATAACCCTAGTAGGGACTGCAATTCACGTAAAGTAACCCTTTTTTTCTTCAAAAACCTGTCAATCAAAGCCAAACATTTATCAATTTTATCTTTTGGAAGTTGAACCAATTGGGACATTGTATCAATTTCTATCCCCAAAAATTGCAGTGTTCTGCTAGGGCCTTCAGTCTTCTCGTTAGAGATTGGAACCCCTATATTTTCACAAATTCTCAAAAATGTAAAAAGGGAATCCTTACACTCCTTTTCTGTTCTACATACAAACAGAAAGTCATCTAAAACATGGTATACCAAAGTATTTGTTAGGTAGTTCTTTACTGCCCACTCTAAAGCTGTACTAAATGCTTCAAATATTTTACAGGATGATGAACACCCCATTGCCAAACATCTATCATAGTAAAATTGTCCCGCCCAGTAAATTCCAAATAAATGGTATTCCTTGGGTTTTAAAGGAATAATCCTAAAAGCTGATGCAATATCACTTTTAGCCATATATGCAGAAGTCCCCATTGTCTTTATACCCCTTACCGCGTCTTCCAGTCTCGTGTACTGTACCGTCGAAAATTCAACCCCGATATGATCATTGACTGACAACCCTTTTGGAAAAGATAAATGTTGGATCAATCTGAATGAATTTGGTTGTTTCTTCTGACACAAACCTATCGGTGATGTGTGTAAGTTAGTAAAAGGAGGACGTTTAAACGGTCCTTCAATACGACCTAGTTTTAGCTCTTTTTGCAATTTTTTCTCAACCTCTTCAGGTTTTTCTAAAGCTGATCTTAAGTTGCGATAACTCAGGATAGATTCAAAATTCCTACACTGAACGGAAAACCCCTTAATGAAACCATCAATCAAATAATTTGTTAAATCAACATCATAGCCAAGTAAATAGAAATAGAGAATATCGGGGTCAACTGGCGTTGGAAGACTATGGTCTACTCCCTCGAAATTGGGGGCGAAAAAAACGCCCATTCTGAGGTGGAAGCATAGGCCCGAAGTGAGGATTTAGATCTGTATGTGATCTATATTCACCTGAACTGGGAATTCTTGGGGTATTAAATCTATTTACTTGTGGAATAGCATTCATGCTTGTCTGATTTGACGATTGACAGGGATAAACAGAGGGATGAAACATACCACACTTAAAACACCTGTTATTGTATCTGCAAGGGTATCTGCATGTGTTTCCCGCGTGATATTTTTGACAATAACCATTAGAAACTAAATTTTGCGACTGCATTGATTGCTTAGGTGACTGAATTTGATCTAATCTAGCATCAAGCCATAATGCCTGATGGTTATCATTCCAATGCAAGCCAAGAGGCTTCTTTAACTTTCTAAACTGTTCATCGTTATAACGCCAGTTTCCCCCTTTTTTCTCGAGCCTTCTTACTGTTTCGACATACATTAATAAAGCTTCGCTTTCATTGGGATACCTTTGTAAATATATCGCCGAAAAAATAAAGAATGCCGAAAGCCACTGATCAAGATTTAGGATCTTTTTTGTACCCTCTTCCTTAAACCCCAACTTTTGCCCATTTTTTCCCATCCCAGTTAACACAAGCTTAAACTCTTTTTCATCAGCCTGAATTCCTTGCAAGTCTACATATTCCCCAGACCAAATTTGATTTTTTATCTTATCAGGCACCTGGGCTGACAATGGAACATTATGATGTATAAAATTATTGACATTACCATTAGAGTCATTTAAAATGTCTGCTCTGGAAGTCATATCCATCTCCAATCCTGGTACAATCATAGACTGTGTATTAGTACTGCTATTAATGTCACTGTGATGAATGTTTGCACTCAATGGGACATTGTTATTTCCTACGGAAATATCTCTTGAATTAAAATTCCACGGAATATGTGTAGTTCCAACTCTATTCGCGTTGCTGGTAGTTAGCATGTTGACGTTGGTGCTATTGTTTATGTTCATTTGTGGTTGATCAAAGACGGCGGCTGATTGTTGAGGGCTCATACTTGATGTTAATGTTTGTATGTTTCCCGAAACTGAATAAATCGGTACTGTTTCCGATGTCGACGTCGCTTTTGTGCCTTTACTGACTGTTAATTGTTCCAACACAGTTTTCTTGAAACTTTGAAAACTTTCAGAAAGTTCTCTCAAGGCACCGACAATACCATCTCCAGATGCACTTTGTCTTGGTGTTTCTGAGGAATCTTCCGTGGCCCTCTGATTATCACTCTGACTTGATGTTTCGGCAATATCCCCCGTGGCCCTTCGATTAATGCCGGCTCTTCTTTCCGTTATCCTCTTCGATCTTCGCTCCCGAGTTACTCGGGAGCCAGGCATCCTGAAATTACAATAAAACGGCAGAGTCTTTTTCTTGACCGGAATCCCTTATTTTGCAATTATAATGAGAAACATGCAAATCCCGTACCATCCAAATCTTCAATTAATAATAATATAATTGGAACATGCAATATCATTTTCTTTAAATAGTGCCAACCACAGACAAACTGCGGCGACTAAGATAAATAAATAATCATGTAACGTAAATCTGGTATGTAACCAATATGACTATGATACATTAAAAGTATAGAATATGTACAAATAAAATATGATTAATTTAAAATATGACTTATGTAAAGAATACAATAATAACCATCAAATATATGGTAACAAATAACGCTTTTAAAAGTGTCCACTGGCACAACATATAATAAAACCTCTTAGACTTCGATAAAACTTATCGAATCCAGCCACATTCAAATGAACACCATCAATCCCCAATATTTCTTTCATTGGCGATTGCAAACCTTTATGTTTCCAAAATATAAAATCACCGATACTAACATGCATGTGTTCTAAAATAGCATTTAGACATGCCACCTTATAGTTGTAGACTTCGACACTCATCAATCCCCTTAAACTATATCTATAAAAATTCAAACCAACTGCTACAACATTAACTTTTAATTTCCGGACAAATTTTAAAATATCATTTGCAACTTGAACAGCCGGAATCTTTTTATTAGTAAGATCGTTTCCCCCAATTTGAATAAAGACAGCATCAGGATTAAAATCCCAAATTTCAGGCATTAAAGAATACATGTCATTTATTTTACCGCCACTTATACCCATTATTCTTATATTATGCTGTGGCAAACCAAAATTATAAGACTTTCGACCAAAATGTCGAATATGAGAACTACCAATAATAAAAATCCTCATGATTATCAATTAAACAATTAATTCTCACCTTATATTATTGAAAATAAATCCACAAAATAAAATTATCCGCTATCTTATAAAATTATTAACAAAATTTATAATTATGTGAAACAGTTCTTTATTAACAAAAATATTATGAATGTTCAACATCTAATACAAAACATGTTAAGCACTTGCATTATTTTCATTGGTCAAAACGTCATTGGTTAGCAGACCGATTATCAGATGCATGAATATTCATGAAGCCGTACAAAATTCCACAAAATAATTTATGCAATAAATTTGTATTTATCATCCTTGTGGTATACAACCAAATCACTAATATAAATATAATGATTTAACTGTTTTTTATAGGTTTTGGCTTCCATCTTGCCAACCAACTGGCAGACAATGGATTTTCTGTCTTTGCTACTGTCTGGAAAGCCAATTGTCCCGGGGCAGAAAAACTGAGAAAACGAAAGTTACATAACCTGCATGTTATTCAAATGGACGTCACTAAATCTGATGACGTTTATGCTGCAGTTTCATTCGTAAATAACAAAACAAAAGGCAAAGGTAAAAGTTTATGTATATAAATATCTGTTAAATTCGAATGATTCCATAAAACAAGGTATGATAAGAGCCCAGTTTGACCACCAAATTTCAACATTATTAAAATTTGCTTGCATATGCAATATTAATTTTACATTAGTAATAAGCTATATCAGCATGATTTTGTTTAAAGCTGTCCATTTTGACTTTAGAATTAAAACCCAAGGTGGCTTAAGATTTGCGATGTGATGAAAAAGTGTTAAAACCTGCAATTTGTGATTGATTTTTTGCAAATTAAACTATGAGGCACAAAGACTTAGATAATGTTGACTGCGGAAGCTGATGGTTGTTATGTTGTTTTGTTTAAATACCAGAAGGGCAAAGACAAAATAAGCGACCACAAACGACAACAACACGAAGAAACAGACACACAAACGCGTCCAAACATCAATCAGCAACAAAAATTCGTAACGGTTAAAAACCGACAAAGAACTAAAAAGCGCCCAGTAGCCCGACAACAAGCCGAAGTGGTTTGCTTACAGAGAGACGTGGGTGTGCGGCTAAGCCTGTTAACAAACCATGAAGGTGCACCTTGTTGGCGAAAACACCACGTTCCTCATGCGTGAACAAGATCACTGCTGCAAGTTTATGTAAGACAATGGCTAATTTTCCCGACTTTACACATCCCATCTTTTTTCCAGTTGCTGTCAAAATGGAAACGATTGGCATTGTTACCATCTCTCATCCTTTCATGTTCATTTTAACACCATTTTTCATGTGTGATATATTCGCACTTCTTTGGAGTAAAGAAATAACTAATCTAACCTAACTATTGTAACATTAACAGGTTTGTGGGGTCTGGTGAACAATGCAGGTTTCAACATTTATGGAGACGTAGAAATTGTTACTATGGATCATTATAGAGCTGTGGCTGATGTCAACTTATATGGAATGATATCAGTAATACAAGCTTTTCTGCCGCAACTAAGAAAGTCCAAAGGTATGTGGGATATTCATCAATTCATTATTTTTATTTTAAAAACCACAGCTAAATGTTTCCACATTTCATCCCTAATACAATCATGTAAGATTCCTTTTTCAATCATTGTAATTTTCAACTTCAACGAAAGTTAGGATTTCCATGACAAAGGTGTTGATTTCTTTGTATAAATTGGATAAAAGGAGGGAAGGGCAAAATCAGTTGAAACCAAGGCAAACCTAAATACAAAAAAAGCAAACTACATAAAATTAATAAATCACAAATTGCAATTCGTAAACATAATGTTGTAATGTGTCCCCGGAAGATTAAAAGGTCCATGTTTACCTATATATTGGAACTCACCGGTTGCATTGCCAACGACAAATTGTGTAGGCCAAATTTGACAAAGAACAAAATTACTAAAACTCATGACCAAATAAAATACAAGTCAAATAATTTTAATGACGTTCAGAAAAGGTAACCTGTACTGTAGACAACCATGATGAGGGACTCGGTTAATAAGTTATGTTAATATAAATCTTCGTCTCTATTCTGTCTTTGTCTACAGGTCGAATTGTTAATGTTTCTAGTGTGATGGGACGTCTAAGTTTACCTGGTTATTCTAACTATCAAATCTCTAAGCACGGTATAGAGACGCTGAGCGACTGTCTCAGGTTAGAAATGCAGAAGTTTGGTGTCGGTGTGTTTATCATTGAACCAGGGATTTTTGACGGTGCCACAGCTTGTAAAAGTCCTGAAACGGTACTTAAGCTTTTTGTAAATAATTTACCGATTCGTTTTCGAATAACTACAAGGGACACTCGTGGTTAAACTCACTATATACCTCTATCAATTATGGGTTCCTTCAATATATCCTCCATAGAACTATATAGAACTAGAGATTAAAGAAACCACCGAATCCACTTGCTTTACATCATTCTTTGATCTACATCTCGAATTTGACCCGGTGGTCATTTCAGTACAAAATATTACGATAAAAGAGACGCTTTTAAAAAAATTTGAAATTATTAAAACATACCATCATATATCATCTGCATACGGTGTCTCTATTTCACAACTAATTCGATATGCAAGGACGTGTACAATTTTTTCAGATTTTTGTCTCGCCTGTGTAGCAGAGCGGGACATAGGTGTTACTTTACCGGCGGCGGCGGCGTTAACTTTTTGGAAAAGTTTTATGAGCACCTCCGTATCTCAAGAACTATAGGTCCTGGGTTGATGAAACTTGGTATGCATATGCCCCAGTAGTAGCTTAGCACAGTTGCATCCCCATCTTTTGACCTTGACCTTGATTTTCCGGTTGAGTGACTTGGACAATTTTCAATACATATAATAGCAGAAAAAAAATTTGCGAGCACCTCCATATCTCAAGAACTATAGGTCCTAGGTTGATGAAACTTGGTATGCATATGCCCCAGTAGTAGCTTAGCTCAGTTGCATCCCCATCTTTTGACCTTGACCTTGATTTTTCGGTTCAGTGACTTTGACAATTTTTAATACATATAATAGTAGTTGAAAAGTTTTGTGAGCACCTCCATATCTCAAGAACTATAGGTCATAGGTCGATGAAACTTGGTATGCATATGCCCCAGTAGTAGCTTACCACAGTTGCATCCCCATCTTTTGACCTTGACCTTGATTTTTTGGTTGAGTGACTTTAACAATTTTCAATACATATAATAGCAATGGAAAAGTTTTGCGAGCACCTCCATATCTCAAGAACTATAGGTCTTAGGTTGATGAAACTTGGTATAAATATGCCCCAGTAGTAGCTTAGCACAGTTGCATCCCCATCTTTCGACCTTGACCTTGATTTTCCGGTTGAGTGACTTTGATTATTTTTATTGCACATATTTGCAATGTTTAAGTTCTTTAAACATCTTTTGATCTCAGAAACTGAAAATCCATGTAAATTCAAAATATAGTGGAAGTAAGAAAGAATAATTGTTTCTGATGGTGCCGACAGGCGAGACATACTTTAGTGTTAACTCTTGTTTTTATCCAACACCGCTTTCTCCGTAATCGACTATTAGACCAAGGTTTAATATAAGAAAATACGTCTCATACGGTCTTTAAAGACATAGAACCTATCATTTCGGCAATTTTTGAAAAATAATGAAATTCACACTATTTGAAGAATACATTGTAAAACCTTTGAAGAAACTGTTAAATTTTTAAAAAACCTGCCAGAAAGTATTCTTTTCGACGGAAAACTTAAGAAAAAAACGCAGTGTCAAAAAAGAGGACAAACTAATTATAGAATGTAAACACTTGCGGGTACCGGTAAACTGAGAAACAAAAATTAACCAAACGAAACGGAGCGGAAGAAAAACGATATCGATAAAGATGGAAACGTAAACAGTAAAATAAGCAACCGAAATCTATAAAGAAAGAAAACGAAAACGGGCAAAACTGGTAAAAAAAGAAAACTGAATCGATTTTAGCCGACACCAGTCGTTTTTCTTAATATACCGATTTCGTTTTCTCTTCGCCTCGTTTGGTTACATTTCGTTTCTCAGTTTAACAGTACCCAGTTTACCAAAAGTAAATATTTATGCTGGACAATACTTAATCAATGCGAATGGTTAAAAGAAGATTATTTTATAGAAAACTGCAAAACATTGAGTTTTTATGTTGGTAAAGGTAAGTTTTAGATAGTATATTTTCAATATATGTCCTTTTTATTCAATGTAAAAAATTGCGAAATTGATAGGTTCTATGTCTTTAAAAAATCTTTCTTCGTTATCAGACGCTGGTGGAAAAATTCAATATCATGTTAGACGAAATGGTTAGTTCTTGCTCTGATTAGTTTTTGACTGGTTGATGTACTGAGATGATCACCTTAGCATCCCTGATATGTCATCACAAACCTGTTGTGTTTTGTATAACTACCGGACCCAAAGATCGCAATGGAAGCGGGAAGTTTGGCGCGCCTTAAAACCTGGTTTAACCCACCATTTCTTTTGAAATGCCTGTACCAAGTCAGGACCATTGCAATCTTTAATTTTTCCGTTATGTCTTCCTTTTTTGTCTCGTCTAATGGACATTTGAGATTGATTCTACAAGTTCGGTAATTTTGTTATTACCTTTCTTTATCCAACTGCGGCTTGTCGCCACATATAATAACCATTTATCGTCTTAATTACACCCTAGGAGATCAAGACTATCAGGATTAAAAAGCAAATAATTGAAACCAGCAACCGGTGCTGATTGTATATTAGTCGATCTAAAGATCAAGGCGTTCAAATGATTGTAAAGATATCAAGACTAAATTATGTTTAACATGATTGTTCGAACTGTCTTCTTATGTTGGTGCTGATTCAATTGTCACTCGACACAAGCTTAGATACCAAATTGATTAGGTATCCCATGATGGCCATTTATCAAAAATTATGATTACATGTACAAATACCAACAAGAGGCTCCAAGGAGCCTGATTCGCTCACCTGAACTACACGGACACATATATTTTGTAGATATTATTGTGCATAACCATATGCGATTTAAATTTCTCAAATATCTTGGTTAGTTTTCAAGATATTGGGCTTAATAAGTGAAAAATTTGGCAAAAAGGGCAATAACTCCCAAATTAGCAGTCAGATCTTTTCCAAAATTTCAGCACAGGTAGATCTTAATATGCTGAACTTTTTTTATTCTTGCACAATTTTAATATCTGAAACCATTTTTGAGTTATTAGCAAAAAAATGCAATTTACCCCTATGTTCTATTTTTAGCCATGGCGGCCATGTTTTTTGACGAATCAAAAATCTGAACAATACAGTTGTAGCATATAAGTTACAAAAATCCGAACGATAGTTTTGTACACATAGTGCCATTAGACAACTGTATAAAGTTTGGTTGCAATTGGACTTGTGGTGTCGGACAAGTTAACGTTTGAAAAATTGTTTACAGACGCCGACGACGACGACGACGGACGCCAAGTGATGGCATAAGCTCACATGGCCTTTGGCCAAGTGAGCTAAAAAGCGGGTATAAACGTTTAATTTGGATATGTTATATATCGTTAACCTCTCATTAGTAGCATTGAAATCAAAACATTGGAAGGTAAAATTCCAAACTGTTGAAAACGAATAGTACTCAAAACCAAAACGTTCGAAAAATGAAGCCAAATCCAGCACCGAGGATATCGACCATGTGCATTAAAAGAAAATAAACCTGATGTTTTAAACAAATTTGAATTTAAAAATCGATAATTTCAGCGACAAAAATATTAGAAATTCTATGGTAAATCGTGTCAAACCCTACTAATTTTAATTTCAGTTTCAGAGGATAAAGTCAGATTGTGAGAATATGTGGACCAGAGCCTCCGAGGAGGTCAAAGCAGTCTACGGACAGGATTATTTCTATTTACAATACGAACAGATGAAAAAGGAAGGTGTTGCTGGAACCTCTTCGACGCCTAAACCGGTTCTTGATTCCATAGAAGATGCATTATTGAATATAAAACCAAAACCTAGATACGTCGTCGATGGCCGTATGATTGACCAATATGCAGTGAGTTTCTTTTATTTTTTAATTTCAATATTTTAACTCCGTCACATGTAAACGCTTTTGTTCTTTTAACATAATGATCACGAACATTTGCGGTAACTTTTGACGAAAAATGTAATCCAGTTGGAAATAGACGATAAAGAGATGTGGAATAATTGTACGCAACACAACCAACATTAAAGAAACGGCAATTTAAAAAGTCACAATGGAATACAGCCAGCAGTCTTCAACATGACCAGAGGTCACTGCTCGCTGTCTTGCATTGGCCCAAGACTGAAAATACAATACATAAGATTCAAACAAATCCCTAGATTATCAACGAAAGATAGAAAAAAAAACAGATAGTTGACAGGGACAAACAAAAGCTTTGACAAGGATTCCTGGCTAAGGACAGGCACATATAAAATATGGCGGGGTTGAACTATTTTTTTTGGGCCCAATCATCCCCCTATTGTTAATCTTGCACAAAGCACAAAAAATAACAAACTTTAAAAATCAAAATAAAAGTTCAATTCACCAAGAGAGAACCTGAGACAAGAGTACTATACGAGAACATCGAGTCGTAAAGGAACTCTTGCAGTTACTGACAGCTAGCTAAGAAGCATTTATCGACTGATGTAAAAAAATCAAACATATCGATTTTAAATCCAACATAACACTTCAAACAAGTAATGATTTGGTATTATATCATCACACAAAACCGACAATAGTCAAAAGGTAAGAGATTTACGTTTTAGAGTTACTATCAAATTATCAATATTTCTACCAAAAACACAAAATTTAAAGATTTTACTATAACTTCCAACTTGTATCCTTTCTTTAATAAGTTTTAAGCAAAATTACCATGTCAAGAGGATTGTTTTTGAATTAACGTGCCTTATAAACTACATTTTCATAAAATTCCGGATGTGATATTTCTTTTACAATAAAAAAGGACGTGTACAGGTATTTTTTTTCAATAAGATAAGGAAGTACGATATAAATGACGTAACAAATATGCACTTACTAAAGAAACGATTAAAACATAGTAAATATATCCGTAACAGTACCTGATAACCATAGGCTTGAAATAACCCTTGAATATATCAATTTTCGGTTTAATGCCAAAATTTACTTTTTTCAATAAGATACCCATATTTAATTACGAATTTAGTAAATGATTTGACTAATTTGTGGTATCGATAACCTTCATTTAGTAATTTTTCTGTAATGAAACGGTTTTTGTCATTAAAATCAGAAACACCACTGCAAATTCGAGTCACTATATTGATAAGATGCATCAGTCTTCCATTGATTCCCGTGATAATTTTAAGAACATTGGCATTACATTCCTGACATTGTTACCTTGATGGTCAACAGCAAGACGGTTAACAGCGAGCACTGGTCATGTGCATATTGATGACTGCTGGTCGTAATCATTGCTTATTAACAATTTCATCATTATTTGTTCTATATTTTATCAAAATGTTATATATAGTGGTATAGATAACAACAAAAGTTGGAATGTTCAAAAAGTCTTATCAAAATTTAACAATGATCAAATGATTGTAGATACTGGCAGGAATCAGCTGTCTTTTACCTGAGTTTGTGACTGACTTAATCTGGAGCTGGACCACAAAGTGTTACTGGTCTCCAAGGGAACAGTCATCAGCTATCTAGTCAAAAAGACAGATATCTCTTATTCATTTTAAAAACATTACAAAAAATAAACAAAGGTTTATACAAAAACCAAGCATTGTATTAAACGCAATGAGCTATATGCTTATAACCCCCCCCCCAAAAAAAATGATACTAAAAATCTTCAAATGTTGATAATACTGTTCAAATGCAAAATTATGGGGTATAGGTTTTCTTGAAATTATAAATGTCATTCTTATTTCAAGAACAGATTCATTCAATTTGAGTATATGTAAATGATATTCTTAAGTTTGTAATTCTCTACTGGTGTATTAGGAGTTGGATACACATGTACTTGTTATTTTGATTTTAAAAATAAATAAATTTAATCATTTTATTGATGTATATGATATAAATAGGCTGACATGAACTAATATGGTACCTTAAACAAGTAAGAGTATAAACATGATATGTGAATGTACAAAATGAATATACATGTATGCCATATTATATATCGATAAAATATTTGTATTGCCTATTGCTATGTTTACAAACATACCTTCTTCTTATAATTATACATGGATTAATTAATATACCTGTATTCTATAAAAACCTTCATGACCAATTTAAAAAAAAAAACAAAAAAAAACAATCTTTTGGTAGTTATACATTATAGTTAATTAGTGAATAAAGAAAGATAACTCTTTTTCTTTTTAATTAAAGCAAACAGATAAATATAAATTATATATTATACATGTAATTCTGTACTTGAAGAATTCTTATAAAAAAGAGATATTGTTAATTATAGAAACATATCTTATTTGGTTTTCTTGATCATGAAGGTGCTGAATTTATGTTTATTACATGTTTATATGTTCATGATTCATATTTTGTTATGTCATTTAAATCCATGTGTTGAATGTTTATAATTCTATTCATTGTGTTATAAGGGTTAATGGTTTATATTAATTTTTTTCAATATACTACTATGAGTGTTGTTAGAAAACAATATATAAAACATAAAATACACATTTCAAGCTGGAATATCAATGGCTACAAACACAAGGGTTTTAACAAGTACAGTGACCCAAGGTTTCTAAAAGATATTGTAAATAAAGATATAATTTGTTTAAGTGAAACTCATTGTTCTTTAAATGATTCACTGACACTACCAGGATTTAAATCGATTCACCTTAATAGACCAAAATCAAAGAAAACAAATAAAATTTCAGGTGGCCTGTCAATTTTTATTCGCAGTGAACTAAAAATAGGGGTAAAATTTTTAGAACATAAAACAAACGACTATATATGGCTTAAGTTAGATAAGGAATTTTTTGGCCTTAGACAGGATTTATTTATATGTTTTATTTATAATCCTCCAGCTGCATCTTCATATACACATTCTCTTGATGAAAATTTATTTGAATGCATAGAAAGTGACATAAGAAAATACTCTTTAACAGGAAATATTTTATTAGCTGGAGATATGAATGCCAGGACAGGAAATGGGGAGTTAGATTTCATAGAATTTGATTCAAATGATACAAATATAACTGATGAAGAATATGTTCCTGATAATAATATCCCTATAAGATTTAGTAAAGACAATGTCATCTCTAGTAGAGGCAAAGAATTAAATGAACTTTGTATTTACTCTGGTTTAAGAATTTTAAACGGTAGAACTTTGGGTGACTTCTCTGGTCAAATGACCTGTCATACCCCAAATGGGAGTAGTGTTGTAGACTATATTATTGCTTCTGAACAACTTCTGTCAAAAATATCTTTTTTTAGAGTTCATAAGCTAAATGGGGATTTATCTGACCATTGTCAGGTATCCACAATGATAAATGTAAATGTAAAACTCAATAATGATAATGAAAAACTAATGAAGCTACCATCTCAATATATATGGAATGATAATTCAGCTCAACTTTTTGAAGAGGCACTAAACTCACCTGAAATAAAGTATAAAATTGATGAACTTAATGATAAAGACTATTCTGATAACACTGAGTTGATGGTCAGTGACCTGAATTCGATTTATAAAGAAGCAGCTGAAAAGTCCTTAAAAAGGAAAATAAGCAATAATAATAAACTTAATAGGAATAAAAAAGTAAATAAACAACCTCAATGGTACAATTTGAATTTATCTAATATGAAAAAAAAGTTAAATGAAAAGGCATCATTATTAGAAAAGTTTCCAAGGGACCCAGTTATAAGAGGCTCCTTTTTTAGTTTTCTCAAAGTATACAGAAAAACAAGAAAAAGAGTCAGAAGAGAACACTACAAAAATATAATAGAACAACTTGACTCTCTTCATGAAAATAATCCACAAAAATATTGGTCTCTTTTACGTAGTCTTTCTGAGCATAAAAACTCTTTAGATGGATCAGAAATTAATGCTGAACTTTGGAAAAAATATTTCCAAGATCTCAACAGAGAGCCTTTAAACCCTCCTTTTGACATTGATAACTTACTTAATAATCTAGAAAAAGATAATATATTTACAGAACTAGACGCAACCATTAAAAATTCTGAAATTTCTAAAGCTATAAGCTCATTAAAAAATAAAAAGTCATGTGGTTTTGATCTCATTTCTAATGAAATGATTAAAAACAGCCAAACCATTCTTCTAAATTCATTAAATAAAACATTCAATACCATTCTTAGCACAAGTAAATATCCAAAAATATGGTCAAGAGGATATATTGTTCCCATATTTAAAAGTGGAAGCAAAGATGATCCCTCAAATTACAGAGGAATCACTGTAGTTAGTAATCTTGGTAAATTGTTTGCAAAAATACTAAATAATAGATTAGAAAACTTTATGATATCTAGAAATATGATAAAGAAAGAACAAATAGGATTTTGTAAAGGTAAAAGAACTGTAGATCATATTTTTGTATTAAAAACCCTTATTGATAAATATACACAAGGAGAGAACAAACAGCTCTTTTCTTGCTTTGTAGATCTCAGAAAAGCCTTTGACACAGTCTGGCATAAAGGTTTATTTTATAAATTAAAAAAGATAGGAACAAGTGACCTTTTCTATAATATTATAAAGCAAATGTATGGTAATACTGAGCTATCAGTCAAAATAGACAAAAATAACGTTACTGACAGCTTCCAATCTAATATTGGAGTCAGACAAGGCGATAACTTGAGCCCCAACCTCTTTAAAATTTTCATAAATGACTTGCCAGAAATTTTTGAAACAGAATGTGATCCTGTTAATCTTAACAATATTAATTTAAACTGCTTACTCTATGCAGATGACCTTGTATTGGTATCAAAAACTGCAGAGGGGCTCCAAAACTCTATTAACAAATTAAATACCTATTGTAAGACATGGGGCCTAGAAGTAAATATCAAAAAGACAAAAACTATAGTTTTTAATAAAAGTGGGAAGACCGTTAAAAACACATTCTATTTAAACAATAACCCCATTGAAAAGGGTAGGACATACAAGTATTTAGGACTCAATTTTTCAACCTGTGGATCCTTCACAGAAGCCAAGACTGACCTATACAACAGAGGTCTTAAAGCGCTCTATAAAATGACAAAATATTTTGAATCTAAGAGACCAAGCATAAAAACAATTATGCACTTATTTGATCACACTGTGAAACCAATTTTGTTATATGGTAGTGAGATATGGGGAAGTTTTATTGGTAATAAACTAAAAGAAGGTGATTATTGTTTTATTTCTAAAATATTTAATAACTTAAAACAGGAACATGTTCATTTAAAATTTTGCAAATATTTATTAGGGGTTGGAAAAAGGTCCACATCTTCAGCAGTGATGGGAGAATTGGGAAGGTATCCACTTTACACCAATATATTTACTTATATGTTTAAATACTTGCAACGTCTATGCTCTTCTAATGACATTTTACTAAAAAATGCATATGAAGAGTCAATAAATTTAGACAATGCAGGTAAAAACAGTTGGTACAGTTGTATGAACTCTATCATGAAATACTTAAATATTAATCTTAATATGTGCATTACTTCCAAGAGTAACATAAAATTATTAATTATTAACAAAGTAAAAACTATTTACAACAAAATCTGGAAAGACGATATATTCAATGATAATAAGAGTAGTTCTGGAAATAAATTGAGAACCTACAGATTATTTAAAAATATTTTCTCTTATGAACCATATTTAGACTACTTTGCTGAAGACAAAAGAAAACTATTTACAAAGTTCAGAATAAGTGCACACAGGTTAGAGATAGAAACAGGAAGATATAAAAATATCCCTGCAGAGAATAGAATTTGTGGGTTGTGTGATGCTGGAGTGGGAGATGAAATTCATTTTCTTCTCCAGTGTCCAAAACTTAGCAAAGAAAGATCTAAATTTCTACAGGAAATAAATAATATTAATAATAACTTTTGTAGATTGGATACCACTTCCCAATTCATCTGGCTATTCTCTTCTGAAGACCAAATAATTTTAAATAAACTTATTGATTTCTTACAATTAATTAACACTGAAAGAAATAAAATTCTTGACGCATGAATATTATTTAAATACACATACTATGTACCTTTTAAAGTACCAACTTGGGTCACTGTGCTAATTAAAATATTTTTCCCTTTTACTCTATACATTGATAATTCTCATTTTCATATGTTTTCACTCCCTTTGTTAATCTTAATTTTATCAATATATTGTACAATCATTCCTTATTTTATTTTAAGTTGTAGCAGCTCTACATGGGCGTCATAATTGACATAATAAAATTATTCTATTCTATTCTATTCTATTCTATTTCGAATACCCGTGAATGTGAGCACTGCTGGTGGAGTTTTAATTCTCCGAGGTTAGCCTGCTCCGGCACCAACACTTTTGTGTTGGAGAACACACCAAAGCTTGAGAATATCCGTTTAAATTTCAAAATTGTCTTTAAGGTTGTTCTTACCCCAGACATAGGTCAATCATCTTAGTAATAATTTGGTATCCCAGTTTGGTAATTTTGAATTTATTGTTCTATGCTCTTCATAATCATATAGTGTTTGGCATTTTCAATATTTTTGGTAGAGCGCCTCTGATGAGTCTTGAATGGACGAAACGCGTGTCAGGCATAGCAAAATTTATTGTCTGGTACTTTGTTGTCATTTTTATTTCCACCATTTGATCAGAACAGAGACATTCCCTGACGCATCTAACAGCAAACAGTTATTACTTGTGCCTTCAAAAAGGGCTCTAGAATCAAGGTTTGTGAATGGAGTAGCCGAGGCTGTTGTTCTAAATCCCTTGTCTTTAAGTTCTTGGATCATATATTTTGGATCCTGAAACCTAACTGGATTGAAAATCAAATCACCATACGTTGTTGTATACATGTCGTTTACACTGTTTGAGAAACCGTGAGCTAAAATTTCGTCAGCATACTTTTAAACTTTCTCTTGATTGATGTTTATTTTGTACTTCGTCCATGTACTTCTCATCATTCGAAAGCTTGGTATCCAATTTGGCATAACATTACTCTCAGATGACAATCGTAGTCTCATTGACTGATGACGTAGGCGGAAGTTCATGTTACTCATTCTCATTATTTTAATATCCATGCTAGGGAACGGACGTGTCGAGTGCGACACGTCATACTGTAAGTATTCCATTTTATTTGCCTTGGTGGCTATGCATTTATATTTTATAGGCCTAGGTGGCCATGTACTGATAATTTATAGGCCTAGGTGGCCATGCACTGATAATTTTAAGGCCTAGGTGGCCATGCACTGATAATTTATAGGCCTAGGTGGCCATGCACTTTAAGGCCTAGGTGGCCATGATATAGACCTAGGTGGTCATGCACATATAGGCCTAGGTGGCCATGAACATATAGACCTAGGTGGTCAAGCACATATTGGCCTAGGTGGCTATGAAAAGATATTTCATGAAATATATATTGAGTCACATGTGTGCACGTTTGTTGCGTAGAGAAAAGCTTACATGTAGAACATGTATAACTTTAAAGAAAATATATGCCAACAAATTTTAAGCAAGCATATGAATAATAGATAAATGCTTATTTGTGAACATAATGTCATTGTGTATTTTCTATTTCAAGGACATATAACCTTGTTGTATTGAATGAAGTTCACGTGTCGTTTTATTGAGGACTGTTTTGATTTGGTTGAGTAAATTTAAATATACACCGAACATGTGCTTGATTATTAGTTGAAATTTACAAGTATTTATTTTGATTTCAGAGATGTATAAAGTGTTATAAAAGAAGAGGATTACTTTCTGTGGAAATACTGGAATTCAAATATATGATTGAGGTTAGTTAGTGCGTTTTATCCAACGAAATATTTATAATATTCAAATTATCTGATCTTTGCATTGTTTTTTAAAGATATCCGTAGTGTTAATGCATAATAAGCTTGTTCTGTTGGCCAATACATGTAGCAGTTTAGTCTTGTAAGTCCCGTCATGTAATTTCTTTTCGAAAACTGTTTCGTTAGTTGCTTAACATTATTATCAGAATTCATTAAGAAAAGAAGTAATAGTTATACAACGGACATATTTAATTATATAACATGTTTAATACCGGTATATGAAATATCTTAATAGGCTAAGCTTGTTAACAGTATATAGTATTGTTCCTTTCAGAGTAACATAAGGTACGGAATGGTAGTGATCCCGTTACTCTGGAAAAGCATTAACCCAGAGATGGAAGACAGAAATGAAAGCCAAATTAGACAATGTGAATGATATAGCAATCTATTATAACAATAGACTTAAGGGATCGTTATTTCATGTTAAACGAATGTTCAAGGCAAATAAAATGAGATAATTAAAATGTGTACTTTGTTGACATGTTAAATGTTTTATACAAATTGCCCTAATTCTTGTTTGGTATTGCTTTCTTTGTGAATTTCCTTTCGTTAGCAATTCAAGGGACACTGATGCCCTAGTGGGTTCGCTCACGTGAGTTGCATACGAGGGGATTTTCTCCTTTAGGTGTTACCAAATTGGTATATACTAGTATATGAATTAAACTGGTAAATATGATTTTTATTCCATTTATTTTGCTTTAATGTTATAGTTACACACCGATATGATTTTCATCTAACTATATAATAATAGGGAATCTCAGGAACTTGTTTACACTTGAAGGAGAGATCCCTTCGTTTTGCAAACTCACGTGCAGATCGGAAAAGAAACTTGAAATAGTGGATGTTATACCTTCGCATGTGTCAGACTTAGATTTGTGTTGGTGCTTAATATGAGATTGTTGTATAATGATCGCAAAAGCCATTACAATCAGTTTGTAATACAGGTTTTATTAGATAAACCCTTGTCCTTGTCATATCGTGTTTATATGAGGTGTTTTATTTTATTTTTTGAGTTTTGGGAAGAGAGCTAAAGGTGGTTTATTGTCGTTTCGTTATGAAATTTGCATCTTGTAAGCTGTCGAGTTTTACTTCCCATAACTTAACATGAACTGAAAGCATAGAGATAGCAGACACTGAGGATATGGGTACATAATACACCATAATCTGGAAACCATTTATATACTGAAAAAAAAGTATTCAAGGTCATGTACATTTTGATTAAATTTTCAATTTGTTCATAATCAGAAGAGTACAAAAAGGCCTGCCACTGAAACCAGGAAATCCTTACGTACAAAGCTTTGCTCATTTTCTAAATTTAGATTTTTAAAATTAAGTTCATCAAAATAACATTTTCGGCTTTTGTCATTAGAACTGTTTTCCAGGGATTATGTAGTGATTTTCTTGGAAGGTCACGTTTTACTCAAGCACAAAAATGTCTAGATAACTGATGGCTCAGGTCAAAAATAATGTTTCTCCCTGATTGTTGACTTCACTCAAGAAATGTCTTTTGTTTTGAAGAACACACCAAAGCTATTAACTATTCATTTAAATTTCAACATTAGATTTAACACTAAGGTTCTTCTTAACTCAGACATAGGTTGATGATCTTAGTCATTATTAGGTTCCCTATTTCGATATTTATACAGTTGATTAAACGAAGCTTTATCAAAAAAGAACGGAAAACGCAGGTACAATCATTTGGTAGTCGATTATGAAAAGGCTTATTTTGTCATCCAAGAGTCTAGTAAGAAAAACAGATTTACAGAAGATCAAATAATAGAAATGCTCAACTTTCCTATCGACAACATATTTGTACAGTTTGGTAGACGTGTTTTTCAGCAGACAATAGGTATCCCAAAAGGCACAAAGCTTGCCGATTAGTTTCTTCATTCATATGAAGCGGACTTTTGTGTTGAAAAACACATCAAAGCTTTAAATTATCCGTTTAAATTTCAAAATTATATAAACCCTAAGGTTCTTCCTACCCCAGACACATGAGACATAGGTAGATCATCTTAGTATTATTGGTTACCCAGTTTGGTATTTTTAATTTAATTGTTCTTTGCTTTTCATAATCATACGTTAGGCATTTTCAATAGTTCTGGAAGAGCGCCTCTGATGAGTCTTGAATAGAGCAGGCGTAACAAAATTCATTGTCTGGAACTTTGTTGTAGTTTTATTTCTAACATACGTAAAGGTTAGCACAGCTGGTGGAGTTTTAATTCCCCGAAGTTAGTCCGCTCCGGCATCAACACTTGTGTTGAAGAATACGTCAAAGCTATAAATTATCCGTTGAAATTTCAAAATCTGATTTAATCCTACCTCAGACATAGGTTGAAATGCGTCTGACCCGCTTTTGTCTAATAAAGACTCATCAGAGATGCTCAAGCTAAAAAAGGACCAAGCATACTAGAATTAGATGAGCACTGTATTGCAAATGTATTCAACAGTAGTTTGGCTATTATCACCAAAGCGATAAACAAATAACGTTCAAATGATTATGATAAATTTATTTTAGTTTAAGATATCAGTCATGACAGTATTGTTTATCTCAAGTCGTTACTCTTATGATATCCCACTAAATGTAAACGTTACTATACACAATCATTCATACTAAAACAATGTAGAAATGGATATCAGAATTCTCTACAGAATTTGTTCTTTAATGCTATTAGGCGGATTTGTTTATCAAATATTGTCGTATCATTCTGTATATGTAATATGTATAATTCTATTCTTCGTTAGCTACAGATTATTTGAGCACAAGTTTGTACAGTTTGTTCCTGTGGATCATACCAGGGCAGTGCTGATTACGGGATGTGATACAGGTAGGAAATAATGGTAATATGTAACCTATATATCATACTGTTTAACTTATACTTTGGTTATCAGTTCCCAAAATGTAAAAATATAGTATCTTGAATTAATTTATGACCTTAATAGACTTAAACGATCTTTGACGACTGTCTGTAGAGGAACAGTTCTGTTGTTTTTTTTTTCATATTAAATTATTCTTCAGTCAACATCGTTTTGCTGAAAACGTCAGCAGAATGGTTTCAGGTCGCCAGTCGACCGGTCATTCCAGTTGGGCTTTTCTGAAATCGTTTGTCTGACTTATAAATTTGCCATCCTAAAACTTACTCAGTTTTACTCTTTCATATAATTTTTATAATGTAATATTAAATGTAATGTTTTTTTATATCAGCTTTTACCTTTTTCAGGGTTTGGACATTACTTAGCCAAACGGTTAGGTAAAAAAGGCCTGACAGTGTTTGCTGGTGTGTTGAATGAAAAAAGTGAAGGTGCTAAAGAACTGAGAGACAGAAAACTATCGAACCTTCACGTCATACAACTAGATGTCACAGACTCGAAACAAATACAAAAAGCAGTCGAAAGTGTCAAAAAAGTGGGGAAAGGTATTCTTTTTGTTTTTACGTTCATCAATTCAGTTTAAAGATATCGGTTTTGTTGAATATGTATTGGAATTTTGCCAGGGGTAGGCACTTAAAGACAAAAGTATCCAGAGTGCTGTAATTCAGCAACTCAATTAAATCATAGGGACAAAGCAACGTTTAACAACTGATATACTGGCAAAGAAAAAAAAACTAATTGGATTTATAACAATGTGGTGATCGCAGAACAACACCAATTTATATACTAAAAGACATTTGTTTCTTTTAATGATTAGAGCATAAATATAGTACAATAAACACACAGATGTGATAGACAATCTTTTCTGCATTCCTTTACACAATGGCTAGAAATACTCGACTAACCAGCAAAATCAGTGCAAAACTTTATTATAATCTTAGACATGTGAATTTCTTTCTTTTTTGCAAAATACTCATTTTTATTTTATTTTTTTTTATTTTATTTTTTTTTTTGATTGACCAGAGTATTTTTCTTATGACCAATATTTCAGAGACTTATAGATATGAGAATAGCAAAAGTACCAAAAGGGCATTCTAAAGTCCCAAAAGGCAAAAGGAAACATCAGTTGACGCTGAGGACAACAACAACGCAATCATAACTTACAACATAAAACATATGAACAATACCACAATTAGTATAAAGAATTCTCTTTTGACAAAATATGTAATATTTTTGCTTTGGCTGGTAATATTTTAGGACTGGATTTGAATTCTATGCACTTTTTTTATTTAGATAGGACCAATTGCAGAACGGCGAACAGCGTTTAGTCCTTGAGGTCTGATGGCTGTTTTCTAGGTGCCTCTTATGTTGTTATGTACTGAGTTTTATTTTTTGATTTGAAGGACTATGGGCAGTGGTAAACAATGCAGGTATGGACTTTCCTGGTGAAGTGGAAATGATACAGTTGCAGCAATATCAGAAATGTGCCAACATTAATCTTTGGGGGCAAATCAGGATCATCAAGGCGTTTCTGCCTTCATAAGGAAATCAAAAGGTATTGCATGCTTAACGCATATACAGCATAACTAAACTCATTGTTTATAGTCATATACCTTCCTTGATACTTTTTTAGATAAATGATATGTCATGATTAAGGTACAGACATGCCACCGAAAGATTTTTATCTACTAATTTAAGATAATAGAAATGTTCAGAAGATATAGAAAAACACAACAAGACTATAAACTAAAGATTTGTATGAAAGCTAGATTCAAAGCTTACAAATCTGGTTTACTTTATAGGTAGGATTGTCAATGTCAGTAGTGTGAGAGGACGCTGTGCTTGGCCTGGTGGTTCAGCGTACCACATCACCAAATACGGTATTGAGACCATGTCTGATTGTCTCAGGATAGAAATGGCTAAGTTTGGGGTCAACGTCAGTATCATAGAACCTGGTGCATTTGGAGCGGCAACTGCTGTAGGGTCAACGGCTATGGTTAGTGAAAGAAGCAAAGATGTACCAAAGGGGTAATCAGTATCATAAAACCGTAAAGACAAAGACAAAACCGGCAGACAAAAACTCATCACAACAAAACAAACCACATAACAACATAAAACACACACACACACATAACAACAAAACCGCATTCAGCAACGTGAACTCAAGTCGAAACGAGAGTGAACTCAGGTGCTCCGGAAGAGTAAGCAGTTCTTGCTTGCTAAAGCACACCCGTCACGTTGCCAAAGATCGATTAAGTGTTGGTCAAATCCGGAAAGGATGACATTACAAAACTCTATGTCAAACCAACATCTGTGCTCATCTGTGAGATAGAAATCCCGTATTTGTAAACAAGCACATGATGTCGTCCGTAAAATTTCTTGAGTGATGACAACAACATGGGAGCAACGTACCCCTGTGTAAACAATTTGCTTGTCAGCCGTGTAGCTCTATCAAGGAAGTCGTTGTACTCCCCACATGCTCTGAAATAACAAATCAATTGTGATACGTAAACTCCATATGCTGGAGCGGACGGAATGTTGCTACACAGAAAGGGAAAGTTAACTATTGGAAAATTGAAGTCATCACGTTTGTCATAAAGCCTTGTACAAAGTCTTCCTTGTGTGTCAATTTCGAGAAATAGATCCAAATATGAAGCAGACCTCCTAGAATCTGTAGTGTCCTTTATCTCAAGTTCCTTCGGATATATTAGATGTAAATAGTCACCAAATCGAGGATTGTTTAGTGAAAGGACATCATTAATATAACGAAATGTGAGATTGAAGGATAAAGCAAGTTTGCGGTCCTTTTTGGCTAGAAGTGATTGTAAGAAGTCTGCTTCATGTGAATGAAGAAACAAATCGGCAAGCAATGGTGCACAATTTGTGCCCATTGGGATACTTATTGTTTGCTGAAAAACACGTCCACCAAACTGTACAAATATGTTGTCGATTAGAAAGTTGAGCATTTCTATTATTTGATCTTCTGTAAATTTGTTTTTCTTGCTAGACTCTTGGATGACAAAGTAAGTCGTTTTATAACCGACTACCAAATACTTGTACTTGCGTTTTCCGTTCTTTTTGATAAAGCTACGTTTAATCAGCTGTGCCAAACGAGATTTTAATTGTGAATGTGGAATTGAAGTATATAATGTAGAGAAATCAAACGTTTTAATGCTATTACATGATGAAAATGACTTAGAATGGATATTTTCCATCAGTTCTTTAGAATTTTTGAGAATCCACATTTTGATTGACGCCATTTCTAGAGTAACAACAATCGAAATACTTTTGAAGGCTTGATTTTATTGCCGTCAATATTGATGTTAACAAAACTGAAAGAGGCTTAGTTGTACATTTGGATGACCCAGTAATAAATTGTTGCTTGTATGGAGTTTTATGTAACTTTGGAATCCAATACAAGGATGGAACGTCATCGTTCTTTTTGTCAACAGAAATGCCAAACGAAGAAATGACAGAATTATGATTGTTGATTATTTCCTCCTTTGACAGTGTTGTTGCTGTATATGTGGTGCTTTTGCTAGTACAACCAACCCCTAATTCAGCTGTTAAACAATCAATATAGTGTCTTTTGCATACGAAAATGATGTTGTTAGGCGCTTTATCAGCAGGTACGACAACATATTTGTCATGTAAAGTGGACAATGTCTTCGCAACACCAGGGTTGTTGAAAATAGATGTTGCCTTGGTGCTCATCGAGCCTTTCAAAGAGTTAATCCTTTTCAAAACCAACGACCTCACAGACTTTACCCACTCAGAAAGAACGTCACTTTCTTTTACATGTTCTTTTTTGGCCCATTTTCTGGCATAGTCTTCAACTGAATCCATAATTGTTTTGAAATTATGGTTCCAGTTGATTGCTCTAGGCTCACGATATTTTGGTCCTTTGGCCAAAACATTTCGGAGTTGGTAATTTTCCACTATGTTGAGGTCCCCCGTAATGGCGTGGCCAGATGGACTATATTTGAATGGGGATTTGTCACAAGAACAGTCTGGTGGTTTTGCTTTGAGATCGTTGATTTGGTAATCCCGCAAAACTTGTTTGTAGTTAAATACCTTAGGTGCAATGGTGGAAGTGTAGGAATAAGAAATGACGGGAACACTTTTGTCTTTGAAATAAGGAGGGATATTTTCTGTAACAGATTTATGATGTAAAATGTTTCCTAAATTTATGGCATCCAAACCTTTGTTTAAAAATGGAAGAGAAATGAAAGAGCGATTGTCCTTGTTGTTTTCGTGTGGAACACCGACTGGTTTGAATAATCGGTTGTATCCAATGTTAAGAACAATGGCTGTAAGACGGTACAAGTTGGATTTAAAATCAGTCACTGGATTTTCGAGACATTCTTTGTATAGTGTGTTAAGTTTGGAAAGAGGAATAGAATACAATTTAGTGCGAATGTGATGAATCCCGAGAGATTGATGGATAGACGAAAGCAGTCCATAGATAGACACGTCATGTACCTTCGGTGAATTGTACTTCCGATTTCCATGACTGCGTTTGCGCCTTTCCTGCTGTTCAAAAAGATTCATCACATTCACATCATTGCATCTTGGACTTGATAAGTTCCCTAAACTGCCAATGTTGTCGTTGCAACCATAAGGTGAAGCGGTGCCTAACCTTCTTATCCAGAATTCTTCTCGTTGTTTTCGAAATGGTGTACTTAAAGTGGGATTGTTGGTGGTATGGTATATTTTTTCAAGAATGCGGACTTTCATGGCCAAGATGAAATGGTCCGGTTGATTAAAATGTTGGTAAATGAAAGGGAATTTGTCGGTGTTAATGCCGTATCTGTGGCCACTTATACGGGCATTCAATCTGCCTTTAGTTTCACCAACATATATCAATCCGCATAAAGTGCATTCTAGTGCGTAAATAACGTTTGAAGATGTACAGTTCAAATCATCCCAACTGTTGATGTTGTACGTACGGTTTGTTAAATTGCTCTTAATTTGTGGATCAGTGATTAAAATAGCGCAAGTTTTACAGTTTTTTATTCCACATTTTTTTTTTTTGATTGAGCAATGACTTTCGATGTTTTCAAAGTCTAAAACGTCTTCCAAAAGTTCAGAGCATTGTCGTATGTTGTTGACTGAATCTGAGTTTTTATATTGGAATTCTGGATTTTCAGACTGTTTGTGTGATATTGTTGTAGAAACGGGGATAGTTTGGACACCTGTCTTACAAAACGATGAGGTGTCCGTGGCGTCGTTAGGTTCAGGCCTTTTTATACTGGGCGACGCCTGAGCCAGTATCCGTGCTTGGTTCCTTGTAATCATGCTATGGTAGCTACTGGGCTGATGATGTCCTCGGGGACAAATGTCCACCAGCAGAGACATCGACCCAGTGGTATGAAAAGCTTGAAAAGACCAAATGTAGAAACAAACTTATCTAACGGCATACTTCAGTCTCAAATTGTAGCTAACCGGTATATTGAAAATTGTAATTTTGTTGAATAGGTCATGAAATTCTGGCAACTAAATTGTTCAATGGTTTTCATACATGTTGCACTGTTACAATGTCACTGTTGTGACAGGGGGCAAAGATGGGCCGCGCCCAGAAATTCAACTCTATATTTTTTCGATTTTCAAAATCTATTTTCATTGGAATCCTGATGAAAATCCCAGCTTGTGTTTTTCAATCAGATTTGCAACATCTCTTACAGTTTTACAGAAACTAGGGGTCGAAGAAAAAAAAGATCGCCATTTTTTAGAGTTTTTGTCGAGACAAAATTATTTTACGTAAGAAATTTAGTTGTAGCAGGATAGCCAATTGTTATTCAGTTTTAATATGATTATTATATCCACTAAAGGAAGCTTCGCATTGCTTGTTGGGTTTTTAGCTCACCTTTTCAGAAAAAATAAGAAATGAGGGGCCAATTCAGATTTTTTCTATTAAACGTTGATGTAGATAAATATGTGTCAAATAAGCATTTTAAAGTCCGCCACAGGATGCATATGTCAAAAGGCTTCATAAGTCCACCATGGACTGCATGTGACTTATGCAATAGAATATCCATATTGGGCCTACAATGCACAGGGTTCAACTTGTTGTGGTTGTATTATGCTGCGCTCGACGTAGCTTTTTATGTCTCCCCTTCCCAGAAGGGGGAGACATATTGTTTTTGTGTCAGTTCTTCTTCTTATTATTCTTCTTCTTCTTCTTCTTCTTCTTCTCATACAGAGCGTGTCCGGGCCATAACTTTTTTATCCTTTGAGATAGGGCTTTGATATTTGGCATGTGGATGTATCACCAAGAGACGATGTGTCGCGTACCAGAATGACCTTCATATGACCTTGACCTTTGACCTCAAGGTCAAATTAAAGATAATTTTACATCCAAAGTGTTCCGGGCCATAACTTTTTTGTTCTTTGACAAAGGGCTTTGATGTTTGACATGTGGATGTATCACCATGAGACGATGTGTCGGGTACCAGAATGACCTTCATATGACCTTGACCTTTGACTTCAAGGTCAAATTAAAGATAATTTTACATCCAAAGTGTTCAGGGCCATAACGTTTTTGTTCTTTGACAAAGGGCTTTGATATTTGACATGTGGATGTATCACCATGAGACGATGTGTCGCGTACCAGGATAACCTTCATACGACCTTGACTTTTTACCTCAAGGTCAAATTAATGCTTATTTTACATCCAAAGTGTTCCAGGCATTAAATTTTGTTCTTTGACAAAGGGCTTTGATATTTGGCATGTGGATGTATCACCATGAGGCAATGTGTCACTTACCAGAATGAACTTCAAATGACCTTGACCTTTGACCTCAAGATCGAATTAATGCTAGTTTTACATCCAAAGTATTTCAGGCCATAACTTTTTTGTTCTTTGACATAGGGCTTTGATACTTGGCATGTGGATTTATCATCATAAGACAATGTGCCGCGTACCAGAATGACCTTTGTATGACCTTGACCTTTGACCTTAAGGTTAAACTTCTCATACAAAGCGTGTCCGGGCCATAACTTTTTTGTTCTTTGACAAAGGGCTTTGATGTTTGACATGTGGATGTATCACCATGAGACGATGTGTCGGGTACCAGAATGACCTTCATATGACCTTGACCTTTGACTTCAAGGTCAAATTAAAGATAATTTTACATCCAAAGTGTTCCGGGCCATAACTTTTTTGTTCTTTGACAAAGGGCTTTGATGTTTGACATGTGGATGTATCACCATGAGACGATGTGTCGGGTACCAGAATGACCTTCATATGACCTTGACCTTTGACTTCAAGGTCAAATTAAAGATAATTTTACATCCAAAGTGTTCAGGGCCATAACTTTTTTGCTCTTTGACAAAGGGCTTTGATATTTGACATGTGGATGTATCACCATGAGACGATGTGTCGCGTACCAGAATAACCTTCATATGACCTTGACTTTTTACCTCAAGGTCAAATTAATGCTTATTTTACATCCAAAGTGTTCCAGGCCATAAATTTTGTTCTTTGACAAAGGGCTTTGATATTTGGCATGTGGATGTATCACCATGAGGCAATGTGTCACTTACCAGAATGAACTTCATATGACCTTGACCTTTGACCTCAAGATCGAATTAATGCAAGTTTTACATCCAAAGTGTTTCAGGCCATAACTTTTTTTGTTCTTTGACATAGGGCTTTGATATTTGGCATGTGGATTTATCATCATAAGACAATGTGCCGCGTACCAGAATGACCTTTGTATGACCTTGACCTTTGACCTTAAGGCTAAACTTCTCATACAAAGCGTGTCCGGGCCATAACTTTTTTATCCTTTGAGATAGGGCTTTGATATTTGGCATGTGGATGTATCACCAAGAGAAGATGTGTCGCGTACCAGAATGACCTTCATATGACCTTGACCTTTGACTTCAAGGTCAAATTAAAGATAATTTTACATCCAAAGTGTTCAGGGCCATAACTTTTTTGTTCTTTGACAAAGGGCTTTTATATTTGACATGTGGATGTATCACCATGAGACGATGTGTCGCGTACCAGAATAACCTTCATATGACCTTGACATTTAACCTCAAGGTCAAATTAATGCTTATTTTACATCCAAAGTGTTCCAGGCCATAAATTTTGTTCTTTGACAAAGGGCTTTGATATTTGGCATGTGGATGTATCACCATGAGGCAATGTGTCACTTACCAGAATGAACTTCATATGACCTTGACCTTTGACCTCAAGATCGAATTAATGCTAGTTTTACATCCAAAGTGTTTCAGGCCATAACTTTTTTGTTCTTTGACATAGGGCTTAGATATTTGGCATGTGGATTTATCATCATAAGACAATGTGCCGCGTACCAGAATGACCTTTGTATGACCTTGACCTTTGACCTTAAGGTTAAATTTATGCTAATTCTACATGGAAAGTGTGTCTGTGCCATAACTTTTTTGTTCTTTGACATAGGGCTATAATATTTGACATGTGCATGTATCACCATGAGACGATATATCGTGTACCAGAATGATCTTCATATGACCTTGACCTTTTACCACAAGGTCAAATTAATGCTAATTTTACATCCAAAATGTTCCGGGCCATAATTGTTTTTGTTCTTTGACAAAGGGCTTTGATATTTGGCATGTGGATGTATCACCATGAGAATGTGTCACATACCAGAATGAACTTCATATGACCTTTGACCTTAAGATCAAATTAATGTTCATTTTACATCCAAAGTGTTCCGGGCCATAACTTTTTTGTTCTTTGACATAGGGCTTTTATATTTGGCATGTGGATGTATCACCATAGGACAATGTGGCGTGTACCAGAATGACCTTCATATGACCTTGACATAAAGGTTAAATTAATGCTTATTTTACATGGAAAGTGTGTCTGTGCCATAACTTTTTTGTTCTTTGACATAGGTCTATAATATTTGACATGTACATGTATCACCATGAGATGATGGGTCGCCTACCAGAATGACCTTCATATGACCTGGATCTTTGACCTCAAGATAAAATTAATGCTAATTTTACATGCAAAACATGTCTGGGCCATATATATTTTAATCCTTTAAACAAAAAGCTTTGATTTTTGACATGATAATGTGTCATCATGAGAACAATGTGTCACTAACGTTAATGACCTTGACCTGTGACTTCAATGTCAAATAAATGCTAATTAGACATGCAAAGCTTTCCAGGCCATAACTTTTTTATCCTTTGACATCGGGCTTTAGAATGTAAATGTATAATTATTAAACAATTTGTTGTACAATGTTTGTTATTGTGACTTTGACCTTTTGACCTCAAAGTTGAACTTGTGTTATTCAAGGAAGGGGAGACATCAGTTTTAGTGCGCTAAAACAGTTTTTCCTAGTTATTTTTCTAATATGACAAGAAATGAAAATTAAGTAACCATCAATGCCAAATAAATGGTCAACATAGCAGAACAATAAAGAACCAAAGTCCTTCTCTGACCATTACCGACTTGTTCTCTTTTCATCACTATCTTAGTAAATACTAAGTGTGAAGGAATGTAACTAAAACAAATAAAAGCAAATTTTCAGCTGCTCAACATAAATCCAACTTTTTTGCAACATACACCCGGATTTATTACTAGTGACTTGTAAATTCATTTTTTTAGTGTGAGAGAATAAAGAAAGAAGTTGACATTATGAGGGAGAAAGCTGACCATGAGGTGAAAGACCTGTATGGCAAGAACTACTTTTATTCTTACTATGAGGAGGCTTATTTACCGGTGGCCTCGTTACCAAGACAACCAGCATTAGCTGAGACGTGTGTTGATGCCATGGAGGACGCTGTACTTAATGTTAACCCAAAAACGAGATATATGGTTGATGGACCATACAAAATATGTGATCCTTATACGGTGAGTCAATTAAAAACAATAAAAAGCAATCATTATGCGGTGTGTCAAAAACAATAAAAAGCAATCATTATGCGGTGTGTCAAAAGCAATAAAAAGCAATCATTATGCGGTGTGTCAAAAGCAATAAAAAGCAATCATTATGCGGTGAGTTAATTAAAAGCAATAAAAAGCAATCATTATGCGGTCTGTCAATTGAAACAATAACACGCGAAACAACAGAACAATGCAAATTTAACATTCTTAAAAAAAATTGTATCAAATTAATACATTTTTATTGATATAAAGTGTGTTTTTTTTTATTTGAATTTTACTATTGATTAAGGTTCATGGTTACACTTCGAATAAAATGGTGGATTTTTGACCTATTTTTCTAGTCTATGTACAACTTAAACGACATAAAGAAACACAAAATAAAGTGTAGCAGCGTCTAGATATAAAAATCGCCGATCATTTTCCCTTCCAGTTTACAAGATTACTTTGGTTGTTTTCTTTATTCATTTTCTTTCCGTTCAAGTTGTACCATAAATAAAGCACGAATTACCCCTAAATAACCTTCCATAAAACCGATTGTGAGTAGATTTAATAACACCAATAATGAAATTACCTTGCACGTGGAGGCCAAATGCCAGGGCATTGATGATATTTGGCTATATTTGGGTGATCTGAAAAACGCAAAGAAAATGCCCCGGCAAAACGGATCAAGTGTTCACGTACAAAATACTAAAAGTTTATGCAAAAAATATTTATCTAGACGCTGCCACGCCTTATTAAGCAATTGAATGTGTTAATGTTTTAGCTCCACATAGACTGAAAAAAGACGTAAAATATCGGTCATTTTTTCCGAAGTGTAAAGATGAACCTTAAAGTAATAATAAAGCAGTTTTTGGAAAAAAAATTGCAATGTAAAATAATCACTTAACTGTTGCATAATTATATAATTAGAGCTTTCGTGCTTTTATGAAGACGAAAGTTTTAATAATGTGCGTGTACCGGCTAGAAATTTAGCTGATTTTTGAAAGAAGTTTGATATCAATGGCCACTTATTAACTTTCGTGAACAACATTCCGATTTTTACCGAACATATCAAAACAAACAAAAATGTATTTTGAAGTAAGAGCATGTAAAGCTCTGGGTTTAATATAATTTTATATTTCTTCTTTATTTGACAAGTAAAACCTTTCCGCTATTAAGAAATACTGATTAAAAAGTGTTTAAAATGTAAATAATAACAACACACCTTTTATCGTGCTATATATTAACCGGACCTATTTAATTGAAAACTCGATTAATTCAATGACATATGAATCTCGTTTGGGGGAACCACTTATCTTTTTAAAGGGGAACAGGGTAAGGAAAAAGCAAAACAGTTACAAAAGCCATATGCAGATCATACCTTTTCAGACCACGTTTGTTTACATCCATTTCCTAAAGTATTTTTAGATGGGCTTGCGCGGGCACTTCCGAGTGAGTTCTAACTTGGGTCGTATGCATCTAGTTTGCATAATACAACTCGGGAAGAAAATGATTGTTAAAGACATTTTTTGTTAAATTCTGCAAAAATCACACTGTTTTATGGACTTTTTGTAGCTTTAATAAAAGTTTTTATTAACAATTTATATTTTTAAAGCTTAAAAAGACTGTTAAAAATTTTATAATTTTTTGATTTATTATTACTTTAAGGTTAAAGAAAGTAAGAAATGTAAAGAGGATAAGCTTGAGATGAGCACTTTTGAAAACCGGTTTAAAATGCAATAATCCTTCCAGAAAGATGACATTAGTCTGACCTGTATTTGATGTTTAATTTTACAATCCTTTTTGCAGGTTATAGCTAGATACTACAATTACCTACCAACTTTCATCAGTGATCCTATTTGTAACTGGTACCTTGGAGTTTCTGCACAAATTGAAGGCTACAAAAAATTGCAGTAAAATAGGACTCAATTAAAATTATGATCAGATTAATGAACTGCATCATCAATCGCCTACTCTGGTGGTTAATCACTTACAATGACAGTTAAGGATGATGCTTTTTAGATTGTTTTTGTTTGTTTGTTTGTTGTTTTGGGGGGTTTTTTTGTTACTAAAAACTTAAGCTTATTCGTTCCAAAAGATGCCCAAGGCACCGTTTCATCAAGCGATTGTTATTTATAACATTCGTGTCATCTGTTGAAATTGTATGAAATAGCATGATCGTTAATAAAACAGCACGCAACTGTGACCGCAACTGTGACCAAGCTTATAGATCTACATGTTCTATTTTAGGGTTTTATTTGCAGAACTTGAAAATTGTAGATATTAAGATAAAATGTATAATGCAGTGTTCGAAAATATTTGTCTAAAGTTGATTTCTTGTCATACGTACGTTCGTATGGCGTTTATGTACAGGATAATCTCTGTAACCAATTGGAGTAGAAAGATGAGGCTTGGGTCATTGATTGCCTTGTGGGTGGCGACTGTGTCGAAGATTTCGGATTTCGGATAATGCCCCTAAGGACTGGGCTGCATAGGTAGCCCAAGGGCTTATTATTCTTTGTCACGAAACTCCAATTTGCAATACAGAGATGAAGCTTGGCTCAGTAGCTGCACTTTTGATTTAGATTTTGTCGATGGTTTCGGAATTTTGATAATGCCCCTCGGGACTGTGCTTCATGGATACCCTAAGGGCACATTATTCTTGGTCACACGCCACTCTTACTAAGTCTTTTGGAATTCAGAACTGAAACTGAACTCAGTCATTGCACTATGGTTGTAAATTGTGCTGAAGGTTTGATAATGTCCCTAGCGACTGGGCTACATAGGTAGCTTTAGGGCACATGTTTCCTTTATTTCTTTGTCAAACAACTCCTCTTAGGTTATTTGGAATACGGAACTGAAACTTGGCTCGGTAGTTGCACTATAGATGTAGATATGCCGAAGGCTTTTGAATTTTGATAATGCCCCTAGGGACTGGGCTGCATAGGAAGCCTAAGGGCTTATTATTCTTCGTCACACAACTCCTTATTTGGAAAACACTGCTGAAACTTGGTTTAGTAGTTGCATTATGAATGTAGATTTTGCCGAAGGTTTCGGAATTTTTATTATACCCGTAAGGGCTGGGTTGTATAGATAGCCTAAGGGCCCATTATTCCTTCGTCAAGCAACTCCTAGGTTATTTGCAATACGGGGATGAAACGGCTCAGTAATTGCACTATTGATTTTGATTTTGCCGATGGTTTCGGAATTTTGATAATGCCCTTAGGGGCTGTGTACATGGGTAACCTAAGGGCACATTATTCTTGGACACACCACTCCTACTAAGTCTTTTGGAATTCAGAACTGAAACTGAACTCAGTCATTGCACTATGGTAGTAAATTGTGCAGAAGGTTTGATAATGTCCCTAGCGACTGGGCTACATAGGTAGCTTTAGGGAACATTATTCCTTTATTTCTTTGTCATATATAATAACTCATTCAAGGTTATTTGGGATATGGAACTGAAACTTTATTTTTTGTGTCAGCTCAAATGACCTCAGAATAAGTTTAGATATATGTACCTACCCCATGTACCCCTTAACCATATATAAATAACCTTATTTCTGATCAATTTGCAGGTTAATATCACTGCTTATACACGTAATAAGTCTTAACAACAATAACTTACAATTTAAGACCCTGATTTATTCTCTGTTATTTGCCCCTTCTACTTTCAACACAAGAATAGCGCGGGAATATGCAGTGTGGCTGCTTCGACTAGTTTAAGTATATATTACCATGTTACATAAGTTGATCGTTTTATGTTTTTTATATATAACTCTTAACGGAGTTTCGATTCTTACTGTATGCGTGTCTAAACCGACAAGATCAAGGCAAAAAATATAAGATCTTACTAAATTCGGCAAGACAAACTCGGGACAATGAAAAATGCTTCTATGTTTGTATTTAGTCGAATTTATGTTAATTGATTTTTGTCAAGAAGAGAGTCTTTCATTGCACTTTAGGATTGGGCTTTAATCATATGTAGTTTATTTTCAATCCAGGGGCCAATGGAAAGACGGTGAGCAGCGACCGCTGGTCACATTGAAGGTTGCTGGCTGTTTTTCAATGTGGATTATTTAAATTTACGTTTATATTGTACGTTGTGTCGCGTACACTTATTCCACATCTCATTTTCTACTATTCTAACAACTTAACAAAAATGTAAAGAGAGATCCCTTAAAATATGACAAATGTAAAAGATTGAGAAACGGAATTCAAGTCAGAAACTTCTCGGCAGTTTTTACAACCCCATCTGTCCTTGATTACGGTGTTATTTTTGAAAGTTGCAAATATTTTAGTACCACCGAGACTTTTGAATGTCTGAAGTCCAAAAAGGTACAAACCACTTTACTGCAATCAGCACACCCGTTGGGCTACCAACGATCAATCTATTTTACTGTTTAAAATCTGAACGATTATTCATATGACAACCCAACATCAGATAGAAATTTCGATGTTAAAAAATATTGTTATTATTATTTTTGTTTTGTCATAAAAGATTTGAAGACAGCAACCCTGCATTTCAAGCTCTGAAATAACGAATCAGTTGTGATATTTTTACTTCAAAAGCATATAGAATTTGCTAAACAACGGTAAGTTATTATAGATCTTTTTAAAAGTTTCCTTTGAGTGTCAATTTCAAAATTGTATTCCAAATATGGAGCAGACTTCCAGGAATAAGTCCTAAATCTCAAATTTTTAAGGGTACATCGTATTCCTCACAATTCCAACACCATCTGTCCATACACTGCTTTCATCGGGGCAAGCATAGGTTACTGCATAGGAGTTTGAGTATTCTTATTATTACATATCGGTATATTTTAGAAACATTGAAATTTCAATGTCAAATGTAACCTTGTAACGCTTTATCCAAATGTACCTATCATGATTCTGAAAAAATGTAGCAAAGTATGTTCCCTAACAGGTTATGGTGCAGATTAGGAGAGTTGTTTATTAAGCTTTTTTGCTGACTGTCATAGAAAATTCTCTTGTAGTTCTAATTTTCGAGACACAGAGCTAAGCTTGAAGCAAAAAGGGTATGTCATGTCCTTTATCGTATCTTCTTAATATCAAGAGACGAGGAGGAAACTTCTAATATAATGGATAACTAGTTAAAACTAAAGGTTATGAGAAGTTTTCTGATCGTTCAGATATTTGTTCATATATAATGGTGTCTAAGAGAAAGATAACAGAAAAGAGTATAATATCACAATTCTTATCTTTGACATTAAATATGAACGTTACATTGGTATACCGTGTGCTGTGTATTCTGTTCCTGCTCTGGTTTGTAGTCACACTTTGCATGAACTATTACATTTATCTGATACTGTTGCTGGTTCTGAAGATATCGTACATTTATCTAGAGAAACAATACAAAGAGTGGCTGCCGGTGGACAAGAGGAATGTGCTCATTACAGGCTGTGATACAGGTACGTTTCTCAAAGTTAACATGTAAGTCGATTAGTAAAAACCTATTTATATTTACTTGATTGAGAATCAAACTGGAATGCTTATGTGAATCCATCCCCAGTTTGCAGCTTGCGAATGACCTTTGTTAGCGACCCCAATTGACCTTACTCTATACGTACTATGAAAATTGATCTTTTATGTGCAAAGGGTATTGCTTTCCCCATACACGAAACAAACATTTTTCGTCCCTTACCAATGGATAGCATTACTCCTTGAAAGAATCCTCGCAAAAAGTGTCAATCGAGAGTCGGAAATTTTCATTAACATTTATCTTAAGATAAGAACCACGGCCCTTTTTTAGTAGCACGAAGATTTATCTACTACACAGCACAGCTGGCTCTTACATTTGTATTTTCAATGCAATAAAAGCAATCATGTCTCACAACTATGTTGTGTTCTATGGCCATTACCGGATCCTAAGATCACAATGGAAAAGTGAAGTTTGGCGCCATAAAACCTGGTTTAACCCACCATTTCGTTTGAAATGCCCCAAGTTAGGACCATTGCGATCGACTGATTCGTTTATGACATTTTCTCTGGACAATGAGATTGATCATTGAAGTTCGGTAGTTTTGTTCTTATCTTTATTGAATATCGAACTTCAGTTTTACGACGAAGAACTGGGCATGCACAGCACTAACAGGTAAGTTTATTTTGCTTTTGTTGTTGCTCGATATGGTTTCTGGTATTGTCATAAGGATGCTTCATCTAGGCCTTATGTTGTTTGCACTAAGGTATTTCGATATCAATTTGGTTATTCTTGCTTTTCGCCTTGCAAAAAAACCCCAAGTACTTATAGTGTCATCATCCTTATGTGGTATCCAAACAAATCATTATCCATATATAACGTTTTCTCTGTCTTTTATAGGTTTTGGCTTCCATCTTGCCAACCAACTGGCAGACAATGGATTTTCTGTCTTTGCTACTGTCTGGAAAGCCAACTGTCCTGGAGCCGAAAAACTAAGAAAACGAAAGTTACATAACCTACATGTTATTCAAATGGACGTCACTAAATCTGAAGACATCAATGGTGCAGTTTCATTCGTTAACAACAAAACAAAAGGCAAAGGTAAAAGTTTATGTATATAAATATCTACAGGTGTAAATTTCGAATGATTCAATTGAAATTATATCAGAGGAAAGAGAATGATAAGCGCCTAGTTTTGCCTTTAATTTCATCCCTATATTGGATTCCTAAATTACATAAAAATCCTAACAAACAGCGATTCATTGATGGGTCATCATAATGTACCACCACTAAACGTTGACTTAAATACTGACGGCAATAAAATCCGGCTCAAGAAATATTACGATTGTTGTTTTTCTAGAAATGGTGTCGATCAAATGTGGATCCTGAAGAAATCAGTTTCATCTTGCAACAGGATCAAAACTTTCGACTTCTCCATTCATTACACTTCTATTCCACATGAACAACTCAAATCACGATTGGCACAGCTCATTAATCACAGCTTTTTTTTTAAATGGAAAACGCAGGTATAAATATTTGGTAGTCGATTATATTAAGACTTATTTTGTCATCAATGTGTCTAAGAACTTTTTTTACAGAAGATCAAATAATCGACATGCTCAACTTTATTATCGACAACATATTTGTTCAGTTTGGTGGACATGTTTTTCAGCAAACAATAGGGATTCCAACGGGCTTTATTTGTGCACCTTTGCTTGCTGATTTGTTTCTTCATTCATATGAACAAAACCCAATGACAAGCCAAAGCCATAGAAAATGATGACTGATGTAATATCCGCAAGCTCTGGAGTTACGATTTAATTGTGAAAATTGCTACACAAGAAGGGGAAAGTTGACTATTGGAAAGTTGAAATCATCACGTTTGTGATAGAGCTTTGTTGAAAGTTTTCATTGAGAGTCTATTACAAGATGCAGATCTAAATATCAAGCAGGCTTCCTAGAATCTGTTGTGTCGTTTATCTCAAGATTCTGAGGATATATTAGATGGAGAAATTCACCAAATCGAGAATTGTTCAGTGAAAAGGCAACATGATGTTAAAAAAGAGAGCTAGTCTACGATCTTTTTTGTCTAGAAGAGATTGTAAGAAGTCTGCTTCATATCAAATCAGCAAGCAAAGGTGCACAAGTAGTGCCCATTGGAATCTCTATTGTTTTCTGAAAAAAACACGTCCACCAAACTGAACAATTATATTGTCGATTAGAAAATTGAGCTTGTCGATTATTGAGTCTTCTGTATATTTGTTCTTTTTCTTACATTTATTGATGACAAAGTAAGTCTTACTGTAATCGACTACCAGATATTTGTACCTGCGTTTTACAAAAAAAGCAATAACTAACCTAAACTAACTATTGTAACATTAACAGGTTTATGGGGCCTGGTAAACAATGCAGGTTTCAACATTTACGGAGACGTAGAAATTGTTACTATCGATCATTATAGAGCTGTAGCTGATGTCAACTTATATGGAATGATATCAGTAGTTCAAGCTTTTCTGCCACAACTTAGAAAGTCAAAAGGTATTTAGTATGATTTTCATTGCTGTCAATAACAGATTTTAATTTTATACGAGCATTGCATCCATTATAAAGTTATTTGTTATTTGTACTCAATAATTGTATCAAGCAAAACGTGCTGTTGTTTTCTTGTCATGAATTGCACATATTTTTTTATAATGTGTCTGTTTCCAAGAAGAATGGGAGTACCGATGAGAGAAGTCCAAAACTAATTTGTTGTTTTCTTGGCATGAATTGCATCTATTATGAATTTGGCTTCTAAGGACGAAAGAAGTGCCAATCAAAGAAGTAAAAAAAAATTCAATATCAAACTCAATTGACATGTTGTTTAAAAACCAACAAAACACACATTAAAGAGTCAAACTCTAATCAGCAACGCACACTCTTGTCTAACTGGATTGATGTCAGGTGCTCGGGAATGGTATGATGCAGTACTACCTGTTGAAACTAAATCTAATGAAGGATGACATTACAAAAATTAAACAAATTTCAGATACGTAAAGAAAAGCATTTGTCGATTTATTTAAGTAACATTTATTACGAGTAACCTGCCCAGTACATGTGGCTTCCCCTAAGGACGAAAGAAGTGCCAATCAAAGAAGTAAAAAAAAATTCAATATCAAACTCAATTGACATGTTGTTTAAAAACCAACAAAACACACATTAAAGAGTCAAACTCTAATCAGCAACGCACACTCTTGTCTAACTGGATTGATGTCAGGTGCTCGGGAATGGGTTGATGCAGTACTACCTGTTGAAACTAAATCTAATGAAGGATGACATTACAAAAATTAAACAAAATTCAGATACGTAAAGAAAAGCATTTGTCGATTTATTTAAGTAACATTTATTACGAGTAACCTGACCAGTACATGTTGAAGCTATTTTTAAAGACGGCAAAAGATGGCTTAAAAAGCTGATAGTCTATAAATATATGAGAATGTATGTCGTAATCTCTGTGTACAGGTCGAATCGTAAATGTATCTAGTGTGATGGGACGTCTTAGTTTACCCGGTAATTCCAACTATCACATCTCTAAGCACGGTGTAGAGACGCTGAGCGACTGTCTCAGGTTAGAAATGCAGAAGTTTGGTGTCGGTGTATCTATCATTGAACCAGGGATGTTTGATGGAGCGACGGCTTGTAAAAGTCCTGAAACGGTACTGTCAACTTATGTTTGTTTATCATTAAAACAATTGTTAAATGGATAACTAATACATCTTTATATTGTTAATGGAGGAGGGCACTTTGGCGACATAGAACCCGATTTAACTCAAAACTTCTTTTACAATGTTCAGCTGTCATGTGGCAACACCTATCATTCCCATATATTATTGAAAATTTCGATAACATTAAATGCATATCATTAGAAAAGCTATTCACTTGAATTATATGCCTAGAAATTTTGAAACAAGCAAAGGTGCCGATTGTATACTTGTCGCTGAAAAGAAAAGGTGTTGGGGTTACATGTACCATGAAATTTTAGTGAAAATACTAAAATAGAACTATGTTTTAACAACGAATTTTATTCCTCGTATGCTGTTGTAGCTTTGATAAGAACTAAGCATTATCCATATCATCTTTTGATTATCATGATTGATTGTTGTCTGCTTACTATCCCGTAGGCGATATTTCAGACATAAACAAGTTGTAATATAAAGATTATCAAGATCCTTTTTTTAAGTTTCAGCGAATAAAGTCAGATTGTGAGAATATGTGGACCAGAGCCTCTGAGGAGGTCAAAGCAGTCTATGGACAGGACTATTTCTATTTACCCTACGAACAGATGAAGAAAGAAGGCGTTGATGGAAGCTCTTCGACGCCTAAACCGGTCCTAGATTCGATAGAAGATGCATTATTGAACGTTAAACCCAAACCTAGATACGTCGTTGATGGTCGTATGATTGACCAATATGCAGTGAGTTGTTTGTTCTTTACATTTTCTACGTTTTTATTTCTTAACACTTATGGTTTTTTAACATGTTGAACATTATTGTTAGTGGTAACTTTTGACGACAATTTGATAAGACGCAACAATCTTCCATTGATCCCCGTGATCATTCTAAGATCATACGCATCAAGGTTCATTCCTTGATGGTCAACAGCAAAACGGCTAACAGCGAGTGCTGGTCATATTCATATTTAAGGCTGCTGGTCGTACCCGGTATTTCATTACGTATTTACAGATTGCATTGTTTTTTATGCAAGTATCGCATATAAATATAAACTGCATATATTTGAAGTTTCATCAAAAATTTATTTACATTTTATTTAGATGTGAATGTCATATCTTAGTGGTTCAGATAAAATCAATGATGGAATGTTCACAAAGTCTTAACAAAATTTAACGATGATAATTGTGTGATTGTAGATAATGGCAAGAATCAGCTGTCTTTTACCTGAGTTTGTGACTGACTTAATCTGGAGCTGGACCACAAAGTGTTACTGGTCTCCAAGGGACCAATCATCAGCTATCTAGTCCAAAAGACTTTTATTTCTTATTTATTTTCAAAGCATACAAAAAATAAACAAAAGTTATACAAAAACTAAGCCTTGTATTAAACGCAATGAGCTATAATATGCTCATAAAACATAAAAAAAATTGACACTAAAAATCTTTACACATCTTATTTTATATAATTAAAAGTAGCAACCTGGTGCAGTTCCACTTTAAAATCATTTAGCCATTGGTTCCCGTCTATTTCTACATTATTCAGATTGTCCCGCCATTTTCCTTTCGGCAAATAGATATCTCTTTGGGTTTTTCCTTGGTCTAAGATTGGAGCCACCATCAGCTCGTCGCTGACCATAAACTGAGTGTCTATTGTGAACGTTGTGGGGTCTTCTGGACCAATCCACCACATAGGGCGTATTAATGGGCTACCTGCGTAAAAGAATAAATACAAATGACAACAAAGTTCCAGACAATAAATTTTGCTACGCCTGACGCGCGTTTCGTCTATTCAAGACTCATCAGAGGTGCTCTACCACAAATATTGAAAATGCCAAACACTGTATGAATATGAAGAGCATAGAACAGTATAACCAAAAATACCAAACTGGGGAACCAAATTATTACTAAGATATTCAACCTATGTCTGGGGTAGGAAGCACCTTAGGGTTTAGACAATTTTGAAATTTAGACGGATAATTGAAAGCTTTGATGTATTCTCCAACTCAAAAGTGTTGGTGCCGGAGCGGGCTAACCTCGGGGAATTTAAACTCCACCAGCAGTGCTAACCTTCACGTGTGTTCGAAATACAAATGACAACAAAGTTCCAGACAATAAATTTTGCTACGCCTGACGCGCGTTTCGTCTATTCAAGACTCATCAGAGGCGCTCTACCACAAATATTGAAAATGCCAAACACTGTATGAATATGAAGAGCATAGAACAGTATAACCAAAAATACCAAACTGGGGAACCAAATTATTACTAAGATATTCAACCTATGTCTGGGGTAGGAAGCACCTTAGGGTTTAGACAATTTTGAAATTTAGACGGATAATTGAAAGCTTTGATGTATTCTCCAACTCAAAAGTGTTGGTGCCGGAGCGGGCTAACCTCGGGGAATTTAAACTCCACCAGCAGTGCTAACCTTCACGTGTGTTCGAAATACAAATGACAACAAAGTTCCAGACAATAAATTTTGCTACGCCTGACGCGCGTTTCGTCTATTCAAGACTCATCAGAGGCGCTCTACCACAAATATTGAAAATGCCAAACACTGTATGAATATGAAGAGCATAGAACAGTATAACCAAAAATACCAAACTGGGGAACCAAATTATTACTAAGATATTCAACCTATGTCTGGGGTAGGAAGCACCTTAGGGTTTAGACAATTTTGAAATTTAGACGGATAATTGAAAGCTTAAATAACTGAAAAAACTAAGATAATCAATCTCAAATATCCATGAAGAACAGACAACATAAGCCAATTAATTATCGGAACAGTAAAAACCGCAATGGTACTGACTTGGCACAGGCATTTCGAAGAGATGAAGGTTTTAATATTAATATTTATAGCTTCAGAAAACCGCCCTCATTCAAGAATTATGATTTTAACTTAATGGTAGAAAAATGTACCAATAATGTAATCATATTACAAAAAAAATACAAGAAAATCACAAAATGCAAACCTTTAACATTACGTTTTAAAAAATCATAAAAGGGAGAAAGTTTTGTCAGAAGATAAAAACAAAATAACATGAAAGTTCAACGCAGTACATTTTAAAATGCGTCTTTATCCCCTTTTTAGCTCATCTGACCATGTGAGTCATTGCCTTCACTTTGTGTCCGTTGTCGTCCGTCGTTAACTTTTCTTTAAAAATCTTCTCTGAAACTACTTTAGGATTTGCTTTGAAAATTTGCACACATCATCTATGGGATGTCCTCTACTAAGCACATTGCAAAAGTTATGACTGCAGACTAAAAAACATGACCGCCATTACTGAAAATAGTACAGGGGGTCAGACCCAAGTTTTTCGCTTATAAATCAAAAGGTATAATAGATACAGAAAATCTGAAGAAACTCTCTATCTTCAGCATAAAAAGCTCTACAAAAGTCTCCATAAAAAGCTCTACAAAAGTTTCCATTGTGTCAAAGGTGTCAGATGACCACTTATAGGTACTATGGCCCTTTAATGGTAAAAAATTTCGGTTTTTCATGTTTTTTCATTTTTTGGCCCCTGCAGAATGAAAACTATTGCAGATAAAGAAAAGCTGATGTTTGCTTAAGCTTTTGAAGTTTATTGAGCTCTTCAAAAGTCTCCATTGGGTCGAAGTTTTCAAATGACCTCTTATAGGGTTTGTGGCTCTTTAAAGGTGAAGAATATTTTCTCAAGTGTTTGGTCGATAGAATGAAAACCTACAGATAGAGAAAAGGTGTTGCTTGTTTAAATATTCAGCTCATTGAGCTCTACCAAAGTCTCAACTGGGTCAAAGTTGTCGGATGACCCTTAATAAGGATTATGGCCCTTTTTAGTTGAAAAATAGTGTTTTCCGTGTTTTTGCCTATAGAATGATACTGTTGCTGATAAAGAATAGCTGTTGTTAGTTCAAATCTTCAGTTCATTGGGCTTTCTAAAAATATTCATTAGTCTGAAGCTAGCAGATGACCCATTATAAAAGTGATGGTCCCTAATTGTCAAGTTTTGAGTTTTTGCCTTGCAGATTAAATCTAGTAAAAAAAATCATGAAAAGCCTTTGTTTTCTTAAATGTACATCTAAATGATGATTCGTTATTGGAGTTTTCGCCTCAGATAACACAAATTATTTTCGTTCCATCAGTCCTTGAGGTCAGGTGAGCGATTCAGGCTCCTGGGAGCCTCTTGTTTTAAACGTAGTTACAATTCATTGTCCAAATGTAGACATTAAATTAGAAATCAACCTACCATTTTCCGTTGTTTCTTTTGTTGCTTTAACTAATATTGGAGTTACAATAGCTTCATGAATTTGGACATATTCCCTTGCTATCTGAACGACCTCATCGTCATAATCCCAAGGAGCAAAGGAAAACTGCATTGCAGGGAGAAAAGCTGTTACTTCCAGCCACCGAATATACAGCTCTCTGTTTGGTAAGACTATATCTTTTACAAGAACCTCACCATATCCATTACCACCAATCATATCTGGTAAAATATAGGGGTACCCAAGGATGCCCATCGTCAAAGCTGTGGGTATAATGGTTTTTAAGCCATTGTCGTAACCCCATCTTGACTCTTTATCTGCCATGCGCACAAAAACAGGGTGCCTCTGAGTCTTATACCCAACTCGAACCTCTATTGAATCACCCTGGTAACTGACCATATCGACATATTTAGTTGCATACACATTTGCGTTTGCCATGGGTTCATATGATTTAAACGGTATTGGTAAAAATGTTCGTTCCCCAGCGTCGAATTTAAATGAATCAAGTCCATATTCTTTCTTCATCTTGTCTAATCTATCATTATACCATGAGACTGCATTAGGATTTGTGGGGTCAATGATCCCGCCGATACCTTGCCACCATTTGACAAGAGCAGGGACATTCCCTGATGCATCTAACAGCAAATAATTATTGCTTGTGCCTTTGAAAAAGGCTTTAGAATCCAGGTTTGTGAATGGAGTAACCCAAGCTGTTGTTCTAAATCCCTTGTCTTTAAGTTCTTGGATCATAGATTTAGGATCCTGAAACTTACTTGGATTGAAATCCAAATCACCATACGTTGTTGTATACATGTCATCTATTTCAATTTGACTGTTTGAGAAACCATGAGCCAAAATTTCGTCAGCATACTTTAAGACCTTCTCTTGGTTGATGTTTATTTTATACCTCGCCCAGGTGGACCATATAGGACTTCTCATCATCCGAATGCTTGGTACACCTTCTGGTTTCGCCATTATTTTAGGTTGCAAAGATGTAAAAACAGATAAAATGTTTTCTCCTTTGCAAACTGTATATTTCAGATGAGGTAGCTGTTCATGTGTTGGTCCGGGATAAACATCAGTGTATTTTGCTTGGAAACATATTTTGTTTGAATTAGAGTGATTAAAACTAACTTGAAGTGGTGTCGTCTGATCCACAAAGATACCAATTCCATTTGTATTTATCCAGAATGGTTCCAAGATATTTCCAAAGGTTTTCGTTCGTACAACGACATCCTCTGTGACAAAGTCTTGAAGGTCAAATTGATTATCAGAATATGGCCATCTTTGAAAATGAAGCGTAGATCCACCAAACCAAAAAGCGCCAGAGAGATCAATACAGTCCTGCGGATAAAAGTCTTTAGATGTTGGTTGCCATGAAATCACATGACAATTACATGATCCAATCGTTTCTTCTGATACTTTAAGTTTTCCATATCGAGGCCATTCAAAAAACAACCCATCATCTTTAGATTCAAGGATGTTTGGTATGTTGTCCTTGAGAGTATAAGAAATTCGGATGTCTTCGACATCTCTTAATGAAATTGTATTAAGTTCCTCATTGTACGAATTTTTTGGACATGAATCTTTTGTACAAAAGTCGTCAGTGAAAACTAAGTTTACAAAAACGGTTAAAAGCAACAAGTAGACTCTGACGACACCAATCTACAAAAAAAAGAAGAAATGGCAGTTGACATGTAACTGAGTTTTGCGAGATATCTTAACAAATGATAAAAAAAAACTTACACATTTCGAATTCTTAGTTTCTAGTCTTTAATTGACTTGGTAGTTACTCATCTAAAGAAGATATATAATATAAAAAAGAATATGCCCAAAAGACATAATGCCCAATCTCCATACTTTAATTTTGCCGGCAATCATCAAACCATGAAGTTGAATCCATTAGTATAATTTTATGATGGGTTTTGTGTGCTGATGTCCTGTTGTATATTTGTACAAAGTGTCATGATGAAATTATACTTTTTTACATTTAAAGGTAACTTAAACGGTCTCAAACCTTTAGATAAGCCTAAAAATTACACCCCATTTTCCTGTGATTGATGAGACAGGTACAATTAATTGGTGATTTTGTTTTTTTTCAAGTTTCAGGATGATACCATACTTCCTTGATGGTAAAGTAGATAAAACCTGATTTGGGGCGGACGAACGGACCCGAATACTATATGCTCCTCTACTTTTGTAGATTGGGCATACAAAATACGTTGCAGAAAAGGCATGTATTTGTTAGAATGCCTAGGATTTAGGTCTAATGCCGGATTTTCCCCATGAAAATTGTTCTTATTGCCCAACCAGATAATCTGATACATCATGAAAAGAAAACTTGAAATAAAAGTTTAAATAATATTAAGTTTAACTGAAATAGTATTTCTTTGGAGTTCAATTTCAAACAATAATTACATATTTCTTATTTCTATTATTTTTGTAAGAAGCAGAGAGGCACCAATGGGGAATTCGGGTGTCAAAAGTCCGAAAGGGCAACGACAAAACCAATAAACACGAACAAAAACAGCACGAAGAAACACAAAACACAAAATCAAACGAACGGAAATCAACAACGCGAACTCAAGTCGGAACAAGAGTGAACTCAGGTGCTCCGGAAGAGTGAGCAGTTCCAGCCTGCTATAGCACACCCGTCGTGTTGCTAATTTGCAATTCAGTGTGTCAAATCCGTTAGAGGTAGACAAAACAAATTTCTACGATAAACCAACATCTGCACTCATTTGAGAGATATGTGTCTACGAGTGCACGAGTGTCTACCGTAAAATTTCTTGAGTGAAGACAGCAGCCGTGGAGCAAAATAACCCTGTGTCAACAATTTCTGTGTCAAACGTGACGCTCTGCCAAGGATATCGATGTAATTCCCGCAAGCTATGGAGTAACGAATCAACTGTGATACGAAAACTCCATAAGCATGAGCGGACTGAATCTTGCTACTTGTTTTCGTTTTATCTTTTATTTATTGTGAGGGAGAAAGAGGCAGATTCAAAGCCCCATCTTAGTAGGGGTATATAATGTCTAGGCCAATTTGTCCGTCCCAAATGTTGTGAATTGTAAACCCCAGCTTCTGTGCACTCTTGGGTTACGAAGTTACAGCTCTTTATACTGACAATTGAACACTTTTTTAGGTTAACGATTCTGATAGTTTAATAGTGGCCACAAAACATGTGAGATTGAATGAAACATTTAGTTTAAATGATCAATTAGTATTTGTAAGCGGAATCTTTTATCCATTGATCATGTAAATAGTGAGACGACCGTTAGTGTAAGAGACACATGTAATTGCACATCAAATTGCAGTACTAATCGATACAAGTGTAAAAGAGTGGGCCTATCTCACGGGCACCAGACGGTCAAAAAGTCTGTTAATTTACCTGTAGCATGGAGATAAATGCGCCATAATGAAGAAATCTGATTTTCTCGCATATATTTGCACTGTATGCATAGATACATACGCATTATATTTAAAACAAATTGAGATAGTAAAACTCTTAACAGACAGTTTTTACTTTGACTTACTCTTTAACCGACATTATCTTTAGAGTTTACTGAAAATCCTGTTTTAAGAATTATTATGGGGTGCAAGATTAACAATTATGATACTGATATTTCCACTTTTCTGAGTAAATAGATTTGAAAAACTTAGAAACACTGTTTTTGAACTTGTTTTTTCTTCTGGCTCTCCTATCGCCTTTTCATTTTATTTATAAATCTGTTAATTTGACAAAGTATTTTATTTTTGCGTCCACTCAACTCGCTAATGATAATCATTTTGACAGACAGATTTTGTTTTGGCCAAAAACAAATCATTATTTGAAAAAAAGTAATGATTTTGTACATAAAAGACTTTTAAAACAATTTTTTACTCTTAACAGTCATAGAACCGACTCAAGTAACAGACTTTTGGCACATTTATCTCCATGCTACAGGTAAACTAACAGACTTTCGCTCGTTTGACCGTCTGGTGGCCGTGTATCTGTAACAGTAGGTGCCATAGGTCCAACACTAGTGACACTAAGGGGCAATGAACCTATTGCATAGGCTTTTTAGCACACCTGGCCAAGCCCATGTGAGCTAATGTCGTCCGTTAACAATTTCAAAAATCTTCTTCTCTGAAACTACTAAACCAATTTAACTGAAACTTTGCAGGAATGATATATGACATGTTGGCAACAAACGAATCTCATTTTAAAATGATTCAATAAAAAAAAATGGCCGCTGTTACTAAAAATAGAACATTGGGTAAAATCACTTAAAATGGCTTATAACTCGGCAACCATAACAGATAGAAAAAAACCGAAGGATCATATGCTCTTCAAAATCAAAAGCTCTACAAAAGTCTCCATTGGGTCAAAGTTGTATGATGACCCTTTATAGGGGTTATAGTCCTTTTAAGGTAAAAAATAGCGTTTTTTTATGTTTTTACCCAATAGAATGAAAACTATTGCAGAATAGAAAAAAAACTGTTGCTTGCTTAAATGTTCAACTCATTTAGCTCTACAAAAGTCTCCATAGGGTCGAAATTTTCAGATGACCACTTATAGGGGGTTACAGCCCCTTAAAGGCGAAACATAGTGTTTTGGCCTATAGAATAAAAACTATTGCAGATATAGAAAAGCTGTTTCTTGCTTAAATGTTCAACTCATTTAGCTCTACAAAAGTCTCCATAGGGTCGAAATTGTCAGATAACCCCTTATAGGGGTTTCAGCCCCTTAAAGGCGAAAAATAGTGTTTTGGCCTATAGAATAAAAACTATTGCAGATATAGAAAAGCTGTTGCTTTGCTTAAATGTTCAGCTCATTAAGCCCCACAAAAGTCTTTTTTGATCTTTTTTGGGTCAAAGTTGTCAGATGACCCCTTATAGGGGTTATGGCCTCTTACAGGTGAAAAATAGTGGTTTTTCCTTATAGAGTGAAAACTATTGCAGATGGAGAAAAAGCTGTTGTTTGCTTAAATGTTCAGCTCATTAAGCTCCACAAAGGTCTCTTTTGGGTCGAAGTTGTCAGATGACCTCTTATAGGGGTAATGGTCCTTTACAGGTGAAAAATAGTGTTTTTCCCTATAGAATGAAATCTATTGAAGAAAGAGAACAGCTGTTGCTTGCTTAAACATGCAGCTCTTTACAAAAGATTCTCATAAGTCTGCATTGGGTCTGTCAGATGACCCCTTAATAAAAACACTCTTATGGCTGAGGCTGAGTACAAGGTGAGCGATTCAGGCTCCTGGGAGCCTCTTGTTTGCTAGAAGCTATTCATTATCGTTTACAATTTTTCAATCTGTAAGGAAAAACACACAAAAATGGTACGTATAGATCATAATTCTTGTTAGGGGTGATTTCGACCTGAGGTTGACGTTTGTAAAGTTCGACGACCCGGAAGTTTAAGCAAGCAACAGATTAACTTAGTTTTCTTTCCATGGATTTTTCACATTTTCAACGGTATTATATAATGAAGCTGTTTTCACTGCCCTTTCATCTATCTATATATATCATAAATGTAATCCTGGCGAATGTTTTTTTTTCTTGGGCCTTGGTATGGAACGCCGTGACTGTCTTATATGGTCAATTATATTTATATGCTGTGGTTTTCACTTTATATGCGGTGCTTTCTTCTTTATATGCGGTGCTTTCTTCATTATATGCGGTACTTTCTTCTTTATATGTGGTACTTTCTTCTTTATATGTGGTACTTTCTTCTTTATATGTGGTACTTTATTCTTTATATGTGGTGCTTTCTTCTTTATATGCGGTGCTTTTTTCTTTATATGCGGTGCATACATCTTTATATCATGTGCTTTTATCTTTATATGCGGTTAATATTATACAAATATAGCCTTTTAGTAGGTCGATACGAGAAAATATCGACCTGAGGCATATCGACCCGACAACGCAGTATAATATTATTAATTTATATTTTTTACTTGATTTGATTAGTTGAATCATACCAGGTGACCTGGTGATATTTTTTGATATTGACTTGGCACGTAGATGGGACGTTTTCAAAAAATGTCCACTTTTTATCATGGCAAAATAAAAAATGAAATGTTGATGAAATATCCTTTTAATTTGAACTACATTTTCTTCAACCTTTATAGTGACAGAATACAAAATATGCAACCTTAAATCCAAGTGTAATGTGGATAAAATTTACACAACTTGGAACATGGGTTACGAAAAAGTCCACTTCGCAACAATATTTTAAGACATTATTTTTTTAACAAATTGCATCTTAAATAAAATTTCTTGACATTATATGTAAAATTCAGCACAACACATGCAATACGACTGTTAAATTTGAAAATTATAGTGCAAAAAATAAACTTAAACAATTATTCAAAGGCGTGATTTTTGAAACGTTAACAAAAATGTACCTTTAGACTGAAAGCAATTTGAGGCATATAGTTTTAATATAGTTCTAAATAAAGTTAAATGATTCTTCAAATAAATCTATAAAGGACCAATGAAAAAAGATATGCTTTTAAATAATAGTTTTTCGATAATTTAAAAAAGTGAGGCTCGTTGCATAGTGGACATACGTATGTTGCGAAGTGGACATTATTTTCCAAACTTCTGTTTTTTTAGACTTCGAGGCGCTCTGTAAATTGTATGGTTCATTGAAACGATTTTAATATTGTTTAGAATAGGTTGTGAAATACATTATTATGTGCTGTTTATGATCTTTTTCTGTGAAATTCAAGTTTTTGTGCCCATTGTCCACTTCGCAACGCACTGTCCCCTATGCAACGAAATGTGTCCACTGTGCAACGATATTTGTCCACTTCGCAACGAAACGCTTCACAGTGGACCGTTGCAAAGTGGACATATTTACACATAAGTCAACTTTTTGTTTTATTTGAATGCCATACTAATATTTTTTTCTCAATTTGGTCAGATCATTTGGTTTTCTTTATTAATATCGAAGACTTTGGTGCCTTTCTACTCAAATTCTTCAAAAAAATACCCGTTGCGAAGTGGACAAAACCAAAAATATTATAGTGAAAGGTCATACTAACTGCCTTCAAACATACACAAAAACAGCACCCTCGATTATGTTTTTGCCGCCATATAAATTTTAGTGGCGTCAGTTATAACGAAAAATAAAAATATTAAAATCAAGATATATGAAAGATTTGATTTTCATCAATTATTGTTGTTGTTGCGAAGTGGACATGTTTTTCATGGACACACACTAAATTGCTTATAACAACGTTTAAGGAGAGACTAGCTTAAAGTAAAGACGTTTGTTTTCAACTATGAATGTTAGTCAGCATATATCCAACATTAAATACTTTAAAAATTGATCAAAATTGGTTGGAATTATAAAGAGATGACTGAAATTATTCGTATGGACACGATCTTGGGGGATATTTTGTGTCATTTTGTTTCAATTTTTAAGATTTTCTGATTACATATTGAACTTTACCCTTTTGCTTTCCCAACTTAAAAGTACAACGAAAACAATGACACTTAAAAATATACGCAATATCTAATTTTAACATCACTGTACATCGTGGACACAAAATTGGACATTTTTTGAAATCCGCCCACATCAGGCGTAATGTTTTCTTTAATAAACGATTCTACAAGAGATTCCAACCCACTTTCTATCAAAATTGCCTCCATAGTTTCCATTTTTGTCTCGCCTGCGACGAATAGTCGCTGAAGGCGAGACATAGGTATTACCTTCCGGCGGCGACGGCGGCGTCGTAAACTTTTTTTTAAAGACTTTTGTGGACAATGAATTGCTTGAAAAGTATAATACCTAGGCATCTGATATTTGTGTATACAGACAGTTCAGGTTATGGTCTACATAACCGTCACCATGCCTTGTGACCCTGACCCCATTTTCACGCTCCAGTGATTCTGTGAACTTTTTTCAGGCCGTAAACTTTTTTGTAAGACTTTTGTGGACGATGATTTGCTGGAAAAGTATAATAGCTAGGCCTGCATCTGATATTGGGTATAAAAACAGTTCAGGTTATGGTCTACGCAACTGTCACCATGCGGTGTGACCCTGACCCCATTTTCACGCTCCAGTGACTCTGTGAACTTAGGTCTTTTTTCAGGCCGTAAACTTTTTTGTAAGACTTTTGTGGACTATGAATTGCTAGAAAAGTATAATAGCTAGGCATCTGATATTGGGTATACAGACACTCATTGTTACTACCTATTATAAATAAAAATGTAGCGATACTTCAATTGGGTCGTTTGTTTCCGTCGTTTCTATATTTACAAAAGCTCTTTGCAATGTACATACTTTCACTTTTCACTCGGGGGCTATGTTCGGATTCTCAATCTTCGGATTTCCATCAAGACAATATGGCCGCGACCAGTAGATTATGTGTTCCGCTTCGGATTATATTTTAGTCAGTGTAGCATATCTTGCGTAGCTTTAGCGTAATGGATATTTGATTTTGGATTGCGAAAATTTACTTGATTGAATAAAGTTTAAAGGACAAAAATACTATTCGGACACCAAAAATAAGATAAGTTAAATCTTGCAAAAAAAATTGTACACAGCATTTTCGATTTTCATGCTTTCATGTGGCGGTGTTTTAAAGCAACAATGCGATTCAACTAGATCATGTAGCGTACATGGCGTATTCACTTTATCAGATTGTGCACATGTTTAAGCGTACTTTCTTATTAATTTTTGACTGCAAAATGTTAATTCATTGAATAAAGTTTATTATCACAGACAGAAATAATGCTTATGCAAAAATAGGTCAATCAGACACACACAATTCAAGCATTTTATTGATTTTTTGAAAGTGACAAAATAGCCACATTGGGTCATTTGTCTGTCTTGATCTAGGTCAGTTTAATAAGGATAAATAATTTTATCTATTTCTCACAAAGCTATTGCAGGATCCGGAAAAATAAACTTATTTGTCAAAAGTTATTGGTTCTTCGAAAATGTTATCATTGCTTGATAATTTTGTCGATTCACCACACAAAGACCAATGTCGCCACAACCACAAACATGTCAGAAAATAACCAAAGGAACCACAGGGGCTTGGATTAAAGAGTAGGGGGGAGGCGACTTAAAAGTCAATATAAATGACCAGAATCCAAGCCCCTGTGTGCGGAACATGGATTGCAACGTTCGTGTATAAGTTTGCTTTAGTCTCTATCATAAAGGGAGGGACAATCTTTGAATAGGTGACAATCAAAAATATTTGAGCAGCGGCGGATCCGGGGGGGGGAGTAGGGTGGGTCCGAGGTTGGAATTTTCCTCCTTTCTGACAAAAATTTTGCAAGTATCGTGTAGGTTTTCTGCATAATTTGTCTAGAATCACCCCCTTTCCGTCCTTCGTCCACAGCGGAATTTATGTGGACCAACCCCTTTCCAAAATTTCTGGATCTGGCCCTGTTTGAGTTATAATATAATTTATTGCTATTAGACGTAAAAATTTTAAAGGCATACATGTACATTGCAAATTTTCATAAAGAGATCTACAATTAGGTTTAAACTTATTTCATATAATATTATATACTTCAAAATCATAGGCTGATCTGACAAATGATAACCATTAAAGTAGACGATAATTAGATGTGGAATAATTGTACGCCACACAACCAACATAAAGAAACGTGAATTTTAAAAATCACAATGGAAAACAGCCAACAGTCTTCAGCATGACCATAAGTCGCTGCTTGCCGTCTTGCATTGGCCCAAGACAAAAATACAAAAGAGGATGAGTCCAGTTTCCTTTTTGGTCACGCTTAGAAAAAAGTCAAAATTACAATGTACATTTTTTTTTACATCTCCGCATGCTTGGAATGCTACTAAATGTTGAAAATAATAATATTATAAAACGAAAATTATAAAAATTTCTAGGCGCAAAATATATGTTTGATTTTCTTCTTCGGTATTCCCAGAATCCCGTTGGTAGCTTTTATTTTCAGAATAATTTGAAGATTGAAACCTTTTTAAACTTTAACATTAAGCTTATTTATAAGTATATATGAACAACAGACTGTGACATCTTTGATCCAATGGAGACTTTTGTACAGCTCGATGAGCTGTAGGTTTAAGCAAACAACAGCTTTTCTCTATCTGCAATAGTTTCCTATTTCCTCCACTAACATAACCAAACTTAGATGCAATTATTTTAAACTAAATAGGAGATAATACAATGCTTATACTGAATCTAAAAACAAATTATGTTTGGGATAAACACTTACAAATTATGTTTGGGATAAACACTTTAATACATGACTTAGATTCATCGACATGGCTTAATTTTAGATCGATTTTATAGTATGTGTACAGCAAAGGCTACATATAGAATTCAACAATAAACCTAAGCAGGACCTAGAAATAATAAAGTATTTTTTATGTTACTAAAGCAGACCTTTGCTTTTTGTGTCCATAGCGGCTTGCTAGGCAATATGCATTAGAGTCCACACTTGTTTTATATCAAGAAACATAAGCTTAGGTAGTTGATTTAAGTGATGGTGCCGGCAGGCGAAACAAACTTTTAGTGGCCACACTTGCTGTAACTTATACTAAAATTTCACCTAGTCAAAATTGTCAGGATTCATTTTTCCAGCAAAGTTTGCTTACCTATTCATGCAGAGCATATAAAGAAAAACGAGCCGCATATAAAGAGGACTGAACAGCATATAAAGATGTTTTAACCGCGTATAAAGTATAAACACCAGTACCCGATATAAAGTTAGGAACTACAACATATAATGATATAATAACCTCATATAAAGATAAAAGCACATGATATAAAGATGTAGGTACCGCATATAAAGAAAAAAGCACCACATATAAAGAAGAAAGCACCACATATAAAGAAGAAAGCACCGCATATAAAGAAGAAAGCACCGCATATAAAGAAGAAAGCACCGCATATAATGAAGAAAGTACCGCATATAATGAAGAAAGCACCGCATATAAAGAAGAAAGCACCGCATATAAAGTGAAAACCACAGCATATAAATATAATTGACCATATAAGACAGTTACGGCGTTCCATACCTTGGTATTAATGATTTATATAGTATAATTTGCGATATTAATAAGTGTGCTAATTATCCGACATATGTCATTCATCTGTAAAACATCAATTAATGCTAACGCTGTGACCGTAATTATCTGTGTTAAAGCCCTAACAATGTAATTTGATACATTAAAATAAGTGTAATAAAGATCAACGAACCCTACACTCTATTAATATATATAAGAAGTAAAACCGAAGATAGCTGTCATTTAATAAAACTGTCACAACTTGTAAGCCTCTGACATGTATAGACACTTGATAGCAGAGTCAAAATATTCATGTATGCATTCACGCTTCTAGTGTTCCTGTTTATATGAATTTCTCACCTTGATGTGTTCTCTATCGATTTCCACCATATTGAAACCTTTTCTTTATATATAGGTTACTATTGAACAAAGTTATCGTACTCGGTTTTGATAGAGTTATCTCACATTGTATAAAGAAAGAAAATGAAATACTTTGCTAAACTTTAACAAATGTTTGATGCACAAAAAAACTAATCATGTCCACATATTTAACAACCAATAATATGCAAAGTTTCACAAAAATCTATCGACAAATGCAGGATTTGAGGACCCCGTGTTAGAAAAAAAACGCCCATAAGTTTCTTTTTCCTGTCCTGACAACATGCACATGAATATGCAAAATTTCACTTTAAGAGTCCCTTTTAAAATGTAGGAGGAATAGCGCTTCCATATTGCGCTGGAAACGCTAAAGTTCAAGCAGCCAGTTTGATTAAAATCAGCGCTCCATTTTGTTGATAAACGCGACATATCAATAACACCTCCTTCACTCGGCTAACTGAGAACTCGGTCAGTTGGTTTTATTTAACATGGAGGCTATATGGGAAATGGGTCTGTTGAAGAGTCGGCTATAGGTCTGTTGAGAGTAAAATCCAATGGATGGTCATGAAATTTTGTGAAAAAGATGTTATTTTGGCAAAATGACAATTAATTGTCAAAATACAAAATCTTTCAACCAAAATGATATTCATTTGAGCACATTTTCAACTTGCAACAGAGTCAATTAGTTATACCAGTGTTCGATAAAACGAAAAGGCGAGACAGCGGTATGCTCAAATTTGGCAACTATGAATGATTTTTTTTACAAATAAATAAAATTTTTTATACTTTTGAAATATAATTAGCGATTCGGAAAGTAATCTTCAGTTTAAAAATAAAATATTCAAACAACAAAAAGTGATTTAATGTTAAAATGTTATAAAAAATGAGTTTTTCTTAAAAAAGTGCCGGCTAAAGTCTGTTGGTGAGTCGGCAAATTAAATTAAAGTCTGTTGAGAGTTAATTAGCCGAGACAGAATGATTGCAAGCGAGGTATATTTTGAATTTTTGAAAACTTTTAGGATTAACATTTTATATTGTATTAAATCAAGAGTGAAATTATCTCTAATTTTGCGTGTATGTACAGGAAAAAGAAACCTTAAAGCACGAAATCAGTACACACTATATGGTACTATAGGATAAGGCTGTATACAAGGTATTATACCCCAACTTCTATGTCATGAAGTGTCGAGAAAACTGTGAGGAAAATTTTGCATGTATGTACAATACATCTAAAAACCTAAGTTTTCGGTTAACAAGAGGTAGATGACCTAGGGGCGTAAAATCGAAATACACCATATGACACTTTAAGACAAAGCAAAATACCAGACCTTTACCTTATGTAGTTGCTTGAATAACTGCGACGGAAATTATGTCACGTACGAACGAACGGACGGACATATGGATAAGGGTTAAACAGTATACCCCTCTTCTTAAAAGCGAGGGCATAATTATAAGTATTTAACTAGTCGAAGCAGCCACGCTGCATACCCCCGCGCTACTCTGGTGTTTGATAGTATAAGGGCAAATAATTAAAAGAAACAAACTATGACTATAATAAGCATTACTAGTACTATCAAATGTGTATGTATTAATATGAGACTTTTCCCTGGTCACGCTGGTAGTGGGAGTGATAGTCATGTAATGAATTATGCATGACGAAGGAATAATGTGCCCTTAGGCAATCTATGCAGCCCAGCCCCTAGGGGCATTATCAAAATTCCGAAACCTTTGGCAGAATCTACATTCATACTCCATAGTGCAACTAACAAGCCAAGTTTCAATTCCATATTCCAAATAACCTAGGAGGAGTTGCGTGACAAAAGAATAATGTGCCCTTAGGATACCTATGCAGCCCAGCCCCTAGGGGAATTATCAAAATTCCAAAACCTTCGGCACAGACCCCACCCACAATGCAATTAATAACCCAAGTTTCATCTTTCTACTCCCAGTGGTTACAGAGATTATCCTGGACATTAACGCCATACGTACGTACGTACATCGAACAGCAAAACATTTTCCCCGCGCTTTGGCTAGCGCGGGGATAATAATATGGCTTTAAAATTGTTGATTTTAAATTAGTACTTTTTACTTGTACACATTTATAAGGGCTTCAAATTGCATAAATTAGAACCGATCTGATTTTTTTCAATCACTGATTATCATATGGAAATAAACAGACCGAACGAACATCCCATCCCCCAACCCACCCGGGTAGTAACAGACTGTTTAAATTCTCGATTTTTTTAATGCACGTATCATGTATGCTTTAAAACGATTGCCATATATATATAATACATTATACTTTGGAGGTTATAATGGTTTTTGGCCATGTTTGCAATACAAAATCAGTTGGCATAGTTTATAATTAGTTGTAATCTTCTTCACTCTCTTTCTAAGACTGGTGTTACAATTTTTTATTAGTATTTTAGGGATAAGCGTTTCTTGTTAAACGTCTTCATCTTTGAATTTTGAATTCTTTATTTTCTTTCTTTCCATGCTTTCTGTTGGAAAAATTCATTCTTTTTCTTTTCATACTGAAAATTAATGGTAAGCTTGATCAAACAGACTGATGTGCTTGTTATAACGCGATTTATATTAATTTTACGTCTAATCTATGACTAAACAATCATCACTACGAATATATACGCTTTATGTCACTTTGTAAGATATTTCTATTTGTAAGGCACAAATATAGTATGATATCAGTTGAATAATTTACTCTCAACAGACTGACCAACAGACTGAGTTCATTATAGCCGGCTCACCAACAGACCCAATTTAAGGCAAAAACACAATAAATGCCACAAAAACGCATGTCTGTCGGTTTTTCTTTCTTATACGTACAGTTATATGTCAAACATACATGATGTACAATTTAAGTTGCGTTTTTCGTAATGCTTTCGACTTAATTTTTGCAAAACGCTGTTATAGTTACATTTTTGAATGACAAAATTGATAGAAATATCTCGATGAGTAACACGCCTTTCCATTTTGTAGCTTACCAATGTAAGCTACAGAGAAAAACAATATATGAATACGTTCAGTATTCAATATTGTTTTGCCCAACATATTTTTTTTTTATTATTAAAGTAAGTAAAAACGAAATATTTAGTAAAATATATTGACCTTGCTATGTTTTTCTCGATAGTATTTGACCAACAGACTTTAGCCGACTCTTCAACAGACCCATTTCCCATATAGCCTCCATGTTAAATAAAACCAACTGACCGAGTTCTCAGTTAGCCGAGTGAAGGAGGTGAATAAACGGGAGCTAGCGAGAGGTCTGATTTAAATCAGACTGTCAAGCAGCCGGCCTGCATTTTTAAGAATTTAAGCACCTGTTATTATTTTGTTTTTGTCTGAACAGAAATTCCTCTAAAATATGTACCAGTTAAATGCACAGACAGCCCAAATGAAAGTGCACTGCACCATTTATCAAAGCAATACACCATTCTATACTTGTGACTACTAGTATTAAACATAAAGTAAGTCACAAAACAGACAATTAACCTATATATCTACATGTAAACGAATTTATAAGTATTTTCCTTTTGCTGACACGTTGCACAGTTTTGCAAGAAATCAACCAGCTTTTTTTTTTGGTTATTTGTATCAAAATGTATAGAGAAAATTCTAAAAAGCCGAAAGTTAAAAAAAAACTAATGAACAAGAAATATGGGGAGGGGTGGGAATCAAAGAACCATCAGTGAAAAGGGGGAGAAGTGGGTATGGGCGGGATATTCAGCCTACAAAAAGTGTTCGGTGCACTACTTGGTGGTCTACAAAGAGACATTTTTCATGCATGAAACGCGGTGCTCTGAGGGTGCTCTCCACACACGTTAATCAACTATATAGTCATCGGCCAGGCTTTCTGAATTATCACATGACAACTCCTGCGCCACCAAATTCACCCATATTTAGGATGCATACCGTGGTCACTAAAAATGAGTATTGAGCACTAACCAGACGTCAGATCGACTTCGAAGACCCTTGGGCGTCTTTCTTTACAAGCTACGCAATACTGTGGACCTGTTCGCCACACAAGGAACTGTGTTATTAGTACTCATACTATTAAAAGTGTCATATGACACATTCCTAGATACTCTCTATGGATAGGTATCTCCAGTTAGGATTTTCTTTTCTTCATGTTGTTGATAAGACAGGTACATCTCTATGATTTTGTGGTGGTTTTGTTTGTTCGTAAACTAATGCCGCGACATGTGCAAAGTTTCATGAAGTAATCATTCTTCCTTAGTGCATTTCCCGCAGATCCGATCCTGTCGCAAGAGGCGGCTATTAATATCTTAAGATTTTGTATTTTTATTTATACTTGAAAACTGCGCTTACACTATATGACTTGAATATATTCTAAAAAATCTTAACTCTAATATATAATTGTGCTTTTCTAACATGTTGACCTGCAAGGGCTAAGTTCAATGCAACAAGACTATTTAAACAGTTTCTCATAGCAATGAATTGCACAAAATTGTATTTGATTAAAATTTGAAGTATCTGTTGTTGCATTTCGAAAAGTATGAAAGTGTACCTATATATTGCTGTTTGTTTATGTTTGAAATTGTGGAAATCTTTCTCCAATATCTTTCAACAAAATAAATAGAATATCACAAGTATCAAAAACAACGTATGAACACATACAAAATTGAGAAATAAAATATACTAAAAAAAACCGATATGTTATACCTGCATATCGTTACAAAAGCTATGCTTACAAAAAATGGAAGAAACTTCACTGTTTAGTTTATAGTCAATTAATGCTTTATTTTCTGTATTTTTTTTATGTTGGAATAAAGAACCACGATATCTAAACTGCAAGCCACATTTCGAACATTCTAAATGTTTTGGGCGATTGAAGTTGTTGCGATGTTCCTTGAGATATCGCTTTTCCTTAAACCTTTTATCACAAATATCGCAAGCAAATATTCGTTTCTTTTCTTTGTTTTTACAGTTTTTCAAATGGTCCTCTAGATGAAAAAGTTTTATTATTACGACTACATTCTTTCTTGTCTTTGTGTGTTTCCAGATGTCTGTTGAGGAGCTCGATTCGCGCATATGCTTTTCAGCATTCCTGACATGGATACTTTGCATCCTTATGGGTGGCTGTATGTCTAAACAGACTTGCTCTATACTTATATGCTTTGCCGCATAATGAACAAATAAAACAAGGTTTCTCATCTGAGTGTGATGTTATATGTTGTCTTAAATTGTCCTTGAAAATAAACGTCTTGTCACACTGGTCACATTTAAAAGGGCGTTGGCCAATGTGCGTTTTCTTGTGGCGATCAAGTGACCCTATACTTTTGTATGTCTTCGGACAAAGGTCACATAAAAACCCACCCATTTCCTAAAACAAAATGAAAAATAAACATAAAAAGAAATGACCAGCGGTATTTGATCCTTATGAGTAAGGTGGCCTCCTCCCCTTAAAATATAACTTCGTGTAAGATAAAATCATGCCAAATGACCTATAGGTACATGTATATAGCTTACATTTACTAAACTCATAATAGGCAGTATCTCGGGGGGGGGAGGGGGTCACTCCATGTACACTTTGGTAGGGGTGACCGGCTGGCACCTCAAGACCCCCACCCTTATCATATATTTAGGATCTCAAATAAATATACCTTTTCACATATTTTTGCAGCAAAGTACGCCCTTATCATATACTATTGGGGGAAGTACAACTTATCACATATTTTGCATAAAGGTTAACCCTTTCATATATTTATACAAAAACCAAAAAAGACAAAAAAAATGTGGCTAGCATTAAGTTGTAAAATGAAAATTTGTTTTTAAACTTATCAACCTATCTGAAATGCTATGTGGATGCAATAGATTGACCTTATATAATCCCATCAAAAATATCTAACCTTTATATCACATATTTTTATCTCAATTTCACACCCTTGTCTATATCACCAAAAAAAAAGAAAAAAAATTAATGCTGCGGGTGCTCTTTATATACACTTGGACAAAAGTGAGGACCACCGATTTTTTTAAATTTTCAACATTTTTTTCTTTTTTTTTCGTATAGAAGCAAATCAATAAGATCAAAAACCTGCATGGTGATAAAAGACGAATATGTCCGCTAATGTTTAAACGTTTTTCTGTTATGAAACCATTACGTTTGTGACCAACAGTTGTTTTTTTAAAACATGTGGAAAATTACAAGGAAAAAATCCAGAAAAAGTTTGCAGCTAAAATTGTCTATAATTAAGAATTTGTTCTTGATTGCGTAAAAAATGACGTTAACTTTCATAATTATCATTTTTAAACAATAGAATAAATTTTCAAGTTCGATATCTTTCAAATTTTTACATATTGTGAAAAAAAATGATACCCTCTATTTGCCTCAATTTTTTACACCTAGTAAAATTAATTGAATATTTCCAGTCTTTAGTTAAAATAATTTTTATTTTTCTTTATGAATTCCAAAGTTGATTTGATGACAGTTCTACTTAGCCCTTGGATAATTTTATTCTTTATGTTAAAGATGTAAATTTTTGACTTTGAAAAAGTGGTTGATTTTCATGTGGTCCCTAACTTTTGTCCACGTGTATATGTTAGAGGCAATAGGTATAATTAGGAATTAAGCTTAAATCCTAGGCAATAAGATAATACCTAGTCATTAGTGCTAATGCCTAAATGGAATCTGGCATTAAGCTTAATGCCTAGGATTTAGGTCTATTTCCTGATTTTATTTCATGAAAATTATTCTTATTGCCTAACCCAAATTTTGACTTTCGTTAGCGACCACGAGATGGCAAGACGAAAAAATCGACGTTTTAACAAAAAGTTAAAATCGAAAAAATCAGGAAGCCGATTTCTAAATAGAACTGAATAAAAGTTTTCAAAATTCTACACAAACTCTCACCTGTTTACTTACATGATATTATAAAATTAAAACAATATAATTATTCCTTTAGAAAGAAAATCTGGTTGAGGTTCCACAGGTAAGAACCACAGGATGTGGCCTTCACTCAATAAGATATGCTGGAGCCACTCTCTGGAATGAGCTGCCAAATAAAATTCGTGCCCAGACCAATTTGGACCAGTTTAAAAATATGATCAATAACTGGAATGGCAGCTCATGTAGATGTGGCTCCTGCAGATCTTAATCCTGTTGGTCTCTATTATTATATGTTTTATATTTTTATGCTTTTGTAATTGTGCAATGTATGTAGTATTGTGCTTTACCTTAATATGTGCATGTTGTATTTGTGCTTTATGTTGCTTTATGTTACTATCAGCTTTTTGCATTAGTTTCTTTGTGTGCTTGACTGCATGTGCGAACGAACGAATCCGAACACTTTATACCCCCCACTTTCATAGATGGGACATAAATTTTCAATCTGCTTCTTTCTCTCTCTCTCAAAAAAAAAAAAGATAAAACAGAAACAAAAATATTAGAAATAAAAAATATAGAATTTGTTTGAAATTGGGCTAGCCATCCAAAGAAATACTCGGGTATTTTAGTCAAGCTTATCAATATTGAAACTTTAATTCATTTTTTTTTTGTCATGATGTATCAACTTATCTGGTTAGGCAATAAGAATAATTTTCATGAAATAAAATCAGGAATTAGACCTAAATCCTAGGCATTAAGCTTAATGCCAGATTCCATTTAGGCATTAGCACTAATGACTAGGTATTATCTTATTGCCTAGGATTTAAGCTTAATGCCTAATTATACCTATTGCCTCTAACATATATATGCAAGTTCTGTTTATTTTCTGAAATCTAATCTATTTCAAAATCTGTACATGTGAAACCTTATAACATACTAGTTGGCTGTAATGCCAAAAGTAAACTATCAAATGGAGAGTACAGCAAAAAACAAATTGAGAATAGCCTTTGTCTTGGATAATTGTAAAACATAATCAAGACAATTTGGACTTAAAATCCCAAAAATTATTTTGATGGCATTTTTTACAAAAAGATCAAATAAAATTGTAGGCATTACATTTTGCCGTCATAAGTGCATTTTTAGAAGTGTTACATTTACATACTGATAAAAAACTATAAGATATTACAAGTAAGACTACAAGGCCCCCATATATAAAGGGGGAAACCTCAGTATGGGTTTGCGAAAAGGGGAAAATCTAGTATATACTCATTTTTTCTACCCGATTTTTAAGGGGGAAGAATCAGCACATACTGATATTTTCGGGGGGAAATCTCAGTATATACCTATTCTTCCGGGGGGGAAAGATGAGTAGGGGGAAAACTAGTAAGTAACATCGGCACCATCGATATGCCTATCAAAGTCACTCAATCGGAAAATCAAGGTCAAGGCCAAAAGAAGGGGATGCAAATGTGCTAAGCTACTACTGGGACAAATGTATACCAAGTTTCATCAACCTAAGACCAAAACTATAGTTCTTGAGATATGGAGATGCTCAAGAAACTTTAACATTTCTATTATATGTATTGAAAATTGTCAAAGTCACTCAACCAGGAAATCAAGGTCAAGTTCAAAAGATGAGGATGCAGTCGTGCTAAGCTACTACTGGCGCATATACATACCAAGTTGCATCAACCTATGACTAATAGGTCTTGAGATGTGGTGCTCGCAAAACTTACATTGCTATGTATTGAAATTGTCAATGTCACTCAACCAGAAAATCAAGGTCAAAGTCAATAGATGGGGATGCAACTGTGCTTAGCTACTTCTGAGGCATACGCGTACCAAGTTTCATCAACCTACGACTTAAGATACTGAGGTGCTCATTAAAGGTTAAAAGATGGGAATGCAACTGTGATAAGCTTCTACTAGGGGATATACATACCAAGTTGCATCAAGCTAGGACTTGTAGTTCTTGAGATATGGAAGTGTTCATAAAACCTTAACACAAAAGTTAACACCGTTGCCGTCGCCGCCAATAAAGTAACACCCATGTCTCGCTCTGTTTGGCAGGCAAGACATAAAACAAGCATTCGAGTAGACCAGTGGCACCTGAAAACCATCTTTTAATTTGCCATATGGTACCAAAATCTGATACTGTTTATTCAAGTCTGTTTTTTGTTTGTTTGTTAAAACTGCCATGACAATGTAAATGTATATTGTATATCATAATACAGTCATGGTGATATCTTTTTCTTTTGTGCATATAATTAGTACTTTTATGTTCAGCTCCTTTGGTGTGCAAAACTTTTTGCAAATAAAAGTATTCTTTTCTATTCCATAGATAAAAGAATATTGCAAATAATTCATGAGGAATTTCAGAACTGTCGAAGAAAGGCCTACTTCTGGACATTGATCAAGTTAACACAAAAACAAGAGGCCCAATGGAGCTTGATTGATCTCCCACCTGGTCTTTCAATTTAAAGGCCCTGCAAGAGGTCACCTAATTATCTTATTGAGCTGATGTTTAACTTTATGCAAGAAACCGTTTTTCTCTTTCTGCAAAAGTTTTTGTTCTACAAGACAACACAAAAAAACCCACTTCTCTATTTCAAGGGCCACCAATATAGTGTCATATGATAACTTCGAACTAATGGACACTTTTGTAGAACTTGTCATTCTGAACAGCTCAAAATCTAGTTTTGAGGGCACAAAATTTCAAGGTTCCATTCAGCTTGCACATATAACATGTTTTCTTGTAAATAAGAACATTTGATGTTTTCCTTGATTTCTTGAGTAAAGACAATAATCAAGGAGCTTAAGTGTCAGCAATGAACAGATACTTAATTATAGAAAATTTAATACTTTAGGATTTTACAGTGGCAGATCCAGGGTTTTTATAAGAGGGGGGGGCGTAATTGCTAAAAATGTCAAACTTGTGATGAAAATTTAAAGTAGCTTGGTCATTTTCATACAAATAAATCAGTCAAAGTAAAATATGGCCTGGTATTGTTAAACAGGAAATAGATGAGAAACAGACCTAAAATTGAATCTGATGTTATGGAATCCCACCTTGATGCTGTATACCAAATATCAAGTGGCTGTGATTAGTAGTTGCTGAGATAACTGTTACCAAAATTTCTTCCCAACCTGCCTGCTGCCCTCCACTCACCATTTTATAACTTGGATTTTTCACTTGGTGATAACCAGTAAAAAAAAAATAAAAATCCAATAAAGGGGGGACATACACCCCCTATGCCCCCCCCCCCTTTGGATCTGCCACTGTTTATACCTTAATTCATTGTACTTAACAGCCGTGAAAATTTTGATTTAAATTTGTTCTTGCCTTTTCAAGTAGTAGTCAGGAGATCATGATTTGGCAGACAAAAGGGCAGACACTTAACAAGACAGAGGGCATCACAAAACACCAAACCACTTCTGTTGGCTGAGTATAAAAACTAATGAATCTAACCACTGAAGTTTTAATGTAACAAATTGATTGTTCAACCACAAAAATGTCATAATAATTTACATCTTTAAACATTTAATATCAAAATATTGGAGACTGGCTCAGATATAGGCATTATTAACATAAACTTTTGGACAAACAAAAACTAGAGAAACAAATGTACATATGAAACAAAGATTCCAAAACACCAATGATAAAAAAAATTCCTCAAAATTTTACAAAAGTTTCATTGTCATGTTATGCTAGTATTATAAATGGTATATATAAATGCAACTGATGACAGTGTACAACGATATGATTGAGACTTTAAAGAGAAAACTGTATCACAGACCATCTTCCATCATAAGAGAGACATTTTTAAAAACATCACAGATATTTGTACAATACAAAAACTACTTGTCTAAAGTTCCTGAGTAAAATTACTTCTTAATAATTTCTCAAATTATGTATTTTATGTGTATCATGGGGGTTCTACTGGATTTAATGATTTTCCGCTATTTCTACTAGAGGCACGCTCTTCTATTATCGACAGCTTTTTCTCAAGTTTGTGCTCCTTTTCTGTCACCCCTTTATTGTTGTTGTTGTTTGGGATTGCCAAATTTGGATCATTTGTATCGTTGTCTGTGGTTGGCTCAACAGCATTTTTCCTATGCTTCTTTTTCTTGGCTTTTGATTGGCCACTAATAACATCACCATTTTGAACTGTCTGTTTGTATTGCACATTTGTCATTGGCTGTTCTTTGTCTGCTGATTTGTCTTCATTCTTAAAATGAACTTCTACAATAAAAAGACCCAAGTTGTATTAAAAGGATACAAATATAGGGTTCAGAATGACTTGAACATGTCATGATGACAACATGATTGATTGTTGTTTGCTAAATGTCCCATCAACGATATTGCAGCCATAATCAAGTAAAATAACCTAGCAAATAAGTCTCCATAACACTGATGGCCTCCTTGACATATATTTGTTGGAAATTTATAATTTAAGCAACAGTATATTGGCATATGGTTAAACTATTTGAAGAAAACTTCATGAATATCTGACATGATTTACAAGAAGTCAACTCAAATGCAAAGACTGACAGACAAAAAAAATTACTGCAAAGGTCAAAACAGTTTTGCATGAAGGGTTCTTTTCCCTTCATTTGTGATTTAAAAACATCCTTGAAAAAAATACCACCATGTGCATGATTTATTATTTCAGCAAAGAACATTAATAATCAGAAGAAATGCAAATTGTATCGCCTCTTAAAAACAAGAGGCTCCCAGGAGCCTGAATCGCTCACCTGACATATGTGCCTGAAGTAAAGGTTATAAGGCAAAATCTATTTAACGTTGAAAGGGTCATAAGATTAATAAGGGGGTCATCTGACAATATGGTGGATCTAAAGGTGCTGATCACTTTTGTTCTCAATCAAAATCTAAAAATCTGTCACCCTTTTTGAGTTATTTGCAAAAAAATGCAGTTTAACCTAATGTTCTATTTTTAGCCACAGCGGCCATGTTTTACAACCAATCAAAAATCCCCACAACAGTTCTATACACCTAATAATAATAAACAATAATACCAAGTTTGGTTCCATTTGGACTTAAAGTGTCAGAGGAGTTAACATTTTCAATATAAGGAAATGCAGTTAAAATGCTCAATTTTGACGTTCCAAGGGCAATAACTCCTCAAAGGAAAGGTCCTACAACGTTGACCCTGTTACAAATTTTGTAGATCTTGATGCGCTTAACAATATGCAATTTAAATTTCTCAAATATCTTGTATAGTTTTCAAGATATTGAGCTAAACAGGTGCAAAATTTGCAAAAAATCCACAAAAAGGGCAATAACTCCTACATGGGTTGTTGGATTTTCTTCAAAATTTCAGAGCTGGTAGATCTTGAGGTGCTGATCAATTTTGTTCCCAATAAAATTTTGAAATCTGCCACCGTTTTAGAGTTATTTGCAAAAAACTGCCATTTACCCCTATGTTCTATTTTTAGCCACAGTGGCCATGTTTTACGACCAATCAAAAATTCCCACACCAGTTCTATACAACTAATGCTAATAAACAACTATACCAAGTTTGGTTCCATTTGGACTTAAAGTGTCAGAGGAGTTAACGTTTTCAATGTAATGAGGAAATGCTGTTAAAATGCTAAATTTTGACGTTCTAAGGGCAATAACTCCTATATGTGTTTATTACATTAAACCTTCATATTAACACACCCATATAATGATAAGATATATCTTTAATGTTGATAAAACAACATAATGTCTTTGAACAGAAACTTAAATGTATCTTTGAAATTTAATAAATTGTAAAGATTTTCAATAAAGGTTAGTGTGCATTAAAATGATGATATTAAACAATCTTTTGATGATATAAATGTCTGGAATTATAATGATAACCTAAACACAATAATAAGCTCTGCTGAAAGTTTTGGAATAATCTATGGAACTGTGATAAAAGGAAACTAATTTCAAATTAAATGAATTATGTCTATTTAATTTCATTGGCTTCTTTGGATTATCTCCCATTTTGCATGAAAATATTTTTAATGATTAGTTATCAATTAATAATGTCAAGAGGAGTCCTAATCTGTAAACAAAAAAAGTTAACCATCAGTGTGAAGTCACATATACGGAACGGAGGGAGACTTTTTATGCCCTATCTACGAAAGTAGAGGGGCATATAGTGTTCGGGTCCGTTCGTCCGTCCATTTATCTGTTCGTCCCAAATCCCATATTTTCAAATTCGCACTTACTGACAAATGCCTCATCAATCATATTGGTATGGTTGGTGTAAAGATTGCATGCTTCGGATGCTGGATGTGACCTATATTTTCCGCATGAATGATCACGTACAGAAAAATGGTTCAAGTCTATTCCCACTTATTGACAAGTGCCACATCAACCATATTGGTATGGTATGTGCACCAAGTGATGCTAAGCACAATGCATGCTTCAGATGCTGGCTGTGACCTATATTTTCTGCATGAATGACCAGTTATAGAAGAATGGTTAAAGTCCATTCCAAATGCCATAGCAACCATATTGGTATGGTAGGTGCATTAATGATGCTTAGCACAATGCATGCTTCGGATGCTAGCTGTGACCTATATTTTCTGCATGGATGGCAGAAGAAGAGTGGTTAAAGTCCATTCCCACTTACTGACATGTGCTACATCTACTATATTGTTATGGTATGTGCACCTAGTGATGCTAAGCACAATGCATGCTTCAGATTCTGACTGTGACATGAATGACCACTTATAGAAGAATGGTTAAAGTCCATTCCTTTTAACTGACATGTGCCACATGATATTGGTATGATAGGTGCACTTAGTGATGTTTAGCACAATGCATGCTTTGGATGCTGGCATTGACCTATATTTTCCGCATGAATGACCACTTATACAAGGATGGTTAAGTTAAAGTCCATTCCTTCTGACTGAAAAGTGCCTTAATAGCAACCATGTTGATGTTTTAGTGACTGCAGAAAAAAATAAATGTTGCAAGATGGGGCATTATGTCTTTTGGACATATTCTTGTTTCAAAATTAATTTGAAATTGCTTAGATAATGCTTTAGATACCGGTAATAAAAAAAATATTGAATAATAGCGCATCTAAACTATAGGTCTTTCAAAGCAAATGATTTAAATCAGAAAACGTCATTGATTTTAATTTTTCATTATTTAGAGAAATAGAAATAGTTTTTTTTATAACATTTTTTATAAATTTTTAATAGACCATGTAACTGCTTTCCCCAATGCTTTTACATGAGTAAAACTCTCCCTAAACCAGCAGTCATGAAATTTAAGATTTTGGATTTACAGGACCAAATCAATGATTTTAAATATCTTATTAAGATTCTGTGGCAAAAGTTGCTAAAATTTACAGGACCAAACAAATTTTTACAGGGCTGTCTGTCTTGTGCTAATTTTGATGCCTACAATGTAAATAACCAGTTTGACTCTTAAAATACAGCTTTATTTGATGCTAAACTGTTGACTCTTATATTTACATAATTGTACCTAAGGGGCTTCAAAAATACAAGTTCAATTTCTTAGTGTTTTAAAATTTTAATATTCTGTAAGGAGTTTACATAATTTATTATAATCTTAACTTAAAGTCTCTTACAAATATTTGCTAACATGTTATCACTATCCAAGTAATTTTAAATCTACTTTTATAGTATTAAAATTTCATGTGGGTGGTTTTTAGACATCTAAAATACAACTTTAAGTAAGAAAACTGACTATCCCACCTAGACCACATTTCAAATTTGTAAAGCCTAAAATAATGAAAAATAACCAGAGTATATGATTATTGTCAGTATTATGTAAATGACATCATGACCTCTTGCCATGATTTGATCTCTTTAAAAAAGTAATTTGCGTGGCATTGTTCAGTTTTAATTATGAACCTTTTTTATGGCAAATTTGTGTGTGAAATTACCTACAGAGAAAAAACTGTGACCTTTAAAAAATAAGAGGTCAACAATTAGCCTCGTTAATACCTTATTTAAATATTTTCTTTTTAAATATTAGCTCTCAAAAAAGGAGTATTTCCATGATCTAACTAAAAATTAAAAAGCCAGAGTTATTACATGTGAACTAAAAATAAAAAAAACTTTAAATCTACTAATTGCTCAATTCAAATATAATTATTTGCGTCAAAGTTTAAAAGTTTTGTTCAGGCTAATTTACTATTAAATTTCTCAAAAATTATTGGTAAAGGATTACAGAAGTTCTGTAAATGATCACCTTTTACAAGGTAAAGCTATTTACTTTTTGGGTAAATATAGTACAAGTACTTCTCTTTCCATGCTTTGCATTAGCTGAGGCTTGTAGCTCATAAGGTCCTTTTACTTTTTTACTGATTTGACAGACCATTCAGTAAAAAAGTATAAGAACCTTATTAGCTACAAACTGCAGCTAGCTTTGCATATACATTTCCAGCATAAATGAATCGTTCATTCTAATTGACAATAATGTAAATAAATTGTTACATTTATATGCAAAAGTGAAAGTAAATCCTTACTTTTCCTAGTTAGGCTTGGTGACCCTGCTCTAGAAGATACTCTAGATGTCCCCTTAGACCCTGTCCCTAATGATAGTAAATCCTTACTTTTACTGGTCAGGCTTGGTGACCCTGCTCTAGAAGATGCTCTAGATGTCCCCCTAGACCGTGTCCCTAATGATACTAAATCCTTACTTTTACTGATCAGGCTTGGTGACTATGCTCTAGAAGATACTCTAGATGTCCCCCTAGACCGTGTCCCTAATGATACTAAATCCTTACTTTTACTGATCAGGCTTGGTGACTATGCTCTAGAAGATACTCTAGATGTCCCCCTAGACAGTGTCCCTAATGATACTAAATCCTTACTTTTACTGGTCAAGCTTGGTGATCCTGCTCTAGAAGATACTCTAGATGTTCCACTAGACTGTGTCCCTAATGATAGTAAATCCTTACTTTTACTGATCAGGCTTGGTGACCCTGCTCTAGAAGAATCAAGATACTCTAGATGTCCCCCTAGACCGTGTCCCTAATGATAGTTAATCCTTCCTTTTACTGGTCAGGCTAGGTGACTATGCTCTAGAAGAATCAAGATACTCTAGACATGCTAGATGTCCCCCTAGACCATGTCCCTAATGATAGTAAATCCTTACTTTTACTGATCAGGCTTGGTGACCCTGCTCTAGAAGATACTCTAGATGTCCCCCTAGACCGTGTCTCATATGATAGTAAATCCTTACTTTTACCGGTCAGGCTTGGTGATCCTACCTAGAAGATACTCTAGATGTCCCCCTAGACTGTGTCCCTTATGATAGTAAATCCTTACTTTTACTGGTCAAGCTTGGTGACCCTGCTCTAGAAGATACTCTAGATGTCCCCCTAGACCGTGTCCCTAATGATAGTAAATCCTTACTTTTACTGGTCAGGCTTGGTGACCCTGCTCTAGAAGATACTCTAGATGTCCCCCTAGACCGTGTCCCTAATGATAGTTAATCCTTACTTTTATTGGTCAGGCTTGGTGACCCTGCTCTAGAAGATACTCTAGATGTCCCCCTAGACCGTGTCCCTAATGATAGTTAATCCTTACTTTTATTGGTCAGGCTTGGTGACCCTGCTCTAGAAGATACTCTAGATGTCCCCCTAGACCGTGTCTCATATGATAGTAAATCCTTACCGGTCAGGCTTGGTGATCCTACCTAGAAGATACTCTAGATGTCCCCCTAGACAGTATCCCTAATGATAGTAAATCCTTACTTTTATTGGTAAGGCTTGGTGATTATGCTCTAAAGATACTCTAGATGTCCCCCTAGACCTTGTCCCTAATGATAGTAAATCTTTCTTTTTTACTGATCAGGCTTGGTGACCCTGCTCTAGAAGATACTCTAGATGTCCCCCTAGACCGTGTCCCTAATGATAGTAAATCCTTACTTTTACTGGTCAGGATTGGTGACCCTGCTCTAGAAGATACTCTAGATGTCCCCCTAGACCATGTCCCTAATGATTGTTAATCCTTGCTTTTACTGGTCAGGATTGGTGACCCTGCTCTAGAAGATACTCTAGATGTCCCCCTAGACCATGTCCCTAATGATTGTTAATCCTTACTTTTACTGGTCAGGCTTGGTGACCCTGCTCTAGAAGATACTCTAGATGTCCCCTTAGACTGTGTCCCTAATGATAGTAAATCCTTACTTTTACTGGTCAGGATTGGTGACCCTGCTCTAGAAGATACTCTAGATGTAATACCCTAGACCGTGTCCCTAATGATAGTAAATCCTTACTTTTACTGGTCAGGCTTGGTGACCCTGCTCTAGAAGAATCAAGATACTCTAGATGTCCCCCTAGACCGTGTCCCTAATGATAGTTAATCCTTCCTTTTACTGGTGAGGCTTGGTAACCCTGCTCTAGAAGATACTCTAGATGTTCCCTTAGACCGTGTCCCTAATGATAGTAAATCCTTACTTTCACTGGTCAGGCTAGGTGACCCTGCTCTAGAAGAATCAAGATACTCTAGACATGCTAGATGTCCCCCTAGACCATGTCCCTAATGATAGTAAATCCTTACTTTTACTGGTCAGGCTAGGTGACCCTGCTCTAGAAGAATCAAGATACTCTAGATGTCCCCCTAGACCGTGTCCCTAATGATAGTAAATCCTTACTTTTACTGGTCAGGCTAGGTGACTATGCTCTAGAAGAATCAAGATACTCTAGACATGCTAGATGTCCCCCTAGACCGTGTCCCTAATGATAGTAAATCCTTACTTTTACTGGTCAGGCTTGGTGACCCTGCTCTAGAAGATACTCTAGATGTTCCCCTAGACCGTGTCTCATATGATAGTAAATCCTTACTTTTACCGGTCAGGCTTGGTGATCCTACCTAGAAGATACTCTAGATGTCCCCCTAGACCGTGTCCCTAATGATAGTAAATCCTTACTTTTACTGGTCAAGCTTGGTGACCCTGCTCTAGAAGATACTCTAGATGTCCCCCTAGACCGTGTCCCTAATGATAGTTAATCCTTACTTTTATTGGTCAGGCTTGGTGACCCTGCTCTAGAAGATACTCTAGATGTCCCCCTAGACCGTGTCTCATATGATAGTAAATCCTTACCGGTCAGGCTTGGTGATCCTACCTAGAAGATACTCTAGATGTCCCCCTAGACAGTATCCCTAATGATAGTAAATCCTTACTTTTATTGGTAAGGCTTGGTGATTATGCTCTAAAGATACTCTAGATGTCCCCCTAGACCTTGTCCCTAATGATAGTAAATCTTTCTTTTTTACTGATCAGGCTTGGTGACCCTGCTCTAGAAGATACTCCAGATGTCCCCCTAGACCATGTCCCTAATGATTGTTAATCCTTACTTTTACTGGTCAGGCTTGGTGACCCTGCTCTAGAAGATACTCTAGATGTCCCCTTAGACTGTGTCCCTAATGATAGTAAATCCTTACTTTTACTGGTCAGGATTGGTGACCCTGCTCTAGAAGATACTCTAGATGTCCCCCGAGACCGTGTCCCTAATGATAGTAAATCCTTACTTTTACTGGTCAGGCTAGGTGACCCTGCTCTAGAAGATACTCTAGATGTCCCCTTAGACTGTGCCCCTAATGATAGTAAATCCTTACTTTTACTGGTCAGGCTAGGTGACCCTGCTCTAGAAGATACTCTAGATGTCCCCCGAGACCGTGTCCCTAATGATAGTAAATCCTTACTTTTACTGGTCAGGCTAGGTGACCCTGCTCTAGAAGATACTCTAGATGTCCCCCTAGACAGTATCCCTAATGATAGTAAATCCTTACTTTTACTGGTCAGGCTTGGTGACCCTGCTCTAGAAGATACTCTAGATGTCCCCCTAGACCATGTCCCTAATGATAGTAAATCCTTACTTTTACTGGTCAGGCTTGGTGACCCTGCTCTAGAAGATACTCTAGATGTCCCCCTTGACCGTGTCCCTAATGAGAGCCTTTCCTTTTCTTCTATTGTTCGTAAAGAAATCTCCTAAAATATAAAAAAAAAGAGGTATATGTATCTTTCATGCTCATATCTTTGTTTATATCTGTATAAAGTTTTCTGATATTGCCATACTTCCTTCATGGTAAAGTAACTTAAATCTGAAGGAAACCCAAGTTTACCTCCTCTCCTACTTTTTCTGTGATCAATAAACCATGATGTTGATGAGACAGGTATTATTTTATAATAATTTTTGTTTGTTCATATCCTGATGTACAAAATGTATATATGTGTAAAGTTTCATGATGATTCCATACTTCCTTCATGGAAAAGTAACTTCAACCTGTAGGTAAACCTTCATTGTAAGTATAACATCACCCTTTTTCTGCGTGGATAAGACGGGTATATATTTCTATGGTCAACGATTTTTGTTTGATTGTATAAAGTTTCACCATGATGCCATACTTCTACTTAAAGGTAAACCTGGTAGGACAGATGGACAAACAAATGGACCTGAACACTATATGCCCTCTAATTGGCAGCCATTTAATTTAACAAGTATGGCAAAAACAATCTCAAGACCAAAGGCATAAATTTTAAAGCCAATACCTTCAGTGATTCAGAGGTCGAAGAAAAAATTAATGGGTCATATCATCCAAAAAGTAAAATTATTTATTCTAACTGCTTATTATAATGAATTTTAGATTATAATCTTTATTTTCACGTTTAATTTGAACATAATTCTTGTATACCACACAATAGAACAAATATGTCTTTTATAAAAACACATGCATTAAATATGAGAACATTTAATACTCAATATTCCATTTCATTACAATATCATTTATTGTTAGTTTTTGCTGTAGTAATTTGATTTCCATTTTAAACTAAAATAACATATATTGATAAATCAAAACACATTGTACTGAACACAGATTCCTTTTGTCAAGTTTAGAATTTAACATAATAAGTCTTTATATAAGTTTTGTAAAAGAAGTTAAAACATTTCAAATATAATCTGTATCACTAATCAATGTTGAATAAACTTGTCAAACATGTGCTCTTGTGGATGTTTCTAACTTTTAACAAAAAAAAATGACAGTTCATAAGACACAATGCAATATTATGAAAAAGGAATTTAAACCAAAAGATAAACCTCACTCAGATTTGGAACCGATAGAGGGACAGACAGAAAAACAAATGGACAAGTTGACCTAAACACAAAATGCCCCTCTACTTTCATTAGTGGAGCAACAAAAAAAAACAACAACCAACATTTAAACACTTAAACTGAGTCAATGATGATAACGATAAATATTATTCAGAATTCTAAACCCCCCTTTTTTCAAAGCATCTTTCATATTCTGCCTTATAGTTTATCTAAGAAATATATGTAATATCACTGAATATAGATCTAAAACTTAGATGTAAAAGTGAAGTGAAAAGGGGTTACCAGTAAATCTTTAGAAGTTTGAACCTTTTTTTGCTGTTTAAAAGTATAACACCTATAATTTTCCATCACGTTGACAGACTAAAAGTCTCACAGTTCACCCCCCCCCCCCCCCCCCCCCCCGGATGCACTCTAAGGATTTGTTTATTTATTAGTTTATAAAGACCTAAAAACTCGGTATAAAATGACACAGTCTAGCCAAGTACATAAGTAATCTTATAAGCCTATTTTATGTGTTAAGTTTTGACATAAACTAAATCTCTAAGATTTGGCAAAGCTGCACATAAGGAGACATGATAGACAGAAAATTAACACAATTATGGTGCCAAATGAAACTTTGTTTTAATTAAAAAAGTTTTGGAGATTTATCAGTTGTAATTGTTCCATTTATAACTCACTTTATATTACTGTTTTAGATTTCATGTGTTTTGCACTTAACACAATGATCTCAATATTTAAAGCATACCAATAGGTTGTCAAAAAATATAATAAATTTGAGTTTTTATATATATAATCAAACAATGTTACTGTAATTTCAACCCTGAAAATCATCTGACAAACAGATTTTGATTTTTTGAGTGCCCTCAGAGAGGTCAGAACTCACAACATTTGGGACATCTACGGCGTATTCGTGAGTTTTTAGATACAGTCTACAGATGAGTATTAAAGAAATTGGGGTTTTATGCCTAATTCTAAGCAAGTGAAGGGAAGCAGTGGTCAAGACAAGACTTGGCAGTCTAATTAATCTTATAAATAGCATGCACATTGAGCTCTCATAAAAATCAGTTTGGCGTTCCTCTGTCATTGTTTGAGCTGCAGTTGGAGCTGTATTTATAGTTTTGGCATCAATGTGTGACAAAGTAAGAAATTGCTGCTACAAAAAAAAATGTACATGTACATGTACTACATGTTAACACCTGGTTCTTTTTTTTTCTATAGTTTTGTAAATATGCTTTAATTTGCCTAAAGTTGTATACTGGTATGAACATATAAAGAACATGCATCACTGAGCATATAGTACATATCCTGAAGAAACTGAATTTTACAGATCATATACTTTGGTTATTACTTTTCAATAGAATTCAAACATGTCTACTTCCTTATCATATGACACAGTATCAATCTTTAATTTCTTGAAACCTTGTTTATACCAACTTCTTAAATCAATAACAAAATGTTTAAGCACCAATGAAGCTGTGAAATTTGAAGAGTTTGTATTCTAAAGAATTAAAAAACAAATTTACAAATAGTCCAAATTAATGGTCGGTAACATGAAACTTTAACTATGGTTTATTACCTATATATGAGATGGTTTTGATTGTGGGTCTATCTAAGGCAGTTACACAGTATGTCATGTTTTGACCAGTAATTTCAATTTAGTAGCACAAAACAGATCTTTTATAATCCACCTAAAAGTTCTGACAACAAATCAAATAAAAAAAGAGCTTTTTAAATCTTTTTTTTCATGTCGTTCAAGGCTTAAGATTTTAATTGTACCTTGCTCTAGATTTCTATCCTAAAGGATAAATAAAACCCTAAAGAAATTTAAAAATCTCTCAATGTCAAAAATGGCCGGATTCTGTTAAACATGAAGTAGGTGACCAACAGACATATAATCCTATCCCACATTAAAGGACCTGCCCTTATGCTGTATACCGTTGTGATTTGTAGCTCTGCTAAGAAAATTGTTACCAAAAATTTCATCAACGCCTGCCACCCATCATTTACACTTTTATAACCCATATTTTCACTCAGTGAAAAACAGCCAAAAATTGACCAGGTTCAGATTATACAGATTTGAATAATTACTTGTAATATTTTTCAGCTAAGAAATAAAATTTGTTTTAGCTGGAACAAGATATGTCTCCCCCCAAATATATTTCCCTGATATTCTAAGTTTGAATGCAATGAGAAATTTCCTCATTCTTGGTCATATTAATGATAATAATATATGGTCAAAGAACTCCCATAAAAAGTTTTGTGGATAAAAATTTCATCACATTAATTTGGACAACTTTATAAAGTGGACATGTACCTGTACGGGAAACAGCGATTTATCCAGATTTTCATCAAAGCTAATGTTAAAAAGGTTGAAATTCCAACAATTTTGTCTGGAAATTTTCTTAAGATACATGTACCAGTTTTCATTACATTCTGTTTAGTAATTTCTGAGTATTAGCATTCACAAGGATGATTAATGAGCATTTTCAGCAAAATTGTCAAAGGGCAATAACTCCACTAAATTTGTTTCTTAGTAACATGTACAAATATGTACAAAGGGTTTAATTGCTATATATACTAAATTCTGTTGAGCTGCATTGAAACATTTGAGAGAAGCAAACAGATGCTTCTGACCGACAAAAATAACAACAAATTCGTATCAAAGCTGGCAAATTGTTACTAGAGACTAATTACTTGTACCTTTCTAAATAATTCATTTAACATATGGCTTATTCAAAGAATTTCTCACATTTTGTCTAATTTGATTAATTCAAGCACCTTTTCATAACTTTTTACAAAAATCAATGGAAATCTGACACATAAGTTCTAGTGTATGCATGATAACAACAAAGTGTTGGGAGACATATCATTTCAAGTTGATGATTTTTTTTAACCACCAAAACCAGGAACTCAGACTTTACAGACCAACGTTACTTGTGCCTTTACTCCCTTTAAGGCTTCACTGCTAATCTAAGTATACCCCATTGTCCTAACAGAGGGTGTTTCAAGGGTTGGTACATGTACCACATATATATTTTTTTTGTTATTTTTGTGTAGCTTTCCAGCAAAATTGGTCTAGAACCCCCTTTTAGTCTTTATTGGATTGTTGGTAACAGCCCCTATTTAAAACAATCTCTAGATCCACCCCTGGAACCCATTCTCTTTGTTTCTATGCCTTTTCTTCATCGTTAGAAAAGAAACTAGGACAAAAAACTGATGATAAAATCATCAAAAGTAGGATAAGTAATTATTTGGCCGCATTTTTATATGTATACATGTACCTCTGCAGCAGTAATTCTCTCCTCCTGTCGTAGTTTCATGGCTCGCTCCCTCTCCCACTTGGCTTCATTCTTCTTGGTTATATCACCAGATATTACTTTAGGATTGTTCAATGGTCTCTTATTCTTGTTCTTTAGGTTTTCATCTAAAATATTGAATCATTAAATTGTGACCTCTACAAGAAATGTGTCTCTATATCAAAAAGATGTTTAATATCCTTTACAAACATGTTAGTGGTCTTCTCATGCCCTTTCTGGTGAAATTGCTTTCTGAAATCATGGATGTCTTTAATACATATATTCAAAAGGAATCTGATATACTATACATCATGTAGTTTTAAAACAAATTCTGCTTTTTTAAAACTGATGATACCAGTATGTGTATTTTTAAAATTTCTAGGGAGAGCAGACTATACATGTACAGTATACATGTATCATGGCATACTTGATGAGCACAGAGCTCTAAAAACATCAAATTAGCTTGGGAAAAGGTAACTTGCAAAACTTGAACAATTAATTGTAAAGCTACATCAATGTGTTTTTGACAACTAAAACTGAAAATGGTAGATGGTTTTTAAAAGTTTTGATTCCATATAATCAAATAATGACTTGGTTCATTATAAGATTAAACAAAAACAATAATTGGGTGGTGTTTGTAAATATTTTTTTCTACTGAAAAATCGTTACAAATCAATATAAGAATAAACATTCAAAATTACATATTTATAAGTTATTGAATGAAATAAGAGTTTGTCGATGACAAATAAAGGCAAAGATTATATATATTGTAGAAGTAAGAATTTTGTAGCTTATAGATACTATTTTGTTTACTGCTAATACTTCAATTATTATGATGAAAACCTATAATTCTAGAAAACTACTTTAAATACAGATTTAAGGCTTTAATAAAGCATGCTAGGTTTTATTGATTCAAATTGCTACAACATACCAGGCTGAAGGCTTTCATAATTTGAAACTTCTGAAACAAATATTTTTAAGTTTCTATTATATATATTTATCTTAAAAATCAATTGCAAAGAAACAGAAAAAAAAACACAAACAAAAGCATTAACAAAGTGGTTTATTCATTATCTTTATGACATGTGTACATGACCAGTTCACGTGGTCGAATTCCAAGTGAATAAAATATCAATGGAATAAAAAACTCAATGGAAATATTTGCACGTACTGAAACTTTGTACATGTTAGGCAGTAACACAGTTTCACACTTATAAAAAAAATGCCTTAGTCAAATACCCTCAAATTTATGTGTTACATTCTGACATGTCTGAGGTCAAAATCTATTTAAAAATGGTTATAAAATCTTAAGTACAAGAATTTTCTTTGATATAAAGCTGGTGTTTAAATTGACATGGATAAACATGGTCTCCCTTTATTTATTGACATTAACCCATTATGTGTGGACAATTTTATATTTAAATAGCTGTCCTGGTCAGTTTTCTATCTGTCCTTTCTTGACAACAATTAAATATTTACATCTTATGCTGTCCATATTCTTAATCCTATTAACTACATATTAGGCCAAACAAAAAAGTATGTGTGTTTACTGTCACATGCTGAAAAAAATTAGGGTCGGTAGGTAGGAAATATTTTTTTTTTATAATTTTTTTTTACCTTGAGTCTATGGGGGCAGCTTTGTGACTTTAACAGTGCTTAATGGAAAATGCTAAAAAAAACTTTAGGGTAGGGGGGTAAAAATTAGGTAGGGTCGGGTGACAGTAAACTCACCCACTTTTTTTTTTGGCCTTAGTCATAAATTAGACCATAAACAAATGAGTCGTTACCATATAACGTCAACATGTCATACTTTCATATACAGTAGAAATATACAAAAATATTTATCATATTCTGTGCAGATATAATTAAAATCTAAGTTAACCACCAAAACACCAAACAGTTGTAAATTTAAGGATAAAAATTATGATATGGCCTAAAGTACATGACGTAACATTGAAGGTTGGACAGCATGCTTTTTTCTGACTTGTTACCAACTAAGAATGAAAACTCTTTTCTTATAGCAGTAGGAGGTCTATATGTACCTGATTACATGTAGATCCAAATTTCACAAAATAAGGACATCATATCATCTAGTGAACTCACAGTTTACATGGTCAAAAGACATGTTTTTTGTGTAGTCTACAAATGTACTCAAAACCAGGCCTGGATTCAGATTGGGTGCGGTGTGCCTGGCACCACCCCTCAAAAACATTTTATGTAATAAAATCTCGGTTTTAATTTCTTGAAAAATACCTTTTTCTACCTTGATAAGTGTGTGCCCCCTCTAACATCGAATCCTGGATCCGCACCTGAAAACTTGTCAGGTACATGTACATGTATGCATAACAACTTAAAGTATTAGTCCTGTCAGACACAACTTTCAAAAGTTGTTTCATATTAGGGAGTGAAAATTTGATTTTTGATGGGTGGGATTATGATGAAATTTGAAATAGAAATGCAGGATGGTGTACATGTACATAAATTCATCCCTAGAATACATGTAGATAGACACAAACATGTACTGAGTCAATAGTTTTTATAATTACTATAGATACATGTACAGGTAAGTGAATGAGTCAAATAATTTTTCTTACACCCTTACACAGGAATTTTTTTTGGTGGCAACGGATTAGCGGATTACTGTTAGTGTCAAACCCTGGTGGTGGCTATTTTGCCGTAACAGATATAAAAATGTTGTACACTTAATCAAGGAATGTCTTAGCTTAATTAGCAAAATAAAGAATATCAAATAGAACAAATTATTTCGGTCAAAATATAATTGTTTCACCTTCATTTTATTTAAAAAAGAAGAAAACTTTAGTTTGAAATATATTTCTTTTTTATAATTAAACTGTGAACCAAAGAACATGAACGCACAAGTATTTTGCCATTTTTGACTTTTCATATAAATATATTAAACTCAAAGTACTTTAAATGGCAAATTATCAAGATTATGAGAATACAGTCATTGGTGCTGAGAAAATGAAAACATTTAGTTTAATTTTCTCAGATTGGTGTTACAATTTCAAGAAGTTTCATCTTTGACTGTCGCATGTTTTGGCAGCCACTTTTATTGTAAAAAATTGAATAGAAATTCTCATAAAAAATTCCATACTTCTAAGACTAAATAATTGATTTCAGTTTACTGATAACTTTGTTTCGTAAGTAGGGGTAGCCTTATTATAGCTTTATCTGTTTATTACAAGTGCCATGAAGCTGCATGCATGTGGGATCAAATATTTTCATTTAAAAATTTCTAGCTTTATAGTTTACCTTCAAAAATATGAGATGACACACATCCCATTGTTTTCCATTATTCACAAATTACGACAAATTCCATTTTAATTTCATAACTTCATTGTAAGGTCTTTCAGCTTGACTGTAATAAGACTGACTGAAAAGTTGGATTGATTCTAATTCTCACCGATTCTAGGTAGGTCATTAATATTCATATAAAAACTTAAGTAAAAATCAATATCGGTAAAATAATGTTTCTTTTCCGGATACTTTTTAGATAAATGTGGAAACTCGGGGGGGGGGGGGGCGGGGGGGGGGCGGGGGGGGGGGGTCGTAGGCCACTGGAATTTTTGAAAACACGCACTGGCATTTCATTTGTTTTTCTTTAATTTGCGCTGAAAACTGTAGATAAGATTGATATTTTACGTTTCTTTCCAGCTGTTCGAAATACATGTAAGAACATTAAGAAAAAAAGAAAATTATATATATACTATATATTATATATATATAACACAAATTCAAAACAATATATTAACAAGCCGTCGACAGTCCTTTAACCCAATTTCATGAAATAAAATCACTCAATACTAACTGTGTACTGGTTAGTTCATTATGTACTTTTAAGACGTACGTTGTTCCCCCCTTTCTTCCCAATTAGACACACAAACTTACTTAGTGTTATGGCCATCTATTGACGTATAAAATATTCAGAATCGAGCTGGACGTTTTAAACAAGTTTAACAACACATATATTCTTTTTTATATTTTTACAAACCCAAACCATACGAATGCAAAAGTAAAAATATAAGACTTAAATTGTATATATATAGGATTGAATTCAGTATTAGTTCTTGAAGAGTTATATGGGAGAATAGTTTACTACGAACCCCTGGTCACAAATATGCTGCAAGAGAGTTAGTCTGTCGTTAGAGATGAATATTTGGGTCTCGGGATTCTAGGAGTGGCTGAATCGTCCTGGGGACCCCCGAATGCCTGATTTGGAACTTAGTGAGACTTGTGTTGAGTGTGCCACATTTCATACAGTAAATGATTCTAATGTGAATCAAAAAGGGCACTACAAAGGCTAAATTTATCCCTACATACCTACCTTTTCATTGGTCTTGAAAATTAAATTCTTTGTTTGAATTCTTTTTTGCTAAATCATAAAACATCACAGATTCATAAGTGTCAAGGATCATCTTTACACTTTATTTACACCGGTATTTTACGTCTTTTCAGTCTAAATTTGACTTAAAGGACACATTCATTTGCTTTATTAGGCAAAGCACCGTTGAGGTGAAAAAAGTTTTAGTATTTTGTACACTTGAATCATTTTGCCGGTTTTTTTTTTAATTCACCCAATTATAGTCTAATATCAATTAAGCCCTGTCATTTGGCCTCAATGTGCAAGTTTCGTTATTGGGGTTATTAATCCACTCAAAATTATATAATGTCACATGGGAAAATATTATTGTATTGGCCGTGTACATTGTATTTATTTGGAATATTTTAGTTTCTAGTTCTTGTCTTTCTTTTTTGGGAATGTTGAAGCAAGGTAAAACAGGTAGAACAGGCTGGTTCACTCTTGGTTTTAAAGAAAATTGTCAGTGTAAGATTTGTTGTATAGTATAGTTAATATCTATTATGTTTGGTGTATAATTGATCTGTGTAATCATCATGTTTTAAATTTAAGTTTGATCTTTTTTCGATGTCAAGATTCATGGACTTGTCTTATTTTTTTTCTCTCTAATGTCTAGAACAATTAATATTTAATCATATTCAAATGGCTATAATTCGAAACATAAATTGAAACACTGAACAAACTAACTCTCCTTATTAGTTTAAAACTAATAAATAACAATTTATTAAATATAAATACAATAAAATCTTATAACTAAAGTAAAAAAAATATTTAGTAACTTCATAAACATGTACAACTTTGTTGGTATATTCCAACTTTCACTTAGTCACTATACAAGGTCTATAACACATCACTGACTGTAGGTAGTTACAGTTCAACCCACTCTCAGTCACTATACAAGGTCTATAACACATCACTGACTGTAGGTAGGTACAGTTCAACTCTCTCTCAGTCACTATACAAGTTCTATAACTCATCACTGACTGTAGGTAGGTGTACTACAACTCTCTATCAGTCACTATTCAAGATCTATAACACATCACTGACTGTAGGTAGGTACACTACAACTCTCTCTTAGGTCACTATACAAAATCTATAACTCATCACTGACCGTAGGTAGGTACACTACAACTCTCTCTTAGGTCACTATACAAGTTCTATAACTCATCACTGACTGTAGGTGGGTACACTACAACTCTTTCTCAGTCATTATACAAGGTTTATAACTCATCACCGGCTGTAGGTAGGTGTACTACAAATCTCTTAGTCACTATACAAGTTCTATAACTCATCACCGACTATAGGTAGGTACACCACAACTCTCTCTAAGTCACTATACTAGTTCTATAACACATCACTGTCTGTAGGTAGGTACACTACAACTCTCTCTTAGGTCACAATACAAGTTCTATAACATATCACTGACTGTAGGTAGGTACACTACAACTCTCTCCAAGTCACTATACTAGTTCTATAACACATCACTGACTGTAGGTAGGTACACTACAACTCTCTCTTAGGTCACAAAACAAGTTCTATAACTCATCACTGACTGTAGGTAGGTACACTACAACTCTCTCTTAGGTCACAATACAAGTTCTATAACATATCACTGACTGTAGGTAGGTAAACTACAACTCTCTCTTAGGTCACAATACAAGTTCTATAAAATATCACTGACTGTAGGTAGGTACACTACAATTCTCTCCAAGTCACTATACAAGTTCTATAACACTTCACTGACTGTGGGTAGGTACAATTACAACTCTTTATTAGTCACTATACAAGTTCTGTAACACATCACTGACTCTAGGTAGGTACACTACAACTCTCTCTTAGGTCACAATAGAAAATCTATAACTCATCACCGACTGTAGGTAGGTGTACTACAAATCTCTCTCAGTCACTATACAAGTTCTATAACACATCACTGACTGTAGGTAGGTGTACTACAACTCTCTCTTAGGTCACAATACAAGTTCTATAACATATCACTGACTGTAGGTAGGTGTACTACAACTCTCTATCAGTCACTATACAAGTTCTATAACACATCACTGACTGTAGGTAGGTACACTACAACTTTCTAATAGTCACTATACAAGTTCTATAACTCATCACCGACTATAGGTAGGTACACCACAACTCTCTCTTAGGTCACAATACAAGTTCTGTAACTTATCACTGGCTGTAGGTAGGTACACTACAACTCTCTCTTAAGTCACTATACAAGGTCTATAACACATCACTGACTGTGGGTAGGTACATTACAACTCTTTATTAGTCACTATACAAGTTCTATAAATCATCACTGACTCTAGGTAGGTACACTACAACTCTTTCCAAGTCACTATACAAGTTCTGTAACACATCACTGACTGTAGGTAGATACATTACAACTCTCTCTTAGGTCACAATACAAGTTCTATAACTCATCAATGACTGTAGGTAGGCACACTACAACTCTCTCTTAGGTCACAATACAAGTTCTATAACATATCACTGACTGTAGGTAGGTACACTACAACTCTCTATTAGTCACTATACAAGTTCTTTAACTCATCACTGACTGTAGGTAGGTACACTACAGCTCTCTCTCAGTCACTATACAAGTTATATAACTCATTACCAACTATAGGTAGGTACACTACAACTCTCTCTTAGGTCTCTATACAAGGTCTATAACACATCACTGACTGTAGGTAGGTACACCACAACTCTCTCTCAGTCACTATACAAGGTCTATAACATATCACTGACTCTAGGTAGGTACACTAAAACTCTCTCAGTCACTATACAAGGTCTATAATACATCACTGACTGTAGGTAGGTGTACTACAACCCTCTATCAGTCACTATACAAGATCTATAACACATCACTGACTGTAGGTAGGTACACTACAACTCTCTCTTAAGTCACTATACAAGGTCTATAACTCATCACTGACTCTAGGTAGGTACACTACAACTCTCTCTTAGGTCACTATACAAGTTCTATAACTCATCATGACTCTAGGTAGGTACACTACAACTCTCTCCAAGTCACTATACAAGGTCTAAACCACATCACTGACTCTAGGTAGGTGTACTACAACTCTCTCTTATGTCACTATACAAGTTCTATAACACATCACTGACTGTAGGTAGGTATGTACAGTTCAACTCGCTCTTATGTCACTATACAAGTTCTATCACACATCACTGACTGTAGGTAGGTATACTACACAACTCATAAAAGACCAAAGTTCACATAGTCCCTTAACATGAAAATGGGGTCCAGGTCAAACGGCACGGTGCCAATTGCATAGATCAAATCCCCAGCTGCCTGTATACCAAATATCAGATGCCTTGCTATTATTAAATTCTTTTCATATAATATATTTTCCACAACTAGAATGGCGGTCTTCCATGGAAGACATATGTTGCCTGCGTTTTTTTATATTCGGTTAACAGGAAGTAGATGAAATCGCTTTACACCATATAGTACCATAGGAGGAAGCCACATACCAAATATCAAGAGGTTGTGACTTGTAGTTTCCCTGAATTTTTTTTGTGATGCCGCAGGACAACGCAGGACAACAATGCAAGTTGACAAAAGACTATGGATGGTGCCAAAGTAACCCCTATATGTTGTTTCTGCAACATGTTGCTGGCGAATTAAAAATCTTACAAAAAAGTTTCAACACAACTTCTGCCAGAAAGTAAAACCAAAGACTCCTCTTGCCACTTTTGTCGCAGGCAAGACAAAAATTGTTTTCAAACGACAGATGCCCCAGGCTGACAGATGATGACGGACACAATGGATTACAGTAAAACCTATTTAGTTAGTAATTGTCTAAAAATTCTGGATGATTTTCTTGCTTCCCTCATGTTTGTTTCTGTTGCTTTACAAATTGTATTGGCTTCAGCATATGATGAAGCAGATTTCTCCACAAGTAATGCTACCAAGAACTCCTTGTAAACAATGTAGTACAGGTAGCTGGATGATAAGCTGAAAAATAAATATAATGCCTTAAATACTTCTTAAAAAACTTCTTAGAAATCCTAATGAACAATACAGACCAACAATGTGAGCGGCAGCTCACAAATAAATACCCCCACCCCCCAAAAAAATTAATCAGATAAAATTTAGAATAGGAGATGCACATCTACATTATGTCAAAAAGATTGTGTGTAAGTTTCATGAAAATCCATCAAGGGGTTTTGGAGGAGTTGCGGATAAGAGATGGGTACCCCCATGTAGTGGAATGGCTAAGTCCATGTTTTGCTATGGGAAACCCCAAAAACCATTCTGATCAAATTTTAAAATAGTAAGTGCACATCTACATTATGTCACAACAATTTTGTGTAAGTTTCATGAAAATCCATCAAGGGGTTTAGGAGGAGTTGCGGATAAGAGATGGTTACCCCCATGTAGGCGAATGGCTAAGTCCATGTTTTGCTATGGGAAACTCCAAAAATCATTCTGATCAAATTTTAAAATAGTAGGTGCACATCTACATTATGTCACAAAGATTGTGTGTAAGTTTCATGAAAATCCATCAAGGGGTTTAGGAGGAGTTGCAGATAAGAGATGGGTAACCTGAAGTGTAACGGAAGGAAGGACAGACGGAAGGAGGGACGGACGGACACCCCTATCACTATATACCCCCCACTTTTGAAGTGGGGGGTATAATAAAATAATAGATAAAAAATGAACCCGTCAATGCTAAAACTATAGATTATTTCATCAATTAAATTTCATTTTAATCTCATGAGTTGTTACTGTTTTGACTTAAAAGAACCCAAGTTATGATAAAAAAGCAACAGCCCCTGGGATGTTAATATAACATTCTGAATACAATTAGAATAACATGATATATTCTAGTAGGAAGCAAATCTGCATTGATTATGACAGGATTGCCATTGTTAAAAAATGATCTAATTAATATAAATCTAAATCTTACTCGTATGTTTTAAATATGTCCACCAATTCTTTGTTGTACACATTCCTCAGAAGATTACTTTTGTTGGTGTAAGGGCGTCTACAATTAATAAACAAGCAATGTGACAATCAGTTGTCTTTCAGTGGAAAAAAAATCATATCTGTATTCTTGATGCTTAGTGTAAATTTATGCCTTTATCAGCTTTGTGACATATAGTTTATTATTTATAATGGGCTTCATTTACTTAAAAAAGCACACAACATGAAACATTTAATTTTTAATTCTATTTATTGATGAAATAAGTATAACATGACATTTAAAAATTATCAAGCTTGATGAAAAGTTCTATTTGTAGGGGAGATAATTGGCAAGAAATTTTTTAGAAATATATAGTTTTTTTAATATCTAGAAAAGAAAGTTTTATTTTTTTTCATGTTTTTCAAAAAATAGTATATATAAGTTGTAACTTATTACTAAAACCAAATGGGTTTCCAACATATAACTCTTTAAACTTATAATATTGAAAGACAAAACTTTAGATCGACAACTTGGCAAGGTCATAAATTTTGTGCATTTTTTACTTACTTATAATCTCTTACAGTGTAAATCATCTCCTTCATTAACCTCATTTGCAGGTATTGTACAGCCTGAAAATATTATAATGGAATATTAAAACTTCATTTTTTTTATTTATTTGAAAGAATTAATAAATATTTGATCTTGTTGACAGGTTAATGATTGAATTTATCAGTCATCTTATAACTTTAACCTTAAAGTGGTGAACTAATGCCATGATATGTTTACTTTCATTGAGAGTCAATTGAAGTTGATGTCCTAATATGCTATGGTTGTAAAAAATAACAAGAAAAATCTCTTTTCTGATTATGCCTTTTTGAGAGTAACATGTCAACTAATTAAATATTTATTTTGCAGTTATCCAAATGTGTTGTTGTAAAATCTTCTTAGACCTTATGATTTTATTTTATGGTAAAGATCAAATACAATTCCCATTTTCAAAAATACTTATGACCAATGATATTAGATTTTATATGCCATGCAACATATGTGTAAATTTCTCGTCTTACACTTTGCAGTAAGACTTTGATTTTGATATGACTGCAATGTACAGTGGCATCAACTAATCAACTTTACCCTTTGTTTTACAACATCTACTCCAAAGTTAAACGTAGATCGTTCCCTGTTATAAACTTCAGTAGGTTTTTGAACAAACTCATGGTGCCTTTGATGATGTTCTTCATTGCTATAAAATCAAAAGTTTATTTATGCATAATTATTCACTCTATTTGTGTCCATATATTTAAAAATTGAATGTTTGCATTCTGATGTTTCATTGGTGTGTAAAACTGTTGACCTGGGTCACACATTTTAACATGAAGTGCTAGCGTGCTTCATTAAAAATGTGCAATACATGTAGTCAACAATTTTACACACAAAAATACAAATATTCAATTCTTATAATTACATATTTTTTGTGTGTTTTTATTCTATTTTGGTTTTTATTTTCTTATTGGTGTGTAATGGAATTATGAATTATGAATGGACCAGACAATCAAATAAATCAGGTCAATAAAGGTCATAATAAATTACCAAACTTAGAGGATCAATCTCACTGTACAAGAGAAAAGACAGGAAGACATACTATGAATATTATAGATTGCAATAGTCCTGAACTGGTACAGGCATAATTTGACCATGGTAAACCAGACTCTCTAGATTTAATAAACCTTTAAACATCGTAATGGTTTGGCCATAAAAACTATGATCTTTGATCAAGAATTTTAGAAAAATTAATATATGTAAAATCTAACACCCATGAAGAGTATCCATCTATAAACTTACCAATTGTTTAGTTCACAATTCATCATGCCTTGTAAATGCTCTTTAATCTGTAGGTACTGAAAGATTTTTGTCATAATGTAGACCTCAATACATGTAACAGACAAATTGATTTATATTTGTAAAACTTTAAAATGGATGAAAAATATATATTACCTAAATAAAAACAATAATTAAACAAAAAATATGTCAAAAGATTAGATGCCCTATCTTGTAACATTTTGGATGGACAGACGTACCATAATTAAAATAATCCTTTCTGGCTTTTTGTAGCACTTTCAAATACATGTACTCACGTTCTTCATGACCACTTCCTTGGTAATGGGTTTAAGTTGGTCATCTTCATCGTCACATTCATCTGAATCTTCCTCGTCCAATCTTGTTAAGCAATCATTTTTGGATGCTTCTGTAGAAGAAATATCCGGTTGAGATGCTTCTGTGGAAGAAGAATCAGGAGATGGGGATCCTTCTTTGTCCTGGACAGAAACATAATTTGATATGTCCGCATCTTGAGATAAAATCTCTTTTGCTGTCCACACCTCATCCATGGAATCTTCAAAATAACATACATTAAGACTAACAAAAGAATATGTACAAACAACCTGAAATATTAGATTAAGTTGTAAAGCAAATAAATCACCCAAGGGATTTCTCTATCATGTAAATAATGATCAGAAATCCCTTGGGTGATTTATGATCATTATTTACATGATAGAGCACCGAAAAAACAATTGGTCAAATATGGGTTAATGCAGGTAACCACAGAACTACTGATTCTTCAATGAACAAAATATATATGGTGTATAATATGTTGATAAAAAGACATTTCTTTAAAAGGTGGTGTTAACTCTTAGACTAGAAAAAAACAATTCCATAAGATAGTATAATTTTGATTGATGGTACGAGATATTTGGGGACAATTTAAGTATTTCCCATTGTTTTTCAGCCTGTGCAGAACTTTTCAAAAACTTCTAAAAAATCAAAATGCATGACAGAACATTTTTTTCCCTCAAATTTTGAGTCCCATGCTATTTGCCAGACTCTACATTATATGGCTCACTATCTTTGCATATATAAAATCATCACTTACCACTACACTCTACAAGATATTGTCCCATTTGATGTCTCAAACATCTTAAGCCTCGTTTTGAGGAGTCAAACATCAAGTCGTTTTCTCCACTCAAAATTAATTCTGCAAACTGGAAAATTAAAGTATTCAAGGTAATAGCCTAATTCAAAAACATTTAAACTCATTATTCACATATAATAGACACTATAAATCATGTAAATCTACAACATTTAATAAACAAAAAAGAAATGAAGACAATTCAATCTTAAATGCATAACTATGTTAAGACTTTTAACATGTATTAACAATTTTTTGTAGAATAAATAAATAAATTTTGTTGGTAAAATACATGTACACTATACCTTCAAAACAAAAACACCACAAGAATTTGAATCCTGCTGTTTTCTGTGCTTTTTATTTAAGATTTCCCATTGAGCATTAGGTGCTTCCCCAAATCCTCGATTGTATCTTTCTTGCAGGAATAGTCTAAGAAAAAAAAGAATTTAAAAGCCTACATGTAGATGGAAAAAGAATTTATAACATTCCATTCTTACTTTTAAGGGTTTCAATAAACCAAAATGTAGTCACGCTATCTTGGTGTTTTTTTTTTGGTTTCTTTAGGTGAGGTGCACTTTGTTTGTGATTGACTACATGTGCAAGAAAGATATTAAACTTCATCCTTTTTAGAGATTTGAAAAAGTTTCATTACAAAAACTAGAATGGAGGTCTTCCATGGAAGAGGTATGTCACCTGCGTCTTAAAATATTCAGTAAACAGAAAGTAGATGAGATACGGACATAAAATCACTTTACACCATATAGTACCATAGGAGGAAGCCACATACCAAATATCAAAAGGTTGTGACTTGTGGTTTCCAGGAAAACTGCGACAGAAATTTTTGTGACGCCGCAGGACGACGCAAGAAGACAGATTGTGCCACAGTAACCCCTATATGTCGCTTCTGCAACACATTGCAGGCGACATAAAAAATGCTGAAGACTAGCATTATGAAGAATTTCTTATTTACATCTTATAAGGGGTATTTAAAATATGATCTTGTCTTACATCCAATTTTGTAATATTCTCTCTCTAATCCTTCCTGATGAACCTAGCGGATTGAGATATACAATCTCGTGTCTGGAGGGGTAAATCACCTTAAAGAAAGAATATTGTTACAATTAATATTTAATATGCATTTTATATCAACATTTACAAATCCAACCAATTTTGTATTTTAATCTCATAGTACAAAATAGGGGCATTTTGGAACAAAAAGGAAACATTCAACAATATTAAACTTAGGGTGTGAAGGTAAATGAAATCTGTAAGCCGCAATCATTTCCCTACTTTTGCAACTAAGTCTGACAATTTTTGTAAACAGGAAGAAGATGTCAGATAGACCTACAAATGTATCCCACAATGCATGATGTCTATATAAAGATTGTTAGAAAATATCATCAGTTTTTTTTTTAAACTGGTACAGGTATAAGCAGAAATAGATTTAAATCATGCTTTTACAATGGGAAGCCTTTTTTACCATCAGAGTCCAGTGAAAACCTTCATTCATTGCACCAATGATAATGTCATACTCTTCTAGATTAATCTGTAAACAAAGAAAATGTCTTTTAAAATACTGTCATTCAGTGTAAAGAAGCTTTAAAAATCTTAATAACAGACCTTTAATAGTCTTACAATTTTTTCTTATTACAATGTATGTTGTCATGTAATATGATGAGTTTACTACCTACATACAAGAGTTAACACTAAAGTTTGTCTCACCTGCCTGCACCATCTGAATACCTTGTTATTCAACTTTTCATTTATTGATTATCGTATGTTGGCATAAGAAAATGCATTAAAATTTTACCTAGGCCTTATAATTATTCATGATGAATATTCTATAATAGATCCTCTGATAGGAATATTGCCTGACCGATTTACCCTGTCTAGAAGATAAAAAAACGTGAAAATCAGATAGCTATATGACTATATAGAGCTCTGCTAAAAAATAGTACAGATTTCGATTTATTCCATACATACATCATTCAGGTATGCATGAAGAGGCAATGGGTCATTTCTATCTATGGTGTTGGTGAAAATTGATGTCATTATTTCACATCCTATAAAGTGCACCTTCTTATCCTATAAATACAAAAAATATCACAAAATATCACATGTTCAAACTTTAGTAAACTTGGGACTATTGAGATTGGAGTCCTGACTTTAACAAACACTTAAATTTAGCTAAACTATTAACAATAATATCAACATGACAATCATTATGCAATCTATGAAATAATGTGTACAGATAAAAGATAAAAATATCAGCATACTTTAGAAATCACACCATGAAAATATCCATGTACAGAACCCTTTAAGTTACATGAAATATTATTAAGAGAGCAAGTGAAGTAATAATCCTATTACAGTTCAAATCTTTCTTTAAAAAAATGTAGTACCTTGGTAAGTCTGCATTTAAGAGATATGTAAGCATTCATAATCTGAAATATGAAAAATAAAAATGCTAAAGAATTAAATCAAAATGTAATTCCACATAATCCTATTTTATAACACTTTTTTTTAAAGATTATATACCCGGATGATGTTTAATATATTGTTAAATGAAAATAATATCTTCTTAGGCAGAAATTTCTTCAGTTGCATCTTGACACACTTTTTAGAAAAAGAAATATATGAGCCACTTTTACGAACATACCTTGGATTAAAGCATAAGAATTCATCAAACAATAAGATTTATTTAAACCAATTGTCACCTCATCAGGAAGTTCAGTGTCCAAATCATCAAAGCTCTGCTGATTTATTCTGTATCCAATAACATCAAAGACTAAATTGTCATTGTTAACTGTAAATAAATGGGCTTTAATGAGATTATTAAACTTTAAAACCTTTATAAAATCAATATTTATCATGAAAAATGACAAACAACATTTCTATGTAATAGTATTTCAAAAAGCATGATGCACCCTACATAAGGGTAACATGTGAAAAGGATCTTTCAGTTTTTCAATAAAATTAGAGGCTTCAAGAAGCCTGATTGGCCTACCTTGTCTTAAATGATACCTTTGATATAAAGCCTTTTTATACCTAAAAGTCCTTAACATCTTTTACAGCTATTATAGGGCTTTAAAAATAGGTGTGACATCCACATAACTATATAAGAAATTAAAAATTTAGATATTGAGCTGCTTTAAAAAAACAAGAAAATGTGTCAAACAGACACTGTGCCCTGCCTTTATATTTATCAAACAGCTAGGTAATCTATCAATTACGAAGCTCACCTCGTTACATGTTATTGTCATGAAGCAATAATTGACTTTAACTTTTAAAAAATTTAAGTGCTCATTCATGCAGAAAAAGGAGGTCACAGCCAGCATCTGAACCATGTATCTTGCTAAGCACCCCAAGATGCAGTTACCATACCACTTTGTTCAATGTGAATGGACTTAAACCATTCTTCTGTAAGTGTTCATTCATGCAGAAAATATAGGTCACAGCCAGCATCAGAAGCATGCATTGAGCTTACCATCACTAGGTGCAACTATCATACCAATATAGTTGATGTAGCAATTGTCAGTGAGCAGGAAATTGGGAATATGGGGTTTTGGAACGGGCAGACAATCGAACGGATGGACAAACAGACAGATGGACCCAAACACATGATATTTTTTTCACTGATAGTCTTTTCAATTCAATTTTGATAAGTAACAATATTCATTATTTCAAATATACCTGAACTTTCAAAATGATGCACCTGCTCAACAGGATCAGCTATCCTAACTTTTTTACTTGTAGACCCTGTAATATATATTTTTGCTATAAGCAAACACATTTTATTTAAAAATAGCAAGTTAAATATTGATCTAAGAAACCAATATTGTACAACCTACTTCAATTTAGTGAAGCAGGTAAAAATAATTATTTTTATACCTATTCTTTTTAAGCTAAAATAATAATTCTAAATGATGGATTAGGCTTTTTTATCTTTTTTTGGGTACGAGTTCTTTTTGTTGGTTTTTATCAAAATGCTGCTAATGAAATAATACTCTTCGACATATGCATATACAGTATAAACAAATGAAATTTTGATATTTTGTATCTTTGAATTCTAAAGGAAAAAAGTGAATGCAAACCATTCTTAGTTGATTTGATAAAGTCTTATGTGATTTCTCATACTGCCATTTTATTGTCATGGACCTTTAACAAAACTTTACATTTATAAATATATTACCTTTCCTTTGCCTTTTTGTATAAGTATGTGTATCTCTAAGGCAACTCTTTCTTTTTGTTCCTAAAAATGACCCATTTGACTAAATACACTAGATTTATATATAATGAATGTGTATAAATATTTATTTTACCAATCACTAATGACCAAGAAATGACTGCCTGCATTTCAAATTTCAAATCTCCTCTTATTTCATATTGTGTTAATGTCAGTTATTAAGCTATGCATTGATCATATTTTAATTTTTAGATAACTTTTTTAAAATTCATCTAAATCAATATATATTTCTCTATGAATCGTTAATGATCAGTAAGAATGAGTACTTAAGGTCTTCTTTAAGTTTTTATTGCATACCTTGTGTGCCTTTGCTTGTTTGACCTGAATTTAAATCGTCTTTTGCTGAACTGCTGTTGCCACCTAGATCATCAACTGAAACCAAAATTTTACAAAAGCCTACAAAGACCTTTAATATACATATATTGTACTAGACTTTCACAGACTGAGAAAACAAAATTAACCAAACAGCATTAACCATGCCAGCACCTTTAATGACATTTTATACACTTGATAAGTACAATTTTTCTGTACCATCAATTGTCAAATAAACAAAAAACAAAAACAAAAACAAAGAACCCAACCTCAAATCATTACTTTTATATAAGGTTTTTAATTGGAGTTAAGTATGATAAGTATTAAGGTAACCCCATGAACAAGGTAAGTTTAATTGAATTTTTCCAGTGTTCTACCAATTTTTCTCAAGTGTAATTTGGAAAACTCCATAACAAAAATACCTTGAATTTCAACTGTTGGTTCTTCCATGCCAAATGTCCCTTCTATTTCAACATTGGAGTTTCTTGTCTTTTTGGTTGCAGCTTTAATGATGTTTTTGAATTTCTTTCTTCTCACAGGCAACTTGAGAGTTGGTTTTGAAGGCTTCTTTTTTCTTGGCAGTGGTTGGTTACTGCGGTTTAGAGGCAGATTATCTTCTGCAGGAACTAAACTGCTGGTTTTATTATAAAGGGCCTCAAGGTCTTCAAGAACAGAGTTGAAGGACTCTTCATCATTGATGTTGTAAAGAGTGCCTTGAATGTCCTTCAAAATATTTGAGCACCTCACAAGCAGTCTGCCTAAATTCTCTGGTCTCTCTTCATTCCTTTCCTGGCCTTCTACGTCTTCCAAGGCTATATGTTCGGCAACAAAAAGATGTTCATTGCTGCTGTCATCAGTAACTTCATTTGATGTTGGTGTTGATGCAGCATAAGATACATCAGAGACAATTGGGTCCAGAGCAAAATGTGGACAATCTCTAAAGTTTGCTGGTAAGCTATCCCATGTCCAGTTAGGGATGGACATGAAAACAGCAAGCATGTGTTTGCATGGCAAATGATTTTTTCCCCAATCTATGCACTGGCAGCTTGGCCCATTTTCATCTAAGGATACAACATAATTGGCATCTGAGTCTACACTTTGAACAGAATAAGTCTGCTCAAAGTTTTCAACGGCAGTGATGTGATCACTGGGAACTAATGATGAATTGGGTGGTAATCTCATTAGGCAGTGATCGACAAACATCTTTGGACGGTTCTTCAGGAAGCAAGGAACATCAGAGCGGTAGCTTCTGCACAAATCCAAGCTCTTCACATTGTATGTTATGTAGCTAAAATAAACAAATGGAACTTTTTAATAACAATTAAAGCAAATGATTTTATCAAATCTATAAGTCTTTGTATTTAGCTTTTTGGACTTCTAATGACAGAATATAGGTTTTAGTGTGCGTTAAGGATTTGGAATATGTCCATTTGTCCTTTTTATTATTTATTAATCTTGTTCACGAATAAATCAGAACATATATAATATTTAGGGCCCTGCATCGAAGATGTGGACGCCCTATAGTTTTCACTTTGTCCATCTGTCTGTCCGTCTGTCAGTCCGTCAGCAATTCTTGTGAACACTAAAACTCAAAAACTATTAACAACACAGTTCTGAAATTTTGTACAGCTACTAAGTAGCATGTCATAATTTGCATATTAAAATTTCATGCTAAAATGTGAAATATATTTGGACAAAAACTTCATTTTTTATCGAAAATCACAGATTTTGAGAATTGGACTTTGTGAACACTAAAACTCAAAAACTGTTAATAATACAGTTTTGAAACTTTGTATAGCTGCTAAGTAGCATGTCATGATTTGCATATTAAAATTTCGTGCAAATCTGTTAAATATTTTTGAAAAAATCTTAATTTTTTATCAACAATAAATTAATGTACTATCTTTCAAGTCATTAATATGATTTCACTTACTTATCATAACTCTCTTGGAGAAACCTTGTAATGAGAACTGACACCATGGTAGATAGTGTTCCATCACCAAAATGTGCCAAATAGTTCCTTTTGAAGTCTTGGTGCTTCCTTTCCAAACCATTGGTAGTAGTCAACCTAACATTAACCAGATGTTTTCTAAAGGCAAAAACCCATCTCTGAAATCAGAATTATTAGGTCATAATTATTGTTTTACTTTACAACCTACATGTATCACAATAACATACAATGTATAATGAAAGACACATACAGACCAGAATTAGAAAAAAAGAGTAAAGACACTTAGTTCCTTCTGTATTTTGCTGTACAAACAAATATCCAATCCAAAAACTATCAGGTGTTCAGTAGAAAAATAGCTAAACACTCTGCTGGTTTTCAGTGAGGACATTTAATTCTTTAGAATAACATGAAGTACATATAGCAAGACATTATACAACACGACATTATAGAAATGATATTATACAACACACTAACATACTTAAAACACACTCTAAACTAACACAAATAAAAACTTACCAAGAAGCTTAACCTGAGCATACTACAAAAAAAATAAAACAATTTCGAAATATAAACGATAAAAATTATGATGTTTTGATTGTTCTCGGTGCATGTGCAGATATATCTTTACAAATGTCTTATTGCTACTCACATGATAATTAGGTATCCATTTCTTTCCTAGCCATGATTGTAATTTGGCATTGTTCTTCCACAAATCACTTTCTTGGAGTTCCTGTAGATGGTTAAGGTAGTGTTCCTCTGATGAAGAGTTAGCAATTTTTCTCAACCTTAAATATAAAATATGCAAGGCTAAGAATATAAAATCTACTGGCACTAATATTTTATTTTCAATATTAGTCCATTCACTATATCAGTACACAGGAAATGAATAAATCAAGATCTGATTAGCTTTAGCTTATTCAGTTGTTTATATTTTTATTGCAGTAACTACTTGTTCACTGTGAGAGACAAAATAATAATTGTAATAATTGTTTTTAGTTATTGTTTTCTAAATGCCTTCTAGGCACTACATGACAACATAGATCTATACCACATTTGTTACTCCATACTTACATGGTGAGAACTTCACTCTTATGGTCTGATAAACCATTCTTCAACTCCCTTAACCATCTATCCCAAGCTTGTTCTCTATGAAACAAACATAGGTATACTGAACAACCTACAAAAGAAATAAAAACACAATTTATTTTTCAGAAAAAGCACTAGAGCATGAATTTCTCAATTGGTCTTTATATATCAACAACTTTAATTTATCTGAAATAGTTAAAAATTATCGAGGCAGAATCATATCAAAATGCTAAAAAAGAATGCCTATATAAAGGTGATTTAAATTTTATTGTCTTTCAGCTATCCATTACAATATTTCTAAGATAAAAACATTCAAATATTAATTTAGACCCGTATTAATTTTCAAATGATTTAACTTCAATTTAATAGAGATTTTAACTGGGATAAAGGTTAATTCCTATTTAAATAACCTACCACTTTTTGTAGTGATATTAATAATTGGTTAACATGTTTTACAAATCTCACATATAGAAACATGTAACTAACAGTATTAAACATTTTATTATAAACATGTTGAATATCTAATAAAGCAATAATATATTATTATTATTGTTATTATTAAATAATTATATTATTACAGTGAAGTTGGAGGATGAAAATATGTGCGAGTCAGAAAATATTCAAAGTTGAAAAAGGTAGTGCAATTGTACTTATTTACAAAGGTAATTCTAATATAGAATACCTTCAAAAGGCTATATGTGTTGGGAAGATATGGGATGTAGTTTATTAAAAGAATTAGTCCTGTACAGTGTAATAAGACAGAAGAGATATAGCTTGGTATAAATTAAAGAAAAGCAACAGGATGATGATGATTATTATGAAAACTTTCAAATGAAAAAAAAACAAAGATGGGAAATCTTTAAATTATAATATGTCTGTCTGTATGTGTTTATATGATAAAGCATTGTGTATAAAAAACTAACACCATCTAAAAACAACCACCCTTTGAACTTACCATCCAAATGATTACTGTAATAAAAATGTAACAAAAGTAAAAAATACACAATAATGAGTTCTGTGATACACTTAACAATCTACATGTAGTATATACATACATTCATGACAGTATCCTGAAAGAACCTTCAGCCAAATAAAATATACATTTCAACTATACATTATTTTTCTTTTAGATATTGAGTATGCTTTATTGATTTATTGATTGTTGTTTGCTTAATGTTCCATGGGCAATGAGTATGATTTAATTAGATGTAATATAATGTAAAAGTAATGTGTTTCAGTGTTAGACCTTTGTAAGGGAGTATGAGCCTGAAATCTTTTGTAATCAAAAGTTATTGACAATACCTTATTTGGAAAGAATAGCTCAAAATAGCTAGACTTTATAAAAAAAGTTTTCAAAAACATGGAGCCGTTTTGAAGATATAAGCACTTAAAAATATCGTGGGAAATAAAACTTCACTATATTTTTCATAGGGAATACATTGAAAATTCTTCTTATGTTTTAACATAGAAATTATGATTAGAATTGGTTGAAATTTTCAAAAGGTGCTTATTATGACCTTCTCTAATTAGTTATGAACAAATATTAGGGAAACATGTTGGAAATTTTTTATTGCATTTGAATGGATAAAAGCCAAAAATCCCGTAAATGTTCAATTTCTGAGGCTTGTACTCCCTTAAAGCTTGTAAGTAGATGGACAAAGGTAAAACAATATGTCCCCTCTTCTTCGAAGCGGTGGTATAATAAAACATGTAGATTAAAAACATTTTATCAAATCACATCAAGTCATATTATGTTGTTATAGGAAATCTTTATGGTACTGATTTCCATATATTTACATGTCATGCATGTAAATATCATTTTTATTATATTTCAAATATTATTTATTTCAGCTATTCTAAAACCTATTGCCTTAAAAAACAACAACTTTGAAATAGGTTTTCCTTTTTAAATTGTGCATTTGAGTATTTCAACAAGAAAGATGTTTTAATACATACTTGGGCATGCTACAACATATACTCTTAAATATAATCACCTTCAAATGTTTGCTCCACAGCAGATATCTCCCTTTCATCAAAGTCAGTCATGAAATATTGTGGATGCCAATCTGGGTTCCAGCCCTTAAGTACCTCAAGTCCTTCTCTGATGGAGTCCTTTGATTCATTTGCAGATATAAATGAAGCAACTATAATGTAGCCCACATTAGTCTGCACACATACAAAAAACAATGGCAGGTCATACTTGCTGGTGTTGTATGTAGCATCAAGTAGACATAACTCCTTTCCATATAGTGAAAGAAGCCTTCTTTGCCATTCGGACTGATGAACAAATAAAAACCCTTGGTGACATGGTACTTCATCATCAGAATCATCATTTTCTGACATGTCATTCTGATCTCTACAACAAGTAAAATTCTTTTGCAACAAAAAATACATTTCAGGCTTCGTACTAATAGACAAAGTGAACAACTGACAGATATAATGCACATGCACACATATGCATGGTACATTCTCTATAAATATCGATATTTCAGAACCAATTTAAATATTTAGTTTGAAGACCCTATTACTGATTTATTCGAAATTCAGTATCTTAATTTATTATTTTTATCAAATGTGTTTCTACCTATGTAATCTACTTTTTCAAATAAAACATATCCAAAAGACTGTTTGTAAGATGTTTCGGGGTGATTCATTATGTTGAATGGCACAAGAATGTAATGGAATGATGACTAAATTATTTCATGAATTGCATCTAATATAAGGGCAGTACAGCCAATGTGAATTTAACCATAAAAAGGTCAACAATATGAACCAAAATGTTTTGAATCTTTAAGAAATTTGATTAAACAGACTTTTTAAGAAATTCATAATGAACACACTGTATTATTAAAAAAAAACCCATGAAAATCATAATTTATCAAAGCACTTTTCCAGACATTTTTTTTTTATATCTTGATCTATTATAAGTTTTAGATTTTTTTCACAGAATGAAAATAAATGTTACAAATAACATACGTTGTTCTTATAAAGAATGATTCTGTTGGTCTTTCTGCTTTCATAGCATCTACCATACATTTCAGGTTTTGCTGATCACCAGCTGAAAATCTACAATAAAAAGTAATAGCTCAAACATTCTACTTTATACAAAAATTTAAATAATAAGAGTTCCTTATGTCATTTAATAAAATAACATATCTTGTAAATCTTATATAAAAAATACTAGTACATGCATGATTGATCATTTGAAGCACACATTTTGGAATGGAGTCATTAATCCTTTTTAAGATATTGTATTAAAGGTTACAATGACATTCTACAAGCATTTTAAGAAAAAAAACTTAGTTTGTTGTGCAATTTATGATGCAACTATAACCCATATTTGATGTTTAATCTTGGTATAAACAAATATTTTTCTGAAAAATATCTGATAATTTTTTGTCCTTTTTGTTTCAGTACATGAGTTGGTGCTCTAGTGACTGTGTTTTTTTACCTAGATTTTCTCAAAGTTGTTGCAATTTGGTTTCTGATGTTTTTATCTACAGGAAAGTATCTCCTATTAAACCTGGACACAACCATCCCTGGAAACAATTCCTTTGTGACATAGGTATGAAGGAAAAGCTTAACATCTGACACCTTCCTCACACCAAGCAATGCCAATTCTGTAATTTTCTGGCGTATTTTTTCTGCTGTTGGCTGGTTATAACCTGAAAACTACAACGAAAACATATTGTGAACCTTTTTATTAATGTTAGTTATCTTTTCTTATGACAAGACTTTTTTTTATTGAAAATATATTGAAAATAAAGACAAACCCCAAAGATCTTTGCTGCAATTTTTTAATTTCTAAAATGGGTTGTTGTAATGTCAATATGTGAATAAAAATAATAACTGGAACATGTATTTCTAATTCAAAAGGGCATAGATGTTTTGATACAATAAAAATACATCACATTATTATATTGGATAAACATATGAAAATTTTCTTGTATTAAAATAAAATTATGTTTAAGTTTTAACTGAAATGTTATAATGAAGTGAGAATTTTAATATAAAAATCATAATTGAATTATTATTAGAAAAAAAAACACCAACTGGGCCTGATAAATGAAACTGGTGGCTATCTGGATCAGGAAAAAACAGGTAAAAACGAGCTTCCTTCTCCGCTGTACCACTAGCTAATGCAGTTCTTATGGCTTTGGACAGCTGTTTCTTTTTCCAAATGGATAAGTTTCCATCAACCTAAACAAATAACATTAAAAAAATTGTAGTACAGAAACAAGTGATTGTAAAAAACTCAGCAATGGATTATAAAACTTGTATATTGACTAAGAAATGTACTTTACCTACCTACAGTCAGTGATGTGTAATAGAACTTGTATAGTGACATAAGAGAGAGTTGTAGTGTACCTACCTACAGTCAGTGATGTGTAATAGAACTTGTATAGTGACATAAGAGAGAGTTGTAGTGTACCTACCTACAGTCAGTGATGAGTTTGAGAACTTGTATAGTGACATAAGAGAGAGTTATAGTGTACCTACCTACAGTCAGTGATGAGTTATAGACCTTGTATAGTGACTAATAGAAAGTTGTAGTGTACCTACCTACAGTCAGTGATGTGTAATAGAACTTGTATAGTGACATAAGAGAGAGTTGTAGTGTACCTACCTACAGTCAGTGATAAGTTTGAGAACTTGTATAGTGACATAAGAGAGAGTTATAGTGTACCTACCTACAGTCAGTGATGAGTTATAGACCTTGTATAGTGACTAATAGAAAGTTGTAGTGTACCTACCTACAGCCAGTGATGTTTTATAGACCTTGTATTGTGACCTAAGAGAGAGTTGTAGTGTACCTACCTACAGTCAGTGATGGGTTATAGAACTTGTATAGTGACTAATAGAGAGTTGTAGTGTACCTACCTACAGTCAGTGATGAGTTTGAGAACTTGTATAGTGACATAAGAGAGAGTTGTAGTGTACCTACCCACAGTCGGTGATGAGTTATAGAACTTGTATAGTGACGGAGAGAGATTTGTAGAACACCTACCTACAGTCAGTGATGATTTAGAAACCTTGTATAATGACTGAGAAAGAGTTGTGGTGTACCTACCTACAGTCAGTGATGTGTTATAGACCTTGTATAGTGACCTAAGAGAGAGTTGAACTGTACCTACCTACAGTCAGTGATGAGTTATAGACCTTGTATAGTGACTAATAGAAAGTTGTAGTGTACCTACCTACAGCCAGTGATGTGTTATAGACCTTGTATTGTGACCTAAGAGAGAGTTGTAGTGTACCTACCTACAGTCAGTGATGAGTTATAGAACTTGTATAGTGACTAATAGAGAGTTGTAGTGTACCTACCTACAGTCAGTGATGTGTTTAAGAACTTGTAGTGTACCTACCTAGAGTCAGTGATGTGTTATAGAACTAGTATAGTGACTAATAGAGAGTTGTAGTGTACCTACCTACAGTCAGTGATGAGTTATAGAACTTGTATAGTGACCTAACAGAGAGTTGAACTGTACCTACCTACAGTCAGTGATGTGGTTTAGACCTTGTATAGTGACTGAGAGAGAAATGTAGTGTACCTACCTACAGTCAGTGATGTGTTAAAGAACTTGTATAGTGACTTAAGAGAGAGTTGTAGTGTACCTACATACAGTCAGTGATGAGTTATAGAACTTGTATAGTGACTTAAGAGAGAGTTGTAGTGTACCTACATACAGTCAGTAATGAGTTATAGACCTAGTATAGTGACTAATAGAGAGTTGTAGTACACCTACCTACAGTCAGTGATGAGTTATAGAAATTGTATAGTGACTTAGAGAAAGATGTAGTGTACCTACCTACAGTCAGTGATGTGTTATAGACCTTGTATAGTGACCTAACAGAGAGTTGAACTGTACCTACCTACAGTCAGTGATGTGGTTTAGACCTTGTATAGTGACTGAGAGAGAGTTGTAGTGTACCTACCTACAGTCAGTGATGTGTTAAAGAACTTGTATAGTGACATAAGAGAGTGTTGTAGTACACCTACCTATAGTCAGTGATGTGTTATAGACCTTGTATAGTGACCTAAGAGAGAGTTGAACTGTACCTACCTACAGTCAGTGATGAGTAATAGACCTTGTATAGTGACTAATAGAAAGTTGTAGTGTACCTACCTACAGCCAGTGATGTGTTATAGACCTTGTATTGTGACCTAAGAGAGAGTTGTAGTGTACCTACCTACAGTCAGTGATGAGTTATAGAACTTGTATAGTGACCTAAGAGAGAGTTGTAGTGTACCTACCTACAGTCAGTGATGTGTTATAGAACTAGTATAGTGACTAATAGAGAGTTGTAGTACACCTAACTACAGTCAGTGATGAGTTATAGAACTTGTATAGTGACTTAAGAGAGAGTTGTAGTGTACCTACATACAGTCAGTAATGAGTTATAGACCTAGTATAGTGACTAATAGAGAGTTGTAGTACACCTAACTACAGTCAGTGATGAGTTATAGAACTTGTATAGTGACTTAAGAGAGAGTTGTAGTGTACCTACCTACAGTCAGTGATGGGTTATAGAACTTGTATTGTGACTAATAGAGAGTTGTAGTGTACCTACCTACAGTCAGTGATGTGTTTAAGAACTTGTATAGTGACATAAGAGAGAGTTGTAGTACACCTACCTATAGTCAGTGATGTGTTATAGAACTTTTATAGTGACTAATAGAAAGTTGTAGTGTACCTACCTACAGTCAGTGATGAGTTATAGAACTTGTATAGTGACTGATAGAGAGTTGTAGTGTACCTACCTAGAGTCAGTGATGAGTTATAGAACTTGTATTGTGACTAATAGAGAGTTGTAGTGTACCTACCTACAGTCAGTGATGTGTTTAAGAACTTGTATAGTGACATAAGAGAGAGTTGTAGTACACCTACCTATAGTCAGTGATGTGTTATAGAACTTTTATAGTGACTAATAGAAAGTTGTAGTGTACCTACCTACAGTCAGTGATGAGTTATAGAACTTGTATAGTGACTGATAGAGAGTTGTAGTGTACCTACCTATAGTCGGTGATGAGTTAAAGAACTTGTATAGTGACTAATAGAGAGTTGTAGTGTACCTACCTAGAGTCAGTGATGAGTTATAGAACTTGTATAGTGACTAATAGAGAGTTGTAGTGTACCTACCTAGAGTCAGTGATGAGTTATAGAACTAGTATAGTGACTTAGAGAGAGTTGTGGTGTACTTACCTATAGTCGGTGATGAGTTATAGAACTTGTATAGTGACTAATAGAGAGTTGTAGTGTACCTACCTAGAGTCAGTGATGAGTTATAGAACTAGTATAGTGACTTAGAGAGAGTTGTAGTGTACCTACCTATAGTCGGTGATGAGTTATAGAACTTGTATAGTGACCTAAGAGAGAGTTGTAGTGTACCTACCTACAGTCAGTGATGAGTTATAGAACTTGTATAGTGACTGATAGAGAGTTGTAGTGTACCTACGCATAGTCTGTGATGAGTTATAGAACTTGTATAGTGACTAATAGAGAGTTGTAGTGTACCTACCTAGAGTCAGTGATGAGTTATAGAACTAGTATAGTGACTTAGAGAGAGTTGTGGTGTACCTACCTATAGTCGGTGATGAGTTATAGAACTTGTATAGTGACTAATAGAAAGTTGTAGTGTATCTACCTATAGTCAGTGATGAGTTATAGAACTTGTATAGTGATCTAAGAGAGAGTTGTAGTGTGCCTACCTAGAGTCAGTGATGAGTTATAGAACTTGTATTGTGACCTAAGAGAGAGTTGTAGTGTACCTACCTAGAGTCAGTGATGAGTTATAGAACTTGACCAGTGACTTAGAGGGAGTTGTAGTGTACCTACCTACAGTCAGTGATGTGTTAAAGAACTAGTATAGTGACTTAGAGAGAGTTGTAGTGTACCTACCTATAGTCGGTGATGAGTTATAGAACTTGTATATAGACTAATAGAAAGTTGTAGTGTACCTACCTACAGTCAGTGATGTGTTATAGAACTTGTATAGTGATCTAAGAGAGAGTTGTAATGTACCTACCTACAGTCAGTGATGTGTTAAAGAACTAGTATAGTGACTTAGAGAGAGTTGAAGTGTACCTACCTTGAGTCAGTGATGAGTTATAGAACTTGTATAGTGACTTAGAGGGAGTTGTAGTACACCTACCTACAGTCAGTGATGTGTTATAGAACTTGTATAGTGACCTTAGAGTGAGTTGTAGTGTACCTACCTACAGTCAGTGATGAGTTTGAGAACTTGTACAGTGATCTAAAAGAGAGTTGTAATGTACCTACCTACAGTCAGTGATGAATTATAGAACTTGTATAGTGACTTAGACAATTTTCATGATTTTAAATTGCACAATTTAATAAGTAAGTAAGTGAGTTGGTAAAACTTTATTTTGATTAAGCATGATAAAAAGTATAGGAGACAAGCTTTAAGGAATATAACCGAATATAAAATCAGATACACCAAACAATAAAAACAAGACAGTGTGCAATTTTCATATAAGTGTTAGTTATTCCCCTGAGGGCGGATGCCCGATGGGGGATAACTGATTTATACCACGGGACTGTAGAGGGTGCTAAATGAAAGTTTATGATAATTAATGAGGGGGGTCTTTCAGGAATTTAGCCTTATCTACTGATAAAGCATGATTAATGCAGGGTATCTCGTTACATTTTATGACATAGTGGTATAATGACTGTTAATGTGCCTGTGAAAAAAATGCCATAAAAATTAAAAGAGCTGTTATAAGTATTTGAAATAAAAAATAGACTTAAAAATTTGCTACAACAATAAAAATCTACCAGAAGAGTCTAGTTGAAATTCAAAAAAATAAAATCAATATTTATTTTAAAAGCCTAGGTACTTATGTACTGTTAAATCTTTATAAGTCAAGTAGTCTTGCAATTGCAGAGAAAATAAGATTCATATAAATTCATTTAAATCCTGAACTAATTGGGTATTATTTAGGTTATTAACTTACCTTGTACTCAGGAAACTTAATGACCACTTTAACTTTTATAACAGCTGGGCACCCCTTCTTTTTTGTGTTTTGAATTAGCCTGCGTCTCTTCTTGTTTCCATAGGAATGGTCACTCTCCTATATAAAATATAAGGAGTTTAAATAAAACATATTTTTTCTCAGAATTTAGAATTTTTAATGGCAAAATATTTGTGTAAATGTTTAATATTTCATCCCACCATACTTTTGTTTGAAGACATTAACTTTATTCAAGCTAAGACACAGCTTGTCAGCAAAATAAAAGTGGATGAGATTGATAGCATAACAGAATGTTCCAGCAAAAAATCTGCCATATGCTAAACAAGGTTTGTTTCATATACGTGTCCAAATTTAGATTCATGGTATAGGCATAATGTTTCATATAACTTGAAATATAAATTCTTTGTTACGACTAAAGAAGAAGATATTATTAGAATTTTAATGGAGTGAAAAAAGTTAATATTGTCAATGACATAAATTAAAAATTCATCGAAAAAAATATCATTGTTCAAATAATAATTTCTTCAAACATTTTGGCCAGAGTCCTTCATCGGTTGCTTTTCTTTCATGCTATTTTTTTTTCAGTCATTAGCATGTAAAACGGAATAATTAGGCTAGCTAGGCACTGTCTAACTCATACATTTATTGTCTAACTCATACATTTATTATAATGTCACATGGATTGTCATGATCATACAATTATTTTAAATAAAATTTCCTTTTAAACTCAAAATAATATAATAACTGATTCATGTAATTCAAAGCTTTATTTTAAACCTGTCTGTCATCACTGCTGGTACTTTCAACACCCTTTGGTCCATAGTGGCATTCTAGTTCTTCATTGCCAACTACAACAAAGGGTATGCCATCATCTTCTATAAGACAACCATCACTCCATGACTTTGACCAATAAATTTCTTTTCCATCAAAGTTTTGAAAATCTGAAAAAATGTACAATATTGTTGTCTTAAAAATACAAAATACCAACAGCATAACGTTGTTATATCTAGTTGTGAAAATATACACATTCACCCACAATCCATGTGGTATTTTTTAAACAAATATTGTAAAATGGGGCATGAATTTATCATCCTAGTTTAAATAGGGGTCAGATTTTACTATCCATTATGGGGTATATAGAAGGACAGCAGATATTGAACTTTCAACAGGAATCACTCTTATAATAACATTCAATGTACGAACAACTTAATTGACTTGCTAGTTGGTTTAATGATTTGACATGTATATAAAACCTCTATTGACTCTGTATCAGTTGACATATCAGTTTCTTATCTGGATGCTGTTTCATAAAGTATTGTCAATTACTTATTAAAGCTGCCTATATCTGATTATCTTTAGGCTACTCCTTGCTGGTGGCTATGTTCCAGACGATATGAGTAATTGAGTATCTTGACCATACACATACATGTATGGTTATGACCATAAATACTCATATATACCTACACATATAGCTATGAATATATAATGAGGAGCCAGACCATATAAGTATTTGGATTATATGAGTATTTTTCGATTAAATGATCTAACAGATTTTTAAGTGGAATAAAATTAAAAGCATGTATTACTAATATTAATAAGCCTGGATCTGACACTGGTTTCTGATCTGAATCTGAATTGATACTGTGCAGGGTCTGAAGACATCATCACACATAAAAACTTTTAAAAGTTCAACGGTGTACATGCGTACATGTATATTACGGAAGGCTACTATTTACTGGTTAAAAAACCATAAGCTCAGCAAAACCTGAGCTGGCTGACCCCATCCTTGAATGTATCCAGGGAGTCCCTGTCAGAAATGACCAGCTGACATTAATTAAAGTACAATGTAGGTAGTCCGATCTGCAATGCAAGTTCGAATAAGAGTAAAGTTTTTGTTAAGGTTTATATGATTTGATTTGAATTATATGCATTTCATTTAGACCTTGGGCCAATTAGAAAGGCAAGCAGTGCCGACTGACCTCGTTGAAAGCTGCTGTGCTCGGGGTTATCAATTACCTCTTGTTATGTGAACTGTGTCATGTACACTTATTCCACATCTCATCATTTTCTATTATATGATAAAATGCACATAAGCTGATGCACATACAACTTTCCTTATGCATCAAAGGATAAAATGTTACTTCTCTGGCACTCAATCATCATAATATAAAGCCAAATCACATGCAACTGGACTTGATTGAAATAATTTGATTGATTTAATTACCGTTAGGAAAGGAATCTGTGCGAAACAAATTTTTATTGGTTGATCGCTTGCTTATGAAAGCTGAAGTAGTCCCGAGCTCATAAAAATCAATGCTTTCTTTCACTTTCGAGTACTTGGCAACGTAAATAAGTTGGTTATCTTGGTCAACCATATTGTATACTGGTCCTTTGTGCCGGTAACTTTGACACCGGCATACAGTTAAAGCGAAAACAAATTCCGTTGCTATTCCGAATCTGATTTTGTTTTATAATTTTCATGAATATTCATAAACCTACTTAGAATCAGTGAGAAATAGAATCAATCGAAAAGTTGGTGATAACTACGCTCGAGGATATTTCTTGATCTCATCGATGGCCTAGGGCCATCGCCTCATTACGACAATTTATTACGCAAAATATACTCCTATAAAAAACGAAAGTAGTATATAAATCTACAAATTGGTAACAAAACGAATCTTTGGATGGTAAATAATGAATCCTATCTAGATAAATAGTATAATTTAATTATTCGACTAAACTTCCATTGTATCTGCAGTCTAAGCACAAAAATAACAATGTACATTGATATAAACATAAGGTTACCTAAGGCCCCCAAAATGATATAGTGTAAACCATTTATAACCTGAGCCTACCTATACTAAATAAATTGTAATGAACAAAGATTACCTGAGCCCTACTAAAGCAATATTCAATGGTGTAAACCATTGGTATATCTATTGGTGTCCTCTCAATTGTAATAATTTATTAATTTATAATTGATACAATGTATACGATTCTTCATCATTATTGTTTGTACTGTCATTGCCCCTTGAGGGTCCATAATTGGTCAATAAACTTGTATTCTTGCATTCTTGGTATAACTATAGCAATATACTTTTAAGTTGACCGTTGATTACCCAAGGCCCCCCCCTATAGCAATATACATTGAAGTTAACCATTGATTACCCAAGCCCCCCCCCCCCATAGCAATATACATTGAAGTTAACCATTGATTACCCAAGGCCCCCTATAGCAATATACATTGCAGTTTATCATTGATTACCCAAGGCCCTTATAGCAATATAGATTGAAGTTAACTATTGATTACCCAAGCCCCCCTATAGCAGTATACATTGAATTTAACCATTGATTACCCATGGCCCCCTTTAGCAATATACATTGAAGTTAACCATTGATTACCCAAGGCCCCCTATAGCAGTATACATTGTTGTTAACAATTGATTACCTAAGGGCCCCTATAGCAATATACATTGAAGTTAACCATTGATTACCCAAGGCCCCCTATAGCAATATACATTGAAGCTTACCATTGATTACCCAAGGCCCCCTATAGAAATATACATTGAATTAACCATTGATTACCCAAGGGCCCTAATAGCAATATAAATTGAAGTTTACCATTGATTACCCAAGGCCCCTATAGCAATATACATTGAAGTTAACCATTAATTACCCAAGGCCCCCTATAGCAGTATACATTGAAGTTAACCATTGGTTACCTGAGGCCCCTTATAGCAATATACATTGAAGTTAACTTTTGATTACCCAAGGTTTCCTTCCCATAGCAGTATACATTGAAATTAACCATTGGTTACCTGAGGCCCCCTATAGCAATATACATTGAAGTTAACCATTGGTTACCCAAGACCTCTTATAATAGCAACCACATTTATGTAAACCATTGGTTACGTGATGCCCGCTATAAGATTGTAAATTGAAGTAAATGACGAAACGCGCTTCAGGCATAGCAAAATTTATTGTCTGGAACTTTGTTGTAATTTTTATTTTTGATACCCTAGGTCCTATGTTGATATATATTAAAATAGAAAATAATGAGATGTGGAATACATGTACGCGACACAGCCCACAATCAAGCGACAATCAGAAAAACCACAATGGACAACCGCCAGCATCCTTCAACGAGGCCATTTGGCATTTCTCGCGGTTCTGTAATTGGTCCATGGTCTAAATTAACTGCATATAATTCAAATCCAGTCCTGAAATAGTCACAGATAGACACCCGGCTTCTTAAACAAGGAACAAAAAACATCAAAAAGACAAGAACATACGAAGGCTTTGTCAAAGATTCCTGGCTTAGGACAGGCACATATAATATGTGTCGGGGTTAAACTAGTTTTTTTGGGCCCAACCTTCCCCCTATCAAAATTCGTAGACAAAGCACAAAAACTAAACACACAATAAAAATCAAATCGATCAAAGTCCAATTCCACTAGAGAGAACATAAGACAAAAAACAACAAGAACAAACAAAAGGACGGTAAAGGAACTCTCTAAAGAACACTCGCTGTTACTGACAGCTAGCTGAGAATCATCAATCGACTGATGTAAAAAAGTCAAACATATCGATTTTAAATCCGACACAACACTTCAAACAATACTGATTTAGTGAAGTGTCATCACACAAAACCTTGATCGCTATTATGCTTTAAAATGACAATTGTAAAAACGTTTATGATCGAAGTTTTAAGGAAAGTATCAAGTTATCAATTTTTCTGCCAAAAAAGCACTAAATTCAAAGATTTAACCAAAATATTCAATTCATATCCTTTTGAATTTTAAAATTCTTAGATTTTGAAGCCAATTTTTCATTTCTAATGGATTGCTTTTAAACCTGTGAGCTTTATAAAAAAACATTACCATAAGATTCAGGATGTGATATTCCTTTCACTATCAGAAAACGACGTGTACAATTAGATTTTTCAATAAGAGATCGATACTTGTGGAAGAATTTAGAATTTTTTTTTTACTAATTTGTGGTATCGATAACCTAAAAGTAATGTTTGGTTACTTCAGGCTCCCTAGAAGTATTTATAATGTCATGAACCATTTGTAATGCAAACACGGGGGTAACCTCTATTATAAAGGTAAGGACATATTGCGACAAAAAAATGGTCTACTTTTAAGGGTCTTCATTATGTGAAAATATCAGATGTTGCATATATGATATGGTGTACTTTTCACACATGTACGTAGTAACATGCCAAAACCTGCATAACATCGCTTAAAAAAGGCATTTTTAGGTTACCTCAAAAGACTTAAAATTATATGATTAATTTATAAAATCTGCAATTCATTACAATGAATTAGCTTTCAATGATTATAACAAACAAGTTATAAATCTCGTTTGTTGCTACATGTATAAATCTTAGTTTTATTCGGTATTTCCTATTCCTGATTTTGTCTGCTTGATAGTTTATGAATATTCTTAAGTTTATAACAATAAATATGCTATAGGTGGTCTTAGGTATCCCATGCTTTAAATCTATACCGTTGCTTTAGCATTATATGGGATCTTAGGTAACCAATTGTTAACTCCAATGTATATTGCTATAGAGAGCAAACATTGTTTATTTCTGAATGTATTTACTGTAAGGGGCCTCAGGTAACCAATTGTTTATTTCAATGTACACTGCTGTAGGGGGTCGAAGGTAACATGTTCAATGCTATAGGAGGCCTTGGGTAACCAATGCTAAACTTCATTGTATATTGCTTTAGGGGGCCTCCGGTAACCAATGGTAAATTTCAATGTATATTGTGAAAGGAACCTCGGGTGATCAATGTACACCGCCATAGGGGGCCTTAGGTAACCAATCATTTACTTCAATTTACAATCTTATAGTGGACATCATGAAACCAATGGTTTACACAAATGTCGTTGCTATTAAAGGTCTTGGGTAACCAATTGTTAACTTCAATGTATATTGCAATAGGGGGCCTCAGGTAACCAATGGTTAACTTCAATGTATACTGCTATAGGGGGCCTTGGGTAATCAATGGTTAACTTCAATGTATATTGCTATAGGGGGCCTTGGGTAATCAATGGTAAACTTCAATGTATATTGCTATAAGGGCCCTTGGGTAATCAATGGTTAACTTCAATGTATACTGCTCTAGGGGGCCTTGGGTAATCAATATACATTAAATTCAATGTATATTGCTATAGGAGGCCTTGGGTAATCAATGGTAAACTTCAATGTATATTGCTATAGGGGGCCTCGGGTAATTAATGGTTAACTTCAATGTATATTGCTACAGGGGGGCTCAGGTAACCAAGTGTTTATTTCAATGCATATTTCTATAGGGGGTCTTAGGTAGCCTATCGTTTATTCTAATTTATATTGATATAGTGGGTCTCAGGTAACAAAAAGTTTACATCAATGCTGTTGCAATAGGGGGGCCTCAAGTAACCAATGATTAACTTCAATGTATATTGTTATAGGGGGCCTCCGGTAACCAATGGTAAATATCAATGTATATTGTGATAGGAAGCCTCGGGTAATCAATGTACACCGCCATATGGGGCCTTAGGTAACCAATCATTTACTTCAATTTACAATCTTATAGTGGGCATGATGTAACCAATGTTTTACATAAATGTCGTTGCAATAGGGGCCTTGGGTAACCAATGGTTAACTTCAATGTATATTGTTATGGGGGGTCTCAGGTAACCAATGGTTAACTTCAATGTGCAATCTTATAGTGGGTATCATGTAACCAATGGTTTACATAAATGTCGTTGCAATAGGGGCAATGAGTAACCAATGGTTAACTTCAATTGTATATTGTTATAGGGGGTCTCAGGTAACCAATGGTTAACTTCAATGTACAATCTTATAGTGGGCATCATGTAACCAATGGTTTACATAAATGTCGTTGCTATAAGGGGCCTTGGGTAACCAATGGTTAACTTCAATCTATAATGCTAGATGGGGCCTTAGGTAACCAATCATTTACTTCATTTTACAATCTTATATTGGGCATCATGTTACCAATGGTTTACATAAATGTCGTTGCTATAGGGGGCCTCCGGTAACCAATGGTAAGCGTCTATGTATATTGTTATAGGAAGCCTCAGTCAACCAATGGTTAACTTCAATGTATACTGCAATAGGGGGCCTAAGATAAGCACTCATTTACTTCAATTTACAATCTTATAGTGGACATGATGTAACCAATGGTAAACATAAATGTCGTTGCTATAGGGGGCCTTGGGTAACCAATGGTAAACTCCAATGTATATTGTTATAGGAGGCCTTGGGTAACCAATGATTTAATGATTCTGTTTCTGTTTCTCAGGTAGATTCCTCCGTTTGTCGGAGCACTCCGGTTGCGGATATAAGTTATGCTTTGCACACACACAGTAGTTTCATTAACATTAGTTTCATCCAGGATGTTGTTTTGAATTGATTAAAACGATCGGTTTAAAATTTATTTCTTTTGTTAAAAGTATTTTCACATAATAGCTATAGTCGATCGGTTAAAAGTCATATGGTTGTAAAGTCTAAAAGTACAGTAGCCATGAGGGAGTCATGGTGTGTTCATCTAAAATCAGTTAATTGTTGCATGGACCGTTAAAAACACATATATAACGTTTTAAAAGTCATTTCACATGATAAATGGTGCTAACATCATTATTAGTATAATCCAAAACGGAATATTCAACGTTTAGCAATATCTATAGTTTAACAGTTTCGTGTTACGTGTTAGTGTTTGGTAGCTGGTATTTCTTCAACACCTGAGTAACAGTGTTGATGAAAAGGTTGTCTTGTTCTTTGTTTTCCATTTCCAATAGAAGTATTTGTTTTCTACTGATGTGTCTAGCCTGGCTATTCCTACTAGTAGGTTAATGCATAGTTTGTCGTATGTGGCTTCTATAGGTTCAGATCCTATAATGGTATAGACTGCTATTGATGCTGTACGGTCTGGTAGGCATTGGAAGTGTTTAAACATGGATCGTTGCATTATTTCTTATTTATTTAGGTCAGCTTTTGTTGGTTTTTGGACTTCAATTACGTACATAAATCTTGGGACTACATAGGTGTTCCATATCTTTAGTTGTACCACTGGCGAAAGACCTGATCTTGCATGGAGTCCTGATCCCAGTAGTGCATAGATTGTTTTTCGTCCAAGCTTTACTCTATCATCAATGTTAACTTTGTTGTTTTCTTGGTGAGTTATACCAAGGTGTTTAAGGGTTTTGACTTTTTTGACTTCTTGTCCCTCTAAGTAGTAATCTGTTTCTTTTCTTTGTTTTGATCTCGACATGTGGATGACTTCAGTTTTGGATGGGTTTAGTTTTACCAGATCCCTTGTTGTGTTGTAATGTACCAGGTCGATCATGGCTTGCATTTCTGTGCTGGACCCAAGTAGGACGATGTCATCTGCGCAGGCGGGTGAAGCTACATTGATGTCTCCTATTTTTGCTCCGAGGTTGCTTGCCGTTATACTGTTGAGTATGGTATTGTTGTAGCGTTTGTAAAGGAGAGTGGATAGTTTTGCTCCTTGTCGAATTCCTTGATTGATATTGATGTCTTCAGTTACATTGCCTTCCCATTTAACCTTAAAGTTCATGTTCCTATACATATTGGATATCAGGGTCCACAATCATATCTCCCATAATGCCATCATGATAAAGTTTATTCAGAAGGATGTCGTGGTTGACTGTGTCGAAGGCCTTCTCTGCGTCTAAAGCAAGGACTTCCAGGTCTTTACCATAGTTTCTGTATATAGATATGGTTTCACACATGATAAAGGCCGTAAATTTACTTGAAGACTTCTCTATGAAACCTCTTTGGAGTGGATTTTGCGTCGTTTGAAGTTGGTCTTCTAAACGGTCTTTCAGGATGGATTCAAGTATTTTAGAGAAGGTGTTGGTGACCACTATCCCTCGGTAGTTTCCTGGAATGGTTTTATCTTTGCCTTTTTTTAAGATGGGTGTTAATACGCCACTTTTCATGCTTTCCGGGACATCTAGTTCTCTAAATATTTGGTTAATGATGTCGCTTATGGTTGAAGCGAGTTGGTGTTTGGCGTTTCTGTAGTGTTCAGCCTGTATACCATTGCTGTCCGCTGCTTTTCCAGTGTTTAGTTTTTCGATCGCTTTGATCACTTCTCTGTTACTTGTTGGTGGTATAGGTAATGTATATTTCTATAGGGGCTTAACGTCAATGCCGTGTACACTTATTCCACGTCTCCGTTATCTTCTACTGAATGTATAGGGCTTCGGTAACCAACTGATATCCGGGCTATTTATATGGATGTACAATATATAGGGGCATGACAAATTCGAATGCTTATTTGAACGTATATTTATAAATGTAGCGTCCAAGGTAATCAAATATATAAATAAAAGACCTTCTTGTATATATGTTTTTGTTTTTTATGTATAATTGTGTATTTGTTTTCATTTATATCATATAATGTATACCTTGATATTTTTGAGGCCCACAATGAAATTAGACTAGTTCTAATTGGGTTAGCCTCTTTAAATAAAGCATTTACTTACTTACTTACTTACTTACTTACTAGGTAACCGAATATTTATATGCGAGCGTAGCGAAGCTCACTATTGTAGAGAGTCTGCCAAATTGCACGAGACTCAAAATACTATGGAAGAAAAATCGTTCTGTCCGGAAACATTCGATTTTCGGAAGTTTTCGAAAATGTCTGCACGTGCTGAAAAATTGCGGGAAATAGTAATACATCGTCCCAAACTATCTCGTCCCAGGCATAATTCGAACTTTTCAATGGAATTATCTACGCGAGCTTTTAAGGCAATGCCTTTCTCATATTATAATGTATATAAACATATAATGGTATAGCGTCTAAGGTAACCAAATGTATATTATATGTCTTTTGGGGACTATTAAGGAGCCAAGAATTATCGAATATTTTTTTAGATATAATTTACTTATACGTATCTATAGGTGGCCTGGGGTAACTAATGGTTCATTTGTTAAAGGTGAAAGTAGGAAAACCCTACGCTGAAGTACTATTTTTTTCTTGATGGCCTCAGGCCATCGTTGAGATCAAGAAATATCCTCGAGCGATAACTACCGGAAGTTCCGAAAACCAAATTGGGGACCGTGTCAAACATGGTAATTAGAATAATAGCTCCCCACAAATCCCCAATCGCAATTTTTCATAAAATTTTAGCCAAACATTGAAAAATACCAGTTTCTATCAATTGAATTTTTTTTTATCAAACTATATTTCTTTTTTTTTTCGTTTTTACTATAAGTTTCTTTCCGTTTGATTAAAAAATAAGAGATAAACTATCCCAATTGTTAGACATAGACTGGGGAACTGTACTAGATGATCATAGGAATGATGTAGAAAAACAATGGTGTAAATTCCGTGAAGTTTTTGAATCAGTAATAGAGGAAACATGCAGTTCCGAAAAAAGTGATTAATCAAAGCGGCAAACGAAAGAACAAGGACAAATGTTCAGTACCAATGAACAAGAAAGCTCTTGCTAAGATAAAAAGGAAAGAACTATTATGGACACGCTACTTGAACTCCAGAGATGGGAAAGACTATCAAGAATACTGCAAAGTCAGAAACCAAGTAAGAACACTCACAAGAAAAGCTACTAGACAGTTTGAATAACAGATAGCAATACAAGTTAAGAAGTTTTGGAAATATGCTCTTTCAAAAACTACAACCAAATCAAGTATACCAGACTTGTATAAAGACTCTAACCAAAAAGAATCAACAACAACCAACAAAGAGAAGGCTGACATTCTTGCTGATTTCTTCACCTCAGTATTCACAATAGAGAATGACACTAATATGCCTAGAATTGAACCGAGTGATGCTGTACCATTAGATTCAATGGCCATTATAGCGGAGAAAGTAAAGAAAAAGCTAGACAATGTAAACATATCTAAGTCACCAGGACCAGATGGCCTTCATCCTCGAGTATTGAAAGAAGCAAGCCGATCTAAATATTTACCATTGACAATAATATTCCAAACATCTGTAAACACAGCAACCCTGCCTGAGGATTGGAAATGGGCAAACATTATCGCACTCTTTAAGAAGGGAAATAAAAAAGGTAGCTGGCAATTATAGACCGGTGAGCTTAACAAGTATTATATGCAAACTGACGGAATCGCTTATAAGATAAGAAATTATAGAACACATGGAACGAAACAACCTCTTCAGTAAAAACAATTTGGATTTATAAGTGGTCGATCAACTGTACTTCAGTTAATCCAGGTTCTAGATAGATGGACAGAGATACTTGACAAAGGTGGATGTGTGGATATCATCTATTGTGACTTTATGAAAGCCTTCGACAAGGTACCACATTTGAGACTATTACATAAACTCAGTAAATACCAAATTTCAGGACAGTTTACCTCATGTATAAGATCATTCCTTTTAGGACGAAAACAACGAGTTATCGTAAATGGAGAAATATCAGATTGGAAACCAGTAACAAGTGGAATAACGCAAGGATCGGTACTTGGCCCAATCCTATTTGTACTATATAAGTATAGGAATTTGCCGATGATACCAAGGCATTTAGAGGAATATTCCAAAAATCAGACTGTATTGATCTGCAATCAGATATACATGAATTACAAAAGTGGTCAGAAGAGTGGTTATCCTGTTTCCATCCAGAGAAGTGCAAAGTTATGCGAATAGGGAAATCATCTATAGAGAAACACAACTACACCTTGAAAGACAGTTTACCACCCATGGAATATGTTGAAACAGAAAAAGATATAGGAGTAACAACAAGCTCACATTTAACCAACACATTGCAGACAAAGTTAATAAGGCCAATTCTATGATGGGCGTACTTAGAAGAACAATGGAATGCATGGACAGTACAACATTCAAACTACTATATGTGGCTTTGGTTAGACAGCACCTGGAGTACGCCAACCAGGTATGGAGCCCACACCTTAAAAAGCACATCGATACCATCGAAAATGTACAAAGAAGAGCAACCAAACAAGTACCAGGACTTTCAAATCTATCATATGAAGACCATCTGAAGAAACTTAAGCTACCAATACTTGCCTATAGAAGATCAAGAGGCGACATGATAGAAATGTACAAAATACTCACTGGGAAATATGATGATGAAGTCAGTAACTTTATTCCACTCAGAGAAGAATCAAGCACAAGAGGGCATAATAAGAAACTATTTAAAGAAAGACCAAGACTGGATACAAGAAAGTACTCGTTTACCATAAGATCAACCGAGATATGGAACGACTTGCCATCCTCAGTAGTAAACGCACCAACTATTCACTCCTTTGAAGCAAGACTCGACAGATACTGGCAAAACCAAGATAGAAAATACAATTACCAAAGCAGTAATAAACCCTAAAAAGAGTGCAAACCGTTTTTTTTTGTTTTTTTTTTTTTGTTTTTTTTTTTAGAAGTGCGGAGCATCAACACTAAAGTTATGAGTATACACTCGAAGAAGTAGAAAAAAAACTTCATTTTTTAGAAATATTTTTCTGTCCTTTAAATAAAAGGCTCTTTCTCCCAGTCGACGATAAGTCACATCTACGTAGATATTAAAGCATTTAGAACTGCGGATGGCGTAGAAAACGTTTTCAAATATGCTTTTGAAACCGTTCCTCAGCTTGAATGTGTTTGAGGGACCGACTTTCTCCTCAGTCTCACAAATGGGTCGACCACAACCACTGCAGGTGCCTGAAAAATTGGAGCGAGGACGTCTAGTGGCATTATTGTATGAGCTGGAATGTAGATGTTGACTCAACCTCTGCGGAATGCAGTCAGAGATGGCGATGTAAATACTGTCGACATGTCTTCTTTTCCAGGACAATGGATTTGAAGTTATGCAGCAGAATGTTCCGTATAGCAATGTTGTGAGGATGGTATGTAAGAACTAAGGGTATTCGGTCATTCTTGTGTCCAAAGCTTAGGGTCGTGTCGCCTGAGAAACTGAGTCGATGGCTTTTTCCAAGACGTTATTTGGATATCCCCTTTTGACAAAGAATGATTTAATAGTACTACTATCAACTTTGAAGTCATCCTCGTTGCTGCAAATTCCAAAAAGCCTCAGAAACTGAGTCTTAGGAATGTCATTTTTGCAGCTCTGAGGATGACAAGATTGGTAATTCAGGTAGCAATGAGCATCTGTAGGTTGGTTAATTTTAGAAGTTTCTATTTTGCCATTGTTGATGCTGCATTCTAAGTCAAGAAAGTAAAGTTTCCCTTGAGAGATGGTGAAGGTGTATTGAATGGCAGGGTGATAGAAAGAGAGACAAAGTTTATTAAGGAGTTGAGATCATCTTCACTATCGTAGGAAACACCACAAACATCATCGATGTACCGTTTGTATAGGTCTGGAACAGGGCCAACGCACTCTAAAAACATTTTCTAATCAAATTCCCAACAAACTGGGTCCCATCTTAATGCCCATAGCAACACAGCAAGACTGGGTTTTAAATTCTCCATTAAACTGGAAAGTGCATGTTGAAATTGAGGACAAATTCCGCCTACCTCAAGAGAATGTCAGTTTAGACACATGGATTCAGTCTTCTGTCCAAGAAATGTTTTAGAGCAATCATGGCATCGTTGTTATAGGAATGTTTGTATACAGAGCAGTAACGTCCATGAAAAACAATCTTAAGTCATCTGGATTTTCCGGTTCAAAGAATTCTAGAATGTTTAGAGCATGGGTGGTGTCCTTAAAGTAGGTGGATAAGTTCTCCACTATTGGTATGAAAACACTGTAAAAAAGCTAGAAATGTTTTCAGTGGGACAACTACACGCAGAGACTATGGATCTACCAGAGTTCCCCAATTTGTGAAAAGTCGGGAGCATGTAGAATCTTGAAATTCTAGGTTGAGATACTATCAAGTTCTTAAGACTTTCTGGTAGATCATTGTTTCAGAAAGTCCTTAATGAGTTGCTGATTCTTTTTAGTGGTATTGCTTTTTAGTTCGGAATAAAAAGTAGGATTCGCAAACTGAAAATCACTTTCAGAGACATATGACCTGGCATCCCATGCGGCCATTGCACCACTTTTGTCCACAGCTGGTTTTATAACTATGATAAATGGTGTTGCGCACCATATCCATTCTATATGGTTTTATAACTAGATGCGTATATCTGTGCGGGTTTTTAGATTTCGGAGAGCGGCCTGTTCATCAGTAGTCAAATTATGTCTCTTCAGGGGTTTGGTTTTTAGATTATCAAGTTGATTAAGGCATGATTTGAAATATTTTTCCATAACTGGAAACCAGGAGACTTTTGGGGTGAAGTTCGATTGCTTCTTTTCAAAGTTAACGAACAAGGCGGTGGCTTCATTATCATCCTCACTAGGAAGTGATTTTTCCTTCTGGAAGAAAAAGACTTCAAGAGGAGATGCCTGATGAAATTGTCTGTATGATTTTGAAAAGAGTCAGCTAAAGAGGTTGTCGGTACAAAATTAAGATCGACATTTGGACAGAAGACTCAATTCCGCATTTGAAAGCTTTAGTGACGCACAGTTTCCTCAAAGAGCTTATCTGTCTCCGGATCGCTCATACCAACCAGAGTGCTCATGTTGTCTACATCGTTTAAATGTGGAGCGAGCCAACGCTCGGATTTTTTTTTTGTCCTTCTCATTTAGTTACAAATTGTATAGAAATCTCTGTTGAGGAGACGAAACTATTGAACAATAGTCAGCCAAAAACTTGTGACATAATGCGCTTTTTGGCCCTTTTATCCTTAATTTCCCCAAAATGGTAGGAGATACTGCAAAATTAAAAAAAAAACACAGGCAGAGATTTTTACAAGGATCCCATGAAAAAAAAAAATGAAATTCGGACCACAAATAAAAATCAAAGTACCGTTGGTACCGTGTACTTGGAAGTCACATTTGAACGAAGGCAACCGATTTGTGTTGTGGTTTATAACTTTTTCGACAGAAGAAGGCAATTACTGAATTTAAATATATCTTTATTTATGTATGAACCATGCTTTCTTACAACGATATGAAATTGAAATAACTACATGTATTTTTCGGTAACTTTTATCTGAGAAAATCATTAGTTTAATTATCTCAGCTTTTATATAAAGCATTAATGGTTTTAATTTTTATACCCCCCGCAAACAAAGTTTGGGGGGGTATATAGGAATCACCCTGTCTGTCTGTCTGTCCGTCTGTCCGTCTGTCTGTCTGTCCGTCTGTCCGTCTGTCCGTCTGTCCACATACCTCGTAAGCGCAACTCCTCCTAAATCCCTTGATGGATTTTGATGAAACTATACACAAAGGATGTACACCATATGGAGATGTGCATGAAGAATTTTGGTTGCTATCAGATATCATTCAAGGGAGATAATTGGACTTAGACTTTTTAAACTTGGTGTTCAATGGGAGACCTCGTAAGCGCAACTCCTCCTAAACCGCTTGATGGATTTTGATGACACTTTACATGAAGGATGTACACTATATGGAGATGTGCATGAAGAATTTTGGTTGCTGTCGGATATCATTCAAGGGAGATAATTGGACTTAGATTTTTTAAACTTGGTGTTCAATGGGAGACCTTGTAAGCGCAACTTCTCCTAAACCGCTTGATGGATTTTGATGAAACTTTACACAAATGATGTACACCATATGGAGATGTGCTTGAAGAATTTTGGTTGCTGTCGGATACCATTCAAGGGAGATAATTGGACTTAGACTTTTTAAACTTGGTGTTCAATGGGAGAGCTCGTAAGCGCAACTCCTCCTAAACCGCTTGATGGATTTTGATGGCATTTTACATGAAGGATGTACAATATATGGAGATGTGCATGAAGAATTTTGGTTGCTGTCGGATATCATTTAAGGGAGATAATTGGACTTAGAATTGTTAAAGCGGGGGGTATCCTCCGTGAGCTCGCTCACAGTATTCCTTGTTATAATTTGTATATTCCCCCTAAAATATATTTCCCATCGCAAAGGTGACTAAAGTGACTTGATACACAAAATGTAGTTTTCTAAAAGGTTATGAAAAATATAGCAAATGCTATATCATCATTTAAAAACGAAATAAATAAACAAATCAAGTAATAATAAGGGGTTATACCATAGAACTGTATATTAAATTTAATTTAATTTAATATACAGGTCTATGGTTAAAATAACATAGATAAGAAAGCTCGTTGACCAAAAAAATAAATACACTTCCACCGGAGAGCGAATGCACAATAGAATAGGTTAATAGGTCTCGATAAAAAACGCGGATGGATTTCTCCGAAATCATTACTCACGCCTGGGAAACTCGCAAGTCGCAACCAAATATTGTTACCCGGAAGTTTATTGATACTAAATGAAGGAACACTTTTTGCAAGAATCAGAGAATGTCACTCCATTTGAAATTTGTCACAGATCTTAAATATACCAAAAATAATAGTTAAGTCTGTATTTTAAGCCAGAAATCGTTTTTATGTTGTGAAGGCGATTCTATTAATCAGGACAAGTCCGGATTTAAGGAAAAATGTACTTTAACGTTATAAATTGAACAAAATAAACTGTTTTTGCTTTATTTACAATTATTCAACATTTATACAAGGAGTGACATTCTTCGTTTTCTCAAATTTATTACATTACATGTAAATCGCAAATTTTTGGGTCCCGGAATTTTGGTTGCGACTTTCGAGTTTCCCAGGCGTGTTACTATACTTTGGAAGTCCTTGACCCAGACGTGTTACTATACTTTGGAAGTCCTTGACCCAGGCGTGTTACTATACTTTGGAAGTCCTTGACTTCCAAGTAATAAGTTGGTTTTTGGGTTGTGGTCCTTTTTGAACCCTCGTAGCAATATGTAACAGTGCAAGAAACATAAAAAAACTGTTGTTACATTTTGTTGACAGAATTAATTGAAAAAGTTACAATAAAAAAGAGAATAATCAAAATCGGATGAAAATTTAACATATTCTAATCTACAGACGTTTTGTCAATATACACATTTTAGCCCCTTTTGGCCTTTTTCTGAAACGGTAGGGAGTATAAAAATCCCAAATGCAATACCAACCTTTCTTGAGAAGTTACAAACATAATATCAAAATTTTATAACAATTGGTTCACTTCAACTAAAGTTATCCCATAGAAACCAAAATGTCTACAGATGACAACGACAACGACGACAAAGACAACGCCATAACATAATTACATCGCAAAAAATTGCGGTCGTAAAAAAGTCAACCAATTGTATCAAAGATAACATTTTAAGCTTGGCGGTATGAATTGAATAATCTTGATGGCAAATGTGTATGCTCCCAGATACAAGAAAACAATTAAATCATGCTAGCATTTAGCTGAAGAAATTGTTTAAGGCAGTTAAAACCATCCACCCATTGTTGTCAGGTGTGAACACTTAGCCTTTTGGTGCAAACTATTCAAAGCGTTCCTTTCCTATGCAGTATTTTGTTTTGCCGTTTCTTTATGTTGGTCGTTTCACGTACACTTATTCGATCCACATCTCTTTATCGTCTATCATTTTTCAGTAGTGGTCATTAAGAATATATCTCCAAAAATATATGAAGAAAAAGACTTTATTTAATCCACAGTACCATTTTTGTCTATGTCAGGATTGCAACACTTTTTGATGTAATTTCTAAAATGACAAACATAATCATTTTGAGGCAATGTGTTGTGCATACATATATAATTATCTACAAATCAGTTCTAGTCAATATTGAAGGGATTTAAGTCCTTTCAGATAATTACTGTACGAAAATTATTGATCATTGCTCCACACACATGCAAATCAAACTGCTTATTTTGAATAACTGTTTACTGTTCTTTTTGTTTTGCAGAGAATGTAAGATTTTTGATCAAATGAAAATAAAATTCCATAAATAAAAGACAATAACTTTTTCATTTTATTATTGATTTTTTTTACTTTTGGATTTTTTAACTTCAATATCTCATAAATCAAATTCCAAAAGTTTAGTGCATTTTTTTACTAGCTCTTGACCGTTTTTTCTTTAAGTCCAAGATTTGTGTCGAAAAATTCATGTGGCGACACTAGTCGTCCCTTTACTCCAAAACAGCTTTTGAACTTTTCCCTTTAACCTGTCGAATTACCTCCCCTTAGCAAAGTCATGAAAGAACGAAATGCAGAAATATGGATAGAAATTTGTTAAATTTAAGATGAATTGTCACATTGGAAACAGCATAATACACCCAAGCTTGTTTATTGCAAGTCATTTGTTATCACTAAGTAAATATATCAGTACATATACATATCAAAAGGTTTTAAAACGTTACTGGAGAAGTCGGACCAAAAACAGACTCGGACTATTACAAAGCCGGACTAAAACCAGGTCGGACCATAACAAAATCGGACTACAATATACATAATATACTATGATAAATAATAAAGATACTTTTTAAAGTAATAGAAAAATGAAAAAATAAAGTAGTTCTTTTTAAATTTTTTTTAATAGAAAATTGAATTTCAAAACGAAAACAAAAATTTATAAAGATACGTTAATATTGATCTTACGGCTCATTACATAAAAAAAAAATGAAATGATTGGGTATGCATGGTTTATTAAGAAATAAAAATAACATTTTTAATTTACACCAAGAATTAAGAAACATTTGTAGTAGAAACTTTTTACGTGATTCTAGTAGTGTAAGTATGGGTGTAGAGTTGCATCAAGACCCATTTGTATTGTTTGCATTATATCATTCTTATGCCATTATGTATGTGTTATAACCATTTATTGTAAATGTGTTAAACAAATAAATATGAGTATTAGTATTAGTATTAGTAACCGATTTATCATTGTAAATGATTAATTTAATTAAGGGCCAACGATTGATAATTTTAAATGATTAATTCAATTACTTTAACGGCCGTAAAACAATTTCAAGGAATTATCTTGATTGTGTACACAAGTCATATAAACACACCCTGGTAAATCCAATTAACCAATTAAAACGGTATTGACCTGTTGCATATCCCGTACGTAGAACTTCCGAATTGAACTTGGAAAATTTAATTTGGAAAAGAAATGATAACTTTGGAAATCTTACACTCAGTGGCATCAGGTTAGAGCGAGGGTTTAAGCATTGATCCGAACATAAACATCAGCAAGGAGACCAATGTACTTAATCATGTTAATTTAGAAGACGAAGTAAAAAAAAATATAGCATAAATGCATGTCAAAAAAGAAACGAATAATGTAATCAAACAAATTAACTGACCTTCTGATGAAATTTACAAACTCATAAAATATTTCTGCAATCGTCAAACTTCCATCCTGACAATGACTTTTTCGCAGTTTGAATTCAAACATGGCCTACTAACTTTTTGGATGTTTGCTAGCGTTTGTACCTGAAAATTATTATTTCTATTAAAGTTAGCATTTTCACTAAAAATGCATAAAATTTCACGTAGAATGATGATTGGGATTTCAGTCGCCACTACAACTAAGAGTATAACTTTTCTGAATACAAGATGCCTTTATCTATAAATTGGAATGTTACAAAACTTTAACAAAGAAAACTAAAAATAAGTCATATAACCCATCAAAACGTTGACACCACCTCTAATATCTGAATGCTAATTTCAAAAGTTTTTTTATTTAAGTTTTGAACTATAGATACTTTGAGGATCGTAGTCCGATTTTGTTATGGTCCGATTTAGTGAAGTCTGATTTTGTTATGGTCCGACTTTGTCATGGTCCGACAATGTTTTGGTCCGGGATGTCATGGAATCTTTTAAAACATGGTTTCCAAAAGATTGCATATATATATGGCCACATATTGGAAGGTCAAAGCCTTGTTTGCATAATTGGCCGGATTTCAAGGACTAAAATATCCAGAAAATAAAATGGTGAATGTCTGCCCGTGGGTGGGTTGGGAAGTAATTTGGCTGCCCAGGTGACAAGTCAGCTTGTTACCAAATGAGTTCAATCACATCGTCCCCTACAGTAATTCATGAAGAGAATTTCTTTAAGTTAATAATGAACTCAAAAAACCAAAATGTGCAAAACTTACTGTCTTCATTTCTTCAAAAACCATTTGAAATAAGAAACTCAAATGTGTCTGGAGTATCATTTTTTTCTTTAATAGGGTCTAGAAAATGTACGCAACATTATTAAATAATTTTAATTAATAAGTGATGTTAAATGATTTAAAGATTATAGATATTTCAGACATTCGTATGTCCTTCATCAGTATAATAAAGAATTTTCAAACACAATAACGTAATAACCTTACTTAAAAACAGGTCATTCTAAACAAACTAGTCAAAATCGGAGCATGCTGAAATTTACTGGACAGGTAATTGATCATAAAAATAAGATTTAAGAACATATGTACAATGCAAATAAATAGTGAGTGAGTAGGTGTTTAACGCCCCACATACCATCCACAGACGACGAACACGAAAAGGAAAACAAAACGAACACGAAATGATGATGACAAATGGAAAATGGGTTGGGATGGGAAAACAAAAGAACAGCAAATTTTGAAGGGGAAAATAAAACAATACAAATTGCAACAGCAGAAACAGATTGAGATAGATATATGTATAATTTAAAACAATTGGGTAGGTGACTTTGGTCACATCAAGAGATGAACACGAAACGGCAGAGACAAATGAACATGTAATGATGGTGAAATGAACACGAAATGATGATGACAAATGAAATATGGAGGTGGGGTGGGAAACAAAAGAAATGATGATGAAATGAATACATTTATTTGTAGCATCTCCTGATCTCTACAGCCTCAAAATAGAGGTGTTACATATTCACCATTTCCTTTAATTCCGTATCAAACTGATTCAAATTTAATGTTGAATGAAATCTTTGAAATTTGATTCATGTCTTCAATCTGTTGGAAGTATACTTGTTTTTAACATGTTTAGAATTTTTTGACCCATTGAAATTGACCAACGCAGTCAAAGAAAATGGTTTAGGATTGACAGCTGGTCTGAATCCATTATTTACTGATATTTTAGATCTTGGTATCATGTTTACATTCTCTGGCCCCTTTATGGAGGCTAAAAATGAACTTTTCAAAGAAGCTGTTAAAGTGCTATTTAATCTTTAAAAAAATGTTTTTGCCTTATACTGTATAAGCATTATATTCATGGGGATAAAATTTTGTGGTTTAGAGCACAAAACTGAATTGGGAAGGACAAACTTTTGTGGATTTTTTATTTTGATCTACATTCTTAAACTAGATATTTTAAATTCGTGGGGATTTAATTTCGTGGATTTTTCGTACCCAGGAAATTAATGAAATTAAATTCCTAATGAATATTTCTTCTAAAAGATGCAGATAGTGAAAATAAACAAATTTACTCACAGGGATTTGTCACTTGTCACTCTGGTGTGCAGACTTATCTATATATTTGATGATAATACTGGAATTCACAAAATCCTTAAATACAAAAATAGTTCAAATTCAATTTTAACATAAAAAAATCTTACTACTACTTTTTATATAGATAAGTGGTATACCACTAGAAATAAATTAATAATTATTGTGCATTAATCATAGGCGTGATCGTCCACCAATTCCAACTGTTCAACTTTTCAAAGTAATTGGCTTAGCAATTTTAAAAATTGCTTAGCCAATTGGTTGAACAGATGAAACCAATTGACAAGAAGTAAGCAGTGCAGTGCAGGAAAATAAAGTACCTTACCAACTGTTCTGTTTCAGAGATGTAATAATATTTTCAATGTGACTTGGTCATTTCAAAAACAAATAGCCAATAACAAAATGTAAAAGAATTCCAAAATGTGCAAATTTAATCTTTATAAAGTCTGAATACCTTAAGGCACATTGTTAATTTATGCAGATAAATATAAATCATAATAGGTTCATGAAAATTATGCAAAGTATTTTATTTTTAAAGGATTATTTGGGTACTTGAATAAAATAAAGGGAAACAATTTTTGTCAACTCAAATAATGTGATAGTCAATATAAAACTCAAGATTATTGTCTCCCTTGAACAGATAAAAGCATAAAAAATACCTTAAAAATAATAATGCCTTGAAAAATTTTCATGAACTTAAGAGGATTAATATATTTTGATATCAATTAACAATTCGTTCTTTGGTACTCAGACTTTATAAAGATTAAAATTGCACATTTTAGAATTCTTTTATATTTTGTTATTGGCTATTTGTTTTTGAAATGACCTTGTCACATTGAAAATATTTTTACATTTCCGGAACAGAACAGTTGGTAAGATATTTAATTAATCTGCACTACACTGCTTATTTCTCGTTAATTGGTTTCATCTGTTCAACCAATTGGCTAAGCAATTTTTAAAATTGCTAAGCCAGTTACTTTGAAAAGTTGAACAGTTGGAATTGGTGGACGATCACGCCTATGATTAATGCACAATAAAAAAAATAGATTGCAAACATATTTACAATTCAAATCCAATTTTTGATTAGAAAAGTATCTTTTAAAACATATGTCTGATAATTGTCAACAAAACTATTTCACTATAACCATAAACTAAAAATAGAAATGGGGAAATTTACAAAACCCAAAACTCCCTTGGAGGAGCATATATGTGATAAATGGTTTTCTGATGAAATAGAATTGGAGGAACATTTTCTTCTTAAATGTTTACATAATTTTTACCTCTCTTGGTCTGTGACTGTGACATGAGAACATTCAGATTTTTTTATTAATCATGGATGTGTAAGCTACCGGTTTATATTGGGCTCTATTAAGCCATTATGTTATTTCTTTTTACTATCGCATGGATATCATTAAAAAAAAAATTATTTGTAAAAAGAGAAAAACACATCTTTTAGGTGAAAATACAGATTTTTACTTAATTTACCTAAATTATTTCTTTTATATGTTCATTTATACAAATAAATTTTCCAACCAGATTTAAACGAACTCTTGCACAGTCATTTCTTAATCCTCTGTCTGTTCTTAAAGTTATGATTTTTTTACAGCTATGTCAAGTGCTCTGTGACTTTTGGAGACCGTTACATTGATAACAATGAGATAGGATAAAATATGCGCCCAAGAATGATTTGTCCATCAAATGGGAAAGCATGGCAACAGTCAAGATACAGAAGACACTGTCACAAACTGCTGAAAAAACTTTCTAGATTGTTGAAGGTGAGTTCAACATCAGGTTTGATGTATTTTAACAATTGTTTGAATAAATAAGTCTTATAAGATCATGTTTCTAAAACTTTTTATCGGTGTCTGTTTGAAGCTGTTTAATAAGCATATGAGTTTGTTATTTATTGTGTGTGAAAATCATACCCATATGGCATACATGTATTTCCATTACATATTAATTTGTCGCTTACTTTAATTGTGCATGTATCACATTGTTAACAAGTAGCAACATTATTTACAACTTAAACAAATGTTTATATCATGTTAATTTTGTTTATTTTTAAATTTTTTCTCTAAATCATTTCCTCAACAGAGAGTATCAAAAAATCATGTCATTAAAAGTTGGATGTCCAAAATGAAATGTGTTTGGATTTTCAGAAAATAAAATCCATGCACCTTACAAAACAACACCAAATCTTGCTTTACAAGAAGAAACAAAACACAAAAACTTCACAACCTTTTACATATTTATACCCTATCATCTTTATAAATACCGTATAGCGGGTAATTTTCGCGGCGTGCAAATTTCGCGAATTCATACCAAATGACCAAGTTGTTATATACGCGGTCATTTATTTTCGCGATTTAATAATACTCCATATACAAATTTATGTTGATTCTATTTTACGCGGGTTCTAAATTTCGCGATAGAGTAATGGTCGCGAATATAGCGAAAATTAGAACCTCGCGAAAATTTCCCGCTATACGGTATATGTTAATTTGGAGGACAATTTTATTTTTGTAGTTATGTGGAGAAGATACTCCTGTTGCCATATTCATGTCCCTGGCAGTTCTCCTGCTGTTGATTTTGTTGATAGTCTTCCTGGTCCTACTGTTTGGTGGAGACAAGTGTAATGGGAAGAGCATCAAAGACAGATTGGTTGGTACCACAATTGTTCACAAAATAGTTTTCTCAGAGTTTTTGTTTTCAAATATTTTAATTTTGGGGCTTTTTGTCAAATTAAAAACTAAATTTTACCTTTATAGTATCCCAACTGACCATTATTACTGGAAAAAAAAACAATTGGGATTAACATGTGAACTATATATATATTATAACTATATTTTTTTGTCTTAGTAGAATATTAATGAATTTTATGAATTTTAACTGAATATATTGCAGTGTGAAGACTATGCCAACGGATTGATTGCTGGAGATTTATGTTATCAGATCTGTATAGAGGAGTCACTTCCCTTAGATAGCTGTTATGATGAAACAGACTCAGATGTTGTAAGTTGTTAATACATGTAGCTGGTACATGTAGTATCTTTTATTATAACATTTAAAAAATATCAATTATCTACAGTTATACATTGACCAATTTGTCTGAAACTCTTTGGTTTGTGTGTTTGTGTCTGAGCCTCATCAGTTTATGGTTCCATTGAAAGTGAAACTGCTTTTGAATGAAAAAAAAAACACATTTGTCTGTATAAGTTTTAATTAATCCCAATATTTTATGTTTAGGTTTATGCATAGATGCAATACAAACTGCCTCGACACTATTGTGATTTAAATAATTTTTTTTTCCCATAAATATACATTATTAGCTAAAGTTACAGTATAAGTTTGTTTTCATATTTCAGAGCTATCGGTTTGACCTGTCTTTGATAAAGCTACAACGTTACCCTTCCAAAGCTTTATTATCGAACCCTATCTCCATGGAATCATTCAGAGCCAAGCTTACAGTGTTTCTACAGGAAAGCTTAGGCCAGACTGATATTGTGTATTTAGTGGCAATGATTCTTGACTTTGCAGACCTTAATCTGGATGGGGAGGTTAGAACTTTTGATTGGAGTTTGCAAACAAAAACATTTTGTAAAGTAAAAAAAAGTTACATTGGAAAATTTTGTTGGTCAAATCAACTAGTTTAATTCTATATGAGAATTTTCCATTTAAAAATTATTACATGTACAAAATAGTGTCTGGCTGACAAACATTCCAGATAAAATTTCAAAAAATTATTTGTAATTGTGAAAAAAACCCACCTGGTGTTTAAACTAAAAAACGACTATCACCATGCATAATCATCATATGGCCATCAAATAGTAAAAAGAACAATCCAATGTCATCAAGAACTAAATATTTCATGGTAAGTCACAATACATAAATAAAATTTGTTTTATCCAATGTACTATTTTATGTTAATCTGTATCTATTTCAGTTAAACTATGCAGAATGTAACTCAGTTTGGCAGCTGATTCATGTACAAGAATTCTTCATGATGTTTTTGTTCCAGAAGGAGACTTTTCTACCTCATATTAACGGGACGTGTGGCAGTGCCTTTGGTTATGACTTAGTCTCAACTTCATCATTATACACGAAGAAGAAAGACACTAACCCTGTCATTCAGTACTTTTTCCCTAACTATAATCAGTGGCTACTACCACCATGGGAGAAAAGGGCAATGGTTGCAATAGGTTTGCTAGAGTTTGCCTCTTCAATGGCAGAGTCGTACAACATAAGGTTTTACATGTGTGATATCCGACATACAAATTTTGGTGTGTCTCCAGAATTTGAAGCTAAGGTTGTGAATTTTAAAAATCTGATTTCAGAGCAACAGTTAAAACACCTTGGTAAAAATAAACATTGTTACTTTGATAGCGAGTGCAATTATGGGAGCGGATGTAGTTTAATGTGTGATCCTCGTTCCCACACATGTTCACGTCTTCCAAGCCGCCTCTCCATATCCTTTATCTGTGATATTCTAAAGGATTATATACTGTATGATTCTCCTGATGAGTTTAAGTTCAGATTTGAGTCCAGGATTTCTCAATGTCAGAGTTTGACTTATCATAACCTAACAGTAACTCAAAACATTATCCCAGATAAAATCAAAAGCATATTGTGGGACCAAATTAAAGATAAGCCAGTGGGATGGCTAAATCCTAAAAAGAAAAGGAATAAAAGAAGCAATATTATGCGTCAAAATAAAGTTTGACATAATTATGCAATAAGAATATAGTTCACATTAAGAGTGAATTGTAAAATCTTTTGTTTAATGATTCAAGTTGATAAATTCTGATGTATTTGATTATTTGTAAACAAAATACCACATTAGGGCATATTTATTTTAGTAGTACAGTAATAATGTTATGTACCAAATGTTTACTGTAAACCAATTTACTTTAAGAGCTATTAATCTTTTTTTTTTGATTTCACATTGTAAACATTTTTTTGTACATTTTGTTAAATTTTGCTGTTGTGTTTAAAAGTAGCAAAATTTGCTAAATAATTTCTATATTTTCTATAGAATTGTTGGTTTTAACTTTAAAGTAAAATTCTTTATAAAATTACTTTTGAAATAGTCTTTATTTGCATGGTTATAGAATGTTTTTAAAGCCCAATATGAGTTATGGGCTATGCATCAATAATGCACAAGGCAGCTTTTATGTGATAATGACATTGGCCCTGTCAGTGTTCTAGGAATTTTTTTTTTAAATCTCACTTACCCAGATGTAAAATTGCAAAATATTCACTTACCCACAATAGAAATCAATGCAAAAAAGCTGTCAAAGTCCACCCTGGCTTAAATCTCACTCACCACGGGTATCGGGTAATAGGAATCCTAGAACACTGCCTGTGATAAACATATGCATGTACATGTATCTTCTGAAACTTGAGCTTTTTATGATTGATTTTTTCTCTAAAAAACCTTTAATTTAGATGTTTTAAGGATTAAATAATTTAAGGAAAATTACACATAATTCCGTTTTGTCTGGTCAATATCCAAATATCAATCATGGAAAATTGTCTTTTTAATGGTATATTTATGTTTTCTGTTTGTAATATGTTGTCTTGGTCATGTGCTCATGTTTAATATTTTTAGCATCATTTCGTTTCATTGTTTTATCAATTTGGTGCATTAGCTCATTGCTTATGAAATTGTGTGGCTTTTTTAATCCATGGTGTAAAATTGTTGTTATTAAGTGTACATTTTAGCTACGGTAATCAAAATCCTTGAAATTTACACCGAAGATAATTTTTAAACTTAAATTTTATTTTTGTGAAGCTGGGTGCAGATTTCTGTGCTAAATTTATATTGGTGCCGAAAATGTTTAATTACATGCTGTGATTCATGTGTTATCTAGTCATGTTTTTAAAATTCTATTGTTAATGAAATATTATTGAATGTTAATTATGTGTTAATGAATACAATGTCTTTTTATAGTTGGTGCTACTTTTAAGCAATCATGAGTGCTTTCACATACAGTGTTACTTTGTTAAGATTAGCAATTTCTTCATTGTCACTATGAGGTTGGGATGGGAGTTTTAACTTTATTATATGTACATGTATGTGTGCAACCCAGAATATTTGTACCAATTTAATTCATATGAGGCACAAGCCCCAATATATATAGAAATATTTTCAAGTGGATTGTATTTTTTTTTTACAATGTATATTCAATTTTGAAGTATGCAAGAGAGGAAATATGACAAACTTGGCAGGGGGGAAGTCAGCTGCTTGAAACAGTTTCAAAAACAAAATCGTCCCTCTCATTTTTCATCAAAGTTCTGGTATATACTTCAATGTGTACTTGCCATTGTTATTTTCTGTTGTCTTGGCAAAAACTGTGGCTATCAACTTGTGACCCCTCCTTTTTTTCTCCAAACACTTGCACTATCATTTTATCAATATGGACCAGATGCCATCTGTTGTTCATGTATATGCTGCTTAATTGTTATCATGCCCCCATCATAGGTTGCAAACTAATTTATTTTATATATTTTTCATGCATGTATTCTTATGCTTATCACATATGATCACATATTGTTTAATATGAAGCCTGAGTAGCCATAAAACCTGTTAAACAGACTATTCTGGGCCTAATGAGATATAGTACTTATTGGTGTCATATATCTTTTATTTTAATTTCCGAATTATTTGCTAAATTTGGTTTAAATTTTATACTCACACTTGTAAGAGAGGGGGCTTCATTAACTGCTGAAAGGGTTGATTTCAAATTCAGCACAGCTTCATCATTATGTGTTGTATATTGCCTTCTCTTTCCATGTCTTTTCAGTGTTGGTCATCTACTTTCTTTTTCCAAGCAAACTTGGGATATTTTATAGGAAAATTTTTGTGAAGGTATTTTTAGAAAAATTTTGTACACTGCTTGAGCATGTTTAGATAAATGGTCCTTTCCATGTCTGTTATTTAGTTACTTCCTGTTTTCCAAGCCAACAATCTCAAGGGTAAAAAGAACAACTTGGTGCATGTAACCTCTTATTATTTTATCATTTCATTGCACAAACTGTATATGTCTTTACTCTGTAGTCTTGTCTTATATATCAATTTTTGTTTGTTTGATGTTTATCAACTAATAATATAATTTAAGCATTGCCTAGCTGAGAGCACAGCATAATTAATCAATTTGCTTCATTTTGGAAAAAACAAGAGGATCCAAATGTTTAAACTTGATAATCATTAAAACTTCTTTCAAATACTCAGAATTTAATTTCAGCAAACGACGCCATGAATTATGTGGTTAATTCTGAAAATGGTGCCTATGAGCATGTGATGTTTTGCTCCAAATTTTGAATAATAATGTTGACAATATTAACTTCATTGATATGCAATGTACAAAAATAAATGAAAAGTGCAAATAAATTACATTGCTAGTAAATATTTGCCCCATTAAGATTTTAAAATTTCTTCCATGTTTTAAAACACAAAATTAGTAAGTAAGTAAGTAAGTAAATTCTTTATTTCAAGAGGGTTACACAGTTTTACAACCAATCTTCCCTGAGGCCCTCAATACAAATTGCAAAAGTACATTTATAATATAAAAGTGAACATTAAAATATTCATAATGATAAGAATAAAATATATTTTTAGAAGTGATATTAACGTTATTAATATTCACTTCGATCCTGTAACTTTGAGAAGCATATCTGGACGAAAAAAACATCAGCATAAAGCAAATTTTTCGCTGGAACTTGCTGTAGAGCTCTCTGCTTCAAGCTGTGCTGGCTATAATGTTAGGTGATTTGTTTGATTTGTGTTTCTTTTGTTTTGAATACTTTATAATGATTTATTACTTTTTAGTTATACTTTTGGTACAATTGTCTTTGTTGATACATATATCTTTTTAAATGTAAGTTTGCTGTAATTAACTCTTTTTACCAATTTTTACCTCAATATTAGTTCGCTGCAATTCTTGTCTTTTCTATGATTTTGTTTTCTAAATGAATATAATTGATTGGAGCAAAGTAAATTTGTTAATTTTACACCTGCAGGTATCTTAGTAAAACTTTATTCCTATATGTACACAAAATGAAGGTAAATCAATGTGATATTTTATAGGAGCAGATTTTGTTAAAATTCCCTTTTAAGAGCTAAGTTTTTGTCTCGCCTGCGACGAATAGTCGCGGAAGGCGAGACATAGGTATTACTTTCCGGCGGCGGCGGCGGCGACGGCGACGGCGGCGGCGTAAACTTTTTTGTAAGACTTTTGTGGACAATGAATTGCTTGAAAAGTATAATAGCTAGGCATCTGATATTTGGTATACAGACAGTTCAGGTTATGGTCTACGCAACTGTCACCATGCCGTGTGACCCTGACCCCATTTTCACGCTCCAGTGACTCTGTGAACTTAGGTCTTTTTTCAGGCCGTAAACTTTTTTGTAAGACTTTTGTGGACGATGAATTGCTGGAAAAGTATATTAGCTAGGCATCTGATATTTGGTATACAGACAGTTCAGGTTATGGTCTACGCAACTGTCACCATGCCGTGTGACCCTGACCCCATTTTCACGCTCCAGTGACTCTGTGAACTTAGGTCTTTTTTCAGGCTGTAAACTTTTTTGTAAGACTTTTGTGGACGATGAATTGCTGGAAAAGTATATTAGCTAGGCATCTGATATTTGGTATACAGACAGTTCAGGTTATGGTCTACGCAACTGTCACCATGCCATGTGACCCTGACCCCATTTTCACGCTCCAGTGACTCTGTGAACTTAGGTCTTTTTTCAGGCCGTAAACTTTTTTGTAAGACTTTTGTGGACGATGAATTGCTGAAAAAGTATATTAGCTAGGCATCTGATATTTGGTATACAGACAGTTCAGGTTATGGTCTACGCAACTGTCACCATGCCATGTGACCCTGACCCCATTTTCTTGCTCCAGTGACTTTGTGAACTTAGGTCTTTTTTCAGGCCTTAAACTTTTTTGTAAGACTTTTGTGGACGATGAATTGCTGGAAAAGTATATTAGCTAGGCATCTGATATTAGGTATACAGACAGTTTAGGTTATGGTCTCCGCAACTGTTACCATGCTGCGTGACCCTGACCCCATTTTCTTGCTCTAGTGACTCTGTGAACTTAGGTCTTTTTCAGGCTGAAAAACTTTTTTGTAAGATTTTTGTGGATGATGAATTGCTGGAAAGTTATAACAGCTAGGCATCTGATATTGGGTAAACAGACAGTTGCGGTTATGGACAATGCAACTGTCACCATGCCATGTGACCATGACCCCATTTTTACGCTCCAATGACTCTGTGAACTTAGGTCTTTTTTTCAGACAGAAAACTTTTTGTAATTCATGTGTGGACAATGGATTGCTTGAATAGTATAATAACTAGGCATCTGTTATTAGGTATACATACACTTTTTGTGTTTATATCAAGAAATGAAAGCTTAGGTAGTTGATTTTAGTGATGGTGCCGGCAGGCGAGACATACTTTTAGTGGCCACACTTGTTTTTCAAATTTGTTTCTTAAAAATAGTTTTCAAAGTCTTGTTTATATGTGCTACTGATTTTAATGTGTCATCTTAAAATTTACCCTTCTCTATTTATAATTGTTTTGTGATTTTACACTTGGACAGATTTTTAATCCCTCCTTCTTTGGGAATGTTTTCATCTTGTAATTGTCAACTGGATGTTTCTACTACTGATATTATTTTAGACAATTTTATTCATTCCAGAACTTTAATCTCAGGTAATTTTTTTCTTTTGTTTTATTTAACATATAATTGTTAGGGATTGTTGATTGTTAAAGCCGCACACCTTTATATATCACCTGTTATGTTCTAGTAGCATGTTAAGATATTTTAAAATCCCATAATTATATCTTATTTTAAGATACATGTGATAAAAACTTCCGGTATACATTATATAAACTCCTTTTTACATTTGTTCATACTGTTTGACATATTATTACCCAACAATAAGGTGTGTGATTTGATAAATTAATACAATTGATGAAAAATAATTGTTACCATGAATAACAATAAAGATAATAGTTGTACATTGTGTTATTAACTGCAAGTTTAATGTTGTACATATTTTTGGTTAAGAGTAAGGTTGTTATCTGATTTCAGGTTGACAACTTTAAGATTTTCTAGATTTTCAGCAAAATACCCCCCACCCAACTTTCCCTAGTTTTTGTCTCACCTTCAAAGAATAGTCGTGGAAGGCAAGACATATGTATTACTTTCTGGCAGCAACGGTGGTGGTGGTGTTAACTTTTTTGTAAGGCTTTTGTGGGTAAACATACAGTTGAGGCTATGGTCTTCGCAACTGTCATCATATCTTGTGACCCTGACCTTATTTTCATGCTCCAATGACTGTGTGAAATTAGGTCTTTTTTTAAGCTGTAAACTTTTTTGTAAAATTTTTGTGGACAATGAATTGCTTAAAAAGTCTAATAGCTAGGCATCTGATATTGGGTACAGACAGTTGAGGTTATAGTCTACACAACTGTCACCATGATGTGTGACCCTGACCCCATTTTCAAGCTCCAGTGACTCTGAGTTTTTTTCAGGCTGAAAACTTCTTTGTAAGACTTTTGTGGAAAATGAATTTCTTGAAAAGTCTAATAGCTAGACATCTGATATTTAGGATATGGATGAATTAAATTAGGTTTATGTGTCTGTCACCATGTCATCTGACCATGACCTCATTTCTACACTAAATGACTGTTAATATTGTTTTCCGTGTTCAGTCTTTTATGTTAAGTCTGTTTCTCAATGACTATGGAATATCTAGAATCACTTTAGTTGGTCCACAGAAAAATGTCGAGATTTAATGAATGAATAGTTGAATAACTAGATACTCTGATGGTGCTGGCAGGCAAGACATACTTCTGTGTCAACTCTTGTTCACTTTAACATCATACAGGCCTGTCAACTTGAGTTTTTCCTTTGTATTAAGCTGAGATCTTGAAAGAGTCGAATACATGTAGGCACCAATTGGGCATTCGAGTGTCAAAAGTCTGCAAGGGCAATGACAAAACTGGCAAACACAAACAAGAACAGCATGAAGAAACACATACACAAAATCAACCCAATGGAAATCAACAATGCAAAGTAGTAACATGAGTGAACTCAGGTGCTCAAGAAGAGTAAGCGGTTCCTGCCTGCTATAGCACACCTGTTGTGTTGCTTATTTCCAATTCAGTGTGACAAATCTGAACGAAGTGGATAAAGTCCCATAACTCCTAGAAAATTAGTCAAATCAAAATACAAATGACAACAAAGTTCCAGACAAAAAAATGTCGGTTCGATATAATCAACTACATATCATGACAAACAATCCTACAGTTTCATAAAAATCCGTTGAGCAGTCTCAGAGGAGGTGTGCCTATGACCTAAAATGAACAAAGTGTATAAAGTCCCATAACTGCCATAAAATTTGTCGAATCAAAATGGCAGTGTGATATAATCAACTACATATAGTGACAAACAATCCTACAAAATTTCATTAAAGTCTGTTGAGGGGTCTCCGAGGAGTTGCGCTCACAAAGTGTTCCTATGACCTAAAATGAACAGAGTGGATAAAGTCCCATAACTCCTATGAAATTTGTCAAATCAAAATGGCGGCGCAATATGATCAACTACATATCATGAAAAACAATCCTACAAAATTTCATCAAAATCCATTGAGCAGTCTCAGAGGAGTTGCACTCACAAAAGTGTGAGGGACCCACAGACGAAGACCATTACTAGGTCCCTCCGTAGCATTGCGGCGGGGGACAACAAAACATTATGACAAACCAACATCTGCACTTATTTGAGTGATAGAAATCCAAAATTTGTCTACGAGTGAAATTCACACATTATGTTAATAGATCTTTATGAAATTTTGTTCACTTATTACATATTTATAACAACAACACACAACACACTGAAGCAAAAAGTTGTGCAATTCTGACTAATATGTGCAGTTGCTATAAAACCCTGGCTATGGGCAACTTTGAACACATCCATCTGGCTAAAGGCAACTTTGAACACATCCATACAACTTTTTAAAATTTTATTCTATCTGAAAAACTTTTAAATACATATAATCTATATAAATAGCTATCAAAACAAGAAATATAAATCTTAAGTACAAAGAAAGTACACTTAATAGTTCTGGTAATATGGAAGAAGAAGTCATTATTTACTAATCTACAAAAAATATAAATCCTTAGCATTTTCTATTAACCCAAATCATAGCTACTTGTCAAAATACTGATATTAAAAGCCAACTTATAGACAACTGGTTTCATATGGAAGCTAACAGTGTCATGCTGTCATTAAAATAAGCAGCTATCTTAATTTCTAGTAATAAGCAGTAATGTTTGGTCTAGTATCAAAGTATACAGAATTTCAATTGATTAATATATTGGTTTAATACATGTATGTTACAATTTTTGTTTTGACAAAATATGATATGTAATTAACATGGTTAAGGTTCACTTTAAAAATATGAAAAATGGTTATACATGTACCGGTAAATGACAATAACAACCTTTTCTTAAGCCAGAATAATGAAGCATGGTAAAGTCTTTTAGTCCTGTTTATAAGCAACAGAACATTAAATATACTTTTTTACAAAAACTGGAAAAGTATAAAAAATTTATATCAAGGAGATTTTCAAAACATATATGTAACATAAGATTTGTTAGATAAATAAAGATGATCTTCTTTAAAACCCACCAATTAATAGATCAGTAAGTGATTTACTTCTCCTAAATATGAATAAGTTTTTGTTATTAACAAAGATTCATGTATGGTTAAAAGTAAATTGTATTTCTAGATTGCTCTTTAGTAAACAAGAATGGTGCAATACCACATACATGTATTTTAATATCAATATAAATAATAACATTTTGGCAAGATTCTTTGAGATCAAAGCCTTAATATTTATTCATGTACTTTAAATGTATTTATTTTCATGTGTACTGATTTTCATGTATGGCACCAATCTACATTTATCATCTTATTTGATAAGCTTTCTTTTCATTTGACTACAAAAAGCCCCAAATATGTACATGTGAAATTATGAAGGTTAACAGTATCAATTTACAGAACTGAGACATCAATGATTATATTGTTACATTCTTTACTTGATGATAACAAAGTGGAGACAAACCTTTATACAATAAGCATGTCATTACCAAATAAATCCCATTTTCATATTATAATGCCATCATTCATATACAAGTAATAAAATTGACTTAATGACTGTTTTTGTTGTCTTAGGGTTGTAACTTTTTCACAGCAGTATCATAAATCAATATTTTAAGTCAGATAAAATTTTTGAATAAACAAATTTTCACTTTAAATCTTGAAGACGTTTTCAAATATACCGGTATTTTGAATTTGAAGAAGATACAAATTAATATCTTTATTCATCATACTATTGACTAAGAAATAGTACATGTATGGGCAAGCAAAAACACAATACTTTCCTATCATTTAATTATGATTTACATTAGGGTAAGAAGTTTAAGGCCTGGAAAAAAGTGTAAAGTTAAAATATTCTCTACAGTGTGAAAATTGGGTCAGGGTAACACGGAAAGTTGCATAGACCATAACCCCTCAACTGTCTGTAAACCAAATATCAGAGGCCTTGTTATTATACTTTTTAAGTTATTCATTTCCAACAAAAGTCTTACAAAAATGTGTATGCTACCGCCAGAAAGTAATTCCTGTGACTATTTGTCACAGGTGATATAAAAACTTAAATTGAGTAGGAGTGTGCAAATCATACAAAAGTTGATATTAGACAAACAGAGGTTGGATAAGAAAAAAAAAATCTGATTTTAAAATGAAATCTAGTACAAATATTGTCTAATCTCATACAGAAATAATACTGAAGCTTCAAGATAAGAAATATTTTTAAAAGTAAATGTTTTAACAATGATAATTAAAGCACTTGTAAAATACGAAGATAATAACAACATGCATTCTAACTACTGATATAATAATTTTTTGGAAGATTAAATGTCTGATACATTTGAATGTATTGTGAATAAGCAGTAACAGGACCTGTAAATTGACAAGACTCATAGTTTCCTTCAGACATGTACAAGTTTTAAACTAGACAAAACCATGAACAATAACTGAGCAAAAAAGAAACAAGTAATACTGTGAGCGAGCTCACAAAAGGATACCCCCCGCTTTATATTGGACTCTGTACTGTAAAAGAAAAATCTCAAGTCCAGTTATCTCCCCTCGATGACAACCGAGAGCAATACAAATTCTTCATGCACATCTACAGATGATGTACTATCTTCATGTAAAGTTTCAACAAAATCCATCAACATTATAGGAGGAGTTGCGCTTACGAGGTTTCCCATTGAATAATGTATTTAAAAAGTCTAAGTCCAATTATCTCCCCTGAATGATGTCTGATTGCAATGAAAATTCTTCATGCACATCTACATATGATGTTCTTCCTTCATGTAAAGTTTCAGCTAAATCCTTCAAGCAGTTTAGGAGGAGAAGCGCTTACGAGGTTTCCCATTGAATAATGTATTTAAAAAGTCTAAGTCCAATTATCTCCCCTGAATGATGTCTGATTGCAATGAAAATTCTTCATGCACATCTACATATGATGTTCTTCCATCATGTAAAGTTTCAGCAAAATCCTTCAAGCGGTTTAGGAGGAGAAGCGCTTACGAGGTTTCTCATTGAATAATGTATTTAAACAGACTAAGTCCAATTATCTCCCCTGAATGATGTCTGATTGCAATGAAAATTCTTCATGCACATCTACATATGATGTACTTCCTTGATGTAAAGTTTCATCAAAATCCTTTGAGCGGTTTAGGAGGAGTTGCGCTTACGAGGTCTCCCATTGAATAATGTATTTTAAAAGTCTAAGTCCAATTATCTCCCCTGAATGATATCCAAGAGCAATGAAAATTCTTCATGCACATCTACATATGATGTACTTCCTTCAGGTAAAGTTTTATCAAAATCCTTCAAGCGGTTTAGGAGGAGAAGCGCTTACGAGTTATGTGGACAGACGGACGGACAGACGGACAGACAGACAGGGTGTTTCCTATATACCCCCCCAAACTTTGTTTGCGGGGGGTATAATAATGATTTCTTAACAATTCAATAAATACACAAAAAGGGTTAAAATTCACAACTCTTAAAGATCTAATATAAAATTTACATCATGTACAATTTTTTGTTGATATATAGCACTTTTATATAAAATACAATAATATAATACAAATGAACATTACACAGTATATATACAGTCTTAGAGAGGCTGTAGCTTAATATATATCAAATTTGTGACCTTTGGGGCTGAACTAGCTTAGTTTCCACCCCCCTCTGTTTAATTTTGAACGATAGTTTGACCATGGAATATAATGATACATAATCATAATATTTTTCCAATAGCCATGATTGCTATGAAGGAAAGGAAAATTACTTAGTAAAACATCTAAAACTTTTGAGATTTTTCAAAGACTTGATGCATGATTAAAAAAAGTAAAAAATAAATTGATCTATTTTGAACCCGATAATAATGAAACAGCTTCTGAAACCAAAAACCCACATCTACTGACCATCCAAACTATAATTGGAGTTTAAGTTCTAGACAACATAAATGTACATCACATTTTCTACTCAAATTTGAGACATTAACACATAAATCTTCGGATGCATTTTTATAACATGTATAGTACTAAATCTTCTTTTAAACAATAAATTTATAATCATAATTAAGTTGCATAGTAAAAATTTGTTTTTATTCAGTGGAAGATTGAATAAGGTACAGTCTTAATTAAAAATATAATTTCTGCAATTAAAAAAAAAATATTTGTAACTTGGGTTTGAAAAAAAAAATCCAGAAAAAAAATCAAAATTCTTCTAAAAGTGTTATGTTTAATTCTTACTAATGTATACCTAACATATTGATATTGTATATGAAATTATCTCCTTCATTACAAGAAGAGATAGATAACAAAATTTCATATAAACTTACCGAAAGAAAACAGAAATAAGACTAAAACTTTTCCAATAATAAATGCAATACAAAATCATGACATCTATATATATTTTTTTTAATCTAACCTTATAATTATTTAACAGCCATGAATTACATATGGTAATGTCCTACTAAAGTCAAGCAAGAAAGCATACTAAAGAAAAACAGACACTAGTTTTACCCCATTAACATAAGACAACAGAGCTACAAAATCCCTGCTATATTTCTGAGACACTGCCATTTATGTACAGATCACACGGTCTCTGGTGCTACCTCAGGGCTGTAGTCCCATCTTTGTCTACAATGAGTTCTAGACCTGATGCTAAAATAAACAAATACTGGACAATATATAACTTGTATGTTATGTTTTTTTACCAATGTATTCAGTTAACTTGTAATATAAAAGAACAGCAAATGAAGCATTGTTTTGTTGCTTTGTATTTGTCCTTTTCCTTTCTATTGCATAGACGATATTGAGATGTGGAATAAGTTTACGTGACACAACAAACATAAACAAACAGCAATTCAAAAAATCACAACGGAAAACAGCAAGCAGTCTTCAACATGACCATAGGTCACTGCTTACCGTCTTGCATTGGCCCAAGACTTATAATACAATACAAAAGTTTCAAAACCAATCCCTAAATCATCAACAAAAGACCCAATTCTTGACATAAAACAGTTAACACAGAATGACAAGGACAAACAAAGGCTTTGGCAAAGTTTCCTGGCCTAGGACAGGCACATATAAAATGTGGCGGGGTTAAACTAGTTTTTTGGATCCAACCTTCCTTCTATTGATAAGCTTGCACAAAGCATATATACATATAAAAAATTGTTTTGCAATTGAAAAGAAACAAGAATATGTCCAAAAGACATAATCTTCCATCTCGCAACATTTGGGACAGACAGACAGATGGAAGGAACTGAAGACAGACAGATGGAAGGAACTGAACACTATATGCCCCTTTACTTTGTAGATGTGGCATAAAAAAATGCAAAAATGCGATATAGAAAGAGGTCACAAGAACACAACATTAACTTTACTTAAAATAGACTTTGAATTCTTTTGCAGTTTTGAGTTTTGATTGTTTGAATTTATCATGGTACATGTGTGGTAGGCAGCTTCGGCTTGACAAAGGATAATATTATACTCTCACATTCCTTTACCACTTGTTTTCCTTAGACATGCAAAATATTTTTGCAATTTTGCTTTGAGTCAAACCCTTATCCTCATCTTCAAAAGCCAGGAGTATTTGGTTGGTAACACCATGACAGAGAAGATACCCTTTTTTCTTCACTTACACTGGTTTTGTTCTTTAAGACCAAAGTCAGCTGAGCTTAGAAGTTCATTAACTAGGTCTTCAGGATCTACCCAGGTATCATCGACACGTCGGTTCTTTACTGTTGTGTCTTTAACCTGCTCATCAAAATATGATACAAATACATGTAATATATAATTTAATATTTAGTACAATTATAAGTCTTGTTGATAAAACAAATGAACATGAGCTACAGTACAGATTTTAAATAAATTTCAAATTTCTTCATACTTATTTTCATCCATGTAATAATTATTGTATAAGAAGATTTGTAAAACCATCAGGTTTAATATTAATTCAATCATAATTTAATCAACAGCAGTTTCCATAAATTTCTTAAATGTAGGATTTTATATCAAATTGGTATACTTACTTTTAAAACATTCTGAATCACAAATGCAATTTTTGATTTTTTAAAAACTTTTTATATGGTTTTACTGTAAAATGAAGACAGTCATAACACTTTGTGATATAGTTTTATATGTCTTTGACTGATGCAAATATGTATAATGTAAGAATCTAATCAGCTTAAAACCCCTTCTGTGACAACCAAAAATACTTAAAGAACAATAAAGTGATGCACACAGACAATGCTGGATCACCAGTTCATGAAAGAAAGGAAATCTATTTATCTCAATCCTCCAAACGGCACATTCTAATGGCTACATTAAATAAGAACTTACCTTTCCTCTCTTAATATCATACTGTAAAGCTGAACCAGCACTAGGTGTCCTGAAAGTATTACCAAAAATATTAATCCTGTCATCCTTCCATTGAAATTTCTTAGTCTAACTTGGCCACGCTGTATTTTTTATGCATGATAGCCCTGCTTTTCAATCTTTGCAGGTTTTGTTTCTTCGTGTCGTTATTGTATTGATTGATGTTTAATGTCTTTTTGCCAATATTGCAGACAGAATCAGGACATAAACAAGTTCTTCAACCTGTTAGTCACTTTTTTCTCAATATTGTATGGACAAGACAAAAAAAAATTGTTTAGCTTAAAAAATAAATACCAATTTTGATAAAATCATGCTTTTCAATGTAGAGATATTTGATTTGAGGCTTTGAGATTTGGAAAAGATTCCAGTCTACTGTGGTCTGTGGATTAATTAATTTTTTTGTGTTTTCTCAAAAACAGATGTTTACTTGAAACTTGATTTTGTTGTTTGCAAATCTTGCTGGAAAGAATCATCATTAATTTACCACTTGGTCAGTTACTTATTTTTAAGGCTTAATTACTGTTACCCACAATATCCATGAAAATTGGCACCTCGTGTATATTTATGATATCACAGTATCTTAATTTTGCTACCACAAAGTTCCCTTGTGAAGCCTGTTAAAGTCGTGTGTGTAAATTGCTGGTTGTTCATACTTTACCTTGTATGTGTGGGATTATCTCCATAACTAGACTGTCGACTGTGTTGCTGTGATGAATACCCTGTAGAGCCTTTAGAATGTTGACTTGCATAGCTATCATTACGATGGTGCCCCATGGTAAACTCGGGATTATGTTCTGGTTCTGCCATTTCTGAAAATAAATAGTTCTCAAATATGTAGTCAAATATAAATTCAATCAAATGTTTTTAGCAAGATCAATATACCCCAAAAGTACAGAAAATATTCTTACTGTATAACAATAGAATATCTCCTAAAGCTTGTCTTTGCCATTGGAAATGTCATTTTGTGGTTTGTCTGACCCCCAAAAATTAGTACCCAAAGATTTTAACAATGAATATTTTTATACACACTATTGATAGAGGTTAGTCAGAGATGAGTAGGACAGATTCTAGTTACTACATGCACTTGATTTAGGGCATTATCACAAATAATGAGAGCTTCACTCACTGAAAAAGACTCAAAATCCTTAATCTTCAGCATTTACAATATGCTTATATTTGAATATTTGATTGTATGAATAAATACATCTGACCTTTATCTTGTTCTGTGTTAGGAAGAGGTGTCCTTTTCGAAAATTTGTTTGATACGTTTTGAAACATATGCATTATATTTTTGTTAATAATAAGGTCAAATTGCAAGAGGACTAGTGGCTGCTGTCTGCTTTCCATGGTGGATTTTAAACTACACACCAGTTTTATGTATGTTGTGTCATGTATGTCTATTCTAAATCTAAATATCCTCATTTCTTTTTTTTCATTTAAAGTTAAACTAGGGTTGGCCTACCTTCAGGTTTTGAGGCTGATGTTTTCTCTTTTCTGGTCAGACTTCCAAAGCCACTGGACGATTCACTTTTATCGTCGAGGGGCCCAGCAGGGTGAGGGTCTGGGTAGTCAGCAGCAGTAACATCAGCAGAGGCCGTATGGGTTTTGGAAGGTCTGTAATAAAACACTCAGTCAAATTAACGTACAATTGGATACTGTGGATTCATTTATTTTTGTGGGTATCAATTTTCCTGGTTTACCCCCACATGACATTTCGTGGGTGTCTTAATTTTGTAGTTGTTCCCTTTGCTTAAATAAATGTAAAAATATTTGCTGGATTCTTATTTTCATGGTTGACTGTTACCCCAAAGATCACATCATTTGGTACCCCATGAATGAAAATGAAACCACCCTAGGCCAAAGGACCAATTCTTTAAGATACTAGGTGCAATGACTAAGTTACCTTTACTTATGAAGAGATAAGCCATGGGTCATAGGCTAGGCCACTGACTCCATTACATTTTAAGTCACATGTAAGTGCAGTAAAGATTATGGTAAGCGGATCCCAGATTGGTTTAAATCAGCACAAAAATAAAAAATTCCACAAGAAAGCAGTTCCTGACATCTGGACCCCCCTCCCCTCCCCTTGAATGGTCATGGTTCAACCTTGGTTAAGTATTAACGATCATAATTTGAATTTAATATTAACTTCATAAGTGATATTAAGAAAACTTAGATATTTTTAAGGGGTTATATTTTTATGTAAAAAAATCATGTTTTTCTGACTATTTGTATTCTTTACTCAAAGAATAAATCATTGGTGTAGGGGTATTTTAGTGAATATATTGTGATGACAAATTAAGGGTAACTAACTTTTCATCTTTTAGAACAGCAATCGCAAAGCTATATTTTTTACTATGTATTAGGACAAGAAACCCCAAACAATCATAATCTTCTTACTCCAGCAATTACATGAATTAAATGTACCATCTGTTTACTGATATTATTGTGTCTTAAGACTTCTGGTTATCTGATGTTAAATACAAAGTATTAACCATTTCCTTAGATAAACATGACCAACAAAAACAAACTGAACCAGCTGGGGTCCAATAACCAATACTATCTGATAGGGATATTGGTTTGCTAAAAAAAGCTTGGTAATAATATATACAATCTGTTTTGTTTGCATAATTATCTGGGCCTGTCATTTTCTCATTCTATATAATATAATGAATCTATATTTAAACCTATAATTTTATCAGGGGAATCTCTTGTACTATTATTTTGTGAATAATGAATTATATATCATTGACACAATAAGTTTAAATGAAAAGACAACTGAAGGTCAAAATAAATGTTTAAAGGGATTTTTTTAATGTCATTTCAAGCAACAAGGAAATGAAGGTTATTACCTTATACCTACAAAATACACAATGAACTAATTGTATCTGACCCAGTGCTCAATATAGACTAAATAATAAAAATGTTAAATTGGTGACAACACTTGACATCTATGTTAAATCTTACACTTTGTAGATGGGGTCTCCCGATACAAGGGTCATATCGATCACAATTTCCAGCGTAGAATTGTCCTGTCGGTGCTTCGTATCGTAGCCTTCCAACAGAAATTTCCTTGTTTGTACACCAGATCCAGCAAACTCTGACAAGTTTATGTCCACAAAGCCTAACTTATGAGATGCCTTTCCTCCTTTCAGTTCCTAAATTAAAAAAAATTATATACTATAATATGGTAAATCAATACTTTATTGGTTACACAATACTTTATTATTTTATAATTATAGAAATAACAAGGAATCAGTTAGCCAGTACTGTTCACTCAGTATACCCCCACCCATGAATTGACTAAGTCAGTAAACAGGAAGTAAATATCTGACAGACCCAATTTCAGTACTTGCAATAAAGGACCTCATACTGAAGTCAAATACCAAATTTCAAGTCAGTGTCATTTTGTAGTTGCTGAGAAAACTGTTTCGAAAATTCTAAATTGAATTGACTTGTGACTAAGCCTGTAAACAAAATGTAGATATTCAACAGACCTAATTTCAGTACTCCCAATAAAAGACCTCATACAGAAGTTATATACTAAATTTCAAGTCCCTGTGATTTGTGTTTCTGAGAAAACTGTTCAAAATTTTTTCAGCAATTAAATTTGACGAAGTTGGTAAACAGGAACTAGATAGCTGACAGACCTAATTTTGTTACTCGCAATAAAGGACCCCATACAGAAGACATATACATGTATGTAAATTCCTATGGCATTTACACTTTTTAAGGCAGTGTTAAATTATTGGCACCAATTGTTACATGTCCATCGGATCTTTTAAAAGATGCCTACTCTGATTTGAAGGATTTACATCATAATGGTGCAGACACCTGGTACTCATCACTTTCACATTTACTAAAAATCTTAAATATTGATTTGGAGAGGGGTCCAAGTCATTTAAATAAACATTATTTTAAACATTTAATTAAAAACCAGATGAAACATATATATATTGATAACTGGTATAAAACTCGTGACAATCTTATTAAAGAAGATGGTAAACTTAGAACATATCTTTCAATTAAAACCAATTTTGGAACTGAAAAATACCTTCAGCTTATAGAAAGACCTGAGTTAAGAAAATGCATAGCAAGATTCAGAACCAGCAACCATAAATTATTCATTGAGACTGGACGATATACTAAACCCTTAACTAAAAAAGAAGAAAGAATTTGTCAAAAATGTAATTTAAATGAAATTGAAAATGAACTCCATTTCTTTACCTCTTGTCCTACATTTTCTGATCTGAGAAATAAATTATATAAATTTGAAAGTATTCAAAAATATAATATTAACTTCACCCAGTTATCAAACTTTAATAAATTCTACTGGTCCTTCAATAATGAAGATATAAGAACTCTGAATGACTTGGGCTCCTTCCTGCTAAATTGTAATGTGACTTGATTTTTAGTATTTTCATTGTTAATTCTCATGAATGTGAACTGACTCCTATTTTTTATTTATAGTCACTCCATATAATAGGGTAGGCCTCTCCATTGAAAATCTGTTGAAATTAACTAAATTCGTCAACTTGTTAAAACATTTTAAATCTGATTACATGTACCAAAGTCTAAAATTACTAAAACATACGTTAACATCCAAGACTTCACTCCAAACCAGTTTATTTGAACCGGGAATAGGAAATTACACCAAAATCGGATAGGGATAAATTGATGTTTTTCTTTAGCTCAACGTTGTTTACACCATAAGGCCGACCCACAAAGGGAAACTACTCTTGCAAAAATGAAAACAAAAGAATCGGAATCGGAATTCCGGGTGACTTTTTGAAAAGGGCTATTCATCACAGTTAAACGTGAATCAGGCATAAAATGCATGCATGTTAAAGTTCTACACCTTGTATTTTTTACAATGACTGCATGATAATTTCCTGATTGTTTAAGTTTGCACTGCATGTGGTTAGCAACAGAAGAATGAGTTCCTAATTTGTTCTTTCATTGACAAAAAGTACCCTCAACACAAAAAATGGATCCTTGATAAACAGAAGATAAAATGTAAAGTTTGAAGTCCCTGGCAAAACTTTGGGCTTATTGATATTGGCAAAGTTATCATACATGTAAACTCTATGTTAAATGTTTGAATCTCTACCTAAACATGCTAAAGATTTATTATAAATACAGTATTGGAAAAGCTTACTCTTTGCTAATCATGATGGTTTAATCAAAAACCTATAAAACATGTATTCATGTATGGAGCTTTTTAAAAACTGATAAAAGCAAAATTTCAATTCTATAAAAAAAACAAAAAACAATAAATTTTGGGTCTGCAGCTTTGATTGTTCCAAAAGACATTATCTTTAGATTTTTTTTAGTTTGTTTTATGTTCTTGATTCTGTAACTTTTCTATTATTGTGGTGTAAAACCAAGCATACATGTAGTAGCAATTTTCTTCCATGGATATGTTGTATAAACTGTTTAAATCATTAACTAATGTGTTAAAATGGTAATATAACCATGATAACATCAACCTTACCAAATTTGGCTAATTGAACCACTGTTCAATCCGGGTGTTCAATGAGCCATCCTATTAGCTAATTGCTATAATAAATGTGATTGATCTAGGAATTTTAGCTGTATTAGTCTAATTTCTTCCAATTATTAACCATGTATATCAGAAATAAAGAATTCCCTTGATAATTGTATAATTATTGGAGCCATTCCATTGCACAAAGCAGAACAACATCAACAGGTTAGAACTGGTTTACATTTAGTACATACAAAACACAGAATTCTAAACAGTGATGAATTCATACATGAAGAACATGTTATATACATGCGTTTGTTTGTTGTTTAAGTTTTTTCAATTCAGCATGAACTATAAATTTAATCAGTCTTGAGTTTATGCAATGATGTGTTAAAATTGCAAGTCACTGCCGAGATGAAGTCACAGACCTCAAGTGATGCATCATAGTTATTTTTCATCCTGATTCCAATATGTTTAATAACAAACTTTTTATAGACATTTTATCATGTTTATGCAATATTTATCAGACAAATTTATTAAGATAATTGTGTCTATTAAAGGGATCTTTAATCAAGCATGTATAATTGGAGATGAGCATCATTATCCATGTATTACATAACATTATTGTCATGTTGATAATTCTTATCCCTAGTTGTCTTTGTCTCGATCAGTCGACTTAATGCCCTTTAATTTGTTAAATAACAATTTGTTTTCTTGATGTTTCCACTAATTTATAGAGCAGAGTTATAAGAAATATGCCTTAAATGATAGTTGACATCAAGTTGTCGTTAAATCTAAACTGACATCAGGGGCAGATCCAGAGTTCCATGAAAGGGGGAGGGGCGTAATTGCCAAAAATGTCAGATTTTGATGAAAATTTGAAGTTGCATGGTCAATTTTATACAGAAAAATATATAGCCCCCACAATTTCCATGTTAAAACTCTGTCATGGCTGTGATTGTAGATTGTATGGTACATTGAACATGCATACATAAATGCAAGTTAAAGTACTACCGTAAATACTAAACTTAATTGCTTTGAATGATGTTTTTTTCAAATCATTATCATAAGAATAATCACATATTATGTCTACAGATATTGAGATTTTTTTTCCAAGACACAATATTAATTTTTTATGATATTTGTGGCACGGATTTGTTTGAATCTTATGTACTGTATTTTTAGTCTTGGGCCATGCAAGAGAGCGAGCAGTGACCTTTGGTCATGTTGAAGACTGCTGGCTGTTTTCCATTGTGATTTTTTAAATTGCCGTTTCATAATGTTGGTTGTGTCGCATACACTTATTCCACATCTCTTTATCGTCTACATTCATGAAATCAAGCTAAGGTACTTTTTAAATTAAACAAAGTCTTTAAACCGAACATTTTGTACAAGGTCCTGACTAAAAACTGCTATTCCTGACAATTCAAACTTTGTAATTAAAGTACTTGTTTTCATGTATCTTAGTACATTTGTGTACATTGTAATTACATAGCTATATCAGGAAATAATGTCTGATTTATTTATTTCTTTTATCACTGATATAATAAAACTGGTCTATATATAACAGGTGACTAGGCCAGGTCTGTAGGTCAATGTATTTTCAGAAAACATGTAATGGATTCTAAGCTTAAGACATGTACAGGTAAAATCATGACAAACCTTGGATTTGACTAAACTTTATATGAGCAAAATCCATCGAGTGGTTTAGGAACAATTGAGCCTTCCGTCTGTGTCCAGAAACTACAAAAAATAGTCAATGTATCACACGAACTTCACAAGAACACTCATATAATCATTTCATTACCAACCCCTAGAATTGACTCGACTAACTTTAATACCAACGGTCAAATGATAAGCATCCTGGCAAAGGACAAATTTAGAGAAGACTCCATGGTCACTTTATGTGATAACAGCAACATGGCGTATAAAGGTGAGGCAATGAAGCGATACATTGATGAAAAAGATGGATACCATTTATCAAGAAGCGGCATTGCCATGTTGGCATCAAACATCAGAGACACAATAGACACGGTGCTCAATCTACCAAAACGCCGCAAACAATTCAATAATTCTGGAAGATCCAATCAGTACAGAGGTCAGGGAAATTCTACTAGAGGCAGAGGTTATGATCGCGGTCGTGGAACCAGAAAATAACTGAAAGCAAAGCTTTTATATAGTCTGTTTATAGAGTACAAGAAGTACATAGATATTTTATTTAGTTTAGATAGTTATAATTTTGTGAACTAATCTAGTCATAAGACCTGTATTTACTCCTTTTTTTTCTGTTTTTATTTTATTTTAACAGAAAAATTGTAAGTCTTTATTCCTAACATAGGGTGTAATAGTTGTAAACTTGTAAACATAAACTTAAAAAAAAAGAATACTTGAAAATGAGATGTTCACTTAATATATCTACTTGGAATGTTGGAGGTCTAATCTCAGAAAGTTATGATAAAACAAAAGACTCTAGTTTTATAGCAGAGTTTAAAAATGATGATATAGTTTTATTGACGGAAACCCATGTGGGACATGATTCAAATATTAATTTCGATTCTTTTTCATATCACTCTTTTTGCAGGAGAAAATCTAAAAATAATAGATACTTTGGTGGACTTGGAATACTCATACGTAATAATATTAGGAAGGGTGTTAAAATTCTAAATCATGGAAATTCAGAATATCAATGGCTTAAACTGTGTAAAAAATTTTTCAACTTTGAAAAAGATATATTTTTATGTCTAATATATTTTGCTCCAAGACAAAACATTGACATTATAGAGGAAGTCGAAAAAGATGTAACTGATAAGTATGGTTTATTAGGAGACATTATACTTTTGGGGGATTTTAACGCCCGCACGGGTGTAGAAAAGGATTTTATTGTAAATGATGACATCTCACATGTTCCTATTTATTCTGAATATTATACCATTGACAATGTTGTACATAAAAGAACTAGTTGTGATAATGTTATTGATTCAAGAGGGAAAGATTTATTAGAGTTATGTATCTCAAACAAAATAAGAATTTTAAATGGAAGGATATTTGGAAATACCACTGGTAAATATACTTGTTATAAGCCGAATGGCTGTAGTGTTGTAGATTATGTACTTGCATCTGAGTGTTTGTTATCTAATATTTTATACATGTCTGTTTCAGATTTCAAAGCAAACTTTTCAGATTGTCACTGCAAACTTTCATTTAAAATTTTAGCTAGTTTTGAATATAACAAAAATACGGACAACGACATGCAAGATTTTCCAAGTCGCTATATTTGGAACAGTGAATCAATTCAAAAATTTCAAGAATCACTAAATCATCCTGTTATTCAAAATGATATTAAATCTTTCTTAAATACTGAAATCAACCCAGATGAGACAAGCATTACTCAAGCAGCAAATAAAATTCAAAATATTCTAGATAATGTATGTAAACTATCTCTTCGAAAAAAGTCAAAGAAAAAGTTGAAAAATAAAACAGCAAATAAAGAATGGTTTGACTCTGATTTAGAAAAAATGAAAAAAATGGTAGATGATAAAGCAAAACTCATGAACAAATATCCTAAAGATCCACTGGTTAGAGGGTCTTTCTTTAAATTGAACAAGAAATATGCAAAATTAAGAAAAATTAAAAAAAGGGAATTTAAAACACAAATAATGCAGCGTCTTGAAACGATGAATTCAAATAATCCAAAAGAATATTGGACTCTTGTGAATCATCTGCGAAACAACTCTAAGGAAACACCAGAGAATAATATAGAAGGAAAAGAATGGTTTGAATACTTTTCCAATCTGGCAAGTGTTAAACCAAACTTTGATACTAAACTTACAGAAATAGAAGAAAAAATAAAATCTCTACAAAATAAAGAGATTATTAATTCACTTCTTGACAGAAAAATATCTAACCAAGAACTGGATAAGGCTCTTAAGAAACTAAAAAATGGCAAGAGTTCTGGATTAGACAGCATCAGTAACGAAATGCTGATAACATCAAAACCAGTCTTACAGGGATCAATTTTAAAATTATTTAATGCTGTATTTACATCAGGTTTATATCCTGATCTTTGGTCTTGTAGCTATATAAGACCAATCTTCAAGTCAGGAGATAAATTGAAACCAGAAAATTATCGTGGAATAGCTATAAATAATAGTCTAGGAAAACTATTTAATATAGTATTAAATAATCGATTTAATGAATATATAGAAGAAAATAATCTTATTCATGAGACTCAAATTGGCTTTTGTAAAAAGGCAAGCACAGCTGACCATATATTTGTTTTAAGATGTATAATAGAAAAATACCTAAAGATTGGTAGTAAGAAACTCTTCGCATGCTTTGTAGACTTTCGCAAAGCATTCGACACAGTTATTCATTCAGGGATTTTTTACAAACTTTTACTGAATAAAATTAATAGCAAATTTTATAACATCATAAAATCTATGTATTCCAAAGATATGCTGTGTGTAAAAATAGGTGATAAAATAACAAATTTTTTCTCCTCAAAAGTAGGGGTGAGGCAAGGTGATGTTCTTAGCCCCAACCTGTTTAAATTTTTCTTGAACGATTTACCTTTTGAGCTAGAGCGAAACACAAACTCTATATTGATAGACAATAAAAAGATTCCCTGTTTGTTATACGCGGATGATTTAGTGCTTCTGTCAGATACAAAAGATGGTCTACAGAGCAAACTAGATTTATTGAATGAATATTGTAAAGAATGGTGCCTAGAAATTAACTTTACTAAATCTAAAGTCATAATATTCAATAATAATGGAAAAGTTATAAAAGATAGTTTCCGTATAGGAGACAATTTTATTGAATGTGTTAAAGAGTATAAATACCTTGGTTTAATTATTGAAAACACAGGGAAATTTAATGAAGCCAGAAAACAACTTTATAAGAAAGGTATGAAGGCATGTTTTAAAATGTACAGTGATTTAAAATCTGCTACTTCCAATGTTAAACTTTATCTTCATTTATTTGACCATTGTATTAAACCTATTTTGCTGTATGGTTGTGAAAATTGGGGTGTTGTAAATGTAACTGAAAAAAGGAAATCCTTATCATTGTATGACATTTTTAAAGACTGGGAAGCAGAAAAGCTAAATATAAAATTCTGCAAATATGTTTTAGGGGTTTCAAAACAATGTACAAATATTGGTGTTTTAAGTGAGTTAGGAAAATACCCCTTATATGTAGATATTATCAAACATTTTTTGTTATATTGGTATAAGCTAGAACACAACCCCAGTGAGTTACTACAATCTGCATACAATGAGTACAAAAACAATCTTAAGACAGGTAGTAGCTGGTACTCCACATTATTATTATATTGTAATAAACTTAATCTGGATTTAAATGTATGTAGAGAAATGAGTAAAAATAAATTTAAATTATCACTATTAAAATGTTTAAGGAATAATTTTTTGTGTAGTTGGAATAATATAAGGAACAGTACCATAAATGATTCTGGAAAACTAGATACTTATTTTGGATTCAAAAGTATTTTTTCCTTTGAAGAATATTTAAATATAAGTAATTTTGATAAAAGAAAAATTATTACTAGATTCAGATTAAGCAATCATAAACTACGTATTGAGCTTGGTAGACACGAACGAAGACTAAACATTAATTCTGGAAAATTAGAAAAATTAGCAAGAACAGACAGAATTTGTCTTTATTGTAATACAGGAAATATAGAAGATGAAATTCATTTTTTGTTAACATGTCCTTTATACTCTAGTTTGAGATCAGATTTTCTAAACACTTTACAAAATAAATTCCCTTCATTGATATCGCTTAACTCTATTAGCTTATTCTGTTGGATAATGACAAACGAAGACTATGATTTTAACTATAAACTGGCTGAATTTTTACAAATATTATATGAAAAAAGAGATAACATTAACAAATAGAGATGTATGTGTAATTTAACATTAATTGTCTTTTGTTACAATACTTGTGTATTTTTTATGTTTTGTTTCATTGTAATCATTGATATACATTGTGATTGTCATGCTCTATATAGGGCCCTATGATTGGAAATAAAGATTTATTATTATTATTATTTATAGTAGTGCTTAAAAGATATGTGGAGAGACAAACAAAAAGATACCGTCCACAGATTCCTGAACACATTCAAACCCACACTTCTATTGTCATGACTGTAACTCACCATTACAGCAACAACAAGAACATGTTCCTATTCTGCTCATGCTGGACATGATATCCCCTTTCAAAACTGTTCGATATTGGGCAATAATTGGTTCTTCTCTAAGTTTCATTCTATATTTTTGTCTTGAATTAAGGAAATGTACTTCTTGCAACGACAAGGGTATAAAAATAAAAACAAAAAACCATATTGTAACCTTTAATCAGTATATCCTGAATATATAAATTCATAATTTAACAAACAAGTGGTAACATGTGTTTAAAATAAATATTACAAATTAGTCAGTGTCATTTACATAATGTACTTTGGTGACTTTGACCTGTACTAATGATCCTGCAGTGAGGCAAACATTGCTCCACATTGAACAACTTAAAATTTCCTTGTACATGTTGTAGAATACATTTTGTAAATATGCTGTTTCTTTGCTTTATTTCATTACATGCAGACCTGGGGTCAATTACATACAAATGTAATTAATTACAATTCAATTACATGTAATTTGTTCTCAGCTAAATTACACATTACATTACCAAAAATTTGAAAAGTAATTAATTACATTACAATTACTTTGGCAATGTAATTAATTACTTTTGAATTACTTTTATGGGAAATATTAAAACAAATTATGCAATAAGTATTTTTTTCAATATTTAAATGATTTTTCGTCGTATGAATTTTCATGAAGCTTACAATTTAAATATTACTCTATTTGAATTATTTAACCTGACTGGTTACAGGCAACCATTTCATACATCTTTATTCATGACTAACCCCTACATAAAAGTAGAAAATTAGAAGCCATCTAGCAATTCAAGGTTTTAAAATATGCATGTCATACATGCATTAAATTGCAACTCAAACATAGCTTTCAATTTCCTTCCAGGGCGAACAAGAAACATTTTAGTATTTGTTTTATAAATTTACATGCTCTATTTTATTAATATTCAGCTATTTAATTTTCGAATTTTCTAATTGTGATACATTCTAAATTATTACAGTACCTACATGTATTAAGCTTGAAACACTCTACTTCTTCATGACACAAATTAAGACAAATCAACCCAAAAAGTTTTCTTTTTGGAAGCCATATTTCAAAAAGATATTTGACATTCACTGGACAAAAGAAATCAGTTTGTTGTTATTGCTGATTAAAGATTAATTAATGTCTTATGATCAAAATTAGTGCACAGGGCTTGGGATTATGTTGTTTTAGTGGTTAAATGGCTTGGGTGTTATTTAGATAACTGTTTGTTTAAATGAAAAATATTTATTCACTTAAAAAAATCATTCCATTGTATAGTCTAATACAATCATTTCTTTCACAGAATAAACAAATAATTTATGTTTATTACCCAAAAGGTCAACTGCATGTGAATATTTTGTATTTTAAAATGATGACCAATGAAAAAAATATCATGTTTCTATAATCATGATACTCCTTTTTGATTTAGTGTCAAAATTCATTTTTCTCAAATATTTAGAACAAGCATTATGATATGTAATTGAAATGTAATTTGGCATTACAGGCAAAATATGCAAAGTAGTGCATTACTTTCAATTACAAGTAATTCAGATTTGCCTCAATTACACATTACATTCAATTACATGGAAAACATGTAATTAATTACTGCTAATTACAATTACATTTTCAATTACCCCAGGTCTGATTACATGTATTTTTATTACGGGTGGATCCATGATTTCAATTTATGGGGGGGGGGGGGTTAAACATAGTGTTTGCAAAGCCAAGTGAGAAAATATTGAAACTTGTGCTTTTATGTACATGTACATGTAGATCAACATGTACAACTGAATTATATACATGTACATGCATGAAATGTGGAAAATTGAAATTGAAAAGAAAATTGGAACCAAGCTGATTATTACATGTACATGCAATGAATCACAGAGAGTGCTACATGTATTTCTACATGTAGTAACAAAACATCAATTTATTATACAAAATTGACACATCCATGACATCCACAAATTACATGTTGGTCATCATAATATGGTCATTATAGATTGCTAGACAGGACATTAAATTTTTTACATCTTAAAAGAAAATAAGAATATATCCAAAAGACATACATCATGTACACTGTAATGCCCCATCTGGCAACTTCTTTCATAGTTGGGGCATAAAAATGTTTATACAAAAGTTTTTCTCTTAACTTACCCTTCTAACAGAAATTCTGCACATACACGGATCTAGGTAACCTGTATGTGCATTAGCTGTTATTTTACATTGAAAATTAAATCTGGATTTCCATACTACACTATGGTTGTTTACTTCTTCCCTGAAAAAAAAAAATCATTACATGTATTCTTCTGAAATTGTGTTTTAATTGATGTTCAACTGCATATACATGTACATGTACAATATCAACATTGAAATATTTTTTAGTAGCCCTTGGCTATAAGCATGATAAGTACCTGTTAACATGGTTAATGGTGAGCACTTACTGGCCGTAAAATTTCCAATAAAAAATTGCATTACTATATATGTATATCTGTTGCATGTAAAAATGAAGAACATTTCTATGAACAATGATTCCCAGTCCCCAACTTGATTTCTAGGGTCAATCGAGCATACATGTATTAATGACTGTAAGAGTTTAAGACATACATGTATTGTCTATTGTCTATTGTATAGAAGTGCATTTCTATAATTTTTAAGCTTTTTCAGATTGGATCAAAACAAAGACTAGTTTAAACTCTGTCATTAGCCAACAATCTTTATCAAAGTTTATGTTTGTACATTTGTACTATTACATGTACATGTATGTAAGGTGTTTTACAATGTTCTATATGTACATGTACACAAAATGTATGTTTAGAAGAGGGTCTCTCTTTCTTTGGCAAATGCATTTGGGAACTACATGTTTTGAATCATATATATATATGTATCTTTCAATTTGTATATTTTCAAATATAAATGAAATCGGCAAGCACCAACCAATAGAGCAATCGCGAGTTAATCCATTCCGGAACATTTCCGATATTAGAATGTCCAAATGTCAAAGGTCAACTGAGGTAAGATGTGACGTCAGGACATTGGGAGCAATGGAAGCAACATGCTTACCGATTTATTTTAGGAAAATTTGAAAGAAAATTGAATAAAAAGTTTTCTTCATCAATTTGTAATGGTTAAAGAAATATAAAAAACAAACATTTCAAAGGGATTGGAGAGAAAGGACAAGATTTCCCTGTTTGATTTATCACAGAGTAGGTACAAGTTTTCCAGTTAAATCGAGGTAAAATGGCGGCTATTTTGTAACTCGCGATCCGGGTATTGTCATATTATGACTCATATACATTTTGTACATGTCATGTATGTGTAGAACATGTGGAAGGTTGCTTGCTGTTTTCCATCATGGATGCTGAAATATACATGTAGTATGTAAGTTTTGTCACAAACACTTATTCCACATTTCCATTTCTTCTACATGTATTATGCTTGTATTCCCACAGGGCAATACATTACTCATCATCCATGAACCAGAGTTTTTGCCATGAACCCTGCACTGAAAAAGAAAATTATTTTTTCTCAAACAATAATCAATCATGAATACTATCCGGTTATCTATTAAATACTACCTAGCTGATTGTGTAAGGAAACTTCCGCCATCAATCAAGCGAACTTTGGCATATAGAATTCCACTGACAAATGGTACTGAAGATAATTCTTGTAATCCAAAGTCAACTTGAAACTTGAATCTTTTCTTTTTAGTCATGAAGGACATCATTTTAAATGTTACGACAAGTTGTTATCATTTTGTGTCAAACACACATTAGTCATGGTTGAACAGTATTAGTAAGAGACATTCTCTCAGAGACAAGTTGTGATAATCTTGACAACTGATAGTTCTGACTTCAGTGGCTGTGAACAAATTATCAGCTGGTGGAGGGTGTACTCTACACCTCTTAGTGATGATGTGAAAGTAACAGGTTTTTATCCAGAATAGAAGAACAGATCTATGAAGTTAATCAAACCATAAACAAACTATGCAGTACTTCAGAATTAGAAAAATGATAAATAAATCCAATACAAGAACCTGTTACTCTTAGTCCTAATGCGCATGTCGATATTTCGGATCCGGTTCCGGTTGTAAACAACAAAGTGAAAGTAAGAAAATGTGCTCATTAGCTAAAAACATTTACTGAGAACCTCCCTAATCACCCCAAGACTAAGCCTGAGGTGTAGAATGAGGGCGAGAACTTTAGAATTTAAGGGACTTAGATTCGTATATAACACACCCCAACCATTACTGCATTAGCATTCTTAAGAAATTATTGTTCAAAAACTTTGTAAATCAAAATTTCTTGTTTTATACAATTCTTAAGGCAGGTCATGGTCATTTTTCATAATTTTGAAACTTGAAAGAGAATACAAACTTTGTGAGCCATTTATTAGCAAAGTGGTAAATTTTAATAAGCTTTGATTAGCCGCTCTACAGAATACAAAAATCCAGATGGATGATGCCGGATTAAACAGGTTGGAGCAAATGTAAGAGATAATTTCTTCCAGTTGTGAATTTCAATAGGCACTGGATACGTTTACACGGCTGTGTAAACCTAAGAAATCGTTAGGTTTACAGGTGTAAAAATAACGAAAACTTAGGTTTACATGGAAATGTAAAACCGGATCACAATGACGGTGACGGAACTGAAACGTGTAACAATAGTTATTGTTACCCACCTTATTTTTACACGCTAATATTTATGTAATATATAATTTTTTTATGAAAAAATCTTTTTTTTTCTTTTACTATATTTTTTTTCCGTTTAAATTCAAGTCAAAACATCAAACATTTGCTCAACTGGGAACTGACAGCATAAGTTTACATTGAACACATCATCGTTTGTAGATTAAAGGTTACAAAAAAAAAGATAAGAGAATCTGGAAATATGTCGATACAAATATATGATATTTATTAAAAAAATATATAAACATTCAAAGAAAAAAATGCTTTACGGTGGACAAATGGAACTTCCTTGACAAGGTGGACTCGCAGAAAAACGACAGCAGAATATCTATGTGGAGTATGTGTAAGCTGGCCACCAGCTTTCTAAAGTGAACCAGCCTAGAGCATGTGGAGTAGGCGCCGATGTCCACACTTCAATGTCAATCAAGTGTGACGGATGCCTAACTTGGTATCATCAGAAATGTGTAGCATTGAAATCAGCACCAAAAAAAGCCCCTACTGGATTTGTATACCATGTCACTCAAATGTGAAATGAATTCCGCGAACTTCGATGAACAACTTGGTGTTACTAAACATTTATCATTACATACTGTCATGACTGTGTTATTTGATTGGAAGTTATAAAAAATGATAACTGTTAGTTGGAGAATGGTAAAAATGCATTGTATGACATATACAGTCGAATCTCGTTAACTCAAAGTCGAGGGGGCCATTGAAAAGTATTTGAGTTATCAGAGGTTCGACTCATCCAAGTTACGAATAAACTCGAAGTGGAATCTTCCGTCTTTTGTTTTATGTACCATCTTCCATGTCTAGATGTATCTCGTATTTTGTGTGTTTGAAGACGTGTCACCGTGTGAAGACAATACTTTGTGTGAAATAAATTATTAAATAAAACATGTTTTGAAAATTAATTCCAATCTTGAATCAACATCATATGATGTAAACAACCATTCAAACATTGAAAATACAAAATCATGTTGTAAGTCACTGGTGGAAGTTGAGTTGAGTATTTTCGCCAATTTATTTTATTTTAATATGAGAAAGGTTTTTAACCTGTGACGCTCCCGAAGTTAAAAATATCTAAAATTATTTTGTAAGCATAAATAATTGTTGAAAATGTTTATAATGTTTATAATGCGATATCTATTGTAAAAATATATATTCGAAAATAAAAACAAACTAGCTTTTCTCGTGGGTCACATGTGCGCTTGATGACGACCGAAATTTTCAAAGCAAAAAGCGTTAAAATGACGCTGAAAGTTCGGGAAAACGAGCGTGATTTACCGGACGTTGAAGGAAAATTCAGCCCATAGTACAACTAAAATATTGACATTTCTACCATTATCGCTCCCTTCGGGAGCGTATTAAAAATATCAATTAATCATTGCACTTTATTTATTGAAACTAAAACATAATTAAAATACCTGCTTTACTGATTAAATTCGTCTACTCAGATTAAACACACAATTTTCCATGATGTAAAAACACTTGGGTGATCAGATCATACAGTTACACATGAATACCCACGTGTCCAATTATTAAATAAACAACTCATGATTAACACCTTTAGAAGCCATACAGCGGTCAGGAATCAATTAAAATGACATCAAAGAATTTGACAAGTCGACTTCGACTAATCAGGGTTAATTACTATTATTTTCAAAGCGTGGGGACTGTCAAAATACCTCGACTTAACCAAGATTTTGAACTATCCGAGTTCGAGTAATCAAAGGTAAAAATGCATTGGGTTAATGGGAATTTTGCAGAGACTTTCAAAATAGTTCGAGTAAACCAAATATTTTAATAATCCGAGTTCGACACATCGAGGTTCGACTGTAGATAGTATTTTGTATTAGAAAAAAAATATGCCAATTTTTCCGTTACTTTTTGGTGCGTGTAAAAATAAGGTGTGTAACAATAGTTACAAAGGTTCCGTCACCGTCATTGTGATCCGGTTTTACTTTTCCGTGTAAACCTAAGTTTTTGTTATTTTTACACGTGTAAACCTAACGTTTTAGCCAGTGCCATTTCAATAATCAGTGGTATTTCTTCCAGGTCCCTATTGGGTTTTAAGGGGAAAAAATTTTATGGATAATATTTCATAACTACATGATTTGACTTATCATAAAAAATTATCCAGCTTTATTCTGTAAATAATGCATTAAATCATGACTCCCGAAGATATCTCATGGGGGAAGAAATAAACCGTTACACAAATGCCTGAAATTGGGTAGAATCTCTGATTTCAGGGATAGTCCTTTAAATCAGGTATACTCTGATCCCTGAAATTGGGGATACCAAGCTTTGAATCATTTTTTTCTGACTTCAACAAAATCAAAACATTTTCTAAATATATCATATAGAAGATATCACACATGTAGCAATTCATGTATCAAAGTTGTCTGATTGACACAGTAAAATTATCTGCCTTGGTAATGATTGTTCACAAATCAGATAAAATGTGAACCCATCTGAATATTTTCTATCAATCTAAACATAAAATGTTCACTTTTACTGAATAATAGAAACCATGTTGATGGATTTTTAATTGAATATTGCCAAACTAAATTTCTTTACGAGAGTCTACGAAAGTGGGGAGAGACCAGCTTATGTTTATAAACTGACCAATGTATTCAGGATAGGGCCATGATTTGCAGACTTAGGACAAGCTCTCATCTGTTAATGATTGAAAAAAGGAGAAATCTTCAAATACCTTAAGAACAAAGAATATTGTACATGTATGTCCATTATGTAATATCTCTACTGAAGATGAATTTCACTTCTTTTTGATTGCAATTTTTATAAGATACAGAGAAATGATTTTAGTAATAAAATAATTTCTATAAACAAACAATACAAATTTATGATCAAAAGTGAAAAAGTAAAACTTCTATTCAATAACAAGATTTCATTTGTATTGAAGATGTCTTCCAACTTTATCTCAAACTGTTTAGAAATAAGAAATCACAAATTGATATAAAGCCAATATATATATTCACATTGTAAATGTCTAAATTTCATCATTTATTTATTGTGTCTATTATACCTTATTATGTATTTCCAATATCCATTGTGTATGAGCCCAGGGTTGGCAAAGTATTGACCGGGCTGGGCAATACCCTTAAAATCATCAAAGTGGGCAATACTGGGTAATAAGAATTTATTCATTAAAAAAATCCTATTTAATAGTATTATATGCTTCAAAATTTTTCCTCATCTACAAAATTCATAAATTATTTGTATTTGACATTACTTTTCATGCATTACTTCAATAATTTGAACACACGTGAAGGTTAGCTCTGCTGGTGGAGTTTAAATTCCCCGAGGTTAGCCCGCTCCGGCACCAACACTTTTGAGTTGGAGAATACATCAAAGCTTTAAATTATCCGTCTAAATTTCAAAATTGTCTAAACCCTAAGGTTCTTCCTACCCCAGACATAGGTTGAATATCTTAGTAATAATTTGGTTCCCCAGTTTGGTATTTTTGGTTATACTGTTCTATGCTCTTCATATTTATACAGTGTTTGGCATTTTCAATATTTTTGGTAGAGCGCCTCTGATGAGTCTTGAATAGACAAAACGCGCGTCAGGCGTAGCAAAATTTATTGTCTGGAACTTTGTTGTCATTTGTATTTCGACCACACATGAAGGTTAGCTCTGCTGGTGGAGTTTAAATTCCCCGAGGTTAGCCCGCTCCGGCACCAACACTTTTGAGTTGGAGAATACATCAAAGCTTTAAATTATCCGTCTAAATTTCAAAATTGTCTAAACCCTAAGGTTCTTCCTACCCCAGACATAGGTTGAATATCTTAGTAATAATTTGGTTCCCCAGTTTGGTATTTTTGGTTATACTGTTCTATGCTCTTCATATTTATACAGTGTTTGGCATTTTCAATATTTTTGGTAGAGCGCCTCTGATGAGTCTTGAATAGACGAAACGCGTGTCAGGCGTAGCAAAATTTATTGTCTGGAACTTTGTTGTCATTGTATTTTGTATATTTGCACTACTTTTCGCTATAATTTTTTTCACTGTCATTACAATTTTGACAATCATGACAATACATGTTGTTTAATCTATGCTAATTATTTATGAAACCCCAGGCTATAAAACAAAACAGAATTGTGAAACCATATACATGAAAAGATTAAATGAGGATTAGTAATCAAAACATCATAATTTTGTCTAATTGTTGATAGGTAGGGCTTGTGTATTTATAAGAATGAGACATACATGCATTAAAAAAACATTGAACTTGTATAAGGCCATATCAGGTTATTTATAGATCATTTTGCATTTCTATACATGGAACATTTATCACATATACTACATGTATATCTGTTTAATTAAAATTTAATCTTTCACTCTCTAAATCTGTTTTGAATAGTGTTTTTGTTTAGATTTTACTAAAAAGTGTACATACACATCTTAATACTGATTGTAACTTTGTTATGTAGGTATTTGATGATATTTTAATAAGAAAAAACTTATTACCCAGTAATGCCCAGTATTGCCAAATAAAACCCAGTAAAACCCGGGTTTTCCCAGTATTTCCCGCTGGGCTGGGAAATACTCTTAAAACCCGGGTTTTTGCCAACCCTGTATGAGCCTAAACCAATTATTTTAATTGAGTTCGAGCAATAAATAGAATTAAAATTGAATTGAATTGATTTATCTTATATTTTTTGTTTACAAATAATGAAGAAAGTGGAATTTAATAGACTAAAAATGACGACCCCCTAAATGGAACTAAATCTTTGATTTTACTAGCAAATTCGATAAAAAGGAAATGATTTCTTAATTTTTTTTGGGGCTGACATTCCAGCTTTTTAGCACTGATTCCTCTATTATGACTCTCAATGAAAGCCTAAAGTCTTTTAATAGAAACAAGAGGCTCCCCTCAAACCGTGCATCAAAAATAGAGTATTTGCAAAAATATGCTTATTGAAGGTCTCAGACTGTTCACTTAGGCCTTTTTTCCAGAGTAATAGAAATTTACTGATAGTTTCATATGAAGATCCATTTAGAATTTACTTTCTCTAACTGCTGTGCAATATTATATAGTTCTCACGAGATGCGACTATTTTGCGTATCACACTCCACACGATGTGATATTCAATTTCAAGAAATTTGATTGGCTATCTGCGCGAGACACCGCAGGTAGATACGCATCTTGTGTAAAGTGTGCTTACTTTTGTTTGAACACTTGTTGATCTTGCTTGAATAAAAAGACAAACAAAATATATCCAAAAATGCACATAAACGTTTTTTTTATGTTTTAAAGTGTACTTTTAATTGAAATTTATAATAAAAAGGTGTTACTTTTTTATATAACTACTTTTTTCACATGTTTGCTAAACAAAATACATATAGATTATTTTCCTATGAGTAAAGATTAAATAAGTAATTTTTGGGTCTATGCTTTCAAGTAAGACAATTAGAGAAAAAGGTTTCACAATTACAAGTGATGACATACAGATTTTTATCACACTCATTAGATATTTGTCAAAGGAAACTCGCAAATGCTCGTTTCCGAATTTGACAAATATCTAACTCAATGTGATAAAAGTCACTTATAGTTGTGAAACCTGTATTTATCATTATACAAATTAACTTTCTGAAACTTATGGAAAGATGTAGCATGTTAATGGTTTCTATATGTATTTGCAGATGTCTACTGTAAAATTTTATTTGCATTGCAAGAACCCTGACATAACACTTGTGATAAAATGGGACAAAACAGAAGAAACTGTGAAAGACCTACACCAGGTAAGGCTGTAATGTTTGTCAAATGTAATGTTATGTGGTACCAATGAAACATTTAAACCTTAAAGAAAAACTAGAATGGTGGTCTTCCATGGAAGACATATATCGCCTGCGTCTTAAAATATTTGGTAAACAGAAAGTAGATGAATTACATGCATAAAATTGCTTTACACCATATTGTACTATAGAAGAAAGCTACACACAAAATATCAAGAGGCTGTGACATGTAATTGCCTGGAATAATGCAACGAAAATTTGTGTGACGTGGAGGAGGCAGGATGACGCCGCAAGACAAGTGATAGTGTCAAAGTAACACCTATATCTCGCTTTGCAACACGTTGTACTAGGCGACATAATAAAACCAGTCAATAGATAAATGTAATGAAGACAACATTACTAAGAATCACTCACACCAAATCAAGTACCATTGTTATTGACCATGCATACCGGTAATAAATAACTACATGTATTGCAAAATCCGCATGATATAAGTTAATACAGTTTCTGGGGAGGGTCTAAAACAGACAGCACAGTAACAAATGAAGATAAGGACAGTAATCATAACTTTATGCAGCTATATCTATAACAAAAGGGAGCCTCTATCAACACTGACCTCTATACTATCACCCTAAGGATGATGGGAAATATGTCAACGCAATTCAATCCCTAAAATCATGGAAATTACGCGCAATCCTACACATGATGGTAGAGAGGTCAGTGTTGATAGAGGTTCCCTCTGGTGATAGATTGAATCAGGAGCCCACAAGGAAAAATTACAGTTACATAAAATAAGAAAAGAAGAACATGATAAACAAAGAAGTAAAAAAGTTGATGATTATACAAATAAATGTGAATACACAGTTGTTAAGTTGATATAAACATGTAAATGAGGTTGCAAACTCAATTATGTAACACTGTTCAAGATTAACTTTATACACATAATTTCAGATTGTACAGGAAAATCTGAAAAGAAAAACTCCAAATATTTTTGAGAAGGACATTTTATTCAAAGTAAGGTAAGAGTTACATAGTTTTTCATAATATTTTATTAAACTTTTTAATTTTTTTTAATCATGTTAAATAAAGATTACAACAAAATGCCAAACAGGGATGATAATGATCTCAAGATGGCTAAGAAGAACTGAAAAGTGTTACGATATGTCATACTGGAGAGACTAAATCACCAATCGTCCTGACTATGTATAAGTGTTTTTAGGAGAAATAGGCAGTTGAACCTTTTATGGTGCCAAGCCTCAATCTAACAAGATAAAGTTATAGCAAGTCTTAGTTTCATTTTGTTTCCTTTATCTTGGAGCTAATCATTTTAATATCTTCCATAAGAACAACCCATCAAGGCATTCTTTGTTGATAAATCCAAAAAATAGAAAGTATACCAAATTAATAAATAATATACTGTAAAACTGGAATATAACGAACTCCCTTACACCAAATTTACACTTATAACAAATTTTTATCAAATCCCCAACCAAACTCCAGCTTCTTCAATGTAAAATGTCGTGGATATAACGAATTCGTTTATAACGTATATTCGAATACTACAAACTTATTTTTAATTCCCCAAATGCCAAAACATATGTAAAATTACACTCCTATAACGAACTTAAAAATGACCAACGGTAAAGGCGATAATCAGTGATTGAACCGATGAACTTCAAAGGTATTAAAGGTTATCTAATTAAACAAACATGAATTGTTGTTATTTTAAAAAAAATTAAGTTAGATCGTTTAGAGTTTATTTAATTTAAATATGGCCTAATTGTAAATGAAATATGCATCACAACATGTACATTTTGTGTCGAAAGCCTATAACAAATTCATTGTATGACATAAGGAAATTCGTTATATCAATACAACGAATTACGCTTATAACGAATTGTTTTCCCTGTTCCCCTGAAATTAGTTATAAACAAGTTTTACTGTACTGTGGTTTCATAATTATTTGTTATTCGACCGCAAAAAATTTGTGGTCGTATAATGTTATGGCGATGTCGTCGTCGTCATCATCGTCGTCTGCGTCGTTGGGGACATTTGGTTTCTGTGCGATAACTTGAGTAAATATTGACTGATTGTTATAAAAACATATGATATTGAAAACTATAGTTCTCAGGGCGATATTGTAATCCAAGGCGACTTCAATGCTTACACAAAGTTAAATCCAGACTATGTCACATATGATGAATCTGAACACCCCAATTCTGACGACCAATTTTATATTTACGACTCCCCCTCCCCTAGAAATAATATGGATAACAAACCATCTAATAAAAGTGGTAAACTCCTCCTAAACCTCTGTAAAGAAACAAGTCTCAGTATATTAAATGGAAGAACAGTTGGAGATCCCAATGGTAAATATACTTGTACTACCTATAATGGAAGTAGTGTAGTTGACTACACTCTGGTGAATAATGAATTGCTGCAAGGTATTTGCAGCTTTAAAGTAGGAGATTTAACAGACTTGTCAGATCATTGTTTGTTAAACTGTTGTTTACTGACATGTTTTTATAATAATCCTAATAATCATAGAAATAATCTGGATACTTTACCAGGAAAATTTTTATGGAATACTGAAGCAATAGAAAATTATAAAGCCAATTTACAAAGTGATCCAATAAAATGTAAACTTCAGAAATTTTTAACACATAATTATAGCGACAGCGATTTGGCCGTAGATAATATCAACTCAATCTTACATGAAACAGCTTCAATGTCTGCTAAATTTGTTAAAGGTAAATCACCCAGCAAAAAAAATAAGAAAAAAAAGACAGAATGGTTCTCCGATTCTTGTAGAGACCTCAGAATTACTGTTAAAAGTTATCTTTCCCTTGTTAATAAATTCCCTAATAATGAAACCTATAGAATTAAGTATTATTCTTTTCTTTCTAAATATAGAAGAAAATGTAAAATAGAAGAAAAAAAATTTAAAAAGCAAATATGTGATGATATATATTCAAACATGAACAAAGACCCAAAAACATTTTGGAACATGATAAACCGAATGCAGCATTCCTCTAGTGGAAACAATGATGATATTTTAAATATGGATGAATTTAGCAATTTCTTTGAAAAAATAAATAATCATTCTAATCAAATACCAAACAACAACTTTCACAATTCCATCAAAGATAAACTGGAAACCCACATTAATAATTATAAAAATCTAAATAATCCAAATAAAACTGAATTTGATGAACCTATAAACAAAGAGGAGATCATGAAAGCAATCAAAACTCTTAAAAATGGAAAGTCCACATCAAGGGACTTAATTTCAAATGAAATGCTAAAATATGGCATACATCAACTTATAGAACCACTTCTAAAACTTTTTAATTTTATTTTTGAAAAAGGTTGTTTCCCTAAAGCGTGGAATGAGAGTTACATTTCTCTAATACATAAAAAAGGAGATAAAACCAACCCGGCAAACTACAGAGGAATTTCATTAACTTCAAACTTAGGTAAATTATTTAATAAAATAATATTAGCAAGAGTCATTAAATTCATTAACAATAACAATCTTATAAGTGAAAACCAAATAGGATTTAAAGAAAAATCCAGAACCACTGATCATATATTTACAATTAAATCAATTGTTGATACATATAAAACAAAGAAAAAGAAAGTGTTTGCAGCTTTTATAGATCTAAGAAAAGCCTTCGACACAGTGTGGAGGGAAGGCCTTTTCTATAAACTTTGTAAAAATAAATTTCCCACCCAAATTTTTAATATAATTCACTCAATGTACAAAGATCCATATTGCAGAATTAAATTTAAAGAAGGCCTAGGCCAAAAATTTATTTCAAGGTGTGGAGTAAAACAAGGAGATGTCTTAAGCCCCATTCTTTTTAATTTATATATCAATGACCTGGTTGCCAACCTCAATGAAAGCAATAACGATCCCGTTATTTTGGGTGATCTCACAATCAATTCTTTACTTTATGCTGATGATATTATTTTGTTGTCCAGCACCGCTAATGGTCTACAAAAATCTCTAGAGATACTAGACAAATTTTGCTCTTCTTGGAAATTAGATGTAAATGAACAAAAATCAAAAGTAATGGTATTTAATTCCAATGGAAAAACCCATATAAATAGTTTTAAAATTAATAACTCCCCCATTGAAACAGTAAAAACATATTGTTACCTTGGAATAACTTTTAAATATAATGGTAATATAAATGTTTCAACCAAATTATTAATAGAAAAGGGTCGCAAGGCCTGGTTCAAAATAAAAAAAACTATTGGACTGGATAATGCATGTTGTCTAATGGAAAAACTCTTTGATTCTCTTGTAAGTCCAATAACACTTTATGGGTGTGAATTATGGGGAGCATTTTGTCACTTAAAAGATACTGACCCCTTTGAACACTTACATTTAAAATTTATTAAAGAAATACTAGGAATACACAGCAAAGCAACAAATGTTGCATGCTTAACAGAGCTTAATAGACACCCACTTGTAGAAAAAGTAAAATTACTAGCTATAAAATTTTGGGATCATATTTCAAATTCAACAAATACATTAGTTAATAAAGTCTATAATAATATTCCTGATAACAATAAATGGATTACAACAATAAAAATGTGGGTTAAGAAACTAGGCTTTGGCTATTTAATTAATTGTACTGAAAATATCAAATCTGCATTAACATCAATTAAACAAAGACTATATGACCATACAGTACAAACTCAGAACAGCAGTATAGCTGAAAGTAAAAAGCTGTCTTTCTATAAAACTATTTACAGACAAAACCAGAGACCTTTCTATGTAGATAACTGTAGATTCAGGTCAGATAGAACAACAATTTGTAAATTCAGAATAAGTGCCCACACTCTAGCAATAGAGAAAGGCAGATATCAAAATATTCCCCAAAACAACAGAATATGTCCAAAATGTGACACCGGTGCAATTGAAGATGAAATGCATTTCTTTGTTCATTGTCCGGCTTATACAACTTTTAGAAAAGAATTAATTATTAAACTCAAATGTTGTTTTAAGAATTTAGACTCATTAACCGACTACAAAATACCTTTAATTCTAAATAGCAGTTCTTAAATAGTACATAAAGCTTTAATTAAATACATAAACAATTGTCAAGGAAAAAATTAAGTCATTATGGTCACCCCACATTTGTATGTAATTTGAAAAAAAACCCTTATATTTATATTCAAATAATGAAAGGCTTTCGTGATTAAAATTATATATACATGCAGGATTAATGCATGATCCATTTTTGAGTTGCCACCACCCAAGGTTTATTACTGTAATATATAGTCTTTAATTTCGTTTGATTTAAGAATATGTTCATGTATTAATGTGTTATAACCATTTATTGTAAATGTGTTTTGACAATAAATAATTCTAATTCTAATTCTAATAATTCTATAAAATTTTGATATGATGTTGCTATTCACTAAAGGAAGGTTGGTATTGCATTTGGGGTTTCTGGCCCCTACTGTTTTAGAAAAAAGGACCAAAAGGGGCTAAAATGGTTGTTGTGACAAAACTTCTGTAGAATGTTTATTTTTTATCTGATTTTGATCATTCTTGTTTTATCGTATTCCTCAATAGATTATGTCAACTAAATGTAACAACTGTTTTTATGTATCTTGCACCGTGACATTGCTAATGGGGTCAAAGTTTGGCCACGCCCAAAAATCAACTTTTTTATTTGTGATCCGATTTTCAAAATCTTTTTTCATTGGAATCCTTGTAAATATCCCTGCCTGCTTCCTTCAATCAGATTTGCAATATCTCTTACCGTTTTTGAGAAATTAGGGGTCAAGGGGCCAAAAACGCCAATTAAAAGTGTTCCTTTGAACGTGTGGTTTAACTTTCAAGTTGTTGATTCTCAATTGATATGAAATTTCGATATGATATTTTTCACCACATAAGGAAGGTTGGTATTGAATTTGGGGTCTGTAGCCCCAACTGTTTGGGAAAAAAAGGGCCAAAAGGGACTCAAATGGGTTTATTGACAAAACTTCTGTAGAATGTTATTTTTCATCTGATTTTGATCATTCATTTTTAGCCGGGGTAATCGCTAGCGATTAGCCACGGCTATAGCTACAATAGCCTTTCTGTAAGCTTCATATGGTTTTTCCGGCGGTTCACCAAAAACCTTCCAATTTAAATATATCAATACACGCTTGAAATATAGTTCTTTTCCATATCTGTTTTTTCTTCGTCGCTTTACTCGCAATTATGAAATAAAACTTATTTTTTTAGTTTTCAAATTTTGTACAAGTATGTAAGACTAATGCGATAGTATTAATTGATGAATAACGAATACAAAAGCGGATTGATATTTTGTTTATAGGAGTGTTCGCCGATCTCATTAGTGATGTCATATTCACTAATTTGCATCTCATTAAGTGTCAAACTAGTACAAGAAATAAAACATCGATGGACAGGATACAAAACCTCGTTATTTTTTTATTTGATCAGATAAAATGGTTCTGTAAACGGTTCTTTGAAGAAGAATTTACAATTGATTATGAAAATAAAGGCTTAAAAATAAATTTTCTGTAAAATTGTTTCTGGACCAAGTATTTTTTCATAGAAAATTTTTAATCAACCAAATTTTGCGATTTTTAGAACCACTGAACATATTTATTTTCAAGATGCACTACAAAAACGATCTTTTTCTAAATTTGGTAGAACCAAAAACTGGCAAAAGGATCTGAATAAAGTGTTACATTTTCTGGTGATATGGACGAACGCATATATATACAGTATGCCAATCCACTTTGGCCAAATAAAAAAAAACCAACGTGTGTTTCTATTACTTTTTTTGTGTTGACTCATTGGTTTAACTGAATTGATAACTTCTGTACAGCATATTTGCTACAGCTTATCTGTATATTTGGTAGATTTTATTCTGCAGGCCAACAGACAACAAGTTCCTTTATATAGTTTACAACAACTTTTTTCCCGATGAGCAAGCAACATTTAATTCCAAACCAAACACATATTTCAAATTAAATGAGGGATAACCCATTAGAAGTTGTGAAAATTATGTTGAATTGTAAACTTTTGTTGATGTATAAAGCAATTTAAACAAATTAAAAAGCATAAGATTTCTCTCATTCTATAGTAAAGAATACAAATTAACAAGCTTAAGATTGCTAAAGGTTGCCAATGTCCTCATGTCCTCATGTAGACTTTGTTCAACTCGAAACGCAAAATAATATTGTTATACATACATCTGAGATGAATACAACTTAAGCAAAATCTGTTCTGTAACTCCTGTATAATTTATCACTTTAAAATGACATACAATCCAAAATTTCATCGAAATTTGTTAAGCAGTACCAGAGCAGTCAAACTTACAAAGTATTGCTATAACCTCAAACTTACGTCACGGCCAACATTCCTATTTTGATGCTTCGTTTGCAGGCGCGCAATCACAATACATGTACATTGACAAAACTGTTGTACAATGTTTATTACTTATTTTAAAATTCTCTTTTATTTATTGAATTCCTAATTAAATTCTGTCGACTATTTTAAATGTGCCAATGGTTTCATTACATTGCAACAGGGGGTCATAAAGGGGACTTCCGCCTTAAATCGACTTTTTTATTTGAGTTCCTATTTGCAATATCTTTTTTTTTCATTGGAATCCTTGTGAAATTCCCTGCCTACTTTTTACAATCAGATTTGAAATATTTCTAACCGTTTTGAGATATAAGGGTTGAAGGAGCATAAGCCCATGTTTTAGAGTTTGTTGAGGCAAATAGTTTTACACAACAAATTAAGTTGTAGTGGGCCAGCCAACTGTTATGAAGCTTTAATATTATATCCACTGAAGGAAGAACGGTGTTTTATTTGGGGTTTGTGGCCAAAAAGGGCTAAAATGGGCGTATTTACAAAACGACTGTAGAATTTTTATTATTCATTCAATTTTGAAATATTTGTTCATTGAATTCCTCGTTATATTCTGTCAACGGTGTTCATATATATTGCACTGTATTGCTACTGGGAACCAAAGACCAGCCACGCCCATAAAATCAAATTTTTAGTTTGGTTCAATTTTCAACAGCTTATTTTCCTTGTGAAAAACATTTTTACACAAAAAGTAGCTTTCAATTTTATTTTTTGCTACACATAATCAATTTAAAATCTGTATATTACCCCGGCTACCAGTACTTTCAGTACTTTGATTTTAATGAATTACTCTATGAATTCTGCCAACTAAATGTGACAACTGTTTTGATATATCTTGCATTGTAACCTTGCAAAAAGGGGGGGGGTAAAAATTTGGCCACACCCCAAAATTCAACTTTTTTATTTGTGGTCCGATTTTCAAAAACCTTGTGAAAATCCCTGCCTGAGTTTTTGCAATTAAATTTGCAATATTTCTTACCATTGTTGAGAAATTACTCGTCAAAGGGACCAAAAACGCCAGTTATAAAAGTTTTTTAAAAGTTGGGATAAATACAAAATTCAAATATGCATAGAAAGTCCGTCAAAATGCTTTGTGAGTCCACCATGGGCTGCATGTGTCCAAAGCATTTGACAATCCATATTGGGCCTCCAACATACAGGGTTCAACATGTTGCGGTCGTATCATGCTGCGCTCGTCGTAGCTTTTTATTGTGGTTGGTGTTGACCCACATAATTTGATACCAGAGGAATAACAAATTTAACATTGATCTGTATGCTGCAGACTTCTGAACCATGCATTTAACTAATAATTTTTTATAAAACCTCGAAAATTGATACCCACCAAAATAAATAAATGAATCCACAATAGTGAAGGAAATATTCAATATAAAGTAAACAATGGACATTCTAAGTCTTTAATCAAGGTGATATTTTATTTACTAGAGGAAGAGTTCTAGAGTCTGAGGATATTGTAGTCAGGAAGATCAGAAACAAAGATGATGTAGATCTTATCATAGAAGACAGAAAAAAGGCTCAAAAGGGTATTAGAATAATCATTGAAAAGTCAAAAGCACATGCACAATGAAAAAGTAAATGTGATTTTTACCTTGAAGTTCAACATCTTTGTATTCTTCTTGAACATACTTAAAATCCTTTTTTTGTCATCAAGATATCTAAAAAGCATTTAAAGTCATGTTTTCTTGATTTTAATGTAATTTTGAAAGATTCAACTAAAATTGTAACTTATTTAACTGATATACAGTGTCATGCATCAAGTTCATATAGTGGAAGCATTAGTAAATGTTGTTCATATATTTTGTTTTGCATAAAGTATCAGTTGATGAGCAAAAATCAAGTGAAAAAACAGCAAGTCAAGAACAACATCAGACTTCAAGCAACAATGAAGAAAGAATAGCTGAGAGTTTATCTATTGGTTCCAGTCTAGAGAACAGACAACTACTGAGGAGGGCCAAAGCTGTATATGAAGATGTTTTAACACTGGATCCCAACAACAAGATAGTTCATCTCAGGATAGGTACACTTTATATAATTGTTTGAAAGATAGCTTTAAGTTTCTTTTTAAGAAACTAAGAAATATACTTGACTTTAAAAGTGAATATTACCATTATGACTGAACATGGGTAAGTCTTTAATCAGAAAGATTATTTCTCTTTTGATGGTATTTGTTTCTTTGGTTCTTAAGAGCTTCTCAACTAATTTTAACTTTTTTCAGTTGATTGTTATCTAAATGCAAAGAGAGCAAAAAAGGCCTTACACTCACTAAGAAAGCTACAGAAGTTGAAAATCAAAGACATAGATAATGAGATCCAATTCAGGTTTGTTTAAATTAATGATTTGCATGAAATGTTTCATGGTCTGAAATCAGATATCTAATGTTTGTCAAGTTTAAATTTTAAAAAGATAAATAGACGATATTGAGATGTGGAATAAGTGTTTGCGACACAACCTACAAAAACAAATAGCAATTTAAAAAAAAGTATGGAGACCATTATTTAATTTACATTTGATTTTAAGTTTATGTCTTGGAAATATTCTTTATCTGGTTTGTCTTGATGAAATTTATAATAACAAATTAGTGTGACTTTCAGCTTTCTTATAATTAAGAGAATGAATTAACAGATCAGATGAGCATTCAGATTTCATAGTGTTTATAATAAAAAAAAATACAGAATCGGCTGACTTTCAATTAGTGGAAATAAATTGTTATACTGTGGATTCATCTATTTTTGTGGGGATCAATTTTTATGGTTTCTCCCAAAAAACATGTTGAATGTTTAATTTTATGGTTTGAAGGAATCAATATAAGATAAGCACTTTGTCGGACTCTTGTTTTCGTGGTTGACTGTTGCTCTAGAATACCATGAATATTGAAAGTCCACAAAAATGATAAAACCACAGTAGGCCAAACATGGAATTAATGCACGACACTTAAATTTGGTATGCCTTTGTGAGCACCTGATATTTCAATTACCACAATCATTACAATAGCAGTTTGAGTTTTCATGCATAGCGATAACCTTTATTTATGGTATCATTAATAGACTAGGACAGTGTTATGTCATGTTGGGAGAAGGAGAAAAGGCAGTAGAAGTTTTACAGAAATACTGTGTAGATCTAAGGAAATCTGGTGGCACAGACACTAAACATAAACATCAAGTTCAGGTATAGAGTGGCATCATTACTAAACATTAACATCAAATTCAGGTACAAAGTGGCATCATTACTAAACATAAACATCAAGTTCAGGTATAGAGTGGCATCATTACTAAACATAAACATCAAGTTCAGGTATAAAGTAACTTAATTACTAAACATTAACATCAAGTTCAGGTATAGAATTGGAACAATGGTATTAATTTGATATATCAAGTATATTCATTTTGATTTGAAAATATGCAGAAAGTAATTTTTTTATCTGTGTCCTTTTTGAAAAAAGTTTTTTGCACACTCCGGTTAATTATGATTTTGTGAATAAGTGATTGTTATCTTTGAATGTCAATCAAAAGCATGACATCAACGGGAAAGCTTAAATTATCTTCTATATGAACAATTAAAAATATTAATCCAGATATAAAATGTAAAAGATATGAACGGATCGAATTACATATGTACATGAAATTTGACTGTGAAGAGCACAAAATTAATTAAGCGTTACAATGGAGACTTTATTTGCTTTGGTGATATATTAGGTTTCTGGAATTCTATAGTTTAATATATAGAAATATGTTAGTTTGTCATTGCAGGTACTGCTGGCGAAGGCTTACTTATTGATAAACCAGAGAGACATGGCTATAGTTATACTACAGGTTAGTATAGGGAACAATCTTAAAGTAACTATGGGGGTGTCACAGCCCCGACCCCGGAATACTGAATACCGTTTAAAAAAGGACAGAATACCGTTAAAAAGACTGGAATACCGAATACTCTAAAGATCACGGCGTACGCGTACCAAAAGCCTAAAAATTCAGAACATCGCGTACCGCGTACCACACCTTGGCGTACCGAATACCCATTAAAAAGCACGGAATACCGCGTACCAAAAGGGCTGTGACACCCTCAACTATTCCCTTCCCCTTACAAACAAGTAAGGGGAGTACATATATATAGGTATCACCCTTTCTACTTGGCCTTTTGTCAAGATATCCCATAAGCATATCTCCTTTAATGTACTATGGACTTTGATGAATCTTTATACTGAGATGTGCATGATGAAATTTTGCTGTTTGTGGATATAAGTAAGGGGAGATAATTGGACTTAGCTTGCCTAGCACAACCCACAATTGTTTATGATAATAAAATTGGTTAATAAATATGTAAAATCATGATAAAAACATTTTTTTAAGAATACTCAAATACTGGAATGTATGAAATTTCTTCTAGGGAGTAGTAAGAGAAGATCAGATGTGTGTTGAGGCCCTGACAGAGTATGCTCCCCTGATTTACTCTCTAGGACCTACTCAGAGTGAAGAAGCAATGACAGTTTTACTCACATTGGTTGCCAATCACAGAGGTAACAGAATGCCCTACGAATGTTATTTTATTTGAATGTGGTAGTCATGGCAGTTTTAATCACTCTAGTTGCCCATCACCAAGGTGGTAAAAAAACATTTTATTTGCAAGCAGAAAATTTGAAGATGTGTTTTGAGTAAAGCAAGATGTAAAGTGTCTAGTTTGGAGGTTAAAGAAGTGAAATATATACATGTAGTACCAAAGGGTTGATGAGAGGTAGAGTCTCAGTTGTAAAAACAAACAAAAACTCACAACACAATCAGAAGACACCAAAGACAATAGAACTATGGAGAAACACATAAAACCTTAAATATTTCTGCTTCTTTAAAAATTGGTTCAGAAAACTTTGGTTATTATTTTTGCAAAGAATGTGGATTTATACAAAATAAATAGCAGATAATTACATGTACATCTACATGTATCATCAAACATTTTTATTGTTACACACATTGCTGCCAACAATTTAATGAATTCAACTTTGTCTTCAGAAAATTAGTACAATGTATTGGTAAATATTTTGGTAGTTTTTTCTTGAATTATATAAGTATTATGACTATGACGTCATCACTTGCCAACACTTAATACACATGATTGAAAAGGAATCAGACAAGATGTAGTATTTACAAGAGGACATTCAACCCCCAGAAGAAGGCAAACGCCGAAACGTCGGGACTTTTAGCAGATCGTTAATAAATAAATAAATATATAAGTATTGTTCCTTAATTTTTATTTTAGAAAATAGTCATATCAAAGAAAAATTTGCATGGGCTTGTAAACAAATTGATGGAATAAAAATATTAGAAAGGTAGGATTTTTTTTTATAATTTTAGAAATTATTGCTGTTATATTGGTTATTTTCCTTCTAATGTGAATCATTATGTAATGCCTTTAGCAAGTTATTATTTGAAGTGTGAAACATCTAGGCCTAAATTGGTGATATTTTAAATAAAACAAATAAAAAAGGAGTCAAAATCTAAGATTTGATCAGAAATTATTTATATTTTAAATAAACTCTTCCAAATCATGTATTATTAAAAATAAAGAAAAATAGAAAACATGTTGTTTTCTTTAAAATATACAGAAAATGCTGCTGTGAACTGTTATCTCATTTAGAGACAAAAGCAAGAATTTTAGATATCTGATTTTGAAGCTTTAATTGTTTTGAAATGTAAAACAAAAATTTTTAAGTGCTACCTATTTACAATGCAAGCATTACTTTCATTTACTGTGTATTCATATATTTTCATGGGTACCAATTTTCGTTGTTTGACAAACAAGTATCATTTTGCGGATTCTTAAATTTGTGGTTCTCAAGTCCTCAGGATATAGATCAATGTTATATTTCCTTTTTGTTGGGTATTAAATTACATGGGTTAAGCCCATCCAAGAAAACCACGAAAATTAATACACCACAAATAATAATGAAACTTTGATTTCAGAGTAGCAGATAAGGCGTGGTCAGACATTGCCTCTCTGGTGTTCATGGCAACAACCATCAGGGAATTTGGTGCAATCACAGAGGCTCTATCTATTATGAGACATGCTTATGATCTGAAAAGGAGTGACCCACATACTTTGCTTACATTAGTACACATGTTAGAGGTAGGAAAACAACAAGTCAGAAAGAACAAATTAATCTCCTTCACTGTGATTTAAGAATATCACCTTAACTTTGATTTAAAATAAAGTATTTATTTCTAATACACTGCTAACATTAGTTCATATGCTAGAAGTAGGATTGAAAACAGAAAATATGACAAAATATATGAGTAAATAATTGAAAGAAAGTTCATGAGACAATGGGTAGAACAGTCCTAAAGGAAAATAGCAATATTAAATGAAATATGTCATTGTTTGATACATGCATAAATACATTTGAATACATTGGTATATGACTTTCTCATTAACTCCACAAAACACCAAATAGATGTGTAATGGAACAGAGAACAGTGACTCCAGGTCTTCTCAGATTGGCAGTCATAGGAGTAGTTATATGCCTTCATGTTCATTGTTATTTGTATCAAATTTCACATCGTTTATTTTAGCTTATGTGTTTTTTTATAGGTTACCAATGATCATAGCTCAGCCATTAAAGAGATACTGAATTACATTGATAGTAACCCTGAACAAAAGATTGGTAAATTCAGATGTAAAGATTTATCTCCCTTGACTACCATTATGTCTTCAGATCAGTTTGATAGTGGTATGTATGTTTGTATGATTTAAATTATGAGTAGAGAGAAGTTGCTTATTGGAATGTTTAAGGGAAGGGGGAATATGGAATTTAAAAGGTATCATCTTTTATGAAAAACTAGCTATTTATATAACTGAAGAATAAAATTTGAAAAATCCTATCGAGATATTAAATTGCTAAGATTTGTTTGTAGTTAGTTAGCTTTCTGTATCTTTTCCTAAGCTTTTATCAAAGTAATGAAAGTTTTGACTATGCTTTTCAAAATTGAAAACTCTCAAGTTTACACTACTGTAAGATATCAGTGTTATTTATTATGTGTCTCACATTCATACAAATTTTTGTACCCTGCCATAAAGTAATATTGGGACCTAAAATGATCTTCATCTGCAAGCCTGTTTGTCACATTTTGGTGGAAATTGGGACCTAAAATGGTCTTCATCTGCAAGCCTGTTTGTCACATTTTGGTGGAAATTGGGACCTAAAATGGTCTTCATCTGCAAGCCTGTTTGTCACATTTTGGTGGAAATTGGGACCTAAAATGGTCTTCATCTGCAAGCCAGTTTGTCACATTTTGGTGGACATAGGTCCCCTGAGACTGGTAAATGGATTTTGATGATTTTTTTAGGATTGTTTGTCATCATATGTTGTTGATCATATGGCAATGCTATTTTCATTCAACATATGTTATTTGAGTTATGGGACTTTATCGACTTAGTTAATTTTAGGTAAAAGGAACACTTTTTGGAAACAACTCCTCCAAGAATACTCTTATGTATTATGAATTATGGTGTGAAGTATTTTTCATTTCATTCATTGTTAATTTGGTTGTATTTTGACAAAATTTGTTGAAATTCTAATCATCCTTGCTTTATTTTCCAGACACACCATCAGATTTACAGACAGACATTGAAGTGCCATCTGACACTGCAGCTATTTATAGCCCTGATGAAATGTACCTTCTCGCTCTACTTCACACATTTGTAAAGGTCTTGTTTGTCAATGGATACTTATGGGTTATTCCACACTTAACAAAAGCTTTGGGTAAATAATCAAATCTTTTGTCTATTGTTAATGAAAAAAAATTGATAACTTTGATTTCAGATGTTTATCTACATCACTTCAGGGATGAGCAAAGCACACTTTTACAAAATTACTACAAACACACAGCCTTGATGATAAGAGAACGGCTATATAGGTTTCCATATGATCTTAAATTTTAAATGGGAGTAACATCTTCCCTGTTTTAAATCAATCCTGTATGGTGTGTGTACATTTATTCTATGATTTTAACTACCATTATCATAAATAAGCACAAAATGATTTTATTTTTTTCCATTAAACAACTGATGAATAGTAGTATAAGTATTTTTGTTTTGTAGATCCCTTATCAGACAACAGAGATTTACATTTAACCAATATTAGAAATGAAGTTGCCTACTACAGCTGTATCAGTAAGGTATTAAACATATCTGTATTGTCATCATTAGATTAGATGGTAATGTTAGCTTGTCTATTGTCTCACAAACAGTTAATTTATTGTCAACAGTTTTAAAGGTGCGATCAGCTTGTCTTTAAATTTTCACAAAAAGTTACCATATCATTTTGCAAATTAAAAAAATGTAATACAGTCAACCCTCGCTACAACGACATTCGATTTAACGGAAAATTCGACATCCGACAAAACTTTAATGGGAACAAACATGCCCACTTGTAATTTAAACTCGAAATAACGGAATATTGGGTATCCGACTCCGACAGTGAATGTCGGTAACAAAAGGTTCATAATCAAGCACAAATCGATCCGTTATAACGACAGATTATCAAGATTTACCTGTAATTAATTGTCCGTGTGTAGAGTATTGATTTTATAACGGTCCTCTGCACAGGTGAACACCTGTTGCTATTGTGTAATTAACCTTGCATGACATTTCCGTTATGCAACAAGTTGACAGAAATATGGCTTCAATTTAAGGTGTGAAAGGCATTTTGAATTTTAATCTTTTAATGTTTGATATTTATCAAAACATGGGGACTTTACATGGTGTTTGACTACGCATGTGCGGGAAAATATTTATTTTGTAAATACTCTTTCATTATGCAAATTGTTTTATTAATTTAATAAAAACAATAATTGTTACCAATTTCACTTTAAAATAACATTTCTCAGTCTTTCTTGACATTTTATATGTTTATTTATCAATCCACATACGGGCATTGTACTTTCACTTTCACTTTTACATGAAACGTGTTTTGTTTACAAGGAAAACAAAATATTTTTTTTATCAATGAAGACTCTTCCTGAAATAAAAACCTGTTCTGGATATCAAGTTTGATGTCAGAAAACGTTATTCACAAACAAGCACTGCCTTTGTAGATTAAAAGATGGATTTGACAGGAGGATAAAGGAAAAAGGGGGGTCATTGTTATGTTTATTTATGTACGTATTCAGCACAATCTGACTAAAATGACCCAAATCAGCTCAAAAACTTTGACGGACTGACACTAGACGAAGCCAGAATTGTTGAGCTAGTCATCGAGACCATAACAACACAACAAATAATCTTTCACAAGGTCGAAGATATTCCATGTACAAATAAAATAAAAAAACAATCATAGACATACTAATGTGTAAAAAATCTTTATTACAAAACAGAACAAAATCATGTTTATCATGTTTATTAAGAATATGTCACTCCTTTCTTCTTGCTGCCAATTTGTCCTGAAATAAAAAGACTAGAAAGGGAGATAATAATAATACAAAAATAAAAATTCATTATAACAGCAAATTCAGTTTAACGTCATTTCTGACTGGAAACTAACATGGTCGTTGTAAAGAGGGTTGACTGTACTTAGTGTGAAAAATTTGTAATCACATGGATATGTGCTAGAAAATTCCAATAAAGGGGGAGATAATTTACAATTACAAAACTTGAATGTCTGTTTTTTCTCAAACCAGTTTTACAAATTGTTATCTTGTCTATTATTTTTAAAGAAAGAAATTTTGATAGTACATTATTTCTGCTTTGTTTGCTCAGGAAACTTTTAGAGTACATGAATACTTTTTACATTTTTAAATGTGTGTTCTAGAAATTTGCTTGAAAATTTAAAAGAAAGGGGGAGATAATTCAAGGTGACAAAAGAATGACAAAACTTGAATGAAAATTTGGTAAGAGAGTTCAACGCCCTTAATAATAAAAAAAAATAGATATAAAAGGTACTATGTGTATGTGTTGGTGTTTAAAGCCCTTTATCCATGCACCTGGGTCATGTAGAGCAGTCAGTTGTAATGGTGGAGGAAACCCAAATATTATGAATATGGTAAATTTGAAATAAAATTATAGCTACAAGTGACAAAAATGAATATATATCAGCTGGAGGACTTTGTTAGTGTTTCTGTAATAACATTTGGAATTGTAGGTAGTGAAAACAGTAGAGAATTTCCCAGAGAACACCAGATCTGTTAATAATCATTATTGTTGTAGGTAGTGAAAACAGTAGAGAATTTTCCTGAGAACACCAGATCTGTTAATAATCATTATTGTTGTAGGTAGTGAAAACAGTAGAGAATTTCCCAGAGAACACAAGATCTGTTAATAATCATTATTGTTGTAGGTAGTAAAAACAGTACAGAATTTTCCTGAGAACACCAGATCTGTTAATTATCATTATTGTTGTAGGTAGTAAAAACAGTACAGAATTTCCCAGAGAACACCAGATCTGTTAATAATCATTATTGTTGTAGGTAGTGAAAACAGTACAGAATTTCCCAGAGAACACCAGATCTGTTAATAATCATTATTGTTGTAGGTAGTAAAAACAGTACAGAATTTTCCTGAGAACACCAGATCTGTTAATTATCATTATTGTTGTAGGTAGTAAAAACAGTACAGAATTTTCCTGAGAACACCAGATCTGTTAATTATCATTATTGTTGTAGGTAGTAAAAACAGTACAGAATTTTCCAGAGAACACCAGATCTGTTAATTATCATTATTGTTGTAGGCAGTTAAAACAGTACAGAATTTTCCTGAGAACACCAGATCTGTTAATTATCATTATTGTTGTAGGTAGTAAAAACAGTACAGAATTTTCCAGAGAACACCAGATCTGTTAATTATCATTATTGTTGTAGGTAGTAAAAACAGTACAGAATTTTCCTGAGAACACCAGATCTGTTAATTATCATTATTGTTGTAGGTAGTAAAAACAGTACAGAATTTTCCTGAGAACACCAGATCTGTTAATTATCATTATTGTTGTAGGTAGTAAAAACAGTACAGAATTTTCCAGAGAACACCAGATCTGTTAATTATCATTATTGTTGTAGGTAGTAAAAACAGTACAGAATTTTCCTGAGAACACCAGATCTGTTAATTATCATTATTGTTGTAGGTAGTAAAAACAGTACAGAATTTCCCAGAGAACACCAGATCTGTTAATTATCATTATTGTTGTAGGTAGTAAAAACAGTACAGAATTTTCCTGAGAACACCAGATCTGTTAATTATCATTATTGTTGTAGGTAGTAAAAACAGTACAGAATTTTCCAGAGAACACCAGATCTGTTAATTATCATTATTGTTGTAGGTAGTAAAAACAGTACAGAATTTTCCTGAGAACACCAGATCTGTTAATTATCATTATTGTTGTAGGTAGTAAAAACAGTACAGAATTTTCCTGAGAACACCAGATCTGTTAATTATCATTATTGTTGTAGGTAGTAAAAACAGTACAGAATTTTCCTGAGAACACCAGATCTGTTAATTATCATTATTGTTGTAGGTAGTGAAAACAGTAGAGAATTTCCCAGAGAACACAAGATCTGTTAATTACCTGTACTTTATAGGAGACAGCCATTGTATTACACCTGCTTGGCAGAGTATTATGTTAAAGGTCAGAAACCAACAAGCTATGTATAAATTTTGTCTAAATGGATTATGAAGAGTTTTATATGAAAATTTTGTTGTTATAAAACTTAACATCAGCGGTTTAATAAAAATAACAACTCAAAAGAATATTTAGTTCCAAAAGGTCATGAATAACAGGTGAAACTGTAAAAGAATTTTTTTAACAGAGATATTTACTTTAAAATGTCCTGAAAAATACATCAACTAGAAATGAGAATCACAAGCATAAATCATACAATATCAAAAAATATTTTGAACCCTAGAATTTTATCAAGATTTCTAGATCTAAAACCTCTAATAAAAACCAACCTTGATTGTCATTTACTTATTTATATTAAGGGAGTACGAGCCTGAATTTTTTTGTAATAAAAAGTTATTAGAAAGAGATAATTTGAAAAGTATGGCTCAAAAGAGCTAGACTTCATGACAAATTTTTCAAAAACATGGAGCCGTATTATATGATATAAGCACCTAAAAATATGGCGTGAAAAAACTTCTCTAGATTTTTCATAGGAATTACATGTACATTGAAAATTCTTCTTCTTTTTTATTAACATAGAAATTATAATTAGAATGGCTTGAAATTTTTAAAAGATGTTTATTAGGACCTACTCTAACTAGTTCGGAACAAATTTTAGAAAAACATGTTGGAAAATTTTTAAGGCATTTGAATGGATAAAAGCTGAGAATCACGAAAATGTTAAATTTCTGAGTCTTGTACTCCCTTAAATGTATGTCTCTATCTCATTGTAGGGTAAAAGACACATGATTCACCCATTTCTTTCCACTGGGACAAAAATCTGGCATTTAAGAAAGGAGAGTCAATTCTATCCAAAGATCAACTTTTATAATGTGACTAAATCTATACCCAAGAACTCACCAGTGGTGCTGTGTCTAGGAGAAATAGACTGTAGGGAGGCTTTACTGCTCTGTGTAGAAAAACTCAAGTATGATGTAAGTAGTAGGACATTTAATTGATCATTAGACAAAGTCAGAAGACACTTAACACCAAACCAAAATATGTAATGACACAAGTTAACTGCTAGCAACTGATTAACTAGTTAACTGATATTCTGGTGAAAGTAAAGCAGTTTCTGGTTTTTAAAAACTAGATCACCAATAATAATAGTTTATGGTATATCAAAGCCAAGATAGATGATAGACACGATTTGCACATTTGTCTCCCATAATAATACATGTACTTAAAACAATGTTAGAAAACTTTAAAGCATGCTAAACCAATCAATGTTTCCAGAAATCATGATATTTTACCCAAGTTTTAATCTGAATTTTTCCTCTTACCAGACAAATAACTTTATCTTGCATCATTCATTAGTTTTCATTTCATGGAATTTATAAGTATCCTGTTTTATTCACAGATTATAGAAGAAGCAATAGATGGTGTAATAGATATATACATTGAAGTAATAAAGGACTTGGTGTCTCAGTTTAAGTGGAAGATATATATTCATCCTGTTATGCCAGTATTAGACATTACAAGGTGGGTATTTATTTTTTTTTTGGGGGGTGGGGGGTCTGCAAAGAATAGTTACAGAAGGCATGATACAGGTATATTAGGTATGTAACTTTCTTGCTGTGGTTGCTCCAACTTTTATTTAATATGTTTAGGGAAAATGAATTCTTGAATGTTTAATACCGATGTATCTGATATTTTGTATGTTATACATTGTTATATTCTGTGCGTCTGTCAACATGTGATCTGACCTTGACCTTTATTTTTTCGGAAATTATGCTTGATATTGTGTTAAATTTTAAAGGTCAAATCAGTTTTTTCAATAGATATATCCCTACCTGGAAGAGGGAACACTGGTTTGCTTCACCACTATGATTCACTACAAAATAATACAACTGAAACATCCCTAGTTATTAAAAACTATCTTTTGATTATGCAGTGAGTCTTGTTATCCAATTTGCTTTTTTAGACCATATTGCAAGAATACTACATGTATCAATACTTTTATTTTCAAGTGAAAGACTTTTAATTCTTTCCCCTGATACGTTTCTTTATTTATATACATACTTGATTTTATTTTAGAGATCTTGTCATGCAGTTTAATGCCGCATTAAAGGATAGATTATCTAAAGAATCACACATGCACTGGCTTGACTTTGTTGATAATTTGGTTTACAAGGGTGATGACGGAGAAATGAAGTTAAAAGAAGAATATAGTGAGTACTTACTTCTATAGAAATATCAAACTAAAAAAAAAAACATTTATTTTTTTCCCTTCTTTTTGGTCACTTAATTCTAAACAGAAAATTGGGAAAACTCTCAAATTGATCCCTTTCATCCTTTTATGGTTAGTAGTTATGTTGTAATCTTTACATCTGTCACCAATGACTGAAATCAAGTCTATTTACCTCCCTTTTTTGTTGTTTAGTTATTCTGTCTGTCTGTTGCATAATGTTTGTGCAATCTTTAACTTGTATAGTATACAAGCTTCAGCTCCTAAACTTTGCACATTCATATACAAATATAAAATTTGCATCTATTTGAAGAACCTTCTTTTAATTCAGCTAAAATAAAGATTGTAATGCAGACACAGATGTCTTACTGTTCTTTATTCGATGAATGTAAACAATGCTGAGTGAAGCATTAATAAAAACAGATTTATTAAGATATAGCAATTAATAAATTAAATTAAATGTTACATCATTTTTAATTTCAGAGTTTGATGGTACCCATGTACATCCTAAGTATACAAGATTACTAGAGAGATCCTTAGAGAAAGTGACTTGATTTAATATATAGACCAGGAACTATGAACTATATTTTTATCAAATAAATGTTATATACTTGAACAGTTTTTATAACCCCTGGAAACAAAGTTTTGGGAGTATTTAGGAATCACTGTTCCCATATCATGCAAATGCAACTCTGTTACATGCTAAGGGAAACAAAACTAGCATGCAGTTTATTATTTTGGACCCCCAATTTGTAAATGGAACAAGACCAATCAAGGTCTTGCCCTGCGTCGCACGGCAAAACGTTGAACCCTGTACGTTCTAGGCCCAATATGGACAGTCAAAAAATTTTGACACTTGCATCCTATGGTGGACTTACAAAGCATATTTGTCACATGCCACCCAATTTTGTAAAAATAGACACAAAAAATAGTTTCTATTTTTTCCCCTTTTGGTCCCCTTATTGCTAAACAAAAAAGATGGGTCAAGAAAAATTTGTATCCTCCATTTTGTATCCAATATATGACCAAAATTAACTTCGGACCTTAAATAAAAAATGTCAAATTTTTGCCCCTTTTGGGCCCCTCATTCCTAAACAAAAAGAGAGGGGACACCCAAAATCATCCCCACCCTTTAATTTATCATGAGTAACACTACTGTAAAGTTTCATAGCATTTGGTCAACCAAAACAAGTTATTGTGGAAACAAATAAAAAAGTTGCTTTTTTGGCCCCTTTAAGGGCCCTTAGTTTCTAAACGAAAAAAGAGGGGACACCCAAAATCAGCCCAACCCTACCTTTTATGGTAAGTAACATAACTGTAAAGTTTCATAGCATTTGGTCAACCAGAACAAAAGTTATTGTGAAAAAAAAATTTAAAATCGCTTTTTTGGCCCCCTTTGGGCCTCTAATTTCCAAATGAAAAAAGAGGGGACACCCAAAATCAGCCCAACCCTTTCTTTTATGGTAAGTAACATTACTCTAAAGTTTCTTAGCATTTGGTCAACCAGAACAAAAGTTATTGTGGAAACAAATAAAAAAGTAACTTTTTTTGTCCCTTTAGGGCCCCTAATTTCCAAACGAAAAAAGAGGGGACACCCAAAATCAGCCCAACCCTTTCTTTTATGGTAAGTAACATTACTGTAAAGTTTCATAGCATTTGGTCAACCAGAACAAAAGTTATTGTGGAAAAAAATTCAAAAGTTGCTTTTTTGGCCCCTTTTGGGCTCTTAATTTCTAAACGAAATCATCAAATGACCCCAAAAGGGAAGGTGCACATCTTCAATATATCTGTAATCACTGTGTAAAATTTCAGAAAGATCTAGTGTTTGGTTTTTGAGATTCAGATTACACAAGACAGGCACCCTATAGCGGTATGGACGGACGGACGGACGGACGGAGTGACCATAACTACTAGACCTGCTTTCACCTTCGGCGATGCAGGTAAAAAGAAGGAACCCAAAAAAAACATTTTTAACCTCTAATTACTAAACAGAAAAAGGGGGGCCCCCAAAATCAATCCTGTGAATCCTTTTATGATAAGGGTCATTACTGTTAAATATTATATCGATTGGATAAATAAAACTAAAGTTATTGTGCCTACACCAGAAAAGATGCATTTTTGCTCCTTTTGGCCCTTAATTCCTAAACAGAAAAAGGGGGGACCCCAAAAATCTATCCCATTCACCCTATTATGGTGAGGAACATAACTGTAAAATTTCATATAGTGATTGGATAACTTAAACTTTGGTGATTGTGCATACACCAAAGTGAATTGACACAGACGAAGACGACAGCATCATACCTTTATATGTCCACAAATTTTTTGATGTCATACAAAAACATTAACAACCATACAATCAGCTATGTTACTCCTCCATGGATTTTAAAGAGACATTACTCAAAGAAAGAACATCATTTTGAGATGATCAGATGCATCAAGATATGTCAATGCACTTAAATATCATTAAGGGGAGATAATTTGACTTTTTTTTTTGGATATAGAATTTTATATGAATCAGTGGTAGTATTTTGCATGGTCACACAAAGTATACCTTGTTACCCTTTACCTGAATTTGTTTCCAAATTGTTGTTGTTGTGAAGTCTTTGAATTGAGGAAATTCATAAAATGTGTTCATACAGAAGAAACTGGTAATAGACAGACAGACTTGTGAAGGATATAGATATAGGGCATCAGAAATCCAAAAACCAGAAGACAATACAGTTAAAACAGATAATAAGCTGTTCTCACTTGTTGCAATACTGTTAATGATTGGTTTAGGGTAAGTTAAATCTGCAAAAGGAAGACAATGCTAAGCTATACCTATCTTTTAACTGTATTTTAAATTGTAATTGAGTTGATTATAGCGAGCACAAAGTGCCTGCAAGAGCTCTACAGCAAGTTCCCGCGAAAAATTTGCCTAATGCTGATATTGATTTTTTTCGTCCGGATATGCTTCTCAAAGGAATCTGGTATGTTCCATCGTCTCAAGCCTCTGGCCCCAAATTGAACGTTCTAGAAAATGCACCAAATTTGAAATAAAAAAAGTATGATGATTCCAGATTAGATTTCACTGCATCGATTTGAAATCAAATCTTTTTTATTTGTTCATTAAAAAATGATTACAATGGCACTTTAAACACGTTAACTTTATATGTCTTCTATTCAAAATTAATCAATCAAATATTTCATTTGGGTAACTTGGAAATTTACCAAAACGCACCTTGCACATGTTATTACTTTTAGGTAAACAAATGGACTAGTAAACTAATGTTTCGATATCAAAGTGTCCACCTTTGCGGGAATGGGGTTCATTAGATGAGATAAATTGATTACTTAAAGATTTTATTCCTCAACTGAGGCGTGGAACTCCGTCATAATGATAGCAAAAAGAGCATTCATCTGTTCTGTTTCATGTTGTAATGTGAAAAGTTTTTTTTCACATGTATTTACAAAAATATTTGTCAACCTTTAATTATCAGAATTAAGCTGTGTTCGCAATGCCTATTTCATATTAGTATGTCTTGGATGACAAGGAAGAATTTTTTGGCAATATATTATCATATGAAAATAAGATAGCAGCAGATCTAGACAGGCGGGAAAAAAATTTGTATTAGCAAATTGGTGTTTTGTGTGAAACATCAGTATGATCTCCCATTTTGTTAGATTTGATTTCAGTTCTGTCTCTCAACCACTTCCTGTTGAGCAAAATCCTGCCATTTTTTCCTTCACCCATTTTGAAAAGCTTAGGGTATCCATCTTCTATCTGCAATTTATTAATGCCTCAATCTCCACATTAATGGGGAGATTTTTTGTTGTGTCAGTTTGTCTGTCTGTCTCTGTCTGTTGTCATAAAGTATGTCAGCACAACTCCTTTGAAACTACAGAAATGAATTCCAGGAAACTTGGTTTGTAGGAAATTTACTGTACACCATTGTAGTTGAATTTTTAACTTTTTTTGGTCGGATTTCACCGAGTGAAAAATCAGGGTTATAAAATGGTGAATGTCGGGCAGCATGCGGGTGGGGAAATATTTTTCGTAACAGTTTTCTAAGCAACAACTATCACAGCCACTTGATATATGGTATACAGCATCAGGGTTGGGTCCCATAACGTGGAATTTGATTTCAGGTCTGTTGCTCACCTACTTCCTGTTTAATGAAATCCGGCCATTTTTGACTTTGACAGATTTTATTTTGAGTTATGGCCCTTTGAACTTGGAAAGGACAATGTACACTAAGGCCCATATTTGGCCCCCTCTATGATTCAAAATTACAAAGTCGATATGGAAAAGATTTCTTTAGCTATTTAGAAGTTCAAGTGAATGAACAAACTTGTTCTAATAATTTTTTAAGCGTAGCATCTGACATTGGTGAGAAATAGGATGTCAAAACAAACCAAATATGTAAGATTCCTGTCAAATTGGCTGAAAATGGATGAATTTTGGGTCATTTTTTCAATTTTTGGATGCCTCCGCCTTCTTGACCCAGACATTTTGTAAATAAACTTTAAAACTGACTTCAATTTAAGTCTAAATCAGTTAAGAAATCTCTGGGTCACGTCGGCGGAGGCCTTTGAAAATAACCATGTTAGCTCTAAAAATCAGCATTTTTCTCGATTTTGTTGATTTTACTCTGTCTCAGGTCTCTATAAAATTGAAAACCGAAAAGATTATTGGAAATTGAAAGCATACTCATAAATTTGATCCATCTTACTCCATATATAAAGTGCATTTTAATAAATTACGTAAGATTTATTTTTTCATAAAATAGGGGGCCAAATATGGCTCTTATCGTACCATGTCCTTTGCTTAAGATACTCATTGCAACTCCTCTGAAACTACTGTATGGATTGAACCAAACTTTGAACATGTAATACGGTAAGTATATCATATGTAGCTGTGTATAGCAGTAGTCTGATGTTGCAACAAAATTGTGATCCTCAAACTTTAATGGAAGTTATGGCCCTTTTGACTTGGAAATATGCTGAAAATCATCAAGTATCATCTTGTCCACACAATATCTTGAATAATAAAAATTTGTGGGTGTACCAAGCTTTGAACTTTATTTGCATGTCCTACTTGATCTGATTTATTTTCAGGTTGAGCAGGAAGGTATTTATGTTATGGATACATGTATTTCTAAACAAGTACTTTATGACACAATTTATTTATTGTTTTTTAAGTCTTTACTTTCTTCTGTTTCTTAGGCTTCGGCTGAAATAAAAAAAATAAATATGAATTAAGTTACATCAAACTAAACAAAGTAATGTCTTATAAATTATCTTTAATCTTATTATAGTAAACTATGTGATGAAGATACTCAAAGAATGTGTTGAACACATTTGAATCTAGCTAAAATGCTAATAAATCAACAAAGATAAACGGTAGAAATCAGTACTGTATACTAATTTGTATTGGGAAACAGAAACTTTACAGCTAAACAGTCAGGAAACATGGCATTTTTTATTTCATAAGTTATGAGAAAATGAACAATTCTAAATATACTACTTTTTTCATCATAACCTATAAATATGATAAACCCACCTTCAGTTTTCTCTTCTGTGCTGACTGTGATTTCTGACTCGTAACATTTGTCGTTTGAATTGGAGATTCATTTTCTATTTCGTGTTTATTTTCACTTTCTAGATCTTCAAATTCATAATCAGAACCCCCTATGTCTTCTTGTGATGTTGAAGCATGTGTTCTCTCGTTCTCTGAATCATCTTCTTCCATCTCCTCCTCTTCACCACTTTCATCTGTAATGAGATTAAAATAAGTTTGCTCATTGGTCACAACATTTTGTTTATCAACCAATAATACATAGTTACTTGTATTCAATGGGCAACAGACAACAGATTTGCATATTTTTCCTGAGATACTTAGACAAACTTTCTTCAACTTGCTCAAAGAAATAGAATTTCAGCTGAAATGAGGAGCTAAGCTGTACTTGATATGGTATTGGGGTTTCCTATATAACATTTATTTGCCATTTTTTAATGTTCAGGGTAACCATAGTCAAATGAGCTATGTGAGGGAGTCCAATATGTTAGGATTAAAATGGAACAGTTGGAGACATTTTAATTTACCCGGATAAAGGTCACTGAGGTTATCCTCTTCCTTTTGGTCTCCATGGTTACTGTTGTCAGAACTCATCTCAAATTCATCTTGTTTCTGGCTTGGTCTGTGTGGTTTAAATGTTTCTCCAGTTCTCTGGCATTCTTCCCCTAACACGAACAAAAGAAAACTAGATATAGGCATATATATGGAGATGAACCATAGGCATTCCTTTCTTTTAACCAATGTCATTTCTTAAAGTAATATGTTGAACTTTGTGATAGCTGAGATAAACACAGACTCTTTAGCTCATGATAGTTTTGTGAACATGCAAGTAATTGACATTTAACAAGAAGTTTCTTTCAATCCATAAATTATTTTATACATAAAAGTATTATGCCAAATGTAAAAATATTTTTAGAGCAAATGACTAACTGTATGACATGCAACAAACAATTTGCAAGACTTACATCTTTTCAATGCTTTCTTGAACCTTCTTCCATCTAGATGTCGCTGAATATGTTTCGGAGTGTTGTTGATATGACGTAGAGTAAGCAAACAGAACAACTGGTGACTGAAAAGAAATCAATGAGAACATTATAAACATAACAAAAGTGGAATAAGTCTGTTACAGTGTTTATAAAGAGGATTTAAGGCCAAACTCTAGTATTTCTAACAGAACTTTTCTTCAATGGTCTGCAACAAAAATAATTTGGTCCCAAACATCACTTGCATTTAGCTACAATGAATGATATCCATGGGCAAGAAAGTTATTTATGAAAGAACATTTCCATGATACATATACATGTGATATACTACATGTAGAGTAGTTTCAAAGCCTGATTAGTGGTTTAGGTGGTTTATACATATGTGGATAGACAGATACATGTTGTAAGATGATTTTCATTTATTGTTTTCAAAGTTAATGACAAATCACATTGGTTATGTTATGGATAAGGGGTCATAATTCCTATATGCATTCATCTTTAAATTTCAATTAAATGGATTTTTTGTTAATCTTAATTAGGTGAATTATGTAACTTATTTTTTAAAATTCAACACTTTTAGATAAGTAAAATGAACATTCAAAATTTTTTTTTGAAAAGGGGTAAAAAACAGCCCTGATTATATCTTGTCCTTTGATGTTCAGAGGGGAACATAAGAACATTATACCTTCTTCCATGTTTATTGCTTTGAACTAGATGTTGTTTTTCATATTTATACTGCTGTTTCTCATACAACTTGATGAATTTCTTCCCTTTGACATAGCTCTCCAATACATCAAGACGGCATGGCATTTCATGACCAGACAGATCACAGCATATCTAAAAACAGAGAAATAATACAATACAAGCATTCATACATGAATTTTCTTTTGTTCTACATGTACTCTATTGCTTACTCATTCTTTTAGCTAAATTATGTGCTTGTTACATCGCGAACATTTTGCACCTAAATAAAAGGTCATCTACTTCCTGTTTTTCGAGCTGACTTTTTACACTATTTTAATGTTTGAAAATGGACAGATTTCTTGGCCTCTACTGAAGGGATAAATTTCATACTTGGTACACAGGTAAATCGGTACTCTATATCCTGTTTTCTGAATGGTAGAGTTGGGTATGCTAAGCACAACTTAGCGCAACGGTACAACCCCTTGTTATTACATGCATCATTAAAGTCAGCCATTCAAAGTAAATTCATACATTCATATGCTGTGGATTCATTATTTTTTTTTGGTATTAATTTACGAGGTTTGATGAAAAGAAGTCGTTTTGTGGATTCTTAGATTTATAGTTTTGAAGACTAAAGAATACTGACACAATGACTGATCAAAAGCCATCCACGGAAAACACAAAAATTGATACCCCATACATTATAATGAAACCACAGTAGTGTTTGGCATTTTCAGTCTTTTAGGAAGAGTGCCTCTGATGATTCTTGAAATGCATCGACATAAACATTTGAAAGATGTGCTCCCACCTAGAGAAATGCACATGCAATCAGAATTTCTGAAGAGCGACAACTTCATCAGTCCATCTTCAAAACCATAACCTTGATGTACCGGTAGTAGATACATGTAGTACACATATAGTTAAGAACTTGGGTGCACATGTTACTTTTAGCAGTGATTTCATTTGGAAGAGACAACAATTAAGGCATTGATACATTCATCGTCACAAAAAAATCTCAGTAGATGTACACCTGAGATAAAAAAAAATATGCCTACACATCTCTATTTAGAACAACTCTAAAGAGTTGGCCTCAACAACCTTGGATCCTAATCTGACTAAATTGATGAAAGAAGTAACACAAGAAAAGCATAGATTGATTGGATTATTTGTTTGTCTATAACAAAATTCATTCTAGAATAAGAAGTGAACTGTTGTGTGCTTTCAATTGTCTGGACTACTTCACTATTGTACAGTGCTCAATAATTCAGAATACTTCTGGAAAAGTTCAAAGGAAAGTACTATACAGACTCTGTGGATTCATTTATTTTTCATGGGTACAAAATTTGTGTGGTTCTTTATATAAATTAGTGTGTAGATCATTCAACTTGTAGTTCTGAAGTCTGCAGCATGCAAATCAATGTTAAATTTCTTTTTCAAGTGTTATCAAAAATAGGCAACCCACAAAAATTGATATCTCTTGAATAATAAGGAAACCCAAGTTCTACACCTCAGGCAGAGTGAGACACAAACTTAGCCAGGCCACCACCATACTATGAGCTTATACCAGCTTGTTCATCCCATCCAGTAGTGGGAGACTCCTACTGAAGTCGCAGTCAAAGTCACTGGAAGACTTTTCAACCCAGGTTGAATACCATACTTTTGATCTGAATTCTACAAACAACACCAGACCAGTTCAGACCACTTGAAAAATTGCTGCAAATATGTTAAACCATATCTTTGTTTCATATTGGATATTTTACTACTGAGTTGGCTTAAGCCTCATAATACATGTATGCCAAGGCCCATATTTCTAAAAAAAAAAAAAACTTGATCTGTATGGTGTTTCTATAGATTTGTCTGTCCATTGGATGAAAAAAAGGGTCGAAATATTTTGGGACAACGTTCGACAGGGACAAAATAAACCCTTTGGCTACGTATTCCGTGAGATAATTTCCCAGTCAGAGTATTTCGCACTCTACCAGACATAAACAAAGTGACCATTTTTTCTGCCAGGTTTTGTAAGATTTCCTTATACCAATATATCTTATTCTAAGTATTGGCTGAAGAAGACAAAAACCTGGCAGAAAATGACGACTTGTCTTGCTGCAATTAGGAATTTTAATGAAAGAACCTTAGTGAGCACGCTCACATACCCCACGCGTGCCGCTAATGGACTATCAATGTTATCCTTGAGGAATTAGTATCAAGCTACAGGGATCAATAATATTGAATGATTGTAAAAGTGTGTGTGCAAGTATTTGAATATCATAACAAAGTTATGTCAAATTTCTTAGTCCAAAGGGCCATAACTCCCACAAAAATTTGGGGATAAAAAATTCCTTGTAATACATGTATGCACAACTACATATGGTGTACTTCTTGCATACTAAGTTTCATTAAATTCTGTTCATTGGTTTAAGAGGAGTTGCGATTACAAACTGTAATCATGATTTTCTGCAAATTCCTAAGTCCAAAGAGCTATAACTCCCACAAAAAATTTGGGAATAAAAAATTCCCGGTAATATGCACAACTACATATGGTGTTCTTCTTGCATACCAAGTTTCATTAAATTCTGTTCAGTAGTTTAAGAGGAGTTGCGATTACAAACTGTGATCATGATTTTCTGCAAATAATTAAGTCCAAAGGGCCATAACTCCCACAAAAATTTGTGAATCAAAAATTCCCGGTAACATGCACAACAACATATGGTGTTCTTTTTGCATACCAAGTTTCATTAAATTCTGTTCAGCAGTTTAAGAGGAGTTGCAATTACAAACTGTTATCATGATTTTCTGTGAATTTCTAAGTCCAAAGGGCCATAACTCCCACAAAAATTTGTGAATCAAAAATTCACGGTAACATGCACAACTACATATAGTGTTCTTCGTGCATACCAAGTTTAATTAAATTCTGTTCAGTAGTTTAAGAGGAGTTGCGATTACAAACTGTAATCATGATTTTCTGCAAATTTCTAAGTCCAAAGGGCCATAACTCCCACAAAAATTTGTGAATCAAAAATTCACGGTAACATGCACAACTACATATAGTGTTCTTCATGCATACCAAGTTTCATTAAATTCTGTTCAATAGTTTAAGAGGAGTTGCGATTACAAACTGTAATCATGATTTTCTGCAAATTTCTAAGTCCAAAGGGCCATAACTCCCACAAAAATTTGCGAATCAAAAATTCCCGGTAATATGCACAACTACATATGGTGTTCTTCTTGCATACCAAGTTTCATTAAATTCTGTTCAGTAGTTTAAGAGGAGTTGCGATTACAAACTTTGATCACAGACTGACGGACGGACGGACGGACGGACCAGTCAAAAACATTATACCCTTCGCAACTTCGTTGCGTGGGGTATAATTAAACAGTAGACACATGCACAGGATTAATTTATCTCCATGGTCGCCAGGTAGGACCATCTTTTTTGTACTATTCCGCATTGTTAAGGATAACTGTTAATTTTAGTTCTACATCGTCAAACATTGATTGAAATACAGTGTAACATATTACTAGTTAACAATCAGACAGATCACGATGATTGACAGCGCACTTGTAGACAAAAGTCAAATATGAAAAAAAAAAAGAAATAGAAACCCATTTGTTTATTCATTATTACTTATTAGACTCTTTTTTTTTGGTTATTTATAATAATTGTAAATGGTACCCGCGCATGCGATGGCAAGTACATGTAACATCTTTGCCCGGCAATTTAACATCATTTGCCCGGCACGAAATCATCAATATTGATGGAGTGCTGTATCTGAAAGAAGAAGAAGACTCACTATTCTCGCAAGAACTTCGTAAGATAATTTCAAGCGAGAGTTTCCGTGAAAAAATTATTGAGAGAATCCATCCGTATTTACTTGTTTATTGTAGAAAGAAATTCAACTACGGGTTTTAAAAAAAAACATCGAATTTTTGGCCCCATACAAATGCTTACCGGGCGTACTTGCGGGCACCCGGCACATCTGGTTAGAATAAAAATCAAACTTTAAACTTTTAGAATTTTCTACATATATGGGACTGTGTATCATACATTATAGCAAGCATAGCTCTCAAGCGGGCACGAAGTGCACGCTCGAGCGGAGAGCTCTACGGTATTTGTTTCTGCTAGAAATTTGCTAATGCTGATTTAGATTTTTTATGGTCCGGAAAGGGTTATTATTTTTACAGGGCCGGAGTGAATGTTGAAATAATTTATAAGAAAAGAATTAATGCTTAAAAAAAATAATAAATTGCGCTTTTTACAAGAAAATAATATTCTTAAAATAATAAATACACATTAGCTGTTCGTTTCGTCTTGGTTATATGCACGTACGAAACTAACGTGTCTCGAAGCTTAATCGCCCCATACCATCTCGCCCCAAAATAAGCAAATGGAAATATTGGAAATTAAATGATAGCGATAGCCCTGCATGTCGACATTAAGAACAAACAAGAGGCTCTCAAGAGCCTGAATCGCTCACCTGAATTACACAGGTACATATATTTGTAGGTATTATTGTGCTTAACCATATGCGATTTAAATTTCTGAAATATCTTGATTAATTTTCAAGATATTGGGCTTAAGAGTAAATTTGGCAAAAATTAGGAAAAAGAACAATAACTCCCACATCAGCAGTCAGATCTTTTCGGAAATTTCAGCATAGGTAGGTCTTAATATGCTGATCACTTTTGATTCTTGCACAATTTTGATATCTGAAACCATTTTTTAGTTATTAACAAAAAAAATGCAATTTACCCCTATGTTCTATTTTTAGCCATGGCGGCCATGTTTTTTGACAAATCAAAAATCTGAACGATTGAGTTGTAGCATATAAGCTATTAAACAAGTGTGCCATAATAAGATGCAGTTGGTTTTACCGTGTCAAACAAGTTAATCTTTGAAAATCAGGGGAAAAGTAATGAAAAATGGTAAATTTTGTTGTTTTAAGGATAAAAACTCCTGAAAGAAATGGTCCTACAGCTTTGACCTAAATACATGAAATGTAGATCTTGATGTGCTTAATCATATGCAACTTAAATTTTTGAAATATCTTGTATAGTTTTCAAGATATAGGGCTAAAAAAGTGCAAAATTTTAAAAAAAAAATCCAGAAAAAGGGCAATAACTCCTACATTGGTTGTTTGATCTTCTTGAAATTTTCAGAGCAGGTAGATCTTGAGATGCTGATCACTTTTGTCTCCCATCAGAATTTTGATATCTGTAACTATTTTTGAGTAAATAGCAAAAAACTGCAATTTACCCCTATGTTCTATTTTTAGCCATGGCGGCCATATTTTTTGACGAAATCAAAAGTCCGAACAATAAATTTGTAGCATTTATGCTATTCAACAACTGTGCCAAGTTTGGTTGAAGTTGGATGTATGGTGTCAGACAAGTTAATCTTTGAAATTCAGGGGAAAAGTAATGAAAAATGGTAAAATTTGATGCTTTAAGGGCCATAACTCCTTAAAGAAATGGTTCTACAGCTTTGACCTAATTACGTGAAATGTAGATCTTGATGTGCTTAATCATATGCAACTTCAATTTTTGAAATATCTTGTATAGTTTTCAAGATATAGGGCTAAATAAGTGCAAACTTTTGAAAAAATCCAGAAAAAGGGCAATAACTCCTACATCGGTTGTTGGATCTTTTTGAAAATTTCTGGGCAGGTAGATCTTGAGGTGCTGATCACTTTTACCCTATGCCAGAATTTTGATATCTGTTACCGTTTTTGAGTTATTTGCAAAAAACTGTAATCTGACCCCTATGTTCTATTTTTAGCCATGGCGGCCATGTTTTTTTACGAATCAAAAATCCGAACGATAGTTTTGTACACATAATGCCACTAAACAACTATACCAAGTTTGGTTGCAATTGGACTGATGGTGTCGGACAAGTTAACGTTTGAAAAATTGTTTACAGACGACGACAGACGACGACGACGACGACGACGACGACGACGACGACGACGACGACGACGGACGCCAAGTGATGGTAAAAGCTCACATGGACCTTCGGTCCAGGTGAGCTAAAAACGTAGTCCCTTTTAGCTATGCTCGCATTTAGGCAATGCCTACTCCATATTATATATTTCTTTAAATGTGCACAATATGTGTGTGTTGGGGTTCAAACCTCATGCCAAGTCAGCAAGTTCAAGCTTAGTGTCAATAATTTTCAATGACAAGTTAGAATTAAGATAGATAAAATTGAATGAACTATTTTTTACCTTTTCTCTAGCTTCGTGAATTGTAAACGTGCTGTATTTATCTAATAATTGCTGCAAATCTGCAGTTATTATTTTTTTCGTGTTTTCCATGGGGGCTGCCATTTTTGTCTATTTCCGCTTCCGCTGTCCATGACGACATGTAAATCAAAATGGCGACATATGGTAGGTTTGTCAACAAAATCATAGACAGTGATTTTTATATTAAAACAGATATAGCAATGTATTCTTTGAAACTTATTACTTTGTGGAGAACTAATTGAAGCGTTTCCCCTCTGAAATTACTCCAATATATATAATTTGAAGGGCACATCATGACATGCAGCTGCCACAGAATTAAATTTAAAAAAAATTGAAAAAAATATTTATAGACACCATGCATCAATAATATGATTAAGATTGCAATCTATGATTGATGAAAATTAATCAACAAGAACTGTCAAAACATAGAAATGAAGCTATTGTTTTTTTTAACTGTTCTATTTTTTTTTTACATTTCTAATGACCAAAAACAAATTGTGATTACATGGACTTGCTCCCCTCTATCATTAATTTGTTAGATTCAATGTGCAATACAAAAATAAACACTAGGGAAATACTAATTTTACTACCCCCCTTTTTGCTAAAACTCAATTTTCTTTTATTAAGTCTTTCATCCCATAAATTTCCTGCTAATATGATGCAGATTAAACCTGTGACGCTCCCTAAGTTTGAACGTATCCTTAAATATTTTACAAGCTAAATTAAAGTTTTTCAAATGTTTATTGGGCAATAAATTGAAACAAATTCTTATTCGAAAATAAAAACAAAGTAGCTTTTCTTGTTGGTCCTTTGTGCGCTTAATGACGTCAGGAATTTTCAAAGAAAAAAGCGTTAAAAAAACGCAGAAAGTCCGGGAAACCGTGCGTTGTTTACCGGACGTTGAAGGAAAATTGAGCCCATAGTACAACTAGAATATTGACATTTTTACCATTTTTTTGGTTTCCGGATGATTTTCCTTCCCAACACCCAAATTTATTATCATTCATTGTGTATCTTTTGTTTAAAACAACAATCTGGAAATTGGAGGGAAGCTCCAAAGGAATCTTATGACGTTTTTGCTTTTGTTTTATATATTGGTAAAATCTTGAGAAGGTCGACAAACCCACTTTCTTTTTCATATCCATGTGATTGTCCTTTTTTTTTACAAAACTTATCAATTATGAATACATGTACATTTCTAGAATTTCATGAAATTCAGGGCTTATATTCACCACTATATTTTTCATATACATTTACATATATAAAACTGCTCTCTGGCATGTGTCTGGTTGAAAGCACTGTCATGTAACAAAAGTACTTTGTTTTAAAATCTATCTTCAACTGTTTAAAAAAATAACATGCTGGTCAATTTCTTTATATATTGACATGAATGTTATATTGTCTTATTGATACACCACTGAAATAAAAAATAAGAAAAAACCTAACAAATTGTAACAAGCAAAAAAAAAAAAAAAATTGACATGTATGTGTAGCAGGAAGTGCTTACTGTGGTGAATGTGGGTGGACTTACAACCAAAACTAATCCAAACGAAGCAGTTTGGCTCTAGGAAAACAAATCTAAATGCAACTTTTATTAAATACGAAAATATTTCAACAATTGCAAATGGATTTGCAAATTTCAAATAAATGGTAATCAAGGATTACCTAGTTTGGACTACAAGGTAGTCCTAAGACAATATAACAACATTCAAAATAAAAGATCATTCAAAATACTCAACTTCATTCAAGCAGGTTAAATGTTTAATTAAACTTTACAAATTATGTAAATTCTTCATTTCAAAACTGGTTAAAACTAGAGACTTTTCATTTAAATAAGCTTAGACATTTAAATTTAACTAAGAATTCAATATTTCTATCCTTAATCAATATTTTATTATAAATAATTAATATTAAAGAAAGACAACTCTAGTGTAAAAGTGAACTTTACTACATATGTTATTGATACACCACTAAAATACATGTAAAAAATAAGAAAAAACCTAACAAACAAGCAAACAAAAATACAAAAGACATGTTTTATGTCTACTAGCTGAACATATCAAATCAAAGTGCTTAAGACTGAACTGTTTACAACAGATTACAACCCTAAATATATTATTAGGAGCCCAAGTACATTAGATGTTTTGAAAAGTTAGGATATTTTGACTCTTAGCCAAATTATCATATGTTTGTAGAATTTTGAAAGAAAGCAACAAATGATTGAACCAAGATGGAGAAAGGATAATTTTACAGATGATTACCCCAATTTTATTTTATGGGCTACATGTATATGGTTGGTCACTTTCCACTAGACAGATGAAATAATTATCAACAGTCAGTGTTCTGCGACTTTGGTGGGTGTGACCAATCAGCACATTTCTGTGGTTATATATTGATTGAAAATTACATGTTTATGCCAATGCTTTACATGTATCTTCAAATCTTACTTGTCATAGAATGCCTTTTTAATGACAATGCAAGTACACTGAACCTGAATGGTTTAACATAACGTATTTGATTATTGTATGTCATAATGTTCATAACATTGAATCGATTTTTAGGAATAGAACTGCCCTAAGATGAGTGCTGCAGTAGCTTCAAGCAACATGGCCCCTCATGGCCAATCTGACAGTAAAGCTTTGGTTCCAGCTGAAGGTAAGTAAAAAAAAATAACCATAAGGCCACAATAAAATAATTCCTAGATTCTCATCCAAACTTCTTGAAAATATAGAGTGGGCAGGCAAATTTTATTTTTTATCCATTTTGCTGAAATATTCTGCCAATTGGCCAAAAATTCAAGATAAAAAAAAAAAATTTTTGGGGGGGATGGGCTGAAATATCTGGGAGAGGGTTGGGGTGAAAATCAAGGATATTTTGTTATAATGGCTTAAGTTTGAAGATTCAAATCTATCATTAAAGCATTAAATCCATTCATTATATATTTAAGTGAATGAATATTATTTTGTGAAAGGTTTCAGTTATATTAAATTAGCTATAAAAAATAAAGGCTGTTTAGCTTTTAAAAGTCATTCTTCATGTTTGTTTTGCAGAAAAATTCCTTCCAGAATTGAAAAGTAGTGATAATGGGCTAGATAGGACCAAACCACTCCCTACAAGTTTAATGAGTGACTTTATACCAGAGGATGTTCTGTTTGCCCTCACACAGCCACCTCCAACCAAAGATCAGCTGGGTCCTCCGTCCAGGAATAGAAATCTCAATACCTCCACTGTATGTTGTAATCTTGTTACATTGTACTATTATTCTCAATATGTTTATTTTATATACTTTATACATTGATTAGAAGTGACTATAATCTATTTATGTGTGCTAGCGGTAACACAACATCTGGTTTTCGAAATTTCCATGTGAAGTGTATTAAAACTACAACAGTTTTTGTAACTAGTATGTGGATACTTAGGTTTAGTCATCTAGGAATTGGCTCAAGCTTTCTTTAATATAAAACAAAATGCTTAGTATTGGCACTGTTCATTCATACTATATGTATCATCTATTTTGCATATCACATCACATCATTAATCAAAGTACCGTTGGTACCGTGTACTTGGAAGTCACATTTGAATGAAGGCAAGCGATTTGTGTTGTGGTTTATAACTTTTTCGACAGAGCTGAGACAATAATTTGTTAAGGTTTTCTCAGGACAGAAGAAGGCAATTACTGAATTTAAATGTATGAACCACACTATCTTACAACGATATGAAATCGATATTTAACTACATGTTTTTTCCGGTAACTTTTATCTGAGGCAATAATTGGAAATGATTTTCTCAGCTTTAAATGGTTTTAATTTCTATGATTTGTATATTCCTGCTAAAATATATTTCCCTATCGCACAGGTGACTAAAGTCACATGATACACAAAATGTAGTTTTAAAAAGGTTATGAAAAATATATCAAATACTATATCGTCATTTAAACCGAAATAAATAAACAAATCAAGTCATAATAAGAGGTTATTCTAAAATAGATAAGAAAGCTTGTTGACCAAAAAAATAAACACACTTCTACCGGAGAGTGAATGCACAATAGAATAGGTTATAACATGGTCTCGGGGAAAAAACGCGGATTGATTTCTCCGAAATCCATTACTATACTTTGGAAGTCCTTGACTTCCAAGTAAAAAGACAATTATTATCAATATGTTTGAAAAGTGAGCTATGTTTTCAAATTACAGGCCTATCCTAGACCACCACCTAATGGAGTATGGAATCACAAAAGAAGAGAGAGGTTCAAACATTTAACAGACAATCCACCTTGTGTATGTGGTGCAGGACAGTAAGTTATCTCCCTTTAGTAAAAGTGGAGTTGAGAACAATTTGTTGTTATATATATTATAGTCACATTAAACTTGTTAGGTTTTAGTAAAAGATGTCAATTAATGCATGTGACAGACCAGCCAATGAAAGTGCTTTAATTATAAAACAATTGTATAAAGCTTGGATGTCAACCAAAAAATAAATTTAATTGATTTGAAAGCTGTGACTAACATTAATGACTTTCAGGACAAAAGAAAACTGTGAAATATTTTATGACATCCTTGACCTGATTGTTTGTAATAAGTTTTTCACACATTTACTGGTAAATATGAATGGATCATTATCTCAGTGTGTATATTAGAATAATATTTGTATAACTATATAAACTTTTAATAGGATCATTACTTTAACTTTAGAGGTAAGATATTTTATTATAGATTTTTATATTTCTCAGGGATATTTCATTTTTGTATGATGTTCCTAATGATGCTAATAAACTTGAAAGACCAGATAGAATAGACAAAAGTGCCATCAGGAAAGAAATGCTTGAGAAACAAAAGAAGGTACGTACATTAATAAAATTATATTTTATACATATATGTAACGTACACCATCATGACCCAAAGCTCTGAAAAAAACAGTCAAGTAGTTTCAGTCATTTTGATGAAAAGTAAGAAATAACCAGTGAACTGTGTGAAAATCATGACCAAAATATAAGAAAACAAGTTGTAAATGACTGATTGTGACTTTTTTCAATCAGTCATTTGGAACATTATTTAGGTCATGACTGTTTCCAGGGCCATGTGACATGACCATTCTATATTATATGCTGTTTCAAAATTCCTATTTGAAATTAATATGATAATTAACAGTTCAATATGTGTCAATAATTCAAGCAAACAGCTATAATTAATGTACATGTATTGTCTTGTGAGAATTGATTCATCTATAGTCCTTTTTAGAAAGTATTTTCCGGACGTGCAGACCTGAGAAATCTTTTACTATATGCACTACAGGTTAACGACTTCCGGGTAGGCCTCTCCATTGAAAATCTGTTGAAATTAACTAAATTCGTCAACTTGTTAAAACATTTTAAATCTGATTGCCAAAGTCTTAAATTACTAAAACATACGTTAACATCCAAGGCTTCACTCCAAACCAGATTATTTGAACCGGGAATGGGAAATTACGCCAAAATGGGATAGGGATAAATTGATGTTTTTCCTTAGCTCAACGTTGTTCACACCATGAGGCCGACCCACAAAGGGAAACTACTCTTGCAAAAATGAAAACAAAAGAATCGGAATCAGAATTCCGGGTGACTTTTTGAAAAGGGCTATAATACTGAAACAGATTTCATTTTCCTTTAAGCTGGACCCTAAAGTTATATTCAAATACTACTGAAAAGCAAAATCAAATCTGAAGAAGTTATATATCAAATTTGACTTTTTTATATGAGTGTGCATTATTTTGTTTTACTTGTTATCCCTGCAGCCTTTACAGTTACCAGATACACTAATCCCTGAGGAATACCACATTGTGAAGAATAAAGGAGTGATGGGAATAGAATTTCATGAGGAGTATGTTTATAGTTATAGAGGATTTTCTTGTAATGTTACAAATGGAATTCTTTGAAATCATGCATTATACTTGCGAAATAAATAAAGGACTGTTTTGATTTGATAATTGTTCAATTGGATAACTATTTGAAAATAACTCTTAGAAGATATATTAATGTATGTTTACAGCAAATATTCAAGGTCCTTGAAATTTTTTTTCCACTTTACCACTTTCTCATACATCTCCCAATGTTGCATAAAATTTTCTGAATGTAATTTGAGCTATTTAGTTCATCTTATTTCCTCAATATAAAACACTGTTACTTTTTTGTCACAATACATTGTATAATCTTGATATTTTGTCTTTTTCCAGTAAATACAGTACACAGATTAAGGATCATGAGAAACATCTTGTTCTGTTTCCATCAATGTAAGCAATATTTTAGCACATTAATGAAGACACAGTTTTGGTATCATTCAAATATCTGCAAGCTTCCAGTTTTTGTCAAGTTTTTTTCTTTACAACCTCACTTTTATAAATCTTAATTTTATTAATTTTGTCTTAAAGAAGAACACTTATAATATAAAAAAAAATCCTTAACAAAATACTCATTTCAGTCTTGAATTATTAAAAAATCAGATCAAATTAAATTATTAATGATGTTAGTTTAGTGTGAGCATATTTATTTAAACTGGATTTGGACATACGTCTAATGCTTCTAAAAATCCCTCCCCAGTTTGCAGTTTGCAAGTGTAGCCTTTGTAGCAACCCCCATTGAGCCTACTGTTAATTCAAACTCTATAAAGGGGACTTTAATGTGCACAGGTTATTGCTCTCTCCAAACACAGAATAACCTTTTTGGTCCCTTTCGAAGGACGAGCCTTGTTTCTTAAGACTTTTCTCGCAAATGGTGTCAAAACAGTTAAAGATGTTGATATAGATATGCTCTATTGCCTTTATTTATGCATAATGTTTGTACTTTCAAGATTAATTATGTGGAAGTTTTGTCTATTGCTTTAAATTATATTTAAAGTTAAATTTAAATGTAGGTACAGCTTTCTTCCAGATTTTGATTGTACTTCTTTATGGCAGGAAACCAACCAGTCGATATGAAGTTGTACAGTTAAAGAAAACTTTTGATAATATGATGTCAAAGTTAGGAATTACAGAAACAGATGTGGATGTTAGAGGACCCACTCAGGTAAATCATGCTTTTTTTGCCATTGTTCAAAAAATCAATTCAAGTTTTAATGAATAACAGTTTACACAATATATCAGTTTGTTCGAAACAACAAATATTTGAATACAACAAGACACTGAATCTTAGGAGATATTTATATTGCATTTTAGAATCTCATGGAAAAAATTTTGATGATGGAAAATTTAGTTTATTGGCAAAATGTGAACCTTTATTTGTGTGTATTTTTAACAGTAAATGTTAGTCTTATTTATTTTTTATTATACCCCGCCACACGAAGTGGCAGGGTATTATGTTATACCCTCAGTTTTTTTTCGGTGTCTGTCCGTCCGTCCGTTCGTCCTTCGAAGGTTTCCAACCAATAACTTGAAAACGTGTCAAAGGATTGAATGATATTTTGCACAGCTGTTTAGTACAATAAAATACAGGTCAAGGTCGATTTCCAGCATTATCCAAAAAATAGTTTTCGAGATAGGCCACTTTGAAAAATCAAATTTCATGAAATTTTGAGTTTCCGACCAATAACTTGAAAACGCGTCATGGGATTCAAATGATATTTTGTACAGCTATTGAGTACAATAAAATACAGGTCAAGTTCAATTTCCAGCATGATCGAAAAACATTTTTTGAGATAGGCCACTTTGAAATCAAATTTTATGAACTTTTGATATTATAACTTGGCGGGGTATCATTTAATGTCCCATTACATGCCCTATTTTTTTTTTTATTTTAGATCCACAACTTATTGGAGCTTATTAAGAAGGAACAGACCATCTTTGATACTATCTTTTCAGAGCTTATCAGACAGGTAATGACTTATAACTACCAGGAATATGTCAAAACTGTACTTATTTGGGAATGAAGACTAAGTTCATATAACAGGTGTTTGGTTGATACAGGTTCAATAAGTATAGACATTACATGTAAAAAAAAACTTATTTGGGCAATAAAATTGGATGAACTTTGTGAAGCCTGTAATAAGTTAAGCGTTAGACCCTTAAAATTTTATGAAAATATTTCAAAAGAAAACCAATTTCAGACTATTGTACCAAATAGTTATCTGTGAACAGTTAAGTAGATATAGTACTGTAAATAAATGGAAACATTTAATTTGATTTATGATGAATTTGAAAAAGCTTTGAACTGAGAATTAGAAGGCCTTTCTTAGATTTCCTTGTCCAGCACTTATTCACATGTGTGATTTTTTTTATTTTTAGACAACAATAGAATGTGTAGAGAGAGGAGAACTTTTATCAGAGGTTAGAAACAGATACAAGGACCTTATCAACAATGTTCCTAAACAGATCATGAGGTAGCCACAAGTTTATGATTATTTTATTGGCAAAGAGAATTTAATCTAAACAACCACCATGTTGTAGATTCTATCATATTGAAACCAAGCTTGAAAATGCTTTCAGTTTGAAACCAAGCTTGAATATTGGGTTATTCTCTTGTTAACAAATTCTCTTGTATTCAAATCCCTGGTTGCTTGACAACAAAATTGTTGAATTTCAATCTGACAAACATTCTTACAAAATGACAATGACTTAGAAAGATGACATTCTCAATTAACATTAATATTACCATGTTATAAGTTTAATTTGATATTCATTAAAACGAACATGTTTATGTTACTGTGTAACTGTTTTTGTCTCGCCTGCGAAGCAGAGCGGGACATAGGTGTTACTTTACCGGCAGCGGCAGCGACGGCGGCATTAACTTTTTGGAAAAGTTTTATGAGCACCTCCATATCTCAAGAACTATAGGTCCTGGGTTGATGAAACTTGGTATGCATATGCCCTAGTAGTAGCTTAGCACAGTTGCATCCCCATCTTTTGACCTTGACCTTGATTTTCCGGTTGAGTGACTTTGACAATTTTCAATACATATAATAGCAATGAAAAAGTTTTGCGAGCACCTCCATATCTCAAGAACTATAGGTCCTGGGTTGATGAAACTTGGTATGCATATGCCCCAGTAGTAGCTTAGCACAGTTGCATCCCCATCTTTTGACCTTGACCTTGATTTTCCGGTTGAGTGACTTCGACAATTTTCAATACATATAATAGCAATGAAAAAGTTTTGCGAGCACCTCCATATCTCAAGAACTATAGGTCCTAGGTTGATGAAACTTGGTATGCATATGCCTCAGTAGTAGCTTAGCACAGTTGCATCCCCATCTTTTGACCTTGACCTTGATTTTCGGTTGAGTGACTTTGACAATTTTCAATACATATAATAGCAATGGAAAAGTTTTGCGAGCACCTCCATATCTCAAATACTATAGGTCCTAGGTTGATGAAACTTGGTATGCATATTCCCCAGTAGTAGCTTAGCACAGTTGCATCCCCATCTTTTGACCTTGACCTTGATTTTCCGGTTGAGTGACTGATTATTTTTATTGCATATATTTGCAATGTTTAAGTTCTATAAACATCTTTTGATCTCAGAAACTGAAAATCCATGTAAATTCAAAATATAGTGGAAGTAAGAAAGAATAATTGTTTCTGATGGTGCCGGCAGGTGAGACATACTTTAGTGTTAACTCTTGTTACATAAATGTGTTAAAATTTTGCAGTTTACATGAGGAAGTTATAGCACAGAGAGCATTAGATAGAAGATTAACAGAAGAACTCATGAGGTTTAAATCAACAATAGGTATTCTAACAAGGTTAGTATAAGTAGGTCTTAGGTTTTATAGGTGAAAGATTATATAGTTGTAAAGAATTGTTTTTTTAAGTGCTTATGCGTGTATTTTACATTTTTGTAATAGAATACACTTTATTTTTCTGCTTTAATATTTGGTCTGTTCAAAATTCCCTTATAGTGAATCCTGGGTAGATTAAAAATAACAGAAAGTGGATGACCTCTGTTTTGTATTGGTCCATGATCTTTTCAACAAATAAAAGTGTACATTTGGAACAACCATGAACTTATGTTTCATATTACATTACCCAGGATGTTCTCGTTCTGCCCCATTGAACAACTTTTTTCTTACCTGGGCATGGGTTTTAATGTCCAACACAAGCACTAATTCATTATACTTGAAGGACGAAAAAAATAAAAAAATGTTTTTATTTACATGTCCGACATAACAAATTTTTACTTTAATTACCTTTGTTTTGAAATTATAGATGACACACATATACATAACAATAGATGTATGACAAAAATGAACCTTATAGTTAGATCTTGGACTCAATTTGTATCATTCACATGTTTCATGTGAGAAGAAAAGAGAATCTGCTGAAAATGCAACTTTTAGATTTAAGTTAGATTCATCTTATATATTTCTAAAGTTTATAACCATGTATATTACATTACAGTGAATTGTCAGCCGTCAAGGAACATGATAAGAAGGTGACAAGAGAGGCAAAACAAGCTCAGGAAGATGTAAGATGATATCATTAATTATTTTCGTGAAATGCATAATGATTTTAAATGCTTGTATTAAAAAAAAAAAAATAAAAAAATAAAAAACAAACAAACAAACAACCAAACAAACTCACAAAACAAGATTTGCATATATTACTACATTATTGATCACTTTTTAATTACCATTGCATGTGAGTGTTTGCATCTCTCTTTAAGATTTACATAAACAATATAGTTTTAAGTTCTAATTTTTAAACCTTTTGGTAACTTTTTTTCTTGTAGTTGAAAGAGGCTCTATCTGATGCCCAGAAGAATGCCTCCCTGTTAACAGAGTACCATGCTTTGTATGAGTTACAGAGAAGGAGGTTAGAGAAACAGGTATCCATGTTGACAGACGAGAGAGAACTGTGGAGTAATGCTGCTTATAGTCTGGCTTTAAAGGTAAGTAGAGGGAAACTGTCTTTACTAGCTGTAAAAGAGATCACAAAGAAAAAAAGCTAAATATCGGCAGTTGATGCATGAAATTCCCCGTCCACCTTTTGACTCTAAATAAGAAGCAATACTGTACAAACATCTTTAAAAAACAGATGATATTGAAACACCAGTTACAGCAAATGATTTAAAATTTCAATCTGTTTTAAATATGGAGTTTGATCAATAAATTTTACTGAACTTTTGACAATTTTTTGGTTTAAAAAAACACTTCCCATTTAATATTGTAGGTAACTGAGGAGGCAAACTTGACAACTGCCAAAAGGCTTCATGTAAGTGAGAAAGCCTGGGTTAAGCTTGCCACCCATTTTACAATCTTACTGAGTGACAGAGACACCCTGGTTCTAACTAACCTGCAAGGTCACGTGGAGAGGTGGCGTGACCTTGTGGAAGAGTTCAAAACAGTGCAACATCAAAGAGAGGTCGAGATGAAAAATAATATCAAGTCAATCAGAGGCAATGTAGAAACTTGGATGATTGATATCAGAAAAATCTGCTTGTAAGTTTAAATACTAATGTTGCTCTGAAATAATTTTGTTTGTAAAAGGCAAATGTTTGTTTTTCACTGTAAAATATATTGTTATTCACAAAATATATAAGGTAGATTTATGTATTAATTGATTTTCAATAGATTTATATTCCTTTTGTACATGTATATAAAATTTTTAAGTTCATGTCTCCTATGCTTTGCCAAAAGAAACATGTTTCTAATCTAAATTATTATGAATTTTCTTCTACCAATTTCAGTGGAGATGTAGTATTTGATTACTAGTAAGATTATCTAATTTGATGAATTAAAGTTGGTTATCTTCAGTTTAATAATGTTTTTTTTTTATTTTAAACGAGTTTCATTTCAGCTTTTTTTCTCTTCTTAAAAAAATTATGCATGGTAATTTTGTTGTTGTTATGTTATGTGTCCAATATTTTCCAAAAAAGATTTCTATGAAAGATTTTACAAATAAGTACAAGTACTATAAATAACAAGAGAGGTTTTCAAATTTCAGTGGTGACATTTCATTTGATGACGAGTAAGACATTGATTTGGGAGATTGGAATTTCTTTTGATTAAAACTTTTGTTGATTTCAGCTCACTGGTACGAGACCACAGTTAGCTCCCTTCAATTTTCGTTGTCCAATAATATAGTCCCTATTAAAACATAGTATTTCTTGTTAATGCTATTGTAATGTTAGTTTTTATGACTAAAGGATGAACTTGGAGTGAAATGAGAGATTAAAGATAGTATAAATTTATCAAACTTTAATTTTTTTGAAATTCATTGATAAAGTTGTGATTCGGCTAAGTGCAAAAAGGTGATTTTTTCATTTTTCAGGCACCTCTTTTCTGACCCTCTTAGGTGTAAATTAAAAAAAAAAATCAAAATTTTTTTAGACGGTAGGATTTTCTGAATTTTTAACTAATGTTCTGGAAGCTAATGAACTTTATGTGGCCAAAGTTTCATTTAAAAAGAAATGGTGCGATTTTTTTAATTTCACATAAGGCTATATTGAAAATGCATTAAAAATTTGGAAAAAATAACTATGGTCTCGGGCCTTATTAGAGGGGTAAGAATGGCCTATTTACACCTCTTAGAATTATTTTGCAATGCCATTAATGGTTTTAAGTTGTTAAGATTAATAAGTTCTTTTAATTTCAGCCTTTATTTCATGAGTTTATCTCAATATTTGCCATATTTAGCCATATTTGTATGTCTATGGGATTTTCAATGGTAATGGCCTGTTTTGTATAATTTTAACATTTATAGGGCCAATGCTTGCAGATTATGACTTCCAGAGGGCTACAACAGCTATAAATCTTCTTATATGATGTAAGGAAACTGTTTAAACTAGACTTTATAAATTATTTCTGAAAAAAATTTATTTTACTACTTGCAAAATGGGGCTGCGGCAGCAGATAAGCTTTTTTGTGTTGGACCTATGAATGCCATATCAATGTAATCTTTCTGTATAGGGTATATTATAGACAAAACAGTCAGAATAAACTGAAAAATATTTAAACAACACAAAATAGCACATGAAAGGTCTCTGGATTGCATAGAAAAAGTCACAGGATTGAAAATATCCCCCATTTCTTGCTGTAGATTTGGCCGTTTTTCCTTATTTCGCACATGAGTCTTGAACCAATTTTCATCTAAAGTGCAATGACTAGTCTTTTTGCTGTCAAATTCTGTTCATCATCATCATCTCATACTAAATACACCTTTATTGTTGCAAGTTGTTGCATTTTTTACATTTTTTTACCCTCAAACATTAATTTTTAGTGATGTGTAGGGAAAAAGCATTTTGAAATTACACCATTTATCCACTCCTAAACACTATTTATAACATATTTTTCATATGAATATGGTGTTTTTTTGTTTTATTTTGTAAGCTTATTATGTATTCAACATTTTAAACCTCTTTTGGTCTCAATATTTCATTTCCTTTCTTAAAAAATTCTCATGGCCATACATGTACCCCTCAATAAGGCTAAAATGGCTAATTTTCCTATCCGCAAATATGGGAAAGGGTCAAAATTTGAAACCATGCAGATATTTCACTGAAACTTGTGTTTTCCATGCTCAGAGGGGATAATGTTATTGATTTAAGCCATTAGTTTTGTGAACTTTTATGAAATAAAAAAAAATTGGCCAAATAGGCCTCATGGATTTTCCTGGTGTATTTTCGATCAAAATTCTTATATGCAACTAGTGTTTTGTAGTGCTAATAATTTCACTATTGTTGGTCCGATCACTTTGAAACTTGGCAGTTCAGTTGGAAAAAGACTATTCTATGTGAAAATAATTTTATTTGACTGTCCGAGGCTTTTCTGAGGACTATTAGGTACGAGACCACAGTTAGCTCCCTTCAATTTTCGTTGTCCAATAATATAGTCCCTATTAAAACATAGTATTTCTTGTTAATGCTATTGTAATGTTAGTTTTTATGACTAAAGGATGAACTTGGAGTGAAATGAGAGATTAAAGATAGTATAAATTTATCAAACTTTAATTTTTTTGAAATTCATTGATAAAGTTGTGATTCGGCTAAGTGCAAAAAGGTGATTTTTTCATTTTTCAGGCACCTCTTTTCTGACCCTCTTAGGTGTAAATTAAAAAAAAAAATCAAAATTTTTTTAGACGGTAGGATTTTCTGAATTTTTAACTAATGTTCTGGAAGCTAATGAACTTTATGTGGCCAAAGTTTCATTTAAAAAGAAATGGTGCGATTTTTTTAATTTCACATAAGGCTATATTGAAAATGCATTAAAAATTTGGAAAAAATAACTATGGTCTCGGGCCCACTGACTTGATTCATTGTGTTCAATAAGCTTTTTATTGTCATTAAGTACCTCTTTAAGAAGGAAAAAGTTTTTATGCATCAACAAACTGAATTTCTGATTAAGTATTTTTTAAAATCAAATGCTTTACAGATTTAAAGGTCATTGATTATTATCATTTTGTTTCAAGAAACAGGTATTTGGAATTAACTATTGTTAACTTATTATAAGAGGTACTTTCAAATCATACTTGGTAAAGGTCATTCCATCTGATTCATTAAAGCTTTTGGTTTTACATGTTTTTTTTTTTTCAAATGCCAATAATTAAAAGTTTATTTTAACAATTTTAGAGCTATTAGAAAAAGGTAAGAATAGGTCGGACTTGTACACCCCTTTTCACAGCTAGATTGGACTAGTAAGGCCAAACCATTGTAAATTGTAGGGGTGATGGGTGTCATTCTATTTTACAGGTCTTCATCTTAGACATTTTTCTTTTCAAATAATGACATTGTCTTTTTTTCCCTTATCTTTGTCTTCTAATGAATAGAATGTCATGGATAATACTGTAATTTCATTACTGATGAAAAACAATTTTTATTCTTGTTTCTATCGAAATGTAGTTTAATTAACATTAGCTTATACTATGATCTCTTTACTGATATGACTTAGAATAAAGTATTTAGTTTCCAAGGTTATGGGACCTTTCTGATCCTACTCTGTAGTTGACCCTTTACAGCTTTCTCTAGTCTATATGATCTTTCCTGGCAACAAATTGAAAATAAATTTAACATTCATTGGATGGACATTTCCATCTTCTATTAAGCATAAAATGGGATCCTCTTCTATATTATCAAATATTATACACGGAAGAAAATTATATTGTGTATTAGATAGTACCCCCACACAAATGTATGCATGGTGCAAGGTTTGGGAACACACATTTTCTAAGCATGTGGATGTCATAAGAAATTTACACTCCCAAGTCCACATAATCATTATAGTAAGGTTCACATGTATATCAGCATTATTTTGTTTGTGTTGAGATTTGTGAATGCTATATAGGTTTTGAAAATGATCAAATTGTAGATTTGATTTAGCTGCTGTGTGCTTGATGAAACTTTTGTATGGTTGTCATCTCCTTTGAAAAGATATGTTTAGATGAAGCATGTTATAATACATCTAAATGTTAAAATCTTACGATATTGTTTTAATGTTTCTTTTGATTTCAGCAAGGTGTACATAGATAAAAACTCTATATTTGATGTTCTAACTTTTTTTCAATACATTTTTGTACATAAGTGCTTGATATGTTCTGTTAAACTTATTTATTGTCTTCTTTAAGCAATTTTGAAGGACAGTTCAAAAGACCTCCTGAAGATGAAAAATTAAAGCTACTCTTAAAAGACATGAAAGTCTGGGAAGAGGTAATCTTGACTCCTTTGCTCTTTAAGCAATCAAAACTCAGAATCCATTACACCAAAGAGAAAAACAGAAGAACCTAAGAAAACAAGACTAATCAAATAAACTGCAATTAGCAATACATTCTTTGTCAAATACAAAAGTGAACCCTGGTGCTTTCAAATTGTGAACAGTTTCTGTTTGATACCTATGATTTATTTAGGAATATTAGATAAATTCAAGTAAAGGAAGACAGTAAAAACATTTTGAGACTAACTCATATTGTTGCCCATTTGTCTAACTTGAGCAACATAACGATATGGTAGCAGTTGTGTGACATGTGATAACTTCCAACGGCTCTGGAGTAACAAAATTGTTGTGATTCGTAAACTCCATATCAAGATACTTTGAATGCAGTAGTCTATAATTCACAGTTTTGGCAAACTTGTTATGATATCATCTATTTACTGATTTATTGTCAAGTCAGAAAAATACAAGGCCTCAAAAAACAATTAAATCAAATTTGACAAACACCATATGTTTATTTAATTAGGTATTAAGTAAAGAAACAGAGAAGTATGGTGGTGAGACCTTACTAGAGGGCCAAGACAAACTGACAATGATCAGGCTACAGATGGAAGGATGGACAGACAATGCATTTAAAGTGTTCGCCCGACATCGCAAAGATCCCAGTAAAAACCACCCAGACCAAGACAGAATGGTGGCATTAAACCAGGTTTGTTGTTTATAAAGAAATTCATAACTTGAAACTTTAGTTAAAAAAAAACATATTAAAGTTTAAATATCAATCACATATTTTGATTGTTTGAGTTACTAAAAAGGATTTGATATTTGATGTACAGTATATGACTTTGAGATGTGGAATGAGAGCATGTGACAAACCCAAATAAATCAATAACAATTTAAAATCCACGATAGAGAACAGCTGTTGACAAAAAATTTATCAACTATAAGTTTATATTTGCTATTTGACAATATTTGAAAACCTTAAGACCTTTATTTAAATGTCTTCTTTCTTAACATCTACAGGAAGTAGAAGGCCTCCTTCATCAATTTGATAACAGAGTAACAGGAGAGAATGGTAAGGATTTCATATATTATATAGACTGGTGTGATCGGCTTTATTCTACTAGATAAATATTATTTATCTTATAACATTGTAATGTGTGTTTTTTATTATAACAATGGCCATAATGTACACTGCGTTTAAAATTTTCACCTGCTTTGTGTGACAATCTATATACTATCATCACTCTGACTGAGGTCTAAAGCTAATCATTGATAGTTTGAATTTTGAGTTTATGAGCATACATGTATATATACCTAACATGCAGCAGGATTTGACAGTATATCTTGTGTATTTTAACTTGTGTGGCTTATTCTTTGTTTTACAATGCAACATTATATACATAGGGAAATATTTTGAAAGCAAAGAACCCAATCCACCAAGAGGTAGGAAATGCACTATTTTTTCATGCACATTTATACAGGAGGAAAGTAAAATATTTCTGTCATCTAAACTGCATTTTTTTGTGCAAATGATTTTTTACACCCTACTTCCAAGAAGAGGGGGTATACTGTTTTACCTGTGTCTGTCTGAAGTTGCCCAGACAAGCTTGTTCATATTTTAACACAAAGCATATTTTCCAAAGCAGAAGTATCACTAGTGTGCAATGGCTCAGAGATTTCTTGTTTTCGATAAATTTTAAAAAGTGTATCATTAATTTGATTGATGACACAAGAGATATGTAGCACTGCATAGGAAAGCAGTTTTGATACTTCAGTAAATGTAATTCTTTATTTCAGATCAACTGAATTTTTCTGTTTTATGATTTGTGCACATTTTTTAACTTATTTCATTGTACAATTAAGTATTTAAAATATTAAACCAGTTTATGAGATTAAACTAGTTGACATTTAGATAAATAAATGGATGGTGAAGCCACATTTAAAAGGTAAAAACTAGATAAGAAATATAAAGAAATAAAACCTTTAAAACAAATAAAACAAGAGTGCCCAAATTTTCGGACATAAAGTCCTTCTTCAGGGGCTAAAAAGTAGAAAGATGTTCACACATCGACTGACGAGGACAGTTGTTTCTGTCCTCGTCAGTCGATGTGTGAACATCTTTCTACTTTTTAGCCCCTGAAGAAGGACTTTATGTCCGAAAATTTGGGCACTCTTGTTTTATTTGTTTTAAAGGTTTTATTTCTTTATATTTCTTATTTAGTTTTTACCTTTTAAATGTGGCTTCACCATCCATTTATTTATCTATTTTATTTATACACAAGCCACAGTGCAACATACTTTATTTAGTTGACATTTACTTTATAGCGAAATAGTAATAAATGCTTTTGCTTTTGCTATTGATATGAAAATATATCGAATGCATTGAACATGAAAAAAAAATCACATGCAAACCCTTCAACCCTTGATGTACAATATAAATATCTATGGTACACTATACTCATTATACTGTTGTCTGACTTCTTATAATTTGTTATGGAATGCTTATAGTATTTAGAAACTTTTTTTTCTTGGATGTTGTCATCTTTTACAATTTTACATCTTATATCATAGGAGTAGCTTCTAGAGTTATACATCTGTCTAATGGATTGGAGACCTGGGACATGAAGTTAACATCCCATCTGAATGGAACTCTGTCAATCAATGATAACGAGTGGGGAACACTTGTACAGCTCATGGAGGACTGGCTCGTAGGAATCGACGAAGCCATCGAGTATGTGGGCACCACTCAGAAAGATGAAGAACGAGAGAAAGGAATAGAACACACTAGGTATCGTGAAGGGTTTGGCTGTTCTTATTCACACTTTGCTTTGGTTTCCTAACACACAGTTAAACAGATTGCATTTATTTTATTTTGTTTGTTCTAATAATGTTGGTTCACGATAATTTTTCTAACAAAATGTTATTTATTTGATTTCACTTTCACAGAATATCTGGAGCTTTTAAAATTTAATCTATATTTCTAAAGCAATAGATAGATTAGCATAATATTTATAACCAGAGCTTAATTGCTTTAATCTTGTAGCTGATTTTATTACAAAAAGTCATTTGTTTTATCCATTCTATTGAATACATCATTTAACGATTTTGTTAATAGCAAGGGGGAGATAATTTAACAAATTTATTTCTTTTGTTCTTAAACTTTGGTCTGATTCTTCTTAAAATTTAACAACTCTTTTTCTTTTATCATTATTTTATTTAAAATTCAAGATATTGGTAGAAGTTAGACATTTTATTTTATATTTTGTTAAAAGAATCATTTTCTTGTTCTTTTGTGTAATATATGGAGACATATTTAATCACAACTAGCAGCACCAATGCTTTTATTTATCTAATCAGACACTGTAGTACAATACATCACTTACATTCAAATCACATGTTATTTGGATAAGCCAGTAGTTATTGATGCTGTTGGAGAAAAATAATGCTCTTGATGGGTTTTGAAAGTAAAAGTATTGTGAGTACATTAATTTATATTATACTTGTCAGATATGTCATTGTAGTAGGATGTACAAAAAGAAAAAGTGATAAACATGTACAATTACATTTAATTCACCAGTTGTTTAAGTTCTTTCTTGAAAAGTTTTTTCTTTCTTTAATAGTGTTTTCTTTCTTTGAAATTTGAAAGGAGAAATATTAGTTGAAATGAATTGATATATTTTCTCTTTGTGAAAATATTAAAGGAATATGGTCATTAAATTGGAATGTTGAGAAAAAAGTTTACCCTAGATTAAACTTGATAAAACAGGCATCATTTATCAGTTAGGTGAATTTTTTAATGTATTATCCAAGAAAGATATAATGTGAAGAGACAGCCTGACATTCACTTTAATTGGTGTGGTGGCTTCCTTTCTGTCTGATATTTGAAAAGGCCCAAATAACAACAAAAAATCTCCAAAAATTATTTCTGGTTCTAATAGATACTTAAATATAGACTTTAAATTTGATGATAAAATGTGGTGCTGTTTGTAGGTCATAATTTTTTTCTGCAGATTAATCTGAATCATGATTATCTCTTGTAAAATTTCAGTTTATTAATATTTTGTCTAACTATTACAATATATTCGGAAATAATTTGGGTCATTTTCAAAGAAGAAAAACTTTCAAATTTGGACAGAATTGAAGCATGTTTTCATTACATTATTTATTTTTAACACTTAATCATTTAATGCATGACAACACAATTCACAGCTTTCACCTTTTAACAATTATTTTCTAATGATGTTTTAATACTGCTTGTGTTTTTTTCTTTGTTCATGATTTTTTTAATAGAGTTGAAATTGTGATGGTTAACTGTAATTTGCAAGCTTTTTAGTACATTAATGATCATTTAATAAATTTTTGAGAATAAATCAATTTGAGTTTTATTTCACTTATAAATGATGTTGAATATTTTGATAGGATTGATATAACAGATACCGTGAAGAAAGTTCAGAAGTGGGCGTCGTCAGCTACTAACTATATAGACAGTGAAGATGCTTTACTGGTAGAACAGGTAATCAATGTAAACTTTAAATATTGATAATGGCAGAAGGTGGGAAGTTTTTATTACAACTTTATAATACTTTAAATATTTCCAATAAAACAATATTCATTCTCAGATAAGTTACACAATGAAAAAGTATATTCATTATTGTTCGAACAAAGTTTAGCACTGAAATTAAAGTGATGAATGTCAGTTATCTTGTATTACCTAGATCTTAAAAATTGCCATCATTAAAATACATGGAGAGCCATGGACAATACAGTCATGTAAAAGAAGAAACAATGGCATATTGGCTGAACTGTCATATGCTGTTTTGTTGTTTTGGTTTAGGTATCCCATGGAAAATTAATTTGTTGAATGGTCCCATGTATCCTATTTAATGTTTTTTGGTCTTATAATTTCCAGGTATCCCAGTACCATTCTAAGATGGTGTTATGGATGGTTCAGATGTTACTTCGTCTAGCCCCCGACCTAGAGGGTAACTCTAAGGAGGCGGCTGAGATGGCCCTCATAGCCAGTCTACCCCTCAATGAACTACACTCCAATGTGAAGGTCCTGATAGAACAGCTAGAGGAATTCTCCAGATATGTGGCACTGTAAGAAATAGAAAATAACCTTGATTGTAGTAGCTTGCTTTTGTGTGTAGTACTCTTTATAAAGAAAGCTCAGTTCCAGTGATCAAATCAGCTATAAATTTTAAACTTTAAGGCTGTGTTTATTTGCTTCGCTCGAGTCGCACTAGAGTAAAGGCCGCTTATATCATTTTTATCACTCGACCTACCCCAGCCTGGGGAAGGGTAGTGCTCCAGTAACTCCAGTCCCGGATGTGATGACGTTGAGCCAATAAATTATCAAAATTAACATGTGCTTGATCAGGGCCATGAACTTCTGTTACTCTAGAGCGTTACTGGAGTAATCCCAAAATAGCGTCCATTTGATACTCGAGTTACTAGGGGAAAGCAAGTAAACACACCCTGATATTGCTTTGTGCATGAAAACATTAAACTAAGTTTATTTTGGTTATGGTCACCTTACAATATATGTTCATGTTAAGGCTTAGCCATGTTAATAATGAACACTTTTACACATGAAACTAAAAGGTAAATATTTGTAAGATTTCCAGATTAAACTAAAAGGTAAATATTCATCAGATTTCCCTAATTAAACTAAAAGGTAAATATTCATAAAAAATTTTTGTATTGTTTGTATTGTATTGTCAAATGAGAGCTGAGTTTTCTTGTCTTAGTTAACATGTATCTGTAACATTCATTATTCCTCTTTGCAGTTTGCACTATTTTATTACTTTTCTTGTGTCTTTTGAGGAAATTAGTTCATCGTATATACACATTAGAGCCTAACATTTACAAAGTTTTATTATGAAGTTACATCTTTGCTTGAACTAATTCGTAGAGAGAGTCTTGTTGAACAAATATCTGGAAACTAATCATGAACTTCAATCTTGTTAACAAGGTCATGTGTCATGATTATGAAAATAAAAATAATACTTTACAGATTTTTATTGAGAAATTTTTGAAATATTATGAAAAAACTATTTGAACAAATAATACCTATTAAGTAGGAGACTTGAATTATTTTGTTCAATGAGACTTAGTCTACAAACTTTCTTTGCTATCACATATGTTATTGCACATCAAAACCTTTCAGCTTTTCACTTACTCATTACACACTGTCAATGCTGTTTCATGCTTGCACCTTGCATTAACCCATGTGTGTGTTGTTTTCACATTGTAGATGTATAGGTCATAGATTCTTCGATGTTAAAAATGTAGATTTTTTATTTGGCATGGCCAAAGATTATGCCGAGTAAGTACTTCTCAGTTATGGCATATCGCCTTCCAGCATTGTGTTTATATCATTTCTTTCTTGCTTATTTTGTTGTTAATTAAAATCTTATAACTGTTGATTTAATCATTTCAAAGATAAAGTTTATCAACTATTAATTTCTAAATTAATCATTCATATATTCATAACAGGGTTGGCAAAAACCCAGGTTTTAAGAGTATTTCCCAGCCCAGTGGGAAATACTGGGAAAACCCGGGTTTTAAGAGTATTTCCCAGCCCAGTGGGAAATACTGGGAAAACCCGGGTTTTAAGAGTATTTCCCAGCCCAGTGGGAAATACTGGGAAAACCTGGGTTTTATTGGGTTTTACTGGGCAATACTGGGCATTACTGGGTAATACTTGATTTCCTATTATATTATCATTAGAAACCTTCATACATGTAACAATCATGACAATCAGTTTTGATATTAAGAGCATGGACACTTTTCAGTAAAATCTAAATCAGAACACTATAAACAGCAGATTTTAAAAGGGAAATTTTTTTCATGATGATAAAAATATAATATTTATTAAAATTTACATGTATTGAAATGCCATAGGGCTTGTGGGTGGGAGTCTTCAAATTAACTTGCAATTGATATAGCCTAATACTGACTGACTGGGGAGTTTAACGTCATGACTATACCTATATATAGGTCTGCAGCGATGTTAGCCTAATACAAGTTCAATGTTGTTTTTATACATGTATGTACAGTATGCCATAGTCTAATCAACACAAGCCCTACCTTATAATTAGACAATAAACATGTAAAGGATGTTTTGATTACTAATCCTTTATATTTAATCTTTTTATGGTTTCATTATAATATGTCTTGGTTTATAGACTGGAGTTTTTATCAATAATTAGTATAGATTATTAACTGTGTATTGTCCTACCTGTCAAAACAACAATTACAAAAAAATAGTGCAAATATATAAATATTTGAAATAATGCATGAATAGTTATGCAAAATGAAAATGCTATATTTACTGTCTAATAAAAATAATTCATATATTTTGTGGATGAGGAAAATGTTTGAAGCATAAAATATGATTGAATAGGATTTTTTTCACAAATAAATTCTTATTACCCAGTATTGCCCACTTTGACAATTTAAGGGGTATTGCCCAGCCCGGGAAAACCCAGGCGGTCAATACTTTGCCAACCCTGATTCATAATATATGTTCTTCCATGTGAAATTCAAATCTATGTCTTAAAGATAAGACTTAAAAGCCATTTTTGTCTCACTTTAGTTGCTGAAGGCTGGACATAGGTATTGAGTTTCCGGCGGCGACAGCGGCATAAACATTTTTGTGAGACTTTTGTGGAAAATGAATTACAAGAAAAGTATAATAGCTAGGCATCTGATATTTGGTTTACAGACGGTTGGGGTTATGGTCTACTCAACTGGACCCATGCCATTTGACCCTGACACCAATTTCATAGTTTAGCAACTCTGTGAACTTAGATGGGTTTTTTTTCAGGCCAAAAAACACCTTTGTAAGACTTTTGTGGAAAATGAATTACAAGAAAAGTATAATAGCTAGGCATCTGATATTTGGTATACAGACAGTTGGGGTTATAGTTGGCGGAACTGGCCCATGCCATTTGACCCTGACCCCTGATGAAGGTTAATCCAGAAAAGCGCTTCACACGCAGTGAAATTTTGCTGTTGTACATTTATCAAAATCAATTCAATATGTGGATCGTGTCTTTCTGGCACATATTAAATATTCTTTCGTTTTAATATTATTTCAGAGTTTGGCTTTAGTGCCGTGTGGAGGCCGTAGAAAGCTTCCCCGTGCTTCAGTTGTATGCTCTTATATATTTTCGAGTACTGGAATATGTGTTGGAAAGACATAGTTTTCATATTTCCTAAATTTGACTATTTCTTTAAATTTGTTAAATTTATCTGTTTGGTCATTGTTGTAATATTTTTGGCTTCTGGTTTTTGTCTCGCCTGCGACGAATAGTCGTGGAAGGCGAGACATAGGTATTACTTTCCGGCGGCGGCGGCGACGGCGGCAGCGGCGTCGTAAACTTTTTTGTAAGACTTTTGTGGAGAATGAATTGCTTGAAAAGTATAATAGCTAGGCATCTGATATTTGATATACAGACAGTTCAGGTTATGGTCTACGCAACTGTCACCATGCCATGTGACCCTGACCCCATTTTTACGCTCCAGTGACTCTGTGAACTTCGGTCTTTTTTCAGGCCGTAAACTTTTTTGTAAGACTTTTGTGGACAATGAATTGCTGGAAAAGTATATTAGCTAGGCATCTGATATTTGGTATACAGACAGTTCAGGTTATGGTCTACGCAACTGTCACCATGTTTTGTAACCCTGACCCCATTTTCACGCTCCAGTGAGACTGTGAACTTAAGTCTTTTTTCAGGCTGTAAACATTTTTGTAAGACTTTTGTGGACGATGAACTGATGGAAAAGTATATTAGCTAGGCATCTGATAATTGGTATACAGACAGTTCAGGTTATGGTCTACGTATCTGTCACCATGCTATGTGACCCTGACCCCATTTTCACGCTCCAGTGACTCTGTGAACTTAGGTCATTTTTCAGGCCGTAAACTTTTTTGTAAGACTTTTGTGGACGATGAATTGCTGGAAAAGTATTTTAGCTAGGCATCTGATATTAGGTATACAGACAGTTTAGGTTATGGTGTACGCAACTGTTACCATGCCATGTGACCCTGGCCCCATTTTCATGCTCTAGTGACTGTGAACTTAGGTCTTTTTTCAGGCCAAAAAACTTTTTTGTAAGACTTTTGTGGACGATGAATTGCTGGAAAGTTATAATAGCTAGGCATCTGATATTGGGTAAACAGATAGTTGCAGTTATGGACAACGCAACTGTCACCATGCCATGTGACCATGACCTCATTTTTAGGCTCCAGTGACTCTGTGAACTTAGGTCTTTTTTTCAGACAGAAAACTTTTTGTAATACTTGTGTGGACAATGGATTGCTTGAATAGTATAATAACTAGGCATCTGTTTTTAGGTATACAGACACTTTTTGTGTTTATATCAAGAAATGAAAGCTTAGGTAGTTGATTTTAGTGATGGTGCCGGCAGGCGAGACATACTTTTAGTGGCCACACTTGTGTTTAATCAGATCTAATATTCTACCGGTTTTCCAAGTTTTCTACTCCTAGCGTGTCTGATGAAGGTTAATCCAGAAAAGCGCTTCACACGCAGTGAAATTTTGCTGTTGTACATTTATCAAAATCATTTCAATATGTGGATCGTGTCTTTCTGGCACATATTCCATATTCTTTCGTTTTAATGTTGTAAGACTTTTGTGGAAAATGAATTAAGTGAAAAATATAATGCACCTGTACAGAAACTGCTAACATAAGCACACTTGATGCACACGAGAATCTCATGTGATGCAAGTTAGATCTGTATGCAAATAAGATTGCCAATGTGAGCATTTTGGTAGTTCAGATGTGCAGATAAATTTCTACCAAAAAGCTCACGTGTGAAATTTCAAATCAGATGAGCATTTATCTTGCATGTTAGTTTTATGTTAGATTTGTACTTAGGAATTTTCTTTGTTTTCTCAGAACTATAAATATAGAAAGCTCACATAATGCACACATGAGATTTTGGAATAGGCATGCTCAGTCAAATACATTTGTACTTCCTGCAAATTCAAATTTGAAGAAGATTTTGGAGGGAGCAAAGAATTCAAGAAAAACAAGTGCTGTTTAAGTGAAATTTCGATATGGAATAGGTTAAAATTATTGCTTACTGTTACATAGTAAGTCTTATTTTATATCTTTATAAAATATACATATTTGTCACCAGATTTCATCATCAGTAACAAGTAATTTGATTTAATGTTTATCTAAGCTTAATTCTCATAATTATAAGTTTTAAAAGTAGATGATTCTCAAACATAATTTGTAAAAATTACACTTAAGATTATTCAAATTAAAGAAAAACATAATTTTGGTGCATGCTTTGATGATGCTTTTTTAATATTTACACATTTACATAACACACAATGAACTTATAAATATTATCTTAAATTGTTCATAAATGATCCATTTACAAAATCTTAATTTGCATGTTTAAATATTTTTATAAAAAATATACATATTTATGGGAAATTTCATTTAATCTGTGTTTCCACTTGCTAATGAAGAATTTAAGTCATGCATATTTATTTGACCAGAGCTAGTGAGTCATGTAAAAAGAATTTAAATTTGACTTTGTATATTAACAAGTTTTTAAATTTCACATGTGCATTATGTTAGCCAAAATTCTAACATGGTACAGTTTATTTGATAAAATGCACACGTGAAATCAAAGCTCACGTGAGCATTTTGCATGCGAGGTTTTTAACATGCAAATTAGGTGAGTTTCACGCGTGCAATTTTTTTTGCATGTTAAAAACCTCGTTTCTAACGTGAGATCTAATGTGAGCATCACATGTGCATTATGTTAGCTCTTTTTGGTAAGGGCATGCAGACAGTTATGGTTATTGTTTCATGCAATTTTTACCATTCCTTTTGATCCTGACCCCAGGACCAAAAATCTTCTTTGTAAGACTTTTGTGGAAGATGAATTAAGTGAAAAGTATAATAGCTAGGCATCTGATATTTGGTATGCATGCAGACACTTGGGGTTTTGGTCTACACATCTGACATCATGTTGTGTGACTCTGACCCCATATTCATGGTTCAGTGGCTTTGTGAACTTAGATGATTTTTGGGTGGAAAATGATTTAAGTGAGAAGTATATTATAGCTAGGGATCTGATATTTGATTATACAGACCCTTGGGATTATGGTATGCACAACTGATGTCACCATGTAATGTGACTTTGACCCATTTTCAATTGTGAATGACTTCATGAATGTCAGTCTTTTTTCATTGTTTCACAATAACAATAGTATCTAGAACACGTCAGACATTCCATTGAGTCTTTGGATGGTTAAATGGAATTCTGTCACCTGCCACATGACCTTGACCGTAACTTTTCTGAAGGCCCAGCCAGAACTTCAATGAGTTCTGTGATGGTGCAGACAGGCCAGACATACTTTAGTGTCAACTCTTGTTTCCTTGTTTATAACTTACTCTGTGGTTTCATAATGTTCTTATGTAAGATAATGAAGTTCGACAAGTTACTAAAAGACTTATTTCTATAACTTTATTTTTTAAGAGTATATTTGATATTTTATCCCAACTCATATCAATAGTTATATTTCTGTTTACTGTAAACCAACATATGTTCGCAACTACAATATTTCGCGTTTTAGGACCATGAGGCTATTTCACGGATATTTATTTTTGCGATTTGTCTTGAAATAATCAAATTACCATGAAAATAAGTTTATTCACGACGATTTATTTTTGCAAATTCTGCTCATCGCGAAATCCGCGAATATAAATCACTAGCGAAAATAAGTTGGTTTACAGTATTAATTTACAGAATTTTTTCAAATTTCATTTGTAAGTTGAAGATAAAGTAATATGGCTGTATTTTATAGATGTTGCCAAGGAATCGTGATGGACAACACACAGGAAAGGCGAGATAACAATGAAGACAATCCAGAGCATGAACTCAAAGATTTAAATGCTCTCAGGGTAAGTTACAATCCAGAACATGAACTCAAAGATTCAAATGCTCTCAGGGGAAGATGGACTCAAAGATTTAAATGCTCTCAGAGTAAGTTATAATCCTGAACATGAACTCAAAGATTCAAATGCTCTCAGAGGAAGATGGACTCAAAGATTTAAATGCTCTCAAGGTAAGTTACAATATATTTGGTTTTAAAGTTGTCAAAGAATTGATGCTTCATGTTTGATTTATATGTCTTCTAGGCTTATTTGAAAAGTGATCATTAAATGTTCTCTTATAAAATTAGACTTTACTTTTTGAGTGATGGAGTATTTTTGAATGTCAGACAATTTGTCTTTTTTTTCCGAATTATAATAAATGCCCTTCTTTTTTTATTTTTAGCATGAATGTAAAGACTGGATACACACAGCTAAGATCTTAACCAGTCAGTTACTGGGAGAAAGTATTGAGACCTTGTTTCCACGTCCAGTGGTACTTGATGATGTCACAGATAAAAGAAGAGATTCTACTGATTACACCTCGTACCATGACAAAGAAAAACTTCAACCTCAAACAGAACCAAAGGTTGGGGAGCAAAAATATATGAAAAACGTACAAAGTTAAAACTTTAAACAAAATTTTTGTCATCTGCATTCCAGGGTTCCCACGCCATCCTTGAATTCAAGGAAACCTGGAAAAGTCCTTGAATTTCATTTCAATGTCCAAAAACCTGGTAAAATCCTTGAATTTTATCAAATATCCTTGAAAAACCCTGGAATTTTGTAATATGCAGATTTTGTTGACTGTTTGATAAAAAAAAGGCCGAAAAATATTGGATTTTTAAAATTTTTGCGGACTATTTTAATCCTTGAAAATGACCTCAATACCCTTGAAAAGTCCTTGAAAAACCCTTGAATTTTGTGTCCAAATAATAGCCCTGGCATTCTTTTTAGCTCACCTGGCCATGTGAGCTATTGCCATCACTTGGCGTCCGTCGTCATCGTCGTCCTTCGTCGTCGTTGTCGTCGTCGTCGTTAACTTTTCTTCAAACTTCTTCTCCTCTGAAATGGCTGCACAGATTCAAACCAAATTTTGTCTGGTGGTACTTTAGGGTATCCCCCACAGAACTGATGTGGGGATTTTTGATTCGTCAAAAAACATGGCCGCTGTTGCTAAAAATAGACCAGGGGGGTCAGACTACTGTTTTTGGCTTGTGAATCAAAAAGTATAAGAGATAGATGAAATCTGATGCCACGCCGCTGCTTCAGCATCAAAAGCTCTACAAAAGTCTCCATTGAGTCGAAGTTGTCAGATGACCCCTTATAGGGGTAACAGCCCCTTAAAGGCAAAAAATAGTGTTTTTGGCCTATGGAATGAAAACTATTGCAGATAGAGAAAAGTTGTTGCTTGCTTAAATGTTCAGCTCATTTAGCTGTACAAAAGTTTCCATAGGGTTAAAGTTGCCAGATGACCCCTTATAGTGGTTATGGCCCCTTAAAGGCAAAAAATAGTGTTTTTGGCCTAAAGAAAGAAAACTTTTGCAGATAGAGAAGAGATGTTGCTTGCTTAAATGTTCAGCTTAATTAGCTCTACAAAAGTCTTTTAGGGTCGAAGTGGTCAGATGACCCCTTTAAGGGGTTATGGCCCTTTAAAGGTGAAAAATAGTGTTTTTTGCTTTGGAATGAAAACTATTGCAGATAGAGAAAAGCTTTTTATTGCTTAAACATTCAGCTCATTTAGCTATACAAAAGTCTTCAAAGGGTTGACATTAAGACCAGGTGAGCGATTCAGGCTCCTGGGAGCCTCTTGTTTCTGTATTTTATACTGTTGAAGGAGCTGCAGATATTCCTATTTTTGCACCATATAAATTTGGGTTTTTTGGTTAGAACAAAGAAGCATTGAAGATAAAAAAAAAATACACTAAATTAGTTTTCTCCTTAAACTAACCTAGAAAAACTTGAATTTCATTAATTTCATTTTCAGTAATAGGCAAACCACAGGATATAATAAGTCGAGCCCACAACATAATAAGTCGTACTCACTGCATAATTAGTCATGCGCACAACATTATAAATTGCGCGCACGACATAATAAGTCATGCACATGACATAATTAGTCGAGAGCTCCAGATAATAAGTCAAGAGCATAACATTAAAAGCCAAGCGCACCACATAATAAGTCTAGAGCACGACATAATTGAGTTAGTTAAGTGCTAAAGATAAATATTGATAAAATTTTAGAAAATGAAAATCCTCAATGTTCCACCGTACAAATGTGATATTTTATCTAATGGCATTGTTTTCGTATTTAACCTTTTTAACACTTACAATTTCTTATACTTTTACAGCCAAAGGAAACAACTGATACTAAAGATACTGGAGACAAAGCTGTGAGTATGAAAGACTTCTTAATTCAAAAATCTTTTGTTTTTCTCTTACATTCATGGAATTTAACGTCATCTGCGTTAATTAATTAAATGTAATAAATCATGTAAAACATTATATCTAGGCTGTTATGCACATCAGTAATCTGAAATTCACACCGTTAGGACGAGTTTTATTTGAAAATATGAAGGAAAAAAAGGCTTTGTTTCTTCAAAATTAAAGTTTTCCTATACAACATATTCAGTAAATTTTGTTTTGATGACATGACAAACAAACAAATTTTCGTAACAGTTTTCTTAGTTTTCTCAACTAATAACCACAGTCACTTGATATTTGGTATACAGCATCAGGGTGGAGTCCTATAAAGTGGGATTGGATGTCAGGTCTGTCACTCACTTACTTCCTGTTTAACAAAATCCGGCCATTTTTTAACAAACAAATTTTTACATTTAAGGAACGTGTCCAGCAACAACAGGAAGTTCCTAAATCACCGCCTCAACCTGCTAAATCAGCATCTTCTCAACAACAAGTTCCAGAGGAAAAGAAGGAAGACATGATGGAGGTCATAGGTCACGATGATAATACACACAAACAGAAACTAGAACAAAGTACTGAAGCTGTAAGTACATAAAGGTCATAGGTCAAGTTGACAATACACACAAACAGAAACTAGAGCACTGAAGCTGTAAGTACAGACAGGTCATAGGTCATGTTGACAATACACACAAACAGAAACTAGAGCAAAGTCCAAAGAAAGTTCATAATCATTATGACAATACACACAATAAAAAAGCTAAGAACTTAATTTAAAGGTCTTATGTTATGTATATCATTAATAAGATACTTGAATCAACTTCCTCAGCTGTAATTTAGAAGAGTTCTTGTTCATGATTCAAATGTAAACCAACTGACCTCATTGATTTATTGACCTAACCTTAAAAATACAGTTTAGTTAATGCACACCTAAATCTTTATATAACATTAATTTTGATAAAAAAAGATATATAACAAATGCAAAATAGTCAATTTTAAATGTAGTAAATCTTAATCTAATACAATGCTTTCATTTAGTTTGTATTCCTCTTTTAGCCCCCAACCAAGACAACAGATGCAGTCATACAGAGGATAGCAGGTGCTCCAGATCCACAGAAATCATTTGAAGCCCTGTCAGCTGTGGACGTATTACAGAACCAACTCATGTAAGACATTATGTAATACTGCTGATAGAACTAATCTGAAGATTGAATTAAACATTCATAATTCAAAATTTATATAACCAGCTCTTTTTTAAAGATCTGCACACACAAAAAACAGTGATGAAATGCCAATTTCAGAGATATCAATGCAAGAATCCCTTCTTGACTTAAAACAGCTCACATTTATATTTAAAAAATAACATACAAGTTTTACAAAGATTCCAGGCCAAAGACATAAACATAAACAGCAGGGAAAAACTACTTTTCTGAGCTTGCTGTAAACCAATCAGCAAGATAATCATTTTGAAGAAAATCTAATAGCACAATGAGTCGATGCCAGTATGTTTGTTTTGTTTTTATACCCCCGCTTCAAAGAAGAGGGGGGTATACTGTTTTACCCTTGTCCGTCCGTCCGTCCGTTCGTCCGTCCGTCCGTCCGTAACATATTTTCCGTCACAGTTTTCTCAGCAACTACATGACACAGAGGTCTGATATTTTGTGTATAGCTTTCTCCTATATTACCATATGGTGTATACCGATTTCATGCTCCTAGGTCAACTACTTCCTGTTTACCGAATACTTAGGTTTTTACACATAGTGTACATACATTCAAAATTTCCGTCACAGTTTTCTTAGCAACTACATGATGTAGAGGTCTGATATTTTGCATAAAGCTTTCTATTATATTACCATATGGTGTATACCGATTTCATGCTCCTAGGTCAACTACTTCCTGTTTACCGAATACTTAGGTTTTTACACATAGTGTACATACATTCAAAATTTCCGTCACAGTTTTCTTAGCAACTACATGATGTAGAGGTCTGATATTTTGCATAAAGCTGTCTACTATAGTACCATATGGTGTATACCAATTTTATGTTCCTAGCTCAACTACTTCCTGTTTACCGAATACTTTGATTTTTGCACATAGTGAACATGAATGCAAAATTTTCGTCAAAGTTTTCTCAGCAACTGCAAGAGATAAAGGTCTGATATTTTGCATATAGCTTTATCCTATAGTCCCATATGGTGTATACGGATTTTATGTTCCTAGGTCAACTATTTCCTGTTTACCAAGTATTTAAACTTGTATGCATGGCATAGTTTGGGGAGCGGGGGTATCACTAGTGAGCATTAGCTCACAGATTTACTTGTTGATAATTATTTTGACATTTTTTACTTTATAGACACACAGAACAGAGAGCCATTGCAGCTGAGGAGAGATCTGCCAATCTGGAAGAAGAACTTGCAGCCAGTCATGAAAAATTGAGGGAACTGGAGAAAAGATTAGCTAAACTTGAGCAGTCAGAAGAAGGTTCTGCTGAACAAAGTACCTCCACCCCACAGCCAACTGTAGAAGCTTCATCCCCACCTAAAACTCCAAGTAAAGAAAAATCCGATAGCGAAAAAGAGAAGAAATCTCGACCAGAATCTACAGCGTCAAAAGCCAGCTCTAAATCTGGAAAGTCCAGGAAGAAATAGTGCCCATGTACTTTGTTATTTATATGAATTGTTAAAATATTTTAAGCCTTTTATGACGGTAATTTACAATGTGTGGTTTTATGTTTACTCGATGTCAACTTTTCAAAAGTATAAAAGTATGCAATATGAATTTATGTACATGTAGTTCTAAGGCCTTTACTATGCCATACTTAAAATAGAAGAAACTGAATATTGTTTTAATTTTCTAGATCGAAAATAGATGAATTAATAATACAAAGGCATTAAGATCACATTTGTTTTTTTTAGATAGCTAAACACCTTTTGAAAATATTATATCAGTACATGTATTTTTTATAAAATATTCAGTTATGTGCAAACCAGAAATATAAACTGTAATCTGGCTATATCAAATTATTGATTTTTGTTTACTTGATTTATTTCAATGAATTGTAATTTATTATTTATTTGATGGATTTCTGAAGGTTGACAAAGTTGAAATTATAAACAAAACATTTATCATTTTTAATCTGCTGAACAGTTAAACTGCCTTGAAAGTCATATGAACAATGTCTCACAGATATCAACAGGGTTGTGATTTTCTATCAAATATATATTTAAATATTTTGCATTCCGCTCTTGGTAGATTTTGTAAAGAAAATATATTTTATAATATCTATCATTTCTTATACCTGGTGAATTTGTAGTGTGCCTGAAAAACTTGATACTGCTGATGGTATGTTAGACATGCAGAAATGTTTTGTATGTATGCATTTAAAGTTAATAGTCTGCTTATTGAAATTATTCTATATTTTCAGTCTGTCCTTTTCATATCTATTTTACATAATGTCTGTGATAAAATATCTTTTTAAATACTTTAAGTTTACGATCATAAATAAATATATAAGATAGAACGTTTGTTTTATGTAAGAATGGGTTTCTGTCTATCAAGGAAGTAAATGTTAATGAATCAGCCTACAACAAGAAATCTGTGAGCCATTGCTCACTCAGTATCCCTGCTACCCCCTAAAATTGACTTAGTTGGTAAACAGGAAATAAAAATACAAAAGATTTTAAATCAATAATTGCTATATAGAACTTCATACTGAAGTCTTATAATAAATTTCAAGTTGCTCAGAAAAATGTTACAACAATTTCAAGCCATTGACCACTATTGTCAAAAATTGACTAAGTAGGTAAAAGGAAGTAGATTATTGACATATCTTAAATACTAGCAATATTGGACCTCTTACTGAAGTCAAATATACCAAATTTCAAGTCGCTTAGTTAGGTAGGTGCTGAGAAAAAGTTATGTCACAAATGGACAGACAGAGGTAAACCAGTATACCGTCTTAATTAAGCAATTGATAAAAAAATACTTAAATTCTGTCTATTCCAACAAAAATGCTGCTGTATTCATCAGGCAATTGTTAAATAAAAACAGTTTTATGTGGTGCAATGAGAAACTGTTTTGTACATTTAAACAATGGACCAACAAAAATACAACTTTGCATATGTTGATTTGCTGTCGCCGGAAAGTAATACCTATGTCTCACCTTCCGCAAAAATCTGTTGCAGGCAAGACAAATACTGTAAGCCATGATCAAGTTGACAACGGTCATAATTTTGAAGGCTGCACACTGTTTTCCATTGCAGCTTTAAAACTTGAGGCTCCCAAGAGTATGAATCACGCATCTGATTTTAATGGCTACTTACTTTAATAGTACGGTATGTAACACTTGTAGCGAATAAAATGTTTAATTACCCCAAGCTGAACAGGGACTCATTAAAGTACTTTGGAGTACCCGTACTTAATCCTCCTATTGAATGTATTACAATTGAAGTAAATCTCTCTGATCAGTTTAAACTCACATCTATAGATAAGAGATTATCTTGTTGTATGAAAGGAAAAAATTTCCTAGTATGCAAGATTTACCTGTTGAAAATTTCACAATGGCAAAATAGCTAAAAAAGGGTATTTATACAAAAGTAAATGTGCAAAATAAATGTCAAAGAGTTGTTTAAAACATTAAACTCATAAAAAAATATTATTTAGTTGCAAAAATCATAGATACATAAGCAATATCTCTCAGAGATAGGAGTTTGTTTTTCCTTCAGGTAGAAATCATCTACCTATGATTAGTTTTCATTTTCAATGAAGTCAGGAGTTTAACTGATCAAAAAGATTAGCTTCTATTATAACAACATTCTATAGATAAAGCACCAGTACTCCAAAGTACCTTGATGAGTTCCTATGCAGCTTGGGGGAACGGAATATTTCATTTGCTATAACAATTTGAGTTAGGGTAGAAAACATTCCCAGGATAAACTATTACAAAGCTTTCTGGGAAGATCTATTTTAAATCAGTCAAATGTAAATGAAAACAGATAGCTTAACAATTTCGCAGCGATAGCTTCTTTAAAAGCATTTACAGTGAACACTTTAAAGCAAAAGTCTCTGATGATTCTTTTGTACTTGAAATGGATCAGACATAGTTTAAAGTTGTTTGCCAGGCTGGACTTTTATCATGATGGATTCAATTTTGTATTCTTTTATACTTTTATTTTTTGGAAAACAAACATATTCATGTTTAAAAATTTTTCTCTTGCAATTTTAAAGTTATGTTCAGCTCTAAAATTACTTCATCATCATGTAGGTTAAAATCATCTGATTTCTGGTAGGGGCATACTCAGATCACTATTGTGCATTTAACCAAGTTGTTTAAATACATGTTGAAACCTCTGTGTCCTTTTTAGCCTTGGGTTTTGATATATATTCTAACCCCAAAGGAAACAAGGAATACTGTGAGCAAGAAAACGAAGGGATACCTCCCCCTTCATATTGGACACTTTATTGATAAAAACTTAGTCCAACTATCTACCCTGAATAATATCTGACAGCAATGAAAATACTTGATGCACATCCCCATATACTGTGGTTTCATTATTATTCGTGGGGTATCAATTTTCGTGGTTTTTGTGGGTGGCTTTGACCCACGAAATTTGATACCCAACTAAAAGGAAAATTAACATTGGTTTGTATGAAGAAATTTTCAGAACCACGAATTCAAAAATCCACAAACTAATCATTTTTAACCAAACCATGAAAATTGGTACCCATGAAAATAAATGAATCCACAGTATTGTTCTTGCTTAATGTAAAGTTTCCTTAAATTCCATCAGGTCATTTAAAAGGAGTTGTGTTTATGAGGTCTTTCATTGAACACAATATTTAAAAAGTTTACATCTAATTATCTCCCCCTGAATGATATCTGACAGCAATGAAAAGTCTTGATGCACATCACCATAATATGATGTACAAAATGTACTTCCTTCATGTAGTTTCATAAAAATTCATCAAGCAGTTTAGGAAGGTATTCATCCAGTACATTTTTGTCTTGCCTGTGAAGCAGGGCGAGACAAAGATGTTACATGTAATAACTTATATGTTAAGGTTTTATGTGCACCTCCATATCTCAAGAACTGCAAGTCCTTGGTATGCATATGCCAAAGTAGTAGCATAGCAAAGTTGCATCCCCATCTTTTGACCTTGACCTTGATTTTCCGGTTGAAAGACTTAGACAATTTTCAATACATATAACAGCACTGTTAAGGTTTTATGAGCAACTTCATATCTCAAGAACTATAACTATGTCCTAGGTTAAAGAAACTTGGTATGTGTATGCCGAGGTAGTAGCTTAGTACAGTTGCATCCCCATCTTTTGACTTTGACCTTGACTTACCGGTTGAGTGACTTACACAATTTTCAATATTTATAATAGCAATGTTAAGGTTTTATGAGCACCTCCATATCTCAAGAAATTAGTTCTAGGTTGATGAAACATGGCATGTATATGAGCACCTCCATATCTCAAGAAATAAGTCCTAGGTTGATGAAACTTGGTATGTATATGCCCCAGTAGTAGCTTAGCACAGTTGCATCCACATCTTTTATGTTGACCTTGATTTTTTGGTTGAATGACTTTGACATTTTCAATACATAAAAGACAATTTTCAATACATAAAATAGCAATGTTTAAGTCTAATGAGTGGGAACTCTATCCTACATTCACAAAATTTAATTAATCAATGAATGAATATTTGAACACTTAGGTACATGTATTCTGATGGTGCCAGAAGGCGAGACATACTTTAGTGTCAACTCTTGTTTGGCAAAGATACCAATTCAACATGTGAAACTTTAAACAAGGACCATTATATTGATACCTACACAAAATACACTTCATATGAAGAGGCAAACATATGCAAAAAAAAATCTACAATGTTTTATACTTTTTTATTTATATCTTTTTATATTTTCAATAAAAGAACATTTTCTTTGTAAAAATCCAGAAAATGTCTATAAAGATCCCATTACATGGAACTATCACAATTTCTCTGTAGATGCTTCAAGCTATCTCTTCTATATCAAACTCGCACATTTTTACATTAATTCACTTTTACAAAATTTACATATGTTCATTGAAAAAAAAAAGAATATTACTATTTGCATGAGGGATTTTTTCACTGTTCTTGTTAAATAAAATACAATAAAATATTTATTTAACAGCAACCTTATTCCCATGAAACTTAAGATAGAAACTGAAAAGATTTTATACCATACATGATAAATAAATCTAGAAAATTAATAGTACAAGTTTTAAACATATACTATAGGCATATAATGATGAGAAAAGAACTTAAATATTTTGATACTCATTATTCAAGTTCATGGCATTGTTCAATATTTAACTTTAAAACTTGACAATCTTCAAGATTCTTTTTAGTTAAAACTCTTGAGGGGAGGGGAAGTGTTATGGAAATCATATCTTTCATTTCATAGTTCAAAACATATATACACACAGAAGAAATATAACTAAATGAAAAGATCATTCATTCAAAATTGGAAAAAAAAAATGTTATGAAAACAGACATGCAATTCAAAATACTTTCCATCAACAAATAATCAACCAAATAAATCAAAAAATCAATTTATACAGGATTTCTATAAAACAATAATTTGAGCACTATCTTGCTTTTAACCTATTTACATCATATACATATTTTTCTTATCAATAACTAAAACATTTACACACATTTATAAATCTTTCAAATGCATGATGCTATCCAACAGTACAACTATACACATGTGTGACCTTTTACACATAATATTTGTATTTGGAATATGTGTGGACTAGAATGTTGGAAGAACACATGTTTTTAAATGCGTCTCAACACATTTCTTAAAGTTTATGCATGGCATTACAAGAAATATGCTTTTTTCTTACAACAGCTACCTGCATGAACTGATGATTGTCTTTCCTAAATTAAGAAAACATTCGATATTATCAAATGTTCATCACATTACACAGTTTAAAAGTAAGTATTTCATTGTGGCACCAGCAGTTGAACACAACATAGATATGGAAGCACTTGGTTCTTATAGACATGGATGAATGCCCATCATTTCTTCATTTTATGTCAATTTTAATCTCACTGTCTGAAACTGTCTCAGTAATAGAGATTTGATTTCTTCTTTTCAATAGAGATTTGATTTTTACTTCTCAAGTCCCCAGAGCTAACTTCATCCATGTGTCTTTTTTTCTACTATCCGTCTGAATGTCATGTCAATATTTCTATTCATGTCTGAGCAAACTATCTGTGGTTGATTTGAATATCCTCTTTTGATCCATTACAATCTTCTTTCTGTTTAGAACAGCTGTATTGAGCAAATTAAGATTGTGGTCATTTTCAATTGATAAAAATAGGCCTAAATTTGCTATAAACTATACTGGTGGACCGTTGATGCCTGGATGTAGAAAGGAACATGTGTTGCCACGACGACAACCACCTGCAGCAAAATGTCTACAGATAGCAATTCCTGGTCCTGAAAAAGAACAGACAAGTTGTTTTACTTCTTTGTAATTAACTTCATAATGGTAACTGCTGTGTCGTTGGGAACCAGTTTTCGTGGTTTTTGTAGGCACCAGTCAACCGTGAAAATAATGATTCAACCAAGTGTTAATTCTATATTGATTGTGCAAACCATGAAATTAATTTCTTTTAGCAAGAAACAAAGACAATTGATAACTGTGAATATAAATGAATACACAGTACATTGAATGTTAGTCAATAGATTTTTTCATAGCATATACAATTACCACTTATTATCAAAATCTATTAAGCATGGTGCATTCAAAATATTCCAAATGTGGATTATATTTAACATGCAGAATCTAAATCAAAATCATGTTCATGTATTTCGATTGTAATATTTTTAATTAATTCAAATTTTGTCAGGTCATGTAACTTTTGTCCTAGTCAAAATTTTCAATACTAACCCCTCATTCTGCCTCCACCTCTTTGATTTCCACCACCTCTCATATTAGGAGGAGGTCCCTGAATGGGTGGTCCTCCTGGAATGTTAGGCCCCATTGGTAGTCCTTGGTTTGGTCCCATGGGCATTCTTCCTCCACCTCTCATCGGCATCCCCCCTCTACCCATCATATTGTCACCAGGACCTCCTACAAGGTAAAAGAAGAGACTAATTACAAAATAACCAGAAGGGAGTACATTACTCACTGAATATAAAGAAAACTATAAATGTTATCCAAGAGTGGATAAACATATTAAGCCTATACCATTTAAGTAGTTTTTACTCTTTCAGCCTTTGCTTGCGTTCGATATTCAAACCCAGGGAGTCTCAGGTAGGAAAAATGTTGCTCACATGGGGCAGAATGAGAACAACCTGGGTAATGACGTAGTAATATAACATGTAACCTAGGTTGTTCCAAGTGTACACTTTTATTTGTTACAAAGATCATTGACCCATACAGAACATAAGTCACCCGCGCTCTGTTTTACATTTCAACCCTGGAAAAAATAATCTACCTAGGCTGCCTAGGAAGGGAATGTTGAACGCACCCTTTGGTACAACCCACTAGTACCTCTTCCACATTTTTTTAATTTCTACAAAAGCATGGATCCAAGCAATTAGTTAAAATTGCACATTACTCAATGAATTTTGACACTATTTAAAATTTTAGACATTTTCTCTAAAACGGGAGAAGCAGACTCTCATTCTTCAAGTTGAGATTAAAATAAGATTCTGTATATATGGCTTAATGATAACTGTTTGTAGATCATAATAAAATTTGAGAACTTTTTCTTACCTTGAAACCTTGGTGGACCACCTTGCATGTTAGGTGGACCCTGCATGTTAGGTGGACCTTGCATGTTGGGTGGCCCCTGCATATTGGGCGGTCCTTGCATGTTTGGTGGGCCTTGCATCCCTGGCGGAGGTCCTCCTTGCATCCCTGGGTTCCCCATAAATCCTGGTGGGGCCTGACCAAGTAGACCTAACCTTGGTCTTTGGCCCATGGGTCCAGGAGGACCAAACTGCATTCCCATTTCTGGTATTAACCCTAAAATACAGAACAAACTTTGCACGTAAAGATAAGTAGGTAATAAACTGAGATAATATTATAGGGTTTCAAACAGCCAAACAACTTCTTATAACTTTTTATGTGAAGAAGCATTAAAATATAGTAACTCTTTAACAGCTTGTTAATCTTTGATGATTTTTATGCCCCGCCAACTTTGTTGGGGGGCATATAGTTTTTCGGTCTGTTCGTCCGTCCTTCCGTCCGTCCTTCCGTCCGTCACACTTTAGTTTTCCGCACTTTTTTTCGACATCCTTGCATATATTCAAAAGATTTTTGGTATGTGAGTCTACCATGATGAGTTACAGGTCAAGTTCGAGTTTCGTTCCGGTCCACTGATTTTGACCTAAATTACGGCCCTTGAACTTAGCAAATTTTGTAAAAATAAGTTTTCCGCACTTTTTTTCCACATCCTTGCATATATTCAAAAGATTTTTGGTATGTGAGTCTACCATGATGAGTTACAGGTCAAGTTCGAGTTTCGTTCCGGTCCACTGATTTTGACCTAAATTACGGCCCTTGAACTTAGCAAATTTTGTAAAAAAAAAGTTTTCCGCACTTTTTTTCCACATCCTTGCATATATTCAAGAGATTTTTGGTATGTGAGTCTACCATGATGAGTTACAGGTCAAGTTCGAGTTTCGTTCCGGTCCACTGATTTTGACCCAAATTAGGGCCCTTGGACTTAGCAAATTTGGTAAAAATAACAGTTTTATTTTATTTGCCAGCGGGGCATCAGTGTCATCTTGACACATTTCCTTGTTTTTTATTATTTTAGAGTAATTTATTATATGCTACAAACATATTTTTACATATTTCTATTTCACCATCATAAAGATATGAAGATATACCTTGATTCTGTAGAGGTTGTAATAACTCTTTGATTTTTTCATAAACTTCTGGAGATTGGTTGCCCTGAAAAGAAATAGAAAATATTTAATTTTCAAAGCATGGTGTATTCTCAGGTTAGAGACGACCTAAAAAACCAATGTGTACAATATACGATTTTGCACCTTTTATGATTGTTGACTATATTTGTCATAATAAGTTGTCGATGCTAAACTTTTGAGTTTGTAGATAATGATTTTCTGCAAAATACTGTTAAACTGACAATCAATTGAAACATCGCATGTCTAAAATGAATTTGCTTTGATAAAAATATCTGACTTCTTTGTGTTTTAAAATGATCTTTTTATGTACCAATATGTAAATGTAATATTTAGATTTTGGATCACCTTTTTTTCATTTTCTGTATTCAATTCTTTTTTTATGGTAGTATTGTTTATGAGGAGATAACAATGTGCTTATTAGGCATAGTGACAAGGAAAATGTCAATAAAATCTTTAATGTAAATCATGCAACCATTTCCTCTTCTAAAACTTACCACCATGCTAGTGAGAACATTGTTGATATTAGCCATTAGATCTGGTTGTTGTCCTTGCTGTAAAGATTGTATCATAGTAACAAGTTCTGGAGGTAGCTGTGAAGCAGGGTTACTGGGGGCTGAAGGTGGAAGTGCTATAGGATTTGGTTGTTGCTCATGATTGTACACATTACTCTCTTCTCCTGAACTCTCCTGAAAATAGAATAAAATGAATTATTATTTATAGCCTCCCCATTGACAACAGGAGTGATGGATGTATAAAATAACCTCACTTCTAGTTTTGTATATTGGCTTTACAAAACATTTTAAGGTGGTTGATATTTATTTCAGCATACTCGTTTAGACCATGGGCCAATTGCAGAACCGCGAGCAGCGCCTAATGGCCTCGTTGAAGGCTGCTGTTGGTTGTCCATTGTGGTTTGTCTGAATTGCCACTTGATTGTGGGCTGTGTCACCTACACTTATTCCACATCTCATTATTTTCTATTCTATGGATTGGCATTTCACCAAAATAATATTGAGGTTTTCTATTACTGCTATTTCATATTGATAGCATAATTAAATAAAAAATCTTTTTACATCAATCTGCATTTAGTGCTTTCCTATTGAGATTTAACAGTTCTCATTGGTTCTTTAATTAGTTTGAGAATTGCATTAGTAACTTTCTCTGGTAAATATAATATATAGAGTGTTTATAACTTACATCTTCTAGTGGAATAAACTTGGGATCTGCAGGTTCAAATGGTTCTACATCTGGCTCTGCTGGACTGTCTGGTAACCTACAATAAATATATAATCTATAATCAGAAATAGGTTTTAACATAGTTTTTTAGATTAATTCACTACATGTTATACACATGATAAGACACTATGGACACAATGGAAATGTAGGTAAAACCTTTTTTGTGACTAAAAGTATAAAAATAGGGCAACTAATGAAATATTTACATGCATATGATACTGTGCTTCATCAAGTTCATGTACACCCCAAAATTACTTTAAGTGACTATTTTTTTTTTAAATGTCAAGAAGACCTTTATTTTATAGACGGTGTAAAGTTTTAAACCTATCCTTTGAAGCATTATTAAGTTATCAACCAACTATCAGGGATGTGAAATTTAACATACTTGGCAACTTTGAGTGTAAAAAAATGAACACTTGTAGTCATTTATTATTTTTCAAAATACACAGAGAGATTTATATGGTATTTGTCTGAATGTCATATCATACAAAGCATAACTATTTCAAGAAACAAATTCAAAATTCCAAATAAGAAAAAAAACCTACATGTCTTTGTTGAAGAATAGAGCCTGGAGTACTACAAGTTCTCTTTCTTTTTGGATATCTCTCTCTAAACTGTTACAACCTTTCTCTACACCTTGAGCTAAACCTTCAATAACAGGTGGGCGTCGCCACTGAAAAGAGTAAATAAATCCAATTTTATTCAGTGGGTTTTTTTAAGATATGGGGGTTAAGATTCAAAGAGGTATATTTATTGCTGAAAATAAGAGCATGTCTTTTTTCAGCTATAATTTTTGTGTGCTTATTCTGAAAAAAGACTTCCACAATAATTTTTTTGTTGTACATGTTCTATTTTTCTGAACAGCTTTTGACAAGGTTCTTATTCAGTTATTGAAGGGTACAAGGTTACAAACTTACTGCTATTTGTTCCACCATTTTATCATGTGTAAGTCTCTTGGCTGATTCCATTGCCTATAATAGTGAAATAATACAACAATAGATCTAGGGCTTGTTTTCTTAAAGAATAGTCTTTATGAAATTTGTACTTCGCTTGTTGGACTTTACACAAATACTGCAAGACTGACTTGAAATTTCAATTGTAAATTTTACAAATTTGCCAATATTTTGCCGGTTGAGTCGGACAGCACATTTGGCAAACACTGTGAATAACATATTTCTAGTTCCTAGATAATGATCATTAAATTTATATTTTGGAAAGTAGTTATACATCTTATATGGAAATTATTTAAAAGAAAATGGTATGAATAATAATATTCCTTACATCAGCATGATCAATATCTGGAACTCTACAATTTACTAATAAAATTCTACACATGTCTCCGAAATAAAAGGTGGTATGAAAACTGTTGTAAATATAGTTTATAAAAGGTTACCTTTCTATCTTGCATCATTTCTTGTTTCTTCAGCTGGTCAAAGTCCACTCTATTGACATTCACTGAAATTAACAGAAGTGTTATTTTATGTCAGCACATATTAATAAAAAGAAGAAACTGTTCTACAAGTAAAAATTAATTCTTGTGACTGTGAAGGGAAAAAAAAGTACTAATCGTTGTCAATTTGAATTTTTCTTTAACAATGTTTATTTCTAATCTAACAGACTCACCAACAAGCTTAAAGTGTTATAGACTTGATTCCATCTAACAGAAAGACATTTAGTTTAAATTAGATTCATTACATTGAATGATCCTCATTACAATAAGAATATCATTTACCTCTCTCTGTTTCGTCCATTTCAAAGAAATGATACGTTCTTAGTTTGTCTTCAGTATTCCATGTGACATTTTTGCGTTTTTTATTCTTCTTGGTTGTTGAACCTGTTGTCAGTAAACCTTTAGGTCCATTAGATGTATCTGACTTGTCATCCTCCATCATGTCTATGGTACCTTCGCTGCTATTTGATTCTAAAAAAAACAAGATCAACATAACAACTTTGATAAGGGCGTACCAAAGGTCATTATTGTAGAAAGTCTGCCAAATGAGACTCAATAATGATGGAAGAAAAATCAAATTGTCACTCATTCGGAATTTTCAGAAGCTTTTGAAAAAGTTTGCACATGCTGAAAAAGGCAGGAAATACTAACACACCATCCCTAATTATCTTGATAGGACAATCCAGATAATCCTATCCAGTGTAATTGAAATCTTCAATAGAATTTAAAATACTGTAAAGAAGATAATGTTTGTGACTTTCTCATTTTTTGCTTGATTTACCAGGTCTTAAAGCAATAAATTAAAGGAAAATGATACATATCTAGGGAAAGCAAATTAAAGATTGCAATGTTGCATGTTTGTAGTGAACATTTGTTCACTGTATAGATAAAGTACAATTCATGAAATGTGCATCAAGAATAGCAAAATCTATTGCCTGCACATTTTTTAAAATTTTTATTTAAAAAATATAGGGAAGAAACAAAATCATATCATTATATTCATGCCATAAAATGATATCTAAATGAAATCTATGCAAAAGTTAATTACCATTATCATCTTTCATTTCTACATCCTCGCTTCCATTTGCTGGTTTTTCCACATCTTCTGTAGGTGATGGACTTTTTTCTTTGTCTTTGTCTGTTTCTTCACTTGTTTCTAATGTGTCTTTATAAAACTGAGCAAGAGAAGAGACATTTATGACATTATATAGGAACACTTGTAACAATATACTATTGCCAGTCCTATATAATTGTTAAGCATGCTCAGTGTATTTCTGTATAACTGTCATTACACATTTTAACTTTTTACTTTGAATTTATAAAAGAAAAACCCTTAATTTTCAAGGCTATTTAACACTTTTCTTAACTTAAATTTTCAGTTCAGTTAATTGTATAATTACACAAATGGCCAGACAACCAGGGTCTGCTTTTCTTGAGGTGTCCATGACTAATGAAGGTTCGTGTAACCTGTTCCATCTAAGATGTCATAAGAGTAGACATATATTCCTTAGGACTGTTTTGGGGGAATAAACTGAAAAGTCGGTAATCATCTTTTTCGTAATGATAATTTTCAAAATAAATACGAACTATTAGCTGCTGGCTTTCTTTCACTGTGGATTTTTTAAACTGCTGTTTGCTTACGTAGGTTGTGTTACGTAAACTTATTCCACATCTAATTATCATCTGTCAGGATGAAATAACTTACTGATGGTACAGATGGCAGTGACTTTGCTATGGCAGTGGTAGGAGACTGAGGTGTGGTAGGAGTGGTGGGTGTGGTCGTTGTACTGGTAGTCATTGCCTTTACTGGTGTTGTTGATGTGGTACTAGTAGTGGCTGTACTCCCATTAACGGAAGGAAGCTTCTTCTTCCTTCTCATTGGTCCAGGCTGTCTCTCTGTTGACCCTCGGGTTATCATGTCCATAAATATACTACTTTCATGGATTTCATGACCTGAAAAGCATATCAACTGGTCAAACACTAATATATATTGACATCAAATCTAACATAAAGAAAAAAAAAAACACAAAAAAAAAAACCAGATAGAAGTATCACATACATGTGATTCTCCCGCCGGGAGACAAAATCTCCCGACTTTTTTATCCATCTCGTCTCCCGACTTTTTGTGTAATCTCCTGCTTTTTCAAGACACGCAAAAACTTTTGTTTTATAGACATTTTAATTGTTCAATCATAGAACATTTCCAGTGTTTTAGGGGTTTGTCAATTAGGTAGACGTTAATTTACCAGGTAAAGGTGTTAATTAAAGGTTTATTGCCATAATTGACCTGATGATTGTATATACAGTTTGAGATTAATCAGTGAAGCCATGTTTATTTGGCACACGCTAGTGCCGTCAATTGACATTGAAATGCAATTTTAATGAGCGTTGAAAATCTTCCGCTTTTTTGTCCAATCTCCAGCCAAAAAAATCAAAATCTCCAGCTTTGTCATCACGGATCCGTCACATGTATGGTATCATGTTTTTATTTGCATCAACGTTATAAAGTGTAACTATTTTTTTTCATTCTAAATACACATATTTATATACATCTAAAAAAAAATGAAAACAACTGAAGTGCTGATCAGATTGAAGACAAATTGTAGATTTTCTATCCTTTTTTTTTCATTATACAAACCTGCCTGAAAGGGTACCTGCATATAGCAAATCATTGCCTATAAAGGGCGCCTAAAATATCCATTTTATGAACAATACAACCAAAATGAACCTTGATATAAAGGGCATGATTTTGTCGTCCCATGGCTGCCCTTTATATACAGGTTTGACAGTACCTGTAAGCTGGCATTAAACACATAGAATTCTAATGTTAGGCTTACCCTTGCCTTTGGCAGATGGAACCATCTTTAATTTGGCATGTATATCACTGGGTGAGGTACTGACAGGGGAAGAGTTGACAGAGGTACTGGGGGCTGAGGAGGCTAATGATGTTGATATGTGAAGTCTGGATTTCTTTTCTGGGGGTTCCTCAGTCTTGGGTTTCTGATCAGGAACTGGTCGTTTCGAGTCATTTGTTTTTGATTTTTGTAAGACAGGTTCTTCTTCTAAACCTGTTGATCTGAACCTACTTGGTGGTCTTTTCACTGTAGATGCCCGTTTTTTATTGTCACCTGAGTCTTTTTTGTCAGAATCTCCTCTTTCAAGTTTAATATGTAGTTTAAGCCCATTGCCTTGTGTTTCTATCACTCGACCCTTTATTACGTCTGATTCAACATTTTCTTCTTTCACTCTACTTTTTGAATCCTCAGATTTAGTTTTAGAATCCTCTGATTTACTTTTGCTGTCAGATTTACTCTTTTCTTTGTCTTTCTTTTCATCCTTACTGCTTTTCTTCTTTTTTGATTTATCTGCAAGTAGTGTTATTTTTAAATTTAGTGTTGATGTAAATATAAGCTTATATTATAACAAACCTGTGATGTCATTTTTTATTGCTTAGACATCATGGACATTAATTGCTTTTAGAATGATTTTCTGATTTGATGATTTTGTTGTTAATGTTCTTTACTTACAGTACAAACAGCCTCTTTAATTAATAAACTGATCAATGAAAAAATATCTAAAATATAATTACTCATCCTGAAAAATCAAATACAACTTCGACACTTTTATTTTTCTATACTATAAACTTACCACTTTCAGCATTTTCATTGTTACTTTTCTCTCGAACTTTCTTCATCCACTTGTCAACAATCTCAGATGACAAAGTCTTCACATCTAAAAAACAAAACCACATTGAAAGCATGCCATGTACACAAATATACATAGAAAAAAACATTATAATAAAACTAATAAATTGTCATAGAATTTTCTATCTTGGTAATAATATGTATATTGTACATGTTGTTTATCTTAATATTATACTGCATACTGACTGATTAAGTATAGTTATTAGTTTGATTAATATCAAGAAAGTTAAGTGCTATGAAGACACCAACAGTAATTTCGACTGCAATATACACTTTGGCTGTCCACAATTTTGATTGGGAGCAGCCTATGAAGAGTCAAAAACCAGACAAAATGTATACCAAAATCCTTGCTTCTATGTCATGTATGTGTAAATGTGTATTCCAGATATTGTATTTACATTTTTAAAATTCTTCAGCAAGTAAGTTGACATGCCAAATTCAGTAACAATCTACATAATGTTGTGATAATCTGTCTTACCTTCATGTTCTGACTTTCCCAGCTGTTTGATAGTTTTGGCAGCACTGTTTTTCTTCAGTAAGTCTACTGTAACAGGCAGTTCCTTATACAGTTTCATTATTTCTGTTAACAATTGGGGATTATTTAACTCCTTAAAATCTGTTAACCATTGATTAAGTACATCCCAGCCGCCATCTTCAATAAACCTAGAAAGAGAGATGTGTGGGTAAATAAGTTTCAAAGTCTTATTTTTCAAGCAGCTCTGTTTTTACAAAATAAGATATAATTTGATGATTAAACTTGTTAATTTAAATTATGAAAAAAATTATTCATAGACTAGTTTAAAAGGTGGGTTTAATTTTCTCATGAAAACGAATGTTTAGGCCATAGTAAATAGAACTTACTTTTCTAAAGCTTCTTGGGAATTTGTTGCTTTAAGAATGTTTATGTAGACACATCTGCTTACAAGCTTGGAAGCTTCTTTCATCAATCTAAAAAAAAGAAATAAAAGAAAAATTAAGGTGCAAACTATAATCAACACACAGTATTATTCTGTTCAATAATACTTGTCTCATAAATTTTTCAATGAGATCAGAACATTTCATTTTAACTGTCTGAAAAAGTGATTATAATTCATCTAAAACTGTTTGCTACAATACAATTATATTGAAATTAGATATTGAAATTAAAATGCTTTTGCATGGACTACAAGTTTTCTTGGTTTATTTTATCATTTTTACTTTCATAGTGATCAAGAACCATGAATCTGATGACAACATAAATAACTTACCCACAAATCCTAGTTGATTCCAGTGGGCCTTTAATGCCACCATCATTCATTAGGAGAGGTGCTAGTGCTCGTAACAACTGTAATGGGTCTATAGGAGCCTGAAATATACAAAAATGTGAATTGTTTAGTGTTTAGAACAAATTAAAGGCTCCTATAGAAATGTATAGAAAAAGATAAAGACTAGAAATTAAAACAGTTGCACAAAAAATACAATGCATTCAACAGAGTACAGCAACATGGTAGCATAAGCAGGGAAAGGATTAGAAATTATTCATGTAAACCAAACTTTTAGACTTTCAGATTGGATTCTGTTTTTCAGTGCACCAGTACATATAAAGCTATTGCATATTACTGGTACATAAAGCAGAAATAGTGATAAAGTATAATATCAATAGTATATACATGATGTACATGCCATCATACATAACACAATTACATATGTAAATTAAGAGTTTACATTAGTATTTTTCAAGAATCCTGAACATTGAGAACCAATCTGAGCCCCTTCTCCTAACCCTAGTGTGCTCCTCCCATGTCAATGGATATTTATATAAAAATACAGAATAGTACAAACCATTAATTTTATAAATGGTATGTTTCACTTTTAAACCTTGCCATAAGTGCATCTCAGGCCTGTCCAATTTTGGTGAGCTGCTCGCATGAGATTTGCCCAAAAATTGAAAGATCAAAGGAATAAATAAAAAAAATAGATGCTAAATTGCTAACAAGATTTGTGAGTCTCACACGGGTTGCATGACACTGAGCAGGTCTGCATGATTGAAATTACAAAATGCAAATAAGCATTCAGAAAACTAAATTGGCTTGCATTTTTTATCATTCCCACCCCCACCCAAGATATATAACATGTTAAAAAACAAATCTGAATCCTAATATAAATAAGAAAATGTAAGCAGAAAAGCTATTTATAAGTGATTTCAAAATGTAATTGGAATAGCAAAAATGCAAATCTCTTTTAAAATGGCTCAAACTAATCTTATCATTGGAATTATCTACATTTTTCTGTTTATTTATAAAAGGAAAAAAATGACAAATTCAAAGTCCTTTGCCAAATTAACATGGCCCTTTTTTCCAACTTTTCTAGACTTAACTTAAACCAGTATTTTTTATTTTTTTTTTGTATTTATGAACAAACCCTCTTGGTAGAAAATTTGTACCATTTAGCAAATTTGACAGGAATCTTGCATATACATGTATGTATTTTCATAGTTTTTACATCCAGTTTAATTCTTTGACACACAAGATCAGAAAATGTAATTTCAATATTGCAAAAAATTTGATTTCTCAATTACACAAAAAATATTTGCCATTGCAATTTCGTCCCTGCTCATTAAAACAGGGGGCACAATATGGATGGGCCTTACTTTACTTAAAAAAAAATATCTTGCCCTTTTTTAACCATGATAAACAATAGGTAACCAAAAAAAATGTTTAGATGAAGACCTTATTACTTCATCTCATTTTTCATCATAATTTAGTTTTCAAATTGATCCCCTTTTGATGAGGAAAAATAAGTATACTTGAAAAAATCACTGAAAATGGTTAGCACTATTACACTATGCATATTTTGATAACATACCCCCTTTTTTCAGGTTAGTTTTTTTTTTAAATTCAGCAAATGGCATGTGAGTATATAACCTAGTTATCAAACTGGTTTGTAAAAAAATAACAGTAAGAAAAATTTTATCATAATTTACACTGCTTGAAGAGATCATGGCAAGGACTTGAAATTATATGAGAAAAAAAAAGATGTTATTTATTATTAATAAAAGTATTGAATCTTTTTTTTGGATAATAAAAAATACAAAATATCCCCCCCCCAAAAAAAATTAATAAAACTGTTTCTAATCAGCTGCTTCTATTTACATGCAAGTATTTGTCAAAATAAAAATATACCATGTCCTTCAAAGTCCAAACCCAATGTAAAATACCCCCCACCCCCACCCTTCCATTGCAACAAAGAGGAAAAAAATAATTTTAATAATCCCTTATGCACCCCCCCCCCCCAATTACATATACTTTTTTCCCTTAATTTTGAAGAAAATATTATTGCATTATTGCATACTCTCTAAAAAAAATCCTGTCATTAGTCATCAAGTGGGTACAAAAGGATGGGAGGAGCACACCAAAATGTATATTTTTAAATTAGTAATTATTGAACCATTATTATTTTAGATTTCATGTATTGTGTAATTATTTTGCTATCTTTATTCCCAGATAGCTTATAAAATTTGTGTTTGCTTTTTTCTTTTTTTTTTTTAATGAGACCTCTACATTCTCCCAAGTCCTTTCATACATTTCAAACACTCATCCATTCTCTTAAGGTCTCATTTTTTATGTTAATACCCTTTAATAGAAATGAAATGTTTGAATGAGAAAAAAATAATTCCTTAAACAGTTAACACTGCCAAATCTACATGGCTCAATATTGCATTCTTGCTCAAAATGTTCATGGCAATCATTCACTTCTCAGGTATCCTGTCTATACTGACTTGGAAATACTTACCATTACTGTATTGGTTTGTCATCAGCCACAAATTCAGTTCCTCATACATTACCTGATATTAAAGTGTTGAATCTCAAGGGATGTACAAAAAGGAATCAATTCCAATTTTTGAATGTACAATTAAGTTTTTTCTTTTGTATAGTGTTATGTGATTCAAGATAATTTGATACATAACATACTAGGTACATTTTTTTTATTATCAGTCATGTCAGTGAGAGATTGAAGTAATTATCAGTTGACAGTTGATAAGGTCTCGTGATAAAGATTCAGCGGAGCATTGCATTTACAGATCTGAAGTGGATCCAGAAATTTTCCAACGAGGGGTTTCAACCCAATTTTGCTTAAAATCTACACAAAAATAATTGAATTTTTTTAAGAATATGGGTGTTCCAACCCCAGTGTTCCCTCTAGATCCACTACTGCTGGTGGAACATGACTGCAAATGATCATGACGTTATTAGTCAAGTATTATTTGTTCTGTGTAGCAGCTTACAGAAATAAAAGAAATGCAAAACAATGTAAATATGATGATTCACAGCCTACTAGTTAAGCACTTGCATACAAAGTTTCATTTAATAAGGTAAGTCTGCTTTTCTCAACTTAAAATCTATCAAGTGTGGCTCAGCAACAATACTTTAATATGCTCTTCCTCAATTTCTGTTCTAAGGGAGATAATTCAATTTCATTTTCTTGAGAGTAAAATCTTACCTACCTGTATTGTAAAGCTCTGTTTAAATTGTCTTGGGTTATTTTTTAACATTATCTTGATATTTTGAATACCTTGTTTCTGATGTAAAAAGTGTTGTCAATTCCTTTTCTAAATTAATATATTGAATAAATATTTTTTGGTGTAGTGTCGAAGCAAATTCAGTATTTTCTTAAAATGCTTAAGTCGGATTTCACATTTTATGTTATTCCCAAAAAAAAGTAAAAGATGTCAATATTTTTGGGGGGTAATAAATCTCTAGTATCCTAAATCTACAGGATACATAAACAAACAAATCATAGCCTTGATTGCCATGAACATTTTTAAATGTTTCTAATTCAAAATTATTACCATGTTGGTATCTTTTTAAAAATATTTAAATTTTGATTTTATTTCAAAATTTAAGATCCAAGAGTAATTAAATCAGAGAGCTGTGGACTGTACTGTATTTCCATTTGGTCTTTTAAATGGTTTCTGAAAAATAAAATCAATATTTTAGTTATTAGTGGCAACAATAAGTAAACTCACAAAATGTAATTACAAAATTTCTACGTCGAGTAGTGTGCAAACAAACATGTTAATCAATAAGTCAAATTATATTGTAGCGCGTAATCTCTAGTCTCAGCATAAAAATTTGTATCAACTGCTTATATTTCTGTTTATACAGATTTAGAACTGTGCAAGCAAAGAATGAGTTTTAATTGCCTTGTTTGAAACAAATATATGTTATAAGTATTGACAAAATTTAAAAGTTCTTGTTTTTTTAAATTTTCTAAAAGAAATAAATTTAAAAGTACATGTTCAATTAAAGTACGCGATCCAAAATCATGTAAATGTATTGACATCTAAAGCTACTCTGGAAAGATGTGCAAGCAAAATACCAAAACAGTTATTTTTCATGTAAATACTTGACCCCTTGCCCCAGAAGTTAAAAATCAACTTTCCATAATTTTCTATCTGTTATTTTTATACGTCATGCAAAACACGTGTAAATTTTATACAAATAAAGCTGACAACCTACTAAAAAGAGACTGAATTTGTTTTGCCCTTATTTGCAAAAAAATCAAGCCACAATATCCAAGCATTAAACATTGAGCGAGTTATTGTTAAACCACGTGCGTTTGTTTACATTGCTTACAAATCACGTGACCAACTCTTGTCGGAATGATGAGCCAGTCGCCATTTTAATTTGAAATGTAATGCCCTTTTCCAACCAAAATTCCCCAAATATAAGCATTATATCTCTTTAAAGTTGTTATTTCATGTAATTTCAATTAATAGCTATATATTGAAATTCAATTTGTTAATACTGGCTTATTTCAAAGACGTTAACTTACATTTGAAAACATAGATGATCGGTCCTCTTACGTCCAAGGGCTTTATTTACAGCCCGAGCAGTTTTCACTACCCCTAAAATGAGTTCTGAAACCTGGCGATGTGGAATTATCACGTTCCACTTATATGGTGGTTAGAACTTTGAAGAAATTATATCATCAAGGCGAGTTTTAAAAGACGCCTCGCCTAAGAAAATAAATGTCAAGATGTTGAAAGGATGATACGGCTTTTACACTCCTTCGTGGATCGTCATAACTCCAAAATAGTAAATATTAATTATAAGTATATTTTTTAAAATAATTTTGTTTGATAATTGCAAATGATTTTCGTTTGAATTATCAGAAATTCTTCAAAATATTTGATGAACTCCCTAGATCGGTAACTGCGCACGATTTGGCAGTTGGCAGGTACTTTGTGACGTCAGAGATAGGACCTGGAAAAAGAGAATCAGTGGGGTGTAAGTTATTTCGTTTCCGAACAATGAAAGTCGTTTTGTAAGTATTGAGATTTTCGAAAAAGTAATATTATCTAATGGAATTGCAAAAGTTTTATTTTTTTTTCATATAATACCACCAAAGACATGTTTATTCACATTCTGAATAAAAACGTATTTCATATTATTTAATACATAGCCAGACGGTTTACTTTAATAAACAGGAAAGTAGGTCAAATAAGTAGAACATATTTTTTTGCAAAATAGAACAGTTCTTATAAGGTATGCATTCTTTTTCAGCTGTTAATATCCACAATTGAAGATGTCTGTTGCTTTAGAACTTGTCTCTACGGGCGAATACTTGGTAAATTCATACACTTGTTATTAGGTGGAATGTTCTATTATTTATTTTAAGGGTTTATCAGGTTCCTTTTAAAAAATCTCATTTTTAGTCAATTTATTGCATAAATCTGTATGATTTTTCAAAAGTTTTTTCCCCTTTATTTCTAATCTTTTACATATTTGAATTCATACTGTAAATTAGACTTTGTTTTCAACCCGGTCGTCCCGAGGCTTTCGCCCCTATTTTATTGTTCTGGTCTATCAATCCAAATGACAGATAAATGAAGAAAATACAAGACTTTAAACAATCATCTCCTCGATTCCTATTCTAATAGATATGATGAAGAAAACAAGCTATCATCTGTTATAATATGAGGCAGGTTTTTAACCTGTGACGCTCCCGAAGTTAAAACGTACAATTATTTTATAAGCATAAATATAATCGTTGAAAATGTTTATAATGCGATATCTATTCTAAAAAATATATTCAAAAATAAAAACAAACTAGCTTTTCTCGTGGGTCACATATGCGCTTGATGACGTTCGAAATTTTCAAAGCAAAAAGCGTTAAAATGGCGCTAAAAGCGGGATTTACCGGACGTTGAAGGAAAATTCAGCCCATAGTACAACTTAAAATGACATTTTATTGAGATTTCTACCATTATCGCTCCATTCGGGAGCGTAATATGAGGCAGGTAAAACCTGTTACGCTCCCGAAGTTTCAATTAATTTAATTTTTTGGTCCGAAAATTAAACTGAAAAAAAGCTTTTCTTGTGGGTTACGTGAGCGTTTAATGACGTCTAAAATTTTCAAAGATAAAAACGTTAAAAAGACACCAAAAGTTTGGGAAAACATGCTCGCTACTAAACCGGACGTTGAAGGGAAATTCAGCTTATAGTACAACTAAAATATTGACAGTTCTATACCATTATCGCTCCCTTCGGGAACGTATAATCTACATCTGTTGTCTAGAGCGCTCATTTTCAGAATTTGATTATCCCGACTCCATTTTTAAAGTTACTGTAGTACTCCACCTAAGAATCATGCAAAATTGAAGAAAAGTGATTCATCGATAAAAAGGCTACAGTGGTTTATTTTTAAAAATACTAGTAGCTGTTGATGTGAAGTGTCGGCTTTAACCAAGAAGCTATGGGAGGATGGGGGTTCTTATTATTTCTGTTGTTGCCCTGTTTCCCTATTTTCAAGGGTAGTTTAATATGAGGCAGGTTAAACCTGTGACGCTCCCGAAGTTATTTTTTTTCATTTTTTTGTTCGAAAATAAAAACAAACTAGCTTTTCTTGTGTGTTACGAGTGCGTTTAATGACGTTCAAAATTTGAAAAGCAAAAAGCGTTAAAAAGACGCCGATAGTTCGGGAAAAGTAGCGTGCTATACCGGACGTCGTCTGCATTCTCAAAATTCTTTGTATAACAGTGTCATTTTTAAATATTCTCTATATAGAATTCTACTGATCATGAATTTTTCTGGCCATTATTAGTCTATACCCACATTATTCTGTTAATTTTACCGACCATTATCAGTCTATACCCGCCATTATTCTGTTAATTTTTCTGGCCATTATCAGTCTATACCCGCCATTATTCTGTTAATTTTTCTGGCCATTATCAGTCTATACCCACATTATCATGTTAATTTTACTGACCATTATCAGTCTATACCCGCCATTATTCTGTTAATTTTTCTGGCCATTATCAGTCTATACCCGCCATTATTCTGTTAATTTTTCTGGCCATTATCAGTCTATACCCACATTATCATGTTAATTTTACTGACCATTATCAGTCTATACCCGCCATTATTCTGTTAATTTTTCTGGCCATTATCAGTCTATACCCGCCATTATTCTGTTAATTTTTCTGGCCATTATCAGTCTATACCCGCCATTATCATGTTAATTTTACTGACCATTATCAGTCTATACCCGCCATTATTCTGTTAATTTTTCTGGCCATTATCAGTCTATACCCGCATTATTCTGTTGATGTTTTTGACATTACTCTTTATTATTTAACCCCATTCGCTCTTTAGCTTCTTAATATGAGAAAGGTTTTCAACCTGTGACGCTCCCGAAGTTAAAACGCATCTAAAATTATTTTATAAGCATAAATAATTGTTGAAAATGTTTTTAATGCGATATCTATTCTGAAAAATATATTCGAAAATAAAAACAAACTAGCTTTTCTCGTGGGTCACATATGCGCTTGATGACGTTCGAAATTTTGAATGCAAAAAGCGTTAAAATGACGCTGAAAGTTCGGGAAAACGAGCGTGATTTACCGGACGTTGAAGGAAAATTCAGCCCATAGTACAAATGAAATATTGACATTTCTACCATTATCGCTCCCTTCGGGAGCGTAATATGAGGCAGGTAAAACCTGTTACGCTCCCGAAGTTTCAATTAATTAATTTTTTTTGTTCGAAAATAAAAACTAACTAGCTTTTCTTGTGGGTTAGTTGAGCGTTTAATGACGTCTAAAATTTTCAAAGATAAAAACGTTAAAAAGACGCCGAAACTTCGGGAAAACAAGCGCGTGCTAAACCGGACGTTGAAGGAAAATTCAGCTCATAGTACAACTAAAATATTGACATTTCTACCATTATCGCTCCCTTTGGGAGCGTATTAAACCCTTTCATTCCTTAATTATAATCAAAGGCATCAGATGGTGATTTATGTTTATTTTAGTTTTTTGAGTTAAAGTTCATCTGTACGAACTGAAGAGGTCGTAATCAGGAATCCATCGTTCCATAGAAAGAGGTTTGGGGAGGGGGTAACGATGTGTTGATAGTTTTAGGATTGGTTTAAAATCATGCATTTGCTAGATACTTTTTTGTCCGGACCGAGGAATTATGTTGAAAATATGAAGAGGAGCAGTGATTAGTCGTGACATAAAATTGAAGGGTTTTGAAAGAGCAAGCTGATCTCCTGCTTTTGTAACATTCTCGGCTGTAAGGAAGTGAAGTTCTCTGGTATAGAGTACATCTCCCGTGACGCTGATTTGTAAGAGCTTATGGCTTGCCTTCTCCTTAGTTATAGAGTCTTTTGCTAAGTGCATTGTACTACAAATCAGGATCACATCATGGTAACGTTAACCACGTGTTGCTATACATATTTTACATGATATATAGACTCTGTTTCCATCGCTGGCACTGTAGTGGTTCCTAGAACTAGAGCGCTCTCACCTACTAGCCAAATCAATTTATCAGGGTAGTTCTTGTAAACAAAACAGGAAGTTCAGATTCTTTGCAAATAGTTCGGTGTTTTTTACTAGCCTAAATGTGATTTCGCGGGGATCCAACCTTGACTGGTGCTGGATACAGCGGTCGTCCTGGTGTCCCTGATCTTTCATGGGACTCCGTACGTTATTAATGTACATTTTCAGGTTCTCCCATTACATACATGTACATGCACTTCAGAAAGAGAACTGGCACCGGGACATATATTCTGACCCCGAGTCGCACTGCTACATTTGGAAACTGTGTGGTGGGGGATATTTAATAGTAATTATTTAAGATTCAAGTTTTGAATTTATATGGACTCATGTTTAGATCTATATACGAAATTTTTTCATGGCCCTTTTTTACAAAGTTTCAAATATTCTTAAAACAGTTTGTTGAACTATTAGTATGTTCATTTATACGTTAGATCTGAATATACCACTTCAAATCTTCATCTATATTCATTAAAAAAAAAAAACAAAAATAAAAACAAAACAAAAAACATGCATTCATATAGAAGGATCAGAGGTGAGCTATTGTCATCGTAAAGCATCCGTTGTCCGTAATTAACTTTTCTTCAAAAATCATCTTAATTCTCTGAAACCAATGAAGGGATTGCTTTTAAACTTTTGTACACGTAATCTTTAGGATGGCCTCTACCAAGTTTGTGAACTTTGTGCACGCCGACCAACCAACATGGCCGCCGTTGCTAAAAATAGAACAAGGGCGTCAGACCATAGAATTTAGCTTATAACTCAAAAAGTATATTAAGAGATAGAGAAAATCCCAAGCAACATCGCTGCACCAGGCTTTCCGGGCTCTTTTCAATGACCTCTTTTGGTGACCCCTATACTCTCTAAATTAAAAACCATGAAAAGTACTCACATATACCATGTATACCTAAATGCATTAGGCAACCACATTGTTTATAGTATAGCCAAAATACTTCTACTTACTCTTAATTCACTTAAAAATAGTGCGTACCCATTTAAAAACCGGTTTAACAACAATTTTAATTAATCCTTCAAATATAAAAAGATATTACAGAAAATATGTTTCCATGGCTAACTATAGCAAAATTTTGAAATTTATTCACATAACAACATTTATCAATAATCCAAACACATGTGTTGACAAAATGTACGAGATTTGTCAAGATATTCGTGCACGATTCAGACATACAAAGATTGTGATCTCTCTACCCACACCACGAAATGATTCGGAAGACTACAACTCAAATGGACAGCTAATAACTATCTTATTGAAAGCAAAGTTTAGAGGTGACAGCTCAGTAATCCTTTGCGACAACAGTAACATGGCCTTTAAAGGACAAGTTATCTCAAAATATATTGATAAAGATGGCTTTCACTTGTCTTCTGATGGAATTGCCATTTTAGCCTCCAACATTCGAGATAGCATAGACAAAGCACTTGACTTGCCTCCCCGTAGCACACATGGAAGATATGGTTTCAATAACAGAGGACGTTACTACAGAGGTAGAGGAGGACGAGGCAGCAGAGGTGGTTACGGACGTGGACGCAGATAACTTTATAACCACTTACACATCTGTTATTACTATTGTTATAATTTTATTTTTTTTTACACCTCAGTCAAAGAGACAACATAATAGTTTTGTATAATTTCTAAATTTGAGTAGTTAAGTGTGGATTATTAGTTATTGTTATTTACAAATATAGTAATACATACAACATATAGATATATAAGAATTTACAGTGTGAACACACTTACACATTTATCCTATTTTAGATATTGTATACTATAGATATAAGAAAAATTGTTATATACCACTTATTTAGCATGAAAACTAGCCTGAATATATGTAGCTGGAATGTGGGAGGTTTATTGTCTGACCTTTATAACAAAACAGCCGATAAAAATTTTCTATCAGAATTAGCTGAACATGACATAGTGTTATTAACTGAGACCCATGTTGGTTATGAACATCATTTACAATTTGATAATTTCTTATATTACCCATTCTGTAGAAGCAAGTCAAAAAAACAACAGATACTTTGGGGGATTAGGTATTCTTATACGCCAAGAAATTCGCAATGGTATAAAATTTTTAAATGATGGCACATCCGAGTACCAATGGATTAAACTTCAAAAAGAGTTTTTTAAGTTTCGTCAAGATATATATTTATGTTTGGTATATTTTGCTCCCAAAAGTCAAACAGATCTCTTAGAAATCATTGAAAAAGACATAACTGATAAATATGGATCACTTGGGGATATCTTGATTGTAGGGGACTTAAATGCCAGAACTGGGTCAGAATAAGATTATATTGATGGTGACAGCACCTCACACATTCCAATTTATGATGAAAATTATGATATAGATTGTCTTATTGAGGAAAGGGTCAGTCAAGATACAATTTTAGATTCCAGAGGGAAAAATTTATTAGAGTTCTGTATAGAAAATCAGATACGCATTTTGAATGGACGTATATGTGGTGATAGCATTGGAAAATACACATGTTTTAAACCAAATGGAAGCAGTGTTGTTGACTATGTTTTAGCATCTCAAAGTTTACTACCAGAAATATTGTACTTTCATGTTTCAGATTTTAAGGCACATTTTTCTGACTGCCACTGCAAAATAATTTTCAAAATTTAAGCATCCTTTCAATATGAACCAAAAAAAAGTCATATGAAAGATTTTCCTACAAGATATAAATGGGACACTGCAAGTACATTGACTTTTCAGGAATCGTTTACTCATCCTGTAATTCAGAATGAATTAAGAAATTTTTTAAACAAAGATATCAATTTAGACAAACAAAGTATAAATGATGCCACACAAAACATTCATTCAATTTATGAAAAAGTCTGTTCAGTGTCTCTTAAAAAAAGAAAGAAAAAAAAGAATTCTAATTATAATGAAAATAATAAAAAATGGTTTGATCTTGATTTAAAGAAAATGAAAAATCAAGTAAATGAGAAAGCACTTCTAATGTCAAAATATCCAAACGATCCTATTGTGCGAGGCTCCTTTTTTAAGTTGAACAAAAAATTTGCTAAACTAAGGAAAAGAAAAAAAAGAGAATTTAAAGACAATATTTTGAGTCGATTAACTAACCTAGAATCAGAAAATCCAAAAGAATATTGGAACCTTGGAAATGAACTTCGCTATGAGAACAGTAAAAAAAATTGTAATAATAATATAGATGGTGACACTTGGTTTAGATATTTCTCTAAGCTATCATCTGTCCCTGATAATAACACTTTTAAATTAAAATTGAATGAGCTAAAAAATAAATTAGAACTATTAGAAAACAGCAGAATTGGTTTTAATGAACTTGATTTTAAAATTACATCTGCTGAACTACAAAAAGCATTTGGTCAACTAAAATCTGGAAAAAGCCCTGGTCTGGATAATGTTACGAATGAAATGCTTAAAGTTTCACAAAGCTATATGAATAATAGTATCTTAAAACTTTTTAATGCTGTTCTTGTAGCTGGCATCTATCCAAGTAAATGGTCTGAAAGCTATATAACCCCAATATTCAAATCTGATAACCCCAAAAACCCTGAAAATTACAGGGGTATTGCAATTAATAATAGCATTGGCAAGTTATTTAATATAATTCTCCATAACAGGCTTGATAAATATTTAACTGATAATAATATCATTAATAAAACTCAAATTGGGTTTTCAAAACGAGCCCACACAGTAGATCACATATTTGTACTTAATTGTCTAATTGAAAAGTATGTCAAAACTGGTAAAGGTAAATTATATGTATGCTTTGTAGATTTCCGCAAAGCCTTTGATAAGGTCATACACACTGGTTTAATGTATAAATTGTTACATGTTACTCATAATGGTATTTTCTATCAAATATTGAAATCTATGTATAGTAATGATAAACTATGTGTTAAAGTAGATGATAAAATGACAAACTTTTTTAAATATGATGTTGGTGTGAGACAGGGTGATGTATTGAGCCCCACATTGTTCAAATTATTTGTTAATGACTTGCCAGATGCATTGTCTAATATTCCAGATAATGTCAATCTAGATAACGAAAAGATACCATGTCTTCTATATGCAGATGACCTAATTTTAATATCTGACTCGAAAGAAGGTCTTCAGAAGAGACTTGACACTCTGTATAATTACTGTCAAGATTGGTGCATGGAAATAAATGTAAAGAAAACAAAGATAATTATTTTCAATAGACTGGACGACTCCTTAAGGAAGATTTTAAAATAGGGAATAACCCCATAGAATGTGTAAAACAATATAAATATCTTGGGATTGTTATCCTAAACACAGGAAATTTTAATGAGGCTAAAAAACAATTATTCCAAAAAGGTTTAAAAGCTTCTTTTAAACTGTATAAAGACATGAAGTCATCAACTCCCCCTATTAAAACCCTTTTACATGTATTTGACCATTGCATACAGCCTATTATTACATATGGATGTGAAATTTGGACCACTATTAATATTACTCCCAAGAGGAAGGGATTATCATTGTATGATATTTTTAAAGATTGGGAATTTGAAAAATTAAATTTAAAATTTTGTAAATTTGTACTTGGGGTTTCCAAAAAGTGCACAAATATAGCAGTCCTGTCTGAACTAGGTAGATACCCCTTATATATTAGTGCCTTAACACATCTCTTTATGTATTGGCACAGACTTGAGAATTCCTCAACAGATTTATTACAAAAAGCCTACAATGAGATGAAAACTATAAGAAGCACAGCTCCACCTGGTTGTAATAACCTATGGCTGTCCAATATTCTTTTCTTCAGTGAAAAACTGGGAATTGATTTAAATATTTGTAAGAATTATGGAAAAAATAAATTCAAAAAAATGTTAAAAAAAACTACTTAAAACTAATTTTCAAAATATATGGGGAACAATCAGAGATGAATATCAGCAAAAACAAGGGAAACTTGATACATATTTTTCTTTCAAAACAAACTTTATTTATGAAAACTATTTAGACCTTATAAAGACACACAAAAGACAGTTGTTAACAAAATATAGACTTAGTAATCATTGTTTAAGAATAGAAACTGGAAGACATGAGCGTGTTGTCAATGCATCTGGTAAATCAGAACCTCTACCAAGACAAGATAGGCTGTGCTTATTTTGTAATTTAAATTTAGTTGAAAATGAAACACACTTCCTTCTGGAATGTCCTCTTTATGAAAACATTAGAAAAGATATTATCAATTACACTAAAAATTATCCAAATTTATTAAATATTGATAAAGAACATTTATTTATATGGATTATGAATAACGAAAACTGCTATTTTTTATCTTTACTATGTGACTACATTGAGGAGGCTTTAAAACTTAGAAAAACTTAACCATTATATAGTATTACTATTATCTCCCTTTGACCACTGACCTTTTCCTTAATTACTGTACCATTGAAATATATTTGTTACACTTAATTATTCTGTAATGTTTTGTCATATGTAATTTTATGTTATGCCCTTAATGGGCCCTTTAATTTGGTAATAAAAAACATTCATTCATTCATTCAAATAATCTTGATGGAATTTATACTGTAGCCTGTAGCAGTGGGATAATCCTGCCCTATTTTTGTCGGGAAGGATAAGCCTACTGCGAAGGAGTTTGCCTTCCTTCTTCAGCATCAAAATCTCTACAAAACTGTCCATTGAGTCAGAGTTGTGGTACGGGTCTCAAATAACCCTTTTGACGTTCACATTCATTTTCAGCTTAAAATCTGCATTATTGAAATTTTTGCTTGAACAAATACGGGTAAGATGGTACACATGTTATATATCATTGCGAAGCTAATAAAATTTTCTGTCCAATGCTGGTATAAAACATTCACCATCAAGGATTACTTTTTTCGCAAAGTTGGATTGTTTACAAAATGCTCAAAATACCTTTTTTACCATGCTTTCCGGTCTACCACATGGAGCCTTTTCACACAGCCATGTAAACAAAATTCATACACTTGTCAAAAATGAATCAAGGATATTTAAAATGAGTGAATCTTTAGGTTTCATTTGATTGTACACATAATTCCATTATTAATCCAATAAAACTTTGACAATTACAAACAATAACACTGCATTTTTTATTTTTAATGGACTATTTGAGGGAGGGACCAATTGACCCGGAAGGGGTTAATGAGACCACGACTCCTTATAGCAGTTATTTCCCCTTAATCGTCAAAATTGACAATTTTCACAGTTTTTGAACTTTATCATGAAAACTGTAAGTGCTAAAGGAAAAATTGGCATTGGAAAATTTTTAAGCTTATTGAGATCTACAAAAATGATTTCAGGGTCGAAATTGTCAAATGACCCCTTATAGGGGTTATGGTCCTTTAAAGGTGAAAAATAGTGGTTTTTTTTGTGTATTTGACCTATAGAATGAAAGCTGTTACAGATAGAGAAAAAATGATGCTTGCTTAAATCTTCAGTTCAATTAGCTCTTCAAAAACATCCATTAGGCTGAAGCTGTCAGATGACCCCCTTATAAAAGTAATGGCCCCTAATTGTCAAGTTTTGGGTTATTGCCTTGCAGATATAAAAGATTAAGAAAAGCTTTTGTTTCAGCGGCTTGAATGATAGACTATATGTGCTCTACAAAAGCCTTCATTATAAGGTGGAAATTGTATGGTGATCCTTGATTGGAGTTTTTCACATCAGATACCCCAATTTATTTTCATTCCATCAGTCATGATTGAAGTCAGGTGAGCGATTCAGGCACCTGGAAGCCTCTTGTTTTTTTTCTTTCATTTTTTAAAATCGACTGGAGTCTTTTGGAATTTTTTGCTACTTCAAGATTTATTCTTGACCCAAGTATTTTGTAACAATTAATAAAAGAATATGGCCTTAACAAAATTTTCAATAAAAACTGCTCTTTCAAATCTATTTTTCCCATTATATATATAATTATCAAAATATTTTTATTTTATTGTGTAACAATGTTAAAACAATTAATCAGGGGGATACAGAATTGTCCTAGGGCAAATCTGGATATCTCAATTTTTCCTAGGACAAATTGGAGTTCTGATTTACACTGGATTAAATCATCCAGGGTCAATCCGAATTCCAAATTGTCCTAGGAGAAACTGAAATTTCATTTTGCCCTAGGGTGAATCCGGATCGCCCTGGATTCCAATTTGCCCTGTCTACAGGGAACGGTCATTATTTATCAGCCGAGGGGTTTGGATGATTTTAGAGGAGATCGGGAAAAAAATCATACCAAATATTGAGGGGGTCTTAATTTATTTTCTCGCATCAAGAATAGGAATAAGAATAATTTTATTAACCAGTGACTGGGTCCATTTCTGGGCAAATGTTACATCGATCTAACAATAAACATACAACATCAAGTGAGGGGGGTCGAAATCTAATATTTCATTTTTTTTAAAGAGTTTGCCATGTATTCTTGTTTTAGAGTTAAGTTTTGCTTTAAAAAAAATCTGATCGTTTTCAGAAATTCATTTGTTGAAACATTTCCATGATCCAAGATGTACGCTCTGCTGCGCCCACAATATGTTAAAATGCTGTCTGATAGAACTTATTCAAAATCTTTTCCTTTTCTGGTTCCAGTTTAACATAACGGTATCACAATTTGTTTTATTGTTTGTGCTCTTCAATTTTATAACATTGTTGGCTTTTCAATGTTAGCGCTTCTGAAGAGTCTTGAATAGATGAAATGTGTGTCAGGTGTAGAAAAATGATTGCCTGGAATCTAGGTGATTTTTTCAAACCATTTTGAAATCTAGGAATTGTGTTGAGCTAAAATTGAACATATTTTTCTAAGACATCACATTAATTAAAATAAGATTTGTTGAACCATAGACCAATTTTTAGCATCTACCATTTTCTTATTGACAATTTATAGCCATGTACAATTAATTGTTGCATTTGTCATGCTGAAGAATGATGAAGATAAATATATAAAAAGGTTCGTGGTTAGATCCTCATAAAGAATTTCATTAATCAATTTTCCAACTATCTCTACACTATTTGCGAGGATTGTCTAAAGAAACCATGCTACACCTTCAGAATTGAGGAATAAATGGTTGTCCCGTGTATCATTATTAGTACAGAGAGCAAAACCCTATGCATTATAAAGACCACTATGAAGAGTTGTATAAGAGAAGACTCTATGGGAGCCACTGACTACACTAAACTGCTAAACGGAGAGGGGTTCATATAAGCATATAAAGCTTGTTTCCCAATGGGGAGGGGGTTGATTTTTTTGTATTGGATTTTCTGAGGGGGTTGAAAATTTATTTTGGTTTTCAGTGAGAGGGTTGAAAAAAATCACCCAACCCCATCTGCTGATAAATAATGACCTTTCCCACAGTCATAAAGATATCAAAGTGTTGTTTTGGTCATCCCTGAAAATAATAATCACTCACAATGGTTAAATTTTACCAAAGCACTCAATTTAATGAATTTGGGTTTAGCAGACACATGGTACCATAGACATGCAGATTTCCTGGAGGCAGTGATCGACACTATAAAATAAACCATTTTACATGTAATTTTTTTAAAGTTTACTGTTTTCTTAAGTTCATACTTTCAATTATTATTTTTCCAATGACTAACAATTAACTTTATTTCTATGTTTTCTTCTTTTGATACTGTTATTATGTTTATTTGTATAATTAATAGCGAGCACAGCTCGCAAGCGGAGAGCTCTACGGTATTTGTTCCCGCGAAAATTTGCCTAATGCTGATATTGATTTTTCATGGTCCGGAAAGGCTCTCAAATTTTACAGGTACGGAGTGAATTTGAAAATAATTACCCATTTTGCTAGTCGCATTCCAAAAATTATCTATGTAATAATGTACATGTATAAAGAGAAAAATATTCTGATGACGATCGATGAGTTGCTACATTTTTTTGTAGTAACCAAATTTAATCCATTTTTTCTTGCTTTTCTATTTAACGTTCAATCGCCCCAAGCATCTCATCCCAAATTGAACGTTCTAGAAAATGAATCAAAACAAAAATAACTACGATGATTTCAAATTTTATTTGACTGCATCAATTAAAAATAAAATCTTTTTTTATTCGTTCATTAAACAATGTTAACAATGGCACTAAACATGTTAACATTACATTTATTTTACAGAATTATGCTGTGCTCGCATTTAGGTAATGCCTATTTCATATTATGCTCAATGCTGGGCGCTGTGATTAGCTTACCCTGGATTGACCTATTACCGTGGTACTAAGAAATTTTCTTTTCATCTGAACAATTGTAAAGGAATCAAATTAGATAATAAATCATCATTGGAACCCTTATTATAAAGGCTCTGTACACAGCAACTTTTTAACGATGTATTGAAATATCATAACTAAATAAATAGTCTCCAAAATAGGTGCCGTCGATTTTCTCCAGAATGTAACATTGACCTATTACCGTGGTATGGTGAAGAATCCTATTTATATCACTTTGTATAAAATAAAAAATATCAAGAGACCGTGACAAAACAAGCACTGAAATTTAAGAATAATATTTATATATTTCAAAGATAAAAATATGTATAACGCTAGAGTAGAAAAGAAATTTACCAATGGTAAAGACCATGAAAATGACGTCTCAATGACAATTTCCAAATGCCCAACATTCAAACATTTCTAATTTTGTGTCTCGGATAGAGTTAAAAACACGTGATTTCTTTGATAAAATACAAATACATGCTAGAATATTGTTTTAATATTTGTAAGGTTTTCTTAAAATCAAAATCAGTGTGCTATATAAGTTGTAAGATTGCCTGTAAGATTTCATTCCGGAAAAGCGGCAAATCAAAATGGCGTCAGAACCGGTCTTAAAACTACCAGCTTTCATTGTCCATTTTAAAGTGTGAAAGAGCATCATGTTGGGGAAAACAACTGAAATAGACAAATTGTAATTTCAATGTCCTTTGATATCTGAAAATCACGTTTTAGGGAAAACACTTCTTGGGAATCTTTCAAGAGTAATATCTAGACATACATGCGCAATTTTGACAGGAAATGACAAAATTTAAGTTCTAAAAAAGTGACGAAAACATACCAATATGACAAGACTTGTCATACTTTTGTTATTATAATGTCTTTATTTAACAAATATCTGTTTCATATTACAGTTGAAACCAGTTTCGAATCAAGCGAAAGAAAAAAATGTAAGAGAAACAAAATACCACGGAATTAGGCATACCACGGTAATAGGTCGTTTGAGTATAATAAAATATCTTGTATCTTGTATCTTGTATATTAAATATACAGGTGTATGATGGTACTGACAATTGCTTCATCCTGTTAAAGATTTCCAAAAGAGGATAGAAGGAGTGGAACAGTTGGCTTTCACCGTTGTCCTGGGCCGTCGTGTCCCAGTGGCGAATTGTAATTCAAAATACACCCCTTTTTATAATAGAACCTTCCAAATTCTTAATCATCAGACCGCTTTATCAAGCTCATCAATAAAACGCTTGAATCACATGTAGAAAGTAGAAAAAATGAGTATTTTACAAAATATTTATAGAAGTACATGTAGATGCATTCGACTTGGTATAACAGAGGTTAGAAACCGAAATTGTCGAAGCTTCACATGCAATGACATGGAAATTCTTGTTAAATTCCAAGCCTATGATCATATCCCCAAATATTATTTTGTTATTGCCATGCCATGGGCATGACCTGTAGTCACAGGCACTTGTTTAGTAAAGGAGCCCAATAGCATATATTTTTTTTCATGAAACAAGTGCCTGTGCCTGTAGTGTATTAAGATTTGCGACTTGTTAAGGTGGTTCTAACATCATTTTGACCTTGATATCGACCAAATAAATACTGTTAATTTGGATAAATGAATGCCCATTTTTACCAAATAAAATGCATAAAGTGAAATATCATACTTTCATGAAGAATTCATTACATCCATAATTTTTAAACAAATATGATTTCTAAAATTTTTATTTTTGGTTGGAAGTTTGCAATCTTATGGTCCATCTAGCAAATTATTCTACATACAGTTTCAATGAAACTAATTACACTGATCACAGCTTCTTGATATTTAGTATACAGCATCAGGGGCAGGTGGGGTAAATAACGTAGGATTTAATTTCAGGTCTGCCACTCACCTACTTCCTGTTTAACGAAATCCTGCCATTTTAATATTTAATATTTAAATATTGACCGATTTTTATTTGTATCTGTATTTTACAAAAATGTTGGTTCTCCAAGTTTTTGTAAAATTTCACTACTAATTATACCCCTGTTTCGAAGAAGAGGGGGGTATACTGGTTTACCTCTGTCCGTCCGTCTGTCTGTCCGCTACATAACTTTCATAACAGTTTTCTCAGCAACTACATATCCCTTGACTTGATATTTGGTATATGAGTTCAGTGTGAGGTCCTTTGTTGCGAGTAGCGAAATTATGTCTGTAGGATATTTACTTCCTGTTTACCGACTTAGTCCGTATTTAACATTACTAATCTGTTGAAAATTTTCGTAACATTTTTTCAGCAACTACATATCTCAGTGGCTTGAAATTTGGTATTTGAGTTCAATATGAGGTCGTTTTTCGTAAGTACCGTAATTAGGTCGGTTGGATATCTACTTCCTGTTTAACGACTTAGTCAGTTTTTAACATTACTAGTCAATTGTTGAAAATTTTCATAACATCATTTCTCTCAGCAACTACATATCACAGTGACTTGAAATTTGGTATTATATGGCTTCAGTATGAGGTCCTTTATTGCGAGTATCGAAATTGGGTTTGTCTAATATCTACTTCCTGTTTACAGCCTTGGCCAAATAGTTTTGGAATAGGCCGGACTGGTATAGGAATAGTTTTGGAATAGGTTCGATGAGGTAATATCACTTGCCGGTCCGACCATAACACCATTGGACCGAAATTTTATTGAACTTTGATATTATCGTCAATTCTGGAAATCATTCATGTTTTTTCCAGATTTAAACACATGATTTCACTATTTCCGATTTTGTTGACAGTTTATGTTGTTTGTTAATAAATGAAGTAAAATTAACCAGCTGTCAATAAATAGCAAGTAATATTGTGATATATTAGTCAAAATCAAAAGATTGCAAGAAAAATTAACAACGAAAAAAAACAATTAAATACATTATGATCCATAAATCTGACGGACATCTGGTCCGGTGCAGTACTGACTTTGGTCGGACCGATGGTGAAAATCACCAGACATGTCCATAGGACCAACAAATTTCGCCAAGTCTGTGTTTACCCACTTAGTTCATTTTGGGGGTAGGGGGTATACTGAGTGAGCAGTAGCTAACAGATTCCTTGTTTGTACTGAAATTGCAAATGTTAATATTATATACATTTTCAGAGTATTGCAAGTCGACAATTATCACTAACTACACACAAATGGTTTGAGCAAAAACAGCGCCCACCTCGTTCTTTTGAAGAGAAGGAAGAGTTTGTTGTAGCAGAGTCTAAGAGAGAATTCACACCTGTAACATGGGATACAAGTATTCAGTACATGGAAAGTGATGGTATGATCATGCATGATAATTTGCTGCATGAAAATCATTTTGGTTTGTTGCCTGCCATGTGTTGCTAAGTGACATATAGGAGTCATTTTGACATTATCCATTGTCTTGCATTGCCCAGCGTCCTGCAGCAACACAAATTACCGTCGCAGTTTTCCACTCCAGGCAACCAAATGTCACAAACTCTTGATATTTGGCATGTGGCTTCCTCCTATAGTACTACATGTATATGGTGTAAAACGAATCTATACCGTTAATGCTTCTACTTACTGTTTACCGAATATTATAAGATGCAAGCAATGTACGTCTTCCATGGAAGACTCTCATTCTAGTTAATTCTCTTACAAGTACATTTTGCAATTCATTCAATTTTGAGGCAGACCTCATAATTTTCTCTTCTCATCTTCAGTAGGTGCCAAGAAGTTAAGAAAACAGTGGACCTTGTAATAAACTAACAAATCCAAAAAGGCGTTGGCAATGTTTTATTTGAAATCATTAGTTTTTAGCTCACCTGACCCGAAGGGTCATGTGAGCTATTGGCGTCACTTGGCGTCCGTCGTCCGTCCGTAAACTTTTTCAAATGTTAACTCCTCTGACACCATAAGTCCAATTGAAACCAAACTTGGTGTAGTTGATCTTTAGGGTATGGCCTACAAAACTGTTGTTCGGATTTTTGATTTTTAAAAAAACATGGCCGCTGTGGCTAAAAATACAACATAGGGGTAAAATGCAGTTTTTTGCAAATAACTCAAAAACGGCTACAGATATCAAAATTCTGGCATGGGGTAAAAGTGATCAGCACCTCAAGATCTACCTACCCTGAAATTTTGAAGAAAATCCAAGAACCCATGTAGGAGTTATTGCCCTTTTTGTGGATTTTTTGCAAATTTTGCACCTGTTTAGCTCAATATCTTGAAAACTGTACAAGATATTTGAGAAATTTAAATTGCATATTGTTAAGCACATCAAGATCTACAATATATTTAAAAGGGTCAGCGTTGTAGGACCTTTGGTCTCAAATAACCCTTTTGACGTTCACATTCATTTTCAGCTTAAAATCTGCATTTTCTAAATTTTTGCTTGAACAAATACGGGTAAGATGGTACACATGTTATATATCACTGCGAAGATAATAAAGTTTGCTGTCTAATGCTGGTATAAAACCTTCACCATCAAGGATTACTTTTTTCGCAAAGTTGGAATGTTTACAAAATGCTCAAAATACCCTTTTTACCATGCTCTCCGGTCTTCCACATGGAGCCTTTTCACACAGCCATGTAAACAAAATTCATACACTTGTCAAAAATGAATTAAGGATATTTAAAATGAGTGAATCTTTAGGTTTCATTTGATTGTACACATGATTCCATTATTAATCCAATAAAACATTGACAATTACAAACAATAACACTGCACTTTTTATTTTTAATGGACTATTTGAGGGAGGGACCAATTGACCCGGAAGGGGTTAATGAGACCTTTCCTTTTAGGAGTTATTGCCCTTAGAACTTCAAAAATTGAGCATTTTAACTGCATTTCCTCATTATATTGAAAATGTTAACTTCTCCGACACTTTAATTCCAATGGGAACCAAACTTGGTATTATTGTCTATTATTATTAGGTGTATAGAACTGTTGTGGGGATTTTTGATTGGTTGTAAAACATGGCCGCTATGGCTATAAATAGAACATTAGGTTAAACTGCATTTTTTTGCAAATAACTCAAAAAGGGTGACAGATTTTTAGATTTTGATTGAGAACAAAAGTGATCAGCACCTTTAGATCCACCATATTGTCAGATGACCCACTTATTAATCTTATGACCCTTTCAACGTTAAATAGATTTTGCCTTATAACCTTTACTTCAGGCACATATGTCAGGTGAGCGATTCAGGCTCCTGGGAGCCTCTTGTTAATGCATATTATCCCATTTAATTTGCATGGCATATCAGGCACATTAATAACCAATCACTTTTGGACCCTTAATGAAACCAAAAATAATGTATATCTTATTTTTTTTACAAGCCTATAAAAAGACTTATGGAGATGATGTTGTCTGGAAACATTACAGGAGAAATTATAAAGGTCATTATGCTCCGGATACAAGAAAAAGTTGTGTTGTAAGTACATGTATAGATAATATTCTACAATAACCAGTATGAAATTAAGTCAGCTTACAATAATGACCTTAACAGACAATTTTCTATCCTTTTTCATCCGTTCATGAATAAGGGCTATTTATTGAACTGGATTGATCAGTGTCAAATGTACAAAAACATGCCAAAGAAATGGAAGAAGCAGAGGTACCAATGGGGCATCTGAATGTCAAAAGTCAAAAAGGGCAGAACAAAACCAGTAAACGATGAAAAAAACAGACAACATAAAAAACAACTTATTAGTAATCGCCAACCCCAAGTCAAGATCACAACGTTCCTCACTATGATACATGCATTTAATGAGAAATATTACCCGGTAGGTTTTACCAGGGTTTATAATTTTACCAATCTACACAGTACAATTTTCTACCAATTTTACCTTTGGATGGTGAACATGGTTAATTTCAGAATGTAATCATTAGTTCATTAAAACTTTAAGAGGTTACTTGTCAATCTGACTGGATATTTTTTTCTATCTCTGTAAGAATGATAATTCTGAGCAGAGTAATGATGCATGTGAGAATGTCTCTAGATATTAATTGGTATTTTTGGTTTTTATGATATTGTATTTTCCTTTAGAGAAGAGGTAAAATTGATACAGCCAGTCCCTGCCCTTTATGTAGAGATGAGTACCTTACGGTAGATTATAGAGTAAGTCAAATTAAAAGAATAGTCAATTAAGAAAATTGTTGTAGTTTTGATACAATTTGGGCTTTGAAAGACTGTCTTCGGTCAGGATTAGGCTTTTTATATGAATTGAAAACATAAATTAAAGCTTTGTTCTTTTTACATGCATCAGTACTGTGGTAGGTCTAGTATTTTTTACAACTGGTTGATTCCATTAATACATCCTGATCCATCAAACAAAGTTTGCATAATTTGTAGTTAAAAAATATAAAAGTGTCAGTTTTCAAACTTTGCACAGTATTACTAGTCTTGTCTCCCGAATTCTCACCTGAACTTCCACCTGTTGGGAGTTGGTTCCTGTCCAGTGAAAAGAAGGTCATCATATCGGGCTCACTGGGGAAGCTACCTCTGGTGGTGGTTTGTCATGGAGGACCCATGGCATATTGTGAGTCTTCACTTAGTCATTGCAGATAGGCAATCCCTTTATAGCCATGACTATTTTAACACCCAAGTTGAACTTTGCATAGTGATTATATTGAAGATGTGTTCATCACAGAGAAATATGGAATGAAAATTTTTGCAGTATTTTTGGAATGTTGAAGAGGTAAAGAAATGCCATGCATTTTTGTGGTAATTTACAATTGTAGCCTTTCGACTTGAATAAGGTAAAGTTTTGCTTATTGAACTTGCTTGATTTTTTCGTTACTTCATTTAAAAAGATTCTAAAACTTTTATTGAAATAATTGTTTTGATTTTTGTACTTGATTAATTTTAGAATTTAAAGCTCTTGAAACAGTTTTTGAACCCATATACTGGAGAATTGCTGTCAACCATGAAGACTGGAGTTTGTCAGACAAGATTCACACAGTTACAGATAGCTTCTCAAATGGCAATTGACTATGGTAAGTCATATGTGGACTTTTGTCCAACTAACTTTGTCAGGGAAGGATGATTTGGGAAGTGATTCTTAATCATGTTAATTGTGTCATGCAAAGTAAAAAGAAGAGTGTGAAGCATATGATAGCTAGTCATAATGTGGTTTCCATATAACACAAATTATTTTTATTAAGTTTATTGGACTATATTCATCAATTGAAAATGACAAAACTTCATAGAAGAAAAGTATAAGATATAAGAAATCTTATAATGAAATTTATGAGGCATTTTCAAATGTTGCCAGGAGTTAAGTGGAATGTTTTATTTTACAGGATTTCTTCAGATACATTTACCAGATAGACATTATGACTACAGAGATTATTATCCTGTAGCCAGAAAATCGGTACAGACCAACGCTAATGTCATCTATGAAGAACTTGACATTGAAATCAAGAAAACTACATCTAAAGAGAAACAAACCAAAACAAAGGAAAAAACAGATGGGAAGAAAAGAACAAATGAACAATCAGAAAAAATAAAAGCAAAGGATGTGAAAAAGAAAAATAGAGATCAAGAGAAAACTGTAAAAGCTAAGGCACAGGTTGATAATAAAAATGTTGCTTCTGGTGTAAAGAAATCAGCTTCTGCAGCCAAGGGCAAAGCGGGCGGAATTAAAAAATCAACTTCACAGGACAGGGGCAGTCAACAAGAAGAAAAAGATTCAAATCTCCAATCAAAGTCGAAAACATTAGATACAGATGCCAAAAGTACATCAGAGGCAGATATAGCAGCCAATATTTTAGAAAGTAGAAAAACAGATACCATAAGTATATCTGAGGCAGTTAAAGCAGAAAATGTTTTAGTAACTAGAGAAGAAAAACTATCAAGTTCTAAAGTTTCTAAATCATCCTGTCCCAGTGATACCGATGATAGTTCTTCCTCATCTGATTCAGACTCCAGTTCAGATGATGAACCAGACACTAAATTATCTAAATCATCAGAAGATCCGGCTCAGCCTAAACCTGAATAAATTGTATGTGTGATAGAGGATTTTTGTTTTCATGTTCTTTGCTTTGAGCTGTTATATTAAAACACTCCAACTACACCCTTAATTGTTTGAAATGGTGCTATGTTGCAGTACCTCACCTGTATGTAATTAGGTTTGTCAGCTACCTGCCTAAAGTTGGTGATTTCCTCCAGGTACTTGAGTTTCCTCCACCATTAAAACGGCCCACCCTGTAAGGCCCTTGAGCATTGAAAAGGGTTGATACCCCAAACACACATACATACACACATTGAACTCACTTGTTCTTCCATCTGTCCATTCATTTGTAACAGATTTCATAATTTCTACTTAAGGGATTGATTTTGAAATGGGTATAGTATACAGCTTTAGCATGGATGTGATGCATCATGCATCCCCTTACCATGTTTGTTTTAAATGGTTTGATAGGGAATTTTTCATCATTTATGTTTTTTGAGGCTTCACATTTTTAGCTCATCTTCCAAAGTGAAGGAGCTTATGTGATACCCTGAGCGTCAGCGTCAGAATAGTTATGGTCCATACCCAGTTACTCACAAGTGCCACATCAAATACATTGATATGGAAGGTGCATCTAGTGATGCGAAGCACAATGCATGTTTGGGATGTTGGCTCTCACTTACTTTTCCACATGAATGGCCACTTACAGGCATTGGCATCTCCAACCACTTACAGAAGAATGGTTAAGATCTATACCCGCTTACTGAAATGTGCCACATATACCATACCGGTTTGGTAGGTGCACCTTGTGATGCTTAGCACAATGCTGGCTTTATATTTTCTGCATGGATGACCACTAACAGAAGAATGGTTTAAGTCCATACCCGCTTACTGAAAAGTGCCACTTCAACAATATTGGTATGGTAGGTGCACCTAGTGATGCTTAGTAGAATGCATGCTTTGAATGCTGGCTGTGACCTACGATTTCCACATGGATAACCACTTGAAGTATGGTTAAAATAATATAGGCTTAATGATGTTAAGCACAATACATGCTTCTTTTGGCGGCTGTGGCAAATAATTTCAGCATGGATGACCATTTACAGAAGAATGATTAAAGTCCATTCTTGCTTACTGAAATATGGCACATCAATTATATTGGTATGGTAGGTGCACCTAGTGATGCTAAGCATATTGCATGGTTCTGATGCTGCAATGTGACAGAGGGACCTAGTAATGGTCTTGGCCCGACCACGTATGTGGATCGGACATATAGTTTTACCCTTGTCCGTCCGTCCGTACGTCCGTCCGTAACACTTTGGTTAAGTTCTTGGTTAAGGTCCATTACTCGGATACTAGATGTTGGGGGTCAATGATATTTCACCACCAGATGGGTCTTGGGTAGGCCTACACCACCCACTAGAAATTAGGTCACTGTGACCTATATTTTATGCAAGAACGACTTCAGTTAAGTTCTTGGTTAAGGTCCATAACTTGGATACTAGATGTTGGGGGTCGATGATATTTCACTACTAGATGTGTCTTAGGTAAGGTGACACCACCCACTAGAAATCAGGTCACTGTGACCTATATTTTACGCATGAATGACTTTGGGTAAGTTCTTGGTTAAGGTCCATATCTAAGATACTACATGTTGATGGTCAATGGTATTTCACCACTAGATGTGTCTTGGGTAACATGACACCACCCAATAAAAATTAGGTCACTGTGATCTATATTTTATGCATGAACGACTTCAGTTAAGTTCTAGGTTAAGGTCCATAACTTGGATACTAGATGTTGGGGGTCAATGATATTTCACCACTAGATGTGTCTTGGGTAAGGTGACACCATCCGCTAGAAATGAGGTCACTGTGACCTATATTTTACACATGAATGACTTTGGTTAAGTTCTTGGTTAAGGTCCATATCTTGAATACTACATGTACATGTTAGGGGTCAATAATATTTCACTACTCGATGAGTAACATGGCACCACCCACCAGAAATAAGGTCACAGTGACCTTTATTTTACACATGAACACTTTTGATCAATTTCTTGGTAAAGGTCCATATCCCAGGTAATACACATTGAGGTTCAATGATATTTCAAGAACGGGAGGGCCATCCTGTGGCTCATAGACACATTTTCTAGTTTTTATTAGGCACAGGATACAGTTACGGCAAATTTGGACAAAACCGTAACAATTCTTATTGTTACGGCAAAGACGAAAATCGGGAACGAATGACGGGACGGAGACCGAATCATTTACGACCGTAACAATAAGAATTTTCTTATCATTACGGCACTTATAATTACGGCAAATTGATATTGTGACGAGGTGAAATAAAGAGTGACATTTAACATTTCTTAGTCATATATTTTAAGCGGGCTAAAAATTCTAATAATCTGATTTAGCTTAAAGTAATTTTGATAACTTATGGCACATACGACACAACCAATATGTGGTTTTCGGATTTTATTTTATTCCGGGTGAAACCATTCAAGGCATATAGTTGTGAGTAACATGTTAAAACACCTGGATGAGCATGACATACTTGTAGACTGTCAACATGGGTTTAGAGCCAGAAGAAGCTGTGAAACGCAATTAATAACACTTGCACATGAACTTACTAGCAACCTTCACGCGGGAATACAAACAGACCTTATTATTTTAGATTTTTCTAAAGCCTTTGACAAGGTACCTCACCGAAAACTTATGAGTAAACTAGATAACTATGGTATTAGAGGGAACACCTGGAAATGGATAGCTGCTTTCCTAAATAATAGGAAACAGCAAGTAGTTTTAGACGGTGAGGTATCTAGTCAAATGCCAGTGGTGAGTGGGGTGCCTCAAGGTTCAGTTCTGGGTCCACTGCTGTTCTTAATTTTTATTAATGATTTACCATCTACTGTACAATCAAAAACAAGACTTTTTGCAGACGATTGCATTCTATATAGACCTATTATTAAACAACAAGATGTTACTATATTACAAGCAGACTTGAACAAATTAGCAGAATGGGAAAACTTATGGGGCATGCAATTTCACCCCGAAAAATGCAATTCACTAAGTGTTACAAGATCACAACACCCAATAGACTCTAACTACATTCTTAAAGGGCACACATTAGAAAAAGTAAAAACGGCAAAGTACCTGGGGGTAACACTAACACACGACATGTCATGGGACACACACATAAATAACGTCACTGCAAAAGCAAACAAGATTCTTGGCTTTTTAAGGAGAAATCTCCAGATACAAAACGAAAACACCAAAAGTCTGGCTTACAAATCCATGGTAAGACCAAATGTAGAATACTGCTCCACTGTATGGTCACCAAACACAGAGAAACTTAAAACCAAACTAGAACAGGTACAAAGAAGGGCAGCCAGATATGTCACAAATCGTTACCATAATACTAGCAGTGTTTCAGCCATGATTAATCATCTCGAATGGCCTACACTTGAAAACAGACGAAACATCAGCCGAGTTACCATGCTTTATAAGATAAACAACAACTTAGTAGCAATTGACCCAAAACTCTACCTTGCACCACAGACACATTTTCAGACAAGACTCACACACTCGTTACAGTTTCAATTATTCTCCACTAGAACAAACTATTACAAATACAGTTTTTTTCCACACACTGTTGTACTCTGGAACTCACTCCCATACTCAGTTGTAAGTGTCGGATCCTTGGACCAGTTCAAATCACAGGTCCAAGGACTTCAATTCTAAGCACCTCCCTGGATCTGTAAATAGTGTATATATGTTCAAAATTTATTTATTATTCATTTATTTTTCATTAGTAGTTTTTCTTTTGTTTGTAACTTATTTATTCATAATTATTCCTTCTGTTCACGCTGCGCCGGCATAATAGTCATCAGTGTTTTGATGGATTGCCGTAGAGATGTAGATGTAGATGTAGAAGGCATCCATCTCAGACTACGGATGCCACAGTTTTAACATGCGTGCAACAAACTGCGCAGTGATTTTTCCTTATATCAACACGTATTTTGAGTTCCTTCTATCCTTCGTGGTAAAACCGCTTAACTCGACTTATGTAAATGTTTTGTCAAAGATTTGAGTAGGCAAGTCACTTGCCTCAGTTTGAGTTTTGTTTTCGGTAACGATTTTATTGCCATCAATAAGAACAAGCGACACTTCTACATTTGTTTTAAGTATTCTATTTCAATGTAAGCATAAAATGTTAAAAAGTTGCGGAAGAAGTAAATCATAAAATATCTTATGTTTGGTAAATTTCTAAAGCGAGATTTGCCGTAATAATAAGTGCCGTAATAATAAAAAAATCTTATTGTTACGGTCTTAAATGATTCGGTCTCTGTCCCGTCATCCGTTCCCGGTTTTCGTCTTTGCCGTAACAATAAGAATTTCGCCGTAATCGTATCCTGTGCCTTTTTATTATGATTGTTTGTCATTTTGATTTGACAAATTTTATATGAGTTATGGGACTTTTATGAACTTTGTTCATTTTAGGTCATAAGATCACTTGGTGAGCACAACTCCTGGGGATTGCAGGAAGGATTTTGAGGAAATTTGTAGGATTGTTTGTCCTCATATTTATTTGATCATATTGCAACATCATTTCAAAATGATGTTGTATTTGTAGTTGTATTTGTATTCTCAAATTTTGGTAGAGCGCCTCTGATGAGTCTTAAATAGACGAAACGCGCGTCAGGGGTAGCTAAATTTATTGTCTGGAACTTTATTGTAATTTATATTTCTAACATCCGTGACGGTTAGCGCTGCTGGTGGAGTTTTAATTCCCCGAGGTTAGCCTTTTTTTAGCCACTTTTGTGTTGACGAACACATCAAAGCTATAAATAATCCGTTTAAATTTCTAAATTGTCAAAACCCTAAGGTTCTTCCTACACCAGATAGAGGTTGGTCTTAGTCATAATTTGGTTTCTCGTTCGAATTTTTGGTATTCTATGCTCTTCATATTTATATAGTGTTTGGTATTCTCAAATTTTTGTAGAGCGCCTCTGATGAGTCTTAAATAGACGAAACACGCGTCAAGCGAAGCTAAATTTATTGTCTTGAACTTAGTTGTAATTTATATTTGATTTGACGAACTTTAAAGGAGTTATGGGACTGTATCCACTTAGTGTATTGTAGGTCATAGTAACTCCTTGTGGGCCGCTATGAGGCTTCTGAACGGAGTTGGCTATTAATGTTTTATTCCTTTTACACTGCAAAAAATGCCACACATGTGAAAGACATGTAAAATGCCACACCTGTGTCACATGTGATTCACATGCGTTCCACATGTGTGTCACATGTGTTTGTAGACTCGCATGTGACACATGCGTGTATTACATGTGTGTCACATGTGTGAGGCACATGTGTTTCACATATGTGAAACATGTTGAAATTTCACATAAGCACGATGCATGCATAAAATCATATGACTATATTTCAAATTATTTTGAAATCTACACATGTGATACATGTGTGGCAGGAAACATCTAATTCACATGCGTGTCACACATATGTGAAACACATGTGACACATATGTATCACATGCGTGGCATTTTTACCGGTGTAGTATGAATTTGTATGTTTATTATTTCAATTTTGAGTTTGGCAAATTCTACATGAATAATGAGACTATATGGTCAAGGTCAATTTTTATGGCCCGACCACGTATGTGGATCGGACATATAGTTTTACTCTTGTCCGTCCGTCCGTACGTCCGTACGTCCCGTACGTCCGTACGTCCGTCCGTAACACTTTGGTTAAGTTCTTGGTTAAGGTCCATTACTCGGATACTAGATGTTGGGGGTCAATGATATTTCACCACCAGATGGGTCTTGGGTAGGGCTACACCACCCACTAGAAATTAGGTCACTGTGACCTATATTTTATGCATGAACGACCTCGGTTAAGTTCTTGGTTAAGGTCCATAACTTGGATATTAGATGTTGGGGGTCAATGATATTCCACTACTAGATGTGTCTTAGGTAAGGTGACACCACCCAATAGAAATTAGGTGACTGTGACCTATATTTTACGCATGAATGACTTTGGTTAAGTTCTTGGTTAAGGTCCATTACTAGGATACTAGATGTTGGGGGTCAATGATATTTCACCACCAGATGGGTCTCGGGTAGGGCTACACCACCCACTAGAAATTAGGTCACTGTGACCTATATTTTATGCATGAACGACTTCGGTTAAGTTCTTGGTTAAGGTCCACAACTTGGATACTAGATGTTGGGGGTCAATGATATTTCACCACTAGATGTGTCTTAGGCAAGTTGACACCACCCAATAGAAATTAGGTCACTGTGACCTATATTTTATGCATGAATGACTTTGGTTAAGTTTTTGGTTAAGGTCCATATCTCAGATACTACATGTTGATGGTCAATGGTATTTCACCACTAGCTGTGTCTTGGATAACATAACACCACCCAATAAAAATTAGGTCACTGTGATCTATATTTTATGCATGAACGACTTCGGTTAAGTTCTTGGTTAAGGTCCATAACTTGGATACTAGATGTTGGGGGTCAATGATATTTCACTACTAGATGTGTCTTAGGTAAGGTGACACCACCCACTAGAAATGAGGTGACTGTGACCTATATTTTACGCATGAATGACTTTTGTTAAGTTCTTGGTTAAGGTCCATATCTTGAATACTACATGTTAGGGGTCAATAATATTTCACGTATCCCAGGTAATACACATTGAGGATCAATGATATTTCAAGAACGGGAGGGCCATCCTGTGGCTCATAGACACATTTTCTAGTCATCTTTCATATGGCCGTGGGGAACATTGGCTACCTGTAGCAATCTATTTAGTTGTAAATTTATAGCTTAACACAATGTTCATTATATTCGGTGAAATTTTCTCATGTCATTAGAAAAAAAAGAAATGTAATGCAATATGTAATGTTTCATAAATAGGCACTTTCAGAAATGAAGCTATTCATTTACTTAAAGATAGAAACAAGTAATTTAACAATTAATTTTCTCCGTCAGTTGAATCAATAAATGGACGCTCTACGTCTACCAGTAGGTGGTTTGCTTGATATTTGAGAAAAACTTAAACGCTCCTCATCATTGACTCTTTGTGCCAGCTCAGCCTCTTTCCGCAACTCCTCAAACAGATCATAGTTGGAGATATCGCTATGGTAATGAAGTCCTGGATCTTGACCTGCTGCACGGACCATTTCCTCCAGCTCATCAACATTATTCTTAGACAATCTCAGATAGCTACAATTGAGCATTTGCATAGGACTGAAGGTTTGTTTATGAGGTTTCTTTAAAGATTCCATTATTTCTTTGAGTTTTTCTATGCGGCGTTGTTGTAGTTTTGCTCCATGATGATCAGATGGTGATTTCTTATGTCGCCTATGACAGAAATTTAATAAGGGTCTATACAGTTATTAACGTTAGTTTGCTTTAAACAATGGACAGGATATAAACTTGAGACAAGAAATAAGATGCGTGAAAATTTATATCAACTTAAGAAATTAAAGAATTAAACATTGAATAAAAAGGTCCATCAGGAACATTAAGAACCGGCAGTTTAAGAAGACAACTTATTGTCTTGAACATACTTTGGTCAACAGTTGGCCTATATTTACCTTCTGTAGCTGCTAGTTTCTTTAAGTAGTTCTTCAACCTCCTTCAATTTGGCAAGGTCAAAATAAGTTTTGCCATGATCTTGTGACATAGAGGCCTACAAAAGATAATACAAGGTCAAGGTAACATTTACCATCGAGGCTTTGCATACAAAATGCATGTGTGTAAAATGTATTCTGAAATGTATAATTGATGTTTATGACAGTTACCATGGTTACACATTGCCTAAAAAAATATGACTCGTTTAACAAAAATTGAGAATTGAATACAGATCAAATTCCTTCTTGAAGTTGTACTGTAGTGCTCAGTAGCCAAAATGGGGCTTTTATGTGAACCATAGAAAGTTTTACTGGTTGGGATATTCAAAGGCATTATGATCTCAATATATCGAAAATTGTAGGTCCATTATAAGACATAAGAAATATTTATTACCAATTAAGGTCCCTCAAGAAGCATATATACTAGTATATTTATTTATGAAATGTGATAGGCAGTATGTAAAGCCACAAGTTCCAAGACTACTTATTTACATCTAAACACCAATTATCCTGGTCTGCTTGATTTGACTTTTTTTGTGTTATTGTTTTTATTGTACCCGCCACAACTCGGAGCGGAGGCATAGAAATGCCGGTGTCCATCTGTCCGTTCGTCCGTCCGTCACACTTTTTTTTCGAAACAGATTTCTCAGCAACTGTTATTCATAGGCTTCCAATATTTTGTATGTAGCTTCAGGTAGGGGTCCAATATGGTGGGGTCCGTTTTCAGATCTGTCGCTTATCTACTTCCTGTTTTATAACGAGCCGACTAAGAATTGTTTCAACTCAACGGGCGGTGACCTAGAATTTTTTCTTGTCAGATGACCCCTTTCAGGAGTTATAGCCCTTTAAAAGTAGAAAATGCCATTTTCTCATGTTTTTGCTTCATATTCACAGAATGAAAACTTGTGTTGAGAAAAGCTGTCGTCTAATTTGAGCTCTTCAAGCGTCCCCATTTGGGTTCTTTTGTCGTGATATGGCCCTTAAAATGTTAAGAATAGCGTTTTTTCATGTTTTATCCTCAAGAATGAAAACTATAATTGCAGATAGCGAATAGCTGTTGCTTGTTTCAACCTTCAACCCTTCATGCCCTATAAAATTATCTATTGGGTCGAATTTGTCACGTGACCCCAGATAGGGGTGGTGGCTCGTTCTAAGTAAAATTTAGGGATTTTCATGTTTTTGTCTTACAAATAGTATTGAAGATAGAGAAAAATTGTTGCTTGTTTAAATATACGGCCCAATAAGCTCTACAAAAGTATCCCATGTGGGGTCAGGTGACTTGTAAAGGGATTTAAGCTCATAGAAATAACCCTGTGACTTAAGGACCAGTTGAAATATTCACAAAAAATCGTAAACGTATCTTTAAACGTAACGTATATTTACGGCGCATTCGGTATTCACAAAGAATCGTAGTCGTAAATTACGTGTGAAAATGCACGTAAAACCACGTCTGCTATTTAGCTATCGTAAATATGGCCGCAGTTATATATGCACTGCAACATAGACGAGGATTAAGAAGAGAGAGAATATTTAGAGATCGAACGAATCCGTTAGAGATATATACAGACCAACAATTGATAGCTAGGTATAGATTCCCCAGGAGAAGCCTAGAGGATCTCATCAACCGTTTAGAACCCCAGTTGAGAAGACCAACCGGACGGTCTATGTCATTGAGTCCTGTAACACAGGTATATGAAAAGCAGCAAGTACAAACGGTTGCTATATAATTTATAAACAAATCTAAAACAAAAAGGGGAACAACTCAATAGAAAGTTTGTAAAAGCAAACCGAAAACGGGTACATTTTCGTATTTCACATACTTTATTTGTTCTTTGTAGTTTTGGTTTTTCATACCCCATCTACAAAAAATATTGTGTTCGGATCCGTGGGCTCCAAAGATTCAAACAGTTTATTTCTGAATTAAAATACCCCGAGTACGATGATTTAAGTAATGTTCAAACATTAACACAAGGTATGTTGCGAGATGGGACATTACGTCTTCTTTTATAATATTTTTTTTATTTATTAAAACTCCTTGCTTTTCATTTGTTAAATGAAATCTTCATTGAAAGTTTAAGGGAAAAACTTTTTTGAAAAAAAAAGCATGTACAAGGGGTATGATTAAATAAAACAAATAACTAGCATCAATACACTAAGCAAGAGATAAAACAAGAGAAAGGATATTGCGAAACAAAAACAAAATACAAATAATAAAAAAAAACGAATAACGACAAAAAAATACAAAAACAAAAAAAACAACAACAAAAAACGATAAATCCTGACTAATTTATGTCTAAAAAAAATCGAATAAACACTAAACGATGTACGGTAAAATTGTTAAAATTCTTTTCTTAAATAATAAATGATAAAAATAATATTGTCTTGAAAAACTAATTTTATCGAAAGAAAATTATATAGTTTAACTTCTTTAAACGCATACTACGATGTATGCAAACGCATACTACGATGTATGCAATTGGTGCAGAAGAGAGCTGACCTTTCAGAAGTCCGAAAACCGGATTGATAACTTGTCGGTGTTGTTACAGCCATCATTAGGCCGAAAATACAAATGAAAACGAAATTGCAAAGCAAAACTAACAAAAAAAGAGAACCAAATTGAAATATTCATATTCAAAGTACCAAAAAGTAACAACAAGAAATATGTAATCCACTGCTCTTTCAACGTGATATACCCCTGCTAAGTCAGTAAACTGGAAGTTGATACCCGACAGACCCACATACACTGGTAAAAATGCCACACATGTGAAAGACATGTAAAATGCCACATGCATGTCACATGTGAGTCACATGCGTTCCACATGTGTGTCACATGCATTTGTAGATTCACATGTGACACATGCGTGTATTACATGTGTATCACATATGTGAAACACATGTTGAAATTTCACATGAGCGCAATGCATGCATAAAATTGTATGAATATATTGAATATTATTTTGAAATCTACATATGTGATACATGTGTGGCAGGAAACGTCTCAAACACATGTGTGTGAAACGCATGTGTCACATGCGTGGCATTTATACCGGTGTATGTAAAATGTGTTTAATGTGGTATGGATGGATGGACATCTTTATTACTCTGTGTAGGGTAACTCTATCACAGAACATTAACACACACATTTGAGACGCCCTAAAATTGGATGTTCACAATAATGCTGCTGTCACTGGGTGGCCTTAAACATTTAGAAAATGTTAGCAGTTCTTTAATTTAACCATATCTTATTCAAGGGAATAACTAGGATTTATCTTCTTCAACTTAGAACGTTTCTCCCATACAAAATACATACATTGCATTAAACAGACAACAATAATTATACAACTGAAATAAGTTTGATATCAGTGATGATTTTTTGCGTGTAAAGTCTTGTCAAGTAGTCAATACAAAATGGAGGATTAGAAATTAGGGGCCACATAAAGGTACAAACTCGAAACTATTTTTATTGTCAAATAAAAAAAAAAATGCTAATTAATTTTTGTCAAGTAATAAAATTACAAACTGGGGATTACTTTTGTGACACTCAATGCCATTAGGGACAAAAAAAAAAATGAAAGGTAGCAGATACATTTTGTACCCTTAATTAGGGGGACCAAAAAGGGTAATATTTTTGTAATTGTAATTTATTCTGGTCTGCTTTTGAAAAAAAAAAACCAAACTCCTTGTGAAATGCGAGTGGAAAGTCCACCAAAGGTTTCACGAGTCAAAAAACTTTGTCAGACCAACATTGGCTGCATGTGTCCAGAGCAATTGACTATCCATATTGGGCCTAAAATGTACATGGTTCAACATGTTGGGCTCAGTGAAGCTTTTTATTGTGCCCCGCCTACGAAAATAGAGGAGCATATAGTGTTTGGATCTGTTTGTCCGTCCCAAATTCACAATTCCTAATTCCTGCTTAATGACAATTACCACATAAATCATATTGGTATAATAGTTGCACCTAGTGATGCTGAGCACAATGTCTCTGAGCACAATGCATGCTCCGGATGCTTGATGTGACCTATATTTTCCGCATGGATGAACACTCACAGAAGAAAGGTTGAAGCCCATTCCTGCTTACTGACAAGTGCCACACCAACCATATTGGTCTAATAGGTGCACCTGGTAATGCTAAGCACAATGCACGCTTATGATGCTGGATTTGACCTATATTTTCCGCATGGATGACCACTTACAGAATAATTGTTAAAGTTCATTCCTGCTAACATGCAAGTACCATAACTCACCAAAGTGGTATGGTAGGTGCCTCTTGGAAAGATACATGGTTCAGATGCTGGCTGTTACCTTCTTTTTTGCATGAATGAGCACTTAAAACTTTGAAAATTTAAAGTAATTCCTGCTTAGTGACAAAAATGCATTACGAGGTGAGCTTTGTAATTGACAGATTACCTAGCTGTTTGATAAATATAAAGACGGGGCACCGTGTCTGTTTGACACATTTTCTTGCTTTTATGATATTTCAATCATTTGTATGCATATATGCATTTTTTATTAATCTACATTTTCTCTAAAATTATAGCAATTCGTCATGTTTCAGGTCCTCTCTACACTAAGATTCCTTGCCAAAGGAGACTTCCAGTCTGAGACAGGGGATTTGCATGGCATATCACAGGCAAGCATGAGTAGATGTTTGATGCCAGTTGTTGATGGAGTCAACCAAGCACTGAGGAACATTAATATTCCCGTTGACAGAAATGAAATCATTTCAAACAAGGAAGGATTCCATGCCATCGGAGGGTTTCCTAATGTCGTAGGTGCCATTGATGGGACGCTGATACCTATTCAGGGCATGAATACAGATGAGGAGCATCTATTTGTGTGCAGAAAAGGTTTTCATGCCCTGAATGTGCAAGCAGTTGTAGATTCAAGAATGAGGTACATATTGTCAAATCATTAGAGTATAACAAGAACAGATTCTACGTCCCCCGCCCGTTGAGTGTGATAAAAATCGAAGTCGGTTCATTAAACAGGAAGTAGATGAGTGACAGATCTAAAAACACATCTCGCAATATGGGACACCTACCTGAAGCTGCATTGCATATATCGAAATCCTATGATTAAGAGTTGCTAAGAAAACTGTTACGAAGTTGATACATATATATGGAACTGAATTGAGAATGCTGCTAAATATTTTGTATTTAATAAAGCTTAGATATGATCTCGCCTTTTTTTTCAGATTTACCAACATAGTGACACGATTTGGGGGAGCTACACATGATGCCTATATCCTCGCCCAATCTAATGTCCCTAACATAATGGAAACCTTTCCTGGTGGAGGATGGCTTCTTGGAGATAGTGGCTATCCCATCAAAAGATGGCTAATGACTCCTATTGCCAACCCAGGAACAGACCAAGAGAGAAGGTACAATAGGAGCCATTGCAGTACCAGGAACATTGTGGAGAGGTCTTTTGGTGTGCTTAAAGCTAGATTTAGGTATATAAACAGCAATTTATAAAAATTTGAGTCTTTTTCAAAATATTTTGCAATTAATGATATTTTGTTTTATAGTTTTATAGTAAAGCTTTCATACCAATTTACGAAATAAATCACAACAAAATAAAGATTTAAGTTGTATCAGGTTTTTAGAGTTAAAAAAACAATGCTTTCATGCATTGAAAGAAGCAGAGGTACCAATGGGGTATCCGAATGTCAAAAGTCCGAAAGAGCAGAGACAAAACCAGTAAACACCAACAAGAACAGGACAAACACAGACAACATGTAAAACATGGAAACACAAAACAACTGAATATCAATCAACAACGCGAACTGCAGTCCAAACAAGAGTGAACTCTTGACTTGGGCAAAAAACTTAAGGTTTGTATGTCAATATAATATTTCATTGAAAATTTTTAATCAGATTGGACCCCATGTTTTTGTTGTATACCAATCATCAAGAGGCCGAGAAAAATGAAACAGAAATATTTCCTACATCCACTGTTTATTGCAGTTCATATTCCATGTGTTACCTTTTTACAGATGTTTACATAAGACGGGTGGTGCATTGCCATATAGACCAGGAAAATGTGCAAGGATTACAGAGGCATGTTTCAGACTACACAACAAGGCCATTGATGAAAGACTTCCCCATCCTGATATAGGGGATATTCGAAACCAACACTTGAATCACCAAGTTGAGGAGTTAAATGCTGAGGCAGTGAGAATCAGGGAGATGATAGTGAGACGCTTTTAGTTAATTCACGTCAATTACTAAATGATAATAAAAAACCCTAGAATATTTGTTAAAATGTATTTCATGTATTTATTGATGTATTTGATCTTAGTTGTGATGTAGGAAAACAAACACCAACTACTGTTTCTATCTTAGTATTCCCATTAAAGTGAAACAGACACTATAAATTCATATACATGTATGTGATAAGACGATAATAATATGTGGAATGAGTGTACATGACACAATTGAAATAAACAAACAGCAATTTAAAAAATCCACAATGTAAGACAGCCAGCAGTCTTCAACATGACTAGTGGTCACTGTTTGCAGTTTTGCATTAGCCAAAGAATAAAAATATATTCATAAAATTCAATACCAATCCCAAAATTTTAACCAAAAGACTCATTTATGGACATAGACAAAAGTACATCTACATTTGTCACTATGGTTATGTATAAGTTTTATGAAAATTAATTAAGTGATTTAAGAGGAGTTGCTGATAAAGAATGAGTACTTTAAGTAAAAACTCATAATGACAGATGTAAATCAGGGGTTCTGATAGTGTCAAAAATAAACTGATAGATTACATATTGAACCAATAAATTTTTATGCCAGCGATGACATGTTGGGGGGCATTAAGTTTTACTCATGTCCGTCCGTACAGAAAATGTCTGACAAACTAAAATCTATTTGGAATGACTTTAAGATAAAAGAAAATTAACATTCTGCAAATGCTGGATTACAAAGTAAAAATTGTTTTAAAGTGTTATGGATTTCTTTTATCGTTGAAAGTTTTTCTCTTTCCAGCTCCAACCTTTGCCTTTTGATTTTTAGTTTTTCTTTTTCATAAAAAACTAATCTTTCCACCATGTCACTTTCATCTCTTCCTGAAAAAAAAACCCAAAACAATTCATCAGTTGTATTTCATAGACAAAGTAAAAAATACATGTGTAAAGAAAACCTATAAAGTACAAACAGAGTACATGTATGTAAATGGAAAAAGTTATCATTTTTACTGAAGCAAGGACTTGTCAAGGATTTCAAATGTTCATTTTTTAATACCATTAAATTTAAAATAAAATATCATTATGTGTGTAGATTGGTTGCATATTACAAAACAAAATTTCATTGTGTTTTTCCTAAATTACCGCTTGTTATGTGAGCTGTCTCACATACACTTATTCAACATCTCATTATTTTTTATTATTCTTATATTTTTTTGTAAGAGTTTTGGCCCTTTGAACACATAAATTTTAATTATGCTTTTAATATGTGCCTGCTTATCTTGCAACAATATAAACCATCATTGACCATGGTTAAGAATTACTGTGGTTTCATTATTATTCGTGGGGTATCAATTTTCGTGGTTTTCGTTGGTAGTCTGGACCAATGAAATTTGATACCCCACAAAAAGGAAATTGAACATTAATATGTATACAGCAGATCACAGAACCATGAACTGGTCCTTTTTCATCAAACCACGAAAATTGGTACCCACGAAAATAAAGGAATCCACAGTTCTTGTGAAACATATTCAATTAAACATACTTTTCTTAGAAACCCTCCCTCTTGATCTTGTATTGGATTCGTCCTCAATGTCTTGTGATTCTGAAAAAGATCAATAATATTATATACAGTATGTACAGTTATACAGGTTAAATCAATTCATTGCTGGTTGTTTAAAATCCTGTAATTGATAGTGCAATCAAAAACAGGACACAAAAAAGTTGTAACATCTAAATGAAAGTTTAATATAAAGCAAACTCAAAAGACCTTAAAGAAATGAAAAATGTTGTAACAAATAATTAGAATAAAACATTAAGAATTAAACATGCCCAAACAATTTTATTACGTGTAAACAGACATAACAGACCCAAATCTATTTTATTAAGCTTAATATGTTCCAGACTTAGAGGTATTCCTTGCATAAATTTGATGATTTTAACAGTTATTGGGCTGTTTAGAATTACACATGTATGAAATTACCTTCAGTCTCTGATGAATCCATCAATGCAGATGGAGTAGCAGATGTAGACAGAGAAACAGAGGCGGATGGGGCAGCAGATGCGGATGGAGGAGCAGGCATGGATGGAGCTGTAGATCTGGGTGGGGCAGAAGATGTGGATTGAGCAGCATAGGTTGATGACTCAGTGGCCAATTGTCTAGGTGGAGGAGCAGGCATGGATGGAGCTGTATATCTGGTTGGGGCAGAAGATGTGGATTGAGCAGCATAGGTTGATGACTCAGTGGCCAATTGTCTAGGTGGAGGAGCAGGCATGGATGGAGCAGCAGAGACAGATGAAGCTACACTCATGGATGGTACAGGAAATAAATGTGATGAATCTGTAGAGGCTGTAAAAGATAAAGATTATAAAAACATGATATACACATGCATAATTTAGTAGTTCTTTGCTTTACTTTTGTTCTAGTTATCCGATTGCTATGAAATTTAACAATGATGTTCCTTACTATAAAAGGATGGATGGGATTGATTTTGGGGGTCCCCCCTCTTTTCATTCAGAAATTAGGGGCCGAAAAGGGGCCAAAGTTGCAACTTTTTTGTTTGTTCCCACAATAACTTTTGTTTTGGTTAACCAAATGTTGTGAAATTTTACAATAATGTTTCATACCATAAAAGGATGAATGGGATTGATTTTGGGGGGTCTCCCCTTTATTCTTTTATAAATTAGGGGCCCAAAACGGGGAAAGAAAATCAAATATTTAATTTGTTCTCACTATAACATTGGTTCTGGTTGGTCAATTGTTATGAAATTTGACAATGATATGCAATACTATTATACATTTTTAACTATAAATGGGATTCGTTTTGGGGGGTCCCCTTTTTTCATTTAGATATAAGGGCCCCAAAAGGGGCAAAAAATTTGACTTCTTTATTTTTGGTCTGATTTTGAATTTTTTTTTGCAATTAAGTCTTGTCAAGTGGTGGATAGAACATGGAGGATTAATCGTTGCTTTACCCCCCCCCCCCCCCCCACCCCACCCCATTATGGAAATAGGGGCCAAAGGGGCCATTATTGAAACTTTTTTATTTATTGTCCGATTTCAATTTTTTTTTTTTTTGGAAAAGAAATTCTTGTAGTGAATTAACAAAATTGAATGTTTATTTTGCAACACTTCCCTCCCCCTAATTGCTGCTAGGGGCCAAAAGGAGCAGAAGTGAAAGGTAGAAGATACCATTAGTTTTGGGCCAAAAGGGGTGATGTTTTTGTAACTGTAATTTATTTTAGTTTGCTTTTGAACAAAAATTGAATTTCTTGTGAAATGTGGATGGATAGTCCATGGAAGGCTGCATGTGTCAAAAAACTTTGTCAGTCCACCATGGGCTGCATGTGTCCAGAGCAGTTGACTATCCATAGTGGGCCTAAAACGTACAGTGTTCGACATGTTGCGGTCGTATCATGCTGTGCTTGGCTAAGCTTTTTATTAAACATGCATTTGAAAACTGCTATTTTGGCGGGAAATTAAAAAAAAGACATATAGGAAAAACACAGTTTCAACACCATTTATTGTTACTTATTTCTCACAAAAATGGACTAACAATATCCAAACTGTGACCAAAAACATACATAATATTCCTTGGAAAATTTGTGATACATTCATGACATTGATGTAAAATGAAGGATATGTCAGGGACTTCGTTTTTGATGTAAGGTTAATAAAAGTTTGTAGTAAAGTTTGAATTGATATGATTACCATTTGAACAGCTACTGGTATCAACACCTTCATCTAGTCCTGAGATGGCAACTGGAGACAGAAATCTAAGAATCTATATAGAAAATAGAACAATAAAAAAGTTTGTTCAAAAAGATCCAATGATAGCAAAATAATTAAAGTTACCCAAAATAAACTGAAACTGTAAATATGTTGTTCATGTACATATATATTAAAATCTCTTGACTAAGTGATAATGATTGAGCAACATAGTCTTTTTGAAGCTTGTCTCTAGATTTATAAGTGTTTTGACTCCTTCATTTTGAAAATTCTTTGTCTAACCATACATTTCTTTGCCTTTTTAATTTAGATGGTGTGTTGCAATCATTGTATCCCTACCACTTTTTCCCAGGGCTTAAAATATGTTTCTGGTGGTGGTCCTCCCCCTGTCCTTCCACTCAGCTTTCTTCTCTCTCCTTCCTTTTTCTTCACCAGCGACTGGGCATCCTGCCATTTCTTTTTTATTTCATCCACAGTTCTCTGTGTTTTAAAACTGACTACATTTACTCTAAAATAAAACAAAAAATGGCTTTAAAAAACATGCAGTTGCACACCTATTGTCATGTTCAACCTTTGCATCTATAAGTAAATGTACATGTACGGGTATGTCAAGGTAACATTAAATTCTTTTTTTTTTTTTCTTGTAAAAGGTTCATTTGTAATTGTGTGTACATGTACATGTATCATGTGTATTAAGGGTTTTTAACAAAAATGACTTGTTGGTTCACTCAACTATAAGACAGGAACTTATTTATAACTTATAAAAGCTTAACACATCTTTCAGTCAGTGGTTTAATTATGTATGACTTTAAGAAATTAACATGATTAAATTGTACTTGTTTACTATATGTAATCTGCATGTATATCTTATTTTCCATCTTATTTTGAGAGAGGATGTATATAAAGGATAGCCTGTTGTCTGATCCTTTTATAAATAATCAAAATGTTTTGAATGAAAAAGACAGGAACTGCTTACAGTAGTGAGCTCCTATGTTCACGCTCATTTTGACTTGAGTTCACGTTGCTGACAGTGGTTTGATTGTAATGTTTTTTAACTTTTTGTATGTTGTGTCTTTTGTTTTGTGATAAGTAAGTAAAATTTTATTTTGATTCGGCACGATAAAAACAATACAACACAAGCTTTTAACCGAATAAAATCTAAATGTGATATTTGTATTTGCCTTTTTGGACAACTGACAATTTATTGCCATGTAAATTCACCTTCACATTAGTAATCATAATAATGTACCATTGTACTTTCTATCAGAGAAATACAATATCAGAAAAGAAAAATAATGAACATTTTGATATTGCATTTCACTGTTTACAACAACAACAGATAGGGCCTATGAGAAAATTAAATTATTTCAGTTCAGTTACAGTACCCAAATTGCAACAACTTTGACGGTTTTTGTCCTGTATCTTTATCTGGACATGATTGCTTAAAATTTTGGTCGGCTGTGTTTTAAGAGTAAGGTTTACTGTATTTATCCATACAAAAAAGAATTTCAATATTTGATACACAAATGTCATAAAACAGATTGAAAGACACCTGGGAATGACCCTAATATTTCGCATCAGGGGTACCCAAATTGCACATGGGGGTAAAAATTTTACTCCTTCAGATTTCTCTTTAAAATCTTGCTTCATTATTGAAAATACATTTTTGGGTAATTACTTTAATTTATTTTTATTTAAAAACCCACTCAAGAAAAGGCATGCCAAAAAATTTTAAAAGCATTTTATGCCTCCTGGTCAGATTTTTGGATGATTGCACAGTATTTCCCTAAAAAGGCTATATAATTGTATATTTTCTTGTTTGCAGCTAAAACAGCAGTATAGACATGCAAAGTAAGTTCGTTGTAAATGTAACATTTACATCTTTAAAATATGTAAAAACACTAAATACATTTTTACACTTGAACTGACCTGAAAACAAAGTTAATTTGAAGTCTTATAATTTAGGCCTCCATTACGTCAACTATTGCGGACGTGATAGAAGGCACTTTTATTTTAGTTCCGGGTTGAGATGTTGGAATATTCACATGAATTTTGCTGTCTAAATTATTTGGCACAAATGATATTTAACAAAATGAAAAATATACAACAATTGTCATGATTTTCAACATCAATCAGAAGTCTTGTCTGTCACATGGCAATTTACAATGTGGAGCCATATTGAATAAGGTATGCCACTGTCAATACAATAGTTTTTTTTTCTATCAGAAATGACTTTTTAATGCATATTTTCGTTAAATACCTTAGAAAATACTCAAATGTTAATAATGTAAAATAAAAACTAGTCTTACTAAACAATCCTGTTATTTTGGAACAATTTATGTAGAGTACTAGTGTTGCAATTTGGGTACCTGTTGCAATTCCGGTAGCATTAAATACGTTAGCCATTTTCAAAGTTTAATAGGATATTAGCAAAATATCTAGGCGTGTATGACTGAGCAATTTTAGTTTGGCACTGGGAAATTGACACCCCTAGAAAAACAGTTAGAATAATCGTTAGTATTTTCATATTCTTGACACTTTGCGATCCTTTTGATAATTTTGGGGGTCGCAACATTTATTTTTAAACTCAGAGACATAAATATTATTTCAGGATATAATAAATAAGATATTGATATGTGTGTGTGGGGGGGCGTGGGTTAAAGTATATTTAGTTTTCTCCAAAGTCTTCATAGTTCAAAATTCGGAGCCGGAAGCAGAGGGATACAATTTTAAAGGGACTGGAATGATTTTTATTACCTCTGCGTTATCTCGGCCCATACTCTTGTTTTCCTTTCATGTGTCAAGACGGGGGAAAATTTCCCTACGATCAAAGAGTAATTTTTTTCTATTTCCTCCACCAAAACCAGCATTTCTTCTTCTGAAAAATTTGGTTTTCTCGGTTTCGCCATTTTATTTGTACAGGCAGACGAATTTCAATAAAACGAAAGAAGGTACCGCGCATGCACGACCGCGAACGCAGATTTACGACCCGCATCTTTACGAGTAAAACAACGACTTTATTTGTGAATATCTATAAACGTAGACGTAAACGTCAACATACGATTATCGCAGATTTTAATCTTAGGTGTAAATTTACGATTTTTTGTGAATATGTGTACAGGTAAGCGATGAAGGCTCCTGTGAGCCTCCTGTTTACTTAAAACTAATCTAAATTAATAGAAATTTAGTACACTTTTCTTTGTGACATTCTATTTTAGGCGCAACTTTTCTTATTTTTATGGGAAAATTGAACATCTGGATTTGTATCAACAACAACTTAACATCTTCCATAACAATGAAAAATCATCCTGGAAAAATTTACAGTAAATATTTGTAAAGTTATTTCCAAATATAATATACAAATCTTGCTGATGTACAGCTGTACCATATGACCAAGCGGATTGAGATGTAGTTACTAGATCTGATTTTGCTTTAATTTGTTTAACCCATTTTGTATCTTATAATATATAAGTATCAAATCATTATTGAATCAAGTTACTGGTAAGAGAGCAAAAGGTTGAGTTTTACAAACCTGTGAATCTTTTCCATGTGTATGACATCTAGACCTGGGAGAGCCCATTATTTCATCCTTGTTAATGGCATAAGACATTGCCATTGTATAGAGATCATCTATCTCCTCGGGAGTTGGCGGAGGGGCTATGTTCGCCTTCCGCTCTTCTTCGAATGCGACCCTTGACGCCCCTGTCTCATCTGTAATCACCACCATTGGTATGGCCTTTGGGTGGGTGCTGAACATACCTGAAATGATTTTCACAATGGAAGCCTTCCGGAGCTTTTGCATTCAAGTTAAATGCCTATCTGATATCACAACTCGGCAGCTATATATGATAGAACCATCATGCTCCGTGGCAGAAAACCCTATATACATTTGTATTTATGGTCTCTATTTGTTTTTAAAGGAAATATAAGATAGGTTGATGTACATAGGAATTTAACTCCTTGCAAAAATTGTTTCATCCGATTGAGTTAATGTCCAAACATTTTCTCATTTATGATTGCAATTTAAAACTTTTCTTTAATAGCGTAATAATGTGCGTCATAATCTGCTATTTTTGTTTTGGGCATTGATTTCTAAGTTACGGATAACTTACCAGAAGCCGGGATGGATTTTCTTCTTAATCGTCTGTCTTCAACTAAAACAAAATGAATGGATTCAATGTTCATCTAAAACATCTCTGAAATCTGTTACAGTGAACGATAAAACGAAGGCGTTAATTTCTATACAATAAAATGTATACAACAACTCGAGATTTACATGCCTTCCTTGCCTTTTTCCAAATACATGTATCAAACTGATAAAGAGCCAGGAAGGCGGGCATTAACACAAGCGCGGGCTTCGCGAAAGATTTTTGTTTTCAAGGGTTAATTCGATAAGACCACATCTAAATATTCAATATAAATTTGTGCAATTAGTACAAGTAGGCATTAACACAAGCGCGGGCTTTGCGAAAGAATTTTGTTTTCAAGGATTAAATTCGACAAGACCATTCCTAAATATTCAACATAAATTTATGCAAATAGTAGAAATGGGATTCCTCTCTGTCCTCTTATAAACCGCTGCAACTGAAAGTTATCACACCTTACAACCGACTTTATCATTTTGGTGAAATGCATTACCACACAATGAAATGTAGCTCATGACAAGTTGAAACGCAACATCAATATTAACGTCAGAAAATTCATCTTCAAATATCTTTAGTGAAATAAAATGTTAGATTTCCAACCTTTTTTGTTAGTATATGAAGTTTAAACAAATTAACCTTTATTTATCCGCTCACTTCACCGTTTCGTAATGTAATTCATCAAAAGTTGAAGTCGGTTTTACAGTATGGTTATCTACAGTACTCCATAGTTTACTGTCTTTCTGTATTTCTCTGGGAATCCTGTATCATGTAAAATTATGTTACATCACACTATTGGAATCACGGCCACCAATCGTGCTCATGCATAGCCGAATGTTATGCAAAGAAATCCGTGAGATCGACTTCCTGTTATGCAAAACATCGACTAAAACCAACACCTTGTCACAAAAAGTCAGCGAAATATTAAAGCTGGAGAGATATTTTGACAATCCGGCGATGTGATGGGCTCGATAAGTCTTTTTCCTTTTCAGTCATCTGTCTTAAAACCCCCACATGTATCATAATTTTCCTGAAAAGCTTTTGTCATGGGACTTGAAACCTGATTTTTCTACAAATTGCATTTAAAGTTTTTAATTCTGTACTTTAGAACCACGCCCATACTGTGATTTTCATCATCCATACACATGCCAAATATCTAAAACAGTTTTATTTGTCAATTCACTAAGGTTTTCGCTCTGGCTTTTATAAAACAAAATATTATGCATGAGATTCCATTTTATGCATGTCATGCATGAGATCACAGAATAATTAAATTATATTATACTTGGCGATAAAAGCATCAAAGTTCGCATGTAGAAGCAAGAAAGTGCACATAGAGCATTCAAATGTCGGAAGTCCCAAAAGCCTAAGACAAAATTGACTGACAGAAAAGAATACAACACAAGAACAACCAAATCAAAGCAAAAACTCATATTAAACAGCTTAATTACCTCTAATCAGCAACACAAACTCATGTCAATATGCGAGTTAACGCAGATGCTCCTGAAGAGTTAGCAGCTCCTGCTTGCTAAAGCACACCCAACACATTGACGACAATTTAGTGTGGGTCAAATGACAATACTAAGCCTTGATGTTTAACCAACATATGTGGTCCGTGAAATTCCTTGAGTTATATTAACAATCGGGGAGCAAAGGTTTTTGTGGATTAGAGGTGAATTCAGACGAACTACATCTACATTGAATAACGTTTAATGGAGGACTGAGGTTTTACGTTACACAGATACAAAACATAGAAACAATGACGTTAACAATAGACAATAACAATAACGCTAAGACGTTACATTGATGTGCCCGCGGAAATAACGTAATGTCCTTTTCTCAACATACTCCGGGCCGCGGAAAGTAAAACTTTAACATAGAAAATTAAACATAGAAAGTAAGAAAATAAGAAAAGTTACTTGATCATTAAAGTCCATAATTAAAACTCGCAAAAGAAATGAAAAGTAAAGGTAATCAATTAACAGTCTCTATATTTGTGAACATCACAGGGTCTTCTTTTCAAGTCGGGCGCTTCTCCTCAGCTTGCTAGATCCATCCTCGAGAATATTAAGCTCCAGTGGATACAGTTTAACTATGGGTCTATTTGTAATTCCAAATCGGGTACGCACGGTTGCAGATCTTACAATGCCGTCTCCGCCGCGCACAAGGTCTTCTACGATTCCCGTATTCCAGAAAGTTCGTGATGTATCGTCGTGTATCTGAACATAATCACCAACTTGAATTGATTGACGATTGTCACCATATGCACGTTGAAATTCACGTAATGAAGTCAAATACTCCTTTTTCCACCGTGTTTGAAAATGTTCAAGAATTTCCTTTTGTATCCTCGCGCGTTTGGTTGCTGATGTCTTAGTCAGTGGTCTTTGATGAATTGTATGTTCAGAAGGATACGGTAAAGTCTTTAATCGGCGTCCATATAAAAGATGCGATGGAGTAAGTGGGTCGGCATCCGTAACATCAGTAGAGACATAAGTCAGCGGACGGTCATTAAGTGTACATTCGATTTCCGTCACTAAAGTTTGTAAAGAGTCAATATCGATATACGCTTTTCCAAGTGATTTCTTCAATGCGGTCTTGGTGAGTCCTATGAGGCGCTCCCACCACCCTCCATACCACGGTGCTCGGTTTGGTATGAACTTCCAAACGGTTCCAGTTGAGTTTAGTTTCTCTTGTAGTGATTCCGATTGCGAAAGTAAAGTTATTTCTCTAGATGCACTTTTAAAGGTTAAAGCATTGTCCGATATCATAATTCTAGGAATAGACCTTCGACTTGAAAATCTGCGGAACGCTAGTATAAATGAATCCTCTGTTAAGTCACGCACTATCTCTAAATGAACCGCTCGGGTGGAGGCGCATGTGAATAAGCATATATACGTTTTAGCGTCTCTGTTGTTTTGTTTCACATGTAAAGCTCCTGTAAAATCCACGCCGGTAACACTGAATGGTGGTTCGTCGGTAAGGCGATCTTTAGGAAGAGGTGGTGGATCGGGTGCGGTGTACGGTCGGCTTACGAATTTTCTACACGGCAAACATTTGGTGACAATGGCTTTCACTCTTTGTCGAATTCTCGGTATCCAAAATGTCTGTTGTATCAAGGTTATCGTTCCATTTACTCCAGAATGTAACTGATTGATGTGAGCATCTTTAATCACCAAATCTGTCAGTGGATGTATCGAAGGAAGTAAAATCGGATACTTCGCGGAGTAACTTATATCGGCATTGTCTATTCTACCAGCTGATCGTAAAAGTCCCTGTTCATCAATGTAAAGTCGCAATTGACGTATTATCGGAATACTAGTGTTAGTAGACCCTTTATCTCTAATAGCTGTCATTTCCTTTCCGAAGACGCACTGTTGTACGTTACGTATAAGTTCACGTGATGATTGTTGAAGTTCTTCAGAATCTAATGGTCCAACTTTGTGTATTTGTTCCTTTGATTTACAGTTCTTTATAAATCTATTTACATATGCCATGACGCGTAAAACTTTCCTGTAACTACTGAATCGTTCAATGTTTATTACCTCATGAAAAGAACTGATTCCATCTGTTGTTTCGGTCAAACTTTTCGTTTCGTCGTTTAAGTTGTCTGACAGCGTTGTTAAAACAGTCGAATTTCTTTCCCATTTCGGCCATGTTTCTTCATTTTCTGTTAGCCATTTCGGACCTTTGAACCATGTAAGATTTCCGATAAAATGTATCGAATTTATTCCACGCGTAAGGTAATCGGCAGGGTTACTCTCGGTCGGACAATACCTCCATTGGTGTCCGCTAGTAAGCTCTCTTATCTCGGTCACTCTATTTTCAACAAATTGCTTCAAGGGTTTTGAAGCTTGAATCCAGCTGAGTACTATTTGGCTATCGCTCCAAAATGTTACATTCGTAATTCCAAGTATGCCAGATACGTGATTCGCAAGTTTTGCTCCGACTAGAGCTCCCATTAGTTCCAATCTAGGTAATGTAGTAGGCTTAACGGGGGCGACTCGACTTTTAGCCATTACGAGTGTAGAAGTTTTTCTTTGCACCAAGTAAACACATGCTCCATAAGCTTGTATACTTGAATCGGTGAATACATGTAAAGTTCCGTTTTCTGTTGAAACTCCATCTTCATGCAGTAATCTAGGTAATTTTACTGTTGTTGCATTTTCAAGATCTTTAATTAACGTGGTCCATTGATCTGAAATATCATCTGGTAAGCACTCATCCCAATCGAAATTTCGTTTCCATAGTGATTGCATAAGGATTTTCGCTTTTACGGTCACTGGACTAAGAATACCAAGCGGATCAAAGATTCGTGATGACTGACGAAGAACTTCTCGTTTTGTTAAGTTTGTTCCGCAAGCGTCAAGATCAATTTTCGGAAATTGAAGTTGGTCTTCGGTTACATTCCAGCGAAGCCCTAAGATTTTCACGTCGTGGTCTTCATCTAAGATCTTCTCCCCACTTGCAAGTTCACGTAGCTTTGTCGAATTAGAGTTCCATGATCTTAGATTAAATCCTCCGTCTAATAATAGACGTCTCGAACAATGGTAAAAGTTTATCATTTCGGATTCAGTTGTAAAACTACTTAATACATTGTCCACATATAAATCTTGAGTAAGTCGGGTAGCTGTTGGACTCGGATTACAATCGAAGTGTTTAAGTAACGTGGCATTTAGTATGAACGGAGAACACGTAGCTCCGAACAAAACGGATTTAAAGCGGTACGTTATGAATGGACTTCGGACATCTGATGGATCACTAAGCCAATAGAACCGTGTAACATCTCTATCTTTCGGATGTAGTCCAACCTGTAAAAAGGCTTTCTCGATGTCAGTTGTGATAGCATATCTTTGAGTGCGAAATCGAGTTAGTATTTCTGTCAGATCTTGATTAATTGGTGGATACGAGTAAAGACAATCGTTGAGACTTGGGCTTCTAGAGTTTTCTTTACAACTGCAATCATACACTATTCTAATAGGCGTAGTGCTAGAATCCTTCTTGACAGGATGGTGCGGAATATAGTGTATACGTTCTGGTGTAGTTTCCTGGTTTTGTTCCACCTTTTCAATAAAGCCACGTCTCTCTTGTTCCGTAATTATCTTACCATACACTTGCAATAACTCGGGCTCGTTACTTAGCCTGGACACTACTCGCTCGGTCCGTTTACGTACAATCGTCTCATTCGTCGGCAGTACTGGGCAGTCTTCAATCCATGGAAGTTTAGCGACGTACCTACCCTCATCAAAAGATATCGAATCAGATGCAAATCGAGAGATGTTTTGTTTTTCCGTTGATAATTTGTCGTTGTCATGGATACCAAGAGATTCCAATTTCCAAAACTTCTCAATATCGTGTTCTTCATACTTTCGATCAATTAGAACATTCAACATATGCGATTTTCCTTGGCGTGTTCCTGTATTAAGCGGTCCTGATAGTAAATATCCAATTCTTGAATTCATAGCGGTTGGACCATTTCCTCTCACAATCTCATCCTTAACAATATCCCAGTAATGGTCAGCACCAATAAGAAGTGATATGGTAAAACTATCTTCATTCGATATGGGGTGTGCTAATTTCAGACCTCGTAGGTAAGGTAATTTCTCTGACATTGAGCTACATGTATTCTGAATAGGGGCTGCAATATGCGGTACAATAAGTACGGACAATGGAATCTTGTCACCTGAATCAGCTTGTAAATAAACGGTAGATCTATTCATGTGTCGCACGGTCTTGTCCGAATTTCCAAAAGCGGCAATATCGAGTACTTCCTTTCCAGAAGGTTTCAATTCCAATTTATCCGCTAGTTCTTGGCTAATAAATGAGCGCTGAGCTCCTTCGTCAAAAAGAATATTTGCATCATTGCATTGCGTTTGAGACCACACTGGTGCAATAGCGGTTTTTAGGAATACAGTTGAATTCTGTTTCACGGTTGTCGTATAGATACTAGTATGAAGCACAGACGCATTCTCGTTTGTTTGTGTCGGGGGTGAAGTTGTTTCACTCTGCTGTACATTAGGTTGGTTACACAGACTGGTGTGGTGTTTCAGACTACATTTATAACAGGATTTTTTCGATTTACATTGTCCCGATTTATGGTTTCCAAGACAATTAAAACATGCACCTTTTCTCTTTACGATATCCCAACGTTTTTGACATTCTGTTACTTTAGTACATTCTCTGGGAAAGTGAGATTCTTCACAATAAATACAGCTCTTTATATTGCTTTTACCATGGTTGTTGAACTTAGATTTTGCATGTTTATGACTCCAGTTGTTGTTCTTATTCCCTATTCCGGCATGAAAACTGGCGGTTGGTACGACGTGACCATGGGTTCCCTCTGTGCACGCATCTTTAATAGATATCTCTTTTCGTATTGCTGCCCTCAAATTGTTTATTGACCAGTCATCATTTCCATTTTCTCGAGTAATATTGTCTTTGACTGACATAGGGAGCTTACCGAGCATAACGGGGATGAGCAATTCACCAAAATTTTCCTGGTTATGACCAAGTGCCTCTAAACCTCGAATATAGGCCTCTGCTTTGTCGAAGAATTTTCGTAAGCTGTCTAGTGTGTCGACTGGGGCTTCCAAATCTAAAAGTGATCTCATGTATGCATTTTTTATCTTATGTTTTTGTCCGTACCGACTGTGTAAGAGCTCAATTGCTGCTTGGTAATTTGTACTGGATAAGTTAAGCCCATCTATGATATTTAATGCGTCTGATTCAAGAAGTGATTGTAGATATGTGAATTTCTGGATATCTGTCAAAGTGTGGTTTTCATGTATGGTGGATACGAATGATTCCCAGAAATGCGGCCATTCAAGAATATCGCCAGAAAACGTGGGTAATGAAAGTTTAGGTAAGCGGTGGCTAGAGAGTGACGTTGAATGCGATGCGGAAGGGATGAAATTCACTGGGGTGCTATCAGAGACTGACGAATCAATGTGAGAGGGTCCTGCCACAGATCTAGAAATAGGGTTTGGTTCAGGGCGGTCTTGTGGTAATTCTGTGACAGTGTGTGTGATGTGCGGGGTTACCTCTCCTGATTTCTGAATACGTTGCTTGTAATTTTCCAGTTGAATCACCAACTCCAAGTTGTATTCCTCTGTCTGCGTAATTTCATCTTCTACGTTTTCCTCCGTCGTATTTTCCAAAATCTGCTCATCAAGTTGTAAGATGACACTTCGTTTTCTCTCAATTGCTTCAATGGTACGATTAGCGGCAATAATGTTCAAGTCTTCAAAATTCATTTCCTCCAGTTTCCGAAAGAATCTCGTAATTGCTGTACGATTTCCTGCTCTTACGGACTTGAATCTAGTTGAAGATTCCATCATTTATATGTATATCCGCCTCGCGGGACCAATTTTGTGGATTAGAGGTGAATTCAGACGAACTACATCTACATTGAATAACGTTTAATGGAGGACTGAGGTTTTACGTTACACAGATACAAAACATAGAAACAATGACGTTAACAATAGACAATAACAATAACGCTAAGACGTTACATTGATGTGCCCGCGGAAATAACGTAATGTCCTTTTCTCAACATACTCCGGGCCGCGGAAAGTAAAACTTTTAAAGTAATGTCCTTTTCTCAACAAAGGTAATAACAATACTACCGGTGGAACTAGGAGGATAAATCTCAATGTTACCGATAAAAGACAAAACAGGACAGAGGTACTGCAGAAATTGAAGATTGCATTGGTCCTAACTTGGTATATTAATTTCAGAAGAAATAATAGGTAGAGTAGGTTTTATTGAGTGGTTAACCTAGATGTGATGCTCTTTCAAGGAAATCACTATATTCCCCACAAGCTCTAAAAAACCAAAGCACTTATGATCTGTAAACTCCAAAAGGCAAGAGCGTACGGAATTACTATGCAAAAAGGAAAAGTTGAAGTCATCACGTTTGTCATAGAGCTGTGTACACATCCTTCCTTGTGTGTCGATTTCAAAAATATCAATCAAAATATGAAGGGTACCTCTTAGTAAATAGGCACCAAATCGATAGGCTAATTTTGTTAAGAGTGGGGTCTTATCAATTTAACGAAATGTGAGGTTAAAGGGTAACATAAAACAAGTCTACAATTATTTTTATTCGACAGTCAAGTACAAATAAAGGTACTAACAAAATAATTTAATTACTGAACTTGGAGGATCAATCTCAATGTCCAAGAGAAAAGACAAAACATGGATGACATAGCGGAAAATTGAACGGTCCTGACCTGGTACAGGCATTTAATACGTGTATACTTACAATTGGTACAAGTTATTGAAAGAAGTCCACTTAATTAATACTAAAAATATATATACAATAATAGTACACTGACTCGACATAAAACTTTTATACGGATGAGGCTTAGAAACAGGAAAACGCGAGGGTCTCCCGAGCGTTTTTTGTTTCGAGCCGAATTCGTATAAATACAATTTTATGTCGAGTCAGTGTACTATTATTGTGTTTATACTGCAATATTTTGTATTTTCTTTGGAGTATTCTTTATTTAAAAAAAAAACACAAATAAAAAAATCGATAAATGATCCTACCGCGGGCCCCTCTCCTAATATGGTCATAACACCTGTGTCGCCAGGTAAGGGGCACACTGTATAACATGGAATGGTTTATGTACTATGATACAAATGTTCAATTAATGTAATGAAATTTGAAAAAAATAAAATAAAAATAATATATTTATACTGAAGCATAAATTTAAAATCAAAAATTTAATGCTACCGTTTTTCAACTAATATGCGCCTTACATGTAAGAATGCAGCTTAATATCATTATGCTAGAAATAAAAAATAAATAAAAATAATTGTTTTTCTTGTAATAAGATGTAATAAATTTATTAAATACATTCGGCGTTAAAAATATTAAGATTACATATTTTTATCAAAAGTATTTTAAATTCGGGTATTCAATTCAGCGCATTAATATTTACACTGTCAATCAAAAAGCACGTGGGGTCCGTGCAACTGCAAACTCAACTAGCTCTCTCTATATATGTTGTTTACCGGTTTATACGGATTTGATAGTAGTTGCCTACATAAATTGGGCATATTTAATTACATGATAGAACATCCAATTATTTCTCACCCATTTAAGTTTATAGTTTTTAATTTTCTTTCAACGCACACCTAACAAATACTTTTCTTAAATTTATTTATACGGGAATAAACGGTTAATTTAATTATGCCGATTTCAAAATTTCAAGGAGTAACCTTTCATCAACAGCATTCACGTCAAAACATTGGAATACCAAAAAGTTCGAACAGGAAAGCCAAATCAAGGACCACGGATATCTGTATTCTAATTCCTTGCTTCTGTCCTGACTTCTCAATCCGAGTTGCATGAAAATTTTCACATACTATCCTTTTTAAAATTATATATTAAATAATTGGTGATTTATGGGGTTTTAATCGTCATTCCGGACCATGAAAATTCTTTAACAGCATTAGGAACAAATTCGTAGAGATCTCTGCTAGAGCAAATAACCCGCTTTCGATCTGTGCTCACTAATACCGATATTCATTTTCCTACTCATACGAAAGGTTTCTTTTATTTATAAATATTTATTAGAGTTTGATTTAATTCTTTAATGTAGCTGATGTGTCCTAGAATGCAACCCCTCCCCCCCAAAAGAAACCAAAAAAAACCCAAACACTGTGTATGTATAGAGGTTGTACTGCTAATTTTGTGATTTACAAATTATCAAGTTCCATACAAAAATAATATAATAAGGTATCCCTTATAAAGGGGCTTGTGTGGCGGAATCTTCATGCTTCACACTATCGGTCATTAGCCAATTACCAATAAAATTCTTCTTTTCAAAATATTTGTACCATTGTTTTACAGCATGCCTCGGAAAGGGGGCGTGTACTAAAAGTGATATACTGTCACTGACCGTATATCACATATCGATAAACGGTCACTGTAATTTGACTGCTCAAATAGACCGATTGCAGTATAAATATGAATAAAGACACAAATCAGCAAGCAATTGTGCACGATTCTGAGGTATACCCATTTGGAATGGCAATTTTCTACGGAAAACATGTTTACCAAACTGTACAAATATTTTGTCAATAAAAAAAATTGAGCATTTCTTTTATTAATTTTGTCCTTCTGCAAATGTGTTCTTTTATAAATACCTAAAATTCCTCAGAGTTCTTGCTGTTGTCTTTTTTGTGTCATCTGATTTTTGGCCTTGCCTTTTGGAATTTCGACATTCAATTTGACTCTTTTTCGCTTTAATAACCTGTGTACTTTGATGCTTAATCAAAATTATTCTATGATCTCATGCATGACATGAAAAAAATGGAATCTCATGCATATTTTTTTGTTCTTTAAAAGCCAGAGCGAAAACCTTAGTGAATTGACAAATAAAACTGTTTTAGATTTTTGGCATGTGTATGGATGATGAAAAGCACAGTATCGGCATAGTTATAAAGTACAGAATTAAAAACTTTTAATGCAATTTGTAGAAAAATCAGGTTTCAAATTCCATGACAAAAGCTTTTCAGGACAATTATCATACATGTGGAGGTTTTAAGACAGATGACTGAAAAAGAAAGAGACTTCCCGAGCCCATCACATCGCCTGATTGTCTATTTATCTTTCCAGCTTTAATATTTTGCTGACTTTTCATGACACGGTGTCGGTTTTGGTCGATCTTTTGCATAACAGGAAGTCGATCTCACGGATTTCTTTGCATAACATATGGTTATGCATAAGCACGATTGGTGGCCGTGGGAATCATTCAAAGTGATTAAATATGATTACCAAAACTTTTTTTTTTGGAAAATACAAATGTAGCAGCCAAGTAAAGGTGTTTTTTTTTGCATAATAATCTTGATTCTTTTTAATGCATACATTCCTGTTTTTCCTTTTGTTTTTGGGTTTGGGTATTCGAATCCTTGTTATGCTGTAACATGTATCTCTGTGTCCCTGCGTCTAAGGAAGCTCTGCGGGTTCTCCTGCCCATTGGACTGAACAATAAATGTGGAACATCTGTGTATTTAGACATAGAAAGCGAACAAACCTTTAAGTCATATACATTCTTTTCCTCTCTTGGGCTAGATACAAACTATAGTAAATCTAAGACAATGGTCTTCAACAAATGTGGTCGGCTTTTGTCTTAATGGTTCACTATGCGCTCCAAAGAGATTGAATCTGTTCGTAACTATAAATACCTAGGTGTTCAACTTAGCCTAAATGGGGGTTTCAAGACTGCCCTTTTGGATCTTACAAAAAGAGCACAAAAAGCATTTTTTAAGCTCAGTAGTTTATTCAAAAACTTTCCTTGCTTTGTTGAAAATTTTATTTATGTTTTTAACCACATGGTTAAACCTGTGGCTCTTTATGCCTCAGATGTTATTGGTATTTTTGATGTTAAAAAAGCGAACAAATGCAACGAGGAAAATTTACTTGAGAAAACCTATGAATCCTCCCCTATAGAAAAGGTCAACCTTGCTATGTGTAGATATGTTCTAAATGTCAATAGGAAGACTTGTAAACTAGCCCTGTATGGGGAATTAGGTCACTATCCTTTATATATAGACACTGTGATGTCAATGATTAAATTTTGGTCTAGATTTTATGATGACAAACCTAAAGATAAGTTACTAAATGAAGCTTTAAATGAAAATATTTCTATGGTAAAAAATAGCCAACAATGCTGGCTTGGTTGTGTAAAACTCATTTTAGAGAAACTTGGTTATGAATATGTTTTTAATACTGAAAGAGCAATCAAGGGCAAAATGTTGTCAGATATTAAAAGGAAATTGCAAACTATGTACCATATTAATTGGCTTCAAAACTTAGATAAAAGTGATAAATTAAGGTCTTACAAAATATTTAAAAGAGCCTTTGGTTTTGAAAAAATATCTTTCTTTAGTAAAATCTGTTATGGACAGAGTAAGTTTGTCTAGATTTCGAACTAGTAGCCATAAACTTCATATAGAAACTGGTAGATATACTACACCAAAAACTGAGGTAGAAAATAGAATTTGCAAAAACTGTAATTTGAACCTTATTGAGGATGAAAAACACTTTCTCCTTGTTTGTCCAAAATTTAACGATAGCAGAAAAGAACTTCTAAATAAATGTTTTAATAATAATGTCACAGTCCTTTCAAGCACAGAATCAAAATTCTTATGGCTACTTAGTAATGAAGATTCTTTAGTTTGTAAAAATGTTGCAAAATTTATAAACAATTGCTCTTTACTGAGAAATACAAACTAACAAATTGCTTTATTTTTTGTGTACAAATGTACTTTACTGTCACGACTGTTATGCTGCTATGTAACTGCTTGTATTTCTAGTCATATTTTATCTTTTTATTGGGAATACTATACTGGAGTTGTCCCCCTTGGAACTCAAACTTAATCTTATGGATTAATATTTTATAATTGATATTGTCCCTATCTTTGTTTGTTCATTTATGAGCCTTCTTTCAATAAATATTTCTGTTTCTTTCTGTTTCCTTTAAAATCTTAATCTATATTTCTTCGTTAGGAAAAAAAATGGTAAAAATACTTTGGAGTTGACTTGTAGTTGTTTATGCCTCTTTTTATTTTCTTCATTTTACTTATTAATTGTTAATCTTATTGTTTTTTTTTTGTATTTTCTTTATATAGACAATGGCTATTAATGTAAAATTGCCACTATATTCGTAACAATGTAGATCTGTCACTTGTTATATATATATAACTTTATTCTCATCAACCAGTATTACATAGGTACAGAGAAATACTTTATTATAATCATACTTGTTTATTAATGCCCCCTGTGGGACCAAATTGGCTTAATAAAGAATTGAATTGAATTGAATTATTAATTGGGCCTTTATTCTTAGAATGGAATATTATAGTTCATACCTTGGTTCCCTCTCATGGTGGTGGTAGCCATGTGAGTGTTTCCCTTCATGACCAGTAATCCTTTGGCCTTTGCCAATTTTTGGATCGTGCTAAAAAAATTCAAAGAAGTGTAAAAATTAATTGTAATGAAAAAGGCAAAAGACGTATGATTCCCTATTCTATCTGTTCAACTAGACTTGTGTTACCGCCCCGAATTTTCCCGCGCATGTCCAAATCCGCGGGAAGTATTGGAGTTGAGGCCGAAAACATGGGACTGAATAAACGCCAGCTGTTAAACGGATGCTGAAATGGGCGTTCAGATCGAATGTCGTTCACAAATTATTGCTCCATTACGGGTAATGTTTTGCATTTTAGCCCTGCTCCCAAAAAGATGTCCAATGAGCTACATAAAAGTTCCATAGATAGATGAAAACCTTTAACGGCCTTAAAGATCGGATGAGCGATTCAGACTAATTGTCTTTTTTTTTTAATAGTATAATTTATTCTTTACCTCGTTGTTGACAGAAGTTGGGGATCCCGCCAAGTTGTATTTCGCTTTATCTGCATTCAGAGCTTGAAGCTTTTTGCGAATTTTGTCCTCTTCTTTCCTTTAATGAAAATTTACAAAATGTCGTTGAAATGTTGGAGCAAAAATAATGGAGGCCATTTTTGGAAATGTCGACTCCTGGGGCCAGTAACAAGAAGCCTTCTTAAGGCTTACGATGGGGTTAAGAGCATCGTAATTTTTACGACCGTAACAAGAAGCATTCTTAAGCCACCGTCGAATGATTGACAACTCTTAACATTCCAAAATAACGAATGTTTTAAGAACTTCCCGTAGGATAATCTTAAACCAATCTTAATAATTCCGGTAACTCGAAGGCGTTCTTAAAATTTGACGAATTATTACGAACTCTTATATCAATCTTAGCGATTTAAGGGTGTAACAAGACACGCTCGTAGAGGCCACGTAGATCAATTTTGTAAAGAGTGGTTCTGAGTACTCTTATCTGGACCTAACTTAAGTTGAATAAAAATGGCATTAAAGACATACAAGAAACTCTAGAGAGGCAAACAAAACGTTCCTAGTCACTACCAGCGTCCTTGCAGATAGCTATCGTTAGCTATCATGATAGCACTTAGAATGGTGCCAGTGAAGCTACATGAGGATGATTTTGGATTCCCATAGAGTCAGAAAGATGTCGATTTCCCCCTTGCATAAACATTATATCGACAGCTTTCAATGAAAGAATGACCAACAATATTTCCATTTTCTTAAGTTTTACGAAATCAAAGATTCTCCCTGCAGGAGCTGTGGATGGGACTCTGATTCCTATTCAGGCGCCATAAATGGGTTAATACTCGTATACTTGCAGAAAAGAATCTCACAAATTAATTGTACAAGGAATATGCATGCAATGCGAGGACCAATTTCGAAACGTGATGGCACGCTGGCCAGGTTCAATACACGATGCTCACATTTGAAATTTGTTTTTAGCTTTTGAACCCGAAGAGATAAGGAATAGTTTGCTATTGGGTGATAGTGCCTTCTGGTCAAAACTTTGGTTATTTATAGAAGAGAGGAAGTATGGCACGGCTCAGATATCGACTCTCTCTGATGGTCACTTTTATTTATTTATTCTTCTTTGACGCATTGTTCGTTTGTTGATTGTATTTAAGGGATTGCTAAAAATTTCCACGGAACTTTTGCTTTCCTATAAACAACAACCTTTCCTAAATCAATATGACTTACCCCGCCTGCTAAAAATCCCACGAACGTGGCGTTGACCCCAAAATCAGTAGCATATTTTGAACTTCTATCAAGTTTACTAAAGTTTTGCTGTGGGAACCTATTTCATTCTAGAATTTCAAGCATTTCAATCATTTCAAAACTGAGTTATGACCTTGATGTTTGAACTATTGACCTCTAAATCAACAGACTTCTTCTGTATCTAATAAGTTTAAGTTTGTGTGTAAGTTTCATTAAATTCTATCCAGATGTTGCAGAAACCAACTTTAGACGGATAAACGGAAAGCTGAGTCCAAGTCTTCTGTTTTCGCAGAAAATCTGGCCAATATATGTATGCTTCTCAAATCCAATCCTGCATGTAGGCATTTGTATAACAACTTTATGCTTCCCCCGTGGAAAACTGAATTTTATCTTTAAGTAAACATTCACAAAGCTGTTTTCTATTATTATTCTGCTCCTGAACATACAAAGTTATCTAGGAATTAAAACTTTTTAGATTTTAAAGATCACCAAAACTTGAATCTTTCTTCACCATAATCTAAGACAAAGACAAAGTTCAAGGTCTCCTGTCTGGAAACATTTTGACTTCGACCTTTATTAATTTACAAAATAATAATCTAAAATGAAAGGATAAAACTTCTTCCTTTCCTCATAAGCTTAGATGTTTGCGAGTTTCATAAAAGTCATATTTTTTCATAAATTATGCCGAACAAACTTTGGAAAGACTGATATCAGATAGACGTTATTGCAGGATCGGGTAAATAAAAACGTCACAAGAATATAGATAAACAAAAAAATATTCAGACCTTTTACACAAAACATAAAATAACCCCCGAAATAACCTAAGTTTTTTTTAGTTATTAAAAATCACTTTATATATTTTGTTTATACATTATGTTAAGAGATACGCACGAATATGCTTTTCTATTTCAAAACAATATAGCTACATGCAAATATGTATATACCCAAAACAACGACTTAAATTATGCTATGAATGAAACACAGTCATGCATGTTAAGTCTTACAATATACATGCATGCATACGAACTTTGCATTATATATTTTGTGTGATATTTTGACAGTTTTTAAACCATTTACTTTTGGGAAAAGATATGTTTTATTTTTCAGTTTTATGTAACTCGACTAAAACTATAGGAAATGAAACGACAATGCATCATTCATTACACATGTTACAGACCTTGAACAAAATGTACAATTTAAATTTGCGCTTCATAAAACGCTCATTTGATTTATGTGAGGACATTCTAATTTATCTGAATGAAATGTCATACGGAAACGCCGGAATATTATTAAGTATTCGTAAATTAAAAATGGCTATAAGAAGCCATTTACGAACGACTTACTATTGATGTACGAGGGGACCACGAATGCTTTAGGTTACACCCTTATGAATATTTTATCACACCCTTATCTTCTTCGTAACTTGGCACTTACGAACGCCCTTAGAACATTTTCTTGTTACCGGCCCCTGGCCGGTAAAATGTTCTATACTTTTATCATAATAGGAAAATCAATCTATTGTGATATACAATCAAACTATATATCTTAACAGATTTAAAATTCGAATAAAAGTACAGAAAAGTAAGATTTTAAAACAAAGTATACCTTCTTATATATACGTATTAGCATTGCTGAATACAAAGCGTTATTTGTCAAACTCAACGGCGGATCCATAAGGGGGTATTCCTTTTTCCTTGGAAAATTTTACTTTCGGCAAAACATATATAGAACCCCCTTCTTAGTTCACATTGGACTGTAAGTAAACCCTCATTTTGGTCATTAAGCACGCCGTCTACGTGCCATCGGGAAGCAATGTAATTTCTACGTTCATAGGTCGATTGGTTATAGATTTTGTGCATGGGAATAACTCCAGAAATGTTACTAGAGAGACCCAAAAAAAATCTGTGAGCCAATGCTCACTAGTGATACCCCCGCTTTCTCAACAACTACTATTATGCAATGTCTGCAATCAGAAGTAAATAATGTTTGATGGATCCGTAAATGTATCCCACAATACATCATGTTGTTAACTGGGAGTAATACAATGTGAGAGAGTTTTTTTTTAACTTTTTGGTGATCAGGAAGTAGATGTCCGATGGATCCCAAAACGTATCCCACAATATCATATTCATATCTAGCTTGTTACCAAATATCAACTATGTGGGAAGAACAGTTCCCAAGTTATGAGCAAATGAAAAGCGGGACGAAATCTAAGTGTGACGGAAAAAAATAAAGCTTTCGATAAACAAGAAGTAGATGTCCGATTGACGTAAAAACATATCCCCCTATGCATCATGTCCATACAAAGCCTGCCAAAAAGTCAAATATGAACAACGTAGGACTAATAGTAATTCAGTTATGAGTAAACCAAATGAGGGACGGCAAGCGGGACGAAAGTGGGACGGAACTTCGGACGGACACAGGTAAAATAGTATACCCCCTCTTCTTCGAAGCGGTTGCATAAAAAAAAACAACACCCGTATATATAACCACTATATGGCTAATTTTCCCTGATATAACACTAGCGGTTGTACAATTGTATTTAATATCGGTTAATGCTTAAAGATTGGCGTAATTTTTTTGCCGATATATAGCGCTATCGCTAATAAAACGCTTACAGAGGGGGTACCAGCAACAGTTAACAAAAAAGAAAATCATCTTTTAGACTATGAAAAATATAACTAAGGGAGCGACCATTTGATTTTTATTGGGGGGGGGCTATGGTGAAATTAAAAGAAAAAAATGCAGGATGGTATTTTTGGCTGAAAAATATATAGTAGCTTGAAAAATAAAACATTTGCGGGGTAGCGTGCAAAAAAAAATCCAGGCTCAGCTTTTCCGAAAATAAAAAAGGAGGACGAAGAAAATCTCCAGAGCCCCCCCCCCCCCCCATTAGAGTCAAATTGTTGCTCCCTAAATTCCTAAAAAATGATTATAGCAATGTTTGTGTTTTAAGCACATGCGCTTAATTGTGTATGATCAATTTTCTAAGGCAGATCTAGGACCGGCGTACCCGGTGCCCCCCTCCAGTTTGACAAAAAAAATGGTTAGGAACTGTATGAAACAAGAGGTCCCAAAGGTTTTTTTTTTATAATTGCACCCCCCCCCCCCCCTCCTTTGAAAATTTCTGGATCCGCCACAGATTTTGTGTAGATCAATTTTGCCCAAAGTCTAAATGAAAAAATACTTAAAATTTCAAAGGAAAAAAGGGATCCTACTCCGGAATACTTCCCCTTTGCAGTTTTGGATCCACCGTTAACTCTGACAAATAACGCTTTTTATTCAGCAATGTTAAATTTTCATTAAACTGTCCGACATTTGCCAACCTACTGAAAAAATATTTGATTAGTACACAAGCACTTGTTGTTAAAAAAACTGGCAGAAATATGAATATCAAAGTAAATTTATTTTAACCAATATTTCAAACCTGAAAATGTATTACAAAACTCAAAAAGTACCCGATATTCCTTTCCGCCACCCCTTGCCATTTATCTAAAAATTCCGTTTCCTTTTTCAGTTGAGATTTCTGGGTCAAGAATTTGCTCGCATTATTTCTGTACAACTGTTTGCTTTCGAGTTCCACCTTGTCTCGAACATCCATCGTTTCCTGACTTTCTCACAGTGACGTCACTGTAACGGTTTTCTAATGTAAAATCTTTCCTTTATTTCAACCACAGTACATCCGGGCGTTTCAAAAATGGCAGCTTCCAGTGAAACAACAATTTTATCAAAAGAAAAGAAAGCAGTCGAGCAATACTACCATTTATAGATGAACAAAACAATAAGGTAATCTTTGATGACATAGAAAAAACAAAGGAGTTGGAATCAACTTTCTTCAGAGGAAAACACTTAAATAGTGATGTCTTTTGCCAAGATACATATAATGAAGTAATGCAAGAATTTGCAAACATTGCTATGAATGAAACATCAAGTACAGATACATATAATGAGGAAATTGATCTAGATGAAGTAGAAGGAGCAATAGATAGACTCAATCAGGATTCAGCACCAGGCCCAGATAGTATTTTCCCAAACCTCCTGAAACATGCTGGAGATAATCTTAAAAAAGTCTTACTACAACTATTTAACAAAAGTTGGCATTCAGGATGCATCCCCGAACAATGGAAGACAGCATCAGTAATCTTTCTAAAAAAACCTAATAAAGCCAACTATAATTCTCCATCTTCTTATAGACCTATCAGTCTTACAAGCATTATCGGGAAAACAATGGAAAGGATAGTAACAAATAGACTAGAAGGATACATTGAATCAAACAACCTCTTAGACCCAGAACAAGAAGGATACAGACATTTCAGATCCACCACAAACGCTTTGCTAAAGCTAACACAGGGAATAACGGATGGTTTCAATGAAGAAAAGATAACATTAGCTGTATTAGATCTGTGTGGCTCATAGCTAGTTAAATTTGCCAAAAACCACTCAGAATTTGCAGGTTGTTTACAGTTTTTCAACAAATTACAATATTTAGGCCACTTTAGGTCATTATTTTAAGATCACAATGGACGACTTTAAATAGTAAAGTTTAATTAATTTAAAGTATATATCACATACGTTTAGCTCATTTTAATAATTTCAAAATTTGAGTGTAAAATTGGGCCCTTATCATACCTTGTCCTTTTTATAGCTGTTGTCAAATGAAGATATAAATATAACAACTCTAATAAGAATTTAGGTACATGTACAAGAGTGTTTTGAACTCTGAAGAATTTATTGTTCCTTATAATACTGGTATGGCTCTGATCTGACTATAAATATATATTTTTTTGTTTTGTTTTGCCGACCCAATTATTCATGATAAAAATCATTGTATTTAATTATGATGCCCCTTGTGGGACCTTATTTGGAATAAACAAATATTCTTACAGCAACATGCATAGAAATATTGCCAGAATTGAAGATTCCATTGTTTCTAAACAACAAAGCAGTCTTTATTTTGATCTATTGCTCTTTGATGCGCCAGAAGTTAATTTTCATGCCTAAAAAAGAAGAAATAAAAGGACTTTCTTTGGATTGACCAGCCATTCCGTGCTATCTCAAAACTGATGTATTTATTGTCGTTTATTCTATATTCTTTATTAACTGTTTAAACACATTTCTTGCTATTCTATATACTGTTACTTTCTATTCTAAAAGTTTTTAGGGGTTTTTATTCTTTATCTGTTAAGTTTTTGGCTATTTTCTCTATTCTTTAATACCCATCCACACCCTCATAAATTAAAGATAGTTATAGATGATTTTCTTTTCTTAATTTACATACATGTAAGAGCATTTTTGCCAACAGGTTCATTTGTCTGGAGTCAATTTTGTCTCAACCTACTAGTATTTGGCAGGTTTTCACCATATCTGCCTGCTTATCTGTTTTGAAAAATGAATTTTGATACATGTATTTATCTTCCATTTTATGTTCTAGGTGAATGTGAAATCTGTATATGATGGTTGAGGTTGATCCGAGTGTTATGGAGACGGACAGTCACAGAGAGGAAGAACATGAAGAAGATATAGATACTTACTTCTTTGAATCTGATCATGTTGCTCTGAAGGGAAATTCAGACTATCATGCAATGCTCAAATCTATTGCCATTCTAGAGGCTCAAAGAATTCAAGCTGTTGCTGACTTGGACAAACTCCATAAATGTAAGGAAACAGCTTTAAAAGATCCAATAGGATTTGTTGATCAGCTACAGAGAGGAGTGGATTTAGATTTGCCAAAGCCACAAAAAATTGGACAAATTCCTGAAATAAATTGGGAGAAATACACAAGCAGTGTTGATTTGACTTCTCTTGGACTTCCTAAACATCTGACAAGACTGAAAAAACAACTGGTCTCTGGTACAGGTAATCCTGTGAAATAAATTAGTTTACAATAAAAAATCAGGGAAGGATTTTTGAAATTTATTACATTGTACCATATTTACATATATCCTGTATATGTTATTTATGTATGTATGACGGAATAACATGTAATTAAAACACAATTTTGTATTAATTTTATGTTATACATGTACATGTATATTACACTTTTTCAACTATTTATATTATTAAGTTATAAAGCTTAATGAACGTAAGAAAAAAATAGTGCAGATGGCACCACATTTAAAAAAGCTTTGCACATAAATGATCAAAGACAATAGCCTTCAATGAAGACTGGTAGTCACTGCTGCTCCATGTATTTCCAAATTTGTTTTATCATTATGCGTATTCTACAATTGGTTATTAATAAAGACACGATCCACATATTGAAATGATTTTCATAAATATACAAAAGCAAACTTTCACTGCGTGTGAAGCGCTTTTCTGGATTAACCTTCATCAGAAACGCTAGGAGTAGAAAACTTAGAAAACCGGTAGAATGTTAGATTTGATTAAACAAAAACTGAAGCACTGGGAAGCTTTTTATGACCTCCACATGTAAATTGTTTTTTTTTTTTTAAGAAATAGAACAAAAGCCTGGATTTAGCACATTAGAAGGGCAAAGTAATCTGGTAAGAGGTCGGATAAAAGAAGAGGGAAAATCTTCAACATTTAACCAGCTTTGGACTATAGAAGAACAGAAAAGGTAACCATATATAGTCAGGTTATATATTAATTCAGCCTCTACAATTTGATCGAGCTTATTATGAAATTTCTAAAATCAATGGAAAATGTTTGAAACATTTTAATAATTATTCATGTGGAGCTGTTACAACACTTCAAATTTACTTCCAGACATGTTAGAAATTCCATAATCTTCTAGAATTGAGTTACAGAAGCTTTTCGTCTAATTTATGTACCAGGCCATTAAAAACTTTGGATTATTCTTTGACGTATCACAAAATTGAAAACACACCTATGATGTCTTGGAAAATGATTTTTTTTAAAGTGAATATTTTTTAGCTCACCTGACCCGAAGGGTCATGTGAGCTATTGTCATCGTTAAGCGTCTGTCGTCCGTTAACTTTTCTTCAAAGATCTTCTTCTCTGAAACCACTGAAGGGATTGCATTGATACTTGGTATACATGATCTTTAGGATGTCCTCTACCAAGTTTGTGAATTATATACATGTCGACCAACCAAGATGGCCGCCGTTGCTAAAAATAGAACAGGGGGGTCAGACCATTGTTTTTGCCTTTTAACTCAAAAAGTATAAGAGATAGAGAAAATCCGAAGCAACCCTCCTTGTTCAGCATCAAAAGCTCTACGAATCTCTCCATTGAGTCGAAGTTGTGAAACAACTCCTTATAGGAGTTATTGCCCTTTAATCATCAAATTTGACCATTTTTGCAGTTTTTGGACAATATCTTGAAAACCGTTAGAGCTAGAGGAAAAGTTAGCATTGCAGAATTGTTTAGCTCATTGAGATCTACAAAAATGATTTCATGGTCTAAATTGTCAGATTAGCCGTTTAAGAGTTATTCCCCTTTAACTGTTTTTTCCATGAATTTACACTGATTTTAAAAAATCTTCTTCTCTAAAACTACTGAAGGGATTGCATTGATACTTAGTATACATGATCTTTAGGATGTCCTCTACCAAGTTTGTAAATTATATACATGTCGACCAACCAACATGGCCGCCGTTGCTAAAAATAGAATAGGGGGGTCAGACCATTGTTTTTGGCTTATAACTCAAAAAGTATAAAAGATAGAGAAAATCCGAAGCAACCTTCCTTGTTCAGCATCGAAAGCTCTACGAATCTCTCCATTGAGCAGAAGTTGTGAAACGACTCCTTATAGGAGTTATTGCCCTTTAATCATCAAATTTGACAATTTTTGCAGTTTTTGGACAATATCTTGAAAACCGTTAGAGCTAGAGGAAAAGTTAGCATTGCAGAATTGTTGAGCTCATTGAGATCTACAAAAATGATTACAGGGTCTAAATTGTCAGATCAGCCGTTTAAGAGTTATTCCCCTTTAACTGTTTTTTCCATGAATTTACACTGTTTTTCAAAAATCTTCTTCTCTAGAACTACTGAAGGGATTGCATTGATACTTGGTATACATGATCTTTAGGATGTCCTCTACCAAGTTTGTGAATTATATACATGTTGACCAACCAACATGGCCGCCGTTGCTAAAAATAGAATAGGGGGGTCAGACCATTGTTTTTGGCTTATAACTCAAAGAGTATAAAAGATAGAGAAAATCCGAAGCAACCTTCCTTGTTCAGCATCAAAAGCTCTACGAATCTCTTTATTGAGTCGAAATTGTGAAACGACTCCTTATAGGAGTTAATGCCCTTGAATCATAAAAATTGACCATTTTGCAGTTTTTGGACTATATCTTAAAAACCGTTAGAGCTAGAGGAAAAGTTAGCATTGCAGAATTGTTAAGCTCATTGAGATCTACAAAAATGATTTCATGGTCTAAATTGTCAGATCAGCCGTTTAAGAGTTATTCCCCTTTAACTGTTTTTTCCATGAATTTACACTGATTTTCAAAAATCTTCTTTTCTAAAACTACTGAAGGGATTGCATTGATACTTGGTATACATGATCTTTAGGATGTCCTCTACCAAGTTTGTGAATTATATACATGTCGACAAACCAACATGGCCGCCGTTGCTAAAAATAGAACAGGGGGGTCAGACCATTGTTTTTGACTCATAAATCAAAAAGTATAAGAGATAGAGAAAATCAGAAGCAAATTACTTTGTTCAGCATCAAAAGCTCTACGAATCTCTCCATTGAGTCGAAGTTGTGAAACGACTCCTTATAGGAGTTATTGCCCTTTAATCATCAAAATTGACCATTTTTGCAGTTTTTGGACAATATCTTGAAAACCGTTAGAGCTAGAGGAAAAGTTAGCATTGCAGAATTGTTTAGCTCATTGAGATCTACAAAAATGATTCAGGGTCTAAATTGTCAGATCAGCCGTTTAAGAGTTATTCCCCTTTAACTGTTTTTTTTCATTAATTTACACTGATTTTCAAAAATCTTCTTCTCTTAAACCACTGAAGGGATTGCATTGATACTTGGTATACATGATCTTTAGGATGTCCTCTACCAAGTTTGTGAATTATATACATGTCAACCAACCAACATGGCCGCCGTTGCTAAAAATGAACAGGGGGGTCAGACCATTGTTTTTGGCTTATAACTCAAAAAGGATAAGAGATAAAAAAAAAATCGGAAGCAAATTTTTTTGTTCAGCATCAAAAGGTCCTTACAGTAGTTATTGCCCTTTAACTGTTTTTTCTATTAATTTAAACTGATTTCCAAAAATCTTCTCTGAAACCACTGAAAGGATTGTTTTGCAACTTTGTATACTTGAAAGTTTGTGAAATTTATTCAAACTTTGGCATAAGAGATCAGGTGAGCGCTTCAGGCTCCTGGGAGCCTCTAGTTTCCTGTTACAATGAGAGAGAACAATCAATTAAAATATAAGGATTAAGTGTTGAATAGCTAGTCCAGTTAATTTAAAGTGAATATTAAATTGATTCTGACATACATGTATTGCAAGTAGTGGTCTTTATTTGTACCTACATGTATGTCCATTTTTTGTGGATAAACTGTTAAGAAAATATTGATTAAAATATATGGAAAAGTCCAACTTCATTTTATCATGTATTGAATATGGGATTATCTGACATTGAATTGGGTTGAACCAAATCTCTCATTACACCTGTAGGCTTGAAGATCTGTTGGTAACCTATCCACCAGAAGATGTTGAAGCAAAAAGATGGCAGAAAATTGCCGCAGCTCTTGGAAACCGCACACCACAACAGGTTAGTTTATTTAAGCTGTTGTGAACTAACAAATAGAATGCCCAAAAAATCTTGTAATGGCTTAAAATTTGCATTTTGAAATTTTTGCTTGAACAAATACAGGGAAGATGGTACCTACGTTATATTTCATTCCCAAGCTTATAACGTGTTCTGTCTTATTCTGGTATACAAGATGTACACTGTACCATCAATGATAATATTTTTTTTTTCTCAAAAAGTTTGGTTGTTTACATAGTTCAAAACACCTGTTAAGCTTGCTCTCCCGTCTTTCTAATGGAGCCATTTCACACAGCCAAGTAAACAAAACATATTCTTTTCAAATTTGTATAAAAGCTTTAAAATAAGCAAATATTTAGATTTCATTTGATTTTACATGTTTCCATTAAATACCAAATAAAACTCTAACATACAGAAACATTTGTTCTGAGCATTGCATTTAAATACATTTACATGTATACTATATTAGGCAGGGTTCATTCAATTGACCCAGAAGTGGTTAAAAGAAAACTGGTGTAGCAAACAACTCGGCTTCAATTGTTAATCCAACTTTCTTTCTTTGCATTGAGGTACAAGTCATTGCTTCCCTTGAAGTATTTTGTTTGTTTAAGTTAGTGAAGGATATATTACTTATATGATATGACAACACAATCTATGTTTCCTTTAAAGTGGCCAGAACTATTTTGGCTGGCCTACCTATTATCATGAATATAATCACACAGTTTATATATCAGGTGACAAATCATGTATAGAAGGACTTTATTTAGTTAGCCAAGGCTGACCTGTCTATTATCAGGTATATAATCACACAGTTTATATTTCAGGTGGCAAGTCGTGTGCAGAAGTATTTTATAAAGTTAGCCAAGGCAGGTTTACCTATACCTGGGAGGATGCCCAATGTTAACACACTGGGAAACAGAAAGGTTTGAACATTTCCTAACCAATCTATATCATAAAGTACATTCTTAAAGTGTCACCTGAAGTAATTAATATATTTCACCTTAACAAAAGATTCAAATAGTTTTAATGTTTTATCCTCCCAAACACAAACATTTCAAAATGTAACATTACCTCCTGAAAATTAAATTATATGTAACTTATGTGAAAGAGGTATGTACAAATCACCCCATTTGTCTGTGTGTTTTTTAACAAACCTTATAATATAGGAATTATTCTGTCTGTCTGTTTGCTTATAAACTTTCAAGAATAACACTGTTTCAGAAATTTTATCATTCAGGGGAGATAATTTTTAAATTTTTTTATCCAGTAATCATGATAATTCAAGAAAATTGTGTGGGCATCTTCACAAAGCCCACTTGCAATCTAACATGAATTATTTTTATTGCTTTTATTGATGCTCAGGTAATTACTAATCAGTTTTAGTCTTTTATATTACAGCAAGCACACAGACATCATCGATTCCATAAGATGTATTACCAGCAGTCTACTTTCCTACAATCCCATGTTCCTCCAGTGTATATGTCTGATGACGACGATTCACAAGGTTTCCATGACTTCGGCCGAGACATGGAGGAGTCACAGAGCAGTTTTGCTGATGATTTTGTTTCTGTAGGTTTCTTTTTATGAAAAAAATATTAACATTTGATACCAGAGCAAAAATCTTATAGAATAGAAAAATGTTTCACCATCTCCATACTTTTCCAATTTATTCAAGGACAAATCATAACATTTATTGCACTTGAACACAATTTATAGAACATACAGATTTTTGGTCATTCTGTCTGTCACACCTCAGATTTACCGTTTCATTTAAAGCCAAGTTCTCAGAAACTGAAAGTCAAATTGAATTTATGCAGTTTTTGATGAAAGTTGTTCCTTGAGATAAAGAGTTATTTTTGTTTTTATACCCCGCCACACGAAGTGGCAGGGTATTATGTTATACCCTCAGTTTTTTTCGGTGTCTGTCCGTCCGTCCGTCTGTCCGTCTGTCCGTCCGTCTGTCTGTCCGTCCCCCGAAGGTTTCCGACCAATAACTTGAAAACGCGTCAAAGGATTTTAATGATATTTTGCACAGCTGTTTAGTACAATAAAATACAGGTCAAGTTCGATTTCCAGCATGATCCAAAAAATAGTTTTCAAGATAGGCCACTTTGAAAAATCAAATTTCATGAAATTTTGAGTTTCCGACCAATAACTTGAAAACGCGTTAAAGGATTTGAATGATATTTTGCACAGCTGTTTAATACAGCAAAATGCAGGTCAAGTTCGATTTCCAGCATGATCCAAAAAATAGTTTTTGAGATAGGCCACTTTGAAAAATCAAATTTCATGAAATTTTGAGTTTCCGACCAATAACTTGAAAACGCGTCAAAGGATTTCAATGATATTTTGCACAGCTGTTTAGTACAATAAAATACAGGTCAAGCTCGATTTCCAGCATGATCCAAAAAACAGTTTTCGAGATAGGCCACTTTGAAAAATCAAATTTTATGAAATTTTGAGTTTCCGACCAATAACTTGAAAACGCGTCATGGGATTCAATTGATATTTTGTACAGCTATTGAGGACAATAAAATACAGGTCAAGTTCAATTTCCAGCATGATCCGAAAACAGTTTTCGAGTTAGGCCACTTTGAAATCAAATTTTATGAACTTTTGATATTATAACGTGGCGGGGTATCATTTAATGTCCCATTACATGCCCTATTTTTGGTTTTGTTAGGATGATGAGTCTATTCCTTTGGAGTTACGCGACACAGAGGAATATGAAGAACTCATGAATTTAAAGAAGTTGAGGAAACAAAAAATACAATCTCAGAATTGTCATGAAGATTTCAAGGTATAGTATCAAGTTTTAATTTGCATTTAAGTAAAGGACTACTTCAGAATTATTTGTTTGAAAAAGGGGGGGGGTCAGAAGGCATTTTAGTTAAAATATTATCGGTGGTGGTATTTTTGATGTTTTCCAGTTTTCCAATGCATCATTAAGGAAAATCATAATAGCAAACTGTGCATGGTTGGGGGGGGGGGGGGTAAAAATTGCCTTCTTATCCCTACCCATGCAATTAATTCTGGAATAGCCCTAGTCTGCTACTTGATGCTTTATTAAGAGTGTCCTGTGAGTGTTGGTTTATTGAACCTAATATACAGTTGGCAAATGTCACGATTACCAATGTCTAATTTCTATTGACACTTTTTCAAAACAGAAGCACAAGTAAGATGGCATTTAGAATTAAACCTTACTTTCAAATTAAAAAAATATATATGTATACATACATACAAAAAAGGTAACAAGTGTGGGGCTTTGAGCCTTTATGTATAAATACATGTAACACAGCAGTAACAGTAACATTTTGTCACATTTACCTATACATTGTATTGCTTTAGGAAACACCAATACAAATATCATAAATACTTTAAGATATATCATTAATACATTGAAATTTTCTGATTTTGTTTTAATTTTATGCACTTTAAGTGAAACTTGTCATTCTTGTGATACTATTTAAATAAATATAGGCGATTCTTATTTAAGTGTGACAGATGTGATGTTGAACCGATAACAGGAACCAGATGGCACTGTACGGACTGTCCACTTGGACATGAAGTGGACTTCTGTGACAACTGTGTTGACAGGTAGGAGACATATCAGCCCACCTAGATCAAAAGATCATTCTTATTTCACTTTCCTAACTATGTCACAACCATATAAGGTTTTGTGTTAGACCTAACCAAAAGAATGTAATGGAACAGAGAAGTTTGATCACTTTCCAAATTAAGTGTTATAACCATATAAGGTTTTGTGTCGGACCAAACCAAATGAATGCAATGGAGGAGGGAGTTTTGGTAGCATTAAATCAAGTTAATCTTACAAATTCTTTTGAAATGCAAGTACAAAGTCAGAACCAGTTTTGTCTTAGATTTCTTTGGTATAAACATAGCTACCTTATTTTGTCTATCTTCCTCTATCTTCCTAGACATTTCAGATGAAACATTTCTGCATTTTTAATTGAGATTTCTTTTAAACTGCACAAAATTAGGATCAAATATGGTTTTCTTAATAAATACATGCATTTCAAGTCTTTTTTTCTCTTTTTTTCATGCACAACACATTCAAACTGCATTTAGCTCTTCAAAACATTGTTTAAACATTTTATCTTCATTTTCTGTGATTTCTATTTCAGCAATTTTGAGAGCAGTTTCCATAATTCAAGTCATAGACTGAAACCAATAAGACTACCAGTTCAGGATAACACTGTTAAAGATAAAGACTATATGACATTCATGCCTGGAGATTATAACTATTTAGATCCTAATTATATGCCTGCAACATGACAAGTTCTGTTTTATTCGACATTCTATGCAATAAGGAACAAAGTTTCAATTTATAGGGCCTTTAAAGGCAAACTAGGACCAAAGTTATGATGGAAACAAGTAAAATATTTGATTTTTTTGCCCCTTTTGGGCCCCTAATTTCGAAACAAAAAAAGGGGGGGCACCCAAAATCAATCCCATTCATCCTTGTATGGTAAGGAACATCACTGTCAAATTTCATAGCAATTGGATAACTAGAACTAAAGTTATTGTGGAAACAAACAAAAAAGTAGTATTTTTGGCCCTTTTTTGGCCCCTAATTTCTAAACGAAAAATGGGGGGACCCCCAAAATCAATCCCATTCATCCTTTTATGGTAAGGAACATCATTGTCAAGTTTCATAGCAATCGGATAACTGGAACTAAAGTTATTGTGGAAACACTAAAAAGTTAACAGACACCAACGACGACGACGACAGCATCATACCATAATACGTCCGCAAATTTTTTGCGGTCGTATAAAAAGTACAAATGGGTCATTCAAATCTCATAGTACATGTACATACCAACAGCATTACCAAAAGAAACATTTAAGCCCACAACAAAAGGTGAGAGTAAAATCGCATGAATCAGGTGTGAGAGAAGTATAGGCATTTCACACCCATTAGTTTAGGGTATACTTGGGTACAATCATATGGGAAGGAACAAAAATATAATTTGTTCGACTGGTAACTTACAAGTCACAAAAAAAATCTCTTTAAGTTAAAAATGGCCAGATCTAAAACAGATATTAAGTGACAGCCTGAAATGGAAGTTCATGATAAGGTACAACATAAGGGACAACATGCTGATGCTGCATACCACATATCAAGAGGTTGTGATTAATAGAAGTTGCATAGAAAACTGTTACCTCAAGTTTTTGCACCACCACTATCTGGTCAAATATAAAACATCACCTTAAAATTTCTTTTTATTTCATTTTCAATGATGACTTGATTATTAGGGCCCCGCATCGAAGATGCGGACACCCTATAGTTTTCACTTTGTCCGTCTGTCCATCCGTCAACAATTCTCAAGAAACTCAAAAACTGTTAACAACACAGTTCTGAAATCCTTACAGCTACTAAGTAGCATTTCATGATTTGCATATTAAAATTTCGTGAAAAAATGTGAAATATTTTTGAAAAAAAACTTCATTTTTTATCGAAAATCAAAGATTTTGAGAATTGGACTTTGTGAACACTAAAACTCAAAAACTGTTAACAATACAGTTCTGAAACTTTGTACAGCTGCTAAGTAGCATGTCATGATTTGCATATTAAATTTATGTGCAAATCTGTTAAATAATTTTGAAAAAAACTCCATTTTTGATGGAAAATCACAGATTTTGATAATTGGACTTTGTGAACACTAAAACTCAAAAACTGTTAAAAATACAGTTCTGAAACTTTGTACAACTGCTAAGTAGTATGTCATGATTTGCATATTAAAATTTCGTGCCAATCTGTTTATTATTTTCAGAAAAAACTTCATTTTTGATGGAAAATCACAGATTTTGAGAATTGGACTATGTGAACACTAAAACTGGAAAACTGTTAACAATACAGTTCTGAAACTTTGTACAGCTGCTAAGTAGCATGTTATGATTTGCATATTAAAATTTCGTGCAATTTTGAGAACACTAAGATTTTTTGCCGCGGGGCCCTTTCTGACTTTGTCAGTATTCTAGTATTTGAATGATATTTGGTTTACTGTATGCACAGAAGTTACATGTACATGGCTAATGACCAGATATAAATTGTTGCATAAGAATTTGTTTAGTTTTTTCACACAAATCTCCCCAAGGAATATTGTAGATATATTACTTGAGGGCCTCTCTGTCACTTTTGGATGAAGATCAGCGATACAAAGTTCAGTTTCTTAGTTTGATCATATTGATATGTTACTTTTAAAGTATAATTTTGTGTCATGCATATTTACTCAATGTTTGTTCAGTCATCTTAAACCTGCCCATTTACTTGATATACTTAGTATATTTTCAGTTAGAAGTAATCCCTTTTTTAGCTCAGGGTCATGTAAGCTATTGCCATCACTTGGCGTCCATCGATTGTTAACTTTTTCAAACGTTAACTCCTCTGACACCATAAGTCCAATTGCAACCAAACTTGATACAGTTGTTTATTGGCATGGCCATGGGTGCTTCAAAACTTGATTCATGAAAAACATGGCCACTGTAGCTAAAAATGGAACATAGGGGGTAAATTGCAGTTTTTTGCAAATAACTCAAAAAAGGTGACAGATATCAAAATTCTGGCATAAAGGTATAAGTGATCAGCACCTCAAGATCTACCTGTCCTGAAATTTTCAAGAAGATCCAACAATTGATGTAGGTGTTGTTGCCCTTTTTCTGGATTTTTCAAAATTTTTTCACTTATTTAGCCCTATATCTTGAAAACTATACAAGATATTTCAAAAATTCAAATTGCATATGATTAAGCAAATCAAGATCTACATTTCATGTAAAATAAGTCAAAGCTGTAGGACTATGTCTTTAGGAGTTATTACCCTTAAAGCGATAAAATTTACCATTTTGCATTACTTTTACCCTGAATTTCAAAGATTAACTTGTCTGACACTGTAAGACCAGCTGCATCTTAACTTAGCACACTGTTTAATAGCATATATGCTACAACTCTATTGTTCAGATTTTTGATTAGTCAAAAAACATGGTCGCCATGGCTAAAAATAGAACATAGGGGTAAATTGCAGTTTTTTGCTAATTACTCAAAAATGGTTTCAGATATCAAAATTGTGCAAGAATCAAAAGTGATCAGCATATTAAGATCAACCTGTCCTAAAATTTTGAAAAAGATCCTACAATTGCATATGGTTAAGCACAATAATATCTACAAAATATGTGTATCTGTGTAGTTCAGGTGAGTGATTCAGGCTCCTGGGAGCCTCTTGTTTGTCATGTAACCGTGGTTTCATTATTATTCATATATTGGGGTATCAATTTTCATGGTTTTCTTGGGTAGCCTTTACCCACAATAAGGACATTTTACATTTATCTGTATTCTGTAGTCTTCAATTTTAAAAATCCACGAACTGATCTTTTTTCATCAAACCACGAAAATAAATGAATCCACAGTATATGAAAAAATCTTAGATTATGAATTGATTTTTAATACAAAAAAATATGTGAATGTCTTTGGATAGAAATGTCTGCATAGACGTTATGATGCTGGTGGTCATCTACCATCTTTATGCCTGTAAGTATCCCCTGAAAGTACAAAGATAGCAGAACTTAATGGTACATGTATTTATTACAAAGACTAATGGATAGAAATACACATTCAGCTTAAGTAATTGTCGTTTTCAAGAATTTTCATTTTAAAGTATTAATTGAATTCTTCGCATAAAAAGGTGAATATGTCTTAAGTATGAATCTGATGCATATCTTTATTGCTGTGAAGTATTGAGTGGGACCTGTGGTGAAATTTTGTAAAATATTGCCAATCAAAACATCATTTCTTTCTATATTTTTTTCATAAATTATGTACACTGTTATAATAGATTTTTATTTTGCATGAGAGGAAATTATAGTACATTTGTAATGACTTCATTTTGGTCATTTAAAAAAAACACAAATGTGCATGATTATTTTACTTCGTGCTCAATTATGAGGCATGCAAAAATGTATGAGATCACTTGTGTACAAGCTCAAGGAAATAGTTTACATACTTAAACTTTCTGTTACAAAAACAGTAAATTTATTTCAGAGACCAGATTGACGGTGACCTGATATAGTTTCAACCAAACATTGATTTTAACTTACGGTAATTTCATTCTCATAAAAACTCTGGACATGAAAAATGATATTAATATCGACACAAATCCAATGGATAAAAGAAGGACTCTATTCAATCTAGGCATAGACGGCTTATTTGTCTGGTCCAATATAACAAATCCTAATCCTCCAAGAGTAAAAAGAAAGCTCGAAGCTAATCCCTCCATTATATATTGACCATTTACTCTGTGTGGCATGAAGGCTACCTGTAAATAAATAAAAAAAAAAATACTGTAGCGACTTCAATATAAAGTTGGGTACTGTATTTTTAACAAACACAATTTTTTAAACTTTCATTTTGGCAATTAAACCAACATGTATTATGAGTGTGCCTGATCATATAAGAGGGGGCCAATGGGGTAATTTCGTGATGCGTGATCGTCCATTTGGATTTTCTGTAAACTGTGATTCAGGCAAACAATTGTCGTGAACTGTGATGAGGGCATTGTCTGTGAACCGTTCTCAGCTAAAATAATTTTCCGTGATCTGTGATTGATGCCTCCATAGATCTCAACAGTGGCAATATTTCTTGTTAATTGTGATTTGGGGAATTTTCTCAAATATTGGCTAATTTCCTATGAACTGTGAAATCCAAATTTTATTTTCTGTGAACCGTGATCAGGACCCCCATCAGCCCCCCCCCCCCCCATATAAGTGCACATTCATGTTACATCTCTCCACATTTTTAAATGTTTTATTTTCATGTTTACAGATATGTATTTTTTAATTCCATGCATGTACATCATAATTATTTGATATGATAAGCTGGCTTTTGTGATGTCATGTATTATACCTGTATAATCAGATCTAGAACTCGAATCTTGAAAAGAAAGTTCAACATTCACATTTTTATTAACGTAAATTTTTATCAAATTTGTGTTCTTCATAGATTCCCAACAAACTGAAAATTGATAAAAAATCAATTTTTAATTTATAATACACGAATGTCACTAGAATAAAGGATACTGCACATGATCAAGTTATATTGTTTTCATACTTACAGGTTTTGAATTTCCTTTTTCATCTGTTGTAGATCCAATGCTAGGCGGTTCTACTATAACGTCATATATAATTCCTATGAAGAAAACAAGACATACAGTGTATTAACTATTAGTTAACATGCTAAATAGTTAGTCTTACAGATAAACAATGATGTCAGTTGCAACAAATAATTCATTATCTAGGTTGTAATCTACATGTACTTAAGTTATAATAACATTTCAAAGTCTTATCTTTATACATTGTACAGGTGATGATTTACATTGCAGTTGCACTTTCCCCATGTTCCCCACAGAAACTTGCTCCTCTCTATCAATATTTAATTTTGTGTCATAGAGACTCAAAATATGTTCAGAGAAAATTGTTATCTTCTCATTTTCAGAAGTTTAAAAAAAAGTCTGCATGTGCAGTGCACAGAAAAAGAGTGAATCGCTGAAATGGTTCTAAAGACTTATTATCCCTATAAAATGGTCATCTGACAAACTACACCCAGTGGAGATTTTTTAGAGCTCAATGAGTTAAAGTTTTTAGCAGGCAACAGCTTTTCAATCTATAAGGCAAAACAAGAAAAAAGCCTATTTTAACTTTAGGATCATCTGACATATTTGACCTAATGGAGATGCATGTTTGTAAACTGTTAACGATGACAATGGAGGCCAAGTGATGGCAATAGCTAACAGGTGAGCTAAAAATGGAGGAAATTGCTATCACATTGTCCTTTTATCTCGCCCCATCAACCCAAATTGACCTTCCCATTTAATTTGGTATCTTCCAGTGCATTCGAAACAGTTGCTTGTGATACCAGTTCATGTTCTCGTAACAATTTTATGGTCTCAAATGCCTAGAATCATGAGATTTAATAGTCTCGAACGCCTAGAATCATGATAATGCAACATCCGCAATGATGTTTTGTTCAGAGTACGTACATTTGTACACCTGCGAGGAGGTGGTGTGAGTTCAAAGTACAAACATTCAAATACGCTGTTGAGACTTTAAAAAAGAATAAGGTGGTTTTTTTTTATAGTACATGTATATGAAAAATATTAAATTATAAGGATTCTTATCAAATTTTGGAGAAAATTATATGATATAACCTGGGTTGGGGCATACTGGATTAAGTCAGCCATTTTTCATCTACATGTTCTCTTTATGTTCGAGATTGTTGTTGGCTCCTCTAGTTCGTATTGTTCGAGTGGTGTTCTAGTTACGATAACGTAACCCTCCCTATGATTCTCTCCCTGAGGGTTATGATTCCCGCCCATTGACCTCAACGGAGCTAAACAGCTTTCTGTGATACACTTTAATTTTAAATATGTTGGTATATTTTTATACAGAATAATGAATTTGATGATAAGTTCAATCCGATGTGTTGATAAGTTTTCTGATATATTTTAACAATATAGATTTGAATATAATATATTTACTTTTACACTGATCTTGAACTTTATTAGTTCAGGATCAGATCTTTAATTACATTTATTATTTATATAAGTAAAACATTCAAAAGTCAATTTGATGATTGATAACGATGTTAAATTACATATTCTAGGAATAAATAAGAGGATCTGGCTCTAAAATCGACCTTTTTAATGCATACTCGAGCCCCACCAATTGGTTTTGCTGTGCTCCATTGGAAAAGTAACTATCACGGAGAGAATCATAGGGAGGGTTACGTTATCATAACAAGTGGTGTTCTTGTAACCTGAGAATAAGTTCTTACTCGCAAGCACAACCGTCTCGAATGCACTCTATGTGAGCTTAAAGGGCAATGCCATTCCCATTACAGTTAGAAATTATTTTTATATGTAAAATGTAAGTCCAGCCTCACTCCAAAAATTATCTACAAATGCCATACATGTACCTCCAGTCACTAAAAAGTATGAACCAAGTACAAATGCAAACATTGTCATTGCTGACGGCTGTCTTAGCCAGGTTGGCTTTTTCAACTTTAGATTAGGACAAACTAAAACATTGTAGGGCAAGCTGTAGATTGCCTCCATTTCGGTAGAATGTTACAGTTGCCAGAAAGATTGTTGATGTGGCAAAACACCGGAAGTCAAGAAAACTTTTGAGATGGTGTACACAAAAGACAGATTCTATCCATTTTAACAACAACTATAATGATTTTTAGATGCAATTTAACGATTTTTCTTGTTGCATATTTATTTCTAACTTATATTCATATTCTACAATTGTTTTCCTTTTCATTTAATTGTATAATTTGCAAAATATGACATAAATTGCGGGGGTCTCATTTTCCCATATATTCGGAATGCCTTCTGTGTTTCCATTTGTTCTGTATGCGGTAACTTGTCTAAACAAACACTAACAATTAATCACTTCATCAATTTACAAATGGGCAATTTGTGTAACAAGAAGAAGCACAAATCTGACAGGTATTAATTTGGTTCATATTGGTGTGAATCCTGAGCCAAAAGACAAATAACTTTCGGGAAAATGTTATGATGATGTTATTTTCAATTACCAAGTTAGATCTATCAAGTAATTATATTTTTTGGTTGAGCAGTTGAATAGAAAATACAAAACAGAAATTGTTAGTCTTACCACAAGTACAGCCCAGATATTAAAATCATGCATGTTTCTGTGTTGTTTTTTTGTTTTGTTCTTTTCTTTTTTAGTTTTTTTTGTCATTGGGACTATTTTTGATATAAAAAGTCCTCCCAGACTGGCAAAATCAACAAGTAATACTGTGAGCAAGCTCACAAAAGGATACCCCCCGCTTCATATTGGACCCTGTACTGTACAAAAAATATCAAGTCGGATTATCTCCCTTTGATGATAGCCGAGAGCAATACAAATTCGTCATGCACATCTACATATGATTTACTTCCTTCATGTACAATTTCATCAAAATCCATCATGTGGTTTAGAAGGAGTTGCGCTTACAAGGTCTCCCATTGAATAATGTATTTAAAAAGTCTAAGTCCAATTATCTCCCCTGAATGATGTCGGATTGTGATGAAAATTCTTCATGCACATCTACATATGATGTACTTCCTTCATGTAAAGTTTCATCAAAATCCTCTAAGCGGTTTAGGAGGAGTTGCGCTTACGAGGTCTCCCATTGAATAATGTATTTAAAAAGTCTAAGTCCAGTTATCTCCCCTGAATGATGTTGGAATGTGATGCAAATTCTTCATGCACATCGATATATGATGTACTTCCTTCAGGTAAAGTTTCAGCAAAATCCTTCAAGCGGTTAAGAAGGAGAAGCGCTTACGAGTTATGTGGACAGACGGACAGACAGACAGACAGACAGGGTGTTTCCTATATACCCCCCAAACTTTGTTTGCGGGGGTATAATTAAACTATAGGTTGTTTGAGAAGTGGAGAAAAAATAGTCACTGTTTTAGCAATCATTAATATGGACCTGTCAGGGGTACTACTTAAACGAGTGATTTTAAATTACTTATTCAACTAGCATTTCAAAATGCTTAAGATATTTCAAATAATCAAAATTTGCCCCCCCCCCAAAAAAAAAAAAAAAAACAGTTTAAGATAATTTAAATCAATTAATTGATATTGAAAAAAAATTAAGCTTCCTAAAAATTACTTGATTAAAGATTTATTGCAATCTGTTATCAGTATTTGATCCCCAAAATATGTAATTTTTTGATAAAAGAAATGCCAAATAAAACAACCAATTACTTCACTCTCTGAATTTTCCCATCTGTGGCAATAATTTTCCCATTAACTTCAATATCTTAGGTTTCAGATCATGTTATTATTGTCCCATGTTTGTGATCAAAATCATCATTTTCCCGATGGCCGAAGATAGTAGCCCGGGTTACCTAACAAAATATAACTTAAATAAGTGATTTTTTAATGGTTAAAAATAATATGATACTTAAAGGGTAAGTTCACGATTTTTGACATATGGTCTTAAATTGTTCAGAACAATGTTTTATAACAGTGTGCAATTTTTTTCTCTCATATCTTAACTTATAACAAAGATATTGGAGATTATTTATTTGAAATAGTCCCCTACTCTACATTAGGGGACTACTTCAGTTAATCAGAATTTCTACTGAGTAGCAAAGAATCATATTAGTTCAAACGTTTAAGTGATCATGTGGTACGTCCAATAACCAACAAAATAATTAAAATAATAAAAAGTCAACAAGATCATTTAATATTTTCAAATTACTTTCTATATAAAATCTTTTTAAAAACGTTTTATTAATCTATTATCTTTTTCTTTTAAATTGAACTTTATTATCAATTAATTAAAATTAAAATTTTATAATTAAAAAAATATATATTTAATACTATTACGAAATAAGTTGTGTATTTAAATGTAAGCCATCATATTTCATTGAAAATAATTGTGATATGATTATGTAAATTACAGGTCATTCTTTTTCTAATCCCCCACTGGGTTTGCTAAAAGTGTTAATTAATGTGAATTTATTGTCATTGTCTCTCAGCAGGTACCTGTGTAATGGTTAGGTAAACATAAATGTAATTAGTCACAGCTGACTTGGGGTGAAATAATTATTAATACCTACAGGTGTCAAAACCAAATATACAAACATTCAGAAACAAAGTTTTATGTACTAGATCATTATACCCCCCGCAAACAAAGTTTGGGGGGGTATATAGGAATCACCCTGTCTGTCTGTCTGTCCGTCTGTCTGTCCGTCTGTCCGTCTGTCCACATACCTCGTAAGCGCAACTCCTCCTAAACCCCTTGATGGATTTTGATGAAACTTTACACAAAGGATGTACACCATATGGAGATGTGCATGAAGAATTTTGGTTGCTATCAGATATCATTCAAGGGAGATAATTGGACTTAGACTTTTTGAAACATGTTGTTCAATGAGAGACCTCGTAAGCGCAACTCCTCCTAAACCGCATAATAGATTTTGATGACACTTTACATGAAGGATGTACACTATATGGAGATGTGCATGAAGAATTTTGGTTGCTGTCCGATATCATTCAAGGGAGATAATTGGACTTAGACTTTTTAAACTTGGTGTTCAATGGGAGACCTCATAAGCGCAACTCCTCCTAAACCGCTTGATGGATTTTGATGGCACTTTACATGAAGGATGTACAATATATGGAGATGTGCATGAAGAATTTTGGTTTCTGACGGATATCATTCAATAGAGATAATTGGACTTAGAATTGTTAAAGCGGGGGGTATCCTCCGTGAGCTCGCTCACAGTATTCCTTGTTTTATTTTCATTCTAGCATTTAAAACAATAATGTAATTTGTATGCAAGACAACATGACTTAGATAATTAAAAATGACTTATTTAAATTAATTTTTATACCAAAAAATCATTATTACTAATTAAAGAATAACTCAATTTTGTTAATTTTAATAAGGATTTTCTATCACTTATTTAAAATGCATAACATAGATGCACATAAAAAATATTATATATTGGCAATTCAATAATTAGGTAAATGGTGGGTCACTGTCAAAAGGAGACTTTGTGGTATTCAGATGTTTTGTGTAATTTGAAATGACAGAAACCAAAAGATAAAAAATAAAATTCCATTTTTGTCAGCTTACTAAATTGAATATAAAAGTTTAAATGATATAGAATAATTAGATAATGCATTAGAAATCATATGACAAATTTTCATTTTTTTGTGAACTTTCCCTTTAAACAAGTGATTTTGAGGGTAATTGTCCAATATTCAGTTCTGGGTCATGTCCTGTCATGACTGGACATTCTACTATCTTGATGGGTGTGTGTTCTATCTTTAATTATACATTGTACAGTAAGACTCAGACTTCTCCCCATATTTTTTGAAATGAAGAACATTTTTATCAAAACCACTGTAATGAGTGATTCATTTGTACTACTAAAACTAGTGATTTTGAAAGAGAGGTTACTCTAGCTTTTATAAGTAAAAAAAAACCAAAGTATTACTTAAACAAGTGATTTAAAAATCATTCATTTAAGTACATTTTGTAAGGCCCCTGACTGAAAATGATGGAAAAAGGGATTGCCTTAAAAGCTCCCACAGACATGACAGACGCATTAACAAAATTCCATGTGATCATATCATTTGGCAAAATAATTAGGAACCATGCATATGAAATTTTTTTTTTAAATGGGCATGTATAAAAAAAAATTAACATAATTTGCCAAAAAATCAAAACAAAATTTAATGAGGGGCTTGAAAAATCGGGGGAGGGGGGTGAGAGTCTAGAATATTTTTTACTTGGCCTTAATGACTATTATACAAGAATTTCTTGGTTACGTTATATATGAATCTAAAGAAATAATGTTGATTAATAGAATATTTTTTCAAGAGCAGAGAGACAGAATAATTTCCATAGTCTTGGATACCAGGAGGAGAATCCAGTCAACAGTTTGTCCAACCAGATGGAAGGATATGGGAGAGAACTAATAACACCTCATCCTGCCATTCATAGTGAGGCAGTTACTTCCCTTGCCAGAGTTCAACCAGGACTATGTCTGTCTGGTAGTAAGGACCAGGTTAATACTTGAGAAAAAAAACAGACTAGAGAGTAAAAAAATATATTTGATCTTTCATATACATGTAATATTATCCAGCTTTTCCTTTTTCACAAATTTGATAAATTGTTATTCGATGTTACGATTATATTTACAATTCAATAGAATATATATTTAAGAATTTTTAGTATATTTCAACAGATTATGATGATGATGAGGTTGGCACGCCTACTTTAGAACTGACAATTGACTTGTATGAACTAATTTGTGTAATTCTAAGAACAAGAAAAACTAATGCTTTAATACTTCTAATAATTTCTTATCAAAAGTTACAAAATGCTTTTCTTTTTATTATGCAGACTGTGTGTTTGTTTAATTACAATAACAACAAGTTAGAAGACAGATGGAAGGGCCATGAAAAGGAAGTAACAAAAGTAAGATTTATAGATAATAATAATATTTGAAATAACTGCAGGGCATTTGTGAACTAAAGGTCCAGGACCTTTTGGAATATAAGGTTAAAGGTCCACCTGATGACATTAAAACGTCCTAAAAAGGAGTTACTATGAATAAAGGCAGGTCCAGGACTTTTGCAAATTTAAAAGGCCCTGAACCAAAAATGGAAGGTCCCGGACCTCCGACCAGTGCTAATTTGAACCCCTGAACTGTATCTGACACAACATTTATATGCTCCTTAAGGGAGTGAAAATGGTAGAAATGTCAATATTTTAGTTGTACTTTGGGCTAAATTTTCCTTCAACATCTGGTAAAGCACACTTGTTTTCCCGAACTTTCAACGTCATTTTTACACTTTTTGCTTTGAAAATTTTGAACGTCATCAAGCGCATATGTGACCCACGAGAAAAAATACCTTTGTTTTTATTTTTAGAATAGATATTGCATTTTCAACAATTATTTATGCTTATAAAATAATTTTAGATATGTTAATTTTAACTTTTGGAGCATCACAGGTTAAAAACTTTCTCATATTAGAAACAACTGTAATATAAAAATCTGTAATGGAAAGCAGATATAAGCCCTCAACTTTATTAAAATATTTGTACCAATATTTTTGTATAAACACTGTTGACTGAGGAAGTAAAAATGGTCTACATCTTCTACAATATGAATTATGCACACTGTAATTACCCATTTGAAAGTCAAACTCCATGACTTTTTTTCAGAGTACATGTACCAATTTAATGTCAAATTTTTCAATTCTATTGTTTAAATTTAGAATTCACAAATTTTTATTATTTTGATGTTTATAATTCATGTTTAAAATAAATTTGAAAGGTGTTTACATATTACATGTCAAGAACATTGACTCAAAACATTCTTTTCTTTTCAATAATAGACAAATTAATAGCTGTTTCTGTAATCAGTTTTCTGACTTATACTTTTTCATTTACAACTTTTTGATTGATGAAGATTTACAAATATTTATGGCGGGACAAATTAATTTTTTAACCAAAACACAAAGGCCCAAGATCATATGATTACTTATAAGAAAAACAATTTAATTGTTGGTTCTACATTTTATTGCTCATATCTAGGTATGGTACGGAGACCTGTGTCAGAGTTTTTTCAGTGCATCCAGGGATAAATCGGTCAATATGTGGAAAAAAGGAACAACTGACCCCATTAAACAGTTCATAGGTCATGACCTTGTTGTCACAGCATTACATGGAAATAAAGGTAAATATAGCATTTTGCAAGTTGAAACTAAATCTGAATTGTTACACTTTCAAAGTAATTATTTTTTTATGCATTAAAAAGCATGAGGAATGCTTTATATTTTAAAAACAGAAATATGATTGCATTATAAATATAAAATATTGTACATTTGTACTGAAGTGACAAATATAAAGACATAAAACAGTTTAATTTTGATTTGAAGTTATAAAAACAAAAGATTTTTTTATTTCAACATATTATTTTTTTTTATATGTGAATTCTATTTGGGGACTTGTAAGCATAACGCTAGTAAATGACTGTATAACTACTATGTAGTCATATTTTGTATACTTATTACAGACAACACTCTTTTATGTACTGGTTCCAGAGATAATACAGTAAAGCTATGGGACATTGAAACGGGAACCTGTATAGCAGAAAATAATATTCACAGAAACCTTGTAAGATTATTTTTTTCTGATCTTCATGATCTTTGAGAATTATTCCTATTTTTAGCTAGCAACATTGTATTATTTCACATATTAAAGAATGAGATAGGATTTAATTTGACAGTCAAACTTAGGCAGGAATATGACAGTAAATAATTGGCACATATCAAGATTATTGTGAAAAAAAGGAAAGAAATTTCACACCTGAAAATTGAAATATTTCCACTGTTTTAACTTTGATGAAAAATCACACATTTAAATATGTTATATCCTAAAAATTAATTTAAGTACTGATTGTATATTTTAAACATATAAACATGATTATGTAAGTACTACAAACATAAAGTATTTCAGGTTTCACTAGGTTTATAAAATAACCCTAACATTGTTATATTCTTATATAACTTATTCAAATATAGAAATCTTTCCTAATTTGTATAACTATTTTAGGTAACAGATGTCAAGTTTGTGCCAGAATCTAACGTTATTGTACAAACAGGAGAAGATAAAGAAGTCAGGTATTCCATATTTTCTGTTCCTTGTTTAAGAAGGGGGTCTATCTGTGACTATTTCAGGACTGGATTTGATTAATATGCATTTAATAGACCATGGGCCAATTGGAGAACGGCAATCAGTGTCTAAAGGCATCGTTAAAGGCTGCTGGCGGTTGTCCATTGTGTTTTTTCTAAATTACCGCTTGTTATGTGAGCTGTGTTACATACACTTATTCCACATCTCATATTTTCTATTTATTTATAAAAAATTATGACTAATGAACTATTATAAATGACTGTTTATTCTCCATTTAACATCAATTCACCAAAATAATACCAACCTGACAATTACTAGTGTTGCTATGTGAACAAAACAAAGGCAGCCATTTTTGACTTTCTCTAATATTGTGAAATAGGTCATATTTAAACATATATTGATGAAAAAATATTTCAAGTGGTTTAAGATTACCTGTTTCCCTGAAATATTGGTAGTCCACCATATGTGTATCAATATATCATTTGTTTTCTACGATTAAGAATTGACTGTAATTTTCTAGGTTATTTGACAGTAGATCTTTACTGTAATTTTCCAGGTTATATTTATTTGACAGTAGATCTTTAAATGAAGTCCACAATTTTCAGAGATTAAGAATTGACTGTAATTTTCCAGGTTATTTGACAGTAGATCTTTACTGTAATTCTCCAGGTTTGACAGTAGATCTTTAAATGAAGTCCACAATTTTCAGAGATTAAGAATTGACTGTAATTTTCCAGGTTATTTGACAGTAGATCTTTACTGTAATTCTCCAGGGCAGGTTTGACAGTAGATCTTTAAATGAAGTCCACAATTTTCAGAGATTAAGATTTGACTGTAATTTTCCAGGTTATTTGACAGTAGATCTTTACTTTAATTCTCCAGGTTTGACAGTAGATCTTTAAATGAAGTCCACAATTTTCAGAGATTTAGAATTGACTGTAATTTTCCAGGTTATTTGACAGTAGATCTTTACATGTAGTCCACAGTTTCCAGAGGAAGCAGTATATACAGATGTGTGTTGATGTATCTACTGATGGAACTCATTGTGTAACGTGTAGTAATGGTTTTGGTGGAAATGGTTGTGAGGCTACGGTGAGTAAATATCATAAATAACTCAACTGTCCATTTTTTTATCCCCCTGCAACGAAATGTTGTGGGGCATTAAGTTTTACTCATGTCCGTCCATCTGTCCGTCCGTTCGTCAGTACATACTTCCGTCAAGCTTTTCTCAGAAACTGTACATGGGAATGATTTGAAACGCAGTAGGATGGTTCACTATGACAAACTGTATGTCCTAAGTGACTTTCAGGTCTGTTGGACATCTAATTCCTGTTGGGGACTAGATGGATTTGAAAATCTATGAAAATCAACTTGAAAATTCTGTCAAGCTTTCCTCAGAAACTGTACATGGGAATGATTTGAACTTGGTAGGATGGTTTGTATTGACAAACTGTATGTCCTAAGCCACTTTCAGGTCTGTGGGACATCTACTTCCTGTTTGGGACTAGACTGATATGAAAATTGACTTGAAAATTTCCATCAAACTTTTCTCAGAAACTGTACATGGGAATGATTTGAAACATGGTAGGATGGTTCAGTATGACAAACTGTATGTCCTAAGTGACTTTGGATTCAAGTCACAAATTAGTGAAGTCGTTTACTAAGTTTTATCATAAATATCTATACCTTATTGGAAAATTTAACTGTACACGACGACTTTTGATTGTAAAGGGAATATCCCATCCAGATTTCTACGGTAATGTTGTTTATAGAGCAAATAAATTCAAAAACAATCCCTTGGGAATGCAAAATTGGCTTAAAACTTTATTAAATAAAGGTTATGAAATGGATATTTTAGTAAAATCTTTGAATTTAGCCTTCTTTGGTAAAAATATTGATAATTTGATACTTACTTTAAAATGTTAATTGCCTTTTTATACTTATGTCATTTTTGAGCATTACAGCGGTCAAGTGTGTCGGTTTTGTGTGATGATGCATCATCAAATCATAAGTGTTTGACGTGTTGTGTCGGATTTAAAATCGACATACTTGATTTTTTTACATCAGTCGATGGATGCTTCTTAGCTAGCTGTCAGTAACTTCGAGTGTTCTCAAGAGAGTATCTTTACGTCCAGTTAAATTCTTGTTGTCCTTTTGTCTCAGATACTCTCTTGTTGAATTGAACTTCTATCGATTTGATTTTTACTGTGTGTTAGTTTGTGCTTTGTTATTGATTATCATTAGGGGGAAGGTTGGCGCCAAAAAACTAGTTTAACCCCGCCACATTTTAATGTGCCTGTCCTAAGCCAGGAATCTTTATCAAAGCTTATGTTTGTATTTAGTCGAATTTATGTTAATTGTTTTTTTGTCAAGAAGAGGGTCTTTCAATGCACTTTGGGATTGGGCTTGAATCATATGTATTTTATTTTTAATCCAGGGGCCAATTGAAAAACAGCGAGCAGCGACCGCTGGTCACATTGAAGGCTGCTGGCTGTTTTCCATTGTGGATATTTAAAATATACGTTTATAATGTAGGTTGTGTTGCGTACACTTATTCCACATCTCATTTTCTTCTATTTCAGGTCTGTCGGACATCTAATTCCTGTTTTGGGCCTAGCGGGGGCATTTTGGTTGAGAAATGCTGATTTTAAAATTTTCTTGGTACATTAACAGTCATTTGACACAAAATGAAAGGTGTAAATCACACAGGATTTGTTTTTTCTCTGTACAACATCCTTTTTAATGACAACCGTCAGGCTCACATTCTTTATGCAGATTAATTAAAAACTGTATAATCTATTTAAATCATGTTCTAAAGTAAACTTGTTTATATATTTACAATTATTTCCTGTTTATAGTTGTGGGACCTTAGAAATAGAAGTATTGTTCATGAGTTCAAAGGTCATACAGAGGCAGTAGAGAGTTGTATGTTTCTACCATCCTCCAAATTAATAGCTACAGCATCCAGAGATTTTAGTGTCAAAATATGGGACAGAGATTCACAAGGTAATCTGTTGTTTTAACATAGCGATGTTTAAAAACTCTTTCCATATCAATGTCTTGAATATCAGTCAAAGATCCCACTTAAACAAGTAAACAGATTTTAACTTCTATAGGTAAACTTTTAAGAGTTAAATTTGTCTCCCTTTTTTGACTTTCACTAATTTACTTGTACAAGTAAAATGATAGAAAATCATTCTTTTCATAATTATCTTCATCTAGCCATGAAATTTACTTTCATTCATGATTATTTATATGGCTATTAGTATCAGCAACCTTTACCAGACTGGGATTATCTGTTATCTTCAGTTAATTGAGAAATAATCAACATTTATTGTCCCAAGGGGGGCAATTTTCAAAGGCCATGCCCACCATGAAGACAGCCATGCACATCAGAAATTTTAAATGGACCATAGAGCAGATGATGTAAACATTTCAAGAAAATTATCTGTTTGATTGTAAAAATATTGTGTAACAAGTAAAATGAGCTCAAAGTTTTTTTTTTCAAATTGACTTGTATAGGTGAATTTTTGCTCAGAGAAAATACTTTTCTCAAACAAGTAAATTTTTGTTTACTTAAGGTAGAACAATAGTATAAAATCGGTAGGATAGAATTTCTTAAAATTTTGTCATACGAAGTATCTATGTGCATATGTTTGAAAAATAAAATCAAAAGAATAGGTCACCGTGCATAATTTTTGTAGAAAATTGATCAAATGCAGTTTAGATTTGGCTATTTTTATATAGATTATATAGGGGAAAATGGTTTAAATCAATTTTTAGCTCACCTGACCCAAAGGGTCAAGTGAGCTATTGTCATCGCCATCCGTCTTTCGTCCGTCGTCCGTCCGTTACTTTTTCAAAAATCTTCTTCTCTGAAACCACTGAATGGAATTTTTCACAACTTGGTCCAAGTATAAATCAGGGCATGATGTTTAAAAATTGTGTTCGGCTTAATGATTTGATAACAAACATGGCCGCTGTTACTAAAAATAGAACATAGGGTAAAATCACATTCAAAGACTTATAACTTGAAAACTAGAACAGATAGGGAAAATCTGAAGGATCTTAGGCTCTTCAGAATCAAAAGCTCTACAAAAGTCTCCATTGGGTCGAAGTTGTCAGATAACCCCTAATAGGGGTTATGGCCCTTTTAAGGTAAAAAATAGCGTTTTTTCATGTTTTTGCCCTATAGAATGAAAACTACCGGTATTGCAGATAGAGAAAAGCTGTTGCCTGCTAAAATGTTCAGCTCATTAAGCTCTACAAAAGTCTTCATTGGGTCGAAGTTGTCAGATGACCCCTAATTGGGGTTATGGCCCTTTTAAGGTAAAAAATAGCGTTTTTTCATGTTTTTGCCCTATAGAATGAAAATTATTGCAGATAGAGAAAAGCTGTTGCCTGCTAAAATGTTCAGCTCATTAAGCTCTACAAAAGTCTCCATTGGGTTGAAGTTGTCAGATTACTCCCAATAAGGGTTATGGCCCTTTTAAGGTCAAAAATAGCATTTTATCATGTTTTTGCCCTATAGAATGAAAACTATTGCAGATAGAGAAAAGCTGTTGCCTGCTAAAATGTTCAGTTCATTAAGCTCTACAAAAGTCTTCATTGGGTCGAAGTTGTCAGATGACCCCTAATTGGGGTTATGGCCCTTTTAAGGTAAAAAATAGCGTTTTTTCATGTTTTTGCCCTATAGAATGAAAATTATTGCAGATAGAGAAAAGCTGTTGCCTGCTAAAATGTTCAGCTCATTAAGCTCTACAAAAGTCTCCATTGGGTTGAAGTTGTCAGATTACTCCCAATAAGGGTTATGGCCCTTTTAAGGTCAAAAATAGCATTTTATCATGTTTTTGCCCTATAGAATGAAAACTATTGCAGATAGAGAAAAGCTGTTGCCTGCTAAAATGTTCAGTTCATTAAGCTCTACAAAAGTCTCCATTGGGTCGAAGTTGTCAGATGACCCCTAATAGGGGTTATGGCCCTTTTAAGGTCAAAAATAGCGTTTTTTCATGTTTTTGCCCTATAGAATGAAAACTTTTGCAGATAGAGAAAAGCTGTTGCCTGCTAAAATGTTCAGCTCATTAAGCTCTACAAAAGTCTCCATTGGGTCCAAGTTGTCTGATGACCCCTAACAGGGGTTATGGCCCTATTGAGGTCAAAAATAGCGTTTTTTCATGTTTTTGCCCTAAAAAATAAAAACTATTGCAGATAGAGAAAATGTGTTGCTTGATTAAATGTTTAGCTCATTAAGCTCTACTTAAGTCTTCATTGGGTCGAAGCTGTCAGATAAGCCCTTATAGGAGTAATGGCCCTTTTAAGGTCAAAAATAGTGTTTTTTCATGTTTTTTGCCCTATTGAATGAAAACTATTGCAGATAGAGAAAAGGTGGGGCTTGCATTAATGTTCAGCTCATTTAGCCTCAGGAAAGTCTCCGTTGTGTCTTAAGTTGGGACTTGACCCATTAAAGAAGAGACCATTATGCCTTAAGGACCAGGTGAGCGATTCAGGCTCCTGGGAGCCTCTAGTTTAAAATTTCACGGGATATATTTTTCTTAAATTTGTCAAAGCATCAATTTCTGATAGTTCTTTGAAAATAAGGTATAAAATCATGGGGTCACCGTTAATTTTCTGAAAATAAATTCAAAACTCTGAATTTTCTCTACACATTTCATACAAATTATCTCCCTTGAAAAAGGTACGGGGAAATGTTATAAAATGAATATAACAGTTAGGTTTTGTTTCAAACTTATTTTTCCTCTAATAATTCATCATACAAACGATCTTCATACAGTTAATTAGCTATGTTTTTGCATTTGCTTAAATTTGGTAACATGCTCAGAAAAGATGTTCAGTGTTATACCACTGTACTACCTTAAAGAAGTAGAATTCTGTTTACTTGTTTAAGGGGGATCTCTGACTGAATATTTTTTGCATATATTACAGTTTCATTGTGATATAACTGTGCTGTTCTTTTTAATAACACTGTAAATATTGGGAAAAAGAATAAAATCTCTATTTTTCCAAATTTTTACCCCTTTTCACAAGAAAAAATTAAAATTGGCTGCATACTCTTTTTTAAAAGAGTATATATTTTCCAAAATAATTTTGGTCAGAAAATATGGCCATTATATTTATAATGCCTTACTGGGAAAGTGGCTAGTATTACAAACATAATGTTCTTTATTATGTTATAAGGTCAATCAACTATCAATCTAAGGTCTGTGCTCAGTGTGCTGTTCACAAATAGACAATTAATGGCAATGGATAAAAGATAGAGACTTTCCAGTAACATTATGTTGTTTTTGGCCCTCTCTGAACATGCTCCTTTTCATCTTAACTCCTTGTTATGTCACCTGCAATGTGTTGCAGAAGCGACATATAGGGGTTACTTTGGCACTATCCGTTGTCTTGTGTCGTCCTGCGTCGTCGTCCTGCGGCGTCACAAAAACTTCCGTCACAGTTTTCCAGGCAACTACATGTCACATCCTCTTGATATTTGGTATGTAGCTGCATTACATAGTACTTTAAGGTGTAAAGTGATTTTATGCCCGAAAAATAACTACTTCCTGTTTGACAAATACTTAATGTTTTATATATAATGGACATAGATGCCAAATTTTCGTCACAGTTTTCCAGGCAACTACATGCCACAGCCTCTTGATATTTGGTATGTAGCTTCATCACATAGTACTATAAGGTGTAAAGCGATTTTATGCCCGAAAAATAACTACTTCCTGTTTGACGAATACTTAAAGTTTTATATACATGTGTATAATGGACATTGATGCCAAATTTTCGTCGCAGTTTTCCAGGCAACTACATGCCACAGCCTCTTGATATTTGGTATGTAGCTTCATCTCATAGTACATTAAGGTTTAAAGCGATTTTATGCCCCAAAAATAACCACTTCCTGTTTGACGAATACTTGACGTTTTGTTTATACTGGACATAGATACCAAATTTTCCGTCGCAGTTTTCCAGGTAACTACATGCCACAGCCTCTTGATATTTGGTATGTAGCTTCATCGCATAGTACTATAAGGTGTAAGGCGATTTTATAGCTGAAAATTAACTACTTCCTGTTTGGCGAACAAACATAGATACGCAGGCGACATATGCCTTCCGGGGAAGGCTCCATCTAGTTGTGTTTATATTGCTGATACAATAGTTATGGTATTTTTCAGATTGTATATGTGAGTGTGTGATTAGTGGATCAGGTCCATTAACATCTTTGATGTCCTATGATGATTCAAGGTAAGCAATTTTAGATTATATACAATCACTGGTAAAATGCTTGTAAAGAGAGATCGTTATTTTTGTCTTTAATACTGTTGTTTCATTATTTTACTTGGGATACCAATTTTCAAGGTTTTGTTGGTGCATTTGTTTGGTCAACCAACCAAATCAGGATCCAACAAAATGTAAATGCTATTTCGGTTCCATGTAGCAACACGAGCAAACCTGGAAATTAATATAAAAACATTGAAATGTTCTTTTTTGGAAAACCTGTAAAATTTGATACCCATGAAAATAAATGAATCCATAGTGCTATATGTTAGGAAATCGAATCAAGGAAATTCTAAAGATATCATTTCTGTAGACAAATTGGTCTCTGAAATGGGAATCAAATCATTGAAGTTGTTTTTGAAGTAAATTATTTTCAATAACTGACTTTGAAAGGTAGGTCTATTGTGTTTCAAGAATCAGGAATTGCTTCCCTTTGAAGCACTTTAAAGTTTTTTTTAATGATAAAATGAGAACCTGCAGCGGGATGCAATGGTTTGTTTCACATTGATGGTCATTCAGTGACTTAAAGGAGAAAGAACAACAATAAAAGCATTGTTCCTTTGCTTTGTTTTCCTTTGATTTTGTATCACCCATATATGCTCTTTATATTTATCCCTTCTTTTTTATCTTTTAACTACTTCAGTAATAATAATAGAAAATAATGAGATGTGGAATAAGTGTATAAGTGATAAGTGTATAAGTGAATTAGCGAAACAGCCCACAATCAAGCGGCAATTCAGAAACCATTTCAGTCTTATAAACATTATTTTGTTCTTGATTTATTTCAGTATATTTGTGTCAAGTTTCAACCTTGGTATACAGCATTTGAAGTTTTCACCACAGGAACAAACGTTAAAAGTGTACAGTAGTTTTTGAAATTGTTCCTTTAGAAATCATATGGTGCAATATGGGACCATAAAGGATTGTGATATTGAAAAAACTGTGATATGATTGGTGTATTGCATCCATGTTCATGCATCTAGTCTTATTCTGGAAGAATAACAATCCAAATGTGTGGCTTGGTGCATTGCATATCATTATTGTCAATGAAACAATCTATTAACATAACAGTGACCCAATCATCCATCCTTTAACATAATTGGTACTACAATATAGTGAATTCAATTTGACAATGTATAAGACTGAAATTAATATGATTTAATGATGGTTGTTCATCTGTTTAGAGGGAAAGGGTACCCTGGTTAAGATGTTGCTTACAGACTCTTTTATGTTCTTTTATGTTTGCCCAGGTTATAAAATGATGGGTGTTGGGGGGCGGGGGCAGGCAGGGAAAAAGAGTTGTAACAATTTTCTTAGTAACTACTAGTCACAACATCTTTATGTTTTATATGCAGCATCAGTTAGGGGTTCACTATCAATGGATTTGACTTTAGAGTTTGTTGCTAACCTGTTTACTGTTAAACAAAATGTGAGAATTTTCACCTTCTTATACACCTTTAAAGGGTTGTGAAGCATGGTATTGTCAATAAAATTTTGCCATTTATTTTTTTCAACAAATTAGACGATGATTTAGATGTGCACCTCTTATTTTAAATTTGATCTGATCTGATTAAAAGTGGGGAAATGGGGGTAAATGTTAGTTACAATAAAATGGCTCCTTTGACATCTTTGATTGGACAAAGCTACAATTCAGTTCCCTTGCTTGTTATGAGGCAAAGTGTCCATATTAGTCTAGATCAACACAAGAATGGTTTATCAAAATGGATCAAATTTGTTAAAAGTACCTTCAATGAAATTGGTCTTTCTTTCATTTTTTCCGATTCTTTACATGTAAGTTCTGTCTGGTTGAAAACACATGCCAAACAGATATTAAAAGATCAATTCATTCAAAAGTGGTATACTGAACTTCAAATATGTCAAGAGGGCAATTTTATCAAAGATTTATAAACCAATATGTAATGGAACCATATTTGTTACATCTGAACTCTACTCAATGATCATATATTACAAAGCTTAGATTGTCAAATATTAGATACTCTATAGAGACAGGAGGTTGGAGAAATATCCCAAGGCAATCAAATATGTAGTAAATGTAATTCCGGAGAGACTGGCAATGAGTTTCATTATCTGTTTGTTTGTCAATCCCCAAATATACTTGAAATAAGGTTGCAGCATATTCCTCAGTCAATATTATGTTGACAATCCATGTGAAACAAAAATTATTGGTTTATTTAAACTTTGTAACAAAAAGGTACCTTTAAGTTTATCATCTTTTATTAAATAAATATCTCAATTAGTAAAGAAACTGTTCTGGGACTGATGATATTTATTTTACTTTTGGTGTTTACTGCTATAATTAGGCACAAAACCCATCTGGTTTCATCTCGACCGTTTTTCCGGTTTAAAAGTTATTTGCGACCATACCTGCCCCATTATAGCAAATATATGTCTAAGTTTTATTATTAGTTTAACCTTTCTAATTTTCTGGTCAGGTTATATACTCATCCAAAGTACCACATGTAAAGATTTTGTTGGATTAGCAGTCAGTATATAACATATAATGAATTATTCTGTGTCAAATGTAATCAATAATTTTAGGTATGAGTGCCATCAAGAAATGTATACATGGATTGCACATTTTACCTCAGATTTCAGAAATGTTGTTAAATGAAATAAATTAATGAAACTTTGGGTCATTTCTGCAATCTGTTAGAGTGGTTACAGGGTACCATATACATTCTTACATCCAGAATTTTCTGTGTATTATTATATGTGGGTTATTGTATGAACAAAAAGCCTAGTGAGTAAATTAACTTTTTAATGACACTCATGTCTGTCACACAAAAGTCACCCATGGTGTTTTTTTTTCGTAATACAAATGAGCATTATGAAACCAGACTTAAATAGCATTAACAATGCCAAACAAAGACAGGTGTCGATGATGAAGCACGATTCTGGTCTTAATCCTATTTGCATAGCATATAATTGTAGTGTTGATTAGCAAAATTATTTATGGTAAAAAATCATTGAAAGACAAACAGTAGGATGTTATTTCTGGATAAATGTCTGATTGGTTTCTGTTGATGCTCTAAAATTATTAAAAAAGACATGATGTTTTAATTATGAGAGAATGTGGGTAATTCAGTGTTCTCAATGTGATTCATGATAGATATTATTTTATTTTATTTTTTTATGAAAGGGAGCCATTCCTTTGATTATCAGATTTAGATGGTGTTAACAACCCTGATCTCATGATAGTTTTATTATTTTTAACTATATTGTATATTCAAGCTGAGAACATCTGTATTTTGATTTTTTTTAATTGTTTTCAACATAAAGAAATATATAATTTACCTTTTCCATTTCCAATATTTATACCCAACTGTATGTAATTAGGTTTGTCAGTTACAGGCCCAAGGTCGGTGGTTTCCTCTAGGTACTCCGATTTTGACAAAAATCTTTTCAAAAATAATTGATTTCATTATTATGTCTGCCAACAAAGTTTTTTTTTGCTAAGTTCTTTGTATTTAAATTTCTAATATTTTTTTGTATTAAAATTTCCGATTGTTAAATTCAAAATTGTTTAAATCACCAGGTTTTTTCTTTGTACTGCACATGGTGGATATCCTAGATGATGGATTTGGCCTCCCAGTACCTTTTGGCTTTGGGATCTTTTCATTCAATATACTTTTGGTTTTCGACCTTCCTATGTTTTGATTCAAATGCTGCTGATGAGAGGTTACTCATTGGAATATCGACATACAGCATAACCAAATTAACCGTTTTTATACCGTTTTGGTATTTGTATTTAAAGTATTTTCATTTATCCAGGAGCTGTTTTTCTAACATTTGTGTGCAGCATATCTCAGGAACCAAATATCAATATCGCTTGATATTATATGAATTGATAGGCCTACTATTCCTAGATGTATATCCGAAAAAATTCCAACACGAGAAAGAGAACATATATTTCTCAAAATGGGATGGGTCTGTGAAATTTTTACGTGGAAGTCAAGGGGAAAAGTGATTTAACTTAATATTTTGTATAATCATAACTAAAAACAAAAAATCAACCCATTACTTTGGAAATAAAAGTTTTCATCATTTTTGAACTTGGAAAAACTCTTCAAAACGTTGAAAAGGGGGGGGGGGCATTCTGAATATAAGGGTGGGGTTTTGCAAAATTTAACTCAAGAAGTCTTTGGGAAAAGTGATATAACGTGGAAATACTACCTGTTATCTTAGCTATTAACGATTTCAATATTGGTTGACATAAAAACTATTTTTTTATATAATAACATGTGTTTATTTGGGAAACTGTGTCCAAATGTTTTCCATGATGTTCTAAAAATGCATTTAAAGGCATTTCACTGATTTTGCTTACTAATGGTACTTCTGTGAAAGTTTAAAATTTAATTTATAGGGAAACCCTGCCCAATTATTTTACAGGAGATTTAATGGCATTCCCAGCATTTTATTTACCCCCGAGACTTCAGTGTTAAACTTGAATGTATAGGGGAATGCCTGCCCAATTTTTTTTCCATGTCATGAGATTAAAGGCAATTTGTTTGGGAGACATTTGAATCTGAATCTAGTTTCATTTATACATTGTTGGTTAAGAATTAGAATTTAGAGGTAATATTGGAATTAAGAATGCAAACTGGTAGCATGTATTTTTTTTATTATATTTGACAAGTATCATTAAATCATTAAGGGAATATTTTCCTGTTTTGTTTACTTCTGTGTTAATATTTTACATAGTAACAGTTTTCACTCATTTGTTCCTTTATATCAATTATATTTTGGTACATATATCATTTTTGATCATGATGATACATTGTTTTGATTTTACTATTGTTTTTGCATGTTTGAAGATTTGTTAAAGACTATTTTAAGGTTTTATACAATAAAGAATCCGTCCTTAAGAAGTATTATATCTTTTAAGCTTAGATATCTAAATACTGATATATGAAGCAAACATCAGGTAAAATTTATTCCATGACAACGTGCATTATTTTCATCAGTATCTTATGTCAAGTTTTCACGATTTTGTTGTTAAAGTGAAAAAGACTCAACACCCAGTATTAGACGTTGGCGATAAAAGAATTGTGGTTGCCAATTTCATATTTTTATTCAAAAGGCTCAATATCTTTTCTCATTAGCTGTAGAGTAGACCGAAATTTGATAGAATAATCAGTATTTTCTTTTTGATATCATGAGCCAAGGCTTATCTAACAATAATAGTCCAGTCGATTTGTGGAAAAAATGCTCAAAAGATGGTAAAAGCATGAAATTTAGCATAGTGGTACAACAAAGCATTCTAAACAATATTAGCTATGGACCCAATTCAAAAAGTCATAATGGCGGCCATTTTCAAGATGGCTGCCACATGGAATAAACAATTAAGAAATAAATCAAATAAAAATTCATTAAAAATTATGCTTTGAAGATAAAAGCATCAAATCATGTATAATAGCAGTGCAAAATATTCTTAACAGTATATTAGAAGATGGTTTCCCTTAAATTCAAAATGGCTGCCAATTTAAGGATAGCCGCCTCAAAATAGCATTTATACCTACGAAATCATATCATCTTTTATGTAAGGTTATTTATGACCAAAATAGGCACCAACAGCAAAAGATAGGTGCTAAATCAAATTGAATAAGATGTATAAATATAATCTTGATTCCGTTTGAAGATATCAGGCGGGGAGTGTACAGGAATATACTGTATATCTAATCATATCAATCTGATTGTGGTAAAATTGTGTTTAGATGTTAGCGTTCTTAAATATAGCATGGCAGAATAAATTATATATTAACATTGGAACTATCAACTCGAAATGGTGTTTTAAAGCCTACCTTTTTAAGAATTATATAAGCATTTTTTGTGGTGTCACCCTGTCTATCCATATTTCTATTATTTTTTCTATCCTGTAATAGGGGTGCTTCATTTGTGGATTCTATTAGTTATGTCTTAACTTGAGCCATTTTACTCCCCTATGGAGCATAGACAACTGACAATTCTTCTCAATCTTCCTCTGTCCTTTGAAAGTTGATAAATGCTGCTCCACATGTAACCATTCTCTATCATTTTTTCTTGTATCTTCTTCATGTCATCAGTCAAGGTCACCCCTTTTTTCCTTTGCCTTGTAATGTCCATTGTAGGGACTGGTTTTTCCTTTGCGTAACGTGCTACCAAAGGGAGCGACTATACGGGGGATGGCTATAGATGAAATTTGAAATAAAAACGGCAGGATGAGAACAATCCAGAAATAAAAAGGCATGACAGTACTTTGAATTAAAAGAAAGGCTGGATTGTGTTTTTGGCTCAAACATTATTGTAGCCTTTAAAAATTAAAAAAAGGCACGCAAAAAAAAATTCAGGCTTGGACTTCTTGGAAAATAAAAAGGCAGAAGATCTTCATTGCCCCCATCCCCATAAAAATCAAATGGTTGCTCCCTATCCACTTCCACTTTCCCTTCTTTATTTCGAGAACAATAGGTGTTTTTTTTTATTTGGCTTGTTTTCGTTGGTAATTTTGTTAGGCAATCTTTTGAATGAATCACAGACATTTGTATATGAATATCTGAAGTTTCTGCATGTTGGTCATCGTGGGGCTCCATGTTTCTAACCCGTACAGCAAGCGTGATTTAACCACAGCCCTGTATGTTAATACATATCTATGATTTAAAGTTACTGTTTAATTTAATTAGCTTTGTCTTTATAAATATTTGCGTTGATTCCCATACTTTTCAGGCATTCCAAGGGCCTGTTCCATCAAAGCTGTTAATCACAATTTCTAGATATATATTAAAATCAAAATGTTATTCTCTCAACGTGAGCATGGTGATTGCATCTATTTCACTGATATTGATGTTATATTTTTGTTAATTTTCATTATTATGATTTCCTCTTTTTGTACGTAAAATTGTTTGAAGCATTTTTTACCAATTTTAGATGTTTTATAAAGGGATCGACCATTTAACTTGAAGAGGGCCATGGTTTCTTGTTTTCATGGTGTTTATGGCTGTGATATTTTCATTTAAGGATGGTACTGAACAGTCTATATTCAGGTGGTCTACAGAAGGCTGAATATATGCCATTGTTCAGGTGGTTAATTTTCATATCTAAACACAATTTTACTCCAATTAGCTAGATATGTATATATTCATGTACACTCCCCGTCTGATATCTTCAAACAGAATGGACATTCCTTTTACGCTTGTTTTAATTTTTTTTGGAGCACTTATCTATTGATTTCATTCATATTTGGGGGCAAAAATAACCTTGAATAAAACATAATTTCATGATTTAGATAAATATGCTATTTCTGAGGCAGTCATCTTTAAAAAGACAACAATTTTCAATAAAAGGCGTACCGTTTTCTACAATATTCTTTGGAATAATTTGCACTGCTGTCATACATAATTTGATGCGTTTATCTTCAAAGTACAATTTTTAATGAATTTATATTTGATTTATTTCTTAATTTTATATTCCATTAGGCGGCCATCTTGAAAATGGTCGCCATTTTGAATTTTCGAGATGGGTCCATAGCTTATATTGTTGAGTACGCTGTTTTCTACTACCATGCCAAATTTCATGCTTTTACCATACTTTGAGCAATTTCGTCAAAAACCTGCACAAATCGACTGGACTATAATGGATTCAGTTGAAGACTGTGATAGAAAATGGACCAAGAAAGAACAGGAGAAAGTGACGTTTTGCCAGAATGGGCTAACCCTGTGAAGTCAGTTATTTTGAAAAGAATTGATTCTTTAAATAGCCAAATGAGCACGAAGTCAACAATCATTTTTAAGCGCTGATGTTGCTAAAACATTATAAAAATGTTGTCGTTCCTGCAGACAATGCACTGAATAACATCACTTTTGTGACGGCAGTAAAATCTGGATTCCAAAAATACTTCCATTGTTGTTATTTTAGAAATGGCGTCAATCAAATGTGTATCCTATAGAATTCGAAACAACTAATGGAGATTCTTAACTTTAAATCAGTTTCATCTTGTAACAGCATCAAAACATTATATTTTTTCAACACTTCATTCTTCTATTCCACATGAACAACTCTTACAACGTTCGCACAACTGGTTTAAGGCAGTTAAAAAAAAAGAATGGAAAACGCAGGTACAAATATCTGGTAGTCGATTATACCCAGTCTTCCTTTGTCATTAATGAGTGTAAGAAAAAGAACAAATTTACTGGGGACCAAATACTCGACATGCTCAACTTTCTTGTGGACTACATATTTATTTAATATGGTTAATGTGTTTTTTCAGCAAGCAATATTGATTCTGATGGGCACTTATTGTACACATTTGCTTGCTGTAATGTATCTTCATTCATATGAAGCAGAGACTGAGTTCTTACAATCGCTTCATAACAAAAAAAATCCCTAAACCTAACCCTAGTAAACTAGCTCTATCTTATAACATGACGTCCTTTCACAACAGTTCTTGATATACAGCGGATTGTAGGAAGTCTGCTTCCGCCTCGAAAAAGACTCCTAAGGAAGACTATCAACAAATCTATATGACAAACGTGATGACTTCAACTTTCCCTTTTTATGTCGCTTTAGCTTATGGAGTTTACGTGTCACAATTGATTCGTTATTCCAGAGCACACGGGACTTGCATCGATTTCCTTAGCAGACCATCACGTCTGACACAAATATTGCTAACACAAGGCAATGTTGCTCATCGGTTGCTGTCTTCACTCAAGTCTGTTTTAGTCGTCGCCCTTTCGGATTTTTGAAACTCGAATGGCCTATTGGTGCCTATTTGTTTTTTGTTTTTTTATTTGAGATCAATGAATTTCCTAAACAATAAAGGATGATTTCATTCAAATTTTGATTTCTTCCTTTCTTCTGATTAATATGCCCTGATATCACATATTTTTGCATCCCGAAAATGACCAGGGTGGTAATCTAAGTACAAAATTATACGATATAAGAGACGACTTTAATTTTCAAATTATAGATTTCCCTATATATTTATATTTCACAATTTATTCGATATGCAAGGGCTTGTACAAATTTTCTGTTATTTTTATACGACACTTCTGTGTCCGTGACCAAGGGACTTTCTACTCTCTATCAATTTTTTTGTAAGAGTCAACGTTGTTTTTTTTGTACCGCACATTGACTCTAACAAAATATTGATAGAGGGGAGTCATGTTTTTTTTTTCGTACCGCACATTGACTCTTACAACATATTGATAGTCCCTGTGCCGTGACCGACTCTTAGAGCAAGGTTACAAGAAAATGTTTTCACACGATCCATGAAAAAAAAATTCCTTCGTTACCAGCCAATGGTGGAAAAATTCAAAATCATGTTGAACGGTATTGAACGCGGTTGTTTTGATTAGTGTTTGGCTGATTGATGTACTTAGATGAAGCTGTTGACTCAATTGGGATTTTTAAATTGCCGTTTTTTACACAGGCGTTTAGGTCCAGGATTTTATTGTATTATAAATAACGTGCATATAAAAATTTTCATCGCGTCTATATACTATTTATAGTATATAGACGAGATGAACATTTTTATATACACGTTATTTATAATAAATAAAATCATGGACCCAAACGCCTGTGTTTTTTTATGTTGGTTATGTCGCGTACACTTATTCCACATTTCATTATTGTCTATTTAAAATGTCCGCTTGCACTGTCTCTGGTACGCTGTAACACACAGAAAAAGGAAAAAAATGCTGTATTGCAAAAAAAATGCACTGCACGAAAATTACATTTTTAATAAAAAAAATTACTGATATAATTGCCAATATTTAGCATCAAACGGTAGCTAGTGTTTTTATGCATCACCTACGAAAATGAAGGGTGTTTCATCCGTCTGTCTTAAATCGGGTTTAACTTGAGGTTTAAGTTACCGTTATTATTTTCTATATGTTGTTTCACAGGAACTAAAGGTAGATTCTATGTTTTACAAAACAGTGAACAGGTGGGATCCATGAATAAGATAAGGAACTTTTCTATCTATAATGGCGGATTATAGTGTGCTTATAATGAGATGTCTAATAACGTTTATTGTTTTCTTTATAGCTGGTACGTACATTGATTAAATTGTAAGGCCCTTGTTTCCCTTGTTTGGATTTGCCCCCGGGGGGAGGGGGTGTTAACTTCCATTATAAAGGTAGGAACATATGTGCAGCCAAAAGGGTCTACTTTTGTGGGGGAGATATGTGAAAAGGATGAAAATTTCATTTCAGATGCTGTATATTTGATAGGTGTACTTAATTTTCACAAATGTCATATAACAATAGAATAAGAGTGACTCCGTATTCACATTTTGCCTCCTTGTGACCCTAACTGTACAATCATTTCAGTTGGTAACTTTTAATACTCAAACTTTGATTTTGAAAGAACATCTATAACATATGTCAAGTTTAAGCATATTCCATGTAATTTTACATGCATTACAAATATATGAATGGATGTCTGTTTTAATCAGACGTATACTAGTATATGACTTGGGTGGGTATAAAATTTCTGGGCCGCACATCTGTACCCTAAAATACCGGTACTTGGAGTCCCCCCACCCATGGCGTTTCACAACACATCAAATTGCATGGCGGGATCTAGAGAACAGTAATTGATAAAGTATACTATCTACCAGTATCTAGTATACAAGTATAATTAAGTTATTTTGGATGTTCATGGTTTTGCCTATTTCATGTAGGTATTGAGTTGGCAATTTTTTGGTAACAATACTGCAATCAAGATCAAACCAGATCTAGCTCATAAATTCAAATATCAAATTGAAAAGCAAATTAAGACGAAATATCAAATATCTATCAACGAATTATGCGAAAAAATTTCAAGCACAAAATAAGATTAGTTCTGGTATTGGCCTACGGTGCAAGACTATAAACTAATGCGCCGGAATCGGATGAAACGTTAAAATGATTTCGAGTAAATGTTTAAAATGCCATGAACTATATATGAATATAATATTTGAAGAAAGTCCGTTCTGGTTACTCTCTGTAATCTCAACACTATTCGTACATTTGGCCTTTCAACTATTAAAAAAATATAACATAGAAATAGCATGATCCGTATAACAAAGACCAGAAACCAACTGTTATTACACCTTTATGTTGTTTGTCTTTAGTTGAAGGATTTCCTACAACCCTGGGTCCACCAACCACAACCGCAGAATGCGTCAATGGTGAAACAAAAATAGAACACTGTCGAGTATTTTGGTGTGGTAATGACCATTGGCAACCATTTGAATTTACAGCAACGGAAGAATGTTGTAAGACTTCTGATCACCCTAAATGTGAGTTTACTAAAATGATATTTGTCTGATAATTGACCCCTGCTTACACGGGGTATTCCGGACTGCGGTTAACCCTGTATGTGAGTTTTAACCAAGGAAAGGAAGATTGGAGAAAGTGGTAGACATTAACTACTGCTAACTGGCATTCTCTCTTATTGTCTTTTTCTTTGTTTAAAAAAAAAAAACATGTACAGGAATTTTTTTTCTATTTTCATAATTCTTGGGTAAATGCACATGGTCGATATCATCGGTGCTGAATTTGGCTTGTCCCTGTTCGAACCTTTTTGGCTTTGAGTACTTTTCATTCAACATTTTTGGTTTTTGATCTTCCAATGTTTTGATTCAAATGCTGCTTATGAGAGGTTACTCCTTAAAATATCGATAAACAGCATAACCAAATTAACTATTTTTACACCCATTTTGGTATTGTATTTTTAACATCTCAATGATGTTTTGCAATAAAAAATAATGAAATGAGGAATAAGTGAAGGCGATGCAACCTACATAATATATCAGTGACCAATAGAAAACGGCACTTTATTATTATTACAAACACAAACTTTTTATATGTGACTGTCCTAATCCAGGAATCCTTGTCAAAGCTCTTTGTCCGTGTCAACCATCTGTTTTTTGTTCTATGTCCAGAAATGGGTCTATCGTTGATAATTAAGGGATTTGTTTGAATCTTATGTATTGTAATTTTAGTCTTGGGCTACTGCAAGACGGCGAGCAGCGACCTCTGGTCATGTAAAGATTACTGGCTGTTTCCATTGTGATTGAAATTGCCGTTGTGTCGCGTAAACCTATTCCACATCTCTTTATCGTCTATTTGATTCCTGGGTTAGAACAGGCACACATAAAATGTGGCGGAATTTTTTGGGGGTCCAACATTCCCTATTGAGTATATCTAGAAATAGCACACAGTAAAAATCAAATGGAAAAAAGCTTCAATTCAACAAGATAGAACCTTAGTCAATATTAATACCAGCAAAAATAGAAAAAAACAAAACAAAACAAAAACAAAACAAAAACAAACAAACAAAACATACAAAAAACAAGACGTAGAGGATTTTTTTTTAGAACACTCGTTGTTACTTGATTGCATAATTGCAATGAACGTATCAACTAGAAAAACTGTGAGCGGCAGCTCACAAATAAAAACCACCGCCCCCAAAAATTAATCATATAAAATTTTAAAATAAGAGGTGCACGTGACCTATACATTATGTCACAAAGATTGTGTGAAAGTGTCATGAAAATCCATCAAGGGGTTTAGGAGGAGATGCGGATAAGAGATGGGTACCCCCTTATATTCAAACAGCTTAGTCCATGTTTTGCTATGGGAAACCACAAAAAAAACATTCTGATCAAATTTTAAAATATGACGTGCACATCTACATTATGTCAGAAAGATTGTGTGAAAGTTTCATGAAAATCAACCAAGGGGTTTAGGAGGAGTTGCGGATAAGAGATGGATACTCTCAGGTGTTACGGACGGACGGACGGACACCCCTATCACTATATACCCCCCTTTTCAAGCATGGGGTATAATGACCATGATTAAGGCCCTTTACATAGCTTATAGCTTCTCAGCCTAATAATAATCTGATAATAAACGATTTACCCATTTTTTGGAGCGGAATTCCTTAAATTTAACCTGTTGTTTTCCTTTCCTTTCAGGTATAATGTTTGGATATACACAACAGCCTCCGATCGGATGATGATAAATAAACAACATTGCATTTCATTTTGGTTGAACTATATATATATATCTTTTTTGAATAAGGTTGCAATATGCACAATAACAAAGAAGAGGTAAAAGTTAGAACATAAGTATATTTTTATACCCCAAAATATTATAAGATCAATTTTGAAAATATCTACTTAAGGATAGCATTTTATTTCTGGTTCTTTTCTTATGATTTCGTCTTTTCCTTGATTTAAGATTTTCTTTGGCATTTGGATCCAAGCAGTCACATGACTGGTAACATGACAGAGGTATGACTATTCCATCCTCTACTGTAGATTCACAACAATCTCCTCCATCCCAGGCGCACGCCTCAGTGTTGTAGTCACCTTGACAAAGTCCATCTCCAACAAAATCCTAGAAGAAAATAAAATGAAAATTAATAGACTAAAACCACAGGGACCTTCTCTCTTCTAAGGAAATATTGAAAGAGGGGAGCAAGTTTCGGTGACTCAAATGCCTGCTCCATTATAAATTTAAAATTAACAAGTAATTCTGTGAGCGAGCTCACAAAAGGATACCCTCCGCTTCATATTGGACTCTGTACTGTAAAAAAAATCGCAAGTCGTGTTATCTCCCCTCGATGATACCGGAGAGCAATACAAATTCTTCATGCACATCTACAGATGATGTACTTCCTTCATGTAAATTTTTATAAAAATCCATCAAGCGGTTTAGGAGAAGTTGCGCTTACGGGGTCTCCCATTGAATAATGTATTTAAAAAGTCTAAGTCCAATTATCTGTCCTGAATGATGACTGATTGCGATTAAAATGTTTCATGCACATAAACATATGATGTACTCTTACGAGTTATGTGGATAGACGGTCTGACGGACAGACAGACAGGGTATTTCCTGTACCCCCCCCAAACTTTGTTTGCGGGTGTATAAAAGCCAGAGGCTTCCAGAAGCCTGAATCGCTCACCTGGTCCTTAACCTAAGAGGGTCTCTTCTATGAGCTATTACTACTCATCCAACATCTTCGACCCAATGGAGACTTTTGTAGAACTCAATGCAATTGTTTTCATACAGTGCTATTTTTTACCTTTAAATGTTTATATTCCCTATGAGGGTCATCTGACAACACCGGCCGAATGAAGGCTTTTATAGAGCTTAATGAGCTGAAGGTTTAAGCAAGCAACAGCCTCTCTCATCTGCAATAGTTTTCATTCTATAAGGAAAAAAAACAGGAAAAAAACTATTTTTGGTCTTGAAAGGGCCACAACCACAACCCTTAGAAAGGGTCATCTGATATGACTTTTGTTTTTTGTGAAGCTTTTGATTTTAAAGAGCCTAAGATCCTTCAGATTTTTCTATCTGTTTTTTTTTTTGAGTTTTTGAGGTTTTGAGTTATAATCCATTTTAAGTGATTTTAATCTATGTTCTAATTTTAGTAACAGCGGCCATGTTATTTATCTAATCAATTTCAAAATGAGAATTGTTTGTTGCCAACGTGTCATACATCATTCCTGCAAATTTTTAGTTAAATTGGCTCAGTGGTAACAGAGGACAAGATCATCTGGCCTAAGGAGGTAGTTTGATATGTATAAATATACATGTGTTCGGAAGGTTGCATCCCGTCTATTATTCTAACAGGGGTGATCTGAGCCGAATCATCCCTCGGAATACCCTGTTCTACCTTTCAACTCTATTGTTCTTTTTCTTTTAATTGTTTTTAAAACATGTTCACTAAGTTGGTTATAGGAAAATTATAAAATCAACAACAAAGTTTTTTGAAGAACAAAAAATACATATAGTTTCCACTGGGATTTCCTTGCAGACTGTGGAAGTTTAACGTCGTGCCTATGATAAATGGTAGGGTCTGAAGCGACGATTGAGTCCTCGTCATTCCTAGTCTACCTTTATATCCACTAGACCAGGAGACTATACATGGTAGGGTCTGTAGCGACGATTGAGTCCTCGCCATTCCTAGTCTACCTTTATATCCACTAGACCAGGAAACCGATGCAAACCTTGTGTGATAAAATTGTACATATAAAAGAATATTGAAGGGGCCCAATAGGGATATACTCTATATCATATAGTATAATTTTTTTTATTTGATTCTAAGTGCACAAATGTATTCTGGTGTTTGTATTTATTTCTTACATGACATATTGACATATTTAGAAGGCTTGGATGTAGAATACAAGTATAGTTATTACACTCGGACTTGGTGTGACTCCGTCCTCCGGCCGTCGGGTGATATTTACTGACACACCGCGTCCTCATGTAATAACTATTACTGAAATACAGTTATTTTATATATTTACTGACATTTCTTTTTCAGCTGCCCTGGACTGCCCATTACAGAGGCTTCTTTGTGTTAATAGCTCTTTTGTTCTATGAATATGACGCGTGTTCCAAAGCACAAAAGCAGGGGTATATGAAAACCCCTGTTTTTGTCATTGTGAATAAAGCCTCTTTTTCTCAGACCAAAAGAGTTACTTACACTAAGAAAGTTTCTGAAAATGAAAGTTATCTAAATAAAGCTCTTTTACAAATATCGTGACTCGCATTGCAACAAACACTAGAAGAAATAATATAATAACTATTTTAGGTCATAACAAGAGGCTCCCAGGAGCCTGAATCGCTCACCTGACATATGTGCCTGAAGTAAAGGTTATTAGGCAAAATCTATTTGACGTTGAAAGGGTCATAAGATTAATAAGGGGGTCATCTGACAATATGGTGGATATTAAGGTGCTGATCACTTTTGTTCTCAATCAAAATCTAAAAATCTGTCACACTTTTTGAGTTATTTGCAAAACAAGAGGCTCCCAGGAGCCTGAATCGCTCACCTGGTCTTGATGTTGACCCTATACTTTTGTAGAGCTAAATGAGCTGAACATTTAAGCAAGCAACAGCTTTTCTCTACCTGCAATAGTTTTCATTCTATAGGCCAAAAACACCATTTTTCACCTATAAGGGGCCATAACCCCTATAAGGAGTTACTGACAACTTCTACCCTATGGAGACTTTTGTAGAGTTAAATGAGCTGAACATTTAAGCAAGCAACAGCTAATCTCTATCTGCAATAGTTTTCATTCTGTAGGCCAAAAACATGAAAAATCGCTTTTTTCAAAGGCTGTAACCCCTGTAAGGGGTCACCTGACAACTTCTACCCTATGGAGAATTTTGTAGAGCTAAATGAGCTGAACATTTAAGCAAGCAACAGCTAATCTCTATCTGCAATAGTTTTCATTCTGTAGGCTAAAAACATGAGAAATCGCTATTTTTCAGGGGCCGTAACCCCTATAAGGGGTCACCTGAAAACTTCAACCCTATGGACAATTTTGTAGAGCTAAATGAGCTGAACATTTAAGCAAGCAACAGCTAATCTCTATCTGCAATAGTTTTCATTTTATAAGACAAAAACATGAAAAATCGCTATTTTTCAGGGGCCGTAATCCCTATAAGGGGTCATCTGACAACTTCGACCCTATGGAGAATTTTGTAAAGCTAAATGCGCTGAACATTTAAGCAAGCAACAGCTAATCTCTATCTGCAATAGTTTTCATTCTGTAGGCCAAAAACATGAAAAATCGCTATTTTTCAGGGGCCGTAACCCCTATAAGGGATCATCTGACAACTTCGACCCTATGGAAAATTTTGTAGAGCTAAATGAGCTGAACATCTAAGCAAGCAACAGCTAATCTCTATCTGCAATAGTTTTCATTCTGTAGGACAAAAACATGAAAAAACGCTATTTTTCAGGGGCCGTAACCCCTATAAGGGGTTATCTGACAACTTCGACCCTATGGAGACTTTTGTAGAGCTAAATGAGCTAAACATTTAAGCAAGCAACAGCTAATCTCTATCTGCAATAGTTTTCATTCTGTAGGCCAAAAACATGAAGAATGGCTATTTTTCACCTTTAAGGGGTCGTAACCCCTATAAGGGGTCATCTGACAACTTCAACCCTATGGAGAATTTTGTAGAGTTAAATGAGCTGAACATTTAAGCAAGCAACAGCTAATCTCTATCTGCAATAGTTTTCATTCTGTAGGCCAAAAACATGAAAAAATGCTATTTTTCACCTTCAAGGGGCCGTAACCCCTATAAGGGGTCATCTGACAACTTTGACCAAATGGAGACTTTTGTAGAGCTTTTGATGCTGAATCAGTAGCGTGGCCTCAGATTTCCTCTATCTCTTATACTTTTTGATTTATAAGCCAAAAACAGTAGTCTGACCCCCCTAGTCTATTTTTAGTAACGGCGGCCATGTTTTTTAACGGATCAAAAATCAAAACACAAGTTTGGTGCAGGACACCCTAAGGATCATTCATACCAAGTTTCATTAAATTCTGTTTGGTAGTTTCAGAGGAGAAGATTTTTGAAAAATTGTTAACAGACGACGACGACAGACGACGACAGACGACGACAGACGACGACGACGACGACGGACGCCAAGTGATGGTAATAGCTCACATGGACCTTCGGTCCAGGTGAGCTAAAAATGCAGTTTAACCTAATGTTTTATTTTTAGCCACAGTGGCAATGTTTTACAACCAATCAAAAATCCCCACAACAGTTTTATACACCTAATAATAATAAACAATAATACCAAGTTTGGTTCTGATTGGACTTAAAGTGTCAGAGGAGTTAACATTTTCAATATAATGAGGAAATGCAGTTAAAATGCTCAATTTTGAAGTTCCAAGGGCAATAACTCCTCAAAGGAAAGGTCCTACAACATTGACCCTGTTACATATTTTGTAGATCTTAATGCGCCTAACAATATGCAATTTAAATTTCTCAAATATCTTGTATAGTTTTCAAGATATTGAGCTAAACAGGTGCGAAATTTGCAAAAAATCCACAAAAAGGGCAATAACTCCTACATGGGTTGTTGGATTTTCTTAAAAATTTCAGAGCTGGTAGATCTTGAGGTGCTGATCACTTTTCTTCCCAATCAAAATTTTTTAAATCTGTCACCGTTTTAGAGTTATTTGCAAAAAACTGCCATTTACCCCTATGTTCTATTTTTAGCCACAGCAGCCATGTTTTACGACCAATCAAAAATTCCCACATCAGTTCTATACACCTAATGCTAATAAACAACTATACCAAGTTTGATTCCATTTGAACTTAAAGTGTCAGAGGAGTTAACGTTTTCAATGTAATGAGGAAATGCTGTTAAAATGCTAAATTTTGACGTTCTAAGGGCAATAACTCCTAAAAGGAATGGTCCTACAACGTTGACCCTATTACATATTTTGTAGATCTTGATGTGCTTAACAATATGCAATTTAAATTTCTAAAATATCTAGTATAGTTTTCAAGATATTGAGCTAAACAGGTGCAAAATTTGCAAAAAATCCACAAAAAGGGCAATAACTCCTACATGGGTTGTTGGATTTTCTTCAAAATTTCAGGGTAGGTAGATCTTGAGGTGCTGATCACTTTTCCTCTGCCAGAATTTTGATATCTGTAGCCGTTTTTGAGTTATTTGCAAAAAACTGCATTCTACCCCTATGTTCTATTTTTAGCCATGGCAGCCATGTTTTACGACGAATCAAAAATCCCCACATCAGTTCTAAGCACCGAATGCTAATGAACAACCATACCAAGTTTGGTTGCAATTGGACTTATGGTGTCAGAGGAGTTAACGTTTGAAAAAGTTTACGGACGGACGACGGACGCCAAGTGACGCCAATAGCTAACATGACCCTTCAGGTGAGCTAAAAAGTGTTAGTTAATCAAAGTGGGTTTGTTAAACCTTATACTTTGTTTTTATTGTTTGATATTTTAAGAAAAAATGCTTTAAAACATGAAGTTGTATCAAGAATTTCAAGAAATTTTATACAGTCAGACGGGTTTAAGGCTCTTTATGATAAGAAAAACTCATTAAAAGTAAGGGTCAGTGTGCAAAAAAAATCTTCAATATTTAAAGCTATAGACTAGAGGAGTTCCGAAATCTGAAACTAGGAAAACCTGTTTAAGCGCACTAAAACTGATGTCCCCCCTTCCTAAATGTGCCAAAATAGCATTTTGAGGTCAGAAGTCATATTCAGACATACCTTGTACAAAAAATTGCTTAATAATGATGGATCTACATTCTAAAGCCCTATGTCAAAGGATAAATAAGTAATGGTCTGGAAGGTTTTCCATGTATAATTAGCATGTATTTGACCTTGAAGTCACAGGTCGAAGTCATTAAGGTTGGCGAAACATTGTTCATATGATGACACACCAAATGAAATAGTAAATTAGCATGAAGACCATTCTGGTCCGCAACACATCGTCTCATGGTGAAACATCCACATGCCAAATATCAAAGGATAAAATGTTATGACCAGGACCCACTTTGTACGTAAAATTATCATTAATTTGACCTTGAGGTCAAAGGTAAAGGTCATATGAAGGTCATTCCGCCAGACAACACATTTTCTCAGGGTAATACATCTACATGTCAAATATTAAAGCCCTATGTCAAAGAACAAAAAAGTTATGACCCTGACTTACTTTGCATGTAAAATTAGCATTAATTTGACATTGAGGTCAAAGGTCAGGTCATATGAAGGTCATTCTGGTATACAAAAGATCTTCTCATGATGAGACATCTACATGTCAAATATCAAAGCCCAATGTCAAAGAACAAAAAAGTTATGGCTCTGACATACTTTGGATATAAAATTAGCATCGAGTTGACCTTCAGGTAAAAGGTCAAGGTCATTTTGGTACAGGACACATTGTATCATGGTGATACATCCACATGTCAAATATAAAAGCCCTATGTCAAAGAACAAAAAAGTTATGACCCTGACTAACTTTGCATGTAAAATAAGCATTAATTTGACCTTGAAGTCAAAGGTCAAGTTCAAGGTCATATGAAGGTCATTCTGGTACGAGACACATTGTCTTGTGTTGATACATCCATATGCCAAATATCAAAGCCCTATATCAAAGGATAACAAAGTTATGACCCGGACACACTTTGCATGTAAAATTAGCATTAATTTGACCTTGAGGTCAAAGGTCAAGGTCGTATGAAGGTCATTCTGGTACGCGACACATCGTCTCATGGTTATACATCTACATGCCAAATGTCAAAACCCTATCTCAAAGGATAACAAGAACAGACTCCAGGTCCCCCGCCCGTTGAAATAAGCAGAGGCACCAAAGGGGCATTCGAGTGTCAAAAGTCCGAAAAGGCAACGACAAAACCGGTAAACATGAACAAGAACAGCACAAGGAAACACAAAACATAAAAACAACCGAACAGAAATCAACAACGCGAACTCAAGTCGTAACAAGAGTGAACTCGGGTGCTCCGGAAGAGTAAGCGGTTCCTGCCTGCTATAGCACACCCGCCGCGCTGCCAATTTCCAATTCCGTGTGTCAAATCCGGTAAAGGAAGACAAAACAAAACCCTATGACAAACCAACATCTGAACTCATCTGAGAGATAGAAATCCCATATTTATCTATGAGTACATGGTGTCTACCGTAAAATTTCTTGAGTGAAGACAGCAACCGAGGAGCAACATAACCCTGTGTTAGCAATTTCTGTGTCAAACGTGACGCTCTGCCAAGGAAATCGATGTAATTCCCACAAGCTCTGGAGTGACGAATCAATTGTGATACGTAAACTCCATAAGCTGGAGCGGACGGAATGTTGCTACACACGAAGGGAAAGTTGACGATTATATTGTTGAAGGGGCATAACTCCAATAATAATGTGTTCTATGGGAGAAAAAAAGTCGTTAAACAGGAAGTAGATGTCAGACTGACCTGAAAATCACTTACATCTTAGGGGAACCCTATAGGAGTCTGCATACAAAATTTCAGAACCCTAGGATTAGTAGTTACGGAGAAAAGTGTTACGAAAAATTTACCATTGAGCCTATGGGAGAAAAAATGACTAAGTCGTTAAACAGGAAGTAGATGTCAGACTGACCTGAAAATCACTTACACCTTGGGGGACCCCTATAGGAGTCTGCATACAAAATTTCAGAACCCTAGGATTAGTAGTTACTGAGAAAAGTGTTACGAAAAAATTTACCATTGAGCCTATGGGAGAAAAAAATGACTAAGTCGTTAAACAGGAAGTAGATGTCAGACTGACCTGAAAATCACTTACACCTTAGGGGACCCCTATAGGAATCTGCATACAAAATTTCAGAACCCTAGGATTAGTAGTTACTGAGAAAAATGTTACGAAAAATTTACCATTGAGCCTATGGGAGAAAAAATGACTAAGTCGTTAAACAGGAAGTAGATGTCAGACTGACCTGAAAATCACTTACACCTTAGGGGACCCCTATAGAAGTCTGCATACAAAATTTCAGAACCCTAGGATTAGTAGTTACTGAGAAAAGTGTTACGAAAAAAGTGTGACGGACGCACGGACGGACGGACGGACACCGGCATTTCCAAGTCCCCGCTCCGCGTTGCGGCGGGGGACAAAAAAGTTATGGCCCGGACACGCTTTGTATGAGAAGAAGAAGAAGAAGAACTGACACAAAAATAATATGTCTCCCCCTTCTGGGAAGGGGAGACATAATTCTGACACATGAATAGTGACCACCCTTAATTACAAAACTAGATGGAGCCTTCCCCGGAAAGCATATGTCGTCTGTGTATCTATGTTTGTTTGCCAAACAGAAAGTCGTTAATTTTGTCCATTTTATATAAAACATTAAGTATTCGTCAAACAGGAAGTAGTTATTTTTCTTGAATAAAATCGCTTTACACCTTATAGTACTATGAGATGAAGCTTCATACCATATATCAAGAGGCCGTGGCATGTATTTGCCTGGAAAACTGCGACGAAAATTTGGCATCTATGTCCATTTTATATAAAACATTAAGTATTCGTCAAACAGGAAGTAGTCATTTTTCGGGCATAAAATCGCTTTACACCATATAGTACTATGAGATGAAGCTACATACCAAATATCAAGAGGCTGTGGCATGTAGTTGCCTGGAAAACTGCGACGGAAATTTGGCATCTATGTCCATTATATATAAAACGTTAAGTATTCGTCAAACAGGAAGTAGTTATTTTTCCGGCATAAAATCGCTTTACACCTCATAGTACTATGTGATGAAGCTACATACCAAATATCAAGAAGCTGTGACATGTAGTTGCCTGGAAAACTGCGACGGAAATTTTTGTGACACCGCATGACGACGACGCAGGACGACGCAAGACGACGGATAGTGCCAAAGTAACCCCTATATGTCGCTTCTGCAACACGTTGCAGGCGACATAATTAAGGGTACATGACGTACATGTCGGCGAAAATAAAACCATTGAGATATATTAATACATTTTATAAACCTGATAATGAGATGTGGAAGAGGTCTATGCTGACTTATATAAATCAATGACCATTTGAAAACCAAAAATGGACGTCAGTAGCCTTTATAATTGCAAATGCATGTGACATATGTTTTAGCACACTTCACCCTTGATATTTAAGACAAGTGTAAGCTTTCTTTAAAAGTTTGCTTGGTCCCGTCATTTTATATTTTAATACAACACCGAACGTCGATCTTGAATTTTTTTCTAGACTGTTTTTGCTTAAATTTATTTAAAATACCAAATAATTATACTAAAACTAGATAGAAACATTTATTTTCATTCTGATTCTCTCTACATCTTTCTTACTCTTTCTGTTTAGCTTGCTGGCAGATTTCATTCAATTCCGGTAAAAAAAAATCACTCACCAATAACGTATTCTTTCTTAATTTGTACGATGTTAACGCGTACTTTGTAAATAAAGGTAATAACAAAACTACCGAACTTGAACGATCAATCTCATAGTCCAGAGAAAATGACAAAAACGAATCAGTCATACCGGAGAATTGGTGGATCGCAATGGTCCTGACTTGGTACAGGCATTTCAAACGAAATGGTGGGTTAAACCAGGTTTTATGGCGCCAAACCTCCCTCTTCCATTGCGATCTTAGGATCCGGTAATGACCATAGAACACAACATAGTTGTGAGACACAATAGGGATATTAAGGTGATCATCTCAGTACAGCAGACCAGTCAAACACTAATTAAAACAATTAACTATCATATCTTATAACTCAATTTTTAACTTTTCTACTAGTGGTTGATAACGAAGAAAGAATGTTTTTAGTGATCGTATGAGACGTATTTTCTTATAGCCCTGCTCCAAAAGTCGGTCCCGAAGAAATCGGTGTCTGATCAAAAAATCTGTGAAATGTGTGCAAGCTCTGGCATATCGAATAAGTTGTGAAATATAAACACCGTATGCAGGAGAAGTAGGTATATTGCTCTGTAGATTAGGAAAATCAATAATTTGAAAATTAAAATCGTCTCGTTTATCGTAAATTTTTGTACTGAGATGACCACCTGGGTCAAATTCGAGGTGCAAATCCAAGAAAGACGTGAAGCAATTAGATTCGGTGGTCTCTTTAATCTCCAATTTCGGAGGATATATTGAAGGAATCCAACTACCAAATGAAGTGTTATTGACAGAAAGGACATCATCAATATATCTGAATGTAAGATTAAATGACCTTGCCTCTTTCATCTTCTTGTTCTTTACGAGTCCCTGAAGAAATTCAGTCTCGTAAGAGTATAAAAACAAATCGGCGAGGAGAGGAGCACAGTTTGTGCCCATTGGAATGCCGATTTGTTGTAAGAATGACCATGGAAGTATTCAATTTAATAAGCTCCCGCGTAGCGGGGGCTAAATTGTCTGAGTATACGTACTATGATGCATTAAACCGGAATAGGTATAAGCTAGTCGACATATCCGCACCCAATGGCACGGGCAGGAATGCAAAATTAATTTCCTAATTTGTAATTTCTATTTCTAAAAATTTAAATACGTGAATATTGTATTAATATGAATATTTTGAATATTTCTAGCGATAGAGATGAACGTAAAGAATTTTTTAATGAAGACGCTATATATGTCATTGACGTCACAATTGTTCATAACAGAATGACATAATGGCGGGAAACTGAGTGACATTCTAATTTTAGTGGAACAACACAAAAAGCGTAATCTAAAGTACAAATCAACTAAATAAATTATGCCGAAATATTTCTGCAGTCATAAAAATATAACCTACCCGGGTTGGGTCTCAGTATATGATATTGTTTTTCTTTTTTTCTCTAGCCTTTACATTCGAAAATGAAAGTAGAAACTCTTAAAAGGTGTCTTCTATGAAGTCCGATACAATCGTCTATTTTTGTCACATATTGTGACGTCATTTTAGTTTGATGAAAAAAAACACTCCCTTGTTCTGTTTGCAGGTGTGCTCTTTTTTTTTATTAATTAAAAGCTAACCATTATGCAAAAGCTCGCATTTCTTGTTGTTATTCAAGAAATAAGGGGACAACCATTTGATTCTATAAAGGGGGCTGCAGTTTTGGTAGATTTAGATTATATATTTTCAAACTTGTGCGGGTCAGAACATTTATTTTCCGCGTTTTTTGTGCCGATATTATCTATTTTTAACATACCAAACATACTATATACTAAAGAATCTTGGGACAGATTAATTATTCATTTTCTTGGAAGACAGTAGAGATCAGTAGAGGCCAGATTATTTATTTGTGCAGGCTAGATTAACTGCCCCCCCCTTGAGATCTGCGGGAGCTTATCAGGTCGAACCTGCATCATATTACTTCCATGGTATGACGGTTTTGAAAAATTCGGAAATAGCAAAAAAAAAAAAAAATAAATAACAGGCTATAAAATTGAAATATTTGAGAATTATACAAAAAAAACAAAAAAAACAAAATAGCACTACTTGAACAACAATATATTAATGAAGAAAACTATATGAAAAACACAATTCCTAGGTTCCCCGCAAGCGCTAAAGTATGGTCGTTTTACAGGAAATAGAAAAACGACAGACCTGATCATTCATCCAACTATATTACACCCTTACCTGAATCTCTATAAAAAAATGTTGAAAGCCAACAAATTATAGAGGCCGAGAAATTTATTACTGATGAAAAATTGTGACAGACATACGGAAACCAAGACGCCCAGCATTTCCATGTCCCAACTTCACGTTCCGGATGGACACAAAAATAAGAACGTGTGGTAAATATAGGCTATTAAGGTTGGAAAATGTATTTCAAAATACAATAATTCACTACAAATAAACAAAGAAATTACTGAATATGTGAGGAATTGCAAGTCTACCAATTAACAAAGAACAAACAAACATATATTTTTGGAGGATATGCCCTTCCATACTTTGTCAATAATTACTAATTTTGAAATGAACTTTACAATAAAATAAAAAAAAAACCAAACAGATGCTTGCATACAGTCAACCAGTAAACATCGTTCAGTGTCTGTCTAAAATGACAACCGATGATATTTTTTTTTAATCATCATAACGAATACTTAGTTACCTTTTATAAAATTTCATTAAAGTTTTTAAATCTCTGGATGTCTTATCAGGTTACAAAATGTCAACTTTCATCTATTTGCGTCTTATAATTAAAGTCCTATAATTTTAGTATATAAAGTGTAAACTCAAGATATGAATTAGTGTTACAACAGAACAAAAATATACTAGTATTGCTTTTTTTTTTAACTTGATCACCAAAAACTGAATGCAATTGATACTTACTTTTATTAAAAGAATTCCATAAGAGTCATTTTGGTTGTGTTGTGCTTCATGGGGCATTTCCTTCTTAAAGAGGCGATTTTTAACAAAAAATGTGCAAAATTCAATTTTTTGAGATTTTCAGGACAAAACTATCATCATTTGGAAGGTATCTTTTTAACCTTCATTGCAACTGTCCCATTCTACACATTTTTAAAGTACGAGGAGTATTTTTTGTAACTTTGAAATTTGCCAGTCTATGGTCAGAATTACAGGGATAATGGCAAATGTCTTTTAAGCTTAAATAGAATTATTTTACAGCCCACTTATTTTTTTTTGGTATTATATAAATAGCCGTTGTTTCAAATAAATCTATATGAAACAAAATAAACAGTTAAAAAATCTAAAACTCTTGATTTGTACTTATAAGCTGTTAAATGACACTCTTCTTTACTACATTTACTTCCTTTTAATACTAAATCAATCTACTTTTTGTTAAGCCACTCTGTGAGATCTTTATTTGGAAATATATCTTGTATCTTTAATTTTTATTATAACTGAAAGATTTTATTTTGCATGCTTATACATATTACCTTGTCACATTTAATTTGACATATGATAGAATCTGGATTCGGATACCATTCTCTTCTAACTGTGCAGGTTATGGTTAGATTCTCCTCTCCATTAGATTGAGTTGTTGCTATTCCAGTTGTAGATTTCTCTTTTAACACTGGTTTTGCATTCGGTAGATAGCAGTGTGCCTTACAGTTATCACCTAAAGCAAAAAGTAACCATTTGTTTTGTAAAATTAACATATAAAATACAGTTGTACACCGAATTGCAGAAGCAGTAATTATTCATAAACATATTAAACAATAGATTATATATAAATGTAAATACGTGTACGTATAAAACTGTCAAATTACTAAGGGAACAATTTAACTTTAGGGGAAGGGGGCCTTATTTTTTATAAATTCTGGACAGATTTTGAATATTTTTGTCTAAACCTCTGTTGTCATTTTTTTTCATCAAAATTAGAATCAAAAGAATCTTCTCAGTAAAAACCGAAGGTCTTCCCCTTTAAACTAAATAGTGTCGGCCTGTAAGTCGCTATGGATGAAACTATACCAAATTGAAATCCGTAATAAAGGAAGTAAACGAAATGGGACATTTGGGTGTCAGAAAAGGTCAATATATAAAGAAAAATAATGAGATGTGGAATAAGTGTACCAAAATGTAAAACAACCAAAAGACAAAACAACAACATAAAATATACACTATCGTACAGAATAACCGAACTGCAATTAGCACCATGAATGCGAGTCGAAATGTGGGTAATCTTCCTGACACACCTGTCACAATTTAGTGTTATTAAGTCAGATCATTTTAGGGACGACAATACTGTAACTATGGCAACCCAAAACCTGTACTCATTTAAGAGAGAGAAATCCTGTCTTTGACCTTCATGGGTTAACACTTTTGTATCAAACTAGAGGCTGTACCATGAAAATCAATAATATACCTCACAATCTCTGGAATAACGAATACCAGGAAACAGCACACATAATACAGACCCATGTATGTCATGATAAACGGGCCAATGTACGACCACACCAGAAGGAAAACGAACCTACCCACAAGACAGGCTAATGTACCCTCAACGCACCGTAGGCCAATGTACCCAGAAAGCGATGAAATCCATCCCCAAAAACTTAACACAATCTCGAACTCTTACCTATGGTGACCGGCAATGAAGAACCCTTACCTGAAATGAGGTCATACTAGTTGGAACACTCACCTATGTGGGATATAGCCCACCCTTACCCGATTTCACACAATCAACCCTTATCTGTCGAAAATGCAATGATGAATCCTGGTTAGACCTACACACACTGAAAGAGAAAAATGGGGGGTGGGGTGGAAACAAAGGAACTGTAAATTTTGAAGACCACTGGAAAAGGGGATAGGTGGGTAGGGGCCAGGCATGGGGTAATGCAAATGTGCCTACTAGGGGCAGAAAATTTAACTTATGTGGTGCACTACTTGGTTCCATGAAGTTAAGACGTAAAACTGTAAGATCAACAAAAAAGCACACAACTATGATTTAGATATCTTAGTAACTTTTTCTCAATACACTACACAAATATTGGAGAGGGACTGCATGCTTAACAACATGGCCAAAATCGAGGTTTTTTCACCGACGAGGGAGGTTTTGTTCTCTTTCGTTTAATGCACATCTGTAATATAATGTAAGTTTAATATTTTATAGTTCTATGAAATTGATTTAAGTAAAATAAAACATTATGATAAGCATAAACTAGAATCGCTTAGGGACGGACCATATGTCTTAAAAGGGGGAGGTTGTCTTGGTTTTTCGTTTTGGTCAGGAAAAAAATATTTATTTTTCGAAGGCGTCGCGTCGCGGCAGAATATTTTTTTCCATTATTTCATATGGCAGAAATCCTTCTTAAGAGTATTTTTTTTCTTACCATCTGCTGCCAAAATATTTTTTTTCATCAAAAATAATTTTCAGAATATTTTTTTAGGAAAATACAAACCCCCTTGAAATTAAATGGTCGGCCCCTTACATGATTTCTACTGCTAAAGTTTCTTATCAAAGGAACAAGTTAGGACAGAAAACACTCTCAAAATTAAAAAAAAACCACTTTCAAAACGGTAAATTTGACGATTAATTAACTCCTAAAAGGAAACGTTCCACAACTTCAACTCAATGGAAATTTTAGTACAGTGTTTTGATGCTGAAAATGAATGTTGCTTTAGATTTTCTGTACTAGTATCTCTTATACTTTTTAGCTATAAACCAAAAACTATGGTTTGAACCCTTGTTCTATTTTTAACAACGGCGGCCATAATGGTTGGTCGACGTGCATAAATTTCACAAACTTGATATAGGACATCTTAAAGACCAATTTTACAAAGTTTTAAAGCAATTCCTTCAGTGATTTTTGAGAAGACAATCTTTGAAGAAGAGATAATAGACGGACGATGGACGCCTAATGATAACGATAGCTCGAATGACCCCTCGGGTCAAGTGAGCTAAAATCTTAATTGTACCTATTTGATCCCCGGAACACATGTAACGTACATCACTCGGTCCTATCTCATCACATGGCTTGTCCTCTGTATCTGTACACACTTTAAAATGGCCATCCCAGTCCCCATCATACTGACAAGTTATTACATGCTTCTAAAGGTTATAAATAATTCTAATCATCTTTATAATCAAACTTTTCCTCTGTTATGTGCAATTAAATTATAAAGTTGAACTTTGACAAAATATAAAGTATAAACAAGTTTTTACATAGTTTCTTGTTTTTTGGTCTTATACTCATTGGTTTTGTTTGATCTCAATATTTTATCTATCAGAAGTCAGCTATCAAAAACTATGGTAAGAAAAATAAAATGTTTGTTAAATCTCTAAACCTCCATCTCCCATGTGGTATTCAAATGCCCTATCAACCAATGGCGATTAAGGTAAGATTAAATCTGTCAGATAAAACAATTGAAAAAAGGGTCATACTGAACAACTTTCAGTATGGACTGCTGAATGAAATTCCAAGTACTCTTAAAATAAAGATAAAAGTTAGACTACCAAATTGGGATAATTTTGTGCCACAGTAGTATTTTATAGCACTAATCCCCTCAGAATTTCTCTACAATTGGTAGATATCGTCAGGTACATAAAATAAGACGAATTACAAGATGAAATCGCCGCACTTGTTAACAATACAATAAAAAAGCAGTATGCAAATTCCCTTGGGCTTTTTGGTCATACAGTTGCTGAGATTGTTGTGACAGACATTTTATTATGGACAAGCGGCTTCGAATTTAGGATAGAAAGACAAAGAAGTCCGATATGATACAGAATTCAAGGAAGAGAACAAACTTTCAATTACCCGATTATCTGGACATGGGATACTGCATTCACTACCGACATTGAAGTAGTCTGTACAGGTATATGCACCATAAAACATCGGATCTGGTTCAGGGCAAGTAATGGGAACACACTTGCCACCCTTCCATGAACCATCCTCATTGCAATCCAGCTTGAAAATTTTCCTAAGTAAGACAGAAATGAAAAAACATATGCAATTGGGAATATCTCATCAGATGAGTATGCGACAAAAAATTAAGGTTCACAGAAGCACAATTTGTTTATACGACCTTCGTTGAAACTTTTTAATTACAAAAAATGTAAACAATTTCTGACTTTAAACAATATCAAAGAAGTATGAAATTTAATTAAGACTTTAATACTCTTATGGGAATTAGCACTGAATCATTTTTAGGATGTTCCTTTGTTTTTAATACAGTATATTCTACAAAAAGCAAAAAAAAACTCATAAAGGTGTAGATATTTTATCTTATCACAAACAAACATACACAAATACATAAAAACACTAGAATACTGACAAAGTCAGAAAGGGCCCCGCGGCAAAAAATCTAAATGTTTTCAAAATCATATGAACTTTGATTATTACCACTAAGGCATGTTCCAATGGAATGTGTATGAAACTTCAGAGCTGTATTGTTAATAGCCTTTGAGTTTTATTGTTCAAAAATTCCAATTCTCAAAATCTGTGATTTTCGATAAAAAATGATGTTTTTTTCAAAAATATTAAACAGATTTGCACGAAATTTTAATATGCTAATCATGACATGCTACTTAGCAGCTGTACAAAAGTTTCAGAACTGTATTGTTAACAGTTTTTGAGTCTTAGTGTTCATAAAGTCCAATTCTCAAAATCTGTGATTTTTGATAAAAAATGAAGTTTTTTTTCCAAAAATATTTAACATTATTGCATGAAATTTTAATATGCAAATCATGACATGCTATTAAGTACCTGTACAAAATTTCAGAACTGTGGTGTTAATAGTTTTTGAGTTTTAGTGTTCACATAGTCCAATTCTCAAAATCTGTGATTTTCAATAAAAAATGAAGTTTTTTCCAAAAATATTAATCATATTTGCACAAAATTTCAATATGCAAATCATGACATGCTACTTAGCAGCTGTACAAAGTTTCAGAACTGTATTGTTAACAGTTTTTGCGTTTTAGTGTTCACAAAGTCCATTTCTCAAAATCTGAGATTTTCGATAAAAAATGAAGTTTTTTTCCAAAAATATTTAACATTTATGCATGAAATTTTAATATGCAAATTATGACATGCTATTAAGTAGCTGTACAAAATTTCAGAACTGTGGTGTTAATAGTTTTTGAGTTTTAGTATTCACAAGAATTGTTGACGGACGGACAGACGGACGGACGGACGGACAAAGTGAAAACTATAGGGCGCCCGCATCTTCGATGCGGGGCCCTAATTACAAGAAATGAAATAAGTATTCATTGAGAAAACGTACATAAATGTTAATTAACGACCGGTAAGATCTATACAATTGTTACACAAATACTGCTATTTATGTGCCAGGCAATTCAAAAAGTGCATGCATACTTTTCAAAACCTACTTACTTCCTTTATCACCAGAAAAAACAAGAAAATATAAACATTAGAAAAAATACTTGTTCCCGATTAGATTACCAGTTCTAACACAACGACCAAGTGCAAAACAAAAACAATGAAAGAAACTTGATTCTTTTCATTTTACCGGTTTTTGGTACAAAAACGAAATCAAAATTTATTGAAAAAAAATCTGCCGTTTTGTTAAAAAAAGATATGTTTTCGTGCAGAAAAAAAACCCCAAAGTATTGAATTCACCGCTGTTCAGCTCTCACAAATAGTGGAAGTCAAAACTTTTATTCTTTTTTTTAAACAATCCAATTTGATATTTCTATCGTTTTATCTTATTAATTTTGAGTTGATCATAGTCACTATTTAACTACTAATTAATCTGTCAAACTATCCATCTAGTTCAACAAGTTTTAAATTACAAATACTTATACATGTAGAAAATGTTAAAAAAAAAAACATATATATATATTCAAAAGATAAGACACTCGAAATATAACCCAACAAAAAGAGTTGATATAAAGTTTTAAACAAAAAGAGTAAATAAACATACCTGAACTTAGGCTGTCCATCGACCATGTACTCTTTCTCACATTTAAACTTGCATACTTTTCCCAGTGCATGATAGCCTCGTTTACAAGCTTTGGTCATCAGATCAGCATGGGCTATGTCGGCTGGAGCTTTGCAGTAAATCTGACAAAAAGAATTAGGCATCGACCACTTACCATCCGCCTCACATTTGATGGTGCTTATCTCGCCTGAAACGACGGAAAATGATTAAAAACGATGATCGTTGTATTGTAATTTGCCCTTGATTAAAAGCAAATTGCTTACGATTAACATTCATTCTGAAATTGCCCAAGAAAGAACCCCTTCTGGACATTATACATAAAGATGACTAGCATAGACATGAGCCGTAGTTTAGATTCCTGGCTTAATAAAGGTAGGCATATATACAAAGTGGAGGGGTAAACTATTTTTGTGCCCTATATCTTCCCCTATTGAAAATCTTTGACACTCCACAAAAACAAAGTTAACAAATATCTATTCAAGTTAACATATTGATATCTTTCACAAAATATGTGATGAAATAACACTTAAGACCTCATTTCCACAAATTTCTCCATTAAAGATTCGCGAGAACGTTATAGTACAGAAAACTGAAACTGTCAGCTACTTCCCCAGCTAGCCTCCAATCCATTTTGGACATTTTATTTAGAGAAATTGATAATGCATATTTACCCTGTAGTCGTGAAGGTGCTTTGCAGTTGAAGTTGCACTCATCGCCGTATTTATGACCTTCAGGACAATAAGCACTAGCATACGGGATATACGGCTCTCCACATGAGATAGGGATACACTGCATTTCTTGTTGGTTCATCCAGGTCCCGTTTGTACACATTATTGTATTCAATACATGGTTCAACTGGAAGCTAGAAATGCAAAAATCACTAGTTCATTTTTCTACACAGCTTGGCAAGCGTTTTATTATATGCTCAGTCAAAGTGATCTGAAGTTTAGTTGTAATTTGGTTAAAATCATCTGGGTATTATGTTGAGCTCAACCCTCTCGGTTCCTTGACAACCAACATGTTTGTGTGCAGATAATGAAAGTCATTTAACTTTAAAGTTAAAACGTCTAAATAAACTAATCTTAACACTTGTCTTTCACCTAACTCAATTGCTAATGACAATAATAAATAAATTAATTTTGATTCATGATCAATTAGATGCTTAAAACTTGGTAGATATGATATCAAGGCATAAAACGTTCAGATGATTGTTCACAACCTTAAATATTGACCAGTTTCTCATGGATAAAGTTTTTGCTCTCATTTCATAAATTGATTTGAAATTATTGTTTTCCCATCAAAAAGGGATTTTTTTTTAATTGAGAAAATATGTAATTGAAATAAATTGATAAGAAATGACAACAGTCTATGTCACATTTTTAATGTCATTTCGAAAAAACAAAAAATACTGTTGCCCTTCGTTAAATATCTGGATGACATACCCAGGGTTACACTTGACCAGGCAAATATCGCCCTCACTTTTACCAGTACAATCAGACGACGCATGGTCGATGATTATCTGGCCACACGTCCCTCTTTCACACGACAAAGCCAAACATCTACCAGTTCTTATATCGTAAACATTTTCAGGTTGACAAGAGGCGATGGTGACTGGGTCTAGATATATGGAGGATCTTATCCTAGCCCCTGCTAAACTTATCCGAGGCGAGGAGAAATTTACTCGAATGCCTTTAAACGAAACAATAGATTTAATATACTCGGGAAAATCAAGTGTTGATTTCTATCTCTCATACGAGTGCAGATCTTGGTTGTCATTAGGTTTTGTTTTCTTCTCCTTTACCGGAATTAACACGCTGAATTAGCAAAACCGTTGTAGTGCTATATCAAGCAGAAACTGCTTAATCCTCAGGAGCACCAGAGTTCAATCTCGTATCAACTTGACTTCGTATTGTTGATGACTAATCAGTTGTTTTTGTTTTGTTTTCTGTTTCTTTGTGCTGTTCTCGTTCGTGTTAACTGGTTGTGTCATTGCCCTTTCGGACGTATGACATTCAAAAGGCCGATTGGTAACCCTTTACTTCTTTCATTAAACATAAAAATCGTCAAATAGAATTTCACGATTCAAAATGTCGTTAATTTGATGTGAGTTATTGAAAAAATATTTTGTATTTATTCTTATACTTGAATGTTTCATTTCCCTTGTCTTAAATGTAAAACGATGCTTTACTATATTATCATCTATTTTTATAAGTCGTTTTTCTGTTATAAAACATTTTTATTTGATTTTCGTTGAAAAGGGGTATATATCTCAAAGCGCATTTTGATAAAACAAACGACATTGGTATTTTGTTTTTCGAAGTATTACGTGGGTGTAATTAATTTGTTCGGAATTTTCAATTTACTAATCAGAACGAATATTAGATACCTTTGGTCATGTAGAAAGGTTTGGTAAGATCATGGACAATAGGTATATGTAACGGGTTGTGGTCACAGGAAACAGAATGGAACTTCTTCAGTGGTAATGTCATGTTATCAGTAGTCAATAATTCAACTCGAATTTTCGGCTCCTCATTTATTTCATCTATACCGTCGGAGCCCAGGTGAAGTATTATTTCAGATGCTACTTTGGGTATTGGAAAGAACATCTGCAACGTAAAACAATGGTAAAATTTATGGGAATTTTCGTCATGTAATATCACGAATATACAACGACAAGCTTTATTTTAAAGAAGTGTTTACGGTCTTAAGTTGCATGATGCTAAATGTTAATATAAATTGAAATATATATTATAACCTTATCTAAGGTGAAATGATCACCTTAGTGTCCTGTTCATGTCTCACATTGGCAAATTTTGTATTACTGCTCAAATCTTCACCTTAAAAATTGAGTTAGTTTTATGATCAACAAGTAAACAAGAGGCTCCCAGGAGCCTGGATCGCTCACCTGGTCTTGATGTCAAACCGATGAAGACTTTTGTACAGCTAAATGAGCTGAATGCTTAAGCAAGAAAAAGCTTTTCTCTATCTGCAATAGTTTTCATTCTATAAGTAAAATAAACTATTTTTCACCTTTAAAGGGCCATAACCCCCATTAAGGAATCATCTGCGAACTTTGACCCTATGAAGACTTTTGAACTGAATGTTTAAGTATGCAACAGCTTTTCTCTATCTGCAAAAGTTTTCATTCTATAGGCCAAAAACATAATGTTTCACTATTAAGAGGCCATAACCCCTATATTGGGTCATCTGACAACTTTGACCCTATGTAAACTTTTGTAGAGATAAATTAGCTGAACATTTAAGCAAGCAACAGCTTTTCTCTTTCAGAAATAGTTTCATTGCTAGCATCTGACGAGTCTTGAATAGACGAAACGCGCGTCAGGCGTAGCAAAATTCAATGTCTGGAACTTTGTTGTCATTCTTATTTCGAACATCCGTGAAGGGCAGCACTGCTGGTGGAGTTTTAATTCCCCGAGGTTAGTCCACCCCTGTACCAACACTTTTGTGTTAGAGAACACATTAAATCTTTAAATTATCCGTTTAAATTTCAAAATTGTCTAAACCCTAAGGTTCTTCTTAACCCAGACATAGGTTGATCATCTTAGTAATAATTTGGTGCCCCAGTTTAGTACTTTTGGTTTTATTGTTCTATGCTCTTCATAATCATATATGAAGTGTTTGGCATTTTCAATAATTTTTGGTAGAGCGCCTCTGATGAGTCTTGAATAGAAGAAACGCACGTCAGGCGTAGCAAAATTCAATGTCTGGAACTTTGTTGTCATTCTTATTTCGAACACCCGTGAAAGTTAGCACTGCTGGTGGAGTTTTAATTCCCAGAGGTTAGCCTGCTCCGGTACCAACAATTTTGTGTTAGAGAACACATCAAAGCTTTTAATTATCTGTTTTAATTTCAAAACTGTCTAAACCCTAAGGTTCTTCTTAACCCAGACATGGGTTGATCATCTTTGTAATAATTTGGTTCCCCAGTTTGGTACTTTTGGTTTTATTGTTCTTTGCTCTTTATAATCATATAGTGTTTGGCATTTTAGATATTTTTTGGTAGAGCGCCTCTGATGAGTCTTGAATAGACGAAACGCGCATCAGGCGTAGCAAAATTCAATGTCTGGAACTTTGTTGTCATTCTTATTTCATTCTGTAGGCCAAAAACATGCGAAATGTTATTTTAAGGGCCTTTCCCCCTATTACTTTGACTATATGGAGACTTTTTAAGACCTTTATGAGCTGAACATTTAAGCAAGCAACCGCTTTTTTTCTGCTATAGTTTTCATTCTATAGGTCAAAACATGAAAACATGTTAATTTAGGTGCTGTTTCTCTATTAGGGGTCATCTGACAACTTCGATCCTATGAATGCTTTTGTAGAGCTAAATGAGCTTAACATTTAAGCAAGCAACAGCTTTTCTCTATCTGCTATAGGTTTCATTCTATAGGCCAAAAATACTATGTTTCGCCTTTAAAGGGCTGTAACCCCCATTAGGGGTCATGTGACAACTTCGACCCTATGGAGACTTTTGTAGAACTAATTAAGGTGAACATTAAAGCAAGCAGCAGCTTTTCTTTATCTGCAAAAAAATTCATTCTATAGGTCAAATCACTATTTTTCAAAAATCGAAACACAACTTAGTGCAGGACACCCTAAGGATCAATCATAGAAAGTTTCATTGAATTCTGTTCAGTAGTTTCAGAGAAGATTTTTGGAAAAAAAATGTCGACAGACGACGATCACGACGACAACAGACGACGACGAAGGACGGCAAGTGATGGCAATAGCTCACCTCGGTCCAGGTGAGCTAAGAAGTAGAAATAATAGCGTAAAATTATTCTAAGTATCTATAGATTTACTTATCAAAATATATATCAATCCATATTTCTTAGAGTGAAATCATGCAAATTGTCTAGTCTGTAAACCCCTTTACAGTGGGGCAATACTTTCATGTGTGGAAGAAACAAATAACTTCAAGATGCCGTTTGATAAAACAACTGATACACGATTGCAATTATTTTGTACCTCAATCCAATAATTATCTTGTTTTCTTTGGTTGTTACAAGGGTACCAAGCACCCACTGGAATGGTGTTACTCAAACATTTCTGAAGAAAATAAATTTATGCTTATATTTGTATATGGTTTGATTTCTTGTCAAGTATATGTCGATATATGAATTTTTGGTTGACTCATGGCAATCGTGAGTGTTCTGCTTTAAAGTTCCACTATAAGTTTCGTTATTTCTTATCATGCGTTCTTAAAGAAAGACTGGGTCGACAGACCCCTTCAAATTCCAAATGTACACATCCCAAGACTGGAATCCTTGTACTACATAACAATATGTCTTAATTTTGATAGTCATTTTATGAAAAGCTTTTCAAATCATTCAAAGACTGAGTTTGAATAAATTGCATTTTGATTGCTATCAACAAGCCATCTTTAAGACGACGAGAAGCAGGGGCGGATCCAGAGGTCCATGAAAGGGGGGCGTAATTGCTACAAATGTCAGATTTTGATGAAAATTTGAGATGCTTGGTAAATTTTACACAGGAATTTTTTTTTAAAAATCTCAATAAAGGGGGGGGCGTACGCCCCTTTCGCCCCCTCTGAATCCGCCACTGGCTTCTCGATCAGTGGTAAAATAGAAGGCTGCATGCTGGCCGTTTTTTTATTGATTTACAAAAACAAGTGTAGTCATCCTCGTCGGTTACCTGCAAGACCATAGAAGGACAGTGGATACCTTCGGTAACTCCGGTTTCCTTCAACATTTGACCGAACTAAATAGCAAAAGTACGTCGGAAAAGCCTTTTAACCCTTTCCTTTTACTCAGTCACTCATTTAGACTGATAATCGTTTTAAAAAATCGAAGATTTGAGGTGGGTTGATAACAATTGTAAAACAAGATTGCTACGCGTAGCCATGTGTCCCTCGCCGTCGCATAAAAGTTGTGTGGTATGTCAATTCAAGCAATATATTCTCTGAGAAACGATAGAAATAGGTTGTCAAAATATGGGATGATCACCTATTAACAGTACCCTATCAGTGTGTAAAGTTTCAGCACCATCCGTTCAGTAGTGTCCGAGGAGTTGCACCCACAAAAACGTTTGACAAAGTCCCATTTTTTGACTGAAAAATCACAAATTCATAAATAACTCGAAAACTGTAAATATCGCTTCAATTTTTTTTCCTTATTATTATAGAGTACCTTTTGCTCTATCAGCCTACAAAATTTCAGAACCCTGTGCACCTTGGTAACCGAGATATCGAATGTCCTATATTTTGACCTGTCTTCCCTGTTTCCATGGAAACGGCGGCCATTTTGAAAATTGAACCCTATCAGTGTGTAAAGTTTCAGCAACATCCGTTCAGTAGTGTCCGAGGAGTTGCACCCACAAAAAACGTGACGGACGGACGGACAGACGGACGGACGGACGGACGGACGGAGACCATTACTAAGTCCCTCCGACGCGTTGCGGCGGGGACAAAAAAACATTCAGCATTAAGAATTTATTTTGCTGAAGACCATTCCCTAGGAAATTGTTGTATAGATCACAACATGTTAAAAATAATAATTATATGAAAAAGATCATAGGAATTTTTAATTAATGTTTGTTGATGTTGTGTCTTTAGTTGTCCAATAGTTATAACGTCATGTAAAGTAATACCGTACAATTATGAAGAAGTAACAGAGGTAATTGAAGTACGAAAAAACGTCTTATAAAGAAGAAGTAATCATGTATTGAGATTGAATCGTTTTTTTTTTGCAAAGGTCATTTAGATTATAATAGGAGTACAACACATTGATGAGTACATTGAGTACAGCATGTGTTATTATTATTTAAATTGAAAACTCCTAAAACCTCATTTATTCGAAATTCCATTATAGACTATACAAATTATAAAACACGGTTGAAAGTTATATTCATCAATGTTAATTAATTTATTTAAACACTGGTTTCCTAGGTGTCGCCCTTCCTGGCGTTTTGGGAGTACCTGCACGACCTATGCGAGCTATTTTCTGTTGTACACTTCCTATGCGTGAGAAGGATCGCACAATATCATATGGGTACTCTATACATATATCTATCCATTGTTGTTTGGATGCTACCGTCCGAATATCATCTTCTAATATTTTAGTCTGCGCACGAATAGCGGAAAGCTCCTGAACTGCCTGGATATTTTCAGAAGTCTCCTGTATGTTATCTAACAACATTTTATAATAGTTCAATGTTCTGTTCTTTACTTGAAAGGATTTAGAATGTTTTTCTAATTCTGTCACCTTTTGTGACAAGACAGCGTCAAGTTCTTTCGCTAGGTTATCTTCTAACTCATCCAAATGGCTGTCGAGTTTTTCTCTATACTCCCGAAGTCCTTGTCGTTCGTTTTTAGCCTGTTAATGTAGAGAAGTAATGTTTTGTTGTCTTCCTCTATATAACTTTTCCGTTTCCACTTCCAATGTATCAACAGCGCTCTTTAATCTCATAGTACTGTGGTCCATTTTAATGTTGCTTGACACATGTTGAAGAGGTACAATATTACATCCTTTGTGCATGACCTTAGCACAGGTTGTACAACATGGTGTCATCTCGTCTTGACAAAAATTAGTCATACATTGCGTTTTGTGGTATTTACATTTCCGCACAAACTGAAAACTCCCTGGTGTTAGCATATCTTTGAGTTTTACAACTGGATGTTCTATTTTTGTAGTTGTAAGCTCTTTATGATAATCGACGTGTTCGTCGCAAAGTGCCTGGGCACAATATCCACACCAAGACGAAGCTTTGATATCCTTGCCACGAGTTTTACAACGACCACAAGACGGCGTGGTAGCACACATCTTACTCATAATTGTCGATACCAGGGTACTTGATGGAAGATTTTCAGCGAATTCCTTTGCCGACATATTAATCAGCGATGACGCTGGCATTTCACACACGGGACATGATACGTGGGTCGATGACTTAGTTTCTTTAATACCACTTACATAGCCTTCGATACAATCTTCACAGAAGGAATGAATACATGGAAGGTGCTTCGGTTTACACATCTCCTTTTTACACAAAGGACATACGGTAAGAGACAAAAGTTCTTCGGATGGCCTAGGAGTCTGCTTACCTCCAATGGATTTTGTACTAGCATTAGACATTTTCCTTGATCCCTCGTGGGAAAAAAGCTTATTAGACATTGTATCCGACTCTTCAATTCGGATTCTATAACTTATAAACCTTCCCGTAACACGGTTTGTTTAAAAGTAGAAAGGTATCGACCATTAAGTATCATACTTCTTTAAACAAAAGAGGAATGACCCGTAAAGTTTTGACAAATATTATAGACATACCTTTCAGCTACTCATTTAACTACCAAAGAAATGGGAGTAATGTATTTTTTCAGATGAATGATTTAAAAGACAATAATAGTCACGTATTTAATTTTATTTTATTGTAATATTTTTTACTATTTAATATCTTAAATAAAAGTAGTGTAAGTGTTATGTCGTTTTTTTTAATGCTACCTTTGGTTGGAAGTTAATTCGTTGATATAAAAATTGTACTGAAAGATGAAAGTTAGAACCGAGTATATAACGAACTTTAACTTGAGAATAAATCGGTTTATGTTATGTAAAAACGGATAGTTTTGAAATAAATAATGTATATTAATATTTCCATATAATATAATATTAATAAACCCAGTCTCATTATTTTCAAGAGTAAAACAATGCATTCTGCAAGACTTGGAAGCAGCTTGAGAAGCTTTTATGATTTTTGGAGTACAAAACATATACAAACTACTTGCTACTAAATTAACATTTAAATCATGTATAGACAAAAAATAATCATTAGTTAAACATGCCTGATCTGTGTTTGGTATGCCATAGAGAATTGACTCCGGACACAAACCGCTCTGAAAGTCAGGGTTAGCTTTAGCTTCCACCACCCATTGATCCAGGAACCCATCAGGTGTAAAGTAGCCACAGTCCCGCACACTGTACGGCTTCTCATAGTCCTCACATACACCGTCCCCATCGTGAACATAGCATCGACTAGGCTCGCCTGTTTAAAACAAACAAAACTATCAAGTTCTAAGATAAGATGTAGAAAAAAAATTATCAAACAATCTACTTTATTTCTCTCCACTAATCAGACATAAATATACTCTGCAAAAAATTACGCATAGGTAGAAAATTCCCCGTAGGTTTAATGCAAATCGAAACAATTTCAAAACATTATTGCCGAGCTGTTCTCCAACCGATTTTCACGAAATAAAATCCAGTAAAAAGAGAACAAAATGAAGATTGTTTGATTAATTTAGACCAAAATTCTAACTTCAATGGATTTTTAGACATTGTGAGTAGAACACGACTAATGTTTTTCACGGAATATTTTGCATTGATTTAAACGGGAAATTGAATCGTAAAATGTACACTTGAGTTCAACTTGCAATATCTTAAAAAGCAGCGATGTTACGATTTTACTCAAAATAAAACAAACAATCTCCATTTTGTTTTCTTTTTACTGAATTTTATTTCGTGAAAATCGGTTGCAGAAAAGCTCGGCAATAATGTTTTGAAATTGTTTCGATTTGCATTAAACCTACGGGGAATTTTCTATCTATGCGTAACTTTTTTTGAAGAGTATATACAACAATATACAAAAATCTGTCAAACTAAAAAATGACCTGATTTTGTTAATCAGGAAGTCAGTGAGCGACAAACCTGAAATCGAATCCCACGTTATGGAACCCCACCCTGATGCTGTACATCAAAGATCAAGTGGTTGTTATTAGTACTTGCTGAGAAAACTGTCACAAAAATTTCTTCTCCGCACGCCCGCCTGCACACAACCCGACATTCCCAATTTTATTACCCAGATTATACACTCCGTGAAATTCGGCTAAACATTGTACGTAGACATTGATAGAGCACGCAATGTCTTTAAACGGATGTACGTATTACAAATCAGTGGTCATCTCCATATATAGTAAGTAAACGAATTAAAAGAAAGCAAAGTGTGTGCAAACACCACCCCTAGTAAGGTGGATTCACGACGATCAGGAAAGTCCAGTGAAGGATTCACGTAAAGTTGTATTTGGTAAGACGATTCAGTTTTGTCGGGTTAAATAAAAAAGTAAACAACTTTGTTTTGTTGCAAAATTAATGTCTTTCGAAAGGTAAATGATCAATTTAATCCCGTCTCTTTATTTGTAACACAAAAAACTAAAAAGTCGTAAAAGCATTTACGAATCTGTTTTAAAATAGAGTTACAATTCACGAAAAACGTCAAGGTTGAGTTATGTTCACGACGAAAACTATAACATCAAATTGTTGTGTTTTTGTTTGCTTATAGTGTCTATATTTTTATGGCCCGACCACGTATGTGGATCGGACATATAGTTTTACCCTTGTCCGTCCGTCCGTCCGTACGTCCGTACGTCTGTACGTCCGTACGTCCGTACGTCCGTCCGTAACACTTTGGTTAAGTTCTTGGTTAAGGTCCATTACTCGGATACTAGATGTTGGGGGTCAATGATATTTCACCACCAGATGGGTCTTGGGTAGGGCTACACCACCCACTAGAAATTAGGTCACTGTGACCTATATTTTATGCATGAACGACTTCGGTTAAGTTCTTGGTTAAGGTCCATAACTTGGATACTAGATGTTGGGGGTCAATGATATTTCACTACTAGATGTGTCTTAGGTAAGGTGACACCACCCAATAGAAATTAGGTCACTGTGACCTATATTTTACGCATGAATGACTTTGGTTAAGTTCTTGGTTGAGGTCCATTACTTGGATACTAGATGTTGGGGGTCAATGATATTTCACCACCAGATGGGTCTTGGGTAGGGCTACACCACCCACTAGAAATTAGGTCACTGTGATCTGTATTTTATGCATGAACGACTTCGGTTAAGTTCTTGGTTAAGGTCCATAACTTGGATACTAGATGTTGGGGGTCAATGATATTTCACTACTAGATGTGTCTTAGGTAAGGTGACACCACCCAATAGAAATTTGGTCACTGTGACCTATATTTTATGCATGAATGACTTTGGTTAAGTTCTTGGTTAAGGTCCATATCTCAGATACTACATGTTGATGGTCAATGGTATTTCACCACTAGATGTGTCTTGGGTAACATGACACCACCCAATAAAAATTAGGTCACTGTGATCTGTATTTTATGCATGAACGACTTCAGTTAAGTTCTTGGTTAAGGTCCATAACTTGGATGCTAGATGTTGGGGGTCAATGATATTTCACCACTAGATGTGTCTTGGGTAAGGTGACACCATCCACTAGAAATGAGGTGACTGTGACCTATAATTTATGCATGAATGACTTTGGTTAAGTTCTTGGTTAAGGTCCATATCTTGAATACTACATTTTAGGGGTCAATAATATTTCACGTATCCCAAGTAATACACATTGAGGGTCAATGATATTTCAAGAACGGGAGGGCCATCCTGTGGCTCATAGACACATTTTCTAGTTCATCAAAGCAAGACTATTATACGTACTAGAGACAAGTTAAAAATTTGTATTGAAAAAAATGAGTATACCTTGAAAAAATAGATGTAAAAATTGGCGGATAATGTTCTGGTAATAAGAGGATTCTGTTCTGGTAATGCACGGAGTTCGGTTCAGTATCGGTAAATTTATATGTATTAATATCTGTGGGCAAATGCTGTTAACTAAAGATAATCATAGTCATACTTAAAATGTTAAGTTAAATATCCACATTAAGAAACTAAATTATTGTTAAATATAGGATGCTTATTATTAGCAAAAATAATACAATCAATATACATCAATCAAGGCCTTGCATATTTGGTTGAATTTCTAGACATACTCGAAAGCGAAGATCATTAAGAGTTTATTATCCCTATACCAACGGTCATGACGGTTATAGAAAATTTTAAAAATTCTACCATTTCATCCTAAAATGTCAAATGAATGTATTGTCTTACAAGCGAATGCAAAATGATTTTGATACATTTCTCATCTCCTGGTTGAGTTTTCTCTTACTCGTATCCATTTGAAATAAAAATTACAGCAAAGTTCCAGAAAATAAATTTTGCTACACCTGATGAGAAATGAGATACAAATTTATGGAAACCTTAAGGTTTTGTAAGTTTTTAAAAAAAATGTTTCATGAGCGCTTTTGTAGTTAATGGACGGTCCTAAATGTCACGGTCAACTAGTCGAAGGGACAGAAAGAATCTCTTTTTGATTTGAGGATAAACTTTTGTGTTTCAAGTAAACCCGATCTTGTGCAAGAACTTCTATTAAATTTTAAAACAAAACCAAAGCTACTTTACTGGAGCATATGCATTTTGCCTTTACTCCTAGCAGCACGATTTCGGATATATTCGGGAGATTTACATAAAAAGGGTGATACAATGAACATGATAATTATATGATGATGAAGTGGAGGAAATAGGGACATCGGGCCAATCAGTGAGGATAGTTTTTTACTGCCATTGGAAAAGGGTAGCTTGGACGGGGATCCTTCTGCAGCTGGGTTCTTTTTTTTCAAACACGGTGCACCACTATGGTTTGCGGTCAGGTTTTCCGCATTATAGCCTGACGACCCCGGCATTCAGTTTAACAGGTCTGTGCCATTCAACCACTTGGGGGACACATCCCTGTCGCTATTTGGGCAAAGCGGCCTGACGCGACGAAAGGTCTCTGAGCGATTTTAAGTGGACGTTTACCGATAAGCTAAAGCGCTGCTGTGGGCCTATTTGCAATCCGGGATCCGCACGGAGGTTTTGCAATTCGAAAATAGTAAATACTGTAACGAAATGAAATGTGCCTGTTGGCAGGAATATAAAGGCAACCAATTCACAGTCATTGCTAATACAGTTCGTTTTCAAAAATGAGACTGTATGTAGATGCACCCCCTTCCAGATCCAGAAAATGTGAGATGAGGCATTTAATTCCAATTGATGCAAACATGTAATTAAGATACGTTTTTAGAGCATTTTAAGATATTTTAGGGTCATATTGATTTAATTCCTACTTATAAGTATTTGCAAAAAACTCCAAGTATTTTGACAAAAATCAAGTGGGGCTTTCGAGTGTTAAAAGTCAAAAAGGGCAACGACAAAACCAGTTAACACGAACGTGAACAGCACGAAGAACCACAAAACAAACACAAAATCAACAAAACAGTTATCAACGACGCAGAAAGTAAACTCGTGTGCTCCGGTAAAGTAAACAGTTCCTGTATGCATGCTATTTAACACCCGTCGCGCTGCCAATTTCAAATTCAGTGTGTCAATTCCAGTAAAGGAAGATAAAACAAAACCCTATGAGAAACCAACATCTGCACTCATCTGAAAGATAGAAATCCCATATTTGTCTATGAGCTCATGATGTCTTCCTTAATTTTTTTATGTCAAGACAGCAATCTAGGAGCAACATAACCCTGTGTTAGCACTTTTTGTGTCATATGTGTGACGTTCTGCCAAGGAAATCGATGTAATATTACCACAAGCTCTGGAGTAATGAATCAATTGTGGAACTTGAACTCCATTAGCTGGGGTAAATAGAATTTTGCTACACAAGGAGTATAAAAGTTGACGATTTGAATATTTATTGAAGTCATCACGTTTTTTATAAAGATTTGTAAAAAGTTTTCCTTTGGAATTTATTTCGAGAGATTTAGATCTAAATATGAAGCAGACTTTTGAGAATCTGTTGTGTCCTTTATCTCAACTTTCTGACGATAAATGAATATTGAGAATCGTTCAGTGAAAGGACATCATCAATGTAACGGAAAGTGAAGTTAAAAGAGAGAGCAAGTATACGATCCTTTTTTGTCTAGAGGTGATTGTAAGAAGTCTGCTTCATATGAATCTATTATAGCTTTATTAATGCGAATTTTACCCAAAAGGTTGTAAGCATATAACAAGGACAAAATATCTAAAATTTGGAATGTAAGCATGCATGAAATCCGAATCAACGAATTCTGTAAGTTCCTGGATAACACGAAATGAGTTTGAGTAAGATAGGTCATATATGCAACTTATAATTACGCAATCTTTTGTAAATAACCATAAAAATGTATGATATAACCCGACAAACCAGTATCCACAATTTACCAAAACAGAAGTCTATAACTGAACAAAACTGAATCCTCTAAAATGGTGATACAAATTACCGGTTTGGTGTGTCAACTAATTTGATTTTCTTAAACAGTTGGCAGTACTCTCCTTGCATGTTTTAATTTAAAATGATTTAAAAAGAACGTGGGTACACATTGCATGCTTTATCATAAGTTTGAAATGTGTTGTTTACTTTTAATTTAGAGTAATAAAATGTATAACCTTTTTAATTATAACTTTTAAACCATTAATCATAAATTAACCAAACTTTCACATTTTATTGAAATCAATACAAAAATGTAAATTATAAAGAGATATAAATAATACATAGGTTTATGTTTATTTACAATGCTCAGGTGTGCATTTCATGTGCGGTTTGTAAACAATATCGATCGAAAAAGGGACGAATTCAACCCACCAAATACAACATTACGTGAATCCTTCACTGGACTTTCCTGATCGTCGTGAATTCACCTTACTAGGGGTGAACACTTTACATCAAGCCTTTGATCATACCAACGATAATATCTACATGTATAAATCTTAAAGACAACAGTGTGTTTTGGCATGAATGGTGCTCCCTAAACTATGTACCTGTACACTTAAACGATTCCTCTTCTTGGCAATTGATACTACAGCCATCACCATCATCTGCATTACCATCATCACACTCCTCATTACTGAAATTAAGTATGTTTACGTTATATATAAATGCAAAAGAGTGTTAATTAACATTAATGAAACAGACATATATTTTAACTCATTGTATAAATTAAATATGGTCACATGGAAAAGGATGTTAACATTCATGAAAACTGAAATAGATCGTTTGCATTGAATTTCATTAAAATGGGAGCAGAGTGTTAACATTTGTTCAAACTGGAATTATCTGTCATGAAAACCTTTGGTTTGAGATGTGTCCACTAAATATCATTGGTCATAACTAGTATGTTTTAGGAAACTCTCTGACTTACAAATAGAAAATCCTGAAGGTTGAAAATCGAAAGTATTAAAGGAAAAATACTTGACCCCAAAGTTCAAACAGGGAACCGATGAAATCGACAATGTACAATACACATGATACAATTACTATAGTTTTTTGCACAAAATCAAAGATTCATTCAATCTATATATAGATAGCCGATTACCACCTAAAAAGGCATGTCTCAACATTGCAAAATAATGTTCATAACAGGGGCGGATCCAGAATGTTTTTTAAGGGGGTCTATGGTGAAAAGGTTTGGTCCACGGCTAGAATTTGGCGATTTTTTGCCTAAATTTTTCACGAAAATCGCAAAATTTCCCAACGAAAAATGGGGTCCTCCACACCACCCCCCTCTGGATCCGCCACTGCATCAAATATATAAATAAGACACGACATGACTAAGCACGTCTAAAAATATGTAAAACACATGATCCCTTGTTAAATATTTGATAACTATATAAAATTAAAACAACTAGATCACTGTCAAGTTTCATGTTTCAGTTGATAACTATTGGGAATATTTAGAGTCTGTGGACAAGTTAGTGTTATCTGAATTAAATAAATTAATCAAATTCCTTCCAAAAATAACAAAATGTTGTTTTCAATAATGCAGCGAGGAAATTAAAATACAAAGAAGAATTCTTATTTAATAAGATATGACATGCTATGCTTTAATCGAATAAAAATTACGAAGTGAAAAAAAAAAACGAAAAAGCTGAAACTGCGTATATTTATTTTTTTGTTAAATAGGGACACGTCAGAGTAAACATAAAGCTTTTTTTTTCAGTACTACACATTAATGCTTTAGCATTGGATTCTCAAATTGGGGCTATATTTACTGATATAGAAATATACAAATACGGGATTTCTATCTCTCAGATGAGTACAGATGTTGGTTTGACATAGAGTTTGGTAATGTTATCCTTTCCGGATTTGACCAACACTAAATCGATCTTTAGTAGGAACTGCTTACTCTTCCGGAGCACCTGGGTTCACTCTCGTTTCGACTTAAGTTCACATTGCTGAATGCGGTTTTGTTGTTATGTGTGTGTGTGTGTGTGTGTGTGTGTGTGTGGATGTTTTATGCTGTTGCGTGGTTTGTTTCGTTATGATAATTTTTATCTACCAGTATTGTATTTGTCTTTACGGTTTAATGATGTTCATTACCCCTTTGGTACACCTTTGCTTCTTTCATATAAAACTATATCAAAAGAAGGAAGGATCTACTTAGTATCATCGTTCGCAGTAAACTGTCTCGTCCATGTATGGAACTGGTGGCGAGGGTAAAATTTAAGCGCCTATAAAACACACGTTACCTACTCATCTATGAGACCATCTCCTCAGAAGGAATGCCCCATCATGTAAGTAGCTTGTGGCGAGGGTAAATTTTATACCTACTGATCTAGCAGTCCGTCTCTGCAAAAGGAAAGCCCCACCGTGTTGGTAGCTTGAGGCGAGGGTAATTTTATACCTACTGATCTAAGAACCATCTCCTCAAAAAGTATGTCCCACTGTGTCGGTAGCTTGTGGCGAGAGTAAATTTTATACCCACTGATCTAGCAGTCCGTCCCCGCAAAAGGAATGTCGGCCACCATGTAAGTAGCTTGTGGCGAGGGTTAATTTTATACTTACTGATCTAGCAGCCCGTCTCCGCAAAATGAATGTCTACCGTGTAAGTAGCTTGTGGCGAGGATAAATTTTATACCTACTGATCTGGCGCTACAGTCTGTCTCTGCAAAAGGAATGTCCCACCATATGTAATTAGCTTGTGGTGGGGTTAAATTTTATACCCACTGATCTATCACTCCATCTCCGCAAAAGGAATGCCCCACCGTGTAGGTAGCTTGTGGCGAGGGTAAGTTTTATACCTACTGATCTATCAGTCCGTCTCCGCAAAAGGAAAGCCCCACCGTGTAGGTAGCTTGTGGCGAGGGTAAGTTTTATACCTACTGATCTAGCGCTGCCATCTGTCTCTGCAAAAGGAATGTTCCACCATACATGTAAGTAGCTTGAGGCGAGGGTAAATTTTATACCTACTGATCTAGCAGTCCGTCACCGCAAAAGGAATGCCCGACCGTGTAGATAGCTGGTGGCGAAGGGAGACTCTCATATGGACCCCGTACTACAGTAACACTGTATCTATAAGCTTTATTTGGTTTAAGATCTCTGCAAATTAAATCGTCGAAAAAATAAGTATATAGCAATACAATAACTTTCTATGAAAATAAAATAAGGCATAATGCAACATTATAATTTTATATTTGGAGCAAATCGTTTAATTCAAATCGAAAACTCGAGAAACACGATGGCGTTGACAAAATGGTCAGTAAATCACTCGCTTTAATCGTATATATTAAAACATCTTTTAAAAAATATTCGTTAAAAGGTCTGAAAATTTCAATATCAAATAATTATTTTCCATGCACTTACTTGTCTTCAAACTCTGTTTCACTAGTTTTGTGAAATCTGTCACTTTGGAAGTCTGGATCTCTATAGAGTCTATATTTCTGTTTTCTGCAGGTCTTACATTCAGGAACAGCAATGGACGAGGAGAGTTCTACAGCGTCTATAGCTACATAGGGGTTAGCAATGTAAACTACTACCTGGAGGTATGTGAATAGATTTATATTAAACGGGATAAATAATTGGGTCGGATAAACTAGAATGTCGGTCTTCCATGAAAAACGCATGTCGCCTGCGTTTCACAATATTAGGTTAAAAGGTAGACTAGTAGATAAGTTACGGGTCTAGCCAATTTGCACTCAACACAAAGCTACATACAAAATATCAAGAGGCTGTGGCATGGAGATGCCTGAGAGACTGTGGCTGAAATATGTGTGACGCAACAGGACGGAGGCCGCTGCAAGACATCAGACAGTCCCTTGAACCCTATATGTTGCTTTTCAACAAGAGAATGGCTTATTTTATAGAGAAGTACATGCATATTTTAGTTTCAATCAGCATTTTAAAGTTTAATAAAGATATCAACAGTTTTTAATCAAATAGTCTTTCTGACTTCTAAAAGATTAAAATGGATGCGAAGTTTTACTCTGAGATCATAAGAATATCCAAACTAGCTAGTTTTGCACATACTCTGTTCGACAAGCATGGCAACTTCAACTTTTCTTTCGTTATTCTAATGTATCAAAGTATTTTTTTTTTTTTTCTGTTGACTGTACATTATATTTTCCTTGATTTTGTCCCCACCTGTTTGGACTAATTTTTTCCCCTTAGTATTTCTTTGTTTCATTCTTTGACACGTTAAAATGCTATTTAAAGAAACAAAAAATCAAAACAGCAAAACACAAGCTTCATTTAAGACAAGTCATAACAAAAGTATCTAGGCTTAATTTAACCATCTAACCACCTTGAAGCTAATTTCACCGTAAACGATTACATTAATGTGCGAGTGTAGTATTTATTATAAAAAAAATCAGAAAAAGTTTAAAACTTATGAAATATAGCATCAGTACAGTAAATCACGTTTACATCATAAAACTATTTCGGGATTTTATGACCTCATGATCTATCAAAATTGTTGACAAACCTCGGTAACAGGACGACGGACATTGAGTGCTACGGACAGGAAGACATCGCAAGACACGGGAAAACTACCCAATGGAATGACCGCATTGTCATCTGTAATAACTTCAATATATTTGATGGGATTTTCTTTCTCAGAACTCACGTCTTCGTCTATTCCTGTGTATGGAACCCAGATTGTCAATCTGCAATAATCATTTGCATATTTTAAGCAGAAATGTCAACTACACTCGCGTGTTCATACCATAGGCAGAAATGTCAATTACATATAGTGTACAGACCTATGGCTGATATGTCAATTACACTGTGTGTATGTTCCGGTCCATATAAGTATCTGGATCATATGCGTATAATTACAAAAAAATACAATTTTTAGCTCACCTGGACCAAATTTCCAGAAATTTTTCCACAACTAATTGGCATATTCCAATGGGCGCAAACTGTGCTGCTCTCCTCGCCAATTTCTTTGTATACTCTTACGAGACTGAATTTCTTCAAGAACTCTTAAAAATCAAGAAGATGAACGAGGCAAGTTCCTTTAATCTCACTTTCAGATATATCAACGATGTCCTCTCTGTCAACAATGCTTTAGTTAATGGGTTCTTTTGATATATCCTCTAGAGTTAGAGATTGAGGAAACAACCGAATCCAATTGCTCATGGGTGTACATAAGGTAGATATACCAATTCCATTACACTTGGTGTACATAATAAAGACAGGACTAGTATGTCAATTACACTGAGTGTACATGCGTGAGGCAGATGTCAATTTAACTAAATGTACACGCGTTACAAAAATACAAATTTAAGACTTAGCTGTAGTTATAAAGTAAAATATTCGGCTCAATGTTAAAAGTGCATTGGTAAAAGAATTTCTCCACTCAGTGTCATTGTTCTTTCGAATAAAGAATTTTGATACGTCAAATACGTCAATTGTCTTTTCATACTCAATGTTTGGCATTTCTATAGTACTTTTCTTCTTTGAAAAGTACACGTTTTTTCTCCACTTTATCTTTACGTACATGCTTAATTATATATATAGTGGGTGACTTTCAAACTAATAAGCTTTTAATTTGAGTCATCATCTGAAAATTTATATTCTTGAGAAAGTACATTTCAGGAAGTCACCTATAACTGAACTCAAACGAACCTATATCACGGGTCCTAAACTGATAGAATAATTTATCCGGTAACTCCGGAACTAAGCCATCTCGTTGTTGGAAACCGTACAAAACAACCGCTTCAGTCATGACAAGGTAGGACATTTCTTTATTTTTTACTACTAGCTGCTCAAATAATTCAATGCAAAGTATGCCTATTCTAAGAAGAACGGTTATAAGATTTGTCCAGTGAAGGCACTTTTTCAAATTGTTTTTTGTAATTTTCGTGAAAAGCTGACAAACGTGGAGTTTTACGATGGAATTCTTAACTATGTGTCAAAGTATTTAAAAAACAAATACATTCCAAGCCCCAAAGTGTCAAATTTATGTATTTATAACACGAAAAGGAACAAATACTTACAATCAGGCTGTTTGTTTATTTACATTGTTGAAAGTTCATTAATTATGACGGTATAAGCAGAAATCTTCTGAGAAATTCTTGGAATAAGCCGATAAGAATTGGGGAAAGTTATGTATCAAAATACATGTAGTTATGTTTTTGACAGATGTCTGCGAAAGATGAGACTAAGCCAAGGTATCGTGATTCACTCCGGCGGCGTCGGCGTTGATAATAGTTAAAGTTTTTGAAGAATTAAGTCTGTTTTATGCGATCAAGTAATGGTAAACCATTAATATTCATATAAAATATCTGGTATGCAGTTACAATAGCATAAGTACAGATGATAAGCAATCTATTTTATGCTACTGCAGTCACGGTCTACTGGCCCCGAAACTTTTTGCTGATTCGGCCAATGTTGACCTTTTTTCTTAAGTCTGTTAATCGCATGTAGCTAACGTACCACCAGCCTACATGAAAGGATCTTAAACCAAAGCAGAAAATTATACACCCATATCCCTCACACCGATATGCTGTAACACAGCATAGCCAGCAGCATCACAAATCATGGGAAATCCAAAAACTTCTCCATTACGATTTTAGACACATAAGCCCCTGATAGAGACCAAACAGATACATGTATAATTGGTTGACGAAATATGTTAAAATCTACAAGAAGAGAAACAACCAAACATACTCATTATGCAGACCTCGCAAAGGCATTCGATAAAACTAACACTTGCTCTCTCGTACATTAATTTAAGCATTAATTTATGACATTGTTAACAAAACCGTAAAAATGGACCAAAAGCTGACTATCAGAAAGTAAACAGCCCACAGTCATACTAGTAGATCGAGTAACATCCGATCAATGCAGTCAGTGTAGACACTGGTGTCCCCCAGGTTCAGCATTAGGACTAAGACTCTTCATCTTTTATATCAACGACCTACAGTCTCGTCTTAGCTCCACAATACGCTTATTCGCTGATGATACGATTGCATTTATACATTTTGTACCTGCCAATATCAAATCTCAAGATGTGGAAGCAAAAAAAGAGGACCTTAATCAACTAGACCAGTGGGAAGAAGACTGGTGCATGAAGTTACACCCTGATAAATACACAGCCCGAATTATCATTAATAAAAGAAGCAAATGTGTACCAAAGGGGTAATCAGTATCATAAAACCGTAAAGACAAAGACAAAACCGGCAGACAAAAACTCATCACAACAAAACAAACCACATAACAACAAAAAACACACACACACATAACAACAAAACCGCATTCAGTAATGTGAACTCAAGTCGAAACGAGAGTGAACTCAGGTGCTCCGGAAGAGTAAGCAGTTCCTGCTTGCTATAGCACACCCGTCAAAATAAAAGCAAACTTAAATTATAGAGCCAAACCATCAACTTCATGGTCATATTTTAAAACTAGAAGCAGTAGAATTAGCAAAATATCTTGGACTCACCTTCACCAACAAACTACTTTGACAAGAGCACATAAACAACACCTGTAACAAATTTAACAAAACCATCAGCTTCATATGCAGAAATCTGATTGGAAGAAAAGGCATATATTTCACTTGACTCCTAGTTCAATCAATCAGTACTGTTTTGACCTATATAAAAAGTGCAATAAAAATCAAATTAAGTCTGGACACCAACAGTTACAAATAAAAATCCAGTGCACGCAATATTATACTCACTGTAAAGCGACAACCCCTATAATATCATGGAAGGGACTCGAAACTCCTCATAATGTATGAAATTCATCGAGGGCTTGTACCCATACTTAAACCCAACAGGCTAACATAACACCTGAGAACATTAAAAACAAGGAACAACAGAGCATTTCAAACAGCAGAATCGATACCAGGAAATTTAATTTCTTTCCCATAACAGTTCAATGCACTACCACCAGATATTGTAGAACCGGACAACATGTTTAATGTCCCGATTATGGCTGCAATATCGCTGACGGGACATTAAACAAACAACAATCAACCAATGAACCGTCAGACTCACTTGTAATTATAGTATAACTAACGAATGATTCCGAATATGAGGAAATATTCAACGAGTGACCGAACAACCCAATAATTCACGAGTGCGCTTAGCGCACGAGTGAACTTTTAAGGTTGTTCGGTCCCAAGTTGAATATTTCCCATATTCGAAATCTTGAGTTAGTTATACTATTTATTAGATAGATAAAACTACAATTATGGCTTTATTTATGGCTGAATTACGAAAATGTTCGGCTGGACTATTTTCATGCAGGCGCAATGGTTTCCAACGTCATAAACGACGTTATAGGTAACGCCGAACAACAGTTAATTAAAATTTCCCGCGTTTTTAGTTATTTCACTGAGTTAGATAAAGGATTTCTGTTCACTCGGAAATCTCGATATTTCACTGCTATCTATGTTATAAATAGTTTTAAAACAATTGATTTTTTTTTTAAATATTATCAATATAATATTGCTGTATCCAATTTATTCTTTTGTTTAAACAAGAATAAATCATCCACATCGGTATTAAAAGACCCCTTAGCCTATAATTTTCGATTTTTATTATAAGTAGGGCATGCGCATTAGTCAACATTGCATAATCTTTGAAACAACAAGGCAACTGAAAGGCAGAAAAAAGCATATTTAACAACCACATATGATTCAGCAAAATCTGTTGAACGGATTCAAAGCAGATGACATATACTAAGTCCCTCCGTTGTGGTGCGGCGATATAGACCATTAATTAATATGAATCAAATAAATCTCATGGTGGAATATCCGTTTTCCATATCCTATGGGCTTAATATGGCGTTTCCCAAATTTATTATGCTTATCTTGTTTTATTGTTCGATAGATATCATACTATCTATATAATTTGCTTGAAAGCACAAAAATCATTGCATATATCAAATTTACCTTAGGCGACTTCAAAAATGATTAATATCTATAAATTTACTTATAGGTGTGTGTCTCGGAAACCTTTGTCCTTGTTTCACTGTTTAACTAATTGACACAGATTTTCCCTGTTTAATCAGTTACTTTTAAGAACTTATTACCTGAAGCTTCCATATATTTGCATTTTCATATGGAACCATTTTCATGTGTAAAATGCATATTTTAAGAGCCGAATTGATACGTTTTCCAAAAATTCAAAGCTTAACAAGCCATTTACCAAAAAAATAATTCTATCAGTTTCTCCCGCGTGTATATGTATCAACGTTTAATTAAACTAAAAATTACCTTTCAGGTATAAACCTATAATTAAACTGTAGACGGAGATAGCATTCCAGATGATCACATGTAAAGGTATCTGGCATCATCCAAGTCTTAGAACTAGCAACACATGTTTCAGCATCCGGTGGCCCTACCAAATACAAAGGACAACACTATGAGATTCTCCCTAGATCAATTATATGGTAAATCTTTATTTTGCTTGCTGCCATTGAAAAGTGCTGGTATATTTAAGTAATAATATTACATTTTTTTTTGTATCTACCAAGCTTGTCACTATTTTACATGGCAAACTTATTTTGAGTGTCTGAGGTTTTATTTTTGTGTGTTTAAATATCGTCGCTGCTTTAATTTAGATTGACAATCTTAAATACATTTTTTAATTTAGAATATTCTATACGTATAAGCTGTTACCAATAGCATGCTTGGGTTGCCATATATACATCGGATTCGGTGGATGGGAGGCCGATGCATTGTAAGCATACTGTGAGGCGCCCTCATGTGAATGACATATATCACAGACAGTGTTGGAAAGTCCATTCATCGTCCCTAGTGGTGGCACCCATTTAATAGTCACACTGTTATTGGACGCTGATATAATCTAAAAAAAATACATAATCTCTTAAAACACTGGCTAGTTTTCTTTGGTTTTTATTTACATATTTCAATATAAATGCATATAGTTTCTGCTCGGTTTTGACTTATTTTCCTGAAACGTTTCATCGGAACCTCTAGATAACGTAAGCTTCGGTCTATTACGTTTCTACGAGGAGTATCATCTGTTTCCGTTTTACGTAATGGAACAGTGCTGTAGTGAATCACTAGGACACTTCTTACTAACGGGATTATTTACCAATTTATCTGAAAAATTGCATAGGTGAAGAGCAACAAACTGTAATTTATAATTTGAATATTTTCTTGAAGAAAATCTTTTGTTGCCATCAAAAAGCTATGAAATAAATCTTATCCTGAATTTTAGAAAGTTAAGGATCGGCGTCTTGTACCAAAAAATGTATTAACTTTTTATTATGAGGAAAGAAAATTTTGGTTAAAGAACTTACTTCCCAGTAAGCATTACCAAATATACATGTGTTGTTTTAAAACAACTTACCAATATATTGATCAGTGAATTAAGAATTTGTTCAATTACATTGAAATGGACCAGATCGTAACCCCCATGGGAACATATAGGACTGGGGTTACGTAATCGTATCTGAGTTAAGTATGTATTTTTGTTATGTTGCGAGTGTCTCCTTTTCTGCAGGTTGTGTTATCTATAATGATTCATCTTGGACTTTTCAGACTTCGAATACCACATTTATAGCGCCTGCATTGGTTTCTCTTACAATTCAAACTCAGTGCCTATGTACTTTAGTTACATAGCACGGCTGCTTACCCTGTAACATTTCTATAAAATTAGCCTCCAAATTGTTTAAGAAATACTTCCAGAGCAAGGGTAATTTGAGATAAGACCACAAGAAGTTGATCTATGGAACTGCTTGCATTAAACGTTATTTTATGCTTTTATGCTTACCTTTGGTGGAAGGGGGACAGGAGAAGGGAGCTTTTCGTTTCTCCATGGTTGATAAACAAGGTCAAGGTAACAATGCATCCGGGCATTCTGCTCATTGGTAAACTCGTCAATACAAGAATCATCTACAAAAGAAATGTATATGCATCATTAATAAAAGTTCTGAATTTAGGTTAGGCTTACAAATTCTATTTAGAACAATTTATTGGAAAGAATGCTAATTTGGTAAAATAAAATACTAGTACGTCTTATTGTTTATTTGACCGTAAGAGCTATCAGACTCATACATTAAATAACTTTTTACCAGCATAGCTCATAAAGTTTCTGTAAGGTGTGTCTCTAAACGTGGTTGATTCACATGTTGTCTGTGTTTTTCCTGGATCACTACATTTTGTATTCTCTGGTGTTGGTTTCGTATCAGAGCACAAATCACCCAGTTCCGGTGACGCATGCGTTTCTCGACAGGGATCGTTACAGTCCATTTCAGAGATTCCATGATGGACATGCCATAAACCAAGAACATGGCCGATTTCATGAACCAATCCTTTTGACTTTTCTGAAGCACCAAATGACTCTGGAGGCATCAAAATCCCGCCTGTAATAATTAACATTTATTATTATGTATACCCAGCAACACAAATAACGTTTTTTTTTCTAAATTAATGCGGCTTGTTAAGTGAGCTGTGTTGCGTACACTTATTTCACATCTTATATTAATTTCTATTCTTTGCACGAAACCTTAAACAGAAAAACGACACCATACTAACCATTCAATCCGTATACATTGTTATCCCATGGATAAGTCGACAGACCTGCCATTTTTCTGTCGATTGATGTCGCCAAATATATATTGAGGTGATTTGAACTGTCTTCGCCGATCATAAGTTTAAGTTCATCCTTACTTATGTACACGCTGAAAAAAAAAATCAGTATTCAGTCCTTTCTTAAACCAAATTCATAAACCTTCTTCGAAAATTAAATCTTGTCTAAAAATGGTTATTACGAAAAGTCTACAAGGAAAAATCTATGACATGATTTTCCCCATTTGTTTAAAATTATCGCATCTATTCTTATAAAGACACTGCGTACAAAGGCCATAGTAAGGAAAGCCGTTGTGAATGCTTGTTGTCGAGGGGTTCACTGCGGCTTTCCATACCATAGATATTTGTCTTTACTACAAAAGTTTGTAATTCTGCATGACTTGAATAATAATAATGATATTATTTTTGTCTATCTATATGTATTTCGTTGAACGCTTTTCTTTTCAGTTTGTTTAACACAATACTTTTTTTGACCTTTGTTTTTACACATTCTAAAGAGTCAAACAAAATCTAGCCTTTTGGAATAGGAACATATGTGCCTTTAGACTAATTAAGATAATGGATACTTCAAGAAATAAATAGATGCATACCGATTGGGAGATAGTGGGTCAAAGCACTGGTTGGACCCCTCTGTACAGCAGTCTCCCCCGTCCCAATCCCACACAAACTTATTACATCCAACGTCACAGCTCCCGTCTCCAATCGAATCGAAATCACACTCTGGTACAACTGGAAGTAGATGGTCACAGTCTCCTCCGTCATATCCGGTTTGTTGGATAAAACAGTCGTCATCACAAACATTGTCCCCAATAGAAGAAGGATCACAGGCGTACAAAACGACAGCATTCCTAAGAAATGTATTTCTTATGTTCTTTGTGGTTTGTTTGAAAGAAATATTGTAAGGTGAAAACGCAGTATTCAGGCCTATTTGTTGCTTATGTAACTGCTTGCGAGTGATTTGTGGCATTGAACCATCATCATTCATCAAATTAAATACTTTATAACTAACTTCTTTCAAATGTCTAAGTTGAGGTTCTTCTTTATATGACTGCATTATTGTAGGATCATCACAAACAGTCTGTCCACAGGGAGGCGAATTTATCACAAGAGAATGAAAGTTTGAAACTTTGATATTGTTCAAAATTCTTGGAGGAATTTTAAAAACTGACCTCCATTTTCTTAGATTAGAGAATGAATCATGTATAAACAGCTGTTTATTGTCTTTATTGTATTTTTTTAATTCCGAATGGGATTTAGCAAAGTTCCAGTAGTACAAATTAGTAAGTGAACCACGATAAAACACGTCGGTATTTTCGTCACCACCAAGAACTAGAGTTTTACAGTGTTGAGATACTTCTGGAAACACAGCCCCGTTTTGATTTCTGGCTACCGAAACCAGCGCTCCATTTCTGTACAGTTTCAGAAAATGTTGATCATATGTGATATCAAGACTCGTCCATTCTCCAGGATTGTAATAATTGTCTGCATAAATGATTGATTCTCGTTTGCTTCTCTCTGTTTTAAGTGAAACAAAATACTTCAGATTCGACCGCTTGTTTTCTGTTTTCAGTCCAATTTTTAACCAATTATGCGTTCGCCTACCGTTACAGGTATCCACGAGCTCTAAAAATAAGAATTATTAGAATAATGAAAATTTAAAAAATAAGATACACGCGTCTCAAGAAAAAAAACCAAACTTATAGTATATGTATTTAATTTCGAACGGGAGAGGGATTGATATCAGTAACTACATTTGTATAGTCTTGTTTCCGAATCCCTGGATTAATTTGTTCTATCATCGTGTCTCATGTAACATATATTGCAAATTGATCAATAAATATGTTTACACTCATTTCGAACAATAGCTAAGAACGTAAATATTGCTAAAATGGAGATTTTTTTCCAAACATATAAAATGTGAAAAGAATAGAAAAGACATAGAGTAATTTTTACATTTCAAGAATAGTTGGAGAAACTTTAGTTTCAAACAGGTCATTGGATAAAGTAGTTTTCTTTGATACCAGAATATTTAAAACTTACTGTCGACTTTCCGTCAGTTTCCAATATTTTTATGCTGAAGAGATACCAAGTCATTCATATGATTCCTACAGGCTTCATTTTATGATGACAACCATCGGTGTTTTGTTTGAATCAAAACTATTAAAATATAGAACCCTGGCTGCTTTTTTTTACCTTTCTCGTTTGTTTGAATCAATGAGATACTGCATTTCATTAAAATGTTTGCTAATGTTTGAAATATTGCCTCAAAGGTTCTTGTATTGTGCACACACACAAAAAAAAATCCTTAAGTTTTGGGTTTTGTAAAGCATTCTAATTTTTAATCACATTCGACCCTTGTTATAACTAAAAAAAATCAAGCCCTTTCTGTTTTCGTATACCGCGGCGGGCAATGTATAACGACCGTAGAGATTTTGTGCCATGCAAAATACCAATTTCGTCACTTTTTGGTATACTTTTTTATATGTCAGAAAACAAATTGGAAAGCACCCTTTTTCTTTTATTTCTCGAATGCAATTTAATAAACCAGTTTAATTTTTAAAAGAATACAAAACTTTTATGCAAACATACATTTTCTTTGAAATCGAAATGATTATGTAAAGAAAGAATTTAGCAAAACAACAGTATTCACTCACTCAGATGATTTTATCAAGAAATACCAATTTAGTGGAAGAGAAGGCCTGTACTCAGTTTATATTACTAAGGGTAAAGTCGCGACGCTCATCAACGTATGTCTCAAATTTTGTGTTGCCCGACCTTAAGATCTTTGGAAATTACTGTACCAAGTCAGGACTGTTGCGATCTTAAATAACTCTGGTTTGTCTTTTCCTTTTTGTTTATCTGTTCGTCTTGGATTATGAAATTGTTCATCCCTGTTCGGTTGTTTTGTTGTTACTTTTATTTCTTTTGTCAATCACCATTTAAAAGATGAGGTAGAGTTAATGTCTTTTTTTCCCACAAATTAGCTAACAAAGTCTGAGAAAAGACAATGAAATAAATCTTCATACATAGTTAATGTATATCACCAGTAATCTTATTAATCCTAATTCATGACAAAGAGTAGTCCCATTAGATCATTTGTTACAGTAAACATGGTAAAAGTCGGCCAAAAAGACATTTTCACAGAAAAGATACATTTTAGCGTTAGAAATTTTAGACAAAAAAACATAAGTTTTTATTAGAGTGTCAGGTTTGACAAATATTTTAGTTCGTTCATTGATCTCTATAGAACATTATGTGCTTCATCAAATCGTTTAAACTCATTAAGAAGGTAGTGAAAAGTAACAGTGGTAAAATCGGGGAATCTGTGAAACAGTCTGTCGTTAATTGTTCAGAAGTAATGCCGAGATTAAGATGTGCCCATGAGGCATTTGAATGTCGAAAGTCAAAAGGCAAACAAGAAAATCAGTTGTTACGAAAGACAACACCACCGATAACTAAACAACAACATAGAAACTGCAATCAGCAGCGTGAACAGACATATAATAAATATTGTTCCACAACCATTACACGTACATGTAGCAGGAAAGTAAAAAAAAAAATCCGAATTCCGAATAAAATTATTTGGAGATTATTCGAATCTTACTTTATAATTCGGAATAATTCGGGTTAAAATGAAAATGTTGGACTAAGTCATTCGAAAAAAGTTTTAAAAAATAAAAAGGTCATCCCGTGGAGTTCTCATTTGTATAATATGCCTTGTTGAGATCTATGTTGGTCTAGATAACACTTGCATCAGGTCAAGTTCATCTTAATTAAACTCATCTTAATACAGGGAGTGGATCTAACTTTGATTTTTATGAGATTTTAAGCGAAACGCCCTCTTAGTGAACTTCATACAAATACAAGTACTTGTCATTAAATTGGTACAGAAGTATGTGTACTTTGACCATGCCACAGTTAAATGCAATGTTTTAGACTTTGACCTTGTGATAAAAAAAAAAGAATACAGCTAATAGAAATTTCTTTTCTTTTCAGAGCAACAATTATATGAAATCTTCTTTGATACACAAATTCTTAAAGATATTCTCAATAACTTGATCCCGTGCGGGTTCCGGGTGGCGAATAGCCCACAGCAGCGCTAACTTGTCGGTAAAAGTCTCGGGAGGGGGGCACTTCTATACTTTATGGATAAAGAGGTGCCGCTGAGGTTTTGAAACCCCTACTTTTTAATATATTTTGAATTTGATAATAAATACCTAATAATTAATATATTTTTACTGAATACTCATGTGAATACATTGGGGCTTAAAGTAAAAAAAATATAGGTTTTCATTTGGGCTAATTACACCCGACGTTTGTGCCTATAGATTTCACCCGAACTGGTAATAATAGAGATAATCGGAGAAGAGCCGTATCGTGAGTAATGTTGACATAATCGGGTTTATTGTCTTATACGATAAACCAATTTAATAAGAGAATTTCCGGAAACCAATTTGGTGTTTTTCCGGGAATTGTTTATTACAAAGGTCAGGGTCATTTTCGGCGTTATTATGACGTCATAGTCATAGCACCTTAGTGAACTGAAACGTTGTAGAAGGTCGCACCAAATTTTACGAACTTTATTTTAATTTTAATTTTAATTTTTATTATAATACCGTCTAAAGTGGTTAAAATCAGGCTCAACATGAGGCGTGAATTTCCCCTGCACACGACATATCGGTTGAAGGAGTTTTGAACAAGGGAATTCTCCTTGGATTATTCATCCAGAATGATATCAGCACCAAAACATTGTCGTAAACTAAAATACCAATTTTTACAAAGAAAGCTTCTGCTAAACATTCTAACAAATGGCAAACAATATGAGAAGGAAGGTTCAGAGATTTTGAAAAATTGGGTGGAGTGTAGTGCATCAAGAGTCAAATGGGAACATGAGAATCCTTACCAATAACATAACAAACGTAAAACACAAGACATTTTTGCTTTTTAAAGACTTTCTGAAAATTTTGATGTTATGAAAAATCGTGCATCATCTGATTAAATCGGATCTGCGCATGCGCCAACGCCTAATTGTGCAATCAAAAACCACGGAAAGAAAGCAAAAACTTTTGGGTGATGAGAATCAGATATTGAAATCTTGTGCGGAACGTTCTTTGGAATATGGGGGGTGGCAGTTTGAGTACTGTCTTGCAAACAAACTGCATGACATAATTCTGATTGGCATGCGCACTCAATTTGTAGACATTTTATAAAACATTTAGCAATTAAAGAAAAAGTGGCCCCTCTACAATTGCCAAGTCAAATTTCATAATGATATTTCAACAATTGATGATATAAAACTCGACTTTAGTATGCGATGTAATTTTAAAATTTTTGCATGTTGCGTTTCTTTTTTGAGTGAGTATACTAATGATAAAAATAAAGAATTTAAAAAATTAATTTATATAAAAAATTATATTAATATATAAAATAAATAATAAATAAACAACGATAAACGAGAGTTCCTATGCATAATGCCATAGATGTATATATATATATATAGGGGTTATGCTAATACATGTTCAAATCTAGACACCTGGCATATGGGAGGTAATGATTATGTCGTTTTTAGACTTCTTAGGGCAACTTAATGATACGTAGATACGTACGTCGCTTCTCCGATTATCTCTATTATAAGAAAGACAGATTTCTACCAAAATACATACACCCTTATCCCATAATTGATGCTGAGAATGGACATCATTAATTTATTTATAGCTTTTCAAAGATGTTTAGTCAATTAACATACAATTTTACATATGTATGAATACATCTGTATTAGAAAAGATTTAAGAATTGTCTGGTCGGGCTTGTCATGTAAGAAGCAAGTATATTATTGACCTTATCATATATTTTATGTTTGTTTTCCCGACCTTATCACATATTTTCAGCTCGAAATGGTACCTATTCCAGCGGCACATCCTAGTTCCTTCTATATAGGAAGTACCCCTCCTTTTGAATCAAAGTCTTTTTTTTGGGTAAAAATATTGATAATGTGATACTTACTTTAAAATGTTAATTGTCTTATTATACTTATGTCATTTTGTCATTTTTGAGCATTACAGTAGTCAAGTGTGTCGGTTTTGTGTGTTTGTTTCATCACCAAATCATTAATTGTTTGACTGTGTGACGTGTTGTATCGGATTTAAAATCGAATATTTTTACATCATTCGATAGATGCTATTAGCAAGCTGTCAGTATCTTCGAGTGTTCTCAAGACATTATCTCTACGTCTCGTTAATTTCTTGTTGTCCTTTTGTCTAAGGTTCTCTTTTGTTGAATTGAACTTCTATCGATTTGATTTTTACTAGTGTTAGTTTGTGCTTTGTTACTGATTACCAAAAGGGGAAAGTTTGGCCCAAAATAAACTAGTTTAACCCCGCCACATTTTAAATGTGCCTGTCCTAAGCCAGCAATCTTGATCAAAACTGATGTTTTTATTCGTCGAATTTATGTTATTTGTTTTTTTTTTATCAAAAAGAGGGTCTTTCATTGACACTTTAGGATTGGACTTGAATCATATGTAGTTTATTTTTAATCCAGGGCCAATTGCAAAACAGCAAGCAACGATCGCTGGTCACATTGAAGGCTGCTGGCTGTTTTCCTTTGTGGATTTTTTTAATTGTCGTTTGTATTGTAGGTTGTGTCGAGTACACTTATTCCACATCTCATTATCGTCAGGTGGTTGAATGGGACATCCCTTACTGTCATAATGAATGGCTGGGTCGTCAGACTATAATGCGGAAAACCTGACCGCAAACCATAGATGTGCACTGTGTGGTGAAAAATGTTATGTTCCTCGTAAGTAAAAGAACCTGCTGCAGGTCACGACAAGAGAAGGGCCCGTAGGGCTCTTCATGGAAAAGGCTTAATTACCTGTCCCTACCCACCACTCCTTTTTCCAGTGGCATTCCCGATTGGCCTTGTGTATTCCTTTCCTTACTATTTTAGTACAAATATATTTCGCTTGGCTTTTAAGACTTTAGCGCTTTGCTTTGCTTTAATATCTATTGGGTTGATGCCTTTATATTTTTCGTTGTTATTCCAACAAGACTACTACCAAAGAGTATTGCAAAATAATATTTTGATCAGACTGTAGAAATATTTATGATTAGCCTGAATGCTTATCTTTTTAAGACAAAAGACGAAAAGTAAGTTGCAAAAATATATGAAAAATATAAAGATTGATAAATTAGAACAAAATACACGGAAAAAAACTTTTAATTTACTGAATAAAATTTTAATTTTCATTAGATAACACAATTTTAATACGAAAAATCACATTTTTTGCATGCGTAGTTTCTTATATTGAATTCTTACTAAAATTTTACTCCTTTTATTGTGGAAAGTGAAGAAGCTGTATTTTCACTTAAAGTCGATATTTTGCAATTGGTAAAATTCCATGACTTCGGTTAATTATTAAGCTTAATATCCTTTAAGCCTTAACGCTAAAGAGTGATAAAGTTACATGTATTAACATTATAATATTAACACGACTTAATCTTAAATGATTATATATACTTATAACACTAGACCACAAACCTAGAATAGTGACCGGGTCATATTGGCCTCCCTCGGGGTTTACGGTCAGGCTCAGAGTAAAATTCTTCCGGGGGATGTTAGAATAGAATGTCTTTAATCTGAGGATCTCAGCACCAGAGAAATACACTGCGTGGTGATCGCTCTGTCTTGAAATGTGGACATCTCTGGGATGCCTGCTTAAATGTTTCACTTTATCGCCTTTCCGGTTAGGATCCGTACATGATTTTGATGATCGCTTCCGTAGCTCCAACACCTCCTCTTTAATGGAATCCTTATGCTTCACATGCATTAACGCGCTCTTTTTCCGCATAGACATTCCGTATATGATTCTAAAATCACATATTATAAACAATACAAGTAATTTGTTTAAGAAGAGATACTTGAATACTTCCATCATTAAACAGACTTCCACTTTACCATGCCCTTTGCATATAAGGATCAATGACTGTGTTTATAAACATAAGCCTTTAGGGGTCCTCTGTCAATTGTTTTGCGTGAAATTTGATAGAAATTTAAAGAGAAGGTCATTCAATTAATATACATAAACATATGTACTTATTTTCAGTTGAGTACTTACGGATTAATTATAATAAATCATTATTGGTCAGAGCGTATAGAAATTTTTGAGGTTTAATATATACCACTGCAAAGCGTTACATACATGTAACAATGTGTAACCCAAACAGCACTATGAGTAAGATGGGCGGCTATTTTGATAATTACCACTAGACTTTGGTATTTCTTTAATGTACCTATAAGGTTGCTGACCTATCCCACAGTGTTCTTATTGTACATAAATAATATAATATCCCATACTTTCTTTTGTTTAAATGCCATCCTTGAACTTCGCTGTGTTTCGGTGCTTGGACTTTCCAGTTTTTAAAACCTCTTTACAAAGCGATCTGCCATGTTATGTTATAAGTGGAGCCCAGTGTCTATATTTGTCCGACCATCTTTCTGTCTGTTCGTATGTCTGTCCCCCGATTATTTCAAAATGATTACTTGAACAGGCCTTCCGAATTAGAATTAAACTTTGCATACCTTACAATGTTATGTTCAATGAAACGAAGTCTAAGATCCTAAGATCGCAATGGAAGAGGGAGGTTTGGCGCCATAAAACCTGGTTTAACCCACCATTTCGTTTGAAATGCCTGTACAAAGTCAGGACCATTGCGATCCACCAATTCTCCGGTATGACTGATTCGTTTTGTCATTTTCTCTGGACTATGAGATTGATCATTCAAGTTCGGTAGTTTTGTTATTACCTTTATTCAATGAGCAAAATTGCCCAAACTTTTGTTGTTAGGCCACTATTAATGTGGCGGGACATCATTAAATGTTACATCCCCTGGGGTTACATTCCCTATTCAGCGAGTAAGGGAGTATTAACTACGGTTGTCATTGGGATTCTGAATGTGGAGATAGATTTTTTTACGCTAAAATTGATGCGAAAAAGGCTGCTTTGTACCAGATACAAACTTCAGCAATATAGTTTCTTTTCACATTGTTTTTATGTCAGGATAATTTTCTTTCGAAAAGCTTTTCGCTGACATGCGTTGACATAAGCTAGCGATTTCGTAGCTTTTTACGATCCTTTATCTATTTTTATTCAATTTGTCAGAATATGGTTCACCAAATCAGAAAATTCCAAAATGGACCTTATTGAAGCTACGGAACCACAGCTAGCGTGGCATTTACTAGTAGTTACTAGTTTACTTATTTGTATAGAAATACATTTTAATCTTAACGTATAGTATACACACATTTTCACTGCAATTTGATATCTTATGACATCAACTCCATCTCCATGATTCGCGATGATAACAAAATTCCCCAATATGAAAAAAAATACTGCTGTTTGTCGGTTGTCTTGAAAGTCGATTCAGTCTGAGATTAAGATGTAAATTACACTCTTTTTAAAGCAGATTACAAACAATCAAACGAAAGACACTATGTTGCTTTTAGGTAATAACTTTGATACCTCTACCACTGATAAATCGTGTTACTTACTTATAATCGTTATGCTTAAACTGTAAATTAATACAAATTCCTTGATTTTAGAAAGGCTTTTGACACTCTCTGACGGACTGGTTCGTGGCGAAAATTACAAAACGATGACACCAGTGAATTTTCAATTTATCTTCAATATTAATAATAATGCCAAAAAGCGCGTTTTGTTGGATGATTGGTGTGTACCAAGAAGAAAACTTACTGATATAACATTTTTTGAAATGACTGGAGGATTAATGTGAAAAGACAGAGATACCAATCGAGCACCAGAATGTCATAGTCCGGACAGAGACAAAACCATGCAGTTAGCACCAACGAGAACAGGGCCAATTAACAACGCGAACCCAAGTCGTAACGAGAGTGAACTTAGGTGCTCCGGAAGAGTAAGCAGTCCATGCCTGCTATAGCACACTGTCGCGCTGCCAGTTGTCAATTCAGTGTGTCAAATCAGGTAAAGGAAGACTAAACAAAACCCTATGACAAATCAACATCTGCACTAATCTGAGATATCGAAATCCAATATTTGTCTATTAGCGCATGATGTCTTCCGTGAAATTTATTGAGTGAAGAAAGCAGCCTAGGAGCAACATAACCTTGTGTGAGCAATTGCTGTGTCAGACTGGAAGCTCTGCTAAGGAAATCGATGCAAGTCCCGCAAGCTCTGGAATAACGAATCAATTGTGACACGTAAACTCCACCAGCTGGAGAGAACGGAATGTTGCTACACAAGAATGGAAAGTTGACGATTGGAAAAGGGTTTCCTTGAGAGTCTATTTCAAGATGCAGATCTTAATATTAAGCAGACTACTTAGAATTCGAAGAGTCCTTTATCTCAAGTTTCGAGGATATATAAGATGTAGAAAGTCACCAAATAGAGATGTTCAGTGAAAGGACATCATCAATATAACGAAACGTGAGATTAAAAGAGAGAGCTAGTCTACGATCTTTTTTGTCTAGAAGTGATTGTAAGAAGTCCGCTTCATATGAATGAAGAAACTAACCTGCAAGCAAAGGTGCACAATTATTGCCCATTGGAATCCCTATTGGTTGCTGAAAAACACGTCCACGAAAATGAACAAATATGTTGTCAATGAGAGATTTAAGCAAGTCTTCTGTAAATTTGTTCTTTTTCTTAGACTCATTGATGACAAAGTAAGTCTTAGTATAATCGACGTCCAGATATTTGTACTTGCGTTTTCAATTCTTAAAAAAAACCTGCATGCTCTCCCCTTGAGATTAGTCAATGAGAAGATTGAAAGTTCGATCCTTCCTTATTTAACTTTTAGATTTGCTTAAGTAGACACAGTGGTCTTTTTATTTTAATTATTCGATGATCATAAAAAAAATCATCAAACATATTTAAATACTCCTATAATTTATTGATATTATCTATTATTACATACACATCTTTCGAAATTCATTGGCATAAACCTTGAAGACAAGACTCTTTGTTCGAAATGTACAAGAAGATTAACATTTGCATTCAATTCAATTGAAACTATTTGACTCAATAGTTAAGCCTAAACTCAAGTATTTGGATACGAAAACATTGATGTGTTACATGTATAAGACATTTTTGCATTAAGAATACTGTAATACAGTAGATGTTTGTTTGTTGCAGTTGCATTAGATCTATCTTTGACAACTCAGGTCTTGGAAATATTTTATTAACCAAATTCATGTCGATTTTTGTACTTAAAAACCTACATTTGATCTAACCGTTTTAGAGAATGGTTCCCATGCTTTTGAATCCCGTCTATTAAAGGTTTGGTGCGTTGGAACTACTTAAGCTTTAACGAATTTGGAACAATTAAATAAGATGGTCAGACACTCTGCAAAAATCCTGATAAAAATTATTAATGGTACATGGTGTTCGGCATATTTTGAACAAAAGTTCGAGCTATTAAACTATATGACTTATAGTTATAAACTTAGGATAAAAGTTTGGTATCAGCATTTAGAATTAAGGTTTTATTTACTTATAGAAGATACCAGATTTGGAGGATTTGTAGAAACTCATATGAGACCATACTTTTGTTCGGGCTCTAATGCTGCTGATGAGGGATAATTTTCCGAAATGCCCATACAGCTCATAAAAACTAATTGCAGTTGGAGTTAACATATGTGTTGTGGTCTCATGTTCATTTATTCCGTATCCTTTAATAAATTATTATTACCAGAGTTTGTGTTTTATGCCGTGTGGAGTTAGTAGAACAATTCCCCGTGTTTAAGATGTATGCTCTTTATTTTTAGATATGGTGTACTTGTACATGAGATTACTTTTTATGTGTACACTTTGTTTTTAAACACTATATCAATTTATGTAAATTATAAAACCCAAGGTTAAACTCCATCCATCATAGTTTTGCTCTTAGCTATATATATTAAAATTTCGTTTGGCTTAATGCATTTTGAAAATCTTTTGAATTGTGTGGATTTCCTTTGTTTGGGTTTTAGTGCTACTGATGAGGAATAATTTTCCGAAATGGCCATACAGCCATAAAAATCAATTGCAGTTGGAGTTAACATATGTGTTGTGGTCTCATGTTCATTTACTCCATATCCTTTCTTAAATTATTAATACCAGAGTTTGTCTTTTATGCCGTGTGGAGTTAGTAGAACTATTCCCCGTGTTTAAGATGTATGCTCTTTATTTTTTAGATATGGTGTACTTGTACATGAGATTACGTCTCATGTGTACACTTTGTTCTTAAACACTATATAAATTTATGTATTTGATTCTTTTACATCAATCGATAAATGTTTCTTAGCTAGTTGTCAGTAACTTTGAGTGTTCTCAAGAGAGTTCCTCCTTGTCTTGTTGTTTTCGTACAGTATTTTGTCTTAGGTTCTCTCTTGTTGAATTGAACTTTTGTCGATTGAGTTTTACAGTGTGTTTTATATGTAGCTTTGTGCAAGCTTATCAATAGGGGGAAGGTTGGATCAAAAAAACTAGTTTAACCCCGCCACATTTTATATGTGCCTGTCCTAAGCCAGGAAACTTTGCCAAAGCCTTTGTTTGTCCTTGTCATTCTATGTTAACTGTTTTATGTCAAGAATGGGGTCTTTCGTTGATAATTTAGGGATTGGTTTTGATACTTTTGTATTGTTTAAATTGCTGTTTGTTTATGTTTGTTGTGTCGCGTACACTTATTCCACATTTCAATATTGTCTATATTATGTAAATTCTAAAACCCAAGGTTAAACTCCATCCATCATAGTTTTGCTCTTAGCTATATATATTAAAAGTTCGTTTGGCTTAATGCATTTTGAAAATCTTTTGAATTGTGTGGATTTCCTTTGTTTGGGTTTTAGTGTTACTGATGAGGAATAATTTTCCGAAATGGCCATACAGCCATAAAAATCAATTGCAGTTGGAGTTAACATATGTGTTGTGGTCTCATGTTCATTTACTCCATATCCTTTCTTAAATTATTAATACCAGAGTTTGTCTTTTATGCCGCGTGGAGTTAGTAGAACTATTCCCCGTGTTTAAGATGTATGCTCTTTATTTTTTAGATATGGTGTACTTGTACATGAGATTACGTCTCATGTGTACACTTTGTTCTTAAACACTATATAAATTTATGTATTTGATTCTTTTACATCAATCGATAAATGTTTCTTAGCTAGTTGTCAGTAACTTTGAGTGTTCTCAAGAGAGTTCCTCCTTGTCTTGTTGTTTTCGTACAGTATTTTGTCTTAGGTTCTCTCTTGTTGAATTGAACTTTTGTCGATTGAGTTTTACAGTGTGTTTTATATGTAGCTTTGTGCAAGCTTATCAATAGGGGGAAGGTTGGATCAAAAAAACTAGTTTAACCCCGCCACATTTTATATGTGCCTGTCCTAAGCCAGGAAACTTTGCCAAAGCCTTTGTTTGTCCTTGTCATTCTATGTTAACTGTTTTATGTCAAGAATGGGGTCTTTCGTTGATAATTTAGGGATTGGTTTTGATACTTTTGTATTGTTTAAATTGCTGTTTGTTTATGTTTGTTGTGTCGCGTACACTTATTCCACATTTCAATATTGTCTATATTATGTAAATTCTAAAACCCAAGGTTAAACTCCATCCATCATAGTTTTGCTCTTAGCTATATATATTAAAATTTCGTTTGGCTTAATGCATTTTGAAAATCTTTGGAATTGTGTGGATTTCCTTTGTTTGGGTTTTAGTGCTACTGATGAGGAATAATTTTCCGAAATGGTCACACAGCTCATAAAAATCAATTGCAGTTGGAGTTAACATATGTGTTGTGGTCTCATGTTCATTTACTCCATATCCTTTCTTAAATTATTAATACCAGAGTTTGTCTTTTATGCCATGTGGAGTTAGTAGAACTATTCCCCGTGTTTAAGATGTATGCTCTTTATTTTTTAGATATGGTGTACTTGTACATGAGATTACTTCTCATGTGTATACACTTAGTGTTTTTTAACACTATATAAATTTATGTAAATTCTAAAACCTAAGGTTAAACTCCATCCATCATAGTTTTGCTCTAAGATATATATATTTGGATTTTGTTTGGCTTAATGCATTTTGAACATCTTTTGAATTGTGGATTTCCCTTTGTTTGGGTTCTAGTGCTGCTGATGAGGAATAATTTTCCGAAATGGCCATACAGCCATAAAAATTACTTGCAGTTGGAGTTAACACATGTGTTGTGGTCTCATGTTCATTCACCTCGTATCCTTTCTTAAATTATTATTACCAGAGTTTGTCTTTTATGCCGTGTGGAGTTAGCAGAACAATTCCCCGTGTTTAAGATGTATGCTCTTAATTTTTTAGATATGTTGTACTTGTACATGAGATTACGTCTCATGTGTACACTTTGTTTTTAAACACTATATAAATTTATGTAAATTATAAAACTTAAGGTTAAACTCCATCCATCATAGTTTTGCTCTTAGCTATATATATTTAGATTTCGTTTGGCTTAATGCATTTTGAACATCTTTTGAATTGTGGATTTCCTTTGTTTGGGTTCTAGTGCTGCTGATGAGGAATAATTTTCCGAAATGGCCATACAGCTCATAAAAATTAATTGCAGTTGGAGTTAACATATGTGTTGTGGTCTCATGTTCATTTACTCCATATCCTTTCTTGCATTACATGTTAATTACTATTAATGTCTAGTCTACGGCATCCTTAACCACGACCAACTCTTATGGTCGTAATTACTTATTACTTGATAATAAGGTATTTTATAGATAAATATATACTTTTGATCAATATCTCATTTTATAAATCTGGAAAAATAAATCCACCATCAAGCAAAATAAGTTGTTAACCAGGACCTTACTGTTCAGATATCTTCAGATTATATCACGCGATAAACAATGAGATGAAGAAGTGTTCGGGGCCCATACTGAATAAACTAATTGAAATATAAAACAAGAGGCTTCCAGGGGCCTGAATCGCTCACCTGGTCTTGATGTCAACCCTATGAAGACTTTTGTGTACCTAATTGAGCTGAATTATTAAGAAAAAAACAATTGTTCCCTATCTGCAATAGTTTTCATTCTAAATAAGCAACAACAAAAACCACACTATTATTCAACTTTAAAGGGGCTGTATCTGACAACTTAAACCCTATGGAAACTTTTGTACAGCTAAATGAGCTGAACATTTAAGCAAGCAACAGCTTTTCTCCATCTGCAATAGTTTTCATTCTATAGATCAAAAGCATGAAAACAACGCTCCTTTTCACCTTTAAGGGGCTGTAACCCCTGTAAGGGGTCATCTGACAACTTTGACCTTACGGATACTTTTGTAGAGCCAAATGAGCTGAACATTTAAGCAAGCAACATCTTTTCTCTATCTGCAATAGTTTTCATTCTATAGGTCAAAACGCTATTTTTGTTAAGGGGCTGTAACCCCTATAAGGAGTCATCTGACAACTTTGACTCTATGAAGACTTTAGTAGAGCTAACGTGCTGAACATTTAAGCAAGCAACAGCTTTTCTCTAGCTGCAATATTTCATTCTATAGGCCAAAAACACTATTTTTTGCCTTTAAGGGGCTGTAACCCCTATAAGGGGTCATCTGACAACTTCGACCCTATGGAGACTTTTGTAGAGCTAAATTAGCTGAACATTTAATCAAGCAACAGCTTTTCTCTATCTACAATATTTCATTCTATAGGACAAAAACATTATTTTTCGCCTTTAAGGGGCTGTAACCCCTATAAGGGGTCATCTGACTTCTTCCCCCCTATGGACACTTTTGTAGAACTAAATTACCTGATCATTTAATCAAGCAACAGCTTTTCCCTATCTGCAATAGTTTTCATTCTATAGGCCAAAAACACTATTTTTCGCCTTTAAGGGACTGTAACCCCTATAAGGGCTCATCTGACAACTTTGACCCTATGAAGACTTTTGTAGAGCTAATTGAGAGGAACATTTAAGCAAGCAACAGCTTTTCTCTATCTGCAATAGTTTTCATTCTATAGGCTAAAAAACATGAAAAAACCCCGCTATTTTTCACTTTTAAGGGGCTGTGACCCCTATAAGGGGTCATCTGACAACTTCGACTTTATGAAGACCTTGTAGAGCTTTTGATTCTGAAGAGCCGCAGATCCTTTGGATTTTTTTCTATCTGTTATGGTTGCTGAGTTCTAAGTCATTTTAAGTGATTTTACCCTATGTTCTATTTTAAGTAACAACGGCCATTATTTTTATCGAATCATTTTAAAATGAGGATCGTTTGTTGCCAACATGTCATATATCATTCCTACAAAGTTTCAGTTAAATTGTTTCAGTGGTTTCAGAGAAGAAGATTTTTGAAATTGTTAACGGACGACGGACGACGACAGACGACAGACGATGGATGACGACGGACGCATAGTGATGGCATAAGCTCACATGGCCTTTTTACATTGAAAGGGCCATAAGATTAATAATGGGAAGTCAATTAACCGAATGCATTAAGGTGAAGAGTTCAATAAGCTGAAAATTTTAGCATCTACAAAAAAGTCTTTTCAGTTTACCAGACATAGATCTAAGGCATACACAGGCATTTACCTGTAAGTAACCATAACTACTTACTATAAGGGGTCATTAAAAAAATGTTGATCTAATTGAGTTTTTTGTAGGGATCAACAATATTGTAATTTACATTTTTTTCTGTAGCTTTTATGCTTTCATGGTTTGCAATACAACGGGGAATGGCTTTGAAAATAATTAAATTTGATGTTCTGTGGGAGATAGCTCCTAAAAGGTATACCTATGACTACAGCTTTGACCTTGTAACAAATTTTGTAGATCTTATTATGTTATTTAAATTTCTCATTTTTTGTGTAAGATTTCAAGATATTGAGGTTAATAAACACAAAATTCAGAACAAAATAAGAAACGGGCAACAACTCCAACATGGGTGGTTAGAAATTCTTTAAATTTTCAGGGCAGGTAGATCTTGAGGTGCTGAACACTTTTGCTTCCAATTCAGAATTTTGATATCTGTGACCTTCTTGGGTTATTTGTAAAAAAAAACAAACATTCAATCCTTTGCACTATTTACAACAACAACAGCCATGTTTTTTCAACAAATAAAAATTCCAAATAAACATTTTCAATCACCCATACTAATGAACAACTATACCAAGTTTGATTTTATAATTGATTTTATAATTGAACTTGTATACAGACGTATAGTTTCCTAAAATTGTATGAAATTAGTGAGTTATTTATTTAGTGTGTTTTATTATGAAATAAAAATATTGCAAAAATAAATTTTTAACGTGCGTCAAACGTACGCGGTTAGAAACGCCAATTTAATATGCGTCAGATGACATGCTTTTAACATACGTCAGACGCACGTTAAACGCAGTCCACATTTTGCCTGTGTATGCACTGACCAAAATCCAATTTTCAAGCATAGTTAGACATTGTAGATAAATAAGATATGGAAAAACATCAGCTTTAACGAAGATTCTTTGCTTAGTACATATAAAATGTGATTTCTAGTTTGAATTTTCTGTTAGGCATGGGTGACTTTGAATCAAACTAGAAACGCTCAAAAGTTACATAAACACGTGACAACTTGACTGTGAGAACTCAGATGCTTTTAAACAAAAACATAGAATTAGTTTTTTTGAACCCCTTTTTTGGTTCACGCACCTAAAAGATCTCTTTGTGGACACCAGTTGATAAATTTTCCGCCCCTAGCCATCACTCCCCTTTTCCAGTGGTCTTCAGAAATTGTTACTCATACTTTGTTTCTCACTCCATATACATTTTTCTCATTTATATGATTTCCTGTTTGTACATTTTGTACCACCCTCTTCATGTTCATTTCTCCTATATCATCTATATAGTGTTACTAGAGGGTACATGTAAAACTCCAGCTCACTTGTTAACTCACTGATTTGTTTTTGAAAACTCTTAAAAGTTTCAGACGGGTCATTTGTTTTTGTGTGTGTTAAAATGTAAGTTTGTTTGGTGTTATGTGTATTTTGATGAATACCTCGGATTTGCTTTCAAACGTGTAATGTTTTGGTATTGGCCATTTCGGATTTAAAACATTTATAAAATGCCCCATCAGTTCTCCTTCGTTTCTTTCATGCTTTTTTGAGTCATTTGGTAAATTGCTCTATGGATAAAAAAATTATTTGCATAAAAAGACATTAAAATACGTGTATCTGTTGACATGAGCTTAAAAAATCCTCCTTTTAAACTATTTTTAAAAGCCTCTTTAAAACATGAGCAACAACAGATCTTTTAAAGTATTTTTTCTGAATACCAACTACATGAGATCTTTTAATAGTAGCTCTTTCCCTGTTCAGAACTTTAACTGCAAAATTCTTTGTAATAGGTTCTTCTCTTCATATGAATTAAATAAACGTTTTTTTTCAATGGCTTTTCAACAAGACCAAGATATGATCTAAGACTTTTTAATTCGTTTTTTTTTTCTGAACATGTACAACTAAAGATCTTTTAATAGCTTTTTCTATCAGTTTGATAGTTTTTTGTCTTAACATATACAGCAGAAGATCTTGAAACCGTTATGACTTACAAACGATCATTGCATAAACTACAAAAAGATCCCCTTTAAAGGTTCTTTTGTAATCAGTTTAATATCTCTTTTTCTAAATATGAACTACAGAAAATCTTTTTAATAGCGTTTTTTTTCTCTACATGAACTACAGAAGATCTTTTTAATAGCGTCTTTTTTTCTCTACATCAACTACAGAAGATCTTTTTGATTGCCTTTTTAATCTCGGGGATACGCCAGGCATAAAGAAAGGGGTTAATCAAACTGTTTGCCACCAGTGGAGCGAACAGAATCAAGCGGATCTTCCGTGAGACTTGTCTTGAGCCATAAAAGTAGTCAAGCCAAAAGGAAAGTACGAAAGGTCCAGTTAAAAGGAGAGTTGTGACGGCAATCAGAATACTGGTGACAAACGCTCTTTTCTCCCATGACCCAAGTGTACGGTGCTGTAACGTTTTGGTCTGCTTTGGGGATGGCTGTAATGTCATCGGTATTTGTGTCTCTCCTGCGTGCCTTTCCTTTCTCCATATGTCTACGATCATTTTTATTCGCAGTGACATTTCAATTTCCTTTTTAATAGCCTGACCGGAAGGTCCTGGTTCTTCTTCTCGTGCTGTCCGAGACGGCTCCGAAAAACGGCTTTCATGATCTAGTTGTATTATTTCCGCCGGTGCACACTCATCCTTACCTACTGGTTTAGGAACTATTTTTGCGTCTTTGAAATAATATTTCCATATCAATGTACTCGTTCGAATTGAAAGGAAAATTAGCCCCCACATAAATATCATGATCATGATTCCGACCAGTACAATAAAAGTTTTAATTCGGTCACCATACAGATCATGGGTGGTGCATTTCTCGATTTTCATCTTGTACGGCACTAAGAAAAATATCTCAATGTTGAATAGAAAAGTAAGAGCGCACAATCCGAAGATTATGACGTATTTAAAACGCTCGAAAAAAAGTGTCTCCTTACAGAAATTGAATTTGTTAACAACAACATATCTCTCTAAGCAGATAAGAAAAACCATTCCATAGGTATAGGTTAAGCCGTATACCACTAGGAAGGTGGATGCGAGACACCAATGAACATTGGTTCCTAGAGTTTCACTAATGCCCGGCAACTTTATCACGGAGAAAACTGTTACTGACAGCGACAAAATGCTATCTCCTATACATAAGGACAGTACCAACAGGTTATGGAACTTCTTTTTCAGTGCGGAGAAACATACGATGATGTAAAATACATTCACCAATACCGGAAATGACGTCAGTGCAATCATCACAACTCTAAGGGTTGTAGAAATATCCGGGGCTTCCTCACTTGTGACGTTGTACGTCTGCTGAAAGCAAATAAATGTTGAAGACTTTAGGATGTGGATAGGGGTTTTAACGTCATGACGTCGCAAGGGGGTTGGGACCTCAAACATGTAAAACTTTACCTAATATGTGAAACTTTTAACATACTATGTATATACACCATTAGAAAGACAAAATTATCAGCTTAATAACAATACTAACAAATGTGACAAAAATCAAGCCATTTAAACTATGCGATCCATTGAAAGTTGACCTTTTTTTTACCTTTTGGGGTAAAAAATTGCACAATCATTGCATTTTCGAGACTCAAAAAAATATAGAATGGACAAAAAAACAATTTGTTTTTTTAGTTTAACCTGAAGAGCTGAAGGTCTTCTACGTTTTGAGTGTAATTTCAGGGTACGATCGCCGTTTTGTAAAAACAGCATCTTACCTCGTGTAAAAAAGTTAAATTTACCTCTCTTTTAAAACAGGAAATTACAATAATTATCCCCCTTTATTTTTATTTAATTATTTTATTTTTTAAAATAAAAATCAAACTAAAACTTACTTTATCTTTAAGAAGAAACTCCAAATTTTACAATTCATACAAAAAATATTCACGTTTCATTCATAATTACCCAAAATAACATGAGGGAATCTCCCTGAAGCTATTTTTAGACACATGTAGCCCATTGGATTTTATACGAAACTATGTACCACATCCTTATACAGCATTAAAATTTCTTTCATTTTCATATAAAGACATTTTAGATTTTTTTTGTTGCTTTTGCATTGAAAGAAAATTGGTAAACTTTAAAAAAAAGTCGAAAGAATTTGATGAAAACCAAGAAAGTTAAATATTATCCACACTAGAATACGTCACCGATGCAGTTCTTTGAATTATGATTTATATAGAATACATGTTATTGAAAATCCCATGTGCATTTGTGGGAATGCATATGAAGATGCTTATCATTTTTTCCTTGAGTGTCCTTTATATGCAGTCCAAAGATATTCAATTTTTGATGTTCAAGATTTGAATATCGAACATATTCTCTTTGGAAATGAAAATGCAACAGTTGAAGAAAATTATGCCTTATTTAGAAAAGTACGTGCGTATATAGGCCGAACCAATAGATTTCCAACACGTCAATAGAGTCTATTCACCACAAAAAATGTCTTGCTACTTATGTACACTGCATGTCGTTGTCATATATTTGTATTGTATATTCATGGAGAGGGCAATCAATAAGTTGGTATAACTTAATGTCCAATCCATTTGTTATATTTGCAATAAAATATTATTAAACTAAATTTAAACTTCGCCTAACTATCGAGTCCAGTTTAACATCAATGAAGTTTATATACAGTTTCACTCGGCTAACTAATTATAACTAAGACCTCAGTCTGCTGGTTTAATTCTATATGGGAAAAGAGTATGTTGGTAGGTCGGGAATCTACCTTTTAAGGATAATGTTTACATCAAACTTTTGACCAATGGTTTTTGAGATAATATAAATAACTACGATCACCAACACGTGCTTTATAAACAACACTTCGACAAATAACTTGCCGAACAAATGTTAAAAACGCGCGGTGAAAAAATTAATTGGTCTATTTGCATCAATATCAGATAAAAAGTTAAGATATACAAGAACACCAATTTTCCCAAAAAACTATCGAAAAACATAACAAGGTCAATATTCTTTTTACTTTATTTTATTTTAAAAAACGTTGATATTGACCGAAACAATTTTGAATATCCAACGTAATCATATGACGCTTTTTTCTCTAGCTTTAATTGGTAAGCTACAAAATAAAAAGGCGCGGTACTCATTGGGATATTTCTACGAATTTCGTCTGTCAAAAATGTAATTAAACTATGTTTTGCTAAAATTTAGTCGAATGTCTTACGAGAAATGAAACTTACGTTGTATATCATGTATGTATGACATATTACTTTGCGTATAAGAAAAAAAAATCAGACAGACCTACGTTTTTGTGGCATTATTTAAATTTTGGTCGGTTGGTGACTCAAAGTCGGCTATTATGAACTCGGTCTGTTGAGGGCGACCATTTGATTTTCACGGGAGAGAGGAGCTCCCGGGGAGGCTTCTTGCCAGTAATTAAAGTAATACTGTGCCGATACCCCTTAAGAAATGCACCCTGATTAAGACATGAAAATGGATAAATATAAACCGTGCTTAATACAAAAACGGTAAAAACTAGATGATGTTTAAGACATTTTAGTTTATATGTTTGCGTGTTGTACTCATTTTGGAAATATTTGCCATTCAATATAATGCTATATTCAGAGGTGTTCTTCCTGTATTCCTTTGCATCCATCACCAAAGCTTGATAGCAGAATGTCAATATGAAAATGGTTACCCTGATCAAGACAGCAGGTGTGAAAAGGATACCCTGTTTAATACAAACTGGTTGCAAAAACATGACCCATTCTGCAGCACACTCATATCATCTAAATAATGGCAATTACCCCCCCCCCCTTTCCCCTCCGTTAGGGAGCTATGGCGAAATTTGAAATAAAAAGGCAGGATAAGAAAAAAAAATCTAGAAATAAAAATGCTTTGAATTAAAAAAAAAGCAGGATGGTATTTTGGAATAAAAATTATACATGTAGTAAGTTTAAAAATATAAAAAAAAATCCAGGCGCGGCATTTTTTCGAAAATAACAAGGAATGACGAAAAAAAAATCCATAGCCCCCTCATAAAAATCAAATGATCGCTCACTAAACTGTGATCGATTGATTGTAGCATATTTTGACTTATTCGTTGACAAATTTTAAAGAAAATTCAATGACCATGTTGGAAGAGTCGTGTACCTCCTTGATAGTTTTAATGAAACATTTTCCATACGTAATATTTCATTGTTTTCTCTCCAGTGAGATCTTGTTTTGTGAGCGCTTGCTTGCTGGATAAACAATTCACTTGTTAAAAAAGGATGTTCTTGTATATATTGGGACTTGCGCCCCATAGTAGAGATTTCTTGACTTGCTACGAATCAAGCACGGTTGCTACGTATCGTAACCGTAACACGTTTTCGGGAGAAATTATTGATGAACTAATGTTCAGGTCTGTCGATAACTCAATTTATGCTTTCAATTAACTTTATATTGATGCTATATAGACTTTATAACTGTTAATAATCATCAAATTGTCCAAGACAGTAGGAATTAGAAACTTAAAATAGCAAAAAGTCGAGGAAATAGACTCGGGACGATTAAGTCAAGGGTATAAGAATGGACTTATAATTAAGCTATATCTTATAAAATAACTCCGTGGTATAAATATAAATGACTATTTTATCAATTTAATATTAAATACGAAAGAATATGGAATATGTGCCAGAAAGACACGATCCACATATTGAATGTACAATACAAAATTTCGCTGGGTGTGACTGAGCGCTTTTCTGGATTAACCTTCATCAGACACGCTAGGAGTAAAAACTTTGGAAAACCGGTAGTATATAAGATTTGATAAAACAAAAACAGAAGCCAAAAAATATTACAACAATGACCAAACAAATAAATTTATCACTTTTTAAAGAAAAAAGACAAACGTTGTCAAATTTTGGAAATATGTAAACTGTGTCTTTCCAACACATATTCCAGTAATCGAAAATATATTATTTTTTTATTGTAATAAAGTCAAATATATATGAATGTAATATTGTACATGTAGTTTAGATTTAAATTTATGAAATAAATATTGGGGACTAAAAATTCAAACTATAAAATGTTCAGACAAAATAGAGAGGTGCACATATACAGTATGTCAAAAAGATTGTGTAATAGTGTTATGAAAATCTGTTAAAAGTTTGAGAAAGAACGAGTACCCTAAGGTACATATAGTGGATAGACCGACGAACACCATTTCCACAAAATATCCCCTGATTTTCAATCGGGGCTATATGATAATATGGCTTTCGTGTTAATTAAATTATAATGTGATTTTTGACTTTGTAAATACCTGTTTTGTAGGTTTTTTTTCAGTCATGCTTAAAAGTTTGCCATTTGTTTTGTAAATTTTCTTTCTTCTTTAGCTACTCTTCTACGAAATTTATTACAATAAAAAATACTATCAAATCCCCATCCACTTTTAAATTATAAGGGAAATGTTACTTATAACATGTGCGTTCGTTCGCCTGTCTCTCTATCCGTTCGTTCACAATTTTTGTAACTCATTTCCTGGGCTTCCACTGTATGGCTTTATTTCCAATTTGGTTTACAGAGTTGACGAAAAATATTGAAAACCAGAAGGAAAGATAAAAAGATTTTAGCGGTTAGAGAGAAAGGACATTCTGAAGAATTCCTGCTTATTGAACAAGGACAGATTTCCTGGCTTCCTCAGACGAGCACAAAAAGGATCAAAGTTGGCCCAAAAAACGGGAAGCCCATAAGCAACAAACCTGAAAATGCACCCAACCATATGAACCCCTACCTGAAGCTTTTTACCAAATTTTGAAATCCTACAAATAATAGTAGCCGAGAAATCTGTTACAAAATAAAAGTACGACAGAACGCACATACGGACGGACGCAACATATTTATAGTATTATCAATATTTTTTGGCGCGCTGTGCAAAAATAATTCGGACCAAAAAATCAATGCACCCCTTAAAATTAAATCTTAGTTAATGATTTTATTTTTTCTTGTGTGGTATTTTACCTGGCCGCTAGGGGGATTATATTTTTTAAGCAAAGATAATCCCTGAGAAGAGTTCACTTGTAACGCAACGGTTACGCTCAACGGTTACTTTCCAAAGAACGATTCGTTGATTTAACTAAAGACCGAACATGCATTTGAGATCATTTTTTATTAAAATGCACATTCTTGGCAACGATTAAAAGAGAATTCCATTTAAAAACTAAAATACATATTTAATTTCAACTTAACAACTGAAACCCGTGCAAAATAACCTTGTTTTCGTCTTAAATTGACTACATGATCAATAACAGCTCCCCTTTCGTTGAACGGTAGCAACCGTATGAAGTTGAGAAATCTCTAATACCCGTTTTCTGTTTGTAGAAAAAAAAACAATACCAAAAAACGGGTATAAAAACGGTTAATTTGGTTATGCTGTATGTCGTAATTTCAAGGGGTAACCTAACATCAGCAGCGTTTGAATCAAAATATTGGAAGGCCTAAAAACCAAAATTATTGAATGAAAAGTACTCAAAGCCAAAAGATTCGAACAGGGAAAGAATTTGAAAGTGTTTGGTATTTCCTAGTTAAACTACTTCAATGATTGGGGACCGATCATTTAATTTGAACGTCGTTTTTTGTTGTTGAATATTTTGGATCTGATTTTTAAAGAAAAAATATTTAAGCAGAAGAGGTTAAAAAGTATTCTGAACAATGATTTTCAAGAAAAACCCAAGGCCTCCCTTCAAGATTATTGGTCAATCGCTTATTAATCATTTTTATTCGGTATACAAATTTACTAGAATGTCGAATTGGGAAAGGACTATAAGATTTTGCAGATGTACATGTAAGAGCCAAGTTTGACCACAAGGACTTGCTCCCCTCGATCAAAATTTTTGATAGTGTGCAATTTGCCGTACGAAACATATTGATTTAAAGGGGAGCATATTCCTGTGGTTTACTCAAAACATGGATGTTCTAGTAAAAAATGACACCAATTTGTTGCTGTAAGTGTGAATACAAAAGAGTAACTTTTGTTTAAAACCTTATCACAAGTTTCAGAACTCACTAGAGTTAAGACAACAATCTAAGAGCAACATTACCTGCATCCTCCCGAGTGAGGAGCAGGAGCGGACGTGGACTCAAAAACCTGATTTGGGAGGATGCATAAACTTATAACAGTTTTGTGTCAGACGTCAGTTTTGGACACTTTATCCGGGAAATCATGAAGTTTCTCACATGCTATGTAAGAATTAAGTTGCAAAACATACATTAAGCTTATTACCTTAAAAAAATATGAAGCCGTGAATGAAAACGTCGTTTGTAACTATGAAAATTGAGAAACGCAGTTTGTCTCGATTTTACAGATATCAATAAACATGCAATGGAAACATTTTCAACAGTCATTCAATTTTAATATTGAACGTAAATATATCTTAAAATTGCTTAATATTATGTATGCATTTCCTATTTTATATTATCTTGTGAAAGTTGCTTCAAATAATAATTTGGTTATTTCAGTTGATCAAAACGCAAAGCATATTTAATGAAAATCCGCCCATTTCAAATGCTGCTAATAAGGGATAAAAATCGTCTCGAAAGATGCTCATATGTAGCATAACCGATTTAACTGATGTAATGCCACCGTATTGGTACTTGATCTATGCTTGAATCACCGAAACTTCAAAATGACGTCGTTTTAAGTTTTTCAAAATTTGTCAGTTTTGCTTATAACTATATTGGAATGGAAATTTTTATGCTCTACAGAATTATTTTTTATATAATTTCAAAAGTTGCGTATGTTTATCGTTTCAAGTTACTATTCATCTTGATGATATCAAAATATTTAAATAACTACATATAATATAATTGCCAGTAGAATGAATCTAACTGCCCCAATCTTTGTTTGCTTTATACACGATTAACATGTTTTATTATATTATAAACATTAAAAAAATAAAAGAAATATTCACAGAAATAAATAGATAAATTAATATAGGTAAAACATTTTAAAAATAATAATGACTGCATGTTGTTATCAAAAACGAACAAGCAAATGAACAAACAAAACAATAGGCTTAAACAATACTTACATTATTCATAGAAAGAGCCATTCTGATTGCTTAGTATCAAATTAAGCCAGTGCTGAAATGACTTCGCAAACCATGGTTTTATAGATCTATCTATCTATATATCACTGATTCTTATTGGATAAAAAATAATACCTAATTGGGTAAAATGACGCTCTAATCATGTTTATTGCAATTCTATACAGCCATACTTGAATGGAATAAGTCTATTGAATACATATTCCAATAATCTTTTATTATCCTTATTACATGGATATTCAAAGCATGCATTTTTTCCATCATAAGAAAAAATGCGGGATTGACATTAAGCAGGAACATTTCTATATCATCTCTTATTTCCGTTTGATAGCCGGTTTTTGCTATCATCAAAACTACTCAATCTTGATCATGTTGATGGTTTTTTTTTCATATGCACTTTCAGGAACCTAGTCTGACGACCAGGCTTGTGATTTCCGTAGGGGTCTTCTGGTCCACCAGCAGCGGTTATCGCCCAGTGGTTTCAAAGGTTACACATCTGTAGTCCGACAGCCCAATTGTCCGACAACCCAATGGTCCGACAGCCCAATAGTCCGACAAGCCATTAGTCCGACAGCCCAATAGTCCGACAACCCAATAGTCCGACAACCCATTAGTCCGACAGCCCAATAGTCCGACAACCGACAAGAGACCATCCGAACATTTGTCGTATTTTTTTTTCAAGCTCCTCCTAATGAAATGAATATAGCTTTTGGGCTTGTCTGTTTATCTGCAGACTAAACATAAGATGCTTTTCAAAGAAGGGATAGTCAGTGAGTTGGTGTTTTACTTCATAGCAACACTTTATATGTTATTAATATGTAAATATACTCGTCAAAAAAAGTTACGCATAGATAGAAAAATCCCCGTACGTTTAATGCAAATCGAAACAATTTCAAAACATTATTACCGAGCTGTTCTGCAACCGATTTTCACGAAATAAAATCCAGTAAAAAGAAAACAAAATAGAGATTCTTTGTTTAATTTTGATTAAAAATCGTAACATCGCTGCTTTTTAAGATATTGCAAGAAGAACTCAAGTGTACATTTTACGATTCTATTTCCCGTTTAAATCAATGCAAAATGTTTCGTGAAAAGCATTAGTCGTGTTCTACTCACAATCATTTAAAAACCATTGAAGTTAGGAATTTGGTCAAAATTAATCAAACAATCTTTATTTTTTTTTCTTTTTACTGGATTCTATTTCAAGAAAATCGGTTGCAGAACAGCTCGGCAATAATGTTTTGAATTTTTTTCGATTTGCATTAAACTTACGGGGAATTTTCTATCTATGCGCAACTTTTTTTGAAGAGTATAGGAACGTATAATGAACGTTTAAAGAGATACGTTCCTGATGTATAGAACAGGTACCAGCGTAAAGTTCAACATTCAACATTCATTTTTAGGCAAGCGCCAGCGAAGCCTTATGGAGTCTATAGAGTAGTGATGATTTTCGCGTTTTTTTTTCTGTCTAGACGGAGTGATTTTCCTGCATCCAGTCTGGAATAAAATGCTTTATTTTCTATATTACTTTTCAATATTTGTTAATATGATATACACTTCTATAAATCTCAATTTTTATTGGCATTTTATATGACCGGCACAAGTTTTATTTATTCCTTTGCATCTTACATGACGAACTTTTTAGTTAAAGGCGATAGAATATACATTATGTATTCATCTATTACTTGATTGGTTCGTATAAATATTTCTCTCATTTGATTGGTCAATGCATGGATTCAGATTCTAACTTCACCATTCATAAAATCAGTACAAAATACACATCATTGGGACGAGTGCATTTTAATCGAAGGGGTGTTTCAATCGATACCGTTTTTACACGATACCTGTCTTGTGTGTGCAATTGTGTTCATTAACTTTAAATTTGAGGGCATCTGCATGACGATCCTTTCTTCGCTCACCTAAATTAATATTCGCAAACATTTTGAACAATATACTTTAACAGAGAATAAATCTATTATAGTTCTTATATATTTCGCTTGCCTTTAAACGCTTTAGCGCTTTGATTTTTGTTAGTTTAACGCTCGGCATATGTCTTAGTTTAATATTGAACAAGATTTCAGTCAACATTCAAAACATTCGTAATTTTTCTTAATTCAATATTGAACCAGATTTCAGTTAAACGTTCAACATTCGAATTTTTTCTTAGTTCAATATTGAACCAGATTTTGGTTCAACGTTCAATCTGGTTCAGTATTGAACTAAGAAACATATCGAAAAGTTGAACTGAAATCGTATTAAAATAACCATAAAATCGACCCATTTATGGAATGGAAATCATGTCTCTGACCCGACATTGCGTACTAGAAAAAGCGAAAGTGGTTAGTCACATCCTTAGATTTATAAAAATGTTTATAAAGCACGTAAATAAAAAAAATCCTCTGGAGATTAAAATCTCTTAATTTGGTGGGTTTACTTTTGGTAGAAATATTGATATTTTGATAGTTACTTTAAAACGTTAATGTATTACCTTTCGACCATTCTAGAATAGAATACTTTTATTATACCAATCATGGGCCATTTCTGACATATATTACATTGATTTGAAAATAATAAATTACAAATATTCATGTCACAAATTATGCATCTAAACAATATTAATCGAAAATGATAATAACAAAATAAAATATTTAATAAAAAGTAAAAGATATCAGATGATCATGTAACATGGTTGTTTCTATATTGAAAACAATTAAAAATGTATGAAGAGAATAGAGAAATGACATGTTCTTCTTCATTTGTCATCAGCCAAATAAGTTTATTTCTTGGAGACATTGAGAAAATGTCAGTGAGTGAGTTGGTGTTTTACACCCGTGCAACGCTATATAGGTTATTTACAGGCGATGAACATGAAAAGGGTGATAAAATGAACATGAAATGATGATGATAAATGAAATATGGGGGTGGGGTTGGAAACAAAGGAACGGTAGATTTTGACAAACCATAGAAAAAGGGAAGAGGTGGGTAGGGGTGGAAAATTTAGCCTATGTGGAGCACTACTTGGTAGTCCACAAAAGGATCTTTTACGTGCATGAAGCGTGGCACTCTCCACACATGTTGGCCCACTGTGGTCAGCGGTCAGGGTTTCTGTAATATAGACCTGACAACCCTTGTCGACAAGGGCCACCCTATTCAACAACCTAGAGTACACACTTGGTCGCTCTGTGGGCTGAGCACTGACCCGACGTCAGAATCCCAAGACCCTTAGTCGCCTCTTTCGACAAGCTAGGCTCTGCTGCGGGCCTTCTCGCCACCCGGGTCCCCGCACGGGACTCAATTTCAAAAGAGGATCTAGGAATGTGCCAGAAGACAATTTTTTAGAATAAGTACTAATAATATACTAGTAAGACTGCGAGAATGCAGAGTGAATGGTTTACGTGTGTATGTGTGTTTGTATGTGTGTGTGATATTTAGAATTAATATATGTTTCATTCTATCTCTAGTTGCATGCTCTTTACTTGTATTGTATTATATATCTCTAGGGAGAAGACTTCATAAGTTGGCAAAACTTGTGTCTGATCCCTTTTGTACTCTTTTGAGCAAATAAAATTGTTATAAACTAAAACTAGTAATCCCGTAAGAGGCTCGGTGGCAATTAGGTCCACAGTTGATCCAACTTGAACGTTGGGTTGGTGTTCAGCTAGCGGAGCGACTAAGGTGTGCAAAATAGGGCGGCCCTCGTCAGCGGGGTTTCTCATGTCATAATACGGAGACTACCACCTACCATAGTGGGTCAACTTATGCGCAGATCAACGTTTCATGCACATAAAAGATCACTTTTTTGGACCATCAAGTAATGCACCATACAGGCTAAACTTTTCCATAACGACCCAACTCTCAGCATTTAATTAAACTATGTACTGTTTGTTTTCACCCCTCCTCTCATTTTTTTTATAATCATGTGTATTTAATCCTTCTTTCATGTTCATCGTCCATACATAACCTATATATTGTTGCTAAGGCCTTTAACACATCAGTCACTCATTCACCTATAATATACTAAGATCCAGACAATAATTTTGCTTCGCCTGACTCGCGGTTCGTCTATTCAGCAATTAAAGTTGCTAGCGTTTATTCAAATATTGCTTAAGTTTTATAAGATAATATCATATTAATAAGCATTGTCGGACTATTGGGTTGTCGGACTAGTGGGCTGTCGGACTATTGGGTTGTCGGACTAATGGCCCCATAGAAATTCGTGCCTAGTGCGCTTGCGCGCACTCGGCATATCCGGTTTGGAAAAAAAACCCAAACCATTAGTTTTGGGAAGTTTCTACATATGTGGGACTGTGTCCCATATAATTCAGTTAATTACCAAATACACAAACTTTGGCCATTGAGATGGTATTGAAAACAATCTTCAAGTAAATAATTCTTGCTTATATAAAAAGTGGGTATCACTTATCACACAAAACTATACCTTGCATAAAATGGTCGACAATAGATCCATTTAAAAAAATGTCGATAATTTGTTAAAAAAATGACGAAAAGTTATTTAAAATTAAGCAAATTGTTTTGTTGCCTTCATACTTTTTTTTTTATTTTTCCCTTAATTTCAGGAAATTAACGACATAAATTATTTAAACAGAAATGACAAACTAATAGTAGTTATTTATTAACGATTTAGAACGTTTAAACAAATCTTTTGAGCCACTTCATATAATTCTGTCATTCTGTCATAGCTACGATTTAAGAATCTCACGATCGTCTTTGATGCTTAAACAGGCAACCCACAATGACGACCAGAATCTACAAACAACAAATGTCCTATTGTAAACGATGCTTCGTCAGAGGCTAGAAATCTGATAGCTTTGGCGACATCCTCTGGTTTACCAGCTCCACCTAGTGGTTGTAAGGTTTTTAGTCTTTCCAGGTACTACAAGTAAAAAGATTATATACAAGTGTTTGTTCTCTTCGCCAAGAGGTTGTAAGAAGCTAACAGGCACCAATGGGGGCATTCGAGTGTCCTCCAAAAGGGCAACGACAAAACCAGTAAACACGATCGAGATCAGCAAGAAGAAACACAAAACATAAAAAAACACAAAATCAATCGAACATAAACCAACAAGGCAAACTAAAGTCGTTACGAGAGTGAACTCAGGTGCTTCGAAAAAGTAAGCATGTCCTAATGTAAAGTTTTTAGTCTTTCTAAGTATACTACGAGTAAAAAGTAGAACTATAATTGTCTGCACTTCCTATCAATAGATTGTTCAAAAATTAAGATTTACCAAGTACTACAAGCAAAATAAATATCTTTGTATGAATTAATTGTCAGCTCAACCAAAAAGTGCATTTTTGTACAATAAAACATTATTACCTCATTAAATGTAAGAATGAATGAATCCAAATACTTGCTAAGCAATAAATTTAGGTTTCAGACAAAAATGGACACTGTAGGAAGAGTGGTTTGTAGAATTATAACGGATATATACACAAAGCAGTGATCTCTGGTCCGTGACATAAGACGGATGTCCTACACTCAAAGAGCAGTGATCTCTGGTCCGTGACATAAGACGGATGTCCTACACTCACAGAGCAGTGATCTCTGGCCCGTGACATGAAACGGCTGTACTACACTCACAGAGCAGTGATCTCTGGCCCGTGACATTAGACGGCTGTACTAAACTCACAGAGCAGTGATTTCTGGCCCGTGACAAAAGACGGGTGTACTACACTCAAAGAGCAGTTATCTGTGGCCCGTGACATAAGACGGGTGTACTACACTCACAGAGCAGTGATCTCTGGTCCGTGACATAAAACGGCTGTACTACACTCACAGAGCAGTGATCTCTGGCCCGTGACATTAGACGGCTGTACTAAACTCACAGAGCAGTGATTTCTGGCCCGTGACAAAAGACGGGTGTACTACACTCAAAGAGCAGTTATCTGTGGCCCGTGACATAAGACGGCTGTACTACACTCACAGAGCAGTGATCTCTGGCCCGTGACATTAGACGGCTGTATTAAACTCACAGAGCAGTGATTTCTGGCCCGTGACAAAAGACGGGTGTACTACACTCAAAGAGCAGTTATCTGTGGCCCGTGACATAAGACGGGTGTCCTACACTCACAGAGGAGTGATCTCTGGTCCGTGACATAAGACGGGTGTCCTACACTCACAGAGGAGTGATCTCTGGCCCGTGACAAAACGACTGTACTACACTCACAGAGGAGTGATCTCAGCCTGCGACATAAAACAGCTGTCCTACACTCACAGATCAGTGATCTCTGGCCCGTGACATAAAACGGCTGTTCTACACTCACAGAGGAGTGATATCTGGCCCGTGACATAAAACGGCTGTACTACACTCAAAGAACAGTGATCTCTGGCCCGTGACATAAAACGGCTGTACTACACTCACAGAGCAGTGATCTCTGGCCTGTGACATTAGACGGCTGTACTAAACTCACAGAGCAGTGATCTCTGGCCCGTGACAAAAGACGGGTGTACTACACTCAAAGAGCAGTTATCTGTGGCCCGTGACATAAGACGGGTGTACTACACTCACAGAGCAGTGATCTCTGGTCCGTGACATAAGACGGGTGTCCTACCCTCACAGAGGAGTGATCTCTGGCCCGTGACAAAACGACTGTACTACACTCACAGAGGAGTGATCTCTTGCCCGCGACATAAAACAGCTGTCCTACACTCACAGATCAGTGATCTCTGGCCCGTGACATGAAACGGCTGTACTACACTCTCAGAGGAGTGATATCTGGCCCGTGACATAAATCGGCTGTACTACACTCAAAGAGCAGTGATCTCTGGGCCGTGACATAAAACGACTGTACTACACTCACAGAGCAGTGATCTCTGGCCCGTGACATACAACGGCTGTACTACACTCACAGAGCAGTGATCTCTGGCCTGTGACATAAAACTGGCTTTTCAAACTGACTTTTGTAAAAAGATTATTGTGCTTTCAAAGTATGCTTTGTCAACTTCTGTTCCCACTTTCAAAATCCATCTCAAAAAGGATTTCCTCAACTCCTAATCTCTCAAAGAACTCCTATATTAATTTTAAAAAATTTCTCAAATTTGAGGAAATACTCAAGCTGAGAATGTTTTATGAAACCCAGGCCTGTCATTTCTACGCTAGTTAGACAAACCAGTTTAGTTCAGCTCAACATTAATTAGACATAGCACTTAAGTTCAGCTCAACGCTAGTTAGACATAGCACTTTAGTTCAGCTCAACGCTAATTAGACATAAAGCACTTTAGTTCAGCTCAACGCTAGTTAGACATAACACTTTAGCTCATCTCAAAGCTAGTTAGACATGACACTTTAGTTCAGCTCAACACTATAGTTAGACAAACCACTTTAGTTCAGCTCATCACTATAGTTAGACATAGCACTTTAGTTCAGCTCAACGCTATTTAGACATAGCACTTTAGTTCAGCTCATCACTGTAGTTAGACATAGCACTTTATTTCAGCTCATCACTATAGTTAGACATAGCACTTTAGTTCCTCTCAACACTATAATTAGACATAGCACTTTAGTTCAGCTACATTTGAGACCAAGTGTGATAATCGAAAATTTAATGGACAAATCGGAGAGCATTTTCTGCTACCGACCACCGAACAACCGATAAAACAACCTACTATCACCGGACCCTAACTTCAGACCAAATGACATTTAAACAATAATGTAATGACAGATGATATGCCACTATTAAGAACCAGATAAACGGCAGTTATATCTTACATTTTCCGTCATCTCCTTAGGCCATCCGGCATTGTCTGCAAACGATGTCAGTATGAACCCAGGACTGAAATATAAAATAACCAGACTCAAATTGAAATAATTGGAACATCGTCTAGAAAACAGACAATTATTTTGACATGCTCAGATTCCAATAATGTTACAAAATGATACCTTTAGGGCATCATAGTAAAATTAGTTAAATAAATTCTAGTTACTTTTTATATATTTTTGATGTATATATAGCTTGAAGTAATTATCGAGCCAACAAATAGGTTTAAGTCACTTATCAAATCTAACGTTTTGTTTGAGTTTAGATACGAAAGACACATATAAAATTCAACCTTCCGCAAAAATATGGAGCTGAATGAAATGGTTGTCAATCGTGTTCTACACGAGACTAATCTAACGACCGTACATCATTAACTATTGATGTGTAGAATGACGAGTTGTTTCATATTTAAAACTAATTAAATCTGAGATGAATTAGCAAGAAAAATGCAATTTTTGTCGACAATATCCACAATTATCAAATATTTAGTAGGAAATATTATTAAACAAGTTGTATTTTACCCGCTAAATAGCCATACGTACTAATCTGAAGCATATTAATTTCGACTTACCGTTCAATTTTTTCCCAAATTACTTATATATATATATACATGTAGGTTTACTAGTACATCAGTAATTAAAGTTATTAAACAATTTAACATGAACAATAAAATGCTTTTACAAACACGAAATAATCTTACTTGACAGAGTTCACTCGTACTTTCTGTGGAGCCAGTTCTGGAATATATCATGTATATGTTACAGTCATTTTCTTAATTTAGGCGTTTTGTTAAATGACTGAAAATTTTAGGCATTTTATAAAATGCCGACCAATTTTAGGCATTCTATAAAATGACTAAAATCTTCAGTCATTTAACAAAATGCCTTGAAAAATATTGAAAATTTTAATAAAATGCCTGAAATAAGAAACAACTTCTTAGTACCAAGAAAACAATTTTAAATGGGAATTAAGGCGGAATGTTAAATAAAAAGACATTATGAAAATAATAGAAATTCTGGATATTAAGTTTTTTGCTAATATTAAGTTTAAAAATAGCCATAGTAACCCCCTTCCGTATATACCAAATGGTTGCTTCTAGATTAACAAGAATCCCCGTGGACCCTGAATCGCTCATAATTGGTCTCTTATATTAGATATTACCCATAAAAAGGGTCAATTGACAACTTTGACCAAAATGGAGACTTTTGTAGAGCATAATGAGATGATGGCTTAAGCAAACAATAGCTTTTCTCTTTCCACCTTTCATTCCATAGGGAAAAAACAAGAATAAAGATACTTTTTACCGTTAGGGTCATAAGTCCTGACAACTTCCATACAATGCAAATTTTTGTAGAACTTCATAAGGTAAAGAAAGGTTTAAGCAAGCAAAAGCTTTTCACTATCTGCAATACTTATCATTCTCTTGGACAAAACCATGAAAAAACACTATTCCTATACTTTTTAAGGAAAATAATTCTTATAAGGGTTCATCTGACAACTTCCACCAAGTATAGACTTTTGCAGAGCTCAAAAAGCTGAAGGCTTAGCAAGCAACTGCATTAGTTTTTATCTATAGGCTAAACATATATAATTTTTACCTTTAAATGGTCATAACCCCTATAAGGAGTCATCTGATAAGTTTGACCTACTGAAAACTTGTAGAGCTTTTGATGCTGAAGAAGGAAGGTTGCATCAGATTTTCTCTATCTCTTATACTTGTTGATTTACAAGCTAAAAAGCAGTAATCTGATCCCCCGCCCATTTTTAGCAAGGTTGTCATGTTTTTTTGACGGATCAAAAATTGAAAAAAAATGTTTTGTGCAGGACGCCATAAGGATCAACCATACCAAGTTTTACTAAATTCCGTTCAGTCGTTTCAGAGGTGAGTGAGTGAGTGAGTTGGTGTTGAATGCCTTCGCAACACTAAATATGTCATTTGAAGGCAATTAACATGAAAAAATGATCAAATGAACATGAAACTTATGATGATGATGATATGGAATATGCAATTTTGAAATACCACAGAAAACGGGGGAGGGGTGGATAGGAGCGGAAATTTTTGCCTATGTGATGCACTCATTGGCTGTCCACCTTTCCGCATACGTCAGCTGTCAGGGCTTCCATATTACAGACCTGACAACCCCCAAGGACGACAAACTAGAATCTGCTGCGGGCTGTTTCGCCACCCTGCCCTGCACGGGAATAAAACATATGGTGTCAAGTGTGGCGATTTTTGAAAAATTGTTAACAGATGACTGACGGGACGATAATAGACACCATGTGATGGCAATAGCTCACATGATTGAACCTGCGGTCTAGGTGAGCTAATAAAATATAGTCATAGTTCAGTGTATTCTCTTCGGTTGCTTTCTTTACTTTTTAAACGATCTTATAATATTCCTCTTCATTATCTTTTTAGCCATTGCTAGTATCTAAATTCTCTAAAAGTTTGTTTGTAAACTTACGTTCTGAGCTCAACGAAAATTGTGTATCTGCCATGGTCAGGCAATGATTTTACAAATGACTATAACTTTAGTTATGAATATGTTTTCAATGATTAAAAGAAGTTTCAAAGTAATTTATGTGCATAGGACTACCAATACCCATAGGACAATTTCTTTTTTTATCAGTTCAGGCATTTTCTTTAAATTTGTTCAAAAATTCCAGGCATTTTGTAAAATGCCTGAATATTTTAAGGCATTTTACAAAATGCCGATAGGACTTAGTCATTTTATAAAATGCCTAAAATATCAGGCATTTTACAAAATGCCTAGTTTAAGAAAATGACTGTAACATATACATATATACATGAAGTGATTGAATACTCATTGGAGGCAGTTAAGCTATTGGTCTTGAAATGTGACAAATGCAAGAAAACCAGATACTGTTTCAAAAGAAAAGTGACGAAAAGTATCGAAGGAACTGTACCAACATCACCAGTAAAAGAATATTTTAATAGGCATAAGATTGGTACAAAAGCCCAGAAGGCACATTCGAGATTCGAATTTCAAAATCCAATATATATTCCTATAACCAACAAGATTGCTTTTTTCAATTTTTTAATCATGTATCAATCAAAATAGTTTTTTTTTAAAACGTACACACGTGCTTAATCGAAATTCGAGATTCATTCGAGCAATATTTTGTCTAATAGTGTATGAAAGATTGAGTTAATTGATATATCATATAAATAAGTAAATATACGTATTTAAATAAAATAAATATGTGTATTTGAATAAAAAAAAACATTTAAATATAGTGTCAATTGACTGTTAGTGCATTAAAAGGTATGTTGAATACAACGGAAACATTCGGGAAAGAAACATTACAAAACACGTGTTCAAAATGGATTTTGTGAATGTACAAATCAGTTAACACAGACTCAATTCCGTAACTCTTTCGGCAGACTTTTGGAATATATAATTGGATAATCACCCCTTAAAGTCATGGAAGTAGAAATAAATGTTACATATATTAAAGTAAGAGGTCAGTAAAAGTCTCCCATCTGTCCATTAAGTTTAAAATTAATGTTTTTTAAGTATACAAAGACATACCCTCTGAAAGGGGTATATTTCCTGTATTAAGTGGACTTTAAAAGGCAAATGTATTTGCTGTATGGGTCATTCTCAAAAAATGTCTATATTTCGAGGTAGGCAAACTTGAATATTTGAATTGCTCACAGAAAGTTTGTAATTTACTTATTGGTATCCTCTATCATTTCAGTTAACAAAACAAGCAAAGAGTAAAAATCAAATCGAATATATTTTGAATTTTTTTTAGTCATTGTCCTTCAGGGTTGATTTGCCTGTCCTTGATGTTACCACATAAAAAACGTTATAATGAAAGAAAGCTTTAATCTTTTATTTAAAAAAATCATGCATAACTTGCCACATAGGGACAGAACAAGTACTTTGCAAGCGTCAGAAATGAAGGTTAGCTCAAAAATTTGTTTTTAAGAGCATCATAAGACAATGATTTTAAACAGTTCAGCAAACAGGTCAAAACTAACTAACATATCAAATGCAATATATGACATTTCACTTCTTCATTGACATTATGATAAACAATAAGGTTAACTAGTTTCAGTTGCAAAATATCATTGTTCAGAGGGTTATGTATTAGACAACAGTTGAGCAAATTAGACTGGTAACATCAGGGACAATGCGTAACATCACGGACAACTAATAACAATAAATAAAGACTTCTTGACAATAAATGTTTATTTTAATGCAATAAATAACATGTTTTGGGGTAGTATCTAATAAATTATGTAGATGGGCTATCTTTATCATTAAATATCGCATTTTATGACTGGTTAAACTTCACTGAATGTCCACTATGTTACCGGCTATTTGTCTCTGATGTTACCACTATTTTAGCAACAAATACAAGAATTTTTCCCCCAAAGTAATGACACAATTGCGTTTCGATATCTTAAGCTGTTGTATTAAAGTATTTGTGCCACTTTCTAACTAACAGAATGCAAAACCAGATGATTTGTTGTACCTTTACAAACATGTCCTGTATGTTACAAAAAATGTCTCAGCTGTTACTGTCAAAATGTCCCTCCAGTTACCGATTCTCAGGTTGAAATATTATACTTAAACCATGAACTCTGAGAAAGAAAATATATTTATAACACTCTATATGGCTAAAATCAGTGATTAGAGTAATTAAAGCGCTTTTAAATCAGAAGCCATATACAAAGAAGACGGATTCAAGAATCGTTTACTTATAATTTGTCTGTCCTGTTACACTTTTGAACAGTAACATCAGGGAACAGTAACATCAGGGAATTACGGGAACATTATTTGCTTAAATTATTAAATGATCGTGTCTCCATCATTCTTTTGGGTCTCAGAGATGATTGGTCAAGATGTAAAATTTACCCATAGCAGCTACAACCACATACCTCTATAGTCTCTGAGATATTGCGGTAACATTATGGACAAGGAAAAAAATTACGCCTCCAATTCAGCTTACATTCTTTACATTGTAATGAAGATATGTAAATTTTTCTCAAAAATGTAACTGTAACTTAGTTAAATGGATGTGTTTGGATGTTTCTATGTCCTTATTTGTTGCCTGATAAGGATATACGTACACTTTATTTTCAATTCTATCAACCAGTAACAGCAAAGACATTTTCAGAGGGGACATTTTTTGATTCGACAGAAAAAAATTTTCAATGATGTCTATCCCATTTTAATTTATAGATAAGACAGATAGATGGCCAAAGAAAAACCAATCATGATTTCCATAATCTACTTGCACATTATCATATTTTTTAAGGACTTTTAACTTAAAAAATTACTCATAGGACAGACGATTTTGGTCAATTTTTGAGTTTTAAAATTGCGCTGTCATGTCATTTTTAAAGATAGCGTTTATTTGTTTATATCAGAAGTGCATCTTGGTGCATATTTTACTCAAGACAAAAGATATTGTTTAAACTCAATTATACATGGAAATATTTTGACTGCCACGTAATAAGGACATTTTTTGAGAATGACCCGTATATACCTTTGTGTTTCTACTCTACTATTGTAACTGCATATGCCCAATATAGGTTTTCTTGATTGATAAATTGTTCTTGTTCTATATAAATCACGACATGATCTTAATTACAAATAGTATCATTTTCCAAAATCTGATGAAGGTGTTTGACTTTTTTTTTCATTTACAAGGATGGACTGTTGACTCAATCAAATGTGGATTCTCAAAAATTCTAAAGAACTGATGGAAAATCTCCATTCTAAGTCATTTTCATCATGTAATAGCATTAAAACGTTTGATTTCTCTACATTATATACTTCAATTCCGCATTCGCAATTAAAATCTCGTTTGGCACAGCTGATTAAACGTAGCTTTATCAAAGAAAACGGAAAACGCAGGTACAAGTATTTGGTAGTCGGTTTTAAAAAGACTTACTTTGTCATCCAAGAGTCTAGCAAGAAAAACAAATTTACAGAAGATCAAATAATAGAAATGCTCAACTTTCTAATCGACAACATATTTGTACAATTTGGTGGACGTGTTTTTCAGCAAACAATAGGTATCCCAATGGGCACAAATTGTGCACCATTGCTTGCCGATTTTTTTCTTGATTCATATGAAGCAGACTTCTTACAATCACTTCTAGACAAAAAGGACCGCAAACTTGCTTTATCCTTCAATCTCACATTTCGTTATATTGATGATGTCCTTTCACTAAACAATCCTCGATTTGGTGACTATTTACATCTCATATGAGATAAAGGACACTACAGATTCCAGGAGGTCCGCTTCATATTTGGATCTATTTCTCGAAATTGACACACAAGGAAGGCTTTGTACAAGGCTCTATGACAAACGTGATGACTTCAACTTTCCAATAGCTAACTTTCCCTTTCTGTGTAGCAACATTCCGTCCGTTCCAGCATATGGAGTTTACGTATCACAATTGATTCGTTATTCCAGACCATGTGGGGAGTACAACGACTTCCTTGATAGAGCTACACGGGTGACAAGCAAATTGTTAACACAGGGGTACGTTGCTTCCAGGTTGTTGTCATCACTCTAGAAATTTTACGGACGACATCATGTGCTTGTATACAAATACGGGATTTCTATCTCTCAGATGAGCACAGATGTTGGTTTGACATAGAGTTTTGTAATGTCATCCTTTCCGGATTTGACCAACACTTAATCGATCTTTGGCAACGTGACATGACGGGTGTGCTATAGCAAGCAGGAACTGCTTACTCTTCCGGAGCACCTGAGTTCACTCTCGTTTCGACTTGAGTTCGCGTTGCTGAATTCGGTTTTGTTGTTATGTGTGTGTGTGTGTTTTATGTTGTTATGTGGTTTGTTTTGTTGTGATGATTTTTTGTCTGCCGGTTTTGTCTTTGTCCTTACGGTTTTATGATACTGATTACCCCTTTGGTACACCTTTGCTTCTTTAAGCATTATAGTGATCAAATATGTCGGTTTTGTGTGATGACTCTGGCACCAAATCATTATTTGTTTGTGTCGAATTTAAAATCGATATGTTTGATTGTTTACATCAGTCGATTGGTGATTCTCAGCTAGCTGTCAGGAACAGCGAATGTTCTATTGAGAGTTCCTCTACCGTTCATTCGTTTGTCCTGGTTCCCTTTTATCTAAGGTTCTCTCTAGTGGAATTGAACTTTGGTCAATTTGATATTTATTGTGTGTTTAATTTTTGTGCTTTGTCTTGGATTATTAATAGGAGGAGAGTTGGGCCAAACAATCTTGTTAAAACCGCCATGTTTTATATGTACCTGTCCTAAGTCAGGAATCCTTGACAAAGCTTTTGTTTGTACTTGTCTTTTTAATGTTTTCTGTGCCTTCTTTAACAAGGGTGTCTATCTTTCAGTTTATTGTACTGAGATGATCACATTTTTATCTCTATTGTGTCTTACACCTATGTAACTAGACCCTTAGATCGTAATTGAAGAGGGTGTTTGGCATCATAAAACCTAGTTCAACCCACCATTTCATTTGAAATGCTTACCAAGTCAGGGACATTGCGATCTTCAATTTCATATTTCTTTGGTATGTCTTTGCCTTGTTTTGTCTTATGTTCTTGGATATATGAAATTGATCATCCCAGTTCGGTAATTTTGCTGTTACCTTTATTTGATTATTTCAGGACTGGATTTGAATTACATGCATTTTATTTATACTATGGGCCAATTACGGAATCGCGAGCAGCGAGCAGCGCCTACTGGCCTCGTTGAAGGCTGCTGGTGGTTGTCCTTTGTGGTTTTTCTGACTTGCCTCTGGTTATATATATGCATTCACGGTGCTAATGGCAGTTGGTTATTCTGAACGATAGTGTTTTTTGTGCGTATTTTTATGTTGCCGGTTTTGTCTTTGTCTTTACGGTTTTATGATACTGATTACCCCTTTGGTAAACCTTTGCTTCCTTCATGACATGACTTTACCTAAACGGACTAATTATAAGCTCCTGAATAAAGCTAGTGAAAATATCTAATGAGGTCCGTTGTTCAATTCCCGTCAAGAAACATGTCGTTAGCGTTTAAAAACCATTTGAAGAATTCACCTTCCGGATAGATAACATATTTCTTCACTTTGGTGGACGTGTATTTTAAGCAAACAATAGGAATTTCAGTGGGCACACATTGTACACTTTTCTTTGCTTATTTGTTTCTTCATTCATTTGACGTACACTTTTACAATCACTTCTATTAAATGAATCGAAAACTATCTCTCTCTTTTAAATCAAATTCCGTTCAAATGATGGTGTCCTTTCCATGATGGTGATATTCCACATCTCATATATCCATCGGAACGTAAGATAAATGGCACAACGGGTTCTAGGAAGTCTGCTTCATATTTTAACTTTCATCTCGAAACTTCAACTCTTCAGGAAAACTTTCAACCATGTTCTAGGACAAACGTGTAGACTTCAATTTACCAATAGTCAACTTTCCCCTTCTTGTGTAGCAACATTCCGTCAGCTCAAGCTTATAGAATTTACGTATCACAATTGATTCGTTATTTCAGAGCTTATAGGACTTACATCGACTTCCCTGGCAGAGCATCAAGTCTGACACAAAAGTTGCTAATACAAGCTTATGTTACTCTTCGGTTGTTGCCTTCTCTCAAGAAATTCTATGAAAGACATGCGTTCATTGCCAAATATGGGATTTATATATCTCAGATGAGTGCAGATGGTGGTTTGTCATAGGGCTACACTTTGTCTTCCTATACCGAATTTGACACTGAGTTGGCCATTGACAGCGTGACGGGTGTGCTATAGCAAGCAGTAACTACTTATTCTTGCGTAACACCTGAGTTCACTCTCGTCACGGCTTCAGTTTGCGTTGTTGATAGCTACTCAAATGTTTTTGTGTTTCTTTGTGCTGTTTTTGCTCGTGTTTAGTGGAACTGTCTTTGCCCTTTCGCACTTTTGATATTAGAATAACTCATTAATGCATTTTACTTCTTTTGATTAGAGTAGACTCTATGGGAGCCGCTACAACACTTTATCCAATTAACTAGTAATCTCTGATTTCTGTTTTATTCATGTTTTAAAAGTTGTCAGAAAACGTACACTAAAATTGTTAGAATGATCTTTTTCAAGTTATAGAATTCACAATTAAAGAAAGTTTTTTGGTCGATTTTTGAGAGGCGGTGGTCTCAATTTACGATACAAAGATTTCTCGGGAGGGTTAGAATACGAGTTAACAGAAATCCACGCTGATAAAAATGTGTTCCTTACCTAGAGCCAGCAGTCGTGTGAACATATCCATTGCAGCTTTAGATATACAATATGCCGATAAATTTGGACCCTTTATAATGAAAGGAAAAATCTTATTTAGTATGTAAAAAAATCTTAAAAAATTTATTATTTGCATTTCATCAAATTTTCATTTCTTATTTCCTCATCATTTTTGCTACCATTATCACATGTTGTAATATTTTATCATTCACTCATCATCTATGGATTTTTCTTTCTTTTTTCCTTTTTTACTTAACTTTATCATTTTGAATGCTTGTACTTTTTTATGTTGTCTTCGGAGTTATTGTTTTACTAAAATATCTTTATAAAAAAACACATAAAACCAATAATATTGTCAATTAAAATAGATGTCAATCCTTCAGGAGGGCAAAATAAAAATTGTACCGTGTATTCGGAGTGCAACGCCCCATGCACGTCGAGTTTAATAAGATAAGACTCAATGGGGGCCGCTACAAAGACCACGCTCTGTAGAGGGATCCCAATAAGCATAAAGCTTGTTTCCCAATCTAGGAAATAAAAAATAATGAGATGTGGAATAAGTGTACGCGACACAGCCCACAATCAAGATTTTTAAACTAAATAAAATAGTTATCTTATTGCGTTTTTTACCTTGATATATTAAAACGATGCATAAATAGTTGGAGTAGGCCAATGCTTGCAAATTTTGAATGGATTTATACAGAGAATTTTTATGTAAACCTAAGTGTGCATCACTTAGTTTTGACAGGACCAAATTTCGTGGCAGATTTCAGTTGTGTTTTGTTATTTTTGTAGGAGCCGTACCACTGTCTTCAGTGTCCCCTGGTGTTGCTTTTGATATTATTGATTTTGAGATTCATATGCTCCTTTGGTATTTCACAGATTTTTCTCGATTAGAAAAATACATTAACTAAATTCTCTGTTATATAGACAAACAAATCAAATCAAAATCCTTGTTTCTTCTGAACTTTTCAGCATTTTTTTATGCAAAATTTAACCATAAAATGTTTCTATTTATCTACAAACTTTATACAGTGTTGCTACAGTAGAGGCCTGTATTGTAATCAGAATGAAGTTTTTATTTAAAAAAAAAGAACAGGTCTGACCTACCGCTCGTTGTCCGGCGATGCTAGATACATTTACTATAGAACCTAGAAAAAATGAAGTTATATGTATATAACAGGCGGATTTACTAATATGCTATATATTCTGGTCACATTGAAGGCTTCTGGCTGTTTTCCATTGTGGAATTTTTAAAAAATTTACGTTTTATATATTGTAGGTTGTGTTGCATAAACTTATTCCATATCTCATTTTCTTCTATTGTTCAAAGATGTTGTCGTGATCATTTTTGAGAAATAAGAGAGTTTTTAAAGAAAATAAATAATCAAGTGAACAAATTTAAGTCGGCATTTTGAAATTTGATGCATTTTCCTACTTGTTAATGTTTACTTGATAACAAGACAACTCGGCAACTCGCGACTATTATATATACGTTTCTATAGGGTTGTTTCTGTATATCAGTATGAAAGCTTTACCCCTCTGTTTGTCACAAATCTAATTTGAAAAGAAATGGTTGTTACAAGTGCGCAAATGTTAACAAAGCATTTTTTCATTGTGGTATTTAGGGAAAAAAGTTTTCGTCTGATTTCCACTTTTATGTTGTAAATTTTTCAGTTTACTTCAACTGTATGTTTTAATTCGTTAATGAGATGGTCTATAAATGTAGTGTTTAAAAACAAGTGTAATATTTGTTTGAAAAACAGATTTCGTTAATCTTAATTTGAAAGATGTTTTACTCAAAGATATGAGCTCCCTAAAGTGATCCAAGTAACCTTGGGTAAAAAGCTTTGCGCTTACGGACTTGTTTACATGGTTATAATTAAGTAAATATAGATTCGTGTCGCTCCTGGATTTCATAGCCAAGATGATGGATGGAAGTGAATATTATCGTATGAGACAATGAAACAAATAAACTAAATAAAATGAGCAAAATAATTATAGAAAAGGATTAGGAGGAATATAACTCAAGGAACATTACATAACAAATGTAAAATGTCCTATTCTTAGAGAAGCAAGTCCAAAATGTTGACTTTTACAAAGATGCTTGGTGGTAACCAAAAGGCCAATTGTAGGTCAATTTTGCTGCGGTAATCTAAAAATTCCGAGATACCATTTACACCCAGAATGATGAAACTTTCCAGAAAAAAAGTAAAATGGACACTTTCTGTCCTCTGTGAGTGATAGGCCAAAACGTTAACATTGCGGTAATGGAATAGAAAATAAAGAGATGTGGAATAAGTGTACGCGACACAGCCCACAATTAAACGGCAATTTAGAAAAACCACAATGGACAACCGCCAGCAGCCTTCAACGAGGCCATTAGGCACTGCTCGCGGTTCTGCAATTGGCCCATGGTCTAAATAAGATGCATATAATTCAAATCCAGCCCTGAAATAGTCACAGATAGACCCCCTTCTTAAACAAGGAACAGAAAACATCAAGAAGACAAGTACAAACGAAAGCTTTGTCAAAGATTCCTGGCTTAGAACAGGCACATGTAATATGTGGCGGGTTAAACTAGTTTTTTGGGCCCAACCTTCCCCTATCAATATTCCTAGACAAAGCACAAAAACTAAACACACAATAAAAATCAAATCGATCAAAGTCCAATTCTACTAGAGAGAACCTAAGACAAAAAAAAACAAAAAAAGAAAAAAAAAAGAAAAACAAGAACAAACAAAAGGACGGTAAAGGAACTCTCTATAGAACACTCGCTGTTACTGACAGCTAGCTGAGAATCATCAATCGACTGATGTAAACAAATCAAACGTATCGATTTTAAATCCGACACAACACTTCAAACAATAATGATTTAGTGAAGTGTCATCACACAAAACCGACACGCTTGATCACTATAATGCTTAAAAATGACAAAAGTAAAAACGTTTATGGAAGTTTTATAGCAAGTATCAAGTTTTCAATATTTCTGCCAAAAAAAAACACTAAATTCAAAGATTTAACCAAGATATTCATTTCATATTCTTTCCGTAATAAATTTTGAAGCCAATTTTTCATTTCTAATGGATTGCTTTTAAATTTGTGAGCTTTATAAAAAACATTACCATAAAATTCAGGATGTGATATTCCTTTCACTATAAGAAAGTGACGTGTACAATTAAATTTTTCAATAAGAGATCGATACTTGTGGAAGAACTTAGAAAAAGATTTTACTAATTTGTGGTATCGATAACCTTGTTTTAATAATTTTTCAGTAATAAAACGGTTATTATTATTAAAATCAGAAACACAACTGCAGATCCGAGCATATCTTACTAACTTTGAAATGTAAACCCCGTATGACGGCGCTAGTGGAACATCTCCTTCAAGAAAAGGGAAATTTATAATAGGGAAGGTAAGGTCGTCACGTTTATCATATACTTTGGTATGTAATTTTCCGTCAATAATACTTATAAATCGAAATCTAAAAAAGGACATCTATCACCGGTGACGTTAGATTTCTTCAAGGTTAATTCAGAAGGATAGATATCTGTAATAAAATTAGAAAATGAAGGATTGTTGAGTGCAAGAATGTCATCTAAAAATCTAAAAGTATAACATGTATAATTGAAAGTTTCGATTTGGTTCTGTTTGTTCGGGTCTTTTTGTAATTTAGCCATAAATTGTGATACATTTACTTTCTTTTGGAGGAAGGTTTGGCACGCCATAAAACCTGGTTTAACCCACCATTTAATTTGAAATGCCTGTGCCAAGTAAGGACAATAGCGTCCTATTGCGATCTATAACTATTCCGATGTATTTTCTCTATGACATTAAGATTGATCCTTCAAGTTCGGTAATTTTGTACCAAACATGTTTATAAGCAATAGAATATTCGTATTACATGAAAACAATGTAAAGAATGACAACTCAAAACAAGATGGATGACACAAAAATGCCTGCTGTAAATTATGTTGGTTAGTAAGCTAGTTATTTATTGTTTTAAATATTAAATCATACACACAAAAAATTGAAAAAAAAACTTTTCGTCCGACTATTTTTTCACGATGAATTAATGGGACAAAGGCCGGTTGACTCCACGGATATAAATTAAATCACAGAAAAGTATAAGACACAAAAACCCAAATCCAGAAAAACCGATGACACGCTGGCCTGGTATGTACCATAATTTTGATAATCTTTACCTTGTGTTTTAACAAGATGTGGGATACACAGTCGAGATAAGTTGTAAGCTGATTTGAAATTGACTTCCATGATTTCATCCAAAGCATCTTCGGATGTCGCCGCTATATTTCCAAGAAGTCCTTTTCCTGCATTGTTCACCTGAAGACAAACACACTGATGATAAAAATAGATGAACAGACACAGAAACAAGACAACTAAATTCACTTTATGGAAACTTTATGTCAAAAAACAACTTCACACAATGACATTGAAAGTCATACACACTGGTCATACATAAATTTCAAAATAGTTTTTCAAACTGCAATAAGTACAATGACGAGTTGGTGTTGCAGTTTCCTGGCCGTATCACCTTTGTCATTTTATTATACCCCACGAAACGGAGTTGCAAAGGTATAATGTTTTTGACTGGTCTGTCCGTCCGTCAGTCAGTCAGTCAGTCAGTCCGTCAGTCTGTCCGTGATCAAAATTTTCGTAACAGATATCTCACCTATTATTAATTGTAGGCTTTTGATATTTGGTATGCAACTTCAGGTGGGGGTCCCATATAGTGGGATACGATTTCAGGTCTGTCGGTCATCTACTACCTGTTTAACGAGCCGACTTAGACTTTTTTCACTAAATTTTCAGGGTTGAAAATTTTCGTAACAGATTTCTAAGCAACTATTAATTGTAGGTATTTGATATTTAGTATTTAGCTTCAGGTAGGGGTCCATATGGTGGGATTCGTTTTCAGGTCTGTTGATCATCTACTTCCTGTTTTACGAGCTGACTTAGACTTTTGTCACTTAATTTTTTCAGGGTTGAAATTTTTCGTCACAGATTTCTGAGCAACTATTAATCATAGTCTTTTGATATTTTGTACGTAGCTTAATTAGGAGTCCCATATGGTGGGATACATTTTCAGGTCTGTCACTCTTTTACTTCCTGTTTAATGGAAAGACAACAACTCTGACTTATTTTATTCCTAACTCGAAATAGATAATCTCTATCCATAATGTGGACACGTGGGTTATGTGAGCGTACTCACTAAGGTTCTTTAATTTTAGAACGGTTGAATGGTAAGAATATTTGTTGTCTGATGTACGTTTGTTTGTAAACTGAATATTTCGTATGATTTACCAGAACATCGATTTTGCCGAATTTTTTAAGAGTTTCATCCACCAAAGTCTGGAGGTCAGAGCTCTTTGTTACGTCACATGGTATCGTTAAGATCTGTAGAAATGAAAACATATTCAGTAGATATCGAAAACAAGAAAAAACATCACTTGTAAAAAATACTGACCTAAAGTTAACGTGTAATGAAATTCAATTCGCTAGAATCTTATAATTAATTTCTGGCTTAAGCTTACGATGTCCATGATGAGAAAATGAAGTTTTGTTCTGATATTTCCTTGGTTCTTAAATAAATTTCAGGAGCGGTGCACACCAAATAATATATCAATACACTATATCTCTATCTGAATCATAACATTGTAGGAAGCACAAATACGTCTAAAACATCTATTAAAGTTTAAACTTACATCACCATCTTGAAGTCCCTTCGATATACATTTTGTCGCTACCTTCTGTAGATTGTCTACATTTCTTGCAGCTAATACTAGTTTACAGTGAGACTCAGAAAACAATTCAGCTGTGGTTTTGCCAATACCAGAACTTGAACCTTTAATCATTTAAGGAACAGGTAGTATGCAACTCAATTAGCTTTAAGGTTATACGAAATTTTCTTATAACTCATGTACATACGACACGAATACACATTATCCACCTTCGGTTGCAATTCCAATCTCAATAGACGTCTAGCATTGTGAACCTTGTTTCAATTTAGAATGGATACATAGGGAGCATTTACCTGTCTGCAGCTCTTAACATTGACTTTGTTTCCATTTTTGTAATGTATGGTTTTTATATATCTAAAAAAAAGCCGAACTAAATGTCTCTAACCCAATAAATATAGTTGTTTTGAAGGGGTATGATTTAATGGTCTATTTCAATGTAGAACATGCTAGCATATGTTTGAAAATATATCCGTGGAAATGTTGTATTAACATCTGACCTTTTTATACGGAATATACGATATTGAGATGTGGAATAAGTGTACGCGACACAACAAACATAAACAAACAGCAATTAAAAAAATCACAACGGAAAACAGTAAGCAGTCTTCAACATGACCATAGGTCACTGCTTACCGTCTTGCATTGGCCCAAGACTTATAATACAATACAAAAGTATCAAAACCAATCCCTAAATCATCAACGAAAGACTCAATTCTTGACATAAAACAGTTAACATAGAATGACAAGGACAAACAAAGGCTTTGGCAAAGTTTCCTGGCTTAGGACAGGCACATATAAAATGTGGCAGGGTTAAACTAGTTTTTTGGATCCAACCTTCCCCCTATTGATAAGCTTGCACAAAGCAACATATAAAACACACTGTAAAACTCAATCGACAAAAGTTCAATTCAGCAAGAGAGAACCTAAGACAAAATACTGTACGAAAACAACAAGACAAGGAGGAACTCTCTTAAGAACACTCGAAGTTACTGACACCTAGTTAAGAAACATTTATCGATTGATGTAAAAGAATCAAATACATCAGTTCTAAATCCGACACCCACGTCAAAACAATGAATGATTAAGAGTTGTATCACCATACAGAACCGACATACTTGATCGCTGTGGTGCTTATAAATAATACAGTGGATACAAAGTGAAAATTTAACGTTTTAAAGTTACTATCAAGCTATCAATATTTCTGCCAAAACATACCAAATGCAACGATTTTACTAAAACATTGAATTCGTATCCTTTTTTCAAAAGGTTTTTAAGCCAGTTTTTAATTTCCATAAGGTTGTTTTTGAATTTTTGTGCTTTATAAACTACATTGCTATAAAAGTCAGGATGAGATATTCATTTAACAATCAGAAATCTACGTGTACAATCAAATTTTTCGATGAGATAGAAGAAAATGAGATGTGGAATAAGTGTACGCGACACAACCTACATTATAAACGTATATTTTAAATATCCACAATGGAAAACAGCCAGCAGCCTTCAATGTGACCAGCGGTCGCTGCTCGCTGTTTTACAATTGGCCCCTGGATTAAAAATAAAATACATATGATTCAAGCCCAATCCCAAAGTGCATTGAAAGACCCTCTTCTTGACAAAAAAAAAAAACAATTAACATAAATTCGACTAAATACAAACATAAGCTTTGATAAAGATTCCTGGCTTAGGACAGGCACATTAAAATGTGGCGGGGTTAAACTAGTTTTTTGGCGCCAACCTTCCCCCTAATGATAATCAATAACAAAGCACAAACTAACACACTAAAAGATGTCCATATTCATGTGCAAATTTTGTAAAAGATTTGACTGATTTGTGGTAACGGTAACCTTGTTTTAGCAATTTTTCTGTAATAAAACGGTTTTTATCATTAAAATCAGACACATCACTGCAAATGCGAGCATACCTGACTAATTGTGAAATGTATACCCCGTTAGCTGGAGCTAATGGTACGTCTCCTTCAAGAAACGGAAAATTAACTATTGGGAAAGAAAAGTCATCCCGTTTATCATATACTTTAGTGTGTAATCTACCATTGATAATGCTTAAGTCCAAATCTAGAAATGGACATCTACTGTCGGTTGAGTTTGCTTTATTTAGGGTTAATTCTTTAGGATATATATCATTTATTTGAGAATGTGAGGTTGTTTAGAGCAAGTATGTCATCTAAGTACCTATATGTATTGTTAAAAGTTTCGAGTATCTTTGTAAACTGTTACTCATAGATTTTATCTATTGATTGACTTTCTTATCAAACTGACTTTTATTTTATCTAATAATTCAAATTTTCTATTTTTATTTTTTTGCTAACAATATCGTCATTAAAACGGTTGAAATATAAATTTATTAGACATGCAGCAAACTCCAATTTAGACTCCTGTCAACGGAAAAAAACCGGACACAGGTTTCCCAACATCTAAGCCGATTTTTTTGGTGACTACATTTCGTGTGCATATAGTTTTACTTATGTCCGTCAGTACCTACGCCAGGCCGAACGAATTTCCGTCCAGCCTTTTCCAGAAACCGTACATGAAAATGATTCACGTCCTAAATGACTTACCGGGCTTCCTGTTTGAATCCCTTAAAGGGACATTTTTGTCCTATTGACATTTTCCTTCTTTTTTTACTTGGACAAGGTTTACCGGCTAGGCCTTAAAGGCATAACAAATCAAAAGTATTCTTTACCTTTAAACTATGTTGAAAAAGTAATAATTACATTTGCCGTGCATATACTGAAAATGCAGTGATTCCAATGGTTAATTGACCCCTTGAATCGTCTTTCATACCTCGATGAAATGTCACTTGTTTCACATGACCGTAATCGGACCATGACCGTTTTATACGCACAACTAGCTCAAATTTGTTCATATCCCGGTAAATTCTCACACCTTGAATTTGCATTTGGATATCAATACGAAAAAAAAGTACACAAACATACACCATAACAAAACAAAAAATCAGAAACAAATGAAAAACATTAAAATGTAAGTATAAGAAATGAGTGTTTGTATTTTGAAGCTAGTCCGCTTCATTCAAAATGTGCTACGGTCAACGGTTTTACACGTCAATGAAACATCAAATATAAACATTCTCGAATGAAAATATCTCTCTTCGCATGGATTGACTTCAAACTGATGTATGCGTTTATTTTGCAAGCAAATGAATAATCTAAATTGATAATTTTAAAATTTGATTCACATATTTAGTCTGGTGCATAACCTTCCCAGAGAGAACAACTCGGTACCTGGCAGACCAAGAAGGAGAAGATATAAGAGCCAAACTTGATCACTTGGTTAATATGGTGCTTCAACATCTACACTGTAGTGTTGTATTGTGTCGCTCTTTGTAGATATGTATGCACGTCATGAACAGACTTTCAAGAAAAAATATTTATGCAAGATATGGATGCAATTTCTCATTATTTCCCAAGTGCAAATTATGCTCAAAACTGGTTTTTTAAGAGTTAATTACCTGTAATGATCACCACTTTGTTCTTTAAAGACGCCATTTGACTTTGTTAGTATCTCATCAATACGGGTGTACTAATACATGTACATGCATCAAATAGTGTATTAAGATTACCATGTTGTTATCTGGTACATGTCCTAGATTACTTGGGAAAATAATTCAATCAGTACACAAATGTCAGTCAGGGATCATCCTTGTAGCAGTGAATTTAATTCGCCTATTCAGGTGATACAAATTCACTTTCTCAAGTAGATAGGATTTCTTAACAATCTAAATTCACTTAAAGCAGTGATTTTAGGCAAAATGTTAAATCTTTGATCATCTGTAATGATGTTATACATTTTTTTCATGTGGTCAGCAGTATTTTTCTACTTGAGATCTAAATTGAAACTTTATATATCAATCAAAATCATCTGAGTGCAAAAGAATTTGAGAGGGCGCAAAAGCTTTGAAAATAGGTCCCTTGCGAAATGGCTATTAATTTGTACTTATTTTGTCTTTGAAGAAGAAATTTAATTTATCAAACAAGCTATCTCTATAATGATACTAATGAAGTGTAGAAATTGTAAATTTGTTTTTAAATACACCAAATAAAAATAAATTGTTTTTAGTGGCTATATTATTTTGATAAATTAAAAGTTCACTGGAACAAGTGAAATTTATTCACGCAAAACTGTGTTCACCTATAACAGTGATTAGATTTCATTTGTCCAAGTGAAATATATTTACTTATATAAGAATGATCCCTGACTGAATGTAGATGGTCAAATATGTTGCTCTACTGAAAAATAAGTAACGCTGAACCCCTCCCCCAAAAAGATTTATCCTGTCAAATAATGAAAATTTCCTAAAACAGGTATCTGTTTAATTTCATATTGGTCTTCTTTAAATGATATGATAGAATATGTTTTTTTTATTGATCAAGACTCCAAGAAGAGCTGTACAAACTTAAAAAGTATAAATAAAGATTAATGATTGTACTCTAACAATTTAAATAGATCTTATATAAAGAAAAATATGTCTTGCATAATGAAAAAAATATCAATTCCAAACATTAATGGTCAATTATTATAACCAACACAACGACCTAAGTTGAGGTTTAGTATATATTATTCATTTGTTATAATAATATTGTATTATTCAGAAGCTGTCATTGGTCAAAATAGGTCACATGAGTAAACTGAAAATGATTGGTAGCATAATACTTTTTCTAAATAGAACTTTAACATTTGGATGACTTACTCTTTCTAAAAATAGAATGTTGGCAGGCTAAGCCTTTCTAAAAAATAATAAAAGGTTGTTTGGGTTTTTTGAAACAAGTGTGGACACTTAAAGTTCTTGCACTATGAAAATAAGGTCTACCAAAAACCTTAAATTCTTGAGATAATGACACAAAAGGCTGGTGACAGAACGAAATCTAACCACCAAAAAGAATCGATGGGCCAACTTAAGTGGATTTAGATATCATAGTTCATGAAATACTGACTTTACTTAAAAACTAAACACTAAAATCATCCACTAATTACAGAGTCGTGAAATTTTGAACACAATTGTTGTTTATTGCTTTTCAGTTCTTTTTATGAGTTTTATTGTTGTGTTCCTCGTGCTGTTCTAGTTCGTGTTTACTGGTTTTGTCTTTGCCCTTTCGGACTTTTTTGACATTTGAATGCATTTCTAACACATCTCTGCTTCTGATAATTGTGACCCTTAAATCATTTTTGTAGATCTAAACGAGCTTTACAATTCTGCAAAGCTAACATTTCCTCTAGCAATAACGATTTTCAAGGTTAAGTAAAAAAACCTGCGAAAATGGTCAATTTTGACTATTCAGAGGAATTAACTCCCATAAAATGTCGCCCCACAACTTCGACACAACATACCGCATTGTAGAGCTTTTGATGCTGAAGAAGGAAGGTTGCTTCGGATTTTCTCTACCTCTTATATTTTTTCGAGCTATGACCAAACAACAATGTTCTGACCCTGTTTTATTTTAAGTAAGGCGACCATGCGACTTGGTAGAGGGCATCCCTAAAAAAGTGAACAGAGTTTGAAAGCAATTGACCATTGGCAGTGCGATGGTTGTTCCTGACTGCTCTGTTTGTGTTTACTGGTTTTGTCTTTTTGGACTTTTGATATTCGAATGACCCATTGGTACGTCTTTGTATCGTCAGTGGTTTCAGACAAATATCTTTGAAGAAAAGTTTACAGACTAATGGACGAACGGACGGACGGAAGACGGACGCCTAATGATGAAAATAGCTAACCCGAGTCATTTAAGATTAAACATCACACAAAATCGTACAGCATTTAAAAATCATGTATTAAAACTAAACCGAATTCAGAAACTTGAACTCAAGTCAAAACGAGAGAAAACTCAGGTGCTCTGAAAGGATCAGCCGTTCCAGCTTATCAAAGCTGATGTTTGTATTCGTCGTATTTTATGTTAATTGTTTTTTTTTCATTTGCAATTTAGGATTGGGCTTGAATCATATGTAGTTTATTTTCAATCAAGGGCCAATTGCAAAACAGCGAGCAGCGACCACTGGTCACATTGAAGGCTGCTGGCTGTTTTCCATTGTGGATTTTTAAAATTTTCGTTTATATGGTAGGTGTCGCGTACACTTATTCCACATCTCATTATACAACCAACAATATAAACGACAATTTAAAAAAATCCACCATGGAATCTTGATGATCGTAATTATTCATTGAATGCTCAAATGAATGATCACACCAATTCTTCGCCTTTTTCGTTGTTTATTCTCTATGTTTTCTTGTTTTTTCTAAAAAGCAAAATAACTCCAAAGCTTGTTAAGGGGTGGTTAACTCTTTCAGATGCTGTACTTACTACATACCAAGTCCCATTAAATTCTGTTGGGTAGTTTCAGCGATGTTGAGTGGAATGTTTTTTGACGAACAGACGGACGGACTGGACAAAAACAATACTTAAACAAAAGTTAGGAAAAGTTCCTTAAAATGATTGTAAAGTTATGATGTTAAAACATTTTTTTATTTGCTTCAAAATACATTTGTTGTGCCACTTGATACAATTCGTTCTCAGGTACGACATTTGGCACATCACTATCGTCTTTGAAGCTCAAACAGGCAGTGCACAATGACGACCAGAATCGACGAACAACAAATGTCCTGTTGTAAACGATGCTTCATCTGAGGCTAGGAATCTGATAGCTTTGGCGACATCCTCTGGTTTACCAGCTCCACCAAGAGGTTGTAAGATTTTTAGTCTTTCCAAGTACTACAAGTAAATGATCTTTTATAATTGTTTACAAGCATCACCATAAAGTTGCAAAGAAGAAATAAAACGAATAATTATCTTTATAATTGTTAGCCAGCTAAACAAAAAGTATTTTTTGTAAAGGAAAACAGATATATGCGTTTTTAATTTAATTGATTAAATATGAATGAATCAATCCAAAAATTAGCATAGAACAAATGTTTCCTATAAATAACATGGACTAAACGGTAGACACAAAAGAAACACCAAATAAAAATCTAAACGCAAACATAAAACAAAAATAATAACAACCAAACTGCGATCAGCATTGTGAACTGAAGTGTTTTACAAAATAATGGCAACATTTGTTTCTTACGAACCAGGCATAGGTTAATGGTGCTGCGTCACATTTTGAATTAATTCAAATTTATGTGTAATGCAACATTTGGTATTACTAGTAATGGTAATTGAATACATTTCTGTCCGAAAATACAAAAATGTTAATTTTAATAGGGAATTCTTTTAAATACAATTAAGTAAGCCAAGAAGGTAAAAGGTGGATATTTTTCAACAAAGATTAAAAATGTGCATTGATATTCAAGCTACAAAAAGCTTGATAAATGATCCTCGGGTATCTATCACCGTGCACTTATCAATCAATCTGTAAGCATAAAAACCAGTTAAGCTATCACCAAACACCGATCACTCAATCTATAGGCATCAAAGCCAGGCTTAGGACAGGCACATATAATATGTGTCGGGTTAAACTAGTTTTTTGGGCCCAACCTTCCCCCTATCAATTTTCCTAGACAAAGCACAAACATTAACACTGTACAACAAAAAGCAAATCGATCAAAGAAGCAAAGGTGTACCAAAGGGGTAATCAGTATCATAAAACCGTGAAGACAAAGACAAAACCGGCAGACAAAAAATCATCACAACAAAACAAACCACATAACAACATAAAAAACACACACATAACAACAAAACCGCATTCAGCCACGCGAACTCAAGTCGAAACGAGAGTGAACTCAGGTGCTCCGGAAGAGTAAGCAGTTCCTGCTTGCTATAGCACACCCGTCACGTTCCCAAAGATCGATTAAGTGTTGGTCAAATCCGGAAAGGATGACATTACAAAACTCTTATGTTAATTCCACTAGAGAGAACCTAAGACATAAAAAACAACAAGAACAAACAAAAGGACGGTAAAGAAACTCTCTATTGAACACTCGCTGTTACTGACAGCTAGCTGAGAATCATCAATCGACTGATGTAAAAAATCAAACATATCGATTTTAAATCCGACACAACACTTCAAACAATAATGATTTAGTGAAGTGTCATCACACAAAATCGACATGCTTGATCGCTATAATGTTTAAAAATGACAATAGTAAAAACGTTAACGGAAGTTTTAAAGTAAGTATTAAGTTATCAATATTTCTACCAAAAAACCAAAGCCAGTCAAGCTATCACCAAACACGAACTAGATATCACAAAACACAAACATATCAATCTATCAGCATCAAAACTAGTCTAGCTATCACCGAACACCGATCAATCCATCTTTAGGCATCTAAGCCAGACAAGCTATCACCAAACACGAACTAGCTAGAAAGATTGATTTGTTGTTGTTCACTGAAAGCTAGACTAACCACAGTTATAGCTTACATTTTTCTTCATCTCTTCGGTCCATCCGGCATTGTCTGCAAATGATGTCAGTATGAATCCAGGACTGAAATATAGTTTATATCGGATTAAAATTAGACTATTACTGAAACATATAGTAAAAAGATAATCATTTGTAACATGCTAAAGAATAAAAAAGTTTAAAGGGTATAATACCTCCAGGAAAATTTAAATGAGTTCTAGTTTTTTTATCGATCTGTCGATGTAAACAGCGGAAAGTAATAGCTCGGTATAATTAGATTAAAGGAAAAAAAGATAGACTTATCTATTTAAAGTTTTGTTTCATTTAGATCTTGAATGTGATACAAAATTCCAACTTTAGCAAAAGGATATCATTATACTCATAAAGAATCTTCGTTGGAGAAATGCAAGAACTGATTATTTGCCATTGTGCTTTTATCAAGTAAAATCAGTTTAATGAATAAACGACTCTTTTCCTAATGCATAGAATGTAGACGACTGTGAAACATTTAAGATTAACTTTTCTAACGAAATTTAGAAAATGAATATAAAAGGCAACTAAGTGCCTATTTGACCTAAAGTTTCAGGAAATAAAAATCTCAAGGAGCAAGAAAAATGCAATAATTTGTAAAGTTGCACAATTTTCAAATATTCCGCAGGAATATACTTAGAAATGCTGTGCAGCAAAACAATACATTCATTGTACCCACAAAATAGCAATGGAAACTTTATCTTAAGCAAATTTGTTTTCATTAGATACATTTTTAGAGGAGCCATAATTACGCCTTACTGTTACATGGTTTTTTTCCAAATTATTTATGTAGGATAACAAGTACAGATTTAGTAATGAAGGTCACCAAACCACTTTACATTCTTACTTTAAAATTCTCGTACAAAGACGAAATAATCTTACTTGACAGAGTTAACTCGGACTTTCTGTGGAGCCAGTTCTGGAAAATATAAAGATCAAATGCTGATGACAAATGCAGTAAGCGACAAAACTGCAGTGCAAGAACTATACCAATTTTATGCGCCATTAACAAAAGTGGCTTGAAAGAACTTTCTACATAAAAAGGTATAAAATACAATGTCCATTGACTGTTACTGTGTAAAATGTCTGCTCAATTTGCTTTCTTTTTCAAGAAAATCAAAATGACCAAGGGTCACTGTAAAAAAGGCATGTTGAAAAAAGAAACTTTACAATACATGTACAGATGTTCAAATTTAATTTTGTGAATGTTAAGGCAGTCAACGCAGATACTGTTCCGAACATATAACTCTACCGAGAGCGTAAATAATCTGTTTTAATCCAATGACTTCATAGCAATATATGGTTGCATTTTTAATTCAGTTAAGTAGAAGTTAATGTTGTATACGGTATATGGAAGAAGGTGACCTGACAAAAGTTCCTCATCTGCACACTAAGTTTAAATTAACTCTAGACTCTATGATGGCTTTTAAAAGTATATTGACCACATACATTTTGCTCCAAAAAGATCTGATTCAATGATTTAAATGGACTTTGAAGAACTTTGCTGAGTATAATCCAGCACATATTCAGGACAACAAATAGTATAAGGACCATAAATGTAAGTATTTGTCTTTCTTCCAGAAAAAAAGGTTTTTTAAAAAATACAACAACAAACGAATGTGAACGTTCAGATGAAAGTGCTTCTTAATTCACCTACAGGCACACAAATAAAGCTGTTGTAAATATTTAATGTTGTCCGTGGTTCGATCCTCGTCAGGGTTGGAATTTCATAAACAATTTTCAAACTTGCATTTGACGCGGTCTCAAAATATGGGGCTTTTTTCGGAAGAAACGAGTCGTTAGTGTTAAAGAACCGTTTGGCGAATTTATAAAAGCAGACCAAATTGGAACCGCTGCAAAAGCTAGACTTGTACAATTCTCACTGTAGTGGGATTAATGTGTTTCCTAAAACAGCACAATAAGTAAATAAGTTTAAACTCAATAAAATGATAGCTGTTATTCATTTGCAACGTTAAGAAATGATCTATTTTTACTTGTCGGACAACTCTCATTAAAGTTCCTAGCTCCATCTCATTCGTGGATGGAGTTTAAAAAACTTTTTTACTACGTTTAAAAAGCTTTTGTCCCTTGTTGACAAAATGCACTTTGGTAAGGATGTGATTTCGATTTTATGTGAAGTTATTACTTACCTAGAGCCAACAGTCGCGTGAACATATCCATTGCAGCTTTAGAGATACAATATGCCGATAGATTTGGACCCTTAATAAAGGAAAACTACATTAAGTATGTTTTAAATATTTTAAATAATAATGATGAAATTAAATAAAATAGCTTATTTCGTTTTTTTAGTTATTTAGTTTGAATTGGCCATTTTTTGTTAATTATGAGTTGGCTGTTACAGAACAGATATTATGTTACAATAACAGTACATAAAAATGTTGTTACAGGTACAAAATTTATAGCAGATTTCAGTTTGTATTCTGTGTTTTTATGCGAGTCGTGTAGCTGTCCTTATTTTGAGATTCAAATGGTCCCTTTGTATTTATTTGTTTCTCTCCATCGAGATCACTTCATGGACAAAAATATGAGCAAAAGACACAAACTCTAATACATTTTGTACTTTTTTTCTTAATCAACTTTTCAATAAACTGTTTCATTCTCAACTTTAATTCAACATTTTTCTACTTATAAAGTCAATCGAAACCTGATTTGTCAATTACTTGTGCTTTTATTATGACATTTTTATTTTCCAAAAAGAATAAGCCAGACTTACCGCACGTTGTCCAACGATGCTAGACACATTTACAATAGAACCTGGAAATAAAATGGAGTTACATGTAACATGGGGCTACAAATGGTTAAAAAGAATTTAGGGGGTCTAATCCGTTGTAATTGTTTTGTGGGAAAAACAAAAGGCCTAACATTCTAAATAGGTCCGGGATCCAATGGATCACTGTCCAAAAAAAATTCGAACCCTCATGCATTTCATGTATAACATGACTTGATATAGAAATGTTGCACCATGGAAACGGACTTTGCACCACGGGGCCTATGGGTCCCAGGGATGGTTCGAACAGGGAAGCCAAATCCAGCACCGAAGATATCGACCATGTGCAGTACAAGGAAAGAAACTTGGTTTTTTAAAAACACTTTTGAATTTTACACAGGGGAATTTCGATAAAAATATGTTTTTAAAAATGAGAAAAACTAGATAATGTGTCTATGAGCCACAGGATGGCCCTCCCGTTCTTGACCAAAGTCATTGATCCTCAATGTGAATTTACTGGGATATGGACCATTACCAAGAAATTAATTAAAAGTGTTCATGTGTAAAATATAGGTCACTATGACCTTATTTCTGGTGGGTGGTGCCATGTTACCTAGACTCATCAAGTAGTGAAATATTATTGACCCCTAACATGTAGTATTCAAGATATGGACCTGAACCAAGAACTTAACCAAAGTCATTCATGCGTAAAATATAGGTCACAGTGACCTAATTTCTAGTGGGTGGTGTCACCTTACCTAAGACATATCTAGTAGTGAAATATCATTGACCTCCAACATCTAGTATCCAAGTTATGGACCTTAACCAAGAACTTAACCGAAGTCATTCATGCATAAAATATAGGTCACAGTGACCTAATTTTTATTGGGTGGTGTCATGTTACCCAAGACACATCTAGTGGTGAAATACCATTGACCATCAACATGTAGTATCTGAGATATGGACCTTAACCAAGAACTTAACCAAAGTCATTCATGCGTAAAATATAGGTCACAGTGACCTAATATCTAGTGGGTGGTGTCACCTTACCTAAGACACATCTAGTAGTGAAATATCATTGACCCCCAATATCTAGTATCCAAGTTATGGACCTTAACCAAGAACTTAACCGAAGTCGTTCATGCATAAAATATAGGTCACAGTGACCTAATTTCTAGTGGGTGGTGTAGCCCTACCCAAGACCCATCTGGTGGTGAAATATCATTGACCCACAACATCTAGTATCCGAGTAATGGACCTTAACCAAGAACTTAACCAAAGTGTTACGGACGGACGTACGGACGTACGTACGGACGGACGGACGGACAAGGGTAAAACTATATGTCCGATCCACTTACGTGGTCGGGCCATAAAAAGTTTGATCTATCAGGATGTAAAGTATCACAAAATGTAAGTCCGATGTAGGGTTGTTACGATTTTTACAATTCATTTTAATTTGCCGTGAGGGTACTCGTGTTTCCCGTTCAAAATAGTAACATGTATTTTCAAATTTTTTTTTTACTTTCTATGCTGCAAATCTTTCAGTTTGCATGTAAATGTTTGTTGTAGTCAACCAAATAAGGCCGCGTTCACACTGAGCAAAACTCATAGTAGTTTAAATGTCGTCCGCACTAACATTAAACATCAAAGCGTTCACACTGTAAAATTTCGATGTTTACATGTAGTTTAAATGTTGTGTTCATTACATACATTCGATACTTAATGTAGTCCTTGTGTGGGTTAAATGTACAATGAAATTTGCATATTTCTTTTGAATGAACGGCATGCATATGTATTACTTTCAAAGGAAAGCTTTATTTTTAGTGTATATTTTCGTATATTTCAACATTTTCTCGGGTGAGTGAAAAAACAGGGGTACATGCAACTTCTAAATATTTAATGTATATGTATACGGCAAAGCGGAATAGAATTTCATAAAAGGTGTTTCCAATTCGGATCTATTTTTTGTGGGCAAAGCGGCCTATATCAGGGAACATGAACAGGTGATAAAATGAACCTGAAATGATGATGAAGTGGAGGAAATGGGGGGGGGGGCAAAGTCCAATCATGGATAAGAGTTCTGACTGTCAATTGGAAAATGAGGAACGGGCAGATTTTTACACAGGACTTAACGAGGTATGCAGCAGGGTTCTTTAACGCGTGAAGAACATGATTTTTTTCCTAACACGTTGCGCCACTATAGTTTGCGGTCAAGTTTTCCGCGCATTTTACATTTGTAGCCTGACACGACGCGGCATTATGACGGACTGCCCATTCAACCACCGAGTGCACATTCCAGTCGTTTTGTGGACAAAGCAGCAGACCCGATTTCACGTTGCTGAGCGCTCTTTAGTGGATTTTTACCGACAACATGGCGCTGCCGCGGGCCCGCGCCGGTATTTATGTATAGCAATAGCTTTTTATAGCAATAAATTTTAAAATACAAACGGACGAACGGACTAAAGCCCCAGAAAATGTGTACACCTTTATTGCTAATCTATAAAATCAAAAATCATCAAAAAAGACTGAAGTAAATCAAAATCCATACGTATTCTATGTTTAAATGTCTATTCGCCAAATTAACAATCATGGTTATTCACGGCCACCAGACGGTCAAACGAGCGAAAGTCTGTTAATTTACCTGTAGCATGGAGATAAATGCGCCAGAAGTCTGTTACTTGAGTTGGTCAAAGACTGTTAATAAAATGTTATCGAGAAAATACCCACAGGTAAGTTGCATTTTTTATTATTATAATTTTTATAGAATCTTATTTGTAAAACAAAATATGTCTGACAAAATGGTTGCTCGTTTTGCATTGATATACAAAATTGCGTTTTGATTGGATTTAACCGAAAGAAGAAATTTAAGAAGGCGTCTGACTCAATCGAATTTATATATGTGTACACAATATTCCGACATAACAATCTTATCATTTTCTGTTGTTTTTTTCAGTAATTTTACACAAAATGATTGTGTTATCGTTTGTGATGTGTGAAATGGTCTCATAAGATTCTAACCTCAAAATATTGTATGTTTTCGTGTCTTATAAATGAAGATATTGATTGTTATTGAAAATTCGGTCGGTTAATGAGTCATGTCAATTGAATTTTGGTCTGTTAACAGGTCGGTTACGAGCAAATCAATATAGATTATTGCAGCTAGCGATCTGATCTTGAAGGTTCACAAAAATCTTAGTGTTCCTAACTTTATTCCATTCCACATTACCATGTATCTCTTTAACATGTTTTCCATTTCCACTTCTAGATACTTTATGTGAATGGTAAGAAACATATTTCCTTAAAAAAATTTCTGTTCTCTGTCTTATTCATCAAAATGCAATTTTAAAAATGTATTTGTTTTTTTTTATTTTTCCAGAATAGAAAATGAAAAGAAAAAGAAATTCGAATTATGGAAACAGAAAGTTTCTATGGAAAAAAAGGAAATCCTAGAATGAAAACCCTTATGACGGAATAAAATTTATAATCCTCAAAGTAAAAATAATTCTTGCTTCCAATTTATGGTGAATACATGTACTTTTACAAGTCAATATTTAAGCAGTGACACTATTGTCATTTAAGACCAATTATAAAATCTCCGTGTTTCCTGTTACATGTGTGAAACAAGAATATGTCCAAAAGACATAATACCCCATCTTGCAACATTTATTTTTTCCGCAATCACTAAAGCATCAACATGGTTGCTAAGGCACTTGTCCGTCAGATGGAATGGACTTTTACTTAACCATTCTTCTATAATTGGTCATTCATACGGAAAATATAGGTCAATGCCAGCATCCGAAGCATGCATTGTGATAAGCATTAATATGGAGTAGGCATTGCCTAAATGCGAGCATAGCTAAAAGGGACTACGTTTTGTTTATATAATGTATTGGGGGCGAGATGGTATGGGGCGATTAAGCTTCGAGACACGTTAGTTTCGTACGTGCATATAACCAAGACGAAACGAGCAGCTTATGTGTATTTATTATTTTAAAAATATTATTTTCTTGTAAAAAGCGCAATTTATTATTTTTTTTAAGCATTATTTCTTTTCTTATAAATTATTTTAACATTCACTCCGGCCCTGTAAAAATAATAACCCTTTCCGGACCATAAAAAAATTAAATCAGCATTAGCAAATTTCTCGCGGAAACAAATACCGTCGAGCTCTCCGCTCGAGCGGGGACTTCGTGCCCGCTTGCGAGCTATGCTCGCTATTAGGTGCACCTACCATACCAATATGGTTGCTATGGCACTTGTCAGTAAGAAGGAATGGACTTTAACCATTCTTCTGTAAGTGGTCTATCATGCGGAAAATATAGGTCACAGCCAGCATCCGAAGCATGCGGTGTGCTTAGCATCACTAAATGCACCTACCATACCAATATGATTGATGTGGCATTTGTCAGTAAGTGGGAATTTGGAAATATGGGGATTTGGGACGGACAGATGAACGGACGATCAGACGAACGGACCCGAACACTATATGCCCCTCTACCTTTGCAGATGGGGCATAAAAATAGAGATTGTAAGTAGGCATTATTTTTACATTTTTTGTTTTTACCTTGAGAAAATGAAGAGCATAATAAAAGTTAAACGGTGCCTAAGCAAAGTATGACAATGAAAATGTTAGATTAGGCATGAAAAATAGGGAAACAGGAAACACATGTTTTTATTTGGCCCAATATATTGGCATCCAATTACATACACTCTAAGGTATAAACATAATGAAGAAATCTGATAAATTACTCGCAAATATAAAGCACTGTATGTATAGATTTAAAAACGAATTGGGATAATAAAACTCTTAACAGACAGTTTTCACTTTGACTTACTCTTTAACCGACATTATCTTTAGAGTTTACTGAAAATCCTGTTTTAAAAAAGACGGAATAGTACAAATATCTCCAAATGTATCCAGTATTATTATGGGGTGTAAGATTAACAATTATGATACTGATATTTCCACTTTTCGGAGTAAATAAATTTGAAAAACTCAGAAATTCTGTTTTTGAACAAGTTTTTTTCTTCTACCTCTCCAATCGCCTTTTCATTTTATTTATAACTCCGTTGACAAAGTGTTTATTTTTTGCATCCATTCAATCCGCTAATGATAATCATTTAGTCAGACAGTTTTTGTTTTGGCCAAAAACAAATCATTTTTTCAAAAAAGTAATGATTTTGTACTTAAATGACTTTTAAAACTAATATTTACTCTTAACAGTCATAGAACCGACTCGAGTAACAGACTTCTGGCGCATTTATCTTCATGCTACAGGTAAATTAACAGTCTTTCGCTCGTTTGACCGTCTGGTGGCCGTGTTATTTATCCGTTCATGTTTTCTGTACATTTAAATTACATGTACAATTGCATTTAATAATGTGAACATTTCATATGTCAAGTCATTTAATTTAGGTTTATCAATGAGAACAAATTTAGTGTGAAACTAGTTTTAAGAACATTAAACTACTTCTACACATGTTTACTGAAAACAACTTCAGTGTGAACGCGGCCTAAGATGGTATATGTGACGTGTATGAGCACAATTCTACTTTTAACAGTTTGTTTTGTTTTTATTTTATTTTGAAAGTTCCCTTCTTTTAAAGATATGTTCCAATTAACTTTTTAATTCTTATAAGCATATTTACACCCCTAGTAAGGTGGATTCACGACGATCAGGAAAGTCCAGTGAAGGATTCACGTAAAGTTGTATTTGGTAAGACGATTCAGTTTTGTCGGGTTAAATAAAAAAGTAAACAACTTTGTTTTGTTGCAAAATTAATGTCTTTCGAAAGGTAAATGATCTATTTAACCCCGTCTCTTTATTTATACCACAAAAAACTAAAAAGTCGTAAAAGCATATACAAATCTGTTTTGAAATAAAGTTACAGTTCACGAAAAACGTCAAGGTTGAATTATGTTCATGACGAAAACTATAACATCAGATAGTTGTGTTTTTGTTTGCATAAAGTGTCTATATTTTTCATCAAAGCAAGACTATTATACGTACTAGAGACAAGTTGAAAATTTGTATTGAAAAAAAATAGTATACCTTAAAAAAATAGATGTAAAAATTGGCGGATAATGTTCTGGTAATAAGAGGATTCTGTTCTGGTAATGCACGGAGTTCGGTTCAGTATCGGTTTAAAAAAACATTGAAATTTATATGTATTAATATCTGTGGGCAAATGCTGTATAACTTTAGATAATCATAGTCATACTTAAAATGTTACGTTAAATATCCACATTAAGAAACTATAATATTGTTAAAAGACTCATTAGTGACAAAATATAATGTGACAAAATTGAATAAGACAAGACCAATCAAAGGTTTGTGTTAAACATAAGATGCTTATTATTAGCGAAAATAACACAATCAATATGTACATCAATCAAGGCTTTGCATATTTGGTTGAATTTCTAGATATGCTCGAAAGCGAAAAAGATCATTAACAGTTTATTATCCCTAAACCAACGGTTATAGAAAATTTTAGAAATTCTACCATTTCATCTTAAAATTTATTGTCTTACAAGCGAATGCAAAATGATTTTTGATACATTTCTCATCTCTTTTGAGTTTTCTCTTACTCATATCCATCTGAAATAGAAATTACAGCAAAGTTCCAGAAAATAAATTTTGCTACGCCTGACGAGAAATGAGATACAAATTTCTGGAAACCTTAAGGTTTTGTAAGTTTTTAAAAAAATGTTTCATAAGCACTTTTGTAGTTTATGGACGGTCATAAATGTCCCTGTCAACTAGTCGAACGGACAGAAAGAATCTTTCTTTGTTTTGAGGATAAATGTGTTTCAAGTAAACCCGATTTTATGCAAGAACTTCTATTAAATTTTAAAACAAAACCAAAGCTACTTTACTGGGGCATATGCATACCAACTTTCGTCAACATAAGGTGCTCATATAACTCAAACACTGAAAAATTGATAGCATTAAACGCCGACGCCGTCGTCGCCACCGCTTGCAAAGTAACACTTATTGCCCGCCCTGCCACGCAGGCCAAACCGCTCCCCCGAAAAAGTGCACCTCAGATATCAAGCATGGGTCTCAAATTACGGAAGCACCAACTCATTTATCTATAAATAAATCCCCCATCCCGTTTTTTTTTATTTGTTAGTAAGTTAGTAAGTTTTGCCTTTACTCCGAACTCTCGGGAGATGTACATAAAAAGGGTGATACAATGAACATGAAATGATAATGAATTAGACAATGGGGACATCAGGCTAATCAGCGAGGATAGTTTTTGACTGCCATTGGAAAAAGGATTTATTGGTAACCTGGACGGACAATTAAGCCTCCTACATGGGATTCTTCTGCAGCTGGGTTATATTTTTCCAACACGGTGCACCAATATGGTTTGCGGTCAGGTTATCCGCATTATAGCCTGACGACCCCGGCATTCATTATGAATGGTGCACCATTCAACCACTTTGGGCACACATCCCCAGTCGCTATTTGGGCAAAGCGGCCTGACGCGACGAAGGGTTTCTGAGCGATTTTAAGTGGACGTTTACCGATAAGCTAAAGCGCTGCTATGGGCCTATTTGCCACCCGGGGCCCGCACGGAGTTTTTGCAATTCGAAAATAGTAAATACTGTTGTAACGAAATGAAATGTGTCTGTTTGCAGGAATATAAGGGCAACCAATTCACAGTTATTGGTAATGCAGGTTCGTTTTAAAAATGAGACTGCATGTAGATGCACCCCTTCCAGATCTAGAAAAATCTGAGAAGAGGCATTTAATTCCATTTGATTCAAACATTAAATTAAGATACGTTTAAGGAGCATTTTAAGATATTTTACGGTCATATTAATTTAATTCTTACTTATAAGTATTTGCAAAAATTCCAAGTATTTTGACAAAAATCAAGTAGGGCATTCGAGTGTTAAAAGTCAAAAAGGGCAACGACAAAATCAGAAAACATGAACGTGAACAGCACGAAGAAACACAAAACAAACACAAAATCAACAAAACAGTTATCAACGACGCAAACTCAGGTCGAACGAAAGTGAACTCGTGCGCTCCGGAAAAGTAAGCAGTTCCTGTAAGCATGCTATTTAACATTTGTCGCACTGTCAATTTCAAATTCAGTGTGTCGATTCCGGTAAAGGAAGATTAAACAAAACCCTATGACAAACCAACATCTGTACTCATCTGAAAGAGAGAAATCCCATATTTGTTTTTGAGCTCATGATGTCTTCCGTAAATTTCTTGAGTCAAGACAGCAATCAAGGAGCAACATAACCCTGTGTTAGCACTTTTTGTGTCATATGTGTGACGCTCTGCCAAGGAAATCGATGTAATATTACCGCAAGCTCTCGAGTAATGAATCAATTGTGGAACTTAAACTCCATTTGCTGGAGTAAATGGAATTTTGCTACACAAGGAGTATAAAAGTTGACGATTTGAATATTTATTGAAGTCATCACGTTTTTTAAAGAGTTTTGTTAAAAGTTTTCCATTGGAGTTTATTTCGAGATTTTAGAATCCGTTGTGTCCTTTATCTCAAATTTCTGACGATAAATGAGCATTGAGAATCGTTCAGTGAAAGGACATCATCAATGTAACGGAAAGTGAAGTTAAAAGAGAGAGCTAGTCTACGATCCTTTTTTGTCTAGAAGTGATTGTAAGAAGTCTGCTTCATATGAATGAAGAAATTAATCTATTATAGCTTTATTAATGCAAATTTAACCCAAAAGGTTGTAAGCATATAACAAGTACAAAGTTTGGAATGTAAGCATGCATGATATCCGAATTAACGAATTCTATTAGTTCCTGGATAACACGAAATGAGTTACAGTAAAATTGCTCAATTATGCTACTTATAATTACGCAATCTTATGTAAATAACCATAAAAATGTATGATATAACCCGACAAAACAGTATCCACAATTTACCAAAACCGAAGTCTATAACTGAACAAAACTGAATCCTCTATAATGGTGAGACAAATTACCGGTTTGATGGGTTTACTAATTTGATTTTCTTAAACAGTTGGCAGTACTCTCCTTGCGTGTTTTAATTTAGAATGATTTAAAAAGAACGTGGGTACACATTGCATGCTTTATCATAAGTTTGAAATGTGTTGTTTACTTATAATTTAGAGTTATAAAATGTAAAACCTTTTTAGTCATAACTTTTTAACCATTATTCATAGATTAAACAAACTTTCACATTTTATTGAAATCAATACAAAAATGTAAATTATAAAGAAATATAAATAATACATAGGTTTATGTTTATTAACAATGCTCAGGTGTGCACTGTATGTGTGTTTTGTAAACAATATTGATCGAAAAAGGGACGAATTTAACCCACCAAATACAACATTACGTGAATCCTTCACTGGACTTTCCTGATCGTCGTGAATTCACCTTACTAGGGGTGATTTACTGATATAATAAAATAACAATTTATATGAACTACTCACATACCTTTCTGTATTTAATTCTAGGCATTTACATTAACATCTACATGGCACGTTGATCCGTCGATCTTGACAATCAATGAACGCTTCCGATGCATAATAATTCTTTTTAAGGTAGAGAATGACACTTTGTGGAAAAACTTCTGCCGAAGAAAATTTGTCATTAGCTCACCTTGCCGAAGGCCATGTGAGCTTTTGCCGTCACTTGGCGTTCGTCGTCCGTCCGTCAGTCCGTCTGTCGTTTAACTTTTCAAATATCTTCTCTGAAAACCGCTTGGCCAAATGAATTTAAACTTGGTAGGGTAGTATCATTGAATTTCTGGGAGCCTCTATCTCTGGTCTTAAAAGCAAATATGTCCATATGTTCCATTTAAAACAAAAAAAAAAATGACAGATCATCGGGCTTGTGTTCACAATATTTAGGTTTCAAAAAAGTGTCCAACCATTTTAAACAACAAAATATGTAGGAAAGGACAATTTGTTCTCATAAAATCCTATTTCTAAAAATATTCTACCGATGAAATCATTCTATATCATCAAAATAAATATAAAACATTTTCATTGAAGTAAACCAATAGAATTGGTGGTAATGCGCTTAGATTCTAATCTACCTTACCTTTGGACCAGTTTTTATCTGAATTATACCCCTTGTTTAATATTAAAACTGCATTTGTTATGTATAGTTGATGCAATTGTTTACATCAGTTTGATAAATTATTATAAATAGAACTTACATAACTCTTGGTATATTTATTGATCTTTCAATGTAATTTTGCAGTTTAAGTTTATGGTCAAATGACAAGTGTCCTTCTCTACCTCAAAAACTGGTGACCATATATGCAAAAGATAGAACCAGTGTAAAGATAACAACTCAAAACTTAATAGAAAACACAGAAAAGTCAAGGATAAAATTTATAAATTGGTTTACCTCAGTAATTCTAAATGTGCCTGACCCTCGCTTGTCTGTAAAAGACTCATCGGAGATGCTTTGTTTAAACTTTAAAACGTTGAAAGTCCACGTTATTATATAATATTTAAACCTCCGCCTACTTACAAAAGAGAGATATATAAATGAAATCAAACTGAAACCAGACTACAACATATACTGATGCTATTTATAAGATGTAAAAACAACCAATGGGGAGTAAGTCTAGAGCCTGCAATGTTGATAACACACACAGCTTAACTCACTTACGCACTTAAATATGTACCATCTATAGGGATTTTTATCCTATACCTTTTGTTTTTACAAGATGTGGGATACAAAGCCGAGATAAGTTGTAAGCAGATTTGAAATTGACGTCCATGATTTCATCCAAAGCACTTTCTGAAGTCGCCGCTATATTTCCAAGACTCCCCTTTCCTGCATTGTTAACCTAAAGACAATGAAAGTGAGGATGGTTAAGTGGTGTGAACAGACAAAGGAAACAGGGAATTGAATTTAAACTTTTTGAAATCATAAGCTTATTTCTAAACAAAAAGCCATTGTTTTATGTCTCAAAATCAGACACTGAACATAAATTATTTGTTGCGAGAAAGTACACTGTGTGTCTATTTATTTGATATATAAATGTGATTGGTTTAAGATTAGATGATAAAATTATTGTTTGGTTTCGAGCAAGGGATATATTTTAGTCAAGGCGGATTCATTATCCTGGTATCTCGTTTCCTATACTTTCATTTTATAGGACAAATAAATCTATTGGGTGCTAAGACAAATTGTTGTCAAATGAACATTTGTTTCCAAGCGGATATTTCTTAAGGGGATACACATCTAAAAATAGTTCTTAAAAGTTCCTAAAATGATCTCCCATAATAGATTAACTTATATAAAGTTATTTTTTGAATTTTTATTATTAATTTTGTAAGATTTATAGCTTAATTACAAGAAACAAGCATTTAAATATTTTCAATGCATTTAAATGGATAAAGGCAAAGGATATTGAAAAATTCAAGAATATTAAAAATTTCTTAATATTTACCAGAACATCGATTTGGCCGAACTTTTTTAGAGTTTTATCCACGAGAGTCTGTAGGTCACCACTCTTTGTTACGTCACACGATACTGTTAAGATCTGCAAAGAAAGATACCATTAAAATTATAAAATACCTCAATGGTTTTGAAAAATCAACTTAATGATTCAGGCAACAAAATAATGAAATTAAGTTTTATTGTTGACAAAGACTGTATTAATTTTCGTTTTCGGCATACAGAGATAATGAATTCAAAATATATCGTTAATGTTAAAAATGTTGAATATTGAATAAGCTACATTTAATGAATAAACTCTTTAGTTAATGTGGTAGTTATTTTCTTCATTGGTGCTGTATATTTGTATTCGTATTGTATGAGCTTTTTAAAATGTTTGTTTTATTGTCTTGTTGCTTGTTTTCAGTGTTCTCGTGTTAACACTTATTTTCAAATCAAATCAAAGATACTTCTGATATTTCTTAGCTTCTCAAAATATTTCAGGATGGATTTATACAAATAAAATCATATAATGGATCTATCCTATATTTGATTGCATATGATTCTTGTTCAAACTTACATCACTATTCGACAGTCCCTTCGATTGACATTTCTTTGCTACCTTTTGTAGATTGTCTACATTTCTTGCAGCTAATACTAGTTTACAGCGGGATTCAGCAAACAATTCAGCCGTTGTTTCGCCTATACCAGAACTAGCACCTGCAAAACCCGTAAATATCATGATATACAAAAAATGCAGTCTATTGAAAAGGGATGTGTGCATTTTATGACATGTCTCAGGAAATACGTCTTCCCCCGTTCTTTAAAAATCTCTTAGGAAAAATAAAGTAACGACACATGATCGCCTGATGAAATCAGGCTCATCTCTCTACCACTCTTAAAAACTCAATAATGTGACGTCACCAGGTAATTGATAAACCAAAAAATAAAACAATTGTGTCTAGATGGAAACATTCCGAATGGTAATCCCCCAGAGTTGTTGTTTTTCCTCTCAACCCACGCCGTGAAAACAACATATCCCCTCGGGATTACAATTCGGGATGTTTTTCTCTATTGCAGGCCAAAATTGTATATTGTACAAGGCCTTGCCATGACTGTCGGTGATTTAACGCTTCATTTGTAATCCAACTTAGGTTAAGGTGGTTCAGAAAGATATCGACCAAATGAAAAATATTAATTTTAATAAAAGAACATTTAATTTTTTACCACATAAGCTGCATGATATGAGATAATACACCTTTAAGAATGCATTACATCCATAATTCTTAAACAAATTTGATTCCTTAACTTTTATTTTTTGTCGAAAGTTTGCAATCTTTTGGTACATCTAGCAAGTCTAGCAAGTTCTACTTCTAGCAATGTTACTTGCAATTTCAAATTTAATTAAACGCATCCTTCAATTATAAAATTCATTATCTAAAACAAAGGAATAAAAACAAAATTGGCCTCATCAAATTTGTTCAAATATTATGCATTCATAATAAGTATGATATTTCCTAGTTGATATCAAAGTCAAAATGGGTGTTCTGAACCACTTTAAGTGTCAAACTAATACGGGTGTACTATTCAAATATTGTATTAAGGTTATTATCCAGAACTTTATCTGGAAGATAGCCCGAGTTCATAGATATTTAAACCTCCCCTTTTTAATGCATTTTCAATATAACGTTTTGATAAAAAAAAACTGATTACCATTTGATTTTCCCAAAATTTCTCCCACTTGTAATACAACAAAAGACAATTTTTTAAATGTTATAAAAAATGAAGATCTAAATTCCCAGCCTACTCATGATGTTTTTAGGTTAGAATCCCCCAGCCCCCCAAATAAATTATCCAAGAAATGCCTATCATGGAAGATATATGGCGTTTTAAGCATTTTACTGTCAATTATTTTAAGATGACGACTTTTCATCGTTTCATAAATTACTAAAGTAAAAGCAAACATTTTTCACGCCAAATTCGGTAGTCAGTTAATCATCATCGTTGAACTAAACCCTCGAAAAGATGCAGAGAAATGTGCATTTGAATTATCTATTTGTATCCCTTGAAAAAATGTTAACCTAAGTTCGACCATAAAAGAGGAGTTAGATGGCTGACATACACGGCTACTGAAACTAATCAAAAGAGACTGGAGTAAAAGTAGTTGGTTTCATTTTAATTACTAAGATAAGTTAACGTTTTAAATTCTTCACATTTGAATTTGAAACTAATATAATGCTTTAAAGCGTTTAAACTCATTAAAGAATCTGACTTGGTAATTGGTGACTGTGCTTAAACATCAAGTGTTGTCCTGTTTCTATGTATGTATGCGCAGGACATGAGAATATCAAGGAAATGATTATTTAACGGATGCAATTTCTTGTTTATTCTAAAAATTGCATCCGTTATTGTGCATATTACCCCTCCCCCAATTCGTGTGCTAAGAGTTATTACCTGTAATGATCACAACTTTATCCTTGAGAGATGCCATTTTACTTTACGAGTCCAACTAATACGGGTGTTGTAATCATTAAATCAGGAATTTCATACAGCACTTCTTTTATATAATGTTCCTAATCAAATAGTGTCAGGTCGGCATTTAGAACTTTATCTGGTACACCCCCTAGATGTGAGGGCCGTCCGTTAAGTTTGTGGACAATCAATATTAAATAAACGAGTTTGTTTGTATTTCTTCAAATTAGTTAAGTAATTGTTATACCATGAGGTGATAAGAAACCCCGAGGACCGGAGGTCCGAGGGGGTTTCTTATCAAGAAACACCGAACTTATACCGAATAGTATAACTAACTTACGTCCTAGTAAACTAACAATTTTTTGATAGAAAGCAATAAAATGTGTGGGATTACAAAAGATTTAGTAAGTAAGCATATTTCTAAAAATGTTCTTCACACACAGGGGCCTCTATTATTCAAGATATTAAGCAACTGAGATGATAAATGATTAAAACAGAATAATAAACTACTTTCATTATTTTACAAATAACTGTTGATTTTGTATCATGCTAATCAAAACAGTGAACACTTCTAAACTGAATCTTTAAGTTTCATTCAATATTTATATGACCATCAAGGAAGACGGGCGTGCTTTGGCTGCTGTATTTTTTTAATATCGTTAATTTCTGAAAGCAGGTAATTTTAGTTGAGGGAATTGCGTATTCATTTTAATTTGATATTTTGTATTTTGATATGCAGCACGAGGTCCCATAGCGTGGGATTCGATTGGAGTCTTTCTCTCATCTACTTCCTGTTTGCTGGCTTACTTTAATTTTTACATCAATGGTGAATTATGAACAATTTTCTTAACAATTTTTTCTCAGCAGCCTCTTTTACATCCTTGTGATATTTGGTAATCAGCATTGGGTCCCCTAGAGTTGAATTAATTTCAATAGCCTACCTACTTCCTATTTAACAAAATCCTGCCATTTCTATCTTTGACCCATTTTTATGCCCCATCTACGAAAGTTATTGGGGGCATATATTCGTCGGATATGTTCATGTGTCCGTCCGTTTGTTTGCCCGTCTCATTATGTCTTTTGGGCATATTCTTGCTTTGTTTTGTCTTATTATTTTCATTTTTTATATTTTGTATTATATTGTCTGTTTTTTGCTCCTTTTTTAATTTTTTTTATTTTATTTTACTATTTTTAAATTAGAATTGATTTTAAACCTTATAAAGTGAACTAGTACTGTTTTTGTTTCCTTCTCAGATGCCCTGGGCTGGCTATTACAAAAGTTTTTTGTGTGAGAAGCTCTTTTGTTCTATGAACATGAGGTGTGTTTACAAGCGCAAAAGCAGGGGTATCCGGAAACCCCTGTTTTTGCCATTGTGAATTAAGCCTGTTGTTCTTAGAACAAAAGAGTTACTCACACAAAGAAAGTTTCTGAAAATGAAAGTTCGACTTTAAACAATAGAACAATAAGAATGCTCAAAATCGGCATAGCAAAATTTGTTGTCTGTAACTTTGTTGTAATTTTTGCTTATAGCACCATCGATCTTTTTTTTTAGCTAGTTAATGATTGTCTCGCCTGCGAAGCAGAGCGGGACATAGGTGTTACTTTACCGGCGGCGGCGGCGGCGGCGGCGGCGGCGACGTTAACTTTTTGGAAAAGTTTTATGAGCACCTCCATATCTCAAGAACTATAGGTCCTGGGTTGATGAAACTTGGTATGCATATGCCCCAGTAGTAGCTTAGCACAGTTGCATCCCCATCTTTTGACATTGACCTTGATTTTCCGGTTGAGTGAATTTGACAATTTTCAATACATATAATAGCAATGAAAAAGTTTTGCGAGCACCTCCATATCTCAACAACTATAGGTCCTAGGTTGATTAAACTTGGTATGCAAATGCTCCAGTAGTAGCTTAGCTCAGTTGCATCCCCATCTTTTGACCTTGACCTTGATTTTCCGGTTAAATGACTTCGACAATTTTCAATACATTTAATAGCAATGGAAAAGTTTTGTGAGCACCTCCATATCTCAAGAACTATAGGTCCTAGGTTGATGAAACTTGGTATGCATATGCCCCAGTAGTAGCTTACCACAGTTGCATCTCCATCTTTTGACCTTGACCTTGATTTTTCGGTTGAGTGACTTTGACAATTTTCAATACATATAATAGCAATGGAAAAGTTTTGCGAGCACCTCCATATCTCAAGAACTATAGGTCCTAGGTTGATGAAACTTGGTATACATATGCCCCAGTAGTAGCTTAGCACAGTTGCATCCCCATCTTTTGACCCTGACCTTGATTTTCCGGTTGAGTGAGTTTGATTATTTTTATTGCATATATTTGCAATGTTTAAGTTCTATAAACATCTTTTGATCTCAGAAACTGAAAATCCATGTAAATTCAAAATATAGTGGAAGTAAGAAAGAATAATTGTTTCTGATGGTGCCGGTAGGCGAGACATACTTTAGTGTTAACTCTTGTTCTGAATATTTCTGCATTTTTTCTACTCCTCCGGCCCACCAAAGATCGAGTAAATGAAGAAACAATCGGGAAGAAATGAAAAAACAGTTCAGCGCTGGTTTTAATACCATTCTATTGATCAATAGCCAATCACTCTCAGGGGGATGTTCGATTTATAAAAAGGGCCTTCCAAGCTGTATGTGATTAGATTTGTCAGGAGGGACCTGCCCAAGGTCGGTGGTTTCCTCTGGGTACTCTGGTTTCCTCCACCATTAAAACTGACTTCCATCTATGGCCCAGTTGCGTCGAAAAGGGCGTTAATGCCTAATACATTCACACACATACAAATAAAATGAATAACAAATTTTATCTTTTTGATTTTTTATAAAGCATTGTGCTCGACAAAGTTTAAATATATAAGCACATGCTGAACAAAATGAAAACATTTATATCCCCTAAGGGCCATCGGCAATATTTGGCTCCCGTAAGACTGAAATATAGAAAAATGATCTCGCGAAAAGTCCTTATGTTACAAATGTATATAATGAAGAAGATTATACAACTAAATGTAATAATGTTGTATAATCTTGTTATTTATTTGAAAATGCTTGACAAATATAATATGGTGAATATATATCATTTAAACCTGGTTTAACCCACCATTTCGGTTGAAATGCCTGTACAAAGTCAGGACCATTGCGATCCACCAGTTCTCCGGTATGACTGATTCGTTTTTGTCATTTTCTCTGGACTATGAGATTGATCATTCAAGTTCGGTAGTTTTGTTATTACCTTTATTTGTCAAATATCCACTAGAAATTGACAATATTTGAGCAATGATACCAAATTTCACATACCGAATCAGAGTTATTGTTTATGAACTTTAATTTTCACTTTAAAATGATTATAAATCAGTCGAGAAATCAATGGTCTACATTGTCGCTGACCTTAAAAAATAACAAAATAAGCATGCAAAATGACTTTTCTGGACTTGCTACTTTTAAGATTTTGGGATCCCTTCGAATTCGTACAACAGTGATATTTTAATCATTTACTTAGGAAGATTTTTTTTTTAAAATAAGGAGCCAACCAAATGTGGTTTCACTGAAGATGAGATAAATTCTCGAAATATCCGAGTGAGGCACAATGTATCCCGACCGTTTATTGATCTCATACCTTGTTGTTTAATCATTAGGGTTTCTATAGTCTTGGCTGTACAAGCTATAAGCCTCTGCAGCGACTCTTTATACGACACGTTATGTGCCATGGGTCGTCCAGCCGCAACATGACACATCACCGCCAGGGTTCAAAAGGACCCGGTAGGACGACCATCACAAGTACAGTGCCCGACTTGCACCACGAGCAAGTACTTATCGGAAATTTGCAAGAAAGCGTTGTTTAATAAAATGATCAAGCTATATTTGTCAGAATATGGTTTATGAAAATGTTTTATTAGTTTTGTATACCGAGATTATCAAATCATATACCGACCGTATTCACAATGGATCATAAAAGCCACGAAGGTTTTGTCCGATTCAGCCCCTGCTCATTTCTTTTGAAATGCCTGTACCAAGTCAAGACTATTGTGGTCTTAACTATCTCTTGTGTGTAAATGTCACATTTTGTCTGCTCTGTTTGAGTTAGATTGTTCCCCGTTCGAAAGTTTGTTGTTTACACTATTCCCTTTATAAAATTTGAGGACAATCACACGTAAAACCATGATATAAAGTTTTATGAAAGATTTAATCACATTATTTATGATAAAATAGTCACGAAAATGAAAGAATAATGTACAAATGTACATACTTTTAATGTTCATGAATAGTCGTTGTGGTCATGCAGTACGCTATAAAAAGTTGCTCGGAAATGAATCGCATATGTACATGTACATCATGTGCACACTTTTTTTTTATATATTCCATTCATATTGCACATAATAAAATCAACAATGTAATGTTTAACAATTTCGAATTCCTTTCCACCTGTAACTGTTCAATACCCCAAGATTGTTATGGTTGTCTTTGCTCACACGGTGCCGTTCGGATTCGGCAGGTTTTCTGTCTTTTTCGTACGTAGATAATCTGTTAACGATATGGTCAAGTTCTTCCCTCGTGACTTTTCGAAGGCCTCTAAATCTGGAGGGCTCGAATGCTAGATAGTCTATTCGAACAGGTCTATTATATTCACCTTTCTTTTGATTAATGCGCCTTGTCATAGCTAACCGTGCTCGTCCAGAATTTGTCTGGCGTTGCAGACGAGACACGATTGTTTCTAGTTCGTCATGCGATACCTTCTTTTGAGCATCCGGTAAAATTTCAGGTTCTGGTGTTTTGCGCATAGAATTCCTTTGTCTACCCGGAGAAGGGCTCCTTAATTCCCGGAGCATACAAGCAGCACTTTTAGGCCGTTCATGCCCGGGGAACACGAGACGCTCATTGTTTTCACCTTGATAATTTGTAACAAATGATTTAGATCTTCCGAACGCAACAGTTGTCTTAAAATGCTTGGCACTTTTACTCCTTCTAAGGTGCGTCCTGCGTTCCGGTAAATCTCCTGGTAAAGGAGTCAATCGCAAAACAGGAACCTCTACTTCTTCGTCAGAAAATTCATCCATGTCTGCAAATAAACCAGAGCTTTAGTTAGGTCCAAAGTCTACAATTAGGAATGTAAGTGTTTAAGTATCTTTTGATCGCGACAATTTTAGTAATAAATCATGTAAATTATTGTTATTCACATATTATACAAATCGTATAGATGTTATATATTCATCAAATCTGTTAGATCGTAATGTATTCTAATGCTGTGTAAATTTACGTTTTGCACCATGTACAAACACTTCTCCTAAGATACAGTAGAGAAACGTCCAACTATTTATGATAGAACGTTGTGTAGTTAGGTTTTTAGTCAAACTTAATTTGGAACCTAACAATTGGATTAACCGAACAATTTCACAAGAAATCGGTTTGAATGTTGGAGTTAATAAAAGGACTTTATTAAAGGCATTCAGTCTTATTGTTATTGAAGGTTGAGATAATATTTATTCCCTTCCCAATGTTCATATCGTTATGTGAAAGGCTTTGTTTGCTTGTTCTATCACCCGTAAGTGATTTGCATAAATTTGATTATTCTACTCTTCCACCGTTAACTTAAATTGACAAAAAATCATATTAGCACTTTACGATGTAAACGAAGCTGTTACATGTTCGTGTGCATGCATGTACATTACTTAACATTAGTAATGTATTTTAAAAAGAAAATTTGAATAAATACGATTTTTCTTAAACATTAGGTTATGTTGGATATTATAGTGACTAGTTTCATTCACTGCAGCAAGATTCTTATCAAAAATATGAAAAAAGGAAAATAGTGTATATTCAGTAAGTTAGTTAGTAAGTTTTTGCTTTACTCCAAAGCAGCACGAGTTTGGCTTTAACAGAGAGATTAACAGAATATGAGTGATAAAATGATGATAAAGTGGAGGAAGGGGGGCACAAGGTCATTCGAGAGTTAAGAGATTGGACTGTCACTGAAAAAAGAGGGATAAAACAATCTAGCCTCCTGCACGGGGATCCTAAGGGTCTTACGCTTATTGGGACCTGCAGAAAGGTTCATCTACGTGCAGGGAACATGACATTTTACCAACATGGTGCACCACTATGGTATGCGGTCAGGTTTGTGCAAATCTATTCCTGATGATCCCAGCATTCATAATGTGGGTAAAGCGAGCATAACCGGTGTCAGATTTTTGTGGACTTTAAGAGACAAGCTTAACGCAGCGGGCTATTCGCCCTCCGGAACCCGCACGGTTAAATGAAAAATATAAACCAAGACCAATAAGCAGAAAACCATAACACATTTATAATAAGACCTAAATTGAAAACTGTTCTTTATCTTAAATTTGGCGAAAAACAAACAAAAATCAATTACGAACTGCTTTTAGTGTAAATATTTTGTCTTACCTTGTGTTTAATTGAATTCTCATTGTCGACAGATTTACTGCAGTTTCTACATGTACGACAATACAGTGATATTGACACTTTCAGTTTTTACAATAAATCAATAGTTCCATTGTCTCTGTTTGAAATTTAATCATCACTAGTCAAATATAAAACACGTGAATTTTAAATCTATTCTCTGAATAAAATAGATTGGATAAATACAAAAAAATATCGATAAAACTATAAGCCGATCAAAAGAAAATGAAACCATTCATCAAATAAATATGTACTTCGTTCAACAAAAATAAGTCACATATCTTAAAATGTTTAAAGCTGAATTGAAAGTAATCCGTTAACACCTTAATGTTTTCTAATCCCTAGGGTCAAGTATTAATACTATATTTCTATTCTTTTTAAAAGCTTTCCCCGGAGAAAACCAAACCCAAAAAACTTAAAATTTGTCTAAAACCAAGAACTTCGTTTTTATGTACAACAAGAAAAACCCCATACTTTTTGTAAATGCTTGTAGATAATGAACCAGGGATCCTTGGTTAAATTTCTCATTACTTCATACAAAGGAAGGCCGCTTAGGATATTAACCAGACGTCCAATTTAGTGTGCAAGTCTCCCATGATGAGTAAAGATCAAGTTTACATTTGGTTTGCTTTGCTATTTTTCACCAGAATTACTACTTTGTGGATACTATAAGTCCATTTTTATTCGCAGAACTGAACTAAAACCACTATTCATTTATCATGCAATTTGCCACCATCTTCCAGGGGTGTTAACTATAATCAGCGGGGCCTACAGAGATAGACAATTTCAATAATATCTGTTTTATATGTTTGTTAACCGTTTGTGGCCAAATATTTTGTGCTCCGTTCATTGCATGAAAGGACGTCTATGATGCAATGTCATTTTCAGTGCCATTCAAAGGCGTAAATATTGTGGGAACTGCGTAAAATCGATTCAAATAGATGTTGCACTGATTCTGGGGTATTTATTTGTATGTAAAGCGGAATAGTATATGTAATTAAAAGCTTCTGATTTGTTCTTTACCGACAACGAGCTTATCGTAAATAATCAAAAATTAATTTTCTTTTAAATCAGAGGTTTATAATTCCCATACCCGAAATTATAATATACTGTGGGGACATGAAAAGCGTGTCGCATATTTTCTTTCCTTCTATGTAGTGGTATTTTTGCATCCAAAGATGGAAAGCGGCGTTCGTATTTAGGGTAACACGCAACCAATTGATATGCTTATTTTCCGTTTTTTTATTTGTATAAATTTATCTTATCTTGACTAAAACCCCTGTAAAGGGTCATCTGCCAACTTCCACCCTATAAAGACTTTTGTAAAGCTAAATGAGCTGAACATTAAAGCAAGCAACATCTATAGTTTCATTCTGTAAACCCAAAACATAAAAAAACGTTATTTGAGGGGCCGTAACCCCTGTAAGGGATCATCTGACAACTTCGATCCTATGAAGAATTTTGTAGAGCTAAATGAGCTGAACATTTATGCAAGCAAAGGCTTTTCTCTATCTGCAATAGTTTTCATTCCATAGGCCAAAAACATGAAAAAAACACGTTAAATTAGGGGCTGTAACCCCATAAGGCGTCATCTGACAACTTCCACCTTACAAAGACTTTTGTAGAGCTAAATGAGCTGAACATTTAAGCATGCAACAGCTTTTCTCTATCAGCAATAGTTTTCATACTATAGGGCAAAACCATGAAAAAAACGCTATTTGTCACTTTTAATACCCCTATTAGGGGTAATCGGACAACTTGGACCAAATGGAGCCTTTTGTTTAGCTTTTGATGCTGAAGCAGTAGGGTGTCATCAGATTTCATCTATCTCTTATACCTTTTGATTTACAAGCTGAAAACAGTAGTCTGACACCCCTGGTCTATTTTTAGCAACGGCGGCCATGTATTTTGACGAATCGAGATTCCCCACATACGTTCTGTGTTGAATACCCTAAAGTACCACCAGACCAAATTTGGTTTGAATCTGTGCAGCTGTTTCAGAGGAGATGAAGTTTGAAGAAAAGATAACGACGACGACAACGGCGGACGACGACGACGGACGCCAAGTGATGGCAATAGCTCACATGAACTTTTGGTCCAGGTGAGCTAAAAAGTTATACCAAATATATTTAAAAGTAATATGATGACGTCAGAATCAGGTATCATTGACGATCATATCATAGCGACCACAGCACTTCGAGTTGCCCCGACATACTTTAAGTTACCTACTATGTACTGGATACCTAAATTGTACAAAAATCCATATAAATCTCGTTTTATCTATGCTTCAAGTAAGTGTTCTTTAACCCATATTTCCAAAGTTCTATCTTTTACTTTAATTACTATGAAGGAATTTATTATTCAATACTGTGAAAGGGCATTCGAAAACAGTGGAATTAATTATCTTTGGAGCGTAAAAAATTCTCTTGATGTTTTGGACAAGCTTCGTGCATTTGAAAATACTTTCCATACCGTTGATAGTTACGATTTTTCTACTTTATATACTTACCTTCCACATAATCTGATTAAAAAGAAATTTGAATATTTGGTTAAATGGTGTTTTGACAAATCTAAAAGTGATTATATTCTGTTCTGGAGTTTCAAAATCATTTAGTAAATAATTTTTAGTAACGAGACTCAAAAAGGTTACATTAACTGGACTGATGCAGAAACTATTACTACTCTGAATTATTTGTTAGATAATATTTACATACGTTTTGGTAAACAAATTTATCGCCAAATTATTGGTATTCCTATGGGTACTACATGTACTAATTGTGCACCACTTATAGCCGACCTTTTCCTATACTGTTATGAATCACAATTTATGGCTAAATTACAAAAAGACCCCAACAAACAGAACCTTATCGAAACTTTCAATTATACTTTTAGATATTTAGATAACATTCTTGCACTCAACAATCCTTCATTTTCTAATTTTATTACAGATGAATTAACCTTGAACAAATCTAGCGTCACCGGTGATAGATGTCCTTTTCTAGATTTAGATTTAAGTATTATTGACGGAAAATTACAAACCAAAGCATATGATAAACGTGACGACTTTACCTTCCCTATTATGAATTTCCCTTTTCTTGAAGGAGATGTTCCACTAGCGCCGTGATACGGGGTTTACATTTCACAGTTAGTAAGATATGCTCGGATCTGCAGTGGTGTTTCTGATTTTAATAACAAAAACCGTTTTATTACTGAAAAATTAATAAAACAAGGTTATCGATACCACAAATTAGTAAAATCTTTTTCTAAATTCTTCCACAAGTATCGATCTCTTATTGAATTAAATTGTACACGTCGTTTTCTATAGTGAAAGGAATATCACATCCTGAATTTTATGGTAATGTTTTTTATAAAGCTCACAAATTTAAAAGCAATCTATTAGAAATGAACAAATTGGCTTCAAAATTTAATACGGAAAGGATATGAATTGAATATCTTGGTTAAATCTTTGAATTTAGTGTTTTTTGGCAGAAAAATTGATTACTTGATACTTGCTTTAAAACTTCCATAAACGTTTTTACTATTGTCATTTTTAGGCAAGCGCAGCGAAGCCTTATGGAGTCTATAGAGTAGTGATGATTTTCGCGTTTTTTTTTTCAGTCTAGACGGAGTGATCTTCCTGCATCCAGTCTTGGAAAAATGCTTTATTATCTTTATTACTTTTCAATATTTGTTAACATGATACACACTTTTATAAATCTCCATTTTTATTGCCGTTTTATAGGATTGGCACAAATTTTATTTATTCCTTTGCATTTTACTGACGATCTATTTGGTTTAAGGCGATAGAATATAAATTATGTATTCATCTATTACTTGATTGGTTTGTATAAATATTTCTCTTATTTGATTGGTCAACGCAAGGATACGGTCTTGTTCATTCATAAATTCATCAATGGGACGAGTGCATTTAAATTGAAGGGGTGTTTAAATCGATACCGTCTACACGCGATACCTGTCTTGTGTGTGTAATTGTGTTCATTGTGCATTACGATCCTTTCTTCGCTCACCAAAATTATTATTTCGCAAACATTATGAACAATAATTATACTTTAACAGAGGATAAATCTTTTACAGTACTTATATATTGCGCTTGCCTATAAACGCTTTAGCGCTTTGATTAAGCATTATAGCGATCAAGCGTGTCGGTTTTGTGTGATGACACTTCACTAAATCATCATTGTTTGAAGTGTTGTGTCGGATTTAAAATCGATACGTTTAATTTTTTTTTTTACATCAGTCGATTGATGATTCTCAGCTAGCTGTCAGTAACAGCGAGTGTTCTATAGAGAGTTCCTTTACCGTCCTTTTGTTTGTTCTTGTTTTTTGTCTTAGGTTCTCTCTAGTGGAATTGGACTTTGATCGATTTGATTTTTATTGTTTGTTTAGTTTTTGTGCTTTGTCTTGGAATATTGATAGGGGGAAGGTTGGGTCCAAAAAACTAGTTTAACCCCGCCACATATTACATGTGCCTGTCCTAAGCCAGGAATCTTTGACAAAGCTTTCGTTTGTACTTTTCTTTTTGATGTTTTCTGTTTCTTGTTTAAAAAGGGGGTCTATCTGTGACTATTCCAGGGCTGGATTTGAATTATATGCATTTTATTTAGACCATGGGCCAATTGCAGAACCGCTAGCAGTGCCAAATGGCCTCGTTGAAGGCTGCTGGCGGTTGTTCATTGTGGTTTTTCTAAATTGCCGTTTAATTGTGGGTTGTGTCGCGTATACTTATTCCACATCTCATTATTTTCTATTAGTGCTAAATTTACAAAGAAACAGAACAGTGTCAAGGTGCTGAACAGTTTATGGCAGTTATTGCTTTTGGTAAGCATAGTTTTGAAAAGTCGAGCCAAACTTTTGATACTATTGATTAGAGTTACTGTGTGTTTTTAGTAATTCGATATTTAATTTAAACCGACTGATTCACTTTTTGATAAACCCCACAATATGCACTAACTATGTAAGTAATTCTTCCAGTTTCTTATAAGGCTATATCTGCTTATCCGGTCGTCTCTATGTCAATTGTTTTACGCCCAGGAAGGGGTATTTCGTTGATAAATTTAAGATTGATACTGAATCTTTTACTTGCCTATTATATTTAGATCTAAAACCAATGCAAGTCGGTGAGCAATGACCACTGGTCACATTGGTTTCAGTTGTGGATTTTCAAATTGCCAGTTATTCGTGTATGTTGTGCCGGATACACTTATTCCACATCTCATTGTCTATTTTTTCCAGCAAACATTGTAAGATTTTTTTCAATGAATGGACATTCCTAAGACCAAACGAAGATTTTTTAAAAATTATCGTTAATATTGTAGATTTATTCCACATCCATGACATCCTATCATCTTCTTTTGTATATACTTTCAGGTCAGTAACTTTTCTTGGGAAACTTTTCAGATATATAAACTACATGAAATTACACACGATATCATTGAGTGCTTTAAAAAACAAAACAATAGATAAGTCTTTATTTAAGAAGTTTCTTCTCTTAACCTATGAGCGAGGAATAGCCCTCAATTTGAATGGAAGTGGGCCATAAGTAATTCCTAAATATCCCTCACTAGTCGGTGGATCTTCATTTGCTGGCGGTAGAAACTTGAATCGTTGGACCAGTGCTGTAATGTACAAAAACAGCTCCATACGAGCTAATGCTTCTCCAAGACAAACACGTTTACCTGCAATAAAATATAACGGAAAAGAATGTGATATACGTTTTCGAAAGTATTTAAAGTACAATGTAGTCAACGGCTGGAAGAATGGTTTATTTTCAATGGTTGTTTGTTTCAACCATTTTGTTTCCTTTTTATGCATTCATAAAGATTTTGTTGACATGAAATATCTACTTTGGTTGTTCTTTTCCTTAAAATTATTTTTATTCCGGACGATACTAGTATGGTCATGACCAGATGGATATACTCATATGGTCTGGTAGTACGCGTACGTATGGTCGGACCATATGAGTATTATACTCATATGGCTATGACGGGCCAGATCATATAAGTATTTGGACCATATGAGTATTTTTCGAGTAAATAAAACAGAACTTTAAAGTGAAATGAAATTAGAAACCTAAAATTTACGTTACTGTTTTCGAAATATTGTATTATATAAATTTTAAACACACATAAATTGTACAAAGAGAACAGTCCTTATTTCGTAAATTTAAAACAGGGCGTCAAATGGTAGGAACATGCTGATACATGTACTGTATACAAATTATCAAAGTTTGTGATGAATAGCTGCGAAGAAAATTGTTACAGAAATTTTCTATCATTGACCATTAAATGTAAAAAACTAAATTAACCACCATTTTCACTTAAGTTGAGTATTTTAGCAATGGTCTTTATAGAAGTATTTAAGGATTCTACGAATATTCTCAATCTGACGGTGTAAGTTTTAGAAAATATCTTTTGACTTAATGACTTTAACACTATCGAAATTTTCAGATGTAACATGTGACAAAATATGCGTAAACATGTGCAATGGACCTTATTCTTACCTAAAGAAAATGCCAAAAATGAATCATGTCCATTTAGGCAATGTTTGTCATTGAGGAACCTTTCAGGTTTGAATTTATGACTCTCAGGAAATAAGTTTTCGTCATGAACTACTGAATCAAGGCACGGTATAATTACGGAACCTTGAGGAATGATAAAATCTTTATATTGAATATCAACGGTCGCTTTATGTGGAAGTGACAGAGGAACTACATTTCCAAGGCGGAGGGATTCCAAAATAACCGCTTCGCAGAACGGGAGGTTTAATTTATCCTTTGTACTCGGGGAGCGTCCACTACCAACTACGTCATCAATTTCCGTCCACATGATTTCCTGAATTTCTGGATTTTGAATCAAATATACACTGTAAAAATGACGCTTAGATTCTAAACGCCTTTATTACACGTTTAGATCTAAACGCGTTTAGGATTATGTTTAAAGTCTAAACGTGAACTAATGAAAACGTGTTTAGTGCTAAACACGTTTAGATACTAAACAGGATATTAAATGCAAAATTGAAATACATGTAATCTAAACATGTTTAGAGTTAAGACACGTTTAGAATTATCACGCGGCTGGACGCCCCTATGCATGCTATGGGAAGGATTCGAGGGGGGGGGGCAGGCGTCGAAATTAACTTCAGCGTCCCGTGAAATTTAAGTCTTTTTAAAATCATTATTTTTTTTTAAATATCATATCAAACAACAAAAGTTTGTGTTATTTCTCAATTTGATTTACATGTAAAATGTGTATGAAATTAAATATAAAGTATTTCTTGGCGGTTTCACACGCGAGGTTTATGAAAGATAAGCATGCGCACAACAAAAAATTACCAGAATTTGAAAACTGTGTGTTTGTGATGATTTCAAATGCCGACAGGATAAACATAATACACGATAATTTTACGGTAAGAAAAAAAATAATAATTGTTTTATACGTCGTAGCAAATGAGCAAACGATCTATGATATATTCTTTGATTATTTTGAATTGGAAACTCAATTTGTTTTGACAAAAAGGGCAAAATAAAACGTCAACAATCTATATTTTTGTTAATACATAATTAAAATCACGGTGATTTTTAAATATTTCAAATACGCTCCTGCAATAACTACACACATGCATCTGCTATTAACCATACTGATTGAGATAGTATTAATGTGCCTAATCTATATCCTTATCAGTTATCTCAGGGCAGTGTAATTACACACATTCAATTTGTTTATAATACATGTTGATAAGACACAATGCCTATGTAACATTCAACACATTGCGCACACGAAATTTTACAGTTTATTTTTTACAGATACCAGTAAACATTTATATGCAGTGTGGATGCTACAGCAGTGTTAATCGAAAATGACATGACTTCATGAGGTAGGTTATTCAGCATGCTCAGTAAAACTATGCGATGAGTGTAATTACAAATGGTTAATAAAATAACTACAATAAGTGTTAACCCTTTGATATTTCAGTAAATGTAAAGAGTTCTACAGCATACAGTATTAACTATGTCCATGTCAATTGTAGTCATGGTAGTGAGAGAAAAAAACAGTGAATTAATATTTTTTTTTTCTATTGCAGGATAAAAAAACAGGAAGACTTTATGAACTAAAAAGAACAACCAAAAGCATTGAATGATTACTGATAAAGTAAGGAGTGTGAACTGTCAACTGAGATCGGATCTAAATAACAAGAACATTGGATACATATGAATCAGTGATTTATAAAGATACTTTAGCTTTTGTTTATTTGGATTTTTCCCATGTACCCGTGTATTTTGTCTATTATAATAGTTATGGAAGTGTTGTTGTATGGTGACATTTGGTAACTGATAATTAGATTGTAGTTCACTGCGGGCCTTATTCGCCACCCGGAACCCGCATGAGTTTTCATAAACTTTACAAGGCTGTTTCTTACAATTAAGAATGTTTGCTATTCTAGAGAAAATTTTAATTTGTATTTCAGAATGATACATGTTTTTACTTTGTATTTTAATAAATTGTTTCATTTCATTATTATTTTTTCTATATTTTTCACATATGCATCTTTACTGTTTTCAATTTTAGGCAAAAATTATAATCAGCTCGTTTTCTGTTTTACCGACAAGATACTGTAAACAGAGATGAAAATAACCAAATCATGAGTTAAGAGTTTTTACAAGCATTCTCACAATTAATACCACACAGAGGAACTCTAGCCAAAAATACTAAAAATAGTTGCTTGAAATAGACCAACTTTAACTAACCAAACAAAGCTGAATAAACTAACATATAATCTTCCATGAACAACACAATGTTCAGAATAATATTTAGTAAACTATTGACAGTGTCCTCTTTGAATCAGGATGACACTTACTCACTTAAAAAAAACTAAGAAAATCTGGTCGAAACAACACCATAACCTAGTTAGAACATTGACAGGTCCAAGACTTTAGAGCAGGTGACCAGGAGCACTGACTATTTCAATATAGGCGGCTTTCTCCCAATAAATGGGGACTATATTCTAGGGTAAAAGGTCTAAACGCCTGATTATCTAAACACGTTTAGTATCTAAACACATTTTTGATTTTAACATGTTTACAATCTAAACGCGTTTAGATATTAAACATGTTTAGATTTTTTTGGCGTTTAAAAAAAGGCTTCAAGAAAGTGTTTAGGATTACGTTTAGAATCTAAACGCCATTTTTAGAGTGTAGTAATGCCCATCTTATTACTGTTGCTGTCGTTTCAGATCCAGCGGAAAATAAATCAAGAATTATTGCAGCTAGCACACCGTCTGAAATCACAAAACAAAACAGCTCTTATTGCAGACAAATCGAGATTTAGCACGAGATGGGCATTCAACCGAAAGGGCAAAGACAAAAAAGTAACAACAAAAAGAAACTTACAACATAAATTAACTTCTCAAAATTGTTAAATTCCAGCGAGACGGGCCTAAAACGCAAAAACTTCAAAAAATTTTGGCTTTTGAGTTTATACTTCGTTTGTATCGAAGTGGGTGTGTTGCCAGGTGCGGATATGATGCGTTGAGCGTTTCCCCGCCTTGTTCTTTACGTGTTCATGATTGTTTTGTTATTCTATGGCATCTCTTTGCTTCTTGTCAACGAGCTCTGATTGCTGATTGCAACTTTATTTGTACAGTGCATTATGCTTGTTTTGGATTATGTTTGTTGTGTGTTTTGTGTGTTTTTTGTATTGTTATTGTCTACCGTTTTTTGTCTTTATATATCGGACTTATAAGCCCCATTGATACCTCTAGTATAACGTCTAGTAACAGCTTTTACAATCAAAATGTGCATCAGGCATAGCTTAAAGTTATGCGCAAAAGACTGTGACTGTGTTTATCAACATTCTGCACAAACTACCTAATAAAAAATGCAAATTAAACGGAATATTCATTTGTTATGACTGGACTTCAATAAGGTGTCCATGTCAATACTTTGAATTCTTATATTTGAAAATTTCAAAAGAAATAGTAAATTCCACGAGTGATGGTACAATGCCTGTAGCTCTTTTCACAAATTCTTAAGTGGAAAATTTTTAGTTAGTTCAGCCACCGAAACCCTTGAATTTCGTACTTGAGATTATCTTTACTCTTACGATTCTTTGTGAAATGGGCTGTTGTCCCATTTTGAATATTTTCCATACCTGTTAGTGCATTTTTTCCAGACTTTGCGTCGACAAGACAAGCATCAATAAAATCACGGACGTTGTTGTCATCCAGTGTTGCTCTATGTTCATTGATAACTTGTTTGAAATAATCCGCGGTGTCCTGAAGATTTTTCCTGACTGGACTAGCTCTGAAGGGATCACCGGGTATGTAAGCAAGGAATGGATTAAAGTTAACAATTCCTTTAAACACTGGGTCTTTGAGGTTTCTATCCAGTGATTCCAGCAAGTTACGGTATATTACGTCATCGTATTCATACCGTTTACCTAGGACTATGGACATCATGACATTTGATGTACTGGAATGAATAACATCTTGTAAATCGAATGGTTCACCATTAAAATTTTCAACATGTTTTATAAAAATATCAATTTCATCTACCACATGAGACTCGAAAGTACGTTTTCCAAATCCGAATTCTTTTAGTATCGACAATGTGTAGGACCGTCTTTGTTGCCATAAATCTCCACTCTCCGTCATAACACCTATAACACACTATTCATTTAATATACAATCATTTAAACATGTGAATTCTGAAAATAGTATTTTGAATAAGAGAAAGTATATACATAGAATGCCAAAGAATTCGAAGAAATGAATAAAAAATACTTCAGCACAAAAAAAAACAAAAAAACAAAAACAAAAACAAAACAAACAAACAAACAAACAAACAGGAACTCAAGAGTTCCTCAAATAACATAATTTAAAACATACGACAATAGAAACACACAGAAGCAGCCGAAAACATGCGATAGAATTACTCGAAACACTTACCACGGGCAGGAACAACAGTTATTGCATAAAGGTCAGGCCGATCACTTGTCTTATCTCCTTTTCTTACTAAAAGTTCCTTCAAGTTGTCTGCTCCATTGACGACTACCACCCAAAACTTCCCCAATGATAGGCTAAAGACGTCGCCATACTGTCTCCGGAGACTACGGAAAGATTCCACTATATCTGTCCCGTCCAGATGATGGAGGTTTCCTATAACAGGGAGGGGTGTCGGTCCCGGGGGATAGTTTGATGGTCTCCTCCATCGATACCACAGAATAGTGAAGAAAAATAAAACCAAACATATAAGTATATTTGAACACTCTAGCAACATTTTAAATGTTTTCCTTTTACAATTGTGAGGTCGTTGCCACTCGGTCAGGTAAACATACTTGTACATACGAATAACCTTGAAAGGTAAATCACAGTTCAAATGATATCTAACAGCAGTTATAAGATAAGATTCCAGAATTTGGTTTACTTTTTAACCCATTTGGTGATAATATTTATCATGCTTTGCAGAGTATTGAAATTACGATGAAATCTGGCTCGCCCTCCGGGCTCAGGAAAATTTACAACCTCTAGACTGGTATTTTATCGCAAATACCCCGCAAAACATGATATATGTTTAAAATATGTTGCCTGCACTTTTTTCATTCGTTTTTTTTTTCTTGTAATGGTTTTCCTGTGGACGAAACTTCAATTTTTCGCATAATGTGACGACATGACATGATAATTTCACAGAGCTTCCTTCTGGGTTTACTGCTGTTTATAATCAAAGCTTTTTTAGTGATTATTCTGCTTTTTCTAAACTTGGAGAGGTTATTAAGTTGTGATGGAAATAACTCAAATATTTTTTATCCTAATGGTCAACAATTTGTAATTCTTTTATTAAATTGGATACAAGAAACGTAAAATAATAATAAAAAAAAAATAAAAAAAACCCCAAAACGATGCAAACCCCCCCCCCAATTCCGTATCCTTAATTGTTCACGATCGTGATGCAATATTTGACCGCCATAGAGAAATTGTTTACAAACATATTCGGCGATATACCGACTCTCCCCTTTGCAAGCTTCCTCATATGACGAACAATGTTCTTCTACCTGTCCCCATTTTTGATCTTTTTGCGTACAATTAGTTGACACTAGCATTACTGGTCTTATTAAAATCGCCCTTTGTGGATTCAGGTTGGAGACTAGGTCCTCACCAGACTCCAGTTTGTCACATGAAGCGATTTAGAATCTTGAGATTCTGACGACAGATCATTTTTGTGCCTGCAGAGTGACCAATGTGTGATCTCTAGGTGGCCTAGTAGTTGAATGTTTGTGTGCAGTGGCTGTCGGGTCATTTTTATACCCCCACTCATAAGAGAGGGAGCTAGTATATTGCAATCACCTTTTCCGTTCATCCGTCTGTCCGTCAGGTTCAATTTCTCTGCTTCTACTGCATGGATTGGTTTCTAATTTGGTACACAGCTTTAGCATGATGAGTTATACCGTGGCCCTCCTTTTCCAGGTCAGTCCATAAACTATTTCCTGTTTTCCGAGCCGACTAAGACTTTTTTAGGGTAAAAAATTGAAATTTGAAATTTTTCGTAACATATTTCTCGGCTTCTACTGGATGGATTGGTTTCAAATTTGGTACTCAGCTTCAGCATGATGAGTTTTACCGTGTTCCCTTTCCAGGTCAGTTCATCACCTACTTCCTGTTTTCCGAGCCGACTTAGACTTTTTTAGGGAAAAAAAAATTGAAATGTGAAATTTTTCGTAACAGATTTCTCGGCTTCTACTGGATGAATTGGTTTCAAATTTGGTCACAGCTTCAGCACGATGAGTTATACCGTGCCTCCCCTTTCCAGGTCAGTCCATCACCTACTTCCTGTTTTCCGAGCCGACTTAGACTTTTTTAGGGAAAAAAAAAATTGAAATGTGAAATTTTTCGTAACAGATTTCTCGGCTTCTACTGGATGAATTGGTTTCAAATTTGGTCACAGCTTCAGCACGATGAGTTATACCGTGCCCCCCCTTTCCAGGTCAGTCCATCAACTTCTTCCTGTTTTCCGAGCCGACTTAGACTTTTTTAGGGTAACACATTTGAAATGTGAAATTTTTCGTAACAGATTTTTCGGCTTCTTATGGATGGATTGGTTTCAAATTTAGTACACAGCTTCAGCATGATGAGTTATACAGTGCCTCCCCTTTCCAGGTCAGTCAATCAACTACTTCCTGTTTTCCGAGCCGACTTAGACTTTTTTAGGGTAAAAGATTTGAAATGGGAAATTTTTCGTAACAGATTTCTCGGCTTCTACTGAATGGATTAGTTTCAAATTTGGTCACAGCTTCAGCTAGATTAGTTATACGGTGCCTCCCCCCTTTCCAGGTCAGTCCATCATCTATACTTTCTGTTTTCTGAGCCGACTTAGACAAAAAAAGAATTTTTTTTGTAACAGATTTCTCGGCTTCTACAGAAGGGATTGATTTCAAATTTGGTATATACAGCTTTAGCATGGTGAGTTGTATCGTGTCTCTCCTTTCCAGGTCAGTCGGTCATGTACGTCCTATTTTCTGAATGGTCGAGTGGAGGTATGCTTAGCACGACTTAGTGCAACCCCTTGTTTGGTTTGCAATCTTTTGTTCTTTCTAAACTTTTACTATTTCCATGGTCTTCAAAATTTACTGTTTTTTTTTTTCACACAACACAATAAGTTAAAATATGATTATCTTTGTGAACCGCTATAACTGCACTCCATAGGCTAATTTTTCTCCCTCCCAAACTAGCCTCTCTTCTGTTACCCAGCGAAATGAACAGTGTCATTGTTTACCCCAATAATTTTCATTATTTTACTTTCATTCTAACTTCCTTTTCATGTTCATCGCCCTAATATAATCTATGTAGTGTTGTTAGGGATTTAAGTTTTCCTGCTCCCCTTTTAGTACGTTGCACATAAAGTGTTTAACAACAGAATATATTAACGAAATATTAAGGATTGTTGAATAAATGAATGTAAACAACAGGACTATCGAATTTTGATGATCAATCTCATATATCTGTTGTGAACAAGTTGGAATATGGTACATGTTGCAACATGTACAGATAAATTGTTAAGACAAAATATGACATGGTTTGTTTTCTTCGATTAAGTACATGTAATCCTAGAGAAGACACATGAGATTTTACACTGTTTGTTAGTTTAAGAAACTGGGAACCTATATTGCAATCATTATACAATGGAAGTTTTAAAACTTGTTGTATTTTATAGACTTGAATACACTTTTCCTTTAATATTGCATTCTCATTCATGATTACAAAAAAATAAGTCGTGTCTAATAATGTAGAGGGCATTCAATATTATTCTTAATTTGTACAATTTATCTGTACATGTTGCAACATGTACAAAGTTGCAACTTGTACATGACATATCCAAGGAGAAAAGACAAGACAAAGACATACCAGAGAAATTGAAGATCGCAATGGTCCTGACTTTGAACAAGCACTTCAAAATAAATGGTTGATTGAATCAAGCTTCATGTTGCCAAACTCTCCTCTTCCGTTGTGATGTAAAGATCCTGTTAACAACGGTCGTGAAACAGTAAGGGATAATGTTGAAATAATACAACAAACCACCGAAACTTATTGAATCAATAACGAGTCATTCCATCTGACATTGTTTCGAACTTTGCTACCAGTGTCTGATATCTAAAGAAAAAAACTTTGAAATAATTACAACCCTGAATAATTGACAGATAAAAACTGTTCTGTCCTGTGATAATAGATACATTTGATTTCCCTCGTTATTTGATTATTTTTATAACGAAAATGCTACGAAATGAATAAAGGATTTGTTTGGTAAGGGGTGTTCGATGATCTTAAGAGCAAATGTAATTATTTATACTGCCAAGTTGGCCACTCAGGAAATTGATTAACAACATAAATCATTAAAATTCATTGAATTATTATAACAGCAAAACAATTAAATAAACAATAGATGAGTTAAGACATATGAATATACAGATATTTCTTTCTGGACCTATTAGCGAGGAATCGCTCTCAGTTTATAAGGAAGTGGACCAAAAGTAATTCCTAAATATCCCTCACTAGTTGGTGGATCTTCATTTGCGGGCAGTAGAAACTTGAATCGTTGGACCAGCGCTGTAATGTACAAAAACAGCTCCATACGAGCTAATGCTTCTCCAAGACAAACACGTTTACCTGCAATTAAATAAAACAGAAAATAATGCAATACATGTCTTGACGTGAAGGTAGAAGAAAGTTTTGACGTTGTTTTGTGGTATTAATAGCTTTGTTTTTCCTTTGATATTATCATATATATTACTTGCTTGTTGACATGAAATTTTCTCTTATATTACTTAGAAGAACATTGAAGAATATTAAAAGATGTATTTCTATCGCATAGTTAGCCTCTTCTGTTATCGTATTTATTTAGTTATTATTTCAAAAATATGCGTTTTATTTAGCATGCCGAGCTTTTACGTCTAGTATTGTTTCAATGCCTTAACGTTATAAGTCCTTGGAATTGCGAAGATAGGGTCCATATCGGTCAAAGTTCTCTTTCGATTATATGTTCTCACATTTGTATTGTTTAATTCATATGTATTGTAATTTTGTCATAATTATGTTTGTTTGTATTTGCTTGACCCACATGGGTGAAATTTTGCAAATAAAAGGTTATAATGATTTAACAGGTGGTTAGGAAAGTATCTAAATAATTTGATTTATAAGAAATGTCTTGCGTTGGCCAATAGAAATTACATGGTTCATTATCATCAGATTGGACTTTTCATTGAGAAAAGCTCGGCATGGTGTGCAATTGTCCTTTACTCTTACCTAAGGAAAATGCAAAAAATGTATCTTGCCCAATTACGCAATGGTTGTCATCCAGGAATCTTTCAGGTTTGAATTTATGACTTTCCGGAAATAACTTTTCGTTGTGAACCACTGAATCAAGACACGGTAAAACTACCGAACCCCGAGGAATGATAAAATCTTTATATTGAATATCAGCGGTTGCTTTATGGGGAAGCGACACAGGGACTACATTTCCAAGGCGGAGGGATTCCAAAATAACCGCTTCACAGAATGGAAGTTTTGATTTATCATCTGTACTCGGGCAGCGTCCATTACCAACTACGTCATCGATTTCCGTCCACATGGTTTCCTGAATTTCTGGATTTTGAATCAAAAATAGTAATGCCCATCTTATAACTGTTGCTGTCGTATCAGATCCAGCAGAAAATATATCAAGAATAATCGCAGCTAGCACATCGTCTGAAAACACAAAACGGGTTATTTTAGCGGCAGAATTACATTTAGGCAAAATTAATATCTTTCATTAAAAATAATACATCATTTACTTGCCTCTGTGAGTCACACGATTCATTTTTAGTTGATTCTTTATAACAAATGATCAATATTTTACTCGTTTTGTAGCCCATGGCGACGCATCAATGATTAATTCTAAATGTCATATAGACATGTACAACAATGTAACCAGAGAGCATGATCCACCACGGTGACAAGCCAGCTCGTTACCAAAGGAGCTAAATATTTATCTAGCTGCGTCGATAGTTCTTGCGGCGTTATATTACTTACTAGAACGCAGGTATCAAAACTGTCCAGTTACACTTCCCACTCCTCAAGAGTCTTCATATCTCAATGAACGACAACTCTCAAACTGGCTCTCTTAATAAACATAAAAATCTCGCATAGGTTAACCGAAGCAGTCCATATACTTAAATGGAGGAGATGTTAACCTGATGTTTATGCTTTAATTCGTACATAAATCATCGTTTTCTAGAACATAAGAACGATTGATATAAAAAAAAAATCATGAAAATATTTCATGAATTGTGTGACTCGGACTATATTAAATAAGATCAATCTATGATTTAGATCTGTGATCATCTGTCAATTAAGTGATTAAGGCGTTTCTTCTTCATTTTTTTTCTTTTTTAAATGTATTGACAATAAATTATCTTGCACATGATGAGGGGACCCTGAACTTATTCACAATTATTTATTTGCAGCTCGTCTGGCGCGACACGCCCCGTTCGGGTTCCAGGTGGCGAATAGGCCCACAGCAGCGCTAAGCTTGTCGGTAAAATTCCACTAAAGAGCGCTCAGAAACCTGACATCGGGTCAGGCCGCTTTGCCCAAAAAGCGACTGGGATGTGTGCCTGACATCGAGAGATGCGGGGTTGTCAGGCGATAATGCGGAAAACCTGACCGCAAACCATAGTGGTGCACCGTGTAGGGAAAAATGTCACGTTCCTCGCACGTTAAAGAACCCTGCTGCATGTCTCGGTAAGAGTAGGACCCGTAGGATCCCCATGCAGGAGGCTAAATTTCTGGTCAATACCCATCACTCCTTTTTCCAGTGGCAGTCAAAACTGTCCTACCCGATTGGCCTTGTGTCCCCATTTCCTCCACATCATCATCATTTCATGTTCATTGTATCACCACTTTCATGTTCATCTCCCGGATATAACCGAAATCGTGCTGCTTTGGAGTAAAACAATTACTAACTAACTAACTAACTCTGGCGCGACATACTGCCACCCTTCAGTAGAACTTGGGTTTACTTTAGCTTTTTCTGATTACCTTTGATATGTCCTTGATTCTTGCCAATGTGTTCGCCTTGCGTATTGTTATTTTATTTGTATTATTTGTTTTGTTGTGTTTTTATACCCCACCACATGAAGTGGCAAGGTATTATGTTATAGCCTCAATTTCTTTCGGTGTCTGTCCGTCCGTCCGTCTATCCGTCCACCGAAGGTTTCCGAGTGATAACTTATAACTTGAAAACACGTCATATTTTGCACAACTGGTAAGTACAATAAAATATAGGTCAAGTTCAATTTTCAGGGTGATCTGAAAAACATTATTGAATATTTGCCACTTTGTAAATTTTCCAAATTTGAAAATCATGAAATTTTCTGGTCTAAGAAAGATAACTCATTTCTTTTCTGTTTCTATATAATTCTATAGTTTATACAGTATAGTATTCAAATTATACAATACAGTATACAAATATATTTAACTTTTGATGAATACAGTTAATAGAAAATAAAGAGATGTGGAATAAGTGTACGCGACACAGCCCACAATTAAACGGCTATTTAGAAAAACCACAATGGACAACCGCCAGCAGCCTTCCACGAGGCCATTTGGCACTGCTTGCGGTTCTGCAATTGGCCCATGGTCTAAATAAGATGCATATAATTCAAATCCAGCCCTGAAATAGTCACAGATAGACCCCCTTCTTAAACAAGGAACAGAAAACATCAAAAAGACAAGTACAAACGAAAGCTTTGTCAAAGATTCCTGGCTTAGGACAGGCACATGTAATATGTGGCGGGGTTAAACTTGTTTTTTGGGCCCAACCTTCCCCCTATCAATATTCCTAGACAAAGCACAAAAACTAAACACACAATGTCACATTAGATGCTTTTTTCAAACTCTAGGAATTTTGTTGTTTTGGGTTATAATTCTACATTCTTTTCCAAAACATCTTTCAAAGATAAAATTTGTTACACACTGGAACAAGTTTGTAGTATGCTTGATATCCTCATTGACAACATATTTGTCACCTTCGGAGGAGAGATTTTTCAACAACAAATCGGCATTCCAATGGGCACAAACTGTGCTCCTCTCCTCGCCGATTTGTTTTTATACTCTTACGAGACTGAATTTCTTCAGGGACTCGTAAAGAACAAGAAGATGAAAGAGACAAGCTAATTTAATCTTACATTCAGATATATTGATGATGTCCTTTCTGTCAATAACACTTCATTTGGTAGAGGGATTCCTTCAATATATCCTCCAGAAATGGATATTAAAGAGACCAGAGAATCAAATTGCTTCACGTCTTTCTTGGATTTGCACCTCGAATTTGACCCAGGTGGTCATCTCAGTACAAAAATTTACGATAAACGAGACGATTTTAATTTTCAAATTATTAATTTTCCTAATCTACAGAGCAATATACCTACTTCCCCTGCATACGGTGTTTATATTTCACAACTTATTCGATATGCCAGAGCTTGCACACATTTCACAGCTTTTTTGATCAGACACCGATTTCTTCGTGACCGACTTTTGGAGCAGGGCTATAAGAAAATACGTCTCATACGATCCCTAAAAAAATTCTTTCTTCGTTATCAGCCACTAGTAGAAAAGTTCAAAATTGAGTTAAAAGATATGGTAGTTAATTGTTTTAATTAGTGTGTGACTGATCTGCTGTACTGAGATAATCACCTCAATATCCCTATTGTGTCTCATAACTATGTTGTGTTCTATGGTCATTACCGGATCCTAAGATCGCAATGGAAGAGGGAGGTTTGGCGCCATAAAACCTGGTTTAACCCACCATTTCGTTTGAAATGCCTGTACCAAGTCAGGACCATTGCGATCTACCCATTCTCCGGTGTGACTGATTCGTTTTTGTCATTTTCTCTGGACTATGAGATTGATCATTTAAGTTCGGTAGTTTTGTTATTGCCTTTATTGTATTATAATCTACATGTATGTTGTTTGTTCATACCAGTTAGTGCATTTTTTCCAGACTTTGCGTCGACAAGACAAGCATCAATAAAATCACGGACGTTATTCTCATCCAGTGTTGCTCTATGCTCATTGATAACTTGTTTGAAATAATCCGCAGTGTCTTGAAGATTTTTTCTGACTGGACTAGCTCTGAAGGGATCGCCAGGAAGGTAAGCAAGAGATGGTATAAAGTTAACAATTCCTTTAAATACTGGGTCTTTGAGGTTTCTATCTAGTAATTCCAGCAAGTGACGATATGTTACGTCATCGTATTCATACCGTTTACCTAAGATGATGGACATAATGACATTTGATGTACTGGAATGAATTATACTTTGTAAATCGAATGGTTCACCCTTTAAATTTTCAATATATTTCAGAAAAATATCAATTTCATCTACAACACGAGACTCGAAAGTGCGTCTTCCAAATCCAAATCCTTTAAGTATCGACAATGTGTAGGACCGTCTTTGTTGCCATAAATCCCCGTTTGCAGTAACAATACCTAAAAACAGTATATCATTTAATATAACACCAGATAAACATTTGGGAGACTAATCGTGAACACACACACCAAAAAAGAAAAAAAGAAAAAAAAAGACCACTTTTAAGTAGCAATCCCACAAACAGAAAAACCATCTATGCAACGTTTTTCTATGAAAAACTCCAAAATCCTTAAATATGATCACTTTCGAGGAAAACTGAAATATCTTAGTACGGTGATAATGGAGGAAAGCTAAAAAAAATGCAGATTGACAATTCATATATATTACAAATATAGATAATGCATTTCCAATCAAATATGTCTAAATGTTTTTGTCGTTGGGTGTCATCTTACATGTACTTGCCCAAAACACTGCTCATCAGTACATACATCAACATACGACAACCAAATGATACGAACATATGATAATACTTTAAATGAGATCAAGATCAATCTGCATGCTTCAAGCATGCTATAGATAAGAACATAATATCAAACGTTCAGATCAAATCTGGTGTTCTTTCTCAATGGATGAGGTTTTTGAACAAGTGAACAAAATGGTGATTTTAATTTATAAATTGTTTTAAAATTATTGTTTTCCTATCATACGATTTTTTGAATTAAAAACATGTAATTGAAATTAATTTATAAGAATTGACCACAATATTTTTCTGTCTATTCGAAATAACATTTTAAAATGTTATTTCATCATAGACAGAAAAAAATATTGTGGTCATTCCTTAGATGGAAACACCGACTGTCAAAATGACTTGTTCAAGGAAGTAGCGTCGTTTTAATTTTTTTTATCATAAATATGAACAATATGTGCGAAAGTTGCATGTAGGTATCAGCCAGATGGATATTTTTTCTAGATTTATTCGTCATTTTTATGCAAGTGCAGCGAAGTCTTGTGAAGTCTATAGAGTATTGATGGTTTTTGCGTTTTACTTTAGTCTAGACAGAACAATTTCTGCTTCAGGTCTGAAAATATTCTATATATTACTTTTTCAATTTTCATAGGCATTTTATAAGACTGGTTATAAGACTGGCACAAGTTCTTTTTTTTTTAATTTGCGATTTACAAAGCGAACTATTTAATGATGGGAGACAGAATATACTTGAATATTCATCAGTTACTTGATTGGTTCGTGAAGATTATCTAAAACTATTTCTGTCATTTTAGTATTATTAATAAAGTTCAGAATACAATACACATCGATGCTAGACGAATCCATTTGAAGGTGGTACATTAATAAAATAATCGGTAGGATATAATTTTCTTTTTTTTTCGAAACAAGTGACTAAATTCACACGTGCTTGAAAAAAAATAAAAAGAATAGGTCACCGTGCTGATTGTTTGTAGAAACTTGTTAAAAAATTGTTCAAATTTGGTTATTTTTATATACTGTGGTTTCATTCTTATTCGTGGGTAATCCATTTTCGTGGTTTTCGTGGGTAGCCTTGAATCACGAAATTTGATATCCCACGAAAAAGAAAAGAGTAGAGCCACGAAGGCCCCAAATCGGCCCAAAAACTAAACTTTGATATACTTCCTTGTAATTGCCCCCCTTGATGTTCATTAGACTACATATTTTATAAATTGCAATATCTTTTTTAATTGTTTATCAACAAGGAGGAAAATGAGCTAGAAATCAGTCTGTTTTGTACAAAATCTCGATTTTTGACATTTTTCATTGATTTTCATGTATAAATCGGTGAAAACGAAAATGGCCACACCCGTCGACCAAAATTATTTTGTAATGGAAATGTGTATTTTTATGTTATAAAATGATTGTCAAAAAATTACGATGGTCGTCGAATGTGGCCAATACTATTTTTACAAAATACGATGAGAAAACAGTGAAAATAGGCGAAAAATTAAGAATTCTAAAATTGGTGGCGTGTTGAAAAGCCAAGGCTGGACCTGTGATGTATATATTTTGTTAAATCTTGCATATATGAAAAGTTCAGTTATGCCTTAACTCATTTTGGATGAATTTACGAAGAGTTTAAGTAGTTTAAAAATAAGTAAAAATACAGGGCCGATTTGAGGCATTCGTGGCTCTACTCCTTTAACATTGGTGTGTATGCTGCAGGCTAAAGAACCACGAATTTAAGAATCCACGAATTGATACTTTTTTTACCGAATCACAAAAATTGGTACCCAAGAAAATAAATGAATCCACAGTGGATTATATAGGAGGAAAAGGTTTTTATAATTTTCTTTTTAAATTTCACAGGATAGGATTTTGTTATATTTTGTCAAAATCACGGGGTCTAAATATAAATTGGGAAAAATTGAATTTTCCTACACATTTTATCCCAATTATCTCCCTTTGTAAAAAATACGGGAAATGTAATAAAATGAATATAACAGTTAGGTAATTACCCTAATAATGTATCACGCCAACAACCTTTAAAAAGTTTTGTCATTGTCTAAAATTAGTAGCATGCTCAGATTAGACCACTGTTCTACCTAATCAAAGGGTTGTTTGAATATATACCATTGTTTACAATACGTCATGCATGCGTATTCTGAAGTTGATAATTTGTAATTATTTATCATTATATTGTTAAAAATTATATGCAATCTAATAATAATCCTCCTTTGCCCGGGGAAAAGGCAAAAAGTGGGCAAGATAGCATTCAACATGTACCTTTAACTTGCCTTTACATTTTGTTTCGAGTAACGGCAAAAAAATCCAAAGCTCTTAAGCGTTAAAAGGCAAGCGAGATATATAAATGCTCAAATAAATTTGTTCTGTTATGTTAGAATTTTCGTAATTTTTTTTTGTTCATAGCCGGGAAAAGAAGTGCCATTAAAAACGTTTGAGATTTAGAAGCATCTTTGTCTTTAACACTTACCAGAAGTTGGTGCAACATTAACAGCATAAAGGCCAGGCCTATCATTTGTCACATCTCCTTTCCTCACTAAAAGTTCCTTCAAGTTGTCTGCTCCATTGACGACTACCACCCAAAACTTCCCCAACGATAGGCTATAGACGTCGCCATACTGTCTCCGGAGTTTACGGAAAGATTCCACTATATCTGTCCCGTCCAGATGATGGAGGTTCCCAATGACAGGGAGGGGTGTCGGTCCCGGGGGATAATTTGATGGTCTTCTCCATCGGTACCATAGAATGATTGAGAAGAATAAAACAAAATATATAACTATATTACTCTCAATCAACATTTTTAATATTTACCTTTAAAGAGGTCATTGATACTCGGACGTTAACATATATACTGATGACCTTTATATGTAACATTTTATATAAGTTAATAATGAACTTTAAGTTCTAGACATCAAATTAGTTCAAAATTGAAAGGCACATGCACAGCTTTATAACTATACTATCATTTGTTTATCCATGTTATCAGTAAATTCTGTTTTGTTTCAGATATGTTTAGCGTCTAAACAAATTTTTAAAAATCGTATAAGATGAACTAGTATTCCATATTTAAGATAAGTATAACGACATGCTTGTTCAAGCTACACGGCTGACAAGCTAATTGTTGACACAGGGGTATGTTGCTTCCAGCTGGCTGTTGTCATCATTCAAGAACTTTTACGGAAGACATCATGTAATTGTTGACAAATACGGCATTTCTATCTCTCAGATGAGCACAGTTGTTGGATTGACATAGAGTTTGATAATGTAGTCCTTTCCGGATTTGACTAACACTAAACCGATCGTCTGCTTACTCTTCCGGACCACCTGAGTTCATTCTCGTTTCCATTTGTTTTCACGTTGCTTAATGCGGTTTAGTTGTTATGTGTGATTTTTGTTTACGGTGTGGTTTTTGTGATGATTTTTTCGTCTACCAATTTTGTCCTTGTGTTTTTGGTATAATGATGTTTGATTACCCTTTTGGTACATCTTTGCTTATTTCTTTATTTTCATATATGTAGCCTTCATTAATATAGTCTTTTATATCTCGCGTTTGGGTCATATGGGTTGGCCCGTTATAATGGCTGAGGAAACCACCGACTTTGACCAGGCTACTGACAAATCTAATAACATTCACAACAGTTGGAGTGTACAAAGCGGAAATCGATCCTCACCCAAAAGGTAATTAACAAGAGATCACATTTTTTGGGTAATCTAAGCAGCACGTAAGACCATTCGAGGCCCAGTTTTTCAATTGTTTCATTGTGCACAAGTTGCCGAACCTACAGTCGTCGCATACTATGATCGACATCAAACTTCTTTGTCCAATATCAACACTTTATGTTAAATATACCACTTTCTGTTCCTTGAATAAGTCATTATTCTTATATTCATTCATGTCTTTATTTCCTCTGATCTCTGATTGTACGGTCTTGAAAGGAATTTTTCCTTCGTTATCAGCCACTGATTAAGCATTGTGATGAACGTAATGGTTAGTGAATGTTTTGATTAGCGATTGGCTTATTGTTGTATGGAGATGATCACCTTTATATCTCTATTGTGTCTTTAAAACCATGCTGTGCTTTGTGTTAATACCGCACATTTTACACAAGGCCAATCGGGCAGGGGAGTTTTTTTACTGCCACTGGAAAAAGGAGTGACTGGTAGGAACAGACAATTAAGCCTCCTGTAAGGAGGATCCAACGGGTCCTTTGCAGCAGGGTTCTTTAACAGAAGAACGTGACATTTTTCCCCAACACGGTGCACCACTATGGTTTGCTATTGCAATGGAAGATGGAGGTTTGGGACGCCATAAAACCTGGTTGATTCCACCATTTCATTTGACATGCCTGAACCAAGTCAGCATCATTGCGATCTTTATTTTACCGATTTATTTTCCATGTTTTGTCTCCCCCCTTTGACATTGACATTGATCCTCCAAGTTCGGTAAATTTGTTATTAACTTTATTCACGACAAGGCGACATATGCTATTTTTTTGCTCCTATCCACATCTCCCTATTTTTAGGGCAAATGCCATTTTACTGTTCCTTTATTATCATCGCGTTTAAGGATCGTTGTTGACCGGTATGATTGCACCACAAAGGCTATATTTCTCTCCTATTTACTTAGCTCCCTTTTCTGGAACCTTTTAATGTTTACTGCGTCTTTGTTCTCCATCTTACCCCCATATTTCTCTTCATGTCGAGGTCATTTTATAATTCTCGTTATGTTCATCGCCCTAATATTATTTTTATATTGTGGAAGGAAGTAATACACCAACTAACTCTCACTCACTCGACGATTCAAACTGAACACAGCTTGAACTCCCGCCATCTTTTGTTAAAGATGTTGTCCAGAGTGAGTTGACGAAATATTATACGAATCGCTAAAATGGTTAATTTCTTTTATTAAGTATATACAAATAAATTTAAGGAATGTAATACTAGAACAAACATTGGAACAATTAGCGAATTTGATATCTAGACATTGCTATACTGATTAATGTTTATAGTTAAAAAAAGCGATGGACGCAAATGAACTTCTAAAGTTCTCTCAATATTGCAAAGAAAATGCACTGGTGTTGTATACAATAATTCTGCGAAATTCACTAAGGGAGGACCATTTAACTTGAAAATGGCGGCCTTGGTTTTTTGTTTCGCTCAGATTTTTTTTCTGTGTAGAGATAAAAGGGTATACTTAAAGTATTTTTATGTTTTAAAAGGGGTCACAGCAAAATATTTTTTTTATTGTTAGCATTATTTAATGTAGCCTTCTTCGGAATTTTTTTTCTGAATCCTTGCTTCCAGTATATTTTCATAAAAAATCAAATTCAAAAGTATGGTTTAAGGAAAACAACCTTCAAGTTAATTGGTCAGCCTCTAAGATTAAAGCTGCTATAGGAGGTTTTGTAAACGGCATTCATTTTTGTTAAGTAACAATTCATTTTAGAAAAAAATCATCAACGACACACTGCTTTCATTTTATAAGCCAAAGGTGAAAATGTTATGCCTAAAGCTCCTTCATTCGATGGCAAGCCTTCATCAGTAGGTGGCAGGAACTTGTATCGTTGAACAAGAGTTGTGAGGAACAAAAACAATTCCAGTCGTGCCAAAGATTCACCAAGACAAATCCTTCTACCTACATTAAGAGAAACAATGAATACAATAAGTACCTCAAAACTTGTTTTGTATTTGAAAGCATACACAATGATCACTCATTGTTACCCATATGTTTTTCGAGGTTTGAATTATTCTAAAATCTAAAGGAAGTGCTTTTGAAGAAAGATTCAAACGACTCAAAACATGATCATGAATTATCAAATATGTCTGAAAGATTCGATCTGTTTTTATTTTTATTCTCTTAAAGATTTAATTTATCAAATTGGTTTTTATCGATATGTCTATAAACCAACCAAAATTATCAAAAAAGCTTTTTGACATGAACAAGCTCATGAGGATAAGTGCTGATAAATTTGCTTTAGGTCAGAACAGGTCAAATATACGTTGTTTCAGGGCAAGTAAGTTTTTTTTAATAAAAGAATTCCAATGCAAGCTTAATACTTGTTTAAGGGCAAATAAAAAACATTAGGAAAAAGACGTGAAAAGGACATGTCGGGTATTATGTAAAAGGGACTGTACATTGTAGTTACCATTAAGTCAGAGCAGTTCAAAGTGTCAAAAAAATGTGTATAAGTCATGTAAAGATGCTGAAATAAACTTACCTAAGGAAAATGTGAGAATTTTATCTTGTCCACAAATTTTGTTGTCTTTGTCAAGAAACCGCTCTGGGTTAAATTGATGACTTTCAGGAAAAAGTTTGTCATCATGTGCCACGGAGTCAAGGTTTGGAAATATAATCGAGCCACGTGGTATTACAAAGTTTTTGAAATTAATATCCTCAGTCACCTTATGAGGAAGTGAAAATGGTACTATATTTCCAAGTCGCAAGGATTCTAACATAACAGCTTCACAATATGGGAGTTTTGACTTGTCGTTTATGCTCGGAAGGCGTCCACTGCCAACTACGTCATCGATTTCTGAGAACATTCTTTGTTGAATATCTGGGTTGTGGATTAAGTACAGCAATGCCCACTTGATTGTTGTAGCTGTCGTCTCAGTTCCAGCTATGAATAAATCTAGAATTATAGCCGCAAGTCGATCAACTACAAAGATACAAATCTCATACAGTTTTGCATCTTATATAGAAAATGGAAACCTGGAATTTGAATTATAAACATTTTTCATCCAACAAATTATCAGGAATAAAGTATCACCTAATTATATACACTTTCAACATTCTACACGTTAATACAAGCATACATTGTTTGATATATCGATTATTTTTACACACCCCATTTGTAATAAAAAATGATTTGAAGCTCAAAATAAACACTACAAAATCATTCTATTTAGAGCTTTACGACAAACTTCATGTTTATCATATTTTATGTTTTATAATTATTTTTATCATACATGTTGCTTTTGTAAGGATGCAAAAGACAAGCAATTTAAAGAACACCCAACTGTCGTAAAATCCGAAAAGGCAAAAACACAAATCAGTTAAAACAAAGGACAACAGCTAAAAAAAACAAACAATACTATAAAACGCAATCAGAACGACACATGATGCGGCTCAGAATCTTGCCATTTATTAGTTTGTTATTTTAACAGATTTAGTTATTATTCCTATATATTATTGAATATTTTTGTCAATATGTTATTACCTGAAAAACGTTCAGAATTGTTTCCATCATCTTTCATTTCGAGGAGATAGGCGTCAATAAAATCACGAATGTTATTTGCATCAAATGTTTTTTCATGGTCTCCTATCTCATGTTTGAAGTAGTCTAATGCTTCAAGTGGGTTCCGTTTAACCGGCAAAGCCTTGAAAGGATCACCCGGAATTTTAGCTAAAATGGATAGAAATTAACTATTCCAGAAAATACTGGGTCATGTGCCACCTTTTCTACCATATCTATAAAATAAGAGAAAGAAGGGTCTCCATAGTCAAATCTCCTTCCCAAGACTATTGACACAACGATATTTGACATACTGGCATTTATTGTCCGGTCCACATCAAAGGCCTTGCCGTTACAGTTTTCAATTGTTTTAAGAAAAAAAATCATTTCTTCTTTGATTTGAGATTCAAAACTGCGTTTGCCGAATCCAAATTCTCTAAGTCTCGATAAAGTGAAACTTCTATTGTGCTTCCATAAGGTACCACTTTCTGCTAAAAGAGCTAAAAGAAAAAAATGTAAAATCTGGTAAGAATTAAACATTGAATGTATAATCGTATATTGGTAATAATAATTTATTTTGTATGTATATACTACATTCACAACTAATCGGCATCATTAGAAATAAAAGATTCAAGCTAGAATTACTTTTTTAATTAATATTTAAATGATGGAAATCACTGTTCAGCATTTGAAAATGTTTAGCAAATCAAAATTCAATACCTTGAACTGCCATGAGAATGTAAAATTTCTTGAGTTCTGACTCATATAACATTCGCGATAAACGAAACATGTGAGCTTAACATTCTTTTCGGATGCGAACACTTTTCTCTGTCCCCCTTCCACACACACAAACAAACTTACCTGGATTTGGTTCAATTTGCATCAAGTAAATGTCTGGTCGATCACTAGTAATGTCCCCCCTTTTATAAGCAGTTCCTTCAGGTTTTCAGTTCCACTGACGACTACCACCCAAAACTTCCCCAATGACAGGCTATAAATATCACCATACTGTCCTCGGAGTTTACGGAAGGAATCTATTATATTCGTCCCTTCCAAATTATGGAGGTTTGCAATGACAGGGAGAGGAGTCGGTCCCGGGGGATAATTTATTGGTCTCCTCCATCGGTACCAAAGAATGAATGCGAACAACACAGCTCCACATATCACAAGATCTGACACTGTAATTTGGTCAAAATAAGTCATGGCATTCCATATATATATGTGTGTGTGTTGCAATAGTATTTATGTAACCACTTACACAAGTATGTATACTGTGCGAATTAAATCTTTATCTAAAGGATAGACACTAGATAAACATCTTGTCAAAAATGTGTTTATGTAATACATTTTATGTTTGTTTACAATGAATAAAGATTTAAATTTACTAAGTTGTTCTACTAGTTTTAACGACAATAACACCAAAGAAACTCACCTAAATATAACATGAATTCTTCTCAATTACAATTTAAGCTAATTATAAGTACCATATTGACCTAGATATTGATAAAATAAATAGTGTTCATTTTCATGATTTTAATAAAAGAACATAATTTTTACCAAGTATAAAGAATAATATCAAATATAACTCGAATGAATGCATTACATCCCTCATTTTAAAGCGAATTTGGTTCCTTAAATTTCTATTTGTGGTCAATTTTTTACAATCTTTGGGTACATCTAGCAAATTCTTCTCATAAGTTCAAGGAAGCTAAGAGGCACCAAAGGGACTTTCGAGTGACAAAAGTCCGAAAGTGCAACGAAGAAACCGGTAAACACCAACAAAAAATCAACCGAACGGAGTAAACTAATTACGTCCTTTGATTATAATTCACGTCCGTCATTCGGTATCGTGAGTTTTTGACTCGTGAAGGAATCGACAACGGCGGCAAAGTATAGAAAGCTGCTCGTGGAGGGAGGAGGCGACGGTTCGTGGTGGAGCATAAACTATAATTTTTCTGAAAGTTGATATATTTCACTCAATATCAAAGTTATTTGAAGAAAAATAAAGAAAATAAAACTGTCTCACAAAATGATTGTTTTTACTCTGTAGAATGGGAAAAAAGTACACGAAAAAACTTTACCTATTTCGAGAATTAATTAAAGGCGTTACTGCACCCTATATTTTTGGGGGTTATAAAAGGGACATTTTTTATACAAATATGTATTAAATTGCACAAAAATGACGTTTTAATCATATCATTATATCCAAAACAATTTTTGCCACATCTTGACAGCTAATATGAAACGAAAAGTTATTAAAATGTAATAAAATTTCATTTTTTCCAAAAAAAAGATGCTGTTATTGCTCGTGAAGAATGCGGCGACGATTTATCGCTCGTGAAGTAGCAAGCGTGACCAGTAAAAATGGCCTCAAAATAGTTAGATCAAACAATAAATCGGCCATTAAGTAGGCACAAAAAGTAAATCCAAATTAAAAAAAAATATATAGATGCGGTTATTCCGGTAATCTACAGATCATAAGTGGTCAATCTCTAATAATTTAAATACAATACGGACCAAAACTTGGAGAAAGATTATAAACAAATAAATAAATATGTTGAAAAAATTAAAATAAAATTCATAAATGAACATTTTCTTCAATATGTGCAGCCAAACATTCATTTACATATCGCCGTTTGTAAAAGTGCTTACTATTGTAGTTATCATTACATGTATGTTCTTCATTGTATATTCAGTGAAATGTCAAGGCAAACGATCTACTTTGCGGAAATGATTGACTAGCAGAAAGGTGAGTTAGAAAGTACATCACCTCGATTTTTTATTGTGAATCTCTATGGTTATTTATACATGTTTTAAAACAATTAATGGGAATGAAAATGTTAAAACAATTATTGGGTAGAGCTGAACATTCTTGTTAGAATTCAATTTAGTATTCTTTGGCAGCAATATCACCCATTTGATATTTACTTTAAATGTAAATTTCAATTTTAAACTTGTATCACTTTTTAAGCATTACAACGATCAAGTGTGCTTCACTAAATTATTATTGTTTGAAGTGTTGAGTCGTATTCTAATTCGATATGATTCTAAGTTACATGTAGCAGTCAGGTGATAACAAGTGTTTACACGAGAGTTGCTCTATATTCCGTTAATATTATATATTTTTGTCTTTATGTCTCAGTTTTTCTTCTGTTGAGCTGAACTTTAAGGGTAATCAGTACAATTTGAACTTTAATGAAGAAAATCTTAGTATATGTACAACTCAAACGGCATATTATCAGAACAAATAAAGTATAATAAGACCTTTTTATTATATTGATATATTGACACATTTATTTAGTTGAAGATAATACAGGTTTTTTTTTGTACACTGGTGTTACTGTCTCGTCGACTGTTGTTGTGGTCGTCGTCCCATTTTCTCCTGGTATTGTTGTTTGTACCTTTCTTCTCTTTATTGCCCAATGTCTCTTTCTGTTGTCATAATTATTGCTCTTTCTTCTTTTCATGATCTACAGTTATAAAAATATGACAATAAATACCCAAGCGAATTTGTTAGAAAAATATAAAAGTATTATATGCAATATCATTCAGGTTATGATTGATTCTAGTGCCGGTACAAAGTTTTGATAATTGATAAATTCCTCCATCACGAGCATAATTCACGAGCAAAAAAATACGGTACACCATTCATCACGAGTCGATTTTTCGGTACCGAGCATATTTTTCTTAGCTTATTAATACATTTTTTCTTTAAATTATTATAATGGTGTGGAATATGTAAAAACAAAAGATGCCGCACACGCACATACCAAATTTGTAACGTTTAATGCAAAAGGCAACCCGCAATTCGTAGAGTAACATGTTTGTTTACAGAAAAAATGATGACAAAATATTCGCCTTGAATGAGTTTGAAGAAAGTAATGCATTTTTATTTTTATTTTTTGTTGGCTTTTGTTCATAATGTTCATTAATTTTGTGAGACATATTTGTTTTTTGAATATTTTGTATTTAAATATAAGAAAATTAGAATAAAAGACTAACCTTCTATCTGAAATGTCCGAATTCCTCCACCACGAACCGTCGCCTCCTCCCTCCACGAGCAGCTTTCTATACTTTGCCGCCGTTGTCGATTCCTTCACGAGTCAAAAACTCACGATACCGAATGACGGCCGTGATAATTGAAACCATTATTTAAAACAAAGGACTTTCGGGATTTTTAAAAAAGGCTCCAACAAAAAATTAGTTAAATTTAAAACTACTCAATAGGAAAGTCCTGAATTGTGGTACATTTGGAATGGAAATGCTTAAATAAAACATGTAGTTCATTTTTTGAATTAATATAATTATGGTGTAAAATCAAGCACGATAGTTATGTAAACTGTCATCTTTTATTACTAAAATGCGTTTAGTCTGTAATCAATTCGTAAGATATCTTTATCGTTCCACCTATCCGTTTCAATTTACCTTTCGGTATTCTAAAAACTTTTCACAAATGATAGCACGTTTGATTCGTGTATTCATGAATTTGTCGTACATGTAATTAAAGTTATATTTTGTTGTGACCATTTTTAAAAATTCCGAAAGGCCTTCGTTTTAGATTATGGATTTAAGAATTGAAGGACGCAATTAGTTAAACTTGAAATTGTAAACAGAACTGGCTGAATGTACCAAAAGATTGGCGACATGCTCAATTTTCTTATCGACAACATAATTGTTCAGTTTTGTGGACGTGTTTTTCAGCAAACAATAGGGATTCCAATGGGCACTAATTGAATTGTTCATGTGCAATAGAAGTTATACTATTATTTGACTCACCGTCTTATATTTTAATTAGTCTGCGAAAAATTGTAGTTTAATACAAATTCTTACATACATATTTTTTTCTCTTTTCTTTCCACTATTATTATATTGTTATAATATAAACTGAAGTAAAACAATCTTTGCCATCCTGTTTCCTCTCAATGATGATTTGATCAGTTCCCTGCCAAAACAGTTCAATTGATGGCCCAGTTTCATTGCATTAGGTATGGGCAGAAAGACTGATTAGCTTTTCTTAGTTAGTTAATAAAAAAGTAACAGGGATTTCCGGATGAACATAATTGCGCATCTGCGTAGAACAGCATCGACAATATGATAGAAATCAACTGATGGCGATTTAAAAACTTTATTTTTTATGATTTATTACCATTTCTCTTTATTCATAAAAATGAAAAAAGCTCAAGAAAACAAATAAAGTGAGTGGGTTGTTATAATGGCAACAATGACATTATGACGCAAATTTCCTTGTTCTGATTTTTTTCATATAGCCATACAAAAAATTTATTGGACGCACGTATTTCGTTCATATGACACATTGCTTGTAACAAAATAATTAAAGAGGAGGGATGTCCCCGTGAACTAAAAGCAAATATATTTTTTAAAGATTTTTATTAAACAGCTACAACTTGCAAAGACGTTATAAACTTTAAGTTGATTTGTATCAGTAATGTTTACTGACATTTTAACTTTATTTATCCATTTGGTATTAATATCATGTTGTGTTGTGTGCCTCAATCGAAATGGAAGATGGAACTTACCATCATAGCCTACCTATATTTTGGCCTGTTTCAATTCAGGACCATAATTATCCTGAAAATTATTCATGAAGCCATTCCCTTATTTTCTCTTTTCTTCAATGATCATCCCTGTTCTTTGAATTAGTAATTGATTACCTCTTTTTCCTTAAATATTATGTTTTGATTAATGTTTGTATCCTTAATTTGGTTTTGTAAAAAATATTTTCAATTGAAATATATTGTACAAGTTGATCCTTATTTTTGGCAATATTTTGTAGTTCTATCAGGTAAATTTCTAAAATTGTATAGTGTTATTCCAGTTACTAATAATAATAATGATTAAATATTTTATTATAGTGTCACATATTTGATCTGACAACATAGACATATAGTTATACAAAATTTACATGATCAAATACCCAGCCTTAGAATAGGCTTATGAGACACATTAAGACTATATACAATACACATCTTCAATTATAAAAATATATATATATATATAACATTAAACAGAGATATTTAATTGAAGAAAAATTGAAACTTTGGCACTTAAGATAATTTATAATCATAATAAATATTTTATACATAGGTTGTGAGAACAACAATTTATCACAGGAAGAATATTTCTAGATATGATTTCAAATATAAATAAATAAACTAAATAAAATAATGTGAGTGTTTAAAATTAAGTTTAAGCTAAAAAAAGATTAAATAGAAATAAATAAATTTATCAATAAATATTCCAAAAAAATAAACATTTATCTTTATGTGGTTTCCCATGGACCTAAATTCAGGGAACCGCAACGTATAAATTGGAATCATAACTTTAAGATCATCATGGACGCTGTGGAGGACTATGCTAGAGCCTGGATAAAGAGGGAAAAGGACCAAGAACCAGAGCTTGAATCACTGTCGGACTGGGTAAGGACTATCCGATCTCTTGTACGAAGCCGAATAGACAAACTTCGCAAATGTGTGAACCCCCGGCCTTCTTCTGTATTTAGAGATCGGGAAGCTCTCAATTGTCTCTCTTCCTTACATGACAGGTACGTTGTCACGCCAGCAGACAAGGCTTCCAATAATATAGTTTTTGTATGTAAAGCACATTATTACAATTGTCTAATAAAAGAACTAGGCATTGATGGTAATACTTCCGCTAGTGCTACATACACACGGACTACATTTAACAAAGATGAAATCATAGCCAACCATAGCTCTTTTATGTCCTCTTTCAATATTCCAATGGAAGAGGAACATAAACAGTTACCATATTTGTACTGGATACCTAAACTTCACAAAAATCCGTACAAAGAAAGGTATATAGCTGGATCTTCATCATGTTCAACTACAGAGCTGTCCGTTCATTTAACTAAAATCTTGTCTGCTGTCAAAGAAGGTCAACAAGCATACTGCGACACTATTTATAATCGTAGTGGAATTAACCATATGTGGATTTTGAAAAACTCAAAAGATTTGTTAGATCATTTTAAATCTAGATCATTTTCTGAGGTTCACTCTTTGAAAACGTTCGATTTTTCAACTTTATACACTACCTTGCCACACGAAAAACTAAAATGTCGCCTGAAAAAACTTCTCGAAAAAGCCTTTTCAAACTCAAGGAATTTTGTTGTTTTGGGTTATAATTCTACATTCTTTGCCAAAACATCTTTCAAAGATAAAATTTGTTACACACTGGAACAAGTTTGCAGTATGCTTGATTTCCTCATTGACAACATATTTGTCACCTTCGGAGGAGAGATTTTTCAACAACAAATCGGCATTCCAATGGGCACAAACTGTGCTCCTCTCCTCGCCGATTTGTTTTTATACTCTTACGAGACTGAATTTCTTCAGGGACTCGTAAAGAACAAGAAGATGAAAGAGGCAAGGTCATTTAATCTTACATTCAGATATATTGATGATGTCCTTTCTGTCAATAACACTTCATTTGGTAGTTGGATTCTTTCAATATATCCTCCGGAATTGGAGATTAAAGAGACCACCGAATCTAATTGCTTCACGTCTTTCTTGGATTTGCACCTCGAATTTGACCCAAGTGGTCATCTCAGTACAAAAATTTACGATAAACGAGACGATTTTAATTTTCAAATTATTAATTTTCCTAATCTACAGAGCAATATACCTACTTCTCCTGCATACGGTGTTTATATTTCTCAACTTATTCGATATGCCAGAGCTTGCACACATTTCACAGATTTTTTGATCAGACACCGGTTTCTTCGTGACCGACTTTTGAAGCAGGGCTATAAGAAAATACGTCTCATACGATCATTAAAAAAATTCTTTCTTCGTTATCAGCCACTAGTAGAAAAGTTCAAAATTATGTTAAAAGATATGATAGTTAATTGTTTTGATTAGTGTTTGACTGGTCTGCTGTACTGAGATGATCACCTCAATATCCCTATTGTGTCTCACAACTATGTTGTGTTCTATGGTCATTACCGGATCCTAAGATCGCAATGGAAGAGGGAGGTTTGGCGCCATAAAACCTGGTTTAACCCACCATTTCGTTTGAAATGCCTGTACCAAGTCAGGACCATTGCGATCCACCAGTTCTCCGGTATGACTGATTCGTTTTTGTCATTTTCTCTGGACTATGAGATTGATCATTCAAGTTCGGTAATTTTGTTATTACCTTTATTTAAGTTTTATTAAAATATTAATATTCAGAATGAAATAATTAGCAACACCACAATTAACATGATCAGATACCCAGCCTTAAAGTTGGCTTACGAGACTCATTATACATACGATACACATCTTCAATTATAAAAAATATATAAACAACATCAAAGCAGATATTTGATTAAAGAAAAATTGAAACTTTGACACATAAGATAATTTACAATCAGAGAAAATATTTATACATAGGTTGTGAGATCAACAATTTATCACAGGGAGAATATTTCTAGATGTAATTTCAACAATAAATAAATTAAATAAATAAAATAATGTGAGTGTTTAAATATAAAATTAAGTTTTAGCTTAAAAAGATAAAATAGAAATTAATATTCTAAAAAAAAATATATAAACATTTATCTTTAAAAGTTTTCTCAAAAATATTAATATTCAGAATACCGTAAAATAATTATCAACACATAAACATTAAAAGTTAACCACTAAAACGTTTCCTTCTCTGGTAAAAATTAAAAAGCGTATATGACAGAGAGGATTGGATATCGCTACAATTCATAATGCAGTCAGACAGGTGGTGACAAAATATTATCTCCCTTGTAAATATTTTGTATGTCTAACGGATCCGAAAAACACATCATTTTGAATGACGCGGTGAGCTGAAATCACCAACTTAATCTTTTGATTAATAAAAAGTAGGTCATGGTTATTTTCAAGTTCGGGTACAAGTGAATGGACAAACTATTGTTCTTTTTTCTTAGTTAGGATGTTTTACGCATAGAATAATAATTTGTGACAAAAAAGGAATTTATTATCTCTAAGGAATAACCGGAACTCTATAAAGGTGATAAACATGTTGAATTTAAAAAGTAATGGTAAGTGCGACGGGTTACATACTTTGACAGATGACGACCAATCTTATGCTTTTTTTGTTGACAAAATTTTAAGGAAATCGGAGAAAAATGTTTTTTTTGTCACAAGCAAGTCTAAAACGTTGCTAGGCAAATGAAGGGAGACGATTACAGTTTTACAAATCGAACAAACCTCATTAAATAGACCTCCCCCTTCTAAAACGTCATTTTACATTTGCTTATTATCATTTTATTATAAAAACATGCATTATATTAATAAAAAGTAAAATTTAAACAGTTTCACCAGTTAAGGCCTTTTATATTGCAGAATTAAAGAAAAAATATTTTAGGAAGTCGAGTAGACCATTGCTATTTTTAGCTGGGTATGAGATACCCTCAATGTTTATCTATTTTATGAATGAAATTTCTATATTTAGAAAGGGGGATTCACAAATAACGTATGAAATTAGCACAACTTTGACAATCATTTCTATCAATACCGCTATAGCGACGGGTTCAGGATTTTTTTATCAGAAAGAATGGAGTCTTATCTGTTGTATATATTTTTTTCAGATTTTTTGGAGCATGATGTTTTATTTGTCACAAAGGAAATCAGACCCCATAATATCACTTAACATGAGAAATGTGCTCTTTTCACGCTGCAAATTTAATAAACCAAGGCAAATTCGGTGTTGTTTACTTTCATTTTACATATTTTATATCACAATTTATTTTATAAGTTGCTCTAATAAACTTTTTAATGCCCATAGTTACTACGTAAACATGCCGAATCAAATTCTACCTTATTTACTGAAGAGCGCATATTCTTTTGTCTCGTTCTGACCACCTTTCTGACTGTAATGCTCTTAAATTGAGTGTCTAAATCAAGTAAATCGAAATTATTGACAAACAGTTTTGCTTTCAAGAACAAATCGTATCTTAGATCGTCATACAATGTGCAATTCATCAAAAAGTGTTTTTCGTTTTCCACTACATCGTCTGTACAGTAACAACACTTTCTGTCTTCTAAAGGTATTTGCGGCCGTGCGTATCGTCCCGTCTCAATAGCTAACGGTAGCGAACCGCTTCGGAACTGAGTTTTGATTCTGCGAACGGGTCGTGGTAATCGTAGTCTAGTGTATACCTCAGTCTCTATTTTAGTCTTATATTCTCTATAAGTACGCAACTTATTGCCGTTTCGATTATGCCTGTCATCATTTAGCTCGAGTATGAATTCATCATTGTCTAATGTTTCTAACCGTTCACGAATCGATCTCATCACTGTCTTAGTTGATACATTAATGTTATTGACCATGTCTGTAGCCTCGATCTTTCGGACCATTTCTTTCACTTGGTGGAGCCACCCTTTCCTGCGATTTTCTGTCCATGACATAATTTTCTTTGTAAGTCTAAAATCATCTGATCTCACAATTCGACACAGTAGGCGTATGCATGCGATTCTTTGCTTTGTAAAACACGATGTCCATCCGAGATCTGCTCTCACTGCAACATTTGACGTGAATTTACCGACGGATAAAAACATTTTGGCTGCTTTATTCTGGACGGTATTGATGACAGAAAAAGTTTTTGTTCCCCGGATACCAGCTCCATACATAAGGACTGGTTCTACCATTGTGGAGTATAGCTTCGTGAACACTGCATAAGTCATTCCACCAGCACTGACGAATTTTCCATAAAGGGCACCCAATGCTCTACTTGCCGATTTCGCCAGTTCCTTGACGCCTTTATTCATAGTGAGATTCTCGTCAAACCACAATCCCAAGTATCGATATGACGTTGAGTAATCTAGTATTTCGCCTGAACATTTAAATTCAAAGTCAGAACGTTGCACTGACGGATTACGGAAGTGGACAATATTACTTTTGGTTGGATTGATATGCAGTTTCCACTCTCTACACCATTCTGAAACAATATTTAGCATGTTTTGAAGATTATCCTCGTTCGGTGCTATAAGAGCAATGTCATCGGCGTACAGGAGAATGCTGATCATGTAATCATTCATTTGAACGCCACAATTTAAGTTGTTTATCCGAGTTGACAAGTCGTTAATATATACTGCAAACAATGCAGGTGTTTCGAGAAAAAGGAAAAAGTAACCGGTTACTTATATTTTTTGATACTTTTTGAAAAAATATTACTGTACACGTCGATTTTTCAGTGTGAAGGAATTTTCCATCCTGATTTCTATGAAAATATTGGTTATAAAGCACATAAAGACAAAAATAAATCTTTTATAAATGAAAACTGGCTTATGATTTATTGAGCAGAGGATAGTTTGGTAAAATATTTTGAAATTAGTGTTCTTTGATAGAAATCTAAATCGTTTGATACTTACTTAACGATGTTTTCTTCTGAGGGGTCAATTTTTTTCTTAATCAAATTTTTTCCCAAACCTACATTTTTGAAATGCTAATCCCCTGAGAAAATCAAATTTACTAAGAAAACAATATGTCCGTGTGCATTTTAATTCGCTACAGCCATGTAAAAAGGGCCTATTTTAACAATTTTCCCAAAATTTCATCATTTTTGGCCTATTTTGAGGTAATTTTCTTCAAAATATCAAGTTTCAAAATCAAGTTTTCTCTCAAAGTTTCCATATTGATAGATGCCATGATTCTGAACATATTTAACTTAAAAAACGTATATGTCCGTGATGATATAAGAAAGTTAAGTCCCAAAAATGTGCCTTTTTATGTCATTTTCAAGACACCATAAAACCGGTAAAAATCAAGATTTTTCAAATTTTCTATCATACCAAAACCTCAAAACTCTCCATTTTCGTTTGAAATAATTGGACAAATATATCTTTTTGATTTAGAAAAGAAATTATATGAATTGCATGAATATTTTGTTTGAAAAATGAATTTTACTACCCCTACCCTGAAAATGGCTAAATTCAGATTGAGATCAATGGTCAAATTTGGTCAAAAATTAAAATGTTGCATATATCAAAAACTACTTATCATATCTTCATAAATTTTTGACAAAATTTAGATGGATGATCATTTGATATATATCCACCGAAAGTTTTCAATTATAAGGCAATGTTTAAAAATATTCACAAACGAGATTTCAACGAGACTGAAACCTCAGAAGAATACCCCCTTAATTGACATTTTCATACTTGTGTCATTTTTAAAATGATTGCAGCTATCAAATTTCGGGTTTGCAATATGACTCTTCACTATATCAGTAGTTGTTTCAAGTGTTGAGTCGAATTTAAAATCAACAACCTTGTCTTTTTACATCAGTTGATGGTTGCTTCTAAGCTTACTTACATCGAGTATTCTCCAAAGAGTTCCTGTATGTCTCGTTTTTTTCTTGGTTCTCTCTTGTTGAAATGAACTTTTATCCATTTGATTTTTACTGATTGTATATTTTGATTAAGGATTATCAAAAGAGAAAAGATTGGACAAAAAAATTAGTTTAACCCCGCAACAGTATAAATGTGCCTGTCAAAGATTGTACCATTGTTGATTTTTCAAATTGCCGTTTGTTCATGCAGGTTGTGTCGCGTACATTTATTCTACATTTTATTCTCGACTATTATAACTTGTACTTTTCAGCTGTTCATGTTATATATTGTATTTATATTTGTACAAAATTACACAAATACAGAACATATCTATCGATGTCCCTTATAATCGCTTTCATTGACTACTTTGTACGTATACTAGACGTAAGTTTGGAACGAAGATTAACTTAGTTATTGAACCAAATACTTTGTAAAATATTTTACATATCGCTCGGAGTTACCCATTACAGATTGATGCATAAAAATAGTATCATTTAAAGTAGTAAAACAGCTTAGAAGATTAAGACCTCTATTTATTTGAAACGCAATTTTCATATTTACATAAATTTGTGTCATATTATATAATTTAGTGTCGACCAAACACGTTTTGCAATATGTGTGTGTTGTTAAAATGCCATGGCTTGTTTTGACATTATTATAACTTTGTCTGTGTTTTTTGTCTTCATTCGATCAGCGGCACAGATGAGGGAGACCATCCAACTATCCCCCGGGACCAACACTCCTCCCTGCCATTTGGAACCTCCATCGAATTGTCGCTTGTTTATGTGAATGGGGCCCGTATCTCATTATCTTCTATCTTTGTCTATAAACCGCTGTAACCGGCCGGAAGAAGAAAAAGATTAATGTAAATAAACTTGACACAAGATTAATCAAATAACGGTTATTCTAGAATCTGCAATGGAGAACAGACAGTAGTGGTCGGTGTCATGTGATGTGTCAAAACTTTAACACACCAAAAATCAATCTGGTCCGGCTACTGAAATTATTAGAGAGCAGTAGGAAAAATATAAACTAAGAGAACTCTCTAAAACAAAAGCTGTTTAGCTAAGTACTAGTACTGTTAAAAAATATTAATATCATGTATAATAAGTTTGAAGATATAGCGATATCATAAGTTCAAATTGCAGTTTGATTTTCAGGAAGTAGATTTACTCTAAAATTGGCAGGGGATAGAACAGGGTTTAACTGTTAGAAAGTAGACGCTAAAGGATCGTAGACTTGCTCCGCTTTCCTTAGGATCTTAGATTTGCCTTTAATCTAACATTTCGTTATATTAATTATATCCTTTAAAAACAGTTATTCATTAAGCATGTTTAGTGATATATCTAACTACTTTATCTTAGGAAATTGTGGATTCTAGGAAGCCCGCTTCAAATTGTGACGTATATCATGAAATCGACAAACAAAGAAGACTTAGTACATAGGTCAGGTCTGTGGCAAATTTGATGACTGAACAACTTTTCAATCGTATTCATAAACTGTCCCTTTTCGTTAAGCAACAAAACTCTATTCCGTTTTGGTTATTTATCTTTTAGAGCGTCACGAATGACAATGCACTATGAACACAGGGTGATGTTATTCCAAGGTTACCCAAGATAATTATCAGAAGACATCATGTGCTGGTAAGCAAAAACGAGATATTTTATCTCTCTGACCAGCACTTATGTTGTTTTGACATAGAGGTTAGTATTGTCATCCTTCATCGGACTAGCAATTAATCGATCGTAATTAACGTGATGGATATTCTATAGTAACCAAGAAACGCCTACCCTTCCAGAGCACCTTATTTTACTCTAGCTATGAATTGAGTTCACGTTGAGGATTGTGTTTTAATTCGTAGAAGAGTATAACAAGAACTGCCAGAGGTGAAAACCAGTCAAACGGTTTATCTCCATTGAGAACAATTGTCAGTGGCATTCTTACAATGATGTTTCATATATACATGTATCTGATCATATATGTGCTCATACTGATGTAAAAGACTATGGGTAAATCTTACTTAATGAAAACATACTATATTAAAACAATAATAGACAAACCTGTTACCGGTTCAATTTTCATCACGTACATGTCTGGTCGGTCACTAGTTACATCTCCCCTTTTTACAAGCAGCTCCTTCAAGTTGTCTGCTCCATTGACAACCACCACCCAAAACTTTCCTAACAGGCTGTAGACGTCGCCATATTGTCTTCGGAGTTTACGGAAGGATTCCACTAGATTTGTCCCATCTAAATGATGAAGGTTTCCAATTACTGGGAGGGGTGTCGGTCCCGGGGATAGTTGAATGGTCTCCTCCATCTGTACCATAGAGTGAATACAATTACAACAGTAACAAATATAATAAAATCCGAAAAATGTATCTTGTGAAAATAAGTCATACTTGATACTAATTTTATTTTTCTCAGTACATTTTAAATACAAATGACAACAAAGTACAGTTGACTTACTTTCCAAGTTTAATTTTGTTCATTGAACTGTGAAATACAAATGACAACAAAGTTCCAGACAATAAATTTTGCTACGCCTGACGCGCGTTTCGTCTATTCAAGACTCATCAGAGGCGCTCTACGTAAAATATTGAAAATGCTAAACACTGTATGAATATGAAGAGCATAGAACAGTATAACCAAAAATACCAAACAGGGAAACCAAATTATTACTAAGATATTCAACCTATGTCTGGGGTAGGAAGAACCTTAGGGTTTAGACAATTTTGAAATTTAGACGGATAATTTAAAGCTTTGATGTATTCTCCAACTCAAAAGTGTTGGTGCCGGAGCGGGCTAACCTCGGGGAATTTAAACTCCACCAGCAGAGCTAACCTTCACGTGTGTTCGAAATACAAATGACAACAAAGTTCCAGACAATAAATTTTGCTACGCCTGACGCGCGTTTCGTCTATTCAAGACTCATCAGAGGCGCTCTACGTAAAATATTGAAAATGCCAAACACTGTATGAATATGAAGAGCATAGAACAGTATAACCAAAAATACCAAACAGGGAAACCAAATTATTACTAAGATATTCAACCTATGTCTGGGGTAGGAACAACCTTAGGGTTTAGACGGATAATTTAAGATATCGTAATTATCAAGGGTGATCTACAGTTCATATACTCACGCACAAAAGAAACGTTACATATTTGAATACTGAATCAAATTTGTAAAATAATATAAAACTACATACTAATTGCCAGAAATTAAAATAAATGGATTCAAGTTATTCGACAAAGGAAAATGAACTTGGATAAGATCATTCCTACTTGGTAGAAAACAACTTGTTATTGTCAATGGTGAGGAATCGGAGTGGAAAGATGTAACAAGTGGGACCCCCCAGGGATCGGTCCTGGGACCAATACTCTTTGTACTTTATATCAATGACATGCCACAAGTAACAGCCATAGACACCGAGACATATCTATTTGCGGATGGCACCAAAGCATTTAGAGGTAGTTTCCAACAAAGTGATTGTGACTACTTACAAGATGACATACATGCGCTATACGAATGGTCACAGAAATGGTTACTATGTTTTCACCCAGAGAAATGCAAAGTTATGCGCAATGGAAGATCCAAGACTGATAAGAAAGCGTACATCTTGAATGAAAATCTACCACCAATGACCTATGTAGAAACAGAGAAAGACATCGGAGTGACGATTGATACCAAACTGACTTTTGAACAGCACATGTCAGATAAGATCAATAAAGCCAACTCAATAATGGGAGTATTAAGGAAAACTATGGAGTACATGGACTGTAAGATCTTCAAGTTACTATATACAGCACTTGTAAGACCCCACATAAAATACGCTAACCAAGTATGGTGTCCACATCTGAAGAAACACATCGAGGCAATTGAAAATGTTCAGAGGAGAGCAACAAAGCAAGTTCCAGGACTATCAAACTTAACTTTTAAAGAGCGCTTGCGCAAACTGGAGTTACCAACATTATCCTACAGACGATCTAGGGGAGACATGATAGAGATGTTCAAGATCCTAACTGGCAAGTACGACCAAGAAGTATCAGATTTTATTCAACCCCGCAGTGATACCACTACACGAGGCCACCATCTCAAACTACAAAAAGAAAGATCAAGTTAAGACATAAGAAAGTACAGCTTCACCCAAAGAACAGTAGATATTTGGAACAGCCTACCAACACCAGTTATCAATGCACCATCAGTAAATTCCTTTGAAGCCAGATTAGACCGATTATGGGAAAACCAAGCACAGAGATACCAATATCTAGAGAAAATACACACATCCGGACATGACCTTAATAGCATTAGTATTGAAGAATTAGGGATGACAGAAGTGGACACCAGAGGTGTCCTACAGTCATAACAGATCCTGAGAGTTAACCTTAATCTTAAGCATCATACATTCAAAGATGAAAACTTGAAAAAACGATTTATTCGATCGTAACCTGTAAAAGTGTTGAATGGCTAAGAAGACTATCAGGATACTTTAAATCATTCTTTCAGAAGGAAGGGGTAAGGGAAATTGAAATTTTAATAATTCCGTTTACCGTGCATATAATTAAAATGCAGTATTTCTATTGGTTAATTGACACCTTGAATCCTCTTTCATACCTCGATGAAATGGTACTTGTTTCAATTTGCCGTAGCCGGGTCATCATGACCTCATTATATAAAATACTAATTTTTTTTCTTATCCAGATAAATTCTCACAACTTAAATTCGCATTTGAATATAATTGCGCAAATAAATCATGGGTAATCTATCAATTGCACAGCTCACCTCGTTGCGCATTATTTTCACTAAGTGGGAATCGACTTCAACGTTTCAATCCATGCAAAAAGTCACAGCCAGCATCTGATGCATGTATCTTGCTAATCACCTCTAGGTGCACCTTAATATACCACTTGAGATGATGTGGTACTTGTCAGTAAGGGGGTATAGACTTAATCCTTTCTTCTGTAAGTGGTAATCCATGTAGAAAATATAAGCCACAATCAGCGTCCGAAGCATGCATTGTACATAGCATCACCAGGCGCACCTACCATGCCAATATCATTGATGTTGCACTTGTCAGTAAGCTAGAATGGACTTTAATCATTCTTCTGTAAGTGGTTATCTGTGCGGAAAATATAGGTCACAGCCAGCATCCGAAGTATGCATTGTGCTTAGCATCACTAGGTGCACCTACCATAGTAATATCATTGATGTGGCACTTGTCAATAATCGTGTATGGATCTTCACCATACTTCTGTTAGTGGATGCGGACGCCGACGCCGGGGGTATCATATAAGCCCCCCTCACTTTAGTGAGGTGAGCTAAAAATACACAAACATATAACATTAAACCAAACGAAAATTCAGAAACAAATAAAAAAAAACATTAAAATGTAATTATAAGAATTTTATGTTTGTATTTAATGATTCACGTTGACCGGTCGCACATTTTTAACATGAAGTGATTTCGATTGCAGTCAGATACCATGAAACCCCCTTAAACCTTAAAGTGAAAACACTTGTGTATCTAAATAACTTTTTTGTTCAGAATCGACTCAATACTAAAGACAAACGAACGAAATAAGAATTTGTCTTCGAAATCATCTCTTCGAATGATAATTTACATTCACAATGACATTCCGAGTCTGACCATATAAACTTTCCGTCAAACGTTTTAGAAAATGGGAATTTAAACTTCTGTGTTTTTCTTTCAATTCAAAACACCGTTGAAGGGGAGATTAAACTCGACTTATCGGGCAAAAAGATAAGATTTTCGATACAACAAATTGCTTTTTAAAAATGAAATAAAAAAGCAGCTTATTTTTTCACCATCAACAAATTTTCCATGACAAACCTCGGTTAGGATACGTTCTTTTGCGAACAAATCAATGACAAAAAAAAACTGATTGGCATAAACTTTCGGGGGTGTAACGTTTCTGTGGTCCAGGAGTATATTTAAAACGTTCGCTTTATATGTATAGCCTAAGAAATTATATTATATAATATTTTATTTCACTTTTAACAGGTCTTGCATGTTATCTTTCTGTTCAAGTGTCTAAAGTTTAGCGTGAATAACCAAGAAAAATCATTTCTGACGAAGGTATATGAGTGGATTTGATAATGATTAGAGGTTGTCACGGGGTAAATTTGCCCTTCGATTGTAGTCTTCATTTACTCCATACATTTTACCAAAGACGATCATGAGTTCGTATACAAATATGGGATTTCTTTCTATCTGATTAGTTTAGATGTTGGTATGTTATAGAACTATTATGCGCTTTCACCGGAATTAGCAAGCCGAAAGCACATATGTTCACTCTCATTACGAGTTGGTTCGCTATATGCTGATTGCTATTCGGTTGTTTTTGTGTTGTACGTTGTTCTCGTTTTTGACTGATGAATGATTTTGGTTTGACCTTTAGGACTCTTGACATTCGATTGTATCATTGGTATCTCTTTGCTTCTTATAATGTCCTTACCAACCTTAAACGCTGCTTCTCTTAAATTGTCATGCGCCTGGAGGCAAAATAATAAGGGACGTACCGTTCAATTTGGAAATGTATTGACCTGTTTTTGGGTGGATTGCATAAACGGAAACAAAATGTCTTGTCAGAGCAGATCTAACGTACACACTAAAAGCACTTGATGATTTAATTATTTCATTCAGGCTTTGTTTTATTTTCAACTTCTGTAAGGAGTTAGCGTGTGAGTGAGTTGGTGTTATATACATCCTTGCAATGCTGTATAAGTTATTCAAAGGGGATGAACATGAAGAGAATGGTAAAATGAATATGAAAAAATAGGCTGTATGTGACCAGGGAACTGGTGGGGTCACAACGGGAAACAGGAAACAATAAGAAACGAATACACAAATGAACGAATGACCATAACTGTAAATCCGTCGACTTCGTCGACTAAACAATGATTACGGTAGTCTCGATCACCCAGACGCTTATCAATAGATGATAAGAGTCTGGGACAGTCCCATTACCGATTTTGTTATGTGTACGTTCGGAGTACTTTCAGGCTATATCATAATGTTCGACGAAAATCACTCAACCGTATGTTCAGAATTCTGTGTACATGGTTCAGTGATTTTATGCAAATGCAATAACGAGATAACTTCTCCAATTGATGTGATTTGTTCTCTTATAACATAATATTTCTTGTTTTACAATAAAACATCCTATTTTACATTTTTGAACACAAGTTGGTTTTGTTAACAATAAAACAATTCGTTTTGTCGTTAAATTGTACTCACGGGCGTCCACCTGGTTTTGGAAATTGTTTATGTTTATTGGAGTTAAAATTTGGGACATTCTTGATTACAGAACCATGCACGTTTGACCAATCTGATTCTCGATTTTTGCAGAACCAGTTGTCAAAAACCAAGGAAGACCAATGAAACGTTGAGTTTTTAAAGTTGGTTCATTTCAGATTGAAATGAATCTTGTATGCTAAACACGTCATATACACACGTGGTAAAGGTTAAAAGGTATAACGATCACCACCTAGTGGTTACGAGAAATCAACAGGTGTTTTCCCAGACTCACTACCAAGGTAGTATGAGTTTGGGTTCGAGACTATGATTACGACTGACTTATGTCTAGTTGGACACTTTGTGGTGACTCGGGGTGCAAACAGTAGACGGCTTTAACAATTTATTCCTTTTCAACAATGGTAACTATGTACAAACATTAAGTGAAGATGTCAGATGAATATTCTGGCTCACTTTAGAAAAATGATAATATCAATACGATTGACTCAAAGTCCTTAACTCAATTGAAACAAAAAACTATACTCTATACTTGTATCTTTTCCTAACTCTACTCTGAATAAAAAATGCCCCTAACATAAAGATACCCCTAATAATTTGACATATTGATATTACTTAATTTGAGTGAAAATACATTAATATGACATAAAAGAATATTTCAATTTTCAACTCAAAAGAAATCTTAATTAAAGCAAGAAGTGACATGTGACAGAGTTAATCCTATCTACTTAATTACTTAAAAATACTTCTTCAAAATTAAGTCCTTCAAAATACTGATAAAAACTATTTATCCTCTTTCCGTTGAAACCTTGGTATAAGTAAATTGTGCAAGACATTTTTAAATTTAATCAATTGGTAGTGACCCAATCTTCTATTGTATAATTGTTTGGTCAAATTTTACGGCTCCATTTTTATAAAACCTCTGTTGAGTAGACAACAATAGACTCATACTTGTTTACTAAAATGCACAAGCTACTTCAGTTAATCCTATGATTAAAAGTGCCTAAGGTTATGTTTCACTCATGAGCTTGAGTTTTAGCTAATGGATTTGTTCATTTTTAAGGGGGAATATAGTTACATGTTTTAAATTAATATCCCTTTTTTAATTTTATATTTTTAAGTATAAATTTTAAAAATGGTAGTTTAAGTTAATAAAGTAATATGTTGATAAGAAGATTTAGTTTCCAATAATCTAGAAAGAAATGAATGTTTGCTTTTATTTCAAAAGCTTAGTATCCCTTATACGAATTTTAGATGTGCCAAGATTTACTTAATTCATATCATTTTTAAGCTTGTTATAAAGTGTTCGGCATTAAAATTTCTACAATAAAATTCCTTGTTCAACTGGGTCCTGAATTCTTATCATATGAGAAAACATTAATTGAAAATGAATTTAGGGACAGTAGTTCGGATATGAGTGTTGATCTAGATGTTAGGTTTAATGAAAGTCCTTTACCACTAGCACGCAAAAGGAAATTACAATTGGCTATACAAAACTTAAACTCTTCTACTAAGGAAAGGCAAAACTTTTCAGGGACTGAAATTCCATTATCGCCATCAAATCTAAATGTCCCAAAAGTTATAACTTTTTTAACATCTAGATCAAAACTCCAAATGACAAATTGGTATATAAAGAAGATTTTGCATTGGATGCTTGTTATTTATATCATATCTGAGATAATAATTTATTCATAAAGTTTGAATGAACTACACAAAACCTTTTTACAATGATAAAGAAATTTTTAAGCCATGTCACAAATTTATAAAGTTTATGATCTTATATTCTTGGTTAAAATCAATTGATGCATGACATTCATTGATCATAAACTGTCTATTCATTTTTTTTTCAATACAATAGAAGATTTAAAGGGATTAGGGTCACTACCAATGGCTCAAATTTTTAAATGTCTTGCACAATGTACTTATACCAAGGTTTTGACGGAAAGAGGATAATAAACAAAAAAATTCCAATGAAAATAATAAATTACAAATGAAAGTCATAGAATGTCCGAAAACTAAATTGTCAATATCAGAAATAAAGGTTTGAACATCATGAACATTTCAAATTAACTTCAGTTTTTATCAGTCCTCTACCGAAAAAGCTAAAGGGGACTTTAGGAAACTTGCACGCAGGCCGTCTGCCCGTTTTTGTGTCTGTCCTGCCTGGTCGTCTCGCTGTCACAATAAGTTTTCCCCCTTTTTTTTAAACAATATTTTACAGGGGTTTGGACCCTTTGAACTTTGAAATTTCATTGAAATTTCAGTTTCCCGAAGTTTTTCCCTAAACTTTTCGGGAAAAAAATGTTTTAATTAGTGTTTGACTGGTCTTTTGTACTGAGATGATCACCTCATTATCCCTATTGTGTCTCACAACTATGTTGTGTTCTATGGTCATTACCGGATCATAAGATCGCAATGGAAGAAGGAGGTTTGGCGCCATAAAACCTGGTTTAACCCACCATTTCGTTTGAAATGCCTGTACCAAGTCAGGACCATTGCGATCCACCAATTCTCCGGTATGACTGATTCGTTTTTGTCATTTTCTCTGGACTATGAGATTGATCATTCAAGTTCGGTAGTTTTGTTATTACCTTTATTTATAGTTATTTAACTGCTTTTTGGTATGTACTGTATGCGACTTCACTATTACAGGTTACATATCAAGTTTACGTTTCGATCCGAATATGTTTACGGGACCTTCGGACTTTTAGATATCGGACCGGAAAGGAGATATGTATTGTAATGTGAACACGCTTTGTTCAAGGATCGTTTGCAACAGCTAAAATTTTTGAACTACGAAAGCCCATTGGCTCATTTTGGTAACTTAAAAATTATTTTCGCATTATATAATCAAGGTTCCCGTAATAAAACGCTACTATTATTCCATAATAAAGCGTTACATTCGCTTTACTCTCGTGTACTTTCGGGTTACTCTCGTGTAACATTCGTAGACTTTAGGCAGAGCTAAAAAAGTCAAGAAACATCATTTTTCTTCGCTATTTTCAGTCTCTACATATTAAATTTAGATATTATCTACTCTTACTGGTCGACATCAGGAACATGCAGCGGGGGTATACTTAGAGATCCCTAGTTTTTTCTTTCATCTATATATACCAATAATCAGAGCAGCGGACCAATTGTATAGGCTGGACTATAATTTTATTGCGAAATGCGTTATTACATTTCTCACTTTATTGCAAAACAGGTTGTCATATTTAACGCATAGTTACAACATATACTTGCTGTTTTCAGATTATGTGTGCTTTGTTCAACTCACACAAGGCACGAGAATTTATAGGATAAAGCATCGGCAACACTTTTGTTATAGTATTTGGCATTTTCAATATTTTTGGTAGAGCGCCTCTGATGAGTCTTGAATAGACGAAACGCGCGTCAGGCGTAGCTTAATTTACTGTCTGGAAATTTGTTGTTTTTTTTAACACCCGTGAAGGTTAGCACTGCTGGTGGAGTTTTAATTCCCCGAGGTTAGTCCGCTCCGGCACCAACACTTTTGTGTTGGAGAACACATCAAAGCTTTACAGTATCTGTTTATATTTCAAAATTGTCTAAACCCTAAGGTTCTTCCTACCCCAGACATAGGTTGATCATCTTAGTAATAATTTGGTTCCCCCGTTTGGTATTTTTGGTTTTATTATTCTATGCTCTTCATAATCATACAGTATTTGGCATTTTCAATATTTTTGGTAGAGCGCCTCTGACGAGTCTTGAATAGAGGAAACGCGCGTCAGGCGAAGCTAAATTTACTGTCTGGAAATTTGTGGTTGTTTTTTTAGAACAGCTTTCATATGTTATGATTTTGAATGTTGCGTGATTTAAATGCAACTGATTACTGATGGCCATTCGGAATTTATATCAACATAGAAGCAAACGAGTATATATGGAGCATTAATATTCAAATGTGTTAAGTCCGATAAAGCAAAGAGAAAATCAACCAAGTGGACCAATCAAATGAGTTAACATGAAAATTATACAAAAAAACCCAAACTGCACTAAACAACACAAACTCATATCCTTTGTTTTCCAGAGCTTGCGGGACTTACATCGATTTCCTTCGTAGAGTGTCTTACACCAAAATTGTTTACATTTGGTCATGGCGCTCCTCGGTTGTTGTCTTCACTCAAAAAAAAATTACCTAAGGCATCATGCGCTTATAGACAAATAAGGGATTTCAATTCCTCAGATGAGGACAGATGTTGGTTTGTAATAGGGTTTGGTTTTGTCTTTCTTTACCCGATTTGACACACTTAATTGACGTTTGGCAATGCGACAGGTGTGCTATACCAGACAGGAAATGCTTACTTTTCCGGAGCACCTGAGTTCAATCTCGTTACGACTTAAGTTCGCGTTGTTGATTGCTATACAGTGGTTTCTGTATTTCTTTGTTTTATGTTGTCTTTTTTTTCATCATGTTCTTGTTTGTGTTTACTGGTTTTTTCTCTGTCCTTGAGGACTTTTTTACTTTCTGATGCTTCATTGGCACTTTTGCTTCTCTGTGTTATTTGTGGCACGTGCACTCATTATTATTTATGACGTAGAGCTGACCAATTATTACGAATTAAAACATGGATCCATTAATCCATTTACCTTAATATGATATTTATAGTATAACTAATGAGTGGTGGCGAATATCAATTTTAATGTCACGAGTCTCAAATAACACCAGGATTCTACAAGCGCACGAGTTGAATCCCCTAGCGTTATTCGACACGAGTGACATTAAAATTGATATTCGTCATCTATATATTATATAGATAATTTGGAAAAACGTGACTAATAGATCATTAAATAATGAAAACGAAAGAAATTATTGATTAATGAATTGTGTATTGCGCATTAATCTAAGCTGCGTATTTTTCGCGGGAAACTTCACGAGGGTTAGATAAATTCGCACGCGAGTTAGATAAATCCTGTAATTAACTCCGTGAAAATCTAGAAATTTATTTAACTCAGAAATCACGATCTTTCACCTATATCTATATAATAATATTCCTCTATGCAAACTTCATTTAGAGGTTTAAAAGAAGTAACGCTTTCGAAATATGTGAAAATATGGACAGAAAGACAAGGTTATTTCGATATATAGTTTTTTTTACCCACTATCCATTGCTATCTGTCTTTTTAGTTGAGAAAAGGTATTAACAACTTTAACCTTCCTTAAATGTCCAAGAAGAATAGGTAAAACAAGTCAAAGACGCAACAGAGAATTTGTAGATCAAAATCAAAACAGGAATTAAAAAAAACGTCTTCAACCATGTTTAATGGTTTCGAACTTCCCCTTTGATAAGTTCAGGATCCAATGAAACACAAAACACCACACGGTTTGCATATACTCCAAGGTGTTTATTCTAGTACAATAGACATAAAAAACTAATCAAACAATAATGAATCATTTCTTTTGGCATTTTTTGGAATTTGTGCATTAAAGGCTAATATCTGATTGGTTTACATATTTACTGGTTTGGTCCCTGCCTTTTCGAGCTTTTGACATTCGGTACCTCTGAAGCAGTAGTGTGTTTTAATTATAATTGTTAAAAAAATCGAGAGACCATATCATCTTTAAACTTTGATCAAAAAGCTGTGCACAAAGATAAAAGTGCCTCTGAACAAATAAGAAAAAAAAATCAAGCTGTTGGATATATTGTCTGTGCATAGAAGATGGTGACCAATATATCAAGAAAAACTACTTTGTGCTAATCTGTTACGCCTTAAGCATAAAATGTTCATAAAAGAAACATAGTTCCTTTAATGCATTCAAAGACAAACTATTGCCAATGCAGTGATGTCTTTGTGGAGTAGTGGACTGACCATGTACAAGTTTCAAGTCGAGCCAAGTATCATGTAACTAATATCTTTATAACGTTTAAAGTCTCTGTACTGCCCTCATTCTGTAGGGTAAAGGGGAGTATGTTACTCCTAATTCCCCTTCAATAGGTGGTGGGCTATCACCATCGGCTGGAAGAAACCTAAACCTTTGCACCAAGGCTGTAAGATATAAAAACAACTCAAGTCGCGCCAGGGACTCACCCAGACATACCCGCTTACCTGAAAAAAATAAAAAAATAAAAATATTTTGACATTTAAATAACCCAATATCCCCAATAATTAGCGGACAAATGGTTTGGCTAAATTCAGTCATAACGGTCTTTTATTCTTTGACATATCTTGTGACAAAGAATTATAGTTATGCTGATTTTTATTCGGTTGAGGAATAAAAGGATGTTTTGTTGTGTACAGAACAATGGATAAAACACCTCATTATGATGTATATGTATACAAATCTATTCAAAATTCTAGAAAAAAGCCCGAGAAGAAAGTCTATAAAACAATTGACCCTTTCTGGTTTTACAATTTTAAGAAAGGTAAACAATTAACAATCTTACCTAGAGAGAAAGTGAGAATTTTTTCCTGCCCAACAATCTCCCCATTGTCACCAAGAAAACGTTCTGGTTTAAACTGATTACTATTCGGGAATAATGTGTCGTCGTGGCAAACTGAGTCCAAATTCGGTATAATTACTGCATGTTTTGGTATTACAAATCCTTTGTAATGAATATCTTCGGTTACTGAATGCGGCAAGGCAAACGGGAAGATATTCCCTAATCGTAATGACTCTAACATCACTGCTTCACTGTACGGTAGATTTGGTTTATCTTCCATGCTAGGGTAACGCCCATTACCTACTACGTCATCTATTTCTGTCCACATTTTTTCCTGCATATCCGGGTTCCACATAAGAAACAGTATGGCCCATTTGATTGTTGCTGCTGTCGTGTCAGTTCCAGCCAAAAATAAATCAAGAATAATACCCGCTAGAAGATCAACTGGAAATTAAAAGCAAAGTTAACATAGAACGCCAAATCAAAAGAAAGTTTCCGGTAAAAATAATTGTAATATTTTTAGGTAAAATAAATAAAAAAATTTCGAAGAGCGGAAAAGAAACCCAAACTCCTCACAGTTCCAGGTCCTTTCTCCTCGGTCCGTACACTAATCACTGCACCAAGCTTTCCTGACTAATTTTGAGACCTTCTTTACCCTTGCTCATTTAATAACAAAACACAAGGCATTGTGCAACCACGTTGCTTATTGTAAAGCCTAAATAAATCTTGTATTAGTAACTTTTAAATAGTGCTAATTCACTTGAACCGGTTTTACAACAAATCGAATCAATTTTGCTTAGAAAAAATTATGGACCATAAAATTTGTCTTTTAATTGAGATAATTGAACTAAATAGATTTGGCTCTCCCAATGAGTTATATAAATAACAAGGTCGTCGCAGTATTTTGTATACTGGCAATATTATCTTCAGTTCGAGAGTAAACACTTTTGTTATAAATTGGATATGTATAATATTCATATCAGTGGAAAGATGAAATGCTGCTGCATACGATAGGCTAATTTTCTTTTAAATTTGATGAGGCATTTTCTGAAAAACACTGCACAAAAAGTCGTTAGTTTAAAAAAGAAACGGATTATTTATCTAGACATGCTTTAAAAAGCGCCTCTTGGAAATCTAAAAAAAATATTTTAATTTTCACAAATTACTTTCTAATTCAGTACCGTTAATTAGCAGAAAGTTGGCAGATTAAACAAGTATTTTTTCCCGATAATTAGTTGAAATTGAGATGACTTATACGTTTTAAAGATAAGGCGATTTCCTGTTAAAATTTTAACCCTCTGTCGATAACTGTCGATAAGAAAATTTGTTTATTGTGACCGATATTAAAGGGTAAGTTCACGATTTTTGACATATGGTCTTAAATTGTTCAGAACAATGTTTTATAACAGTGAGCAATTTTTTTCTCTTATATCTTAACTCATAAAAAAGATATTGGAGATTATTTATTTGAAATAGTCCCCTAGCTACTCTGCATTAGGGGACTACTTCAGTTAATCAGAATTTCTACTTGGTAGCAAAATATCATATTAGTTCAAACGTTTAAGTGATCATGTGATACGTCCAATAACCAACACAATAATTAAAATAATCAAAAGTCAACAAGATCATTTAATATTTTCAAATTACTTTCTATATAAAAATCTTTTTAATAACATTTTATTAATATATCATCTTTTTCTTTTAAATTGATCTTTATAATCAATTAATTAAAATTAAAATTCTATGATTCAAAAAAATATTATTTTCATTTACTATTAAGAAAGAAGTTGTGTATTTAAATGTTAGCCATCATATTTCATTGAAAATAATTGTGATTTAATTATGTAAATTACAGGTCATTCTTTTTCTAATTCCCCACTGGGTTTGTTATAAGTGTTAAGTAATGTGAATTTATTGTCATTGTCTCTCAGCAGGTACCTGTGTAATGGTTCGGTAAACATAAATGTAATTAGTCACAGCTGACTTGGGTGAAATAAACAGGAATTCTAATTATCAATACTTACAGGCGTCAAAACCTGATATACAAACATTCAGAAACAAAGTTTTATGTACTAGATCATTTTATTTTCATTCTAGCATTTAAAACAATAATGTGATTTATATGCAAGATTATCACAACACAACATGACTTAGATGATTAAAAATGACTTATTTAAATTGATTTTTATACCAAAAAATCATTATTTCTAATTAAAGAATAACTCAATTTCTTATTTTTAATAAGGATTTTTCTATCACTTATTTAAAATGCCATGGCATAGATGCACATAAAAATATTATATATTGGCAATTCAATAATTAGGTAAATGCTGGGTCACTGTCAAAAGGAGACTGTGGTATTCAGATGTTTTGTGTAATTTAAAATGACAGAAACCAAAAGATAAAAAATAAAATTCCATTTTTGTCAGCTTATTAAATTGAATATAAAAGTTTAAATGATATAGCATAATTAGATAATGTATTAAAAATCATATGACAAATTATCATTTTTTTGTGAACTTTCCCTTTAATTTCAATCAGATTGCGAGGATTTCGTTTTTCATCCGACATCATTGTCTTGTTTTCGTTTTATGAAAATAAAAATAAAAAGCAAAGCTGTTAAAAAATTACACCAGACTCAGCTATCTAACAATATCAAAATAGTTACAAGTTCTTTTTCCAAAGTTTAATCGCGTTTTTCACAGCGACGACAGTGTTATTTTAGCCGATTTCTTATGCTTAAAAGAATGATTTATATCGCTTTAGTTTTATTTTTCTCAGTTTATAGTAACAAATTATTGATCAATCATTGAAATCAACAAAGAATCTTTTCGAATATATTGAAAATATCCAGCAGCGGGATTATCCGGTACTACTTTCGTCGAAAAAAAAAGTATACTCTTGTCTGCAAAGCAGTTTTGGAGAAAATTTAAGGTTAAATTTCGTAATTCACGAATGTCATTGGTTTCTTGATTGTCTCTCAGTCATATAGTTTCCATCTTGACAAAAGAATTAAATGAATGAGACAGCACAATGAACAATTATACATTAGTTTAATTACCTGAACAAAATTTTTTTTCATCAATTTTCATGTCTGAAAGATAAGTGTCAATGAAATCACAAATGTTATTAGCGTCAAGTGTCCTTTCGTTCTCTACAATTTCTTGTTTAAATTATAAGCATAAGCCTACTGCGAAAAAGTGTGGGAGGAACCAAAACATCTTTATTACTCTATTTTATTGACCGGGTTGGTCATGGGTCAAATAATTCGGACTTTTTCATCTAAATCCTCTCTGTAAGACAGAAAACATTAAGCTCAGCCCAATCTTGTGAATGAAATAAAGTACATGTAATAACAAACAGTCAATTTTCGTATTTTCCGAAGGTTATTGGTATGTTTTTAATTTGGTATGGCAAATCTTAAAATGATTTCTTCAAACCGTTGTTACTGGCTAGAAGACGGAGAGTTGAAAGTAAATTCACTTGACACAAGATTGATAAAATAGCTGTTATCTTAGAATCTGCAATGGAGAACAGGTATTAGGGGTCAGTGTCATGTCATGTGTATATTGCAGAACTTTAATACGCACCAATAGTCTTTCAATAATTTTGTTCCAATCTTAACAAATGATTTGAAAGCACAATGAACTACTATAAGCGTTAGTTTTATTACCTGAAAAAAGATTGTTTTCATCATCTTTCAGGTCTGAAAGATAAGCGTCAATAAAATCGCGAATGTTATCGGTGTCCAGTGTCTTTTCGTGTTCAGCAATTTCTCTTTTAAAGTAATTAAATACTTCAGAAAGTTTCCGTTTACTTGCCATTGCCTTGAAAGGATCACCTGGAATGTTGGCGAGAGCTGGACAGAAATTGACTATTCCAGAAAAAACAGGGTCGTGTGCAGATGTGTTGGCCATTTCTATCAAATTGGTAAATTCCGGATTATCATAGTCAAATCTTCTACCCAAGACTATTGAAAGCACGATGTTTGACATGCTAGCATTGATAGTTGTGTCCAATTCAAATGCATTTCCTTTGTAATTTTCTATTGTTTGTAAAAAGTATTTTAGTTCTTCTTTAATTTGAGACTCAAAACTGCGTTTTCCGAATCCAAATTCTCGTAGTCTTGAGAGTGTAAAAGTTCGGTTGTGTTTCCATGATGTACCGCTTTCTGATATAACAGCTGAAATGAAATAAGTAAATATGAGGATATTTTTTGTCTGACCCACGATTTGTTTAATTCTAGGAAAATGTATCCGTATGTGTTATAGAAATTTATACGTGGAATGTGTTGTCGTTAAGGTAGCACCATACAAAGGTTGTTTTAGTCCGACCATCACACTTTAATCTTGCATAACTTTCTTATTATTTTACCAATTTTAATAAATGAGACATCATTTGAAAGAGGAAATGTAACCCTTTATGATGATACCTACAAAAATTAACTATAATGTATAACAGATGGAATTACTGTTCAAAATTAAAAATTTCAACTCAACTGACTCAAATGAAATTAGCTCTCCTAGCATTACAAATATCTCTTTAACATTGATTTAATCTGAATCAACACAGCATGACCTTCAAAAACGTGTCTCAGAATTTTCCTATCACATTCCATTCTCCAATAAAGCAATATTTTGTGTACAAGGCTTTATTGCATTAGGGGTCACTCTATTCAATGTGCCATAAAATATTTTCTGAAGCTTTAATCTAAAATCTGAGACACGGTTTTGTTGATAATAGACCTTGGAATAACATATCCAAAAACCAGCCACATTGGGGTACTCATGTGGGAGCTAAATTCAATCAAACTTTACTTTTCTCTTGAAAAATGAAAGTGGAAAAACCCCAAAAATATCAATTTCCTACTTTGAGCCCCATTTAGTAGATCAAATGGCATGATTCTACCATGGGAGCACTGTAGGATTCTTAGATCATCATAAATCAACATTTATTTGACCTATAAACCTTTGTTTCATCCACACAAACATTAAATATAGCCCAAAATGCACAACCCCCTACACTTAATTCAGAATTTGCGGGAAATATTACATCAAATTGACCTTATCTCAGGTCAGTTGTTAACTGTAAAGGGCAAAACTCCTCCTTCACTGACCAGATGTTTCCACTATTGATTGTCCATCTTATTCATTCTTCAAATGACTGGTTAAAAGTCATAAAACTTTCCAGCTGTTATAGATAAGACCAACCTCCATGGTTTATTGACAGCTTAAATTACATGTGCATTTGTTTTTATTTTTTAATCATCACCATATCTCATTAATTATTAGGTGTACTGAAAATATTTTTGCACCATTAGATCAAGGACATTTTATAGTATTGAAAAAGTTAAAAATTAAAATTTTGATAAAATTTTAGCACTTTTGTATGGTGCTACCTTAAAAAGCGTTATCTCCACAGTGATGTTAATGACGTTAGTCCCGTCAAAAGTTAAAAAAAGTTTCCAAGAGTTGTCCCCCTTGTTGCGACAAATACTCGGAAAAATAAAATGCCTCTACCATATAGATTTTATAAAATATTTGGAGTTTTATTGTCTTATGTAGTCTGAAATAATTATTTACAGTTATCCAAACCTTTATATTTTATTCATATTACTCAATAGTTAGAAAAACCCAAATAGAAGAATTTTCTATTGGAAATAAAGTCCCGCCCCTTTTACCTTATTTGGCAAATCAGACGAAATTTGATACCTCATTTCTTAAATCGGATTTAGCACCCCGAAGATCGACATCGATTGTTTTAGAATTTCACCACATGGTATATCATAAAATATAGAATTTGAGAATTGCTGCTCATTCTTTTGTATTTTTGAAAATTATGCAAATTTGTTTAATTATAGTTTATGGGTGGTATTCCCAGGGTCTCTTATCTGCCATGATCTGATCGGCGATAAACTTTTAACCTCAGCTTCACGATGCCAGACAATTTATGGGTGTGTTAATGTCACTTGTTTGAGATTGAAAATAGGTTAGCATTCGTAGAAGGTTGTTGAATAGTTTAGGACGTTGTTTTATTTAAGTTTTTTTGGAATAGAATAAGTATTTTAAAATATTACGAAGCTTCGGGACCATTGGAATTAAGAATCCCTCTTCATTCGCTAAATCGCAGATGGAATAATCTACATGATCTAAGGAACAATTAATTGTGAATTCTTATGTTCATTTTAACAATGACGTTATTGTACAGAGTTGTGAATTAGCGCCAATTTCAAGTCTTATAAACGAAATTTCGGAAATATTATCTTGGTCGGACCCTTAGATACAACTATTACAAACTACGGCGGAATGTTAGAACACTTTACGAAATATTGACCTCCGAATACTAAAGATCGGCAACCAGCTCTGACCATTGGAACTATTTCGGCGTTTATTCCAGATGCTACAACAATGACAATGGGACCAGTCAGACCCGAAGGAAAACATTCGTCATAGCAATGCTTTCATTTATTTGCATACGGGAACACCAGCACACAGACATGACAAGCAGAGATTATTCTCGAAGGCAAGTACAAGCTGCGTAATTATTACCCCCAAACGAAACAATCATATTTTATTCAATTTTATCAAGAAGAACAAACTAAAACTGCATTTTAAATCATTAAACAATAATCCCATGTAATTGGTAAACTCTGACTCAATTTCCTATTAGATGGTCGGCTCAGATTATATAAATTAGTTACAGAATTAGAAATAGAAATAGCTTTATTCCAATTAAGGGCCCTATAATGGAGCATACAATTACATATAAGTGATTATGACAATTTGTGACAGTAAATAACATTATAACAGATTTATTGATAACAACAACTTGATAATTTGATAGGGGCAGAGCCAAGTAGTCCATAATGTGATACAATTACATGTATGAAATATGCATGTATTTATTATGAGAACATTATTATTGAACAAATAAATCAGATCTTGCTATAAGCAAATGACATAAAGTTATGCAACAATATTTGATGTTCTTCTTAATTGAAGACTTTGATATACATAATTTACATATTAAAAGGTACTGACGGTTAATTGATCGATACAAAAACGTTTTATTGATTATATTTTGTTGATTATATTTTTCCTCTTCTGTTGATTATATTTTATTGATTATATTTTCGTGTACACGTTGAAATTTCAACTTCGTTTCGTATTACATTCATTCAGAGTCTACAATAGACACTTTAACAAAAGGCTTCACAACATTCTCGCAAGATGTTTTCCATGTTTGTATCAATTTGTGTGCGTGTGTGTAATTTCATGTTTATAAGGGGGGAGGGGGCTAACGTTTAGTTTTATTTTTAAGAGCTTTTCCTTTGATAGTTGGTAAGTTTAATTGTATTAGTTGTACAGATATTTGAGTGCATTTCACTATATTATGTTATTTATATTGTTGCACAATCAATTACTAAATGGATGAAAGATCATGAAACTACATGTATTTTGACATTTTCATATGAATGTTTGTTTTTAATGGGATGTGTCGTGACACAAACATTTATGCTGGCCTTTAAAAGGCAATGCATCTACAAACAATACTTGTATATACACTCTTATGATATTATATCATCATCAGTTGGATTTAATTTATGAAGCATCTTTGTCAGTCGACATGGGCAGAATGACCTTACCTTTCTTAATTACAGTTCTATAACTAGAACACATTACTTATACCAGCATATTACACTAGTTTAAGAAATAGCTTTGTTTGATTGATTGATTGATTGTTATTTGCTTATTGTCCCGTCGGCGGTATTTCAGTCATAATCGGGTCATAAACAATTTGAAATATAAAACTAAAGTTCTATTGATTTAAAGAAAGCCATAGACATGGTAATTAAACAAGAAATAGCATATTTATATTGAAACAGTTACATATCATAGGCCTATATATATACTAATGTCGTAGTAGTTAAGTTATTCTAATATTTGTTTTTTATATATTGATTTTAAATGTATATATGATTAGCACTTCGTCTGAACAGATTTGTATCAATTTTATAAGAATTTGAATTTAAATATGAATTCGTATGTGTTACGGGTATTTTCAGACTGCATCTTCATAAACTTACTAGTTACCCCAACTGTTACATATACAGTGAATGTACATAAAGTTACATGTAGTTTAGTACATTATATAAAATGTACATTTACTGCAGCTTCGTGATTACCATCTCGCAATAGTTGACACACCCATTAACAGTATATGTATTGTATACGTTTCATCGTATAAAAACTTATTATTAATTCATTTTATACATTATGAGTTTCAGAAACGCCATTCAGTAGCGGGATGCAAAGACCCGTAGAATGCTTATAACAATATTCGCAATCGACAGATGTCACCTACTACAAATTAGGGAAGATCAAGCCACTTTATAGAAAGAGGTCCAACTACAAGTAACTATGAATCGGAACGTATATACCTCGAATGCTCTTATTCAACACACTTCTGAAGACATGTACCACAACATTGTACTATGCAAAACACTACCTGTAATGATCGATTATGGGCATGATTTGAATCTGCTTTTCATGGATCCTGGGAATGGATTTTCATAGACAACTTTGTCCGACAATAGAACTTACTCACTCTTGTGTTTATACCCGCACCATTCAGCAGTTTTATAGATATAAGTGCCGTTTGTAAAAATTTTCGTCCTTGTACAATCAGAATCTGTCAGTGGATAATTGAATAATCATTAGTCTGGTTTTACATTATTGAAATGTCACGCTGTCTGTACTATGGTTTTTTACGGCTTCCTGCGATGATCATGATTATTTAAACAAACATTTGATCCAGCATATGACGAGACGATTAATGACATTTCTTTCGCTTAGTCGGAATGGTTACACTTCAAATAAAAGCCTCGAATACAGATGTATTTCTCAAAATGGTGAATAGACTAAAAATGTTATCTATCTGTAAAATCAGCTAGTAAGAGGATTCTTTAATTACCATGTAATTGCATTTTAGTTTTCTGATTTTTATGTGCAATGCATGCTTGCTCTGCATGTCTTATACATATATGTATCTAATGACTATGTGATTATATATATATAATTTTTTTTTTCTTCATATTTTATGTCATGCATGAGTAATGTCTTTCGTGTGCATTATATATAAATGCATGTCTTAACTTTTGTAGGTCGGTTTATTGTTATGCATGTTATATGTAAAGTTACCTGACTTGACCGTGTGAGGCAGATGATAGGCTATTTGTAAATGAATTTATTTTGTAATTTTATATATTTATTTATTATTTAATGAGTAATTGTATTTTTTCTTTTTAAACTATATTGATTTTTTTTTAAAATAATATAACTTAATAATTTGGGGGACACTCGTGCGTTATAGGGCGGGTACACCCATAAAACACTCGTTTGGGCAATCTAAATGGGATTCCCCATTTATTATGTTCCAAATTATTCACCTGAGATATTAAGCAGCCTTAATTCTGGACAATCATACAACTCGTGAACCGCTTCTTAGTATTCCAACTCGAAATAAGTGTTGGAGTCATTTTATATGTGCTTGGAAGCTTTTCCGAGAGATTGTACCAGCTCAGGTCGTAATCTGGGTATAATAACGTTATACTGGGCTGGGCCAGCGCTCAACAGTTTTCGTTTCAATACTATAAATACCCTTATTACGCTTAAATTCACGAAATGTAACGGGTCGCTCCACTGCCTTATCAACCCGGAGTTCTGTTTGGGTATGTAGTCTAGTCCGTAATCTCCCTTAGCAATATGGGGGATAAGGAACATGCATACTTTAAACACACCGTCCAGCGACAGGTGCCCTGATTTTGCGAATCTAAGGATTAGTGAAGGTGTACTGCCCTTAACGCCAAATTTGTTTTTTTTTTTTTTAAATTAATGTAATTTGTTTTATGTTATATGATGATGTTGGTTTTTGTAAATAATTAAATATGTATCAATTATATTTTATTTTTCAATAGTAATATACCATGTGGAATGAATTCGCATGACTGTCAATTGGGGTAAATAATGAGATGTGAAATCAGTGTGCTCGTATCAGTATTAATAATGATGTGGAAATAATGGACATGGCGATTAATGGTTTTTTCAAGAGGCGTGGAAAATGTACAAATAACAAATTATAGATCTATATAATTTGGTCACGTGCTTTAGAGGGAATGCCGAACATAAATAACAAAAATGAAAAACGCAGTTTTTCTCATTCTGATTTACCCTTTTCGTCCAAAAATTTAAAATTATTTTTAACATTATCAACAATGAGCACCTAAATCAAAATAAATTGATCAAAATCGAACCCAAATAAATGATTTTTAATCAATTCGATGGTGCTTATCGGGGTGCTAAACTTCAGTTTCCAAATCCGAGAAATAGTCATGTTGCAGACAAAATGGTTGCCATGAATACTATATATTTATGGTACTATATGAGCAGTATTTTAACACATTTACATATTTTCTAAATAATATCAAATTCCTGTTCATTTCGATATAAAATAACTTTATAATTGATTTTTAGTTTTTTATGTTTGACAGGGTCGGGAAACGGACGATTTTCCGGAAAAGTGCATTAACCAACCTGCGTCCATATTTACATGCACAGTCATTAGTTCTCTATTGTATACATTTTTAATTTTGAAATTATTAAAAAAAATATTTATGTAATCAGACACTATAACCGATACCCATCCACATTTACATACACAGACAACTGGCATTTTGTTTGTACTGGTCGTTTTAATGTTTTCTGTTCCTTGTTTAAAAAAGAAGTCTTTTTACTACTACAGACTAGATTTGAATTGTATGCATCTATTTCACAGCGAGCAGCTTTTACTAGCCTCGTTGAAGGCTGTCTGCTGTCTAATTTTCCATGTGATCTTTTTCGAATGGTCGCTTGTTTATGTGAATGGGGCCCGTATCTCATTATCTTCTATCTTTGTCTATGAACCGCTGTAACCGGCCGGAAGAAGAAAAAGATTAATGAATAAACTTGATATAACGGTTATTCTAGAATCTGCAATGGAGAACAGACAGTACTGGTCGGTGTCATGTGATGTCAAAACTTTACCACACCAAAAATCAATCTGGTCCGGCTAATGAAATTATAAGAGAGCAGTAGGGAAAATTTAGACTAAGAGAACTCTTTAAAACAAAAGCTGTTTAGCTAAGTACTAGTACTGTTCCAAAATTAATATAATGTATTATAAGTTTGAAGATATAGCGATAGTTCAAAGTGCATTTTGATTTTCAGGAAGTAGAATTACTCTAAAACTGGCAGGAGACAGAACAGGATTTAACTGTTAGAAGTAGACACTAAAGGATCGTAGACTTGCTCCGCTTTCCTTAGGATCGTAGACTTGCCTTAAATCTAACATTTCGTTATATTAATGATATCATTTAAAAACAGTTATTCATTAAGCATGTATGGTGATATATATAACAGCTTTATCTAAAGAAATTGTGGATTGTGCACAACAGATTCTAGGAAGCGCGCTTCAAATTGTGACTTATATCATGAAATCGACTAACAAAGAAGACTTAGTACATAGGTCAGGTCTATGGCAAATTTGATGACTGAACAACTTTTCAATCGTAATTATAAACTGTCCCTTTTCGTTAAGCAACAAAACTCTATTCCACCTTATCCCATAGGTTTTTGTTATTTAACTTTTAGAGCGTCACGAATGACATTGCACCATGAACACATGGTTATATTATTCCAAGGTTACCCAAGATAATCATCAGAAGACATCATGTGCTGGTAAGCACAAACGAGATATTTTATCTCTCTGACCAGCACTTATGTTGTTTTGACATAGAGGTTAGTAAATGTCATCCTTTATCGGAATTGAAATGCACTTAATCGATCGTAGGTAACGTGATGGATATTTTATAGCAAGCAAGAAACGGCTACCCTTCCAGAGCATCTTATTTTGCTCTAGCCATGAATTGAATTCACGTTGAGGATTGTGGATAATTCGTTGTTTGTAAGTTGTGTGGTTTGGTTTTGTGATGTCTCTATGCCTAGTCTTTTCGTACCTACATTTGCTTAGTTAGTACACTTTTGCTTCTTTTTAAAGAACTGTCAGTAGAAGAACTTCATTTATAAACTGTTAAGTAGAAGAGAATAAAAAGAGGTGAAAACCAGCCAAACGATTTAACTGCCATTTAGCACAATTGTCAGTGGCGTTCTTACAATGATGTTTCATATCATATACATATATTATATATTTATGTGCTCATACTGATGTAAAAGACTATGGGTAAATCTTACTTAATGAAAACATACTATATAAAAACAATAATAGACAAACCTGTTACCGGTTCAATTCTCATCACGTACATGTCTGGTCGGTCACTAGTTACATCTCCCCTTTTTACAAGCAGCTCCTTCAAGTTGTCTGCTCCATTAACAACCACCACCCAAAACTTTCCTAACGACAGACTGTAGACGTCGCCATATTGTCTTCGGAGTTTACGGAAGGATTCAACTAAATTTGTCCCATCTAAATGATGAAGGTTTCCAATTACTGGGAGGGGTGTCGGTCCCGGGGGATAGTTGAATGGTCTCCTCCATCTGTACCATAGAGTGAATACAAACACAACAGTAACAAATATAATAAAATCCGAAAAATGTATCTTGTCAAAATAAGTCATACTTGATTCTCTGTACATTTTAAAGTTATACAGTTGACTTACTTTCCAAGTTTAATTTTGTTCATTGAACTGTGAATGATATCGTAATTATCAAGAGTGAGCTACAGTTCATATACTCACGGACAAAAGAAACGTTAAATATTTGAATACTTAATAAAATTTGTAAAATAATATAAAATTACATACTACTTGCCAGAAATTAAAATAAATGGCTTCAAGTCATTCGACAAAGGAAAATGAAAATCTAAAGCATCGTACATTCAAAGATGAAAACTTGAAAAACAGATTACCTGAAAAAGTGTTGAATGGCTAAGAAGACTGTCAGGATACCTTTAAATCATTCTTTCAGAAGGAAGGGGTAAGGGAAATTGAAATTTTGATAATTACATTTACCGTGCATATAATTAAAATGCAGTATTTCTATTGGTTAATTGACACCTTGAATCCTCTTTTATTTTCCGTAGCCGGGTCATGACCTCACTATATACACTAATATTTTTCTTTTCTTATCCAGGTAAATTCTCACAACTTGAATTCGCATTTGAATATTATTGCGCAAATAAATCATGGGTAATCTATCGATTGCACATCTACCCTGTTGCGCATTATTTTCACTAAGTGGGAATCGACTTCAACGTTTCAATCCATGCAAAAAAGTCACAGCCAGCATCTGATGCATGTATCTTGCTAATCACCTCTAGGTGCACCTTAATATACCACTTGAGATGATGTGGTACTTGTCAGTAAGCGGGTATAGACTTCATCCTTTCTTCTGTAAGTGGTAATCCATGTAGAAAAGATAGGCCACAATCAGCATCCGAAGCGTGCATTGTACCTGGCATCACTAGGTGCACTTACCATGCAAATATTATTGATGTGGCACTTGTCAGTAAGCGGGAATGGACTTTAATCATTCTTCTGTAAGTGATCATCTATTTGGAAAATATAGGTCACAGCCAGCATTGTGCTTAGCATCACTAGCTATAGGTGCACCTATCATAGTGATATCATTGATGTGGATCTTCACCATACTTCTGTTAGTGGATGCGGACGCCGGGGGTATCACATAAGCCCCCTCACTTTAGTGAGGTGAGCTAAAAATACACAAACATACAACATAAAACAAAACGAAAATTCAGAAACAAATAAAAAAAAACATTAAAATGTAATTAAAAGAATTTTATGTTTGTATTTTGATGATTCACGTTGACCGGTCGCACATTTTAACATGAAGCGCTTTCGATTGCGGTCGGATACCTTGAAATTCCCACAAACCTTAAAGTTAACACTTGTGTATCTAAATATCTTTTTTTGTTCCGAATCGACTCAATACTTACGACAAACGAACGAAATAAGTCTTCAAAATCATCTCTTCGAATGAAAATTTACATTCACAATGACATTCCCAGTCTGACTATATAAACTTTCCGTCGAAAATGGGAATTTAAACTTCTGTGTTTTTCTTTCAACTGTACTGAGATGATCAACTCAATATCCCTATTGTGTCTCACAACTATGTTGTGTTCTATGGTCATTATCGGATCCTAAGATCGCAATGGAAGAGGGAGGTTTGGTGCCATAAAACCTGGTTTAACCCACCACTTCTTTGGAAGTGCCTGTACCAAGTCAGGACCATTGCGATCTTTAATTCTTCTGGTTTTGTGTTTCTCTCAAATAAAAATTACAACAAAGTTCCAGACAAAAGCTTCTGTATTTTATTCATGATAATTTTCATATCCTACATGTCCTATTATGTTCGACTTATAAAACCTAATTCAAAATAAAATAACAGTTAGTAACTATATACTTTGGATTTAGAAAGTTTTACAGTGTTACACTATTCAATGTAACTATATATATTTTATGGACTTGAAGATCGCAATGGAAGTGGTAGGTTTGGCGCCATAAATCCTGGTTTAACCCACCATTTCGTTTGAAATGAGATTGATCATTCAAGTTCGGTAGTTTTGTTATTACATGTACATGTATTCAAAACACCGTTGAAGGGAAGATTAAACTCGACTTATCGGACAAAAAGATTAGATTTTAGATACAACAAATTTCTTTTTAAAAATGAAATGAAAAAAGCGGCTTATTTGTTCACAATTAAAGAAAAGTTCAGATTAAATAAAAATAATTTATTATAGCCATTTTAGGTAGTCAGTCATTAATACAGATGATCAGTAAACGCACAACGATAAATACGTAGCAATTACAAACATCAACTGTAATCATTTACTATCAAAAATAAAATACAAGTTAACAGAAATTCTATTAAAAACAAAAATTATACAAATGAAATATGAATATTTCATTCAACCATTATACGAATGACAAAAATGTAATTATATATATAATACACCACAATAAGGGATAGGGTGGGCGGGTCGAAAAAGAAAACTACTTACTATATGATCAAAGTAAAAAGGAAATTAAAATTGAGAAAATATTAAACTTAAAATATTCAAACTTAATCATGACTACCTTATTCAGATGTAACTGGAAATAATAATCAGAAAAAAGCTCAGTAGACATTTAAATAGTGAGTAAAAATTTACTATCCAATGAACTAATACATGTTTATTCGGCTTGAATGATTATGCAAATTGCTATAGTTCAGCAATCTTTTCAGGGTCAACGAAAACGACAATTGATATATTTAAACTTTCCCTTAATTAATTATTTTTAAATAGAATTAAAAATATCCACATCAACAAATTTTCCATGACAGACCTCGGTAAGGATACGTTTTTTTTTAGAACAAAACAATGACAAAAAAAAACTGATTGGCATAAACTTTCGGGGTGTAACGTTTCTGTGGTCCATGAGTATATTTAAAACGGAGCATGCGTGTATTTTATGTTCGCATTATATGTATAGCCTAAGAAATTATATTATATAATATTTTATTTCACTTTTTACATTTCTTGTTATCTTTCTGTTCAAGTTGGGCCTAAAGTTAAGGGTGAATAACCAAGAAAAAGCATTTCAGTCGAACGCATATGATGATTATGGAGGTAATCACAGGGTAAATTTGCCCTTCGATTGTAGTCTTCATTAACTCCATACATCTTACCTAAGACGATCATGAGTTCATATACAAATATGGGATTTCTTTTTATCTGATAAGTTTATGTGTTGGTATGTAATAGCATTGTTATGCCCTCTTTCACCGGAATTGACAAGCCGAGAGCACCTTTGTTCATCCTCATTACGAGTTGGTTCGCTATGTTGATTGATATTCGGTTGTTTTTGTGTTGTACGTTGTTCTCGTTTTTGTCAGATGAATGATTTTGGTTTGACCTTTAGGACTCTTGACATTCGATTGTATCATTGGTATCTCTTTGCTTCTTATAATGTCCTTACCAACCTTAAACGCTGCTTCTCTTAAATTGTCATGCGCCTGTAAGGGACGTACCGTTCAATTTATTGACCTGTTCTTTGGGTGGATTGCATAAACAGAAACAAAATGTCTTGTCAGAGCAGATCTAATGTACGCACTAAAAGCACTTGAAAGTTGTGTAAAAATGATTTAATTATTTTGTTCAGGCTTTGTCTTATTTTCAACCTCTGTAAGGAGTAAGCGTGTGAGTGAGTTGGTGTTATATGCATCTTTGCAATGCTATATAAAGTTATTCAAAGGGGATGAACATGAAAAGAATGGTATAATGAATATGAACAAAATAGGCTGTATGTGACCGGGGAACTCGCGGGGTCACAACACGGGAAACAGGAAACAATAAGAAACGAATACACAAATGAACGAATGACCATAACTGTAAATTCGTCGACTTCCTCGACTAAACAATGATTACGGCTGACTAGTTGGACACTTTGTGGTGACTCTGGGTGCAAACAGTAGACGGCTTTAACAATTTATTCCTTTTCAACAATGGTAACAATGTACAAACATTAAGTGAAGATGTCAGATGAATATTCTGGCTCACTTTAGAAAAATGATACAGTAATGTCAATACGATTGACTCAAAGTCCTTAACTCAATTGAAACAAAAAAACTATACTCTATACTTGTAACTTTTCATAACTCTACTCTGAATAAAAAAATGTCCCTAACATAAAGATACCCCTAATAATTTGACATATTGATATTACTTAATTTGAGTGAAAATATATTAATATGACATAAAAGAATATTTCAATTTTCAACACAATAGAAATCTTAATTACAGCAAGAAGTGACACGTGACAGAGTTAATCCTATCTACTTAATTACTTAAAAATACTTCTTCAAAATTAAGTCCTTCAAAATACTGATAAAAACTATTTTATAAACAAAAAAATTCAAATGAAAATAATAAATTACAAATGAAAGTCATAGCATGTCCGAAAACAAAATTGTCAATATCAGAAATAAAGGTTTGAACATCATGAACATTTTAAACTAACTTCAGTTTTTATCAGTCCTCTACCGAAAAAGCTAAAGGGGACGTTAGGAAACTTGCACGCAGGCCGTCTGTCCGTTTTTGTGTCTGTCCTGCCTGGTCGTCTCGCTGTCAGAATAAGTTTTCCACATTTTTTTAAAACAATTTTTTACAGGAGTTTGGACCCTTTGAACTTTAAGATTTCATCAAAATTTCAGTTTCCAAAACCTTTTCCCTAAACTTTTATAGTTATTTAACCGCTTTTTGGTATGTACTGTATGCGACTTCACTATTACAGGTTACAGATCAAGTTTAGGTTCCGTTTCGATCCGAATATGTTTACGGGATCTTCGGACTTTTAGATATCGGACCGGAAAGGAGATATGTATTGTAAGGTGAACACGCTTTGTTCAAGAATCGCTTGCAACAGCTAAAATTGTTGAAAGAAGCCGAGGTACCAATGGGGCATCCGAACGCCAAAAGTCCGAAAGGGCAGAGACAAAACCAGCAAACACCAACAAGAACGGGACAAAAACAGACATGTAAATCATGGAAACACAAAATAATTGAATGTCAATCAACAACGCAAACTCCAGTCGAAACAAGAGTGAACCCAGGTGCTCCGGAAGAGTAAGCAGTTTTATGCTTGCAATAGCACACCCGTCACGTTGCCAAAAGTCTATTCAGCGTGTCAAATCCGGTAAAGGAAGACAAAACAAAACCATATGACAAACCAACATCTGCACTCATCTGAGAGATCGAAATCCCATATTTGTCTATAAGTGCATGATGTCTTCCGTAAAACGACTTAAGTGAAGACAGCAACCGAGGAGCAACATAACCCTGTGAGAGCAATTTTTGCGTCAGACATGTCGCTCTGCTAAGGAAATCCCGAAATCCCGAGCAAAACAAGATAAAGTATCATCTTTTTTTTTGTTCTATCGTAACAGTCTCTTAATAATTTCTTTAGATCAAATGTCTCATCTGCTTTTACTGTTTGACATCAGGGACAGTAGGGGTATACTTGGAGAGTCTTCGTTTTAACTTGTTAGCTTTATATACTAATCAGAGCACCAAATGAAAATTTACAAAGACTAACTATATAATCTAATTGCAAATCGCTTTATTACATTTCATAATTAGTATACCCATTTGGATGCATCGTAGTCCTATCGTATGCTAAACACAACGTCGTGTAGAGCCATCCTTCGGATCTAATTCTAGACTAATCTTGGTAACATCGTGACAACTTCGTAATTGATCCACAGCTATTGGTATGTGCTTTTTTCCAATCGTTTAGTCATCAATTCTAATAATATACCCTTCGGTTTTGATTTTGATTTTTAGCATGTTCGGCATGAAATGTTAACATTCGTGTTTCCATCGTATGTCAAAATCGGGACAGTGTGATGCCAGCATTATTAGAATGCAAAAACCTAGCATGTTTGCTAATAATATAATCTATACCACGAGACTAGAATATGAAGCAACAATATTTGGTCCTTTCACAGCCAAGACAATCGATGAAATGGAAAAAGTCAGAAAAGGGTTGCCAGATTTATTGGAAAAAAACTAGATGGACAGGCCGTGCCACTAGAATGCTGTTAGTCTTAAAGCTATAATTTAAAGAGCACATGAATCAAAAGTAGCTTATTGGCTAATGCCAGTCGTCTCAACAGAGGAATATTTAAAGCTCGTAGATAAGATAGGTAGCAAAGTAAATTAAAAAGAGTTATACTGTTTACGTCATGAACGTAACCACTGACACATCGGATGGATCAAGAGTTTTGGAATCAAGAGATTATAGGATAAAGCATCAGCAACACTCACTCATCGCTTACAACAACTTTCATATGTTATTATTTTGAGTGTTGCGTGATTTAAACGCAACTGATTACTGATGGACATTCGGAATCAACATCAACACAGAAGCAAACGAGTATATATGGAGCATTTAAATGTAAATAGTCCGAAAAAGCAAAAAAGAAAATCAACCGAAAGACAAAAACAAGTGGACCAAACAAATGATTTAACAATCATACAAAACACCCAAACTGATATCAACAACACAAACTAACATCCTTCGTTTTCCAGAGATTGTGGGGCTTACATCGATTTCCTTGGTAGAGTGTCTTACACCAAAAATGTTTACATTTGGTTATGATACTCCTCGGTTGTTGTCTTCATTAAAAAAAATTACCTAAGGTATCATGCGCTTATACACAAATATGGTATTTCAATTCCTCAGATGAGGACAGATGTTGGTTTGTAATATGGTTTTATTTTGTCTTTCTTTACCCGATTTGACACACTTAATTGACGTTTGGCAATGCAACAGGTGTGCTATACCAGACAGGAAATGCTTACTTTTTCGGAGCGCCTGAGTTCAGTCTCGTTACGACTTAAGTTCGCGTTGTTGATAGCTATACAGTGGTTTCTGTATGTCTTTGTTTTATGTTGTCTTTTTTTTTCGTCCTGTTCTTGTTTGTGTTTACTGTTTTTTTTCTGTCCTTGGGGACTTTTTTTACTTTCGGATGCTTCATTGGTACTTCTACTTCTCTATGTTATTTGTGTCACATGCACTCATTATCATTTATTACGTAGAGCTGACCAATTATTACGAATTAAAACATGGATCCATTAATCCATTTACCTTAATAAGATATTATTCCTTTATGCAAACTTCTTTAGAGGTTTAAAAGAAGTAACGCTTTCGAAATATGTGAAAACAGGATTATTTCGATATATAGTTTTTTTTTACCCACTATCCATTGCTATCTGTCTTTTTAGTTGAGAAAAGGTATTAACAACCTTAACCTACCTTAAATGTCCAAGAAGAATAGGTAAAACAAGTCAAAGACGCAACGAAGAATTTGTAGATCAAAATCAAAACAGGAATTAAAAAAAAATGTCTTCAATCATGTTTAATGGCTTCGAACCTCTCATTTGATAAGTTCAGGATCAAATGAAACACAAAACACCACACGGTTTGCATATACTCCAAGGTGTTTATTCTAGTACAATAGACATAAAAAAGTAATCAAACAGTGATGAATCACATAGTTCCTTTAATGCATTCAAAGACAAACTATTGCCAATGCAGTGATGTCTTTTGTGGAGTAGTGGACTGACCCTGTACAAGTTGCAAGTCGAGCCAAGTATCCTGTAATTAATATCTTTATAACGTTTAAAGTCTCTGTACTGCCCTCATTCTGTAGGGTAAAGGGGAGTATGTTACTCCTAATTCCCCTTCAATAGGTGGTGGGCTATCACCATCGGCTGGAAGAAACCTAAACCTTTGCACCAAGGCTGTAAGATATAAAAACAACTCAAGTCGCGCCAGGGACTCACCCAGACATACCCGCTTACCTGAAAAAATAAAAAAAATATTATAAAAAAGATTTTGACATTTAAATAACCCAATATCCCCAATAATTAGCGGACAAATGGTTTGGCTAAATTCAGTCATAATGGTCTTTTATTCTTTGACATATCTTGTGATAAAGAATTATAGTTATGCTGATTTTTATTCGGTTGAGGAATAAAAGGATGTTTTGTTGTGTACAGAACAATGGATAAAACACCTCATTATGATGTATATGTATACAAATCTATTCAAAATTCAAGAAAAAAACCCGAGAAGTAAGTCAGAAAGTCTATAAAACAATTAACCCTTTCTGGTTTTACAATTTTAAGAAAGGTAAAAAATTAACAATCTTACCTAGAGAGAAAGTGAGAATTTTTTCCTGCCCAACAATCTCCCCATTGTCACCAAGAAATCGTTCTGGTTTAAACTGATTACTATTTGGGAATAATGTGTCGTCGTGGCAAACTGAATCCAAATTCGGTATAATAACTGCATGTTTTGGTATTACAAATCCTTTGTAATGAATATCTTCGGTTACTGAATGCGGCAAGGCAAACGGGAAGATATTTCCTAATCGTAATGACTCTAACATCACTGCTTCACTGTACGGTAGATTTGGTTTATCTTCCATGCTAGGGTAACGCCCATTGCCTACTACGTCATCTATTTCTGTCCACATTTTTTCCTGCATATCCGGGTTCCACATAAGAAACAGTATGGCCCATTTGATTGTTGCTGCTGTCGTGTCAGTTCCAGCCAAAAATAAATCAAGAATAATACCCGCTAGAAGATCAACTGGAAATTAAAAGCAAAGTTAACATAGAACGCCAAATCAAAAGAAAGTTTCCGGTAAAAATAATTGTAATATTTTTAGGTAAAATAAATAAAATTTTTTCGAAGAGCGGAAAAGAAACCCAAACTCCTCACAGTTCCAGGTCCTTTCTCCTCGGTCCGTACACTAATCACTGCACCAAGCTTTCCTGACTAATTTTGTGACCTTCTTCACCCTTGCTCATTTAATAACAAAACACAAGGCAATGTGCAACCACGTTGCTTATTGTAAAGCCTAAATAAATCTTGTATTAATAACTTTTAAATAGTGCTTATTCACTTGAACCGGTTTTACAACAAATCGAATCAATTTTGCTTAGAAAAAATATGGACCATAAAATTTGTCTTTTAATTGAGATAATTGAACTAAATAGATTTGGCTCTCCCAATGAGTTATATAAATAACAAGGTCGTCGCAGTATTTTGTATACTGGCAATATTGTCTTCAGTTCGAGAGTAAACACTTTTGTTATAAATTGGATATGTATAATATTCATATCATTGGAAAGATGAAATGCTGCTGCATACGATAGGCTAATTTTCTTTTAAATTTGATGAGGCATTTCCTGAAAAAAACACTGCACAAAAAGTCGTTAGTTTAAAAAAGAAACGGATTATTTATCTAGACATGCTTTAAAAAGCGCCTCTTGGAAATCTAAAAAAATATTTTGATTTTCACAAATTACTTTCTAATTCAGTACCGTTAATTAGCAGAATGTTGGCAGATTAAACAAGTATTTTTCCCGATAATTAGTTGAAATTGAGATGACTTATACGTGTTAAAGATTACGCGATTTCCTGTTAGTAGTGTCAAAATGACAATTCTGCCCCACATGCAGAAATCCTGCATAAAATCCCAACCCCGACGGCCAAATGCAAACGGACGGCATTCCTATTGAGCATAGGGTAAATACAAGAATTATGGCTTTCGTACAGAGCATACGTCAGGTCACCCCACAGGAAAGTGGGGATAAGGACACCTTAAAGAGAGGTGTGCCCCAGATTGAAATAAATAAAAGGATGGAATCCAATAGTAATAAGATGGATCACTTTCAGGATTTCTTCCTGGAGAATGAGCAAGATTTGGAAGATAGCCCCCCAGCCCCAACCCCCCAAAGGCAGCAGCAGTGCTGCAAAGCCCCCAACCTGACGCAGATGGATGAGCATACCCAGATGTGTCAAAATTGTGGGGCGCAGTCAATGAAGCCGCGATTTGAGCATCAGTCCGGGGAGCAGAAAACCACCTGCGGCTATCCACTTAAGAGGAAGAAGGGGCAGTTCTGCAAGAGCAAGCCCGGGATGGATGGTCTCTGCGGGAGGCATAGACAGCAACCACACCAGCAGCAGGAGGAGGAAGTGATCCCAGTCGAGGGAAAAATGATGGTGAAAGAAAGCATGAAGACCCTCCGTCAAATAGCTAAGGATGAGGGTCTGAGGGGGGTCAGCAGAAAGAACAAAGAGGCCTTGGTGAAGCTCATCGAGGAGAAAACCACCCGTAAATTTGTCCGCCAGGAAGTCTTCACCAAGAAGCAGCTCAAAGCGCTGGCAAAGAATCGCGGCCTCACCAAATACTCCCAGCTCAAGAGAGACGATCTGCTCCATCTGGTGGAAGAGAATATCAAAAATGCCCCAGTCGAGGAGGAGATCAAAATCATTGATATGCGGGAAGCTCTGAATGGCGTATTTGGCACGGCCGTCATCAAACCTTTGAAGTCGCATGACGTAGCCACGTTTCTCAAGCTAAGTCAGAGTACGATCTCCACCACCATCTCCGATGCGCTTACCCAAAAGAGGGGATTGAAGGTCCACTTAGTGCTTTTTGTGGAGATGGTGAAAACGAGCCTCGCGAAAGGGGAGAATATCTACGTCACCACTCCTTTCAGATCACGGACGACAATGCTCGTGGAATCTGACGACCTTGATCAGGAGATTGCGATCATGGTGGAGAAGGTTAAGGAAAGTATGGCAAAGTACATGCGCGAAGGGAGCGGATGGACTTTCAGCAGCGTCGAGAAACTAGAAATCCACTTCGACAAATTCAAGCCGCTCAAGGGGGCTTCCTTCATACCGACCCCCTCAGCACTCGCGAAAAAGAAGGCCATCATCAACGTGAAAAATGAGGATCAGGAGTGCTTCAAGTGGGCTATCCTCTCCGCGCTTCATCATGAGGAGGTGGATCAGAAACATACCAATCGTCCCAGTCAGTATGCGAAGTGGGAAGATGAGCTAAAATTTGAAGGCATCGACTTTCCAGTCTCACTCAAGGTGATTGATAAATTCGAGAGGCAGAATGCCTCCATCAACGTCAACGTCTTCGGCTTCGATGGCGTCAAGAAGGGTGAGGATGAGGAAGAGGATCTCCAGGTTTATCCCCTGAAGATTTCGAAAAATACGGGCTCCACCCACGTAGATCTTCTCTTCCTGAAGCACGAAGACAAGCAGCACTACTGCTGGATCAAGAGCCTCTCGCGTCTTTTGACCGCACAGGTCACAAATCACGATGGGCAAGCATACTTCTGCCGCAGATGCCTCTCCCACTTTACGAGGCAGGATCTCCTTGACGATCACTTGGAATATTGCAGTCAGAAGGATGCCATCAGGATCGAGATGCCGGAGGAAGGATCCGCCATAGCCTTTCACAACCACAAGAAGCAGATGAGAGTCCCATTCGCGATCTATGCGGACTTTGAATGCTTCACGGAGAAGATCGATACTTGCCAGCCCGATCCGACCAAGTCCTACACGAAGCAGTATCAGCAGCACCGACCATCAGGTTTCTGCTATCGCGTGAAGTATGCCCACGGCGACTACAAGGAATCGGTCGTCTACTGCGGGGAAGATGCGGCTAAGAAATTCGTCCAGTGCATTGAAGAGGAAGTGCAGACGATCAGCAAGATATGCAAGGAGAAGAAGTCGATGGTGATGAGCGACGAGGATAAGGAGGGCTTCGAAGCAAGCACGCACTGCCACATTTGCGGGGGTGAATTGGAAGGGGATAAGGTCCGGGATCACGACCATCTCACCGGGAAGTATCGGGGCGCGGCACACAACCAGTGCAATCTAGATTTTCAGCTTCCGAAGCACGTGCCCATCCTCTTGCACAATCTGAGTGGGTACGATGCCCATCTTTTCGTGAAGGAATTCAAGGGAGGGAAGATCACCTGCATCCCCAATACGGACGAAAAATATATTAGCTTCTCAAAGCAGCTAGACGATGGTCTGGAAATGAGATTCATCGACTCGTGCAGATTCATGCTCAGCTCCCTCGAAAATCTGGCAAAGAATCTCACACCCGATAAATTCAAGGCGGTTAGGGAATGCTTTGGCGACAGGTATGAGCTGATGATAAGAAAGGGGGTATATCCCTACGATTACGCCGATGGGCCTGCCAAGCTTGAGGAGACCCAGCTCCCACCCAAGGAAGCTTTCTTCAGCACGCTCACCGGTGAGCATATCAGTGATGAGGACTATGTGCACGCTCAGAAGGTCTGGGAGGCCTTCGAGTGCAAGACCCTGCGAGATTATCACAATCTCTACCTAGAATCCGACGTGGCCATACTGGAGGATATCTTCGAGGATTTCAGGGATATCTGCATGGGAAACTATGGGCTCGATCCTGCCCACTACTTCACATCCCCAGGGCTAGCCTACGATGCCGCCCTCAAAACCACCGGCGTCAGATTGGAGCTGCTCTCCGATCCAGACATGCTCCTGATGTTCGAGAGGGCAACCAGAGGGGGCGTCGCCATGATCTCCCATCGCCACGGCAAGGCTAATAATCCCTACATGACCGACTACGATAGCTCCCAACCCACCAAATATCTCACCTACCTCGACGCCAACAATCTCTACGGTTGGGCGATGGCACAGCCCCTTCCCACGGGAGACTTCGAGTGGATGGAGCCGGAGGAGATCGAGAAGGTCTTGGAGTATCCTGACGATCACGAGTACGGAGCCATGGTGGAATGCGATCTGGAATATCCGCAAGATCTTCACGACGCCCATAACGACTACCCTCTCGCGCCAGAAAACGTGGAAATCGACAAGGTGCGCAAGCTCGTGCCTCATCTGGGCAAGCGCGAAAAATATACCCTCCATTATCGAAATCTCAAGCTCTACTTATCGATCGGCATGAAGCTCGTCAAAGTCCATCGCATCATAGGATTCAGGCAATCCCCCTGGCTCAAGTCGTATATCGAGCTGAATACGAAGCTCCGAGCCGCAGCCAAGACCGACTCCGAGAAGGAATTTTTCAAGCTGATGAATAATTCGGTCTTCGGCAAGACGATGGAGAATATCCGAAAGCGCGTCGACGTCAGGCTAGTCACAACCGAAAAGCAGGCCCTGAAGCTGGTGGCCAAGCCCAACTTCGATCGTCGAGTCGTCTTCACCGAGAATCTAGCAGCCGTCCATATGAAGAAGACCAAGCTCAAGTTCGATAAGCCCGTCTACCTAGGAGCGTGCATCTTGGATATCTCGAAGCTCCTGATGTACGACTTCCACTACGGATTCGTGAGAAAGACGTACGGCGATAAGGCCCGGCTGCTCTTCACCGACACAGACAGCTTAGCCTACGAAATTCAGACCGCCGACTTCTACAAGGATATCGCACCACACGTCCAGGAAAAATTCGATACGTCCAACTATCCGGCCGTACATCCCTCCGACATCCCTACTGGCGTGAATAAGAAGATCATCGGAAAATTCAAGGACGAGTGCGGCGGCAAGACCATGACCGAATTCGTGGGGCTCCGGGCAAAACTATACGCCTTCAAGATGGACGACGGTAAGGCTACGAAGAAGGCGAAGGGAGTCACCAAGAGCGTCATCAAGCGCAGCATCGCCTTTGAGGACTACAAGCGCTGCCTCGACACCCAGCATGAGATCCATCGCCCGATGAATATCATCCGGAGCCATCTCCACCAGATCTACACGGAGCAGATCAACAAGATCGCTCTCTCCGCCAAAGATGACAAGCGCCACATCCTCCCCGATGGCATCAGCACCCTCGCTCACGGACACTATCGAATCACTCACGGCAGCAAGTGAGCTGAGGCACCTCCCCTCCCCTCCGCATTTAGCAGGCTCTGACGGGTGCGGATGCCCATCCCACACTTAGCAGGCTCTGACGGGTGCGGATGCCCATCCCTCCTCATCTGCATTTGGCATATCTAGATAAATGAGCAGCATACGCGTGCACGGCCTCCTCCTCCCCCCCATAAGCCCTTTCCAACGTAGAGCTTGAGGAAGCCGCCTCAGCGCTAGGCATCCCTCGATTCAAAGGAATATTCATGCGCGATGCCTTACCTTCCAGGCCTCATCCCATCGAATGCGGCATCCTGAATCACGACGATAGCGATGGTCCCGGCACGCACTGGACGTGCTGGCATAAGAGCGGAAGATTCAAGGTCTACTTCGATCCTTACGGCCTGCCTCCGCCCGACGAGATGATCGACTATCTGCGGCCGGAGATTCGATATAATACTGATGAAATTCAGCGGCGCGGCGACGTGGTCTGCGGACACTTTTGCCTGCATGTCCTGAAGCTCCTTTCGGAAGGTCGGACGCTTGAAGACGTAATCTTTGGACTATAGATAAATGGATAAGTTTGGATCTCACTCGAGGAAGCGCATGCCCATCTGGCGGATGCTCCAGGATCTCGATATGAATGATAATCGCATCACTAGTCTGGGATTGCCGCGGGATAGCTCGGACGCCGTGACGAAGCGATGGGTTAATCAGCAGATGAAAGACGGTATGAAAGACCTCGAAGAGCTAGATTCGGAAATGAAGCAAATGCAGATGGCCATCAAGCGAATGCAAAGGGAGTATGAAGCGTCCATCAAAGATCTTACCAAAAAGCTGATGATCGTAGAAGATGGCAAAGTCGATAAGTCGGAGTGCGTCTCGACGAATGGCGGCTTGATGACGACGGACCTAGACATGCAGAAATATCACGTGCTAAATCTCCCCCTCCCCATGACTGATAATGAGCCCATCACGAAAGCCCTTTACGATCGCCTGCAGCAGGATCTAGACGCATTGAGGATCTTCGTCGAGCTGAAGCATGCATAAATCAAGACTTTCTGGTCTCCTTTGAATCGAGACCGGAAAGCCTGGGGATCATCGCCAGTCAGATTCCCTGACCCAGGAATTGAAGGTTTTGGGATATCCCCTCCATTTGACGCGGATTTCTTTCTCCCCATTCCGGATGCGTCGGCTCAAGATTTTCTCGATGCGAAAGATATCTTGGTCGGTGCGCTGGAGCTCGGGCTCGTAAAAGGATCCCTGGATTTCCTCACCCTTGTAGTCTTTGAGACGATAGGTGGGCGGCTGCGTCGCTAGGGCCTGAGCGATGGTAAAGACCTCCTCCGTCCAGCGCGGAGTGTATCCCTTCTCGAAGATGCCCTTCTTCTTTGTGATTCGGACCTGATCGCCGACTTTGAATCGGTGAGGCTGCATGGGCGGAAGGTCTCCGTAGAGATTCCAGAAGACTTTGGCCTCGTGCTCTTTTTGGCTGGCGGCGGTGGGGGTCATCTTGATGGATCGATGCTTGGTGGTATTATACTGGCGGACGAAATCGTCCAGGACGGGGAGGTAGGCGCGCGTGGAATTGGCTGAAAAGTATTTGAACATCTTCTCCTTCATGGTACGATTCCAGCGCTCCACCACGCTCGATTTTTCTTCATTCTCGGTAGAGTAGAGATCGACGTCGTGCTTCCGGAGCAGATCCTTCACCTCGCGATTATAAAATTCCGTGCCCTTATCGGTCCATAGCTTCTCGGGCGTGCGATCCTTGAAGACGGTCTGGAAGGCATCTCGCACCGTGGCGCCTTTCTTATCCTTGAGCAGCACCAACCAGCCGTACTTGGAGAAGACGTCAAGATGCTCAAGAGGTATTTGAAGCCTCGGTTATCGCGAGAGAAGGCGCTCATATCTACGAGATCGGCAGCCCAGGTTTCGTCCACCCCACCTACCACCACGCGGCGCTTCTGAAATTTGCGTCGGACTGGCTTATGCAGCTCTTCGGCTAGCTCATCCGACCATCGGACTTTTTTTTTCCCCCCACGCCCAGCCCAAATCGTGCTTTGGTACCGATGATGGGTCTGACGATGCCACGCTCGAGACGCTCACGTGCAGTGGGATTGGGGATAGCATCGAGGGAGGCTAGCATCGTCTTATCGCAGATCGAATTTCGTGCAGCCGTATCCTTGTGCTTGGCGTAGCAAAGATCGTGGCGATAGGCGGCCTCATCTACTCGATTGATAGGTATGGACCAAGGTTTGGGGGTGCCGTCGGCATTGAGTCGCTGGCTGAGTCTCGTCCCCGGCCCGGTAAAATTATGCCCCGGCAGATGCATTTCGACGGGCAGACGATTGATCATCTTATTCACGAGCCCGGCTCCCCTCTCCGTCTTGATAAATTGCGACTTTCGCGCACCACACTCGGCACAGGTTCCCACCTTTCGCCGCCGCCGTCCGTCGTCGCTCGTGATCACGGCGCGATTATTCGTCTCCGTCTTCTTCTTGCACTTCAAGCAATACATTCCCATTTTATATAGATAAATGGACGTTGAAGACCTTACCTATGATGAGCCCGCCGTGAGCCGTCGGAATAATCATTATCTCCTCCCGCAGCGATCCATCCGAGGACTGATCATCGGGAAGTCGGACTGCGGCAAGACGACTCTGCTGAATAATCTCCTCCTGCGCGATGGATGGCTCGACTACGATCGACTCTACGTCTTCGGAAAATCACTCCACCAGCCCATCTACCAGCTGCTGCGGCAGGCGTTGGGGAAAGGATTTTCGAAAGACGATATCCGCGACCTTCTCTCCATCAAGGATCGCTATCCCCACTCTCTGGTCGACGTGGTGCAGACGATGAAGCCACCGCCCAAGCCTAGCGGCATCGAAGCTTTCTTCTTCGAGGAATCGAGCGACGTGCCCGATCCCCGAGATCTCGATCCCACTCGCAAAAATCTCATGGTCTTCGACGATCTGATGCTGAGCAAGCAGAGCAAGTGTGAAGACTACTACGTGCGCGGCCGCCATAATAACGTGGACTGCTTCTACCTCTGCCAAAATTACTTCAAGCTCCCGCGGCAATCGATCCGGGAGAATGCAAACTTCATCTGCCTCTTCGAGCAGGATGCCAAAAATCGCGATCATATCCGCCGGGACCATTGCGGCGATCTCACCCCCGCCCAATTCGATGCCCTGTGCGACCACTGCTGGTCCAAGCCTCACGGATTCATGACCATCGATCTCACGAGCCCCAAGACGAATGGGAAATATCGATGCAATCTAGACGATTTCTATCGAGTATAAGATAAAGAATGGATCACTTGGAGGAATTTTTCCTGGAGAATCAACGGGACTTTGATTGGGAGAATGCTCCAAAGTCCCCACTACCACCCCCTATATCCCCTAGATGCAAGCACCGGTGGGAGCGTGTGCTCATCAACCATGAGATCCCAGGCCATAGCTGCAGTAGATGCGGGGCTGAAAAGTACGCTAGCCGCTTCGATGATCAGGATTTCGAAGGAAGGACCTATAATTCTTACTCCCGCCGGAAACCTAAGCCAGCGCCCGGACCCCCGTGCTGCATCAAGACCGTCCGCGGCCATCAGTGCACGTATCTCTCCATATCGGGCAGTGATAAGTGCAAGAGGCATTCGAACCTTTTCCCTGAGGCATGCTGCCGGTGTGGAGTCGCGATCCCCCGTGGCAAGGCTCTGCACAATATCCGCGAGGAGACTATATACGTTCCAAAATTTATCACTCTCTGGTCAGACGTAAAAGTGAGGATGGTGGGGGAGTATGATCGCATCGATGGAGTGCAAGGGTCATCCAAGCCCTTCTGCTCCTCCAAATGCATGGAGAGTGCGTAGGAGGGGTAAATCCATGGTTTTTGCATCCTGCTGAGGTAGGAGGCAAAAAGCATGGGAGATGGCTTAAACGCTATGGGGCGTTCGTTCCAACGCTATGGGGCGTTGGGGGCGATCGATTCATCGCTAAGGGGCGTTCGTTCCAACGCTATGGGGCGATCGATCCATCGCTTAGGGGCGTTCGTCTCAACGCTAAGGGGCGTTCGTTTCAACGCTATGGGGCGTTGGGCGATGCTATAAATAAAATGACGTTTATCAAGATCACCGATCCCAAGCAGCGTGAGGCGCTTGCCAGAGATTTGCAAGAGACGAAGCGCAGCATCCAGGCTAGCGATATGCAGCGTCGCCTGGATAAGATCGGACTGAGCCGCGATCTCTCCAAGATTTTCAAGCCCGTGGTCGAGACGCAGAAGGAGACTGCCTCCCAGATCACCAAAAAGATAGAAGATATCCCACTCGCTCTGCCCGCCCCGGTGCCTGCCCTTCCTCCTCCTCCCCCTGCCGCCGAGGGTGACGACGATCCGCTTGCCATCGAGCAAGCATTGAAAACCAACCTCGGTCCGCGAGCCACCCACTATCTTCAGCTCAGTATGACTCCCAAGGCTGACCATACCTTTGGACTGCGAGTGGAAGACGGCAGCATCATGATCGGAAGTCTGTCCGTCACCTTCGATGGAAACGATATCCTCGTCGATGGCGAGCGCTATGAGGGAACCCCCGGCCTGTGGGAGCTCATGGTCCTGAAGAATCCCAAAGATTTCGACGTGGAGGACTTGCATACCTATGGTGAAATCCTGCGAGCATCCAATGCCATGTATCAAGGCAATTCTTCGCTCTCGCAGACCCCCAAGGCCAGCAAAAGTCGGAAATGGAAGGAGATCGTCTCCTACCTCTATAAGCAGGATAAGTATGGGAGTGGGGTTTCGACCGTCTTCCTCCCCACGTGCTTCGACCAGTTGCTGGATCGCCTCGATCTTTGCGCTGCTGCCTACCAGGCTGGAAATAATGGGGTGCGCAACGAAATCGTGGCCATCCTCGATGCCATGAGGAAGTCTGGTCATATCAGCAGGAGTGAGTACGAGAAGCTGCATCGGAAGCTCCTCTAAATAAATTTACGATGCCTTTAGTAGTGAATCACGGATATCGTCGAAAGTATGCCGTCGGCGGAAAAGGTCTTTTCGATACGATCGCCAATCTGGCTGGACGGGTGCTTTCCTCCTCCGCCGCCAAGACGTTGGGAAGCAAGGCCGTGAGCGCCGCCTCCAATGCTGCCCTGAAAGGTGTGGAGAAAGGTGCGAGTAAGGCGGTGGACCACGTCGTCAATCGAGTGACCCGCAAAAAGAAGCCTCAAGCACCACCCACCAAGAGAACCCCACAGCAGCAGACCCGTCTCAATAATCTCATCTCGGGCGGGGGCATCGCCACCATCCACGACTTCGTCCAGCGCTATAGATAAATATATGATGACCGATATGCTCTCTATCACCGAAGGACTGACTTTCGATGAAAGTCTCCAGGAATATCAGGTTCACGAATACGAACCTCAAGCCGGGGCGCAGCTGAATAATGCCGGCGCAGAGATACGCATCAATATCGAGACTCAGGATCTCTTCCTTCATCCCTCCGAAAGCTATCTCTTGATCGAAGGCCGACTTCAGAAAAATGATGGCACTGCGTATGCCGACGCCGATCTCGTATCGCTCGTCCATAACGGTGTCATGTTTCTCTTCCGAAGCATCAGCTACCGACTTTCCGGCCAGCAGATCGAGCATCTCAACGATCCGGGTATCGCAACCACCATGCTAGGGATGCTGACGTATCCCGACGACTTTTCCAAATCGCAAGGCCTCAACCAGCTATGGTTCAAGGACTCCACGGCCGATGCTGAGGCAGATAACGTCGGATTCGCGGCACGCCACGGATATATCATCACCAAGCCAACCAATAAGGGATCCTTTTCCTTCTCCATCCCTCTCAAGCACGTCTTTGGCTTTGCCGAGGACTATGATAAGATCGTCTACGGATTCAAGCACGAGCTTTCCCTGGTGCGCGATTCGGATGCCAATGCTATCCTCCGAGCCGCTGCCCTCAACGACGTGGCCAAGATAGTCTTGAGCAAGGTCTCCTGGTTCGTCCCCCACGTCATCCCGTCCGACAAAAAGAAGCTGCGGCTCTATAAGACCATCCAGAGCAAGACCAAGATCGATTGCGGATTTCGCATGAGGCAGTGCGACTCCATAGCCGTGCCCCAGACTTCGCAATTTCACTGGCGCCTAGCCGCTAAAAGCGGGCGAGAAAAACCGCGATGGATCATCGTCGCTTTTCAAACCGAAAGGGATAACGACCAGCTGCATAATGCCGCCGTCTTCGATCACTGCCGATTGCGAAATATCCACGTGACTCTCAATGCGGAGCGCTATCCCGCTGTGGACTTCAATGCCGGCTTCACCCAATGCAAGGTCGCCAGGGTCTATAAGGAGGCTGCCGAATTCCGCAAGAAATTCTATAGCATGGAAAGTCTGCTGAGTAATGGCGGCATCAATCCCTCCGACTTCATCGATCTCTATCCCCTATTCGTCATCGACGTGAGCCATCAGTCCGAGCGGCTGAAAGAGTCGACGGTGGATATCCAGATCCGAGCCGAATTCGAGCGCAACGTCCCTGCCAATACTCAAGCCTTCGCCCTGGTCATTTCCGATCGAATCCTCCAATTCGAATCCGACGGCCAGAAGATGAGCGTCGTCTTCTGAGGTGGGTTAGATAAATGGACACTTCACTTTTGCGGAAAATCGCTACCAATACGGAGCCCAAGCACGGATTCTCCTTCATCGTCTCTGGAAACGATAGTCAGATCTTGACTCGCTTCAATCCGCCCCTCCAGCTGCGCGAGGAAAAATCTTACGAGATGGCTCTCGTGAATCTGGAGACCTACTACTCCATCCCCAATATTCATGCGGGAAATAATTCCTTCCGCTATTCTCCCGATGAAGGGGCAAGCTGGTTTCCCGTCGAGCTGAGCACTGGCTCCTATGGAATCGACGATATCAATGATGAGATTCAGCGACAATTGCGGCTTAATAAACATAAGGCTAAGATCCTTCTCGATGCCAATCGCGCGACGCTGAGAGCGACCCTCACTCTCGCCAAAAATTATCAAGTGGATTTCGATGTGCCCAATAGCATTAGTGCGGTGCTTGGATTCGAACGTCGGACGTATGCCTATGATCGAAGCACTAATGGATACGCGGAAGGCGAGAACATCGTCAATATCATCAGTATCAATAGCATCCTCGTGAATAGTGATATCATCCACGGAAGCTACGTCAACGGCACGCAGCAGTCCACGATCTATAGTTTCTTTCCCGCAGTCGATCCCGGCATGAAGATCATCCAGACTCCTAAGAATCTTGTCTACTTACCCGTGACTCTGAGAACCATCGATCGCATGCAGACGTATCTGACCGATCAAGACGCTCGCCCCATCGATCTGCGAGGAGAAAATCTCACCATCCGCTTCCATCTGCGTGAGGTATAAATAAATGGATTATCAAGAGTATGGTTTGAACTTGACGAAAGGTCAGGCAGAGAAGATCCAGCGTGCGGCAAAGAACGGTTGCCCCGTGAGCGTCCGATTGTCGCATTCCAACCTATCCGGAGAGCATAAGATGCTCCTCACCCACCGTCAGATCCAACGCATCGCCAAGCTCTTGCAGAGCGGTAAGGGTGGTATGGTCTTGGAGATGAGTCCGAAGCAGGTGAGGCGTAACGTGCAGAAAGAAGGTGGATTCCTCCCCATGCTGGCAGGTCTCGCCTCTGCTGCGCTACCCATGCTAGCCAAAACCGTGCTACCTGCTTTGGGCGTGGGAGCATTGAGCGGTTTGGGAAGCGCAGCCATCCAAAAGGCCGTGGGATCTGGATTATTTCTCAAGAAGGGAGGGAAAGTATGCTGCGTGAAGCCTCATGGTCGTGGTCTGTATTTGAGTCCAGGCACTTTGCCAAATACGTACGGTGATGGATTGTACTTGAAGAGCGGACGTCAGATCTACGACGGAAGTGGGCTGATCCTTGGACCTAATAGCCCCTTCAAAAGCATTCCCATCTTGGGCATGCTCCTATAGATATAAATAAATGGACTCCGTGGACACTGGGAAGAAAGCCTACAGGGAAGCTAGGATCGAATCGATCGAGCGAGAGCTCAAACTCGAAATGCATAAGTACGCCCGACTGTTGAGGATCTATAAACGAATGGACAAAGCAATATCTTTTGCTCTGGGTACTTGTGCCGTACTCAACGTCGTTTGCACCACCGGCACACTCAGCACCGCCGCCACGGGGATAGGCGCCGTGGCATGCATTCCGTTGAGCTCACTAGCCATCGTGAATTCGATCGCGATGGTGGTGTTGACGGTGCTAACCAAGCGCATCCACAGGAAGCGTAAGAAGCATAAAGACACCGTGCGAATTGTTAGAAAATACCAATCCAAGGTCAGGGCCGAAATGAGCAAGGCACTAGAGGATGATGTCATTGATGAGACTGAATTTTTAGGTATTGTGAAATGCCTAGACTTCTACTACGATGAGAAACAACAGCTGAGAAAGCCCTCGACCACATTTACTGAGGACCTTTGTGCACACACAAATTCTAGGAGTTGATTAGCCCTTTTATTTCTTCGAGGGGACAATATCTCCTCAAAGAAATGTTTGCCCTCTTGCTGAAAAGTTCGGGAAATTTTTCTGACGCGTCAGAAAACCTGTTCCGGTATATGCGCATATTATCAGCGCAGTGGGAAAATTTTTCTGACGCGTCAGAAAAGCTGTTCCGGTATATGCGCATATTTTATGTGCAATGAAAAATAAAAATTCCACCAAATTTTTCTCAAAAAAAAAAAAAAAAGTCTGCCAAATTTTTCTGACGCGTCAGAAAAGCTGTTCCGGTATATGTGCATATTTTATGTGCAGGAAAAAAATCCGCCAAATTTAATTTTTTTTTTAAAGCCTGCCAAATTTTTCTGACGCGTCAGAAAAGCTGTTCCGGTATATCCGCCATTTTTTTTTTTTTTTTAAGTCTGCCAAATTTTTCTGACGCGTCAGAAAAGCTGTTCCGGTATATGCCCATATTTTCATATTTTCTGTTCAGAGAAAAAAAAAGTCTGCAAAATTTTTCTGACGCGTCAGAAAACTGGTTCCGGTATATGCGCACATCGTGAACAATTCAATGAAAAAAAAAAAATTCTGACGCAGGAGCATAATAAAAAATGTATGCAAATCTAATGCGCATGCGCCGTAAGGAGGGTTCTACCACTCGCACATCACTCCGCTAACGCTCCGTGATGTGCTCCGTTCACGAACCCTCCACGATCAAAGATTTCAGTGACCAAAAAAAAAAAAAAATTTCTCAATCCAGATATTTGGATTGGGAAATTTTTTCACACCCCTACCCCAAGATTTTTTTTTTACTTCCTCACCAGATCGTACGAGAGGTACTGCTGGTTAGATTTTTTGCTGAGCTTGAATCCCGTGCTCCGAACGAATGCGCCTTGCAAGGCACCCTTCTCTTTGTTGAGCGTGGGGCATGCCCATACCCTGGTGGTTTCTCCTTCTCGATCCTTCAGGGTGAGGATTTTGCTTTTGCCGAATTTTCCATCCACTTCTACCACCTCCAAGATCTTATAGATCACCCCGGTGGGTAAATCCTTCCATTTGAGCGCTTCCTGATTCTGGTCCTGCACCTTCTCCTGGAAGGCGTCTTCGCTGATAAAGTCATCCCCATCAAAGAATCCATTCTGTACGAAAGCCATAATTCTTGTATTTACCCTATGCTCAATAGGAATGCCGTCCGTTTGCATTTGACCGTCGGGGTTGGGATTTTATGCAGGATTTCTGCATGTGGGGCAGAATTGTCATTTTGACACTACTCCTGTTAAAATTTTAACCCTCTTTCGATAACTGCCGATAAGAAAATTTGTTTATTGTGACCGATATTAATTTCAATCAGATTGCGAGGATTTCGTTTTTCATCCGACATCATTGTCTTGTTTTCGTTTTATGAAAATAAAAATAAAAAGCAAAGCTGTTAAAAAATTTCACCAGACTCAGCTATCTAACAATATCAAAATAGTTACAAGTTCTTTTTCCAAAGTTTAATCGCGTTTTTCACAGCGACGACACTGTTATTTTAGCCGATTTCTTATGTTTAAAAGAATGATTTATATCGCTTTAGTTTTATTTTTCTCAGTTTATAGTAACAAATTATTGATCAATCATTGAAATCAACAAAGAATCTTTTCGAATAGATTGAAAATATCCAGCAGCGGGATTATCCGGTACTACTTTCGTCGAAAAAAAAAAGTATACTCATGTCTGCAAAGCAGTTTGGGAGAAAATTTAAGGTTAAAATTCGTAATTCACGAATGTCATTGGTTTCTTGATTGTCTCTCAGTTATTTTGTTTCCGTCTTAACAAAAGAATTAAATGAATGAGACAGCACAATGAACAATTATACATTAGTTTAAATACCTGAACAAAATTTTTTTTCATCAATTTTCATGTCTGAAAGATAAGTGTCAATGAAATCACAAATGTTATTAGCGTCAAGTGTCCTTTTGTTCTCTACAATTTCTTGTTTAAATTATAAGCATAAGCCTACTGCGAAAAAGAGTGGGAAGACCCAAAACATCTTTATTACTCTATTTTATTGACCGGGTTGGTCATGGGTCAAATAATTCGGACTTTTTCATCTAAATCCTCTCTGTAAGACAGAGAACATTAAGCTCATCCCAATCTTGTGAATGAAATAAAGTACATGTAATAACAAACAGTCAATTTTCGTATTTTCCGAAGGTTATTGGTATGTTTTTAATTTGGTATGGCAAATCTTAAAATGATTTCTTCAAACCGTTGTTACTGGCTAGAAGACAGAGAGTTGAAAGTGAATTCACTAGACACAAGATTAATAAAATAGCTGTTATCTTAGAATCTGCAATGGAGAACAGGTATTAGGGGTCAGTGTCATGTCATGTGTATATTGCAGAACTTTAATATGCACCAATAGTCTTTCAATAATTTTGTTCCCATCTTAACAAATGATTTGAAAGCACAATGAACTACTATAAGCGTTAGTTTTATTACCTGAAAAAAGATTGTTTTCATCATCTTTCAGGTCTGAAAGATAAGCGTCAATATAATCACGAATGTTATCGGCGTCCAGTGTCTTTTCGTGTTCAGCAATTTCTCTTTTAAAGTAATCAAATACTTCAGAAAGTTTCCGTTTACTTGTCATGGCCTTGAAAGGATCACCCGGAATGTTGGCGAGAGCTGGACAGAAATTAACTATTCCAGAAAATACTGGGTCATGTGCAGCTGATATAGCCATTTCTATCAAATTGGTAAATTTCGGATTATCATAGTCAAATCTTCTACCCAAGACTATTGAAAGAACGATGTTTGACATGCTAGCATTGATAGTTGTGTCCAGTTCAAACGCATTTCCTTTGTAATTTTCTATTGTTTGTAAAAATATTTTCAGTTCTTCATTAATTTGAGACTCAAAACTGCGTTTTCGAATCCAAATTCTCTCAGTTTTGAGAGTGTAAAAGTTCGATTGTGTTTCCAGGATGTACCACTCTCTGCAATAACAGCTGAAATGATATGAGTAAACATGAGGATATCTAATGTCTGATCCACGATCTTTTAATTTTAGGAAAATATATGCATACTTGTTATAGAAATTGATATGTGTAATGACTAGTCGTTTAAAAGTGTTATTTGAAATTAAAAAAAAACCCAAAACATTATGTAAACATCCACTAAAGTATACTCTTCAAAAAAAATTACGCATAGATAGAAAATTCCCCGTAGGTTTAATGCAAATCGAAACAATTTCAAAACATTATTGCCGAGCTGTTCTGCAACCGATTTTCACGAAATAAAATTCAGTAAAAAGAAAACAAAATAGAGATTGTTTGTTTAATTTTGTGTAAAATCGTATCACCGCTGCTTTTTAAGATATTGCAAGTGGAACTCAAGTGTACATTTTACGATTCAATTTCCCGTTTAAATCAATGCAAAATGTTCCGTGAAAAACATTAGTCGTGTTCTACTCCCAATTTCTTAAAAACCATTGAAGTTAGGATTTTGGTCTAATTTATCAAACAATTTTCATTTTGTTTTCTTTTTACTGGATTTTATTTCGTGAAAATCGGTTGCAGAACAGCTTGGCAATAATGTTTTGAAATTGTTTCGATTTGCATTAAACCTACAAGGAATTTTCTATCTATGCGTAACTTTTTTTGCAGAGTATATTTACATATGCAGAAAACTGGCATTTTTTCTGTACTTTTCGATAAAAAGTTTTTTTAGATCTTTGGGACAAGAATTAGTTTGACTTTGGACAATCGCAAAACACGAACAACGCCCTCTGCCACCATTGAAGGGTGCTTGCTGTTTTTCATTGGGATTTTTTAGATTATAATTTTTCACTTGTTTATGTGTGATATGTCGCGTAATAATCTTTTGCCTATTTCTTCAAATCGTTGTTACTGGCTAGAAGAGTAAGAATTTAAAAAAATAAACTTGACACATGATTAATAAAATAGCGGTTATCTTAGAATATGCAATGGAGAACAAATATAAGGGTTCAGTGTCATGTCATGTGTATATTATTGCAAAACTTTAATACGCACCAAAAGTCAATCTGGTCAAATTATTACCCCGGCTAAAGAGATTATGAAAGACCAGTAGGCAAATATTTGACTCAGAGAAATCTCTAAAACAAAAGCTGCTTTGCTAAGTCCTATTTATAAATTAATATACTTGTACTAAGAAATTACTTTAAAGATATAAATTTAAATGACATCTTAGATCCTGACAATAAATTTTGCTACGCCTGACGCGCTTTTAGTTTATTCACGACTCATCAGAGGCGCTCTACCGAAAATATTGAAAAAGGCAATGATGAGCATCGAACAAATTTGAAATTTAAAGCTTTGATGTGTGCTACAACGCAAAAGTGTTGGTGCCGGAGCAGGCTAACCTCTAGGAATAAAAACTTCACCAGCAGCGCTAATCTTCTCGTGTATTAGAATTTAAAATGACAACAAAGTTCCAGACAATAAATTTTGCTACGCCTGACGCGCGTTTTGTCTATTCAAGACTCATCAGAGGGGCTCTACCGAGGTTGGGTCAAAAGCACCTAATAGTTTTAAAAAGGGGTATGGTGAAATAAACAATGAAAAGGTAGTGTGCCAAAAATCAGGAAGTAAAAATATTGAGAAAGCCAAACACTTTACGATTATGATGTTTGGTTTCGTATGTGGTCTCCGTGAACTTTTTTTATTAAATGAGAATATTTATTCGTTTTGGCCTTAAAATAAAGGCTAAAACTTTATTGTATGATAGAGCCTTTATCGTATTTGAACCACACCTAATCGATTGTTTACAATGTGACGGGATGTTCAATAGCAAGCAGGAAAATACGTACCCTTCCAGAACTCCTGTTTTTACTCTATTCACTTTGAGGATTGTGGTTTAATTGTCAAAAAAATTCAATCTCCTGCGCAGACTCCTATTCACTGCGTAATCACTACGCTTATACGTGATTAGTCTGATAGAATGGCGCCTATGTGAAGGGGATTGATAAAAAACATATGATTTTTTTTTGCAATTTGTGTGGTTTGGTTTTGTTATGTCTTCATTTTCGTACTTACATTTGCTTAGTAAGTACAACTTTGCTTCTTTTAAGAACTATCAGGAGGTAGAAAAAATCTTTAAAATCTTAGAAAAAAGAATAATGCGAGAAATATCAGAAGGAAAAAAATCAGGATTAATCCGTTATACTACTCAATTGTCTGTAGAGTTTTTTTATACATGGATAACTTATCATAAATGTGTTCATATTCAGGTATCAGACTATGTGTATATTTTACTAATTGAAAACATAATATTCAAATGTAATAGACAAACCTGTTAGAGGTTCAATTTTCATCACATACATGTCCGGTCGATCACTAGTAACATCCCCTTTTTTAATCAGCAGCTCCTTCAAGTTTTCCGATCCATTGACGACAACTATCCAAAACTTTCCTAAAGACAGGCTATAGACGTCGCCATATTGTCTCCGGAGTTTACGGAAAGATTCCATTATATTTGTACCGTCCAGATGATGGAGGTTCCCAATTATAGGGAGGGGTGTTGGTCCCGGGGGATAGTTTGATGGTCTCCTCCATCTGTACCATAGAATGAATACAAACACAATAGTAACGAATAAAATAAAATCCGACCAATGTATCTTGTCAAAATAAGTCATACTTGATACTAATTTAATTTTATTTTTATCTGACAAGTATATAATATAAAGTTAAATAGTTGTTTTATCTTTCACAGTATATGCACAGCTAACAAAACAAACTAGATTAAGCAATTTTGGTATAATAGAAAATAGAGTCTGGATAAAAAAGACTTGATTGCTAATACTTTAGTTCACTTTTTACATTTATTGTTGTCTTCTGTTCAAGTTTTTACCTCAAGTTAAGCGATAATAACACATAAAACATTCCAAATATATAAAAATACATGCGAGTATATTTAATAAAAAGTAATCACATGATTATTTGGCCCTTCGATCAAACTTTTACAAAAATAACTACTAGTATGTGTTCGTGGACAAATATGGCATTGCTTTCTCTCTGATAAGTTTTTAAGTTATAAAATTGTTGGCAGCACAGTGGCCTAGTGGTTAAAGTACTGGACTTTAAATCACAGGTCGACATCTCTGTGGGGTCGAGCTTCACACGTGTCAAGGTTTCCCGAAACCTACCGTTGCTGGGTGGTTTCACCGATTTTCCAGCTGGGAATATCGGGATTTCCTTTGACACAAGTCTGGCGACCACCCAAGGGCCTCATATTAGCCAAACGGTCGTTAATCTTGCCGTCGGTCAAACGCTCTGAGCTTATGTTAATTGTTTGACTTGTGTACACATCACATCATTGATGTTTAACGAAGGAAGGAGCAACAGGGTCGTGTTTGAGCACGGTGGATTAGTTACCACAATTTGTTTTATTTTTACACAATATCAAGGCTAGGCTAACTGCAACCACTTAGACTTATGGGGCCAAACATTTTAAAATGTGAATTAACGTATTTCTCAATGGTGTAATCTAAACTAGAATATGAAGCAGCAATAATTGGTATTAACTCAGCCAAGACAATCAATAAAATTGAAGGATTTCAGAAAAGGGTTGCTAAATTTATTGACAGAAAAATAGAAAGACCGGCTGATCTACCAAGATGCTCCCAGAATTGAAGCTAAAACCATTTGAGGAGCGCAGGAATCAAAAGTAAGTAAGGGGCTGATGTTTGGCATCTAAACAGAGGATTTTGTGGAGTACGCTGACATGGAAAGGAGACAAAGTAAATAAAAGTGTTAAACTGTATACGTAACCACTTACACACTGGATGGACAGTGATTTGAAAATCGGAAGATTATGAGGAACATCCACTTAAAATCCATGTATTAGCAACATCCACTCTTTGCTAGACCAACTTTCATATGTTTAAATTTTATGTGATTCAAAATCTTACTAAATGACAGTCTGGCTTAACATCAACATAACATAAAAGTAAATAAGTACCTATGGAGCATTCAAATGTCAAAGTCCGAAAAAAACAGAGAAAATCAACCGATACAGACGAAAAAAACCAGACGAAACAAATAATACGCCGAGCGCAGCATGATATAACTGCAACAAGTTAAACCCTGTATGGTGGAGGCCCAATTTGGATAGTCTATTGCTTTGGTCTCATACTGTCCATGGTGGACTACCACAGCTTTATGACACATGCATCCTATGGTGGAATTTAAACTGCATATTTGACACATATATTTATTTACATCATTCTACATCTGATAGAAAAAGTCTTATATATATATTAAGGGGGTACAGAACACCTAAGGGAAATAACTCTTAAATATCAGTTGAACGTTTTAATCAGGCACATTTTCTCAAGAAAATCAAGCTTCTAAGTGATCAAAATTAAAAATTTTGAAACTTCATTATGTTCAATGAAAATGTTCAATTTACCAGAAAACCTATGGTTCAATTTTCTTAAGATTTTGTAATTGCATTTATATTATTAAAGTATACATTTTAGCAAATTTTAAGGAAAATTAAACAACACAATTTTATTTTAGCATAAGTGTTCTGTACCGCCTTAATTGACATATTTGGCTCTTTCAACCCCTTATCTTAAACAAAAGGTAAGAAATATTGCAAATCTGATCGAGAAATACAGGAGAAATTGAGAAATATACTCACTAATAAAAGTTACGCAACAATACAAAATTTCCCTATGTATTCAAAATAAACCTAGCTAATTTTATTTTTGTATTGCAAAGCCATTTCTAAACCGATTTTAATGAAATAAAAACCAAGAAAACGAGAAATGATTGAAATTTATTTTTATGCTTTAAGAAAAATCGTCACTTCACTGATTCTTAAGATATCACAAGTAGAAATCAACGGTTAATTTTATTCGTCAACAACCCGTTTAAATCAACCAACATTTTCCGTGGAAAAACATTGGTTATGTTCTACTAGCGTTCTATCAAAAACCGTAACAGCTAGGATTATTCCCAAATCATAAAATATAAACTTCACTTGTTTGTCTTTTTTTTTGGTTTTTATTTGATTAAAAATGATCGAAAAACGGCTTGGCAATATGAATTTATAATAAGGTAGGTTTACTTTAAACATATAGGGAAATTTTCCACTGTTGCGTAACTTTTTTGAGAGAGTATATTTTCACAAGGATTCAAATTAATTTTAATTTTGAAAATATGAGCAAAACCAAAGAGGCCCACGGGCCCTTTTTTCTACAACGGTAGGGGTCACAAACCGTTGTAGAAAAAAGGGTCCGTGGTACCAACCTCCCTGCAGTGGATAAAACCATCATATTAAAACTTCATAACAATTTGCTGGCCAATTACAGCAACACAAACACACATTAAAATAGAAGTTATATCAAGGTCATCAAGAAGCGTAAATAGTTTATGCTTTCTATAACACATCCATCGTTTTGCCACTAGTATTACTCTATTTTATTGACCAGGTTGGTCACGGGTCAATTATTTCGGACTTCTTCATTTAAATCCTACCTAAAAGACCGAGAAAATTAAGCTCCGCCCAACCTTGCGAATAAAATAGAGTAATGTCAACGAAGTGAAGGTCAAATCTGGTAAAGATATCCATGACAACCCACATTTTTACTCATCTGAGAATTATAAAATCCTTCAGTATGGTAAAAGCACATAAATGTCTTCCATTAACATTGCTTGAGTGAAGACATTAGCCAATTGTTAGCATCGTTTCAGGCGTGGTGCTCTTTTAGAGAAATCATTATAAACCTCATAGGCTCCTAGATAACGAATAAGTCGTCAAAGATTAGCTACCGGTATAACCTTGAGCATTTTTCTGTTAACAAGAAGTTTAAGGTAGATGGGGTATCTAAAAATTTATCTATAAAATTTTCTTAATTTTCGGCCACAGTTAGCCCTAGACTGGTACTTGAAATCTCAAGTCTTAAAATCAAAAGTTCACCATCAGAAATTTGGTAGAAACGACTTAGAAAAAAGCATGATTCTAATACTTTTTATGTAGGATCAATATGGAGACTTTAAATTTCTTTTACCAAAAACAATCTACTCCATAGATTTTTCTTTAAATTTGTGAAAATCCTTTTTATGTATGGATTTTAAAATATACTAAATAAAAAATACAGTTCACCATCAAAATTTCGAAAAAAGTGAGAAATATGTTTTTTCCCTATCATTTCTATGCACATTTGTCATATAGCTTTGTTGATTTTTTCCCCCAGTCATCATAAAACAAAAGTAGGCAGACTTTTTTAAACTCGAAACTTCAAAACAGTGTTAATCCAAAATATAGAGCAGAGTTTTTAAACTCGAAATTTCTATGGATATATAATTTGAAATTTGAAGGGATCACCAACCTATGAGTGTTTTATAATTTTCAACTGATTTAAAAAAAATACCTTTTATTATCTGTGACGAGTTTAAAGCTATGGGTGTGAAATTGTACTATAGAATATAATGTGAGAAGATCAAATTTTAAGTTCTTTTACACGACGAACATGTGCCTTCAATCGGCTAACTGAGATATCGGTCACTTGCTTAACATCATTAACACGGAGGCTATGTGGGAATCGGGTCTGTTGGAGAGTCGGTTATAGGTCTGTTGATGGTAAAATACAAAAAAAAACATTTTAAAATTATGCAAAGCATATGATTTTTTGACAAAAAGTTAAACTCAAATAAAAAAAAAATAAAAACAGAAACCGTCAGCTAGTATGATTTTTTTCCTATTTTCTAAGGCATTTTCTTTAAAGTCTTTCATTGATTTTAGCTGTAACTTTTCTACGGCGTCTGACTTGTAGTAGTGGTTTTTAGCAATTGTCTGTATGTCTGCCACTCTTTTCTGAGTGTAAATGAAGTTGGTTTTGCATCTAATATCAAACTTCTATTCACCATTCTAAATAGTTCATCATCATTATCTTTGTCTACTATCTTGTAGGGTTGTATGGTGTTACTCTGGACATGTATGCGTTGTTCTATGTCTTTAACCTTAAAAAATATAAGTGTTTTGGGGTAGATCTAGTGTCACCTTTTTTGATTCCGGTTATCTGTCTTCTCTTTCTTTTTATTATTTTGTACTCAGTGGTCTCTTCTTGCTTACATTCCGGACTTGCTTCGCTATGGTTGTCCACAGTTTCAGAAGCGGCGTCTTCAGGCGTTATTGTGGCCGACTACTGAATATATGTCTCTGCCTGTTTGGTTATTGTTTCAGACGGTGGTTCCATGTCAACAACACCTCCCGAGAATGAAAAGGTCTCTGGCTCCTCTGTCTCGATGTGGGAGTTGACTGGAATCATTTCCTCGTCATTAATCAAATTTCCATGTTCCTTTGCTTCTGTCAATCGTTGTTGAAGAGCGGTATTCGTAGTCTCTGCTTCTTTTATTCTTTTCAAGAGGCTTTAAGAGGCGATTATTCCTTTCTGCTCTCGCCTTGGATGTGTGTCGTCTTTGTCTCGTTTTGCTGTGCATCTGGTTCCGCTTGCTAGAGTGCCGCTGTACCACTAGCCGGTAGGATCCTGCCGAGCGGATAACGTCTGTTCTGCTGGTTGGTCCTCCAGGATGTGAAGTACAGACAAAACATCTCCTGTCAGGGTAGACATCCTGCCTGGGTCAACCTGTCTGCAGTCTTTACCAATTTGCTCATATTAATTTGTGCATCTTCCCCACTTGCATTCGCAGGTATGTTAATGCACTTTTGAGGAATTTCCGGCAGGACCACCCCCCTTTTTTTCGTACATACCCTATTTTACTGGAACGGAATGTCGTATAGGATATTTTAATAAACCCACAGAAAAAGTATTAGCAATGAATATCTTTGATGAATTTTTATTCTATTTTATCATTCGTATATCGTAAAAGTTGCGGAAAAGTCTTTATTTAAGGATCGGTATTAAAATAGACTAGAACAAGTTACCACACACCGAATTTTGTCTCGAAATTTTTTTCATTAGAAGATATGATACTTAGTTGTGTAAAAACTGCTGAACCCTTAAAAATAAATCATTTCTTCTACTTTTAAAAAAATAAAAATGACAAAATTGAGCAATTTCGCACCATTTTCTAATCTTTTCAAGCTAAATACAAGAAATTTGTTGCGATTTGCGAGCGGGTTCAGCGATTTTATGATAGCTGTTTATCTTCGAACAGATATATTTAAAGGATTAGGGATTTTATTAACTGTGGTAACTTGTTCTAGCTTGAAAAAGAAAACCCGTTGCCTGGATTCCAGTATTTCTCCATTGCTGTCAAACGCCGAGTTCATCAAGATCTACGGCGTCAACAACGTGATGACGTCATTATAAAATATTTCTATTTATTTTGCACAGTGCGTGTTTGCTGATTACATGATTTTGTTCGTGATTTTAGTTTCATATTATTATTAAATTGTGAAGAAATGTTTGTAGTTAGGCGAAAAGAAAGCAAAGCGGCAGCCTCAGTACATGTGCGTGACACAAACGTTAATTTTTCAGCTAAAAGGGGGAGGGGCGGAGTAAACGTTTATGAAGCTTTTATAAAGTACAGTAGTTTAATAATGTACCCAGGGGCATACAGGATAGGTATACAATCTGTGCACTAGGTCATACAGATAATAGAATCATACACGTCATACTGCAGATAATGCAATAGTTTTATGTCATAGAACCTCAACCCATTTCACTGCTACTTTTTTTACTGTGACTTTTTTTACTGTGACATTTTTGGTTAGTTTAAGACTATAGGTTCCATTAAATTAAACAAATCTATTAAGTTACAAAGCAAAGCTCCTAATTTGATTTCTAATTTATGTTAAATTCAACTGAACACAACTCAGGATCATCATATTCCATATTTATCATACTATTTTATTCTTATTGCTGCATGTGTTTCTGCTTTGCCTTATAATTTGTTTTCATGAGTAAAATCTGTTTGAAAAAAAAAGGACAGTGTCCATGTATGCTGTTTACAGTTGCTTTGATTTCAATCAGACTCAGTACTTATATTCATTTTGTTGTCCCATAAATACTGTTTTATATCTCTGACTTTTCACTCATTTCATTGAAAGAATTTAATTTAAATGATCTGAGTATATGAAATTATGCTCAAGTATTTTTTTTTTAATGTAAATTTGTTTTATATGCATGATTTTTTGTGTCCTTTTTGGTCTTCATGCTTTGTCTTTGTTTAAGTATGAAATGTACTTTTTGTCAATCAAAGCATTTACATTTTTGACTTATATTTTATATCCAAACTAAAGTATATCTGGTCATAGTGGTTGCTATTAAAACAATAATAATGCATTTGTGAAAAAAAAAGAACAGAATATCACAACAAATCTTTTTTATACTATGAATGTTAACACTTAAACACATACAGCTATCCATTCCAAAGGGTGGTGATCCTTCATTGAGTTTCACAGAGTGAGAATATTAACTTTCATCATACAAGTGCACACAATTATTCTATGTCTTCATTTAATGAAATAACCACTTTTATTATTCACACTTTGAAAACTCAAGCTGAAATGTATATATAATTATGTATAAACTAATAAGGGATGATGTCTCCTTCATTGAATTCCATAGAATATAACATCCATCCTGTAAAAGACCATTTATTTAGTCACACATTCATTTAGTTTAACATCATAATAGCATAACTGCCAATAGAATAACTTCTCTTTGTAAAAACCACACACCAGATTTCATCAAGGAAGAAAATTGCAAGCTGAAAATAATAAAACAAATATTTTAAAATGATTAAAATGACATTCATCACATGCTATATTTTATTAAAAAAAATGGATTACAAAAAACATAGTACAATTTGACATACAATTCACTTTTAACTAAAAAAAGATTCTATTCTATACTTTGAAATGCAAAAATGGTTTAAAAATGAAAACCTTCAAAAGGAATACCTCATCATAAAGTAGTTATAGCAAATGGTAGATTAATATTAGAAAAAAGATAAATGTACATATGCATAAAGCATCTTCTCATTATAAAAATACTTATCTTAGATACACCAAACTGTATGCTTTTAAAAGTGCTTATTATTTTTCAAATATCAAAATTTTCACATGTAAACTTTCAAAATAACATGAAATTCATGGATTTTTTCAGATCTATGTTGCCCAAGACTTTCATTTAAGTAATGCATATAATGCTAAAATGTAGATCAATATAATAAATGGGATTTTAAAGTATTTAAATAAATAGATAAAAGCAAGTACCTCCCCCCTTTTTTGTAGAAGTAATGCCAACATGTTTTATTGTGTAAATTTAAGCACATATGACATTAGAAATAAAAGATAGAACTTACTTGTTAACCTGGAAAGTATGGTTTGTCTCCATTCTCACCAAAACAAAATTTTGTTAACATTTTCTAAATGGCGCACCTGTTGAGTCGTCGCCGTCAAAACAAAAGCTTCTTCGGGATCATGAGAACCAATACCAAAAATGCTTTACTGTCTCATTGTTACAAGTATTTGCTGTGATAAATACGTTTCAAATTGACTAGATAGTTGTGTTGTTTTAACAACATATAAAGAAATGTCCTTAAATAGTGTATTATTTACATAAACGTCATAAAACTTAAGCGGAAATGACATATTCTCCTAACGTCATAAAATATACAATTCGAGTCAAAAACGGTAAAATTCGAAATTCCGGATATTGTTTCTCAAACGGCATTAACATACCTGCGTTTGATAAATATTGTTTTACTAGCTTTCGATAAAACGAAAAGGCACAACTGCAGTGTACTATAAATTAGCAACTTCAAATGACATTTTTGAAAATTAGACATAGATTTTCACAGTTAGTAAGACATGCTCGGATCTGCAGTTGTGTTTCTGATTTTAATAATAAAAACCGTTTTATTACTGAAAAATTATTAAAACAAGGTTATCGATACCACAAATTAGTAAAATCTTTTTCTAAATTCTTCCACAAGTATCGATCTCTTATTGAAAAATTTAATTGTACACGTCACTTTCTTATAGTGAAAGGAATATCACATCCTGAATTTTATGGTAATGTTTTTTTATAATGCTCACAAATTTAAAAGCAATCCTATAGAAATGAAAAATTGGCTTCAAAATTTATTACGGAAAGGATATGAAATGAATATCTTGGTTAAATCTTTGAATTTAGTGTTTTTTGGCAGAAATATTAAAAACTTGAAACTTGCTTTAAAACTTCCATAAACGTTTTTACTATTGTCATTTTTAAGCATTATAGCGATCAAGCGTGTCGGTTTTGTGTGATGACACTTCACTAAATCATTATTGTTTGAAGTGTTGTGTCGGATTTAAAATCGATACGTTTGATTTTTTTACATCAGTCGATTGATGATTCTCAGCTAGCTGTCAGTAACAGCGAGTGTTCTATAGAGAGTTCCTTTACCGTCCTTCTGTTTGTTCTTGTTTTTTGTTTTAGGTTCTCTCTAGTAGAATTGGACTTTGATCGATTTGATTTTTATTGTGTGTTTAGTTTTTGTGCTTTGTCTAGGAATATTGATAGGGGGAAGGTTGGGCCCAAAAAACTAGTTTAACCCCGCCACATATTACATGTGCCTGTCCTAAGCCAGGAATCTTTGACAAAGCCCTCGTTTGTACTTGTCTTTTTGATGTTTTCTGTTACTTGTTTAAGAAGGGGGTCTATCTGTGACTATTTCAGGGCTGGATTTGAATTATATGCATCTTATCTAGACCATGGGCCAATTGCAGAACCGCGAGCAGTGCCAAATGGCCTCGTTGAAGGCTGCTGGCGGTTGTCCATTGTGGTTTTTCTAAATTGCCGTTTAATTGTGGGCTGTGTCGCGTACACTTATTCCACATCTCTTTATTTTCTATTTAATCTTATACTAATGGTTGAGGAAAGTCTAAAGATTTTTGCCTGAAAATCGGCGAAACCCGTTATCATGGGTGGGTGCCTGGAATCAGTGTCAATTATAACGATCGAGCCAACAGAGGTATAGATCACGAAATTTAAAATGCATTGCCTAAGTCCCACGGCCACCTAGCTCAAAAATTAAAAACAAATTGATTTGTTTTACAAGTTTGTTTTATATTTAGATGTTGCGTTCTTCTTGAAACGCAATTCAATCATAGAAGAACATACTGTAGTCATATTTTAATTCACTCCCAACAGACACGATAGCCGACTCACCAACCGACCAATTATAACCCAAGAACAAAAATAATGAAATAACTTTGAATCTCATGCACGTAGCAATATGCTTAACACATATTTCAAACAAGTAAGGCCACATATTTATAACACATTTTCATAAAATCTAAGAAAATGTAGTTTTGTTTAAATTTTTCAAAGACAAAATTCGTCAAAATCACTCAATGAGCAACACCCCTTTTCCGTTTAAGCTAGAGGTATAAAGACGTTCGGCTTTTATAATGTTTTACCTCAATGTGTATAGTTCTTTTTTTTATTTAAGGAAGTTGAAAAGAAATATTAAATAAAATATATTGACATTACTATTTTCTTTTCGATATTTCTTGATCAACAGACTTTAGCCGACTCACCAACAGACCCATTTCTCATATAGCCTCTATGTAAAGCAAGACCAACAGACTGAACTCTCAGTTGGCCGAGTGAAGGAGGTGAAATGGGAAATGACGTATGGTTTCCTAATTCATGTAACAAGAAGCCCCCAGTCCAGTAATTAAGCAGTTTAGGATGATATCATTTAGTTTTTTTTCGAGAACCAAGTCTCGAAAAAGACGTACTCTATCCAAAAAGTTTTAAAAAGCCAAAAACCAGCACTGAGAGTTTTGACCACGTGCATAAAAGGAGATTAGCCAGGAATACATTCTATAGACAAATATAGCCAAAAATACTAGGAGTATTGTGAGCGAGCTTATAAAATGATTTCCCCCATTTCATTCTAAAATCTACAATGGGAAAAAGACCAATTATCTCCTGTGAATGCTATCGAAGAAGTTACCTTTCTTAATGTACATCACCGTATGTTGACTCAACGTCGTCTATCGCATTATAAAATACGTACGTAGAGCTGATCATTTATTTAATAAACAGGGACCCATTTAACTCAATATGATATAATTCCATTATGTAAAGTCTTATCAAAATTCATTTAGAGGTTTTAAAGAAGGCGTAACGCTTTCGAGATATGTGGACAAACGGAAAGAACGGCAGGGCTATTTCGATATAGTTTATTTTTACTCACTATCTGGCCCTTAAGTTGAGAAAAGGTAATAACAAAACTACCGATCTCAAATGTCCAAGAAGAATAGGTTAAACAAGACAAAGACACAACGGAGGATTTTTAGATAAAAACTAGGAAAAACCCGCGAATTCGCGGGAGAATCAATCGTTGCGCTTTAAAAAATAGACTACACAACAAAAACATAGGGTTTGTATCGCAAATTAAAGGTTCTACGGTATATTTATCTGTAAGTAAGTTTTTAGTTTAAAGTCTCGTCTGCGAAGCAGTGCGGGACATAGGTGTTACTTTACCGTCGGCGGCGGCGTTAACTTTTTTGGTCAGGTTTTATGGGAGCACATTTATATCTCAAGAACTGTAGGTCGTAGGTCGATGAAACTTGGTATGCATATGCCCTAGTAGTAGCTAAGCATCTTTTCATCCCCATCTTTTGACCTTGACCTTGATTTTCGGTTGAGTAACTGACAATTTTCAATATATATATAAAAGCAGGGGTAAGGTTTTGCGAGCACCTCCATATCCCAAGAACTATAAGTCCTAGGTCGATAAAACTTGGTATACATATGCCCCAGTAGCAGCCTAGCACAGTTGCATACCCATCTTTTGACCTATGCTTTGAATTTTCGGTTGATTGACTTTGATTATTGTTATTGCATATATTAGCAATGTTTAAGTTCTATAACACCTTTTTATCTGAGAAACTGAAAAAGTATCTGTAGTGGAAGAAAGAAAGAATAATTGTTTCTGATGATGCCGGCAGGCGAGACAAACTTTTAAGGTGGTATATCTTGTTATCTTGGTTTTTGTTACCCCATCTGGAAATTAAGTATACGTCAAGTGGCAGGGTCAGTCTTAACTAATCGCTTGTTTTTAAACTGGTTGATGTCGTGTTTACAGGCTGTGAGCCTTTGCAACGACTAATTGCATTAATAAACTATAATAGACTGACTATGCGCCATGGGTCGTTAACTTCAACATGGTTTTTATTTTTCTATCAAGCTGCAATTTTTAACGATAAAACATTTTTTGCATACATTTTTATAGTGAATTTACCAATATAACCTTTTACCTTTTATATCAAATATTTTAAACATATAGAAAAATGAATGGAAAAGTTTTGTGGGATTTTTTTTTGTAATTGTCAGAAAACAGGGGAAATAATTTCCGTTATTCTAATGCCGGAACGATGACGGCTATAGGTTTTCCGGATTAATTAATTAGGTTAATTAGCAAATTGCAGACATAATTGCACATACGCTAATCAAATTTTTAAAGGGCACGACAGGTATTTTGAAAAAAGTTGTGGATAATACCAAGTTAAAGAGTGTCAAACCTCTCTCCTTTGATAAGTTCGGGATGCTGTGAAAACACACTCAAACACACACCACATGGATGGGATAGCGACTCCGATGTGATTATCCTAGTTCAATAGACAGCAAAAAAACAATCAAACAGTCACGGGTCATTTCTTTTGGTATTATTTTGAATTTGTCTATCTTACTGGTTTACATATTTACTGATTTTGTCTTTATTCGGACTTTTGACATTCGGTACCTCTTAAGCAGTAACTATTTTTTTTATTATTGTAAAAAAAATCATAGACCGTATACGTATCATCTTTTAACTTTGACTCAAAAGCTGTGCACAGAGATAATAGTACCCTTAAACAATAAGAATAAAAAGCTACACTGAGTGCAACATGATACGACCGCAACAGGTTGAACGCTGTGCGTTGGATGCCTAATTGCTTTGGACACATGCAGCCCAAGCTGTACTCATAAAGGTTTTTGACACATGCTTTCTGTTGTGGACTTTCATTGCATATTTGTCTTTTTTTAAATATTTAAACAAACCTTTAATGAAAACTCTTCTAATTGGCATTTTGGCCCCTTTGACCCATAATTTCTCAAAAAATGGTAGGAGCTAGATATTGCAAATCTGATTGAAAAACACAGACAGGGATTTACACAAGGACTCAAATGAAAAAAAAATGAAAATCGGACGACATATAAAAAAAGTTATTTTTTTTGTCATGGCCCTACTTTGACCCTCATTGTCATGTAACCGTGCAAGATATATAATAAATATTCACACATTTAGTTGACAGAATATATAATTATGGAATACAATGAAAAAAGGATAAAATCAGATGAAAAATAAAGTTTCTACAGCAGTTTTGATTTAACATCCATGTAACCCCTTTTGGTCATTTATGCCATGAAAAGATAGGGACCAATCCCCAAATGCAAGAGGAAGATTTATCTAGTGGTTAGAAACATTATATGAAAAGAACATATCAATTGCTCATAACAAATTTAAGTTCTTACATCAAACTATTCGTTCAGAGAAACACTTATTATTAGCGGTTATGACCCCTTGACCCCTAATTTCTAAAAAAAAAACATGGTGGGAGATATTGCAAATATGATTGAAAAACACAGGCAGGGAATCATGCAAGGATTCCAATGAAAAAAATATTTGAAAATCGGACCTAAATAAAAGTTGATTTTGGGTCAAGGGCCAACATTGACCCCATTTATCAAAGTATCGATGCAAGATACATAAAAACAGTTGTCAAATGTAGTCAACAGAATTTAACAAGGAATACAGTTATTATATAAAAATCAGATGAAAAATAAACATTTTACAGAAGTTTTGTCAAAACACCCTAAGCCACTTTTGGCCCTTTTTCTAAAACGGAATGGAACAGAAATCCAAAATGCCATACCAACTTTCCTTTAGTGGTTGAAGTCATCATATAAAAATTTCATAACATTTGTTCAACATTTACTTAAGTTATTGCAAGGAAACCAAAGTGTCCACAGACAACAACGACGACGACATCGCCAAAACAAAATACGAGCGCAAAAATGTTTGCGGTCGTATGAAAAATTGTTCAAGCAGTTGCATTTTGTCTACGCTAAGATCATGGTCACCAATTTTATTAAGAAAAAAATAACGCAAACAAAGACAAATTAATGCCAATATACATGATAAAGTAATGCAGTAAAATCTTTCGTGTAGTAGTGGACTGACCATGTACAAGTTGCAAGTCGAGCCGATATCTATAACATTTAAAGTCTCTGTACTGCCCTCATTTTGTAGGGTAAAGGGGAGTATGTTACTCCTAATTCCCCTTCAATAGGTGGTGGGCTATCACCATCGGCTGGAAGAAACCTAAACCTTTGCACCAAGGCTGTAAGATATAAAAACAACTCAAGTCGAGCCAGGGACTCACCAAGACATACCCGCCTACCTGAAAAATAAAGTAGAATATTATGAGAAGGCTTATAAAATTCAAATATCCCAATACCCCAAAGGAAAGGTCAATGAACACCATGTTCACTTGTTCGGCTAAGTCAGTCTTAACGTTTCTTATAATCCTTGACATCTCTTGTGAGAAAGAAGTATGCTTATGCGGCTTTTCACTCGGTTGAGGAATGATCAGATTTTTTAATGTACAGAACAATGGAAAAACAACTCATTATGCTGAATATGTATACAAATCTATTCAAAAATTCTTTAGAAGAAAGCCCGGATAGTAAGTCTATAAAACAATTAACTCATTATGCCTTTACAATTTTAAGGAAGCAAGAAAACCAACAAGATTACCTAGAGAAAAAGTGAGAATTTTTTCCTGTCCAATTATCTCCCCATTGTCACCAAGAAATCGTTCTGGTTTGAACTGATTACTATTGGGAAATAATGTTTCGTCGTGGCAAACTGAGTCCAAATTCGGTATAATTACTGCATATTTAGGTATTAGATGTCCTTTATAATGAATATCTTCTGTTACTGAATGCGGCAAAGCAAACGGGACGATATTCCCTAAGCGCAATGACTCTAACATCACTGCTTCACTGTATGGCATATTTGGTTTATCTTTCATGCTAGGGTAACGCCCACTGCCTACTACATCATCTATTTCTGTCCACATTTTTTCCTGTATATCCGGGTTCCACATAAGAAAGAGTATGGCCCATTTGATTGTTGTTGCAGTTGTTTCAGTGCCGGCTGCAAATAGGTCGATAATGGTTCCAACAAGTTCCTTTTCTAAAATGAACAACATATAAATAGAAATTATGTCTAACCTGTTACAATATACAAGAGGCCCTCAGGAGCCTGAATCGCTCACCTGGTCTTGATGTCAACCCTATGAAGGCTTTTGTATAGCTAAATGAGCTGTTTAAGCAAGAAAAAACTTTTCTCTATCTGCAATAGTTTTCATTCTATAAGCAGTAAAACACTATTTTTCACTTTTAAAGGGTTATAACCCTTTTAAGGACAACTTCGACCCAAAGAAGACTTTTGAAGAGCTTAATGAACTAAATCTTTCAGCAAGCAACAGCTTTTTTTATCTGCAAAAGTTTTCATTCTATTGGCCAAAACACTATTTTTTGCCTTTAAGGGGCTGTAACCCCTATAAGGGGTCATCTGACAACTTCGACCATATGGAGACTTTTGTAGAGCTAAAAGAAAATTTAAAAAAACAACAGCTTTTCTCTATCTGCAATAGTTTTCATTCTATTGGCCAAAAACACTACTTTTTGCCTTTAAGGGGCTGTTATCCCTATAAGGGGTCATCTGACAACTTCGACCATATGGACACTTTTGGGTCAGGTGAGCTAAAATCACAATGAAAACAGCCAGCAGTCTTCAACATGACCAGAGGTCGCTTTTTGCCGTCAGACAAGGCCCAGACTAATAATACAATACATAAGATGAAAACAAATCCCTAAAAGGAGAATCGCTCTTTCATTTCTCTTCCATTTTTAAACAAAGGTTTGGATGCCATAAATTTAGGAAACATTTTACACCATAAATCTGGTACAGAACATATCCCTTCTTATTCCAAAGACAAAAGTGTTCCGTCATTTCTTATTCCTATACTTCTCCAGTTTGGTATTTTTGGTTTTACTGTTCTATGCTCTTCATAATCATATAGTGTTTGGCATGTTCAATATTTTTGGTAGAGCGCCTCTGATGAGTCTTAAATAGACGAAACGCGCGTCAGGCGTAGCAAAATTAGTTGTCTGGAACTTTGTGTTGTCATTTGTATTTTCCACCATTGCACCTAAGGTAGTTAACTACAAACAAGTTTTGCGGGATTACCAAATCATAGACCCCAAAGCAAAACCACCAGACTGTTTTTGTGACAAATCCACATTCAAATATAGTCCCTCTGGCCGCGTCATTGCCGTGGGTCTCAACATCGTGGGAAACGACCAACTTCGCGATGTTTTGGCCACAGGACCAAAATATAGTGAGCGTAGAGCAATCAACTGGAACCATAATTTCAAAACAATTATGGATTCAGTTGAAGACTATGCCAGAAAATGGGCCAAAAAAGAACATGAAAAAGAAAGCGATGTTCTTTCTGAGTGGGTAAAGTCTGTGAGATCGTTGGTTTTGAAAAGGATTAACTCTTTGAAAGGCTCGATGAGCACCAAGGCAACATCTATTTTCAACAACCCTGATGTTGCGAAGACATTGTTCACCTTACATGACAAATATGTTGTCGTACCTGCTGATAAAGCGCCTAACAATATCATTTTCGTATGCAAAAGACAATATATTGATGGTTTAACAGCTGAATTAGGGGTTGTTTATACTAGCAAAAGCATCACATATACAACAACAACACTGTCAAAGGAGGAAATAATCAACAATCATAATTCTGTCATTTCTTCCTTTGGCAATGAACGATGACGTTCTATCCTTGTATTGGATTCCAAAGATACATAAAACTCCATACAAGCAACGATTTATTGCTGGGTCATCCAGATGTACAAATAAGCCTCTTTCAGTTTTGTTAACATCAATATATTGACGGCAATAAAATCAAGCCTTCAAAAGTATTTCGATTGTTGTTACTCTAGAAATGGCGTCAATCAAATGTGGATTCTCGAAAATTCTAAAGAACTGATGCAAAATCTCCATTCTAAGTCATTTTCATTATGTAATAGCATTAAAACTTTTGATTTCTCTACATTATATACTTCAATTCCACATTCACAATTAAAATCTCGTTTGGCACATAAACGTAGCTTTATCAAAAAGAACGGAAAACGCAGGTACAAGTATTTGGTAGTCGGTTATAAAAAGACTTACTTTGTCATGGATCAAGAGTCTAGCAAGAAAAACAAACTTACAGAAGATCAAATAATAGAAATGTCCAACTTTCTAATCGACAACATATTTGTACAGTTTGGTGGACGTGTTTTTCAGCAGACAATAGGTATCCCAATGGGCATAGGTGCACCATTGCTTGCCGATTTGTTTCTTCATTCATAATATGAAGCGGACTTCTTACAACCACTTCTAGACAAAAAGGACCGCAAACTTGCTTTATCCTTCAATCTCACATTTCGTTATATTGATGATGTCCTTTCACTAAACAATCCTCGATTTGGTGACTATTTACATCTCATATATCCGAAGGAACTTGAGATATAAGACACTACAGATTCTAGGAGGTCCGGTTCATATTTGGATCTATTTCTCGAAATTGACACACTAGGAAGGCTTTGTACAAAGCTCTATGACAAACGTGATGACTTCAACTTTCCAATAGTAAACTTTCCCTTTCTGTGTAGCAACATTCCGTCCGCTCCAGCATATGGAGTTTACGTATCACAATGGATTCGTTATTCATGAGCATGTGGGGAGTACAACGACTTCTTTGATAAAGCTACAAGGCTGACAAGCAAATTGTTAACACAGGGGTGCGTTGCTCCAAGGTTGTCATCACTCAAGAAATTTTACGGAAGACATCATGTTCTTGTATACAAATACGGGATTTCTATCTCTCAGATGAGCAGAGATGTTGGTTTGACATAGAGTTTTGTAGTCTTCCTTTTCGGATTTGACCAACACTAAATCGATCTTTGGCAACGTGACGGGTGTGCTATAGCAAGCAGGAACTGCTTACTCTTCCGGAGCACCTGAGTTCACTCTCGTTTCGACTTGAGTTCACGTTGCTGAATGCGGTTTTGTTGTTATGTGTGTGTGTTTTATGTTGTTATGTGGTTTGTTTTGTTATGATGATTTTTTGTCAACCGGTTTTGTCTTCGTCTTTACGGTTTATCATACTGATTACCCCTTTGGTACACCTTTGCTTCTTCCCTAAGTTATAAACGAAAGACACATTTCATTTATACACCTTACATGTACTACATTTACTCATAATACATAAAAAATTCTGATTTGTGAGCCTCAATTAATCAAAAAGATTAGTACATAAGAAAAGTAAAAAAAGAACTTACTCGTAAATTTACTGTTATTGCCTTTATTTTTCATTTCTTGAAGAAATGTATCTGTAAAGTCTCGAATGTTGTTCTCATCAAATGTGTCTTCGTGGTAGTCGACTTCTTTTTCAAAGAATTTTATGACTTCTCTGACGCGTTCTGTAAATCTTCCACAACCGAAAATGTCTCCTGGAAGCTTGGCCAGTATAGGATAATAATTAACTATCCCATTGATAGTCTTATCCTTCAAGTTAGCTTCAAGATTCTGAACAAAGTATGTAAACACAGGATCGTCATATTCGTACCTCTTACCAACAGTGATAAACATTACTACGTTTGATAGGCTGATATTGATCACGTGATTCATATCGAATAATTCACCTTTGAAGGTGTCAATTGTTTTGAGGAATACTCCCATTTCCTCTTGTATACTTGATTCGAAACTGCGTTTACCAAATCCAAAGTCTCTAAGTTTTGAAAGTGAAAATGTTCTCAACTTCTTCCAGTCGTGACCACTGGCTCTTATGACCCCTGCAAAACGGAGGATGACATAAAAAATGGATAAGTAGGGTACTATACAACTAATTAATTAAATCGTCACAGTGTTAGTAGCCCCATCGTGCCACGAAAAACAAAATTAACTTGTGCGCACGATTTTTTTATTTTGTGCGCACAAGTTTCCAACTTGGGCGCACGAGTTTGAAACTCGTGTGCACAAGTTACTAACACGTGCGCTCACGTTTGAATCTTGTGCTCACAAGTTTGAAACTCGTGAGGAAGAGTTAAATATTTTTGTCAGTGAAACGTCGGGCTTCCATAAGTATCTTTAGATCAACTATGTACGTAAGCGAATACATAAAAATAAAGATAGAAAGAATCCACTATGACTCTTTAGATAGGAACCAGGATGTATCATCCGAAGATTCTTCGAATGTGTTCGTTTCTTTGTAAATTTATGTTTTTAACATGTATTAAGGGGTGAAAAAATCATAGTCTTAAACCTTAGCAACAGAATCACTTTTAGGGTATTTACAGACAGTAGAACATTAAATGTGGAGAAAGGGCAATTTTGTGGTGAACATTTAATTTTCATCAACTGAATTTAACAAATAGATCATCAATTTAAAATGCATAAAAGCAAAATTTTCTATCCTATATAGTCGTAAATCAAAGCAAATTCAATAATGTATGTACTCAGGAAGAAAAAAATATTGCTCAATTTTGACTTTACAAAGAAAAATATGTTAATGCTACACCTAACAACATACCATTATGTCCTTCAGACACTTTGACTTGGTAAATTCCTGGTCTGTCACTAGTTACCTCCCCTCGCTTGACAAGTAACTCTCTGAGGTTATCTCTTCCATTCACAACAACAAACCAAAAATTTCCCAGAGAAAGGCTGTAAATATCACCATATTGTTTGCGAAAGTTACGGAATAAATCCATGGTATTTCCCTTCATCTGATGAAAGTTGCCTATAACGGGCCAGGTGGTCGGGCCGGGTGGATAATTTGAAGGTCTCCTCCATCGGTACCAGAGCATGAATAAACACAAAAAAAGTAAAAATATTGTTATATCAAAAGAGTTTACAGATCCATATATAGTCATTGTGTAAAGTTCTAAACACACACCGCATATGAACTATTTATCATTTAACTTGAAGTTTAAATATGACAGTATTTTACCGTACAGTACAGTATGGTGAAAACAAATATCTCATTTCGTCAGATTATAAGTTAAGGTCATGTGAAATAAAAGGTCAAAAGCTTATCTGTTTGATTTTGTTTAAAACGTCGGGATGTGAAAGGACGATGAGCAAAAAAAGAAAAAAAATACACTGTAAGGGACAGACTATTTAACTCGCAAAGGGGGGGGGCTTGATTTTTTATGAAAATCATATTTTGGCAGCAGTGAGAAAGAAATAAAAATATTCTGAAGAGGGTTTTCTATTATAGAAAATAATGCAAATGATGAAATAAAAATGTTCTGTTGCGACGCCTCAAATTTCTGACAAAAAAAAAAAATGAAATACCAAGCCCCCCCTCCCCCTTTTCAAGGTGGTCCGTTCCATATATGTTTAATGTGTGAAACATTTAGCATGTTACAATCGTGACAACATGGACAATCGCGCGCGATCGGTAGCTTATACGCGCTTGGGTACGAAACTTACTTTTAACATTGTTACCCTTTCGTAGCACCTGAGATCACCCTTCAGGTCTTGTTCCGATGTAATTTCGTGTAGTTGAATGCAGTTTAGTTCTTTTTGTGCGTGTTTATGTTTAGTCATAATTTCTTTGTGGGTCGGCTTTTTGTGTACTTTTAGGAAAGGCATAATAATTGCATGTAAAAGACAAAAACAAAAAGGATAAATTTCAAATGTTCAAAAGAAGACAACAAAGAAGATATACTTGAGAAATTGAAGATTACAATGGTCCTGACTTGGTAAAGGCATTTCAAATTAAATGGTTGGGTGTATCCTCTTCCATCGCCACATGCTGTAAACGTACTTAATTGTTTTCGTGGGTACTTATTTTCACGAGTCAAAGATTTTACCAGTACTTAATTTTGCGTTTTCTGCTAAGCATTTTATTCATTACATGCATATCACTTAATTTCGTGGGTATTTAATTTTGCGAAATCCGTGATGATAAATAACTTGTAAAAATTAGTACCCTTACAGTACATGTAGGTAAAAATTACTTTAGGATAACAAAAGAGCATCGTAAACATTATTCGCAGCTTCAGCTTATACATGTAAGATAAAAGAATTCCACTTTTCGATACACATAGTTTGAATGATATACGAATCCCGATTGTTAAACAATCCTTACAACCGTTTTAACAATCATCCTGTCCTCTGAAACAAAAATGTTCCATGGATGAGAAACACAGATTTCAACCGTGAAAACCTTTGTTTAAATGGCGTGTGGGACAGACACGAACTCCTGTCTTGCTCTCTGTCCACTTCCCTTTGCTTCGTGCACGTTGTTAATGTCCACTTTCACAGTACTTCTTCCTAATGTTATTTTGGGCCTTCCTCTGTGTCGTTTTCTTTCTTTGGTCTACTGTAGGGCAGGTTTTTTTTGTCACATTTTCCTGATGCCTGGTAGGAAATCATAATGTCTACTTTGTTTAATTTTTCTTTGAATTTATGGAATCTATAAATTAGACTGCCAAATTAATATTTTTTTGTGTAATTTGTAAACTGGTTTGGAACCTTATTTTTACATTATCTTTGGACTAAAGGTCACGTAGTCGTATCTATGATGCAAGCATGTATTAGTTTAGCACTAATCCGTCCGCGTCGCTAATTTATAGTTTATATACTAATCTTGTCATGACATGATAGAATAAAAATACATTGATTTCAAATTTTCAAAAATGCAATTTAAAATAATGATATTTTTGTGGACATTCAAAGCAGATGTTGGTTTGTCATAGGGTTGGTTTTTTCTTCCTTTACGGATTTGACACACTGAAATGACTGTTGGCAATGTGACGGGTGTGCAATAGCAAGCAGGAACTGCTTACTCTTCCGGAGCACCTGAGTTCACTCTCGTTACGACTTGAGTTCGCGTTATTAATTGAAATTCAGTTTTTGTGTATCCGTATTTTACATGTTGTCTGTTTTTTTTTGTTCCATTATCGTTCGTGTTTTCTGGTTTTGTCGTTGCTCTTTCGAACCTTTTACATTCAGATGCCTGATTGGTACCTCTGCTTCTTTGGTGTGTATGAATTCTAACGCCATGAGACAAGACTTCGACAATTAGGGAGCGACTATCTTATTTTTATGGTTGGGCTTTGGATACTCTTTTTCACCATGCCTGTTAATTAAGCCTGGAATTTCTGGCGCGCTAGCGAACGGGACTATTTTATTTTTAAAAAGTTATTGCTTTACTCTTTTGCAATGTCAATTCGGCTTTATCGGGGGGTGAACATGAAAGATGTTATAAAATGAACATGAAATGATGATGAAGGAGAAAGCGGAAGAAAAAGGCACATAAACCGTGTTTTGACTGCCACTTGAAAAAGGATTGATGAATAGGTGGGGCAATATGGCCTACTGCAGGGGATTATATGGGTCATTCTTTTATCGGGACCTGCAGCAATGTTTTTGACCTGAACGTGCCATTTTCCCGTATGGCGCATGACTATGGTTTGCGATGAGCTTTTCTGCATTATAGTTTGATAATCCCGGCATGCAAAAATACTCCTATTCAAACACACAGAGCACACACCATAGTTCCTCTGAGGTCTGACAAAAGTCAAGATTTGAGAGTTCATCTGTACTCGGAACCAAGGGGTTTTTCTCTTGCTTAGTGAATGAGTGTTGCCAGGGGATAAAACACAACTCACTCGCTACGGATTTGTATTACTGCTTTGGGAGAAAGAGACTTAAAATATAATTTATAGAACAATTATAAAAACACATTTTTAACATCAAGTGGGATGCTTGTAACAATGACAAATACGTCGAACTTCTTCAAAATCACAGTGATGAACTTTTGAATTTAGTTAGTAATCTTGCAACGAAACAGACGTTGATAATGCAGTAAGGGGAATAACTCAAATAGTTTATGACAGTGCGTACAAGGTATATGGAAAAACGATTTTGATAACCGATTACGAATACGAGAAAAAGCAAAGTAATGAATGGTTCGACGACAAATGCAAGAAATCACGCTCCGAATTCCACGCGGCGAGGAATCGATTCGGCCACCATCCAACGGACTCGAACAGAAAACTACTAGTTACAACTAGAAACAACTTTAATAGGACAAAACGCAGAGCACAGTCAGTCTACAAGTGGAAGAAGGGACTAGAACTTTGTAACATAGCGAAAACGAGACCAAGACAATTTTGGTCTGCTGTGAAATCGAAAAACCGATCAAAATGTAATATTGAAAACGATGTGATGATGATAACCCGCCTGAACTGTGCAATGAAGTTAAAGAACTCTTAGATAATGTTGGTGAAATGATAGCGTCTGCCCATCTATTTTTTGTGCCTATATTAAAAACTCTTTTTAACGCAATATTTGATCTCGGAGTATACCACTGTCTCCGTTACTGTTTTTATTTTTTATAAATGACATTGTGAGTGACCTTCACGCGAACATGGATGAAAAATCAGTTTCTCTTAATGGATACCTAATTTACTTAATCCTCTTCGCTCACGACACTGTATTATTTGGAAAGTAGCCAGCTATGTTACAATGTCTTCTTCACAGGCTTCTGTTTTTTTATTGCAACACGTGGAATATTGAAGTGAACACGGACAAAAGGAAAATACTGGTATTCCGAAATGGATGGCAGCGTGTACAGGATCGATTTTATTACAATAACAATGAACTTGAAATTGTTAACTCATATGTATATCTTGGAATATTACTACATTACAATGGAAAGTTTGCCGAAACACAAAAACGACTTTTGCAACAAGCGTCAAGAGCTATGTCATCATTAATATCCTCGCTAAAACAGATATCCGTGACCAATGATCTTAAACTTTATCTATTCGACAGTATGGTTGGATCTATATTAAACTATGGGTCAGAAATATGGGGTTTTCATCGTGCTAAGGAAGTTGATAATGTTTTTACTAGATTTTGTAAATATATTTTGAAATTATGTAAAAATGCTCCGACTCTATTTTTGTATGGTGAGTTGGACCACTTTCCTTTACATGTATTAAGAAAACATAGAATTTTTAAGTATTGGATGCATATTATTACTGATAAACCTCCAATTGTATATGAAGTATATAAACTTTTTTATGATGATTGTAATAATGGTATGATAAATTGGGCATCTAATGTCAGATTTATTATTTAACCTTGGTTTTAACTATGTGTGGTTTGCTCAAGATTCAAGTTTGATTTCTTTAGAGATACTGAAAGCTTGTATCAAAGATCAATTTTTACAGAACAGGTACTCTGATGTACAAGAATGTAGTAAACTTAGTATTTATAAACAAATCAAAGTAGATTTTTGTATTGAGAATTATGTTGATTACAATTGTAATTTTAATATTTTTACCAAACTTCGTAGTGGTACACTTAAATTAAATGTAGAGCATGGTAGATATCAAAATACTCAAAGGGAATTAAGGGTATGTACCTGTTGTAATATAAATATTTGTTATTGTATGTCTTGCATATAGGTTTTTTACCTCGTTACTTTTTTTCGTGGCCAAATAAACAGAAGTTTTTTTACACTTATGCAAGCAAGAAATAAATAACTCACTATTAAATTACATGTATGTAACTTTCTTAATGCAGCTTAAATAAGATCACATATTTTATCTTAATATCAAATGTTCTCTGTTATCTGTCTTATTGTCTTTATTGTATATTTGTGTTTGCTATAGCATGTGTTTTGCTTTCGCAATAAACTATTCATTCATTCAACATCTTTGTTTAGGAATAAAAGGTAAAATTGCAATGCTATTTTTATTAAAAGCACGCATAAATCAACATGAAAATCTAAACTATATTTAATTCATTTCGTATGATCGACTGAATAAAGTATTACACTTTAGTGTTCAGTTTTATCGATAATAGTAAAAATGATATACAAAGAAACCAATATTGCTTTTCGTTTGTCAATAAACCCTTGCTATTCACCGCCTGCATCTTCTGTAACATGTTACACATGGAAATTTCATTTAAATTGCGAGATGGTTTAATATATGATGTTGATATTGTTTGGTGTCAGAGATAGAAGACACGTCTTCACTATATAAAATAAATTGAGATATAGATTTTAAGGTAAGAACTTTGATTGCAAACGGCAAGTAAAAAAAATCTTACAAAAGATCCAAACAGACGCGGAGACGTAAATATTTATTGATTCGGACCTTGTGAAAATAGGTTTTTAAAGAATGAAAACAAAATAGGAGCAATTTTCAAAATATCAAAATTCGTCCACAAGTCTTCAAAGTGCTTTATCTGATAATAAAAAATGCTATTAAAATTTTGTTTTAGGCATTATTTTTTTATGATTTAATTGTTTGTATAGTGCGTTGCTTGCTCATTTGTTTCTTCAATTTTAACAATCGTGTTCAGACAAAGAGACAATGAGCTTGAATTCCTCAATCCTTCGCTCATCATCCCAAACACCAGTTTTGGTTGTACATCTCGAAAAGAAGACTATTTATAAAGTAATATGAACCTATATTACAAACTTTGATGTCTATAACTTTTCCATTGATAGTTATCTACTCGAGTTAATGGGTCCCGTGCGGGGACCGGGTGGCGAATAGGCCCGCATCAGAGCCAAGCTTGTCGTAAGAGGCGACTAAGGGTCTTGGAATTCTGATGTCGGGTCAGTGCTCAGCCAACAGAGCGACCAAGTGTGTACCTTAGGTGGCTGAATAGGGTGTTCCTCGTCCGCGGGGGTTGTCAGGTTGATAATGCGGAAAACCTGGCTGCAAACCATAGTGGGCCAACGTGTGTGGAGAGTGCCACACTTCATGCACGTAAAAGGCCACTTTGTGGACCGCCAAGTAGTGCACCACATAGGCTAAATTTTCGGCCCCTACCCACCTCTCCCCTTTAACCGTGGTTCTTCAAAATTTACCGTTCATTTGTTTCACACCCCAACCCCATATTTCATTTATCATCATATCATCATTTCAATTTCATTTTATCATGTTTTTCATGTTCATCGCCTGTAAATAACCTATATAGCGTTGCATGGGCGTAAAACACCATCTCACTCACTCACTCGAGTTAATGGAGTTTGGTATTCGCATTGATTTGTTAATCAAAAAATTTTTGAGCTGTGCTTCCTGAGCACCAGAGTCTATTGTATACCCGACCTGATTTTGCTGAAAGTTGTGAATTTGTGTTACCTGTATGTATTGTTATGTAACTTGGTTTTTGTGTGGTTGTCCTGGGTTAATAACCTGGTTTTGTTTTTTTTATCGAAATTTTGTCAATTAAACACCTCAATGGTACTTCTTTGATTTTTCAAAAAGATAAATATGTTAACGTGACATGTAAATAATTAAAAAGTCAGTAGTATAGATGTGGTAATGAGGTCCCATTTCTGAGGACGTCCCCAACGTCCCATAGGCTGCATGTGACGTCATATCTGCTTCCGGTCCGCCATCTTGCTTCCGGTTCCGCCATTTTGCTTCCTGTCGGCCATCTTGCTTCCGGTTCCTGTGACGCAACATCCGGTAATGAAGGGGAGGTAATTCCACAAAGTCACCGCACGGTAAAAGGCTTGTAACTAAGTTATTCCTTGACTGATTCCTTTCGGGTTTATTGCATTGTCTTTAGTATGACAATGTCTCTTTGATGATTTTCTTTGTGGTCTTCAGTGGTCATTAGAGGCTTGACCAGTAGGTGACCATTTACTATTTCTTATCAAAGGTGGGGTTGTCGTATATCGTTGGAAAGGTAGCAAGGTGTAGTTGCCATTTTTGAGTTGTTTGAGTCGGTAGTGGTCAGTGGTAAGTCAGGGCTTGACCATTAGGTGACCCCCCTTTTCTTTTTGTTGTATACTTAGCGTGTAATATGTCATTGTAAAGCTTGTGAGGTCTAGTTTTATATTCTTTCTTTCGTGTCAATCTAAGGGAAGTAACTCTTGGTTTCTACTGTGTTTTAAGTCTTGTACTTGATACCGTTTTGTAAGGAATTTGCCGGGCTTTGTGGGGTAGTACTGGTTTCATCTTTTTTATAGGGCGTTAGGGATAATAAATCGATTTTAAGTTTCGATACTTTATTTTGAACACAGTAATAGGTTTCAGTCTTCATCCTCGTCGTCTTCACTCTCCTCGTCAGGCCTGAACTGTTTTATTTTCTCATCCAGCAAGTTCTTTCTCTTCTCAGTAGCGTATTTCCAAGACTCTTCATACTCATAATCTTCATCGTCCCTCAGTCGTTTTGCTGTTTGTTTGATCTTCTTGTGGAGTGGATCTTGTGCCATTTCCATTTGCCACATAATGTTATTGACGTAGCGATTTTTTAGAGCTTCTCTATAGAGCGGGAGCAAATCCAAGTCAGCCTTTGATATTGCCTCTTTTTCGTGGTGACCTTTTTCCGTGTATTCATCCACTTTCTTTTCGTGTTCGTCTTTGTAGCTGATCATCACTTGTCCAATAAAGCCACTCCACGGATCGAACTGTTCTCCGGGGTAAGTTTCTTCGTCTTCAGACAAGTCATCACTCTTTTCTGATTCCGTATCCTCCTCTTCCTCTTCCTCAGTTTCCCATTCCTGGTCCTCCTTCAACCATTCCGATTCCTCCATTTTTCTTTGATGCTTCTGTTCTTTGTGTCTCTGTAGATTGAACAACTTTTGGCTTGTGTATCCGCATTCGTCGCAATGGTACACCTTTCCTTCTCGGCGTCCGGTTTCTATCTGATGATTTTTGTTCCGTCTTAGTAAATTTATCTATCACTTCTGAAAAGTGTACCATGTTGCTAACAGAGCGCTTATTACACGGACGGATTAGATCGGGTCTTGTTAAATTGTCTTTCTTTCTATTCCATGCATGGACAAAGAATGCATTCCTCAATGCTGCTAAGCTCTCTCTACTGTTTCCAAGCCTCCATGTTTTGAATCTACGCCATTTTCTAAATATTCGCTGGCCATCTATGCATGGCACATTTTGTTCCCAATTGTTAAATTCGGTTTTCGGCTTCCCCACCTTACATTTACGACAAACACGTTCCCCGTTCTCACTTTCAATGTTCTTTTCTATGAGTTTTAGAAGATAATCCATCACATTTACGTGCGTCTTGTTCGAATACATTCGAACCACTGACAACATTGTTAATTTATTTTGACTTTTGAAAATTGTATCGTCCAATCATCTCTCAGCATTTTATCACGTGACTAACTCTTTGCTCTTCTTGCTCTTTTGATTGCTCATTTTGCTTTTTGCAGCTCATCTTGCTCTTTTTCTTGCTCATCTCGCTCTTTTGCAGCTCATCTTGCTCTTTTCCTTGCTCATCTTGCTCTTCTGTAGCTCTTTTTTGCTCTTTACCTTGCTCATCTTGCTCTCTTGCAGGTCTTTTAGCTCTTTACCTTGCTCATCTTGCTCTTTTGCAGCTCATTTTGCTCATTTACCTTGCTCATCTTGCTCTTTTGCTGCTTTTCTTACTAATTTGATCACCCAGCAGCAGCAGCAGCCATTTTACTCTCTTCCCCCTTTCACTTACGCAGCAGCAGCAGTAGCAGCTGCAGCCGTTTTAAGACCTTCTCCCCCCTTTTTTTTCACTTACGCAGCAGCAGCAGCAGCAGCCGTTTTACCCTCCTCTCCCCTTTCACTTATGCAGCACCAGCCGATTCCTTACCTTCTTCCCTTTTCTTCTAGTTGTGTTTTTCCTTTCCTGTGTTAACTTGTACAACTTTTGTCAAGCAGGGAATCCAGACTACTTTATACTTTTAATTTTCCATAGGCCCTGTGTTAAATCTGTTGGCGACTCGTGTCACCCCCCAGATCTCAGCAATGAAGTCGTGTGTAATCATGCGAAACTAACTATTCCATTGAGATCATTTTGTACTTGATAACCCAATATCTTCTAACCAGTTCAAACCGGTTTCTTTTCGTTCCGATACTACCCCTTTGCAGTTCTATTTTTAACCCTTAGCCTAACTCTAGCTATTCTAGTTTGTAATTCTAACCCTAACCTTAACCCTAACCCTGATCTCTAACCTTAACCTTTTCTCTTTTCAGTTCTATTTTTAGCCCTTACCCAAATTCTAACTCTAACTCTCTTTGATAGTGTTGTCATTGTATTTTTAACCCTTACCCTAACCCTAACTCTAGCTATTCTAGTTTGTAATTCTAACCCTAACCCTAACCCTAACCCTTATCTCTAACCGTAACCTTTTCTCTTTTCAGTTCTATTTTTAGCCCTTACCCAAATTCTAACTCTAAGTCTCTTTGATAGTGTTGTCATTGTATTTTTAACCCTTACCCTAACCCTAACCCTTGCTATTCTAACCCTAACCCTAAGCCCTAACCCTATCCTCTAACCCTAACACTAACCTCTAACCCTAACCCTAACTTTTTCTCTTTTCAATTCTATTTAAGCCCTTATCCCCATTCTAACTCTAAGTCTCTTTGTCTTTGTTGTCATTGTATTTTAACCCTAAATCTAACTCACTCTTCTGTAACCATTTCTCTTTTCAGTTCTATTTTTAGCCCTTATCCCCATTCTAACTCTAACTCTATTTGCCTTTGTTGTCATTGTATTTCTAACTCAAACCCTAATTTTCTTTTCTCTAACTCTCTCTTCTCTAACCCCAACCCTTTCTCTTTCCATTTCTATTTCTTTACCATTTACTCTAACCCTAACCTAAATTCTCCTCTGTTGTGTATAGTATTTCTATTCATGTTCGTACCCTAACCCTAACTCTTCTGCTATGTAGCCTTAACCCTAACTCTTGATCTCTTTGCACGTGGTGCTCTTTTTGTTGTTGTTCTGCTTTTCCTGTTCTTGAGCGGTTTGTAGTATCACGTTTGCGCCAATTTCTGATTCTTTGTGAAGTTAAACAAAAACAATGCAAACAATAATGCATTTACAAAAACAACAACAAAAAGAGCACTGCGTGGAAAGAGATCAAGAGTTAGGGTTAAGGCTACATAGCAGAAGAGTTAGGGTTAGGGTACGAACATGAATAGAAATACTATACACAACAGAGGAGAATTTAGGTTAGGGTTAGAGTAAATGGTAAAGAAATAGAAATGGATTAAAATACAATGACAACAGAGAAAAAGAGACTTAGAGTTAGAATGGGGATAAGGGCTTAAATAGAATTGAAAAGAGAAAGAGTTAGTGTTAGGGTTAGAGGTTAGTGTTAAGGTTAAAGGATAGGGTTAGGGTTTAGGGTTAGGGTTAGAATAACAAACTAGAATAGCAAGGGTTAGGGTTAGGATAAGGGTTAAAAATACAATGACAACACTATCAAAGAGACTTAGAGTTAGAATTTGGGTAAGGGCTAAAAATAGAACTGAAAAGAGAAAAGGTTAAGGTTAGAGATTAGGGTTAGGGTTAGGGTTAGAATTACAAACTAGAATAGCTAGAGTTAGGGTTAGGGTAAGGGTTAAAAATACAATGACAACACTATCAAAGAGAGTTAGAGTTAGAATTTGGGTAAGGGCTAAAAATAGAACTGAAAAGAGAAAAGGTTAAGGTTAGAGATCAGGGTTAGGGTTAAGGTTAGGGTTAGAATTACAAACTAGAATAGCTAGAGTTAGGGTAAGGGTTAAAAATAGAACTGCAAAGGGGTAGTATCGGAACGAAAAGAAACCGGTTTGAACTGGTTAGAAGATATTGGGTTATCAAGTACAAAATGATCTCAATGGAATAGTTAGTTTCGCATGATTACACACGACTTCATTGCTGAGATCTGGGGGGTGACACGAGTCGCCAACAAATTTAACACAGGGCCTATGGAAAATTAAAAGTATAAAGTGGTCTGGATTCCCTGCTTGACAAAAGTTGTACAAGTTAACACAGGAAAGGAAAAACACAACTAGAAGAAAAGGGAAGAAGGTAAGGAATCGGCTGGTGCTGCATAAGTGAAAGGGGAGAGGAGGGTAAAACGGCTGCTGCTGCTGCTGCTGCGTAAGTGAAAAAAAAGGGGGGAGAAGGTCTTAAAACGGCTGCAGCTGCTACTGCTGCTGCTGCGTAAGTGAAAGGGGGAAGAGGGTAAAATGGCTGCTGCTGCTGCTGCTGCTGGGTGATCAAATTAGTAAGAAAAGCAGCAAAAGAGCAAGATGAGCAAGGTAAATGAGCAAAATGAGCTGCAAAAGAGCAAGATGAGCGAGGTAAAGAGCTAAAAAGAGCTGCAAAAGAGCAAGATGAGCAAGGTAAAGAGCAAAAAAGAGCTGCAGAAGAGCAAGATGAGCAAGGAAAAGAGCAAGATGAGCTGCAAAAGAGCGAGATGAGCAAGAAAAAGAGCAAGATTAGCTGCAAAAGAGCAAAATGAGCAATCAAAAGAGCAAGAAGAGCAAAGAGTTAGTCACGTGATAAAATGCTGAGAGATGATTGGACGATACAATTTTCAAAAGGCAAAATAAATTAACAATGTTGTCAGTGGCTCGAATGTATTCGAACAAGACGCACGTAAATGTAATGGATTATCTTCTAAAACTCATAGAAAAGAACATTGAAAGTGAGAAAGGGGAACGTGTTTGTCGTAAATGTAAGGTGGGGAAGCCGAAAACCGAATTTAACAATTGGGAACAAAATGTGCCATGCATAGATGGCCAGCGAATATTTAGAAAATGGCGTAGATTCAAAACATGGAGGCTTGGAAACAGTAGAGAGAGCTTAGCAGCATTGAGGAATGCATTCTTTGTCCATGCATGGAATAGAAAGAAAGACAATTTAACAAGACCCGATTTAATCCGTCCGTGTAATAGGCGCTCTGTAAGCAACATGGTACACTTTTCAGAAGTGATAGATAAATTTACTAAGACGGAACAAAAATCATCAGATAGAAACCGGACGCCGAGAAGGAAAGATGTACCATTGCGACGAATACGAATACACAAGCCAAAAGTTGTTCAATCTACAGAGACACAAAGAACAGAAGCATCAAAGAAAAATGGAGGAATCGGAATGGTTGAAGGAGGACCAGGAATGGGAAACTGAGGAAGAAGGGGGAGGATACGGAATCAGAAAAGAGTGATGACTTGTCTGAAGACGAAGAAACTTACCCCGGAGAACAGTTCGATCCGTGGAGTGGCTTTATTGGACAAGTGATGATCAGCTACAAAGACGAACACGAAAAGGAAGTGGATGAATACACGGAAAAAGGTCACCACGAAAAAGAGGCAATATCAAAGGCTGACTTGGATTTGCTCCCGCTCTATAGAGAAGCTCTAAAAATCGCTACGTCAATAACATTATGTGGCTAATGGAAATAGCACAAGATCCACTCCACAAGAAGATCAAACAAACAGCAAAACGACTGAGGGACGATGAAGATTATGAGTATGAAGAGTCTTGGAAATACGCTACTGAGAAGAGAAAGAACTTGCTGGATGAGAAAATAAAACAGTTCAGGCCTGACGAGGAGAGTGAAGACGACGAGGATGAAGACTGAAACCTATTACTGTGTTCAAAATAAAGTATCGAAACTTAAAATCGATTTATTATCCCTAACGCCCTATAAAAAAGATGAAACCAGTACTACCCCACAAAGCCCGGCAAATTCCTTACAAAACGGTATCAAGTACAAGACTTAAAACACAGTAGAAACCAAGAGTTACTTCCCTTAGATTGACACTAAAGAAAGAATATAAAACTAGACCTCACAAGCTTTACAATGACATATTACACGCTAAGAATACAACAAGAAGAAAAAGGGGGTCACCTAATGGTCAAGCCCTGACTGACCACTGACCACTACCGACTCAAACAACTCAAAAATGGCAACTACACCTTGCTACCTTTCCAACGATATACGACAACCCCACCTTTGATAAGAAATAGTAAATGGTCACCTACTGGTCAAGCCTCTAATGACCACTGAAGACCACAAAGAAAATCATCAAAGAGACATTGTCATACTAAAGACAATGCAACAAACCCGAAAGGAATCGATCAAGGAATAACTTACAAGCCTTTTACCGTGCGGTGACTTTGTGGAATTACCTCCCCTTAATTACCGGATGTTGTGTTACCGGAACCGGAAGCAAGATGGCCGACCGGAAGAAAAATGGCGGAACCGGAATCAAGATGGCGGACCGGAAGCAAGATGGCGGACCGGAAGCGGATATGACGTCGGGGACGTCCTGAGAAATGGGACCTCATTACCACATCTATACTACTAAAGTCATTTGTTCAAAGATAAAATGTGGGGTCTTTGGGTGATTGATGAAGGTCCAACGTTCCTAGGAGTAGCCGTTTTGAAGCGAAAAAAATGACGCGTCGAATCACTTTCGACTCAAAAATCCGTAACTAGGAAGTGGATGGATTTTGTTTTTGCATGACAAATCATTGCCATGAGTCCGTTATCATTTTCCCAACTTTAGGTTTTTGTTATTCATTATGTTTTTTTTTGAGTTCATCTGAACTCAATGGTTTTGGTAACGGGCGGATATATCTGTTACTAAAAATAGATTGATTTCGCAGGGTCAGTCAGAGCGAGTCAGAGTATTAGCGAATAATGGTACCAAGTTTCATAATGAAACCTCGCGACGCTTTTTTTTCGCCATCTGTAGCAGAACCAAGAATAATCACAAGAAATACAGAAAGGTCTTCACTATGGAAAGGGAAAGACCTTAATTGAGGTAATAGTGAGTGAGTTAGTGAGTTTGTGTTTTACGCCCTTGCACTACTATAAAGGTTATTTAAAGGCGATGAACATGAAAAGGATGATAAAATGAACATGAAATGATGATGGTGATGAGAATTATTGGATGGGAAATAAACAAAGAGGTGCATTACTTGTTGGTCCTTTACGTGTATGAAGCCTGGCTCTCTCCTCACACGTTGGCCTACTATGGTTTGCGGCCAGGTATTCCGCATAATAGCCTGACGACACCGGCATTCATGACATTATGACAGGGCTGCCCTATTCAACCACCTGGAGCACACATCCAAGTCGCTTTGTTGGCTTAGCGGCCTGACCCAATGTCAGGTTTCTGAGAGCTCTATAGTGGACTTTTACAGACAGGCTTAGCGCTGCTGCGGGCCTATTCGCCTCCTGGGCCCTGCACGGGACAATCGAGGTAATAACAAATCTTCCGAACTTGGAGGACCAATATCAAATGTCCAAAAGAAAAGATAAAACGGGGAAGTCATATCGGAGAAATTTAAGATCGCAATGGTCATGTACATGTCTTTGTACAAGCATTCCAAAAGATATGGTGTGTTAAACAAGGTTTTATGGTGCCTCCCGGTTCTGAGCGGTTTTTTTTTCAGAGATCGTTAGAGGCGTATTTTCTTATAACCTTGGTTTCAAAATCGGAAACAGCAGTGTCGGGTTAAATATCTGACAAAGGGGTAGGGGCTCTAAGACCCTATTTTGGCCCCATAATTTCAGTGTATTTTATTTGAATGAACTATGTTTAATTTGCATTCTTAAAATGATGCAAACAAAGTGTTTGGCAACGTGACGGGTGTGCTATAGCAAGCAGGAACTGCTTACTCTTCCGGAGCACCTGAGTTCACTCTCGTTTCGACTTGAGTTCGCGTTGCTGAATGCGGTTTTGTTGTTATGTGTGTGTGTTTTATGTTGTTATGTGGTTTGTTTTGTTGTGATGATTTTTTGTCTGCCGGTTTGTCTTTGTCTTCACGGTTTTATGATACTGATTACCCCTTTGGTACATCTTTGCTTATGGCATTATAAGTTGAGAGCTTTTCTCTACACCGGTCTTTTAAATATGACTATTTTATAGAATTTGTCCAAAATGGCGAAAAACGTCATATTTTACATTGGTTTTTGTTAAATTCGAATGCCTCCACAGGCCTCCACCAAAATAAAACTTAGCAAAAATATGCAAGATGACACAATATTGCAGTGTGTGGAATATCTATTTGGTGGAGGCATGCGGAGGTATTTAATTTTTTGAAAAAAAAACTGGTCTTAAATTTGAGCATTTTGGCCGTTTTTTAGCTTTTCTTGAAATATGACATCATTCAAGACATAGAACATATCAATTTCGCAATTTTTAAAAAATAATGAAATTCACACTATTTGAAGAATACAGTGTAAAACCTTTGAAGAAACTATTACATTTTCAAAAAACATACCAGAAAGTATTCTTTTCGAGGGAAAACTGAAGAAAAAAACGCAGTGTCAAAAAAGAGGACAAACTAATAATAGAATGTAAACACTTGCGGGTGCCTGTAAACTGAGACACGAAAAGTAACCGAACGAAACGGAGCGGATCAAAAACGATATCGGTAAAGAAGGAAACGTAAACAGTAAAATAAGCAACCGAAATCTGCAAAGAAAGGAAACAAAATCGAGCGAAACTGGTAAAAAAAGAAAACTGAATCGATTTTACCCGACACCAGTCGTTTTCTTAATTTACCGATTTCGTTTTCTCTTCGTCTCGTTTGGTTACATTTCGTTTCTCAGTTTAACAGTACCCAGTTTACAAAAAGAAAATATTTATGATGGACAATACTTAATCAACGCGAATAATTAAAATAAGATTATTTTATAGAAAGTTGCACAAACTTGAGTTTTTATGTTCAACTTGGTAAAGATAAGTTTTAGATAGTATATTTTTGATATATGTACTTTTTATCTAATGTAAAAAATTGCGAAATTGATAGGTTCTATGTCTTTAAGCAATCAATTAAGACATCATTTCAATGATGACATGTGTATTTCAGCTTGTTACATTACAACCATACGTAACATTAATTGATTACACTATAAACTTGATCTGTTCTCTAAATTTATTTTCATAACAAATATGGGGCCAAATAAGCACCTTATAGCCCCTACCCCTTTGTACAAGCATTGGCATATCGATTAATTGGTTAAATAAAAACACCATATTAAGCAGGTTAAATAGGTACGTTACTTTCAAGGATAGGGAAATGAATAGTTTGAAAATTAAGTCGTCTCTTATTAAGTAAATAAAGTATAGCTGTAGTACATAAAAGCAAACCTTTCGGGCGATAAGGTGTTATATGAAAGAGACATTCTATCCACAGGAAGCGTAAAATGGACTTCCAACATATGACTTTAAGTTCTAGCTTCACTGGGCAGCCGAAGATGGGATAAATTCTCTTATGGCCCAATTTCTTAAGCTCCAAGCGGTTTCTTTGCTTTCCTTCACTCTCGAATTTTCGCTTTCATATATTTTATGATAGAATGAATCAATCAAATAAAATGTATTTTTTCCTGATTTGCTGTTTTCTTTATCACGCTTTTCATGTTGATCATTAGCGTTTAGATAATCATGGTTCCTCCTTCCACGTACTTGAAATTAAATTTCTCAACAGAAAGAAATCTCCCGGTGTTAACACCTTAGTATGGCCCGACTGCTGAATACAATTGAAATTAGGCTTAAGGCTTACAAAAATGTTAGTGTATGTTTGAAGTATTGCACAAAATCACCCAATTTTATATCAAATATGTATATTTTATAACGTTTTTTTTTTCAAATGCAAATAAAATCTCTTAACTCTTAACTACATTGGAAGTGAGAAATTTTAAATGGTTTATTCAGTCAAGCTAAACAATTACAAGGCTTTTGAATTATTACTATATTTTATTACTATTTAGATCTGGTAATTTGAAAATAATTTTAAAGAAATAGATCATGACTGCTCGTTGTTGGTTGGAGATCTTAAAAGGGTTGTTAATAATTTCGGTAGTATTTTTCTATAGCGCATCGAAACAGGGCGAAGGGTCAGAATAAACACCCTTGTATTAATGTAAAAAAGATGATGTGTAAACAATTTCAAAAAAGAATAACATGCCAATTTTGTGTAATCGACGCGGGCTTTATTGATAGGAACTTTAACACGGCTTGTCGTAATGGTTTCTTATTGTCCCTTGGCAGGTCTATAAGAATCAATGGTTTATACAGATATTTGCACAGGGTTTTCCATATCAAGTCCTATATCATTCGAGACTCCCATATTAGGTCGAGGCGTGAGCCGAGACCTAATATGGGTCGAGGAATGATATAGGACCCGATATGGAAAACCCTGTGTCATAATTTTTTTATCATACATTTTCAGCAAACAAATAAAGATACAAATATGCTATTTATATACTGTGACGTCAAATTTTAAAGTGAGGCGCTAGACCTTGATATGGCATATTAGCCCACTATAATTCTGTGGATGTGAGGTCTTGATATGGCCATATTTGCCCACTTTTGTGCACGTTTAGGCTCATATTTAGATAAACTCAGTAAACTAACCATTTTTCATACTTTTATTCTTAGTAACTTCAATTTCTGCCCTTTGGCTTGGCATTTCTGTTCTGTTAAAAATACACAAAAATTAGAGAAAGTGCAAGAAAGAGCACTCCGTTTCGTTTATGAAGATTTTTCCTCTTCATATCTGGAACTTTTGGAAAAAGCCAAGGTGCATTCCTTGCAGATAAGAAGGATTAGAACAATGTCTCTAGAAGCATACAAAATAGTGAATAAAATAGCACCTGTGTGTTTACACATGATCTTGTTCATATTAAAGATTGTAAATATTCTTTTAGATGTTCCAACATACTGGATGTACCACATGTTAGATCAACAAGGTATGGCAAAAATTCTTTCAAATTTGCTGCCGCCAAACTGTGGAATGACCTTCCGAACCATTTCAGAACTGAAAATAGTTTTCAACATTTCAAAAGTTTAATTCAGTCCTGGAATGGATCATTATGTCGTTGCTCAGCCTGTCGATAACCTTTTCTGCTTTACATGTATAACCTTTTATTTTGTCTTGTTTTAAGTTATTATTATTTATTAATTTGTGCTTTGCATGTTCATATATAGCTTGTAGCATTTTAGTACTTGCCTGTGCTTTATCACTTGCTTAGTTTGATTTTAGTGCTTGAATGATATATGCTTTTTATGTGCTTCTTGTGTTTGTCTTTTGCATGCATGTAGTCTTTGTAAATGTATATGTCTTAACTATATTGTATTGTGCTCTTATTAGTTATATGTATTATTCGGAAAAAGCTCTTGAGAGCTTGTGTTTATTGTTATTTGCAAATCCGAATTCAAATAAATCTTTCTTATCTTATGATGCTTTGGTATGGCAAAAAAGTCCCTTGTCAAGATATGGCTTGTAAGTTTCCGTCTGTTACACACGGACAAATTTAAAGGTATCAAAGCTAAATGTATGATAAATACTAACAATGTATATTTTTTGAATTACAAATACCAAAACGCGGGTATATATAAACGGTTAATTTTGATATGCTATATATCGATATTTCAAGGAGTAACCTCTCATCAGTAGCATTTAAATCAAAACATTGGAAGGTCAAATTCCAAAACTGTTGAAAACGAAAAGTACTCAAAACCAAAACGTTCGAACAAGGAAGCCAAATCCAGTACCGAGGATATCGACCATGTGCATTACAAGGAAAGAAACCTGGTGTTTTAAACAATTTTGAATTTTTATTATTATATAATACATTTTAGTACTGGTTTGATTTCTGTTAATGTTCATCTAATATGAATGACAGCTCGTGGCTACATAAAATATGTTAAAAGCAACTGAAACATAAATATCAGAAATTCAAAGAAAACTCATATCATGTATATAGGCTTGAAAATGGATCGATGAACTGGACACGAAAGACATAAATATTTAAGTCCCTTTTCGTACGATTTAAAATTTATTAACCCCCTGTACTGATAGAATCTTAATAAAATATAATATACTCTTCAAAATAATTTCCTATATGTTTAATAAAAACTCTCTCCATTTCAAAACAATATAACAAAGCCGTTCATTGGCCGATTTTCATGAAATAAAAACCGATAAAAATAAAAATAAATGAATCTTATTTCTTTAATTTTGAGCAAAATCGTTACCGCGCTACTTTTAAGATATTGCGAGTAGAACTCAAGTGTACATTTTACTCATCAATTTCCCGTTTAAATCAATGCAAAATGTTTCGTGAAAAACATTGGTCGTGTTCTACTCACAATTTAACAAAAAAAAACAAAAAACATTGAAGTTAGGATTTTTGTCTTCATTAATCAAACAATCTCTTTTTCGTTTTCTTTTTACTGGATTTTATTTCATAAAAATCGGTTGCAGAACAGCTAGGCAATTTGTTTTGAAATTGTTTGGATTTGCATTAAACGTACGGGGAATTTTCTATCTATGCGTAACTTTTTTTGAAGCATATATGTTTAATATTCAAACCCCTTTAACTGTACCATAAATGAGATAAAAATATTGTTTTTTTGTTCATTTTGCTTTAATTTGCATTTTTTAATTTGTAGCAATGAATGCACGCTAGCTTAAGTTATACCAATGATATAGGGTCTTTTGTTGAAAGGCAACTGCGCAAGTAAGAAGATTAAAATTTTTATTTACATGTCTAATAAGATTTCGGACACACGAATCAAAACATAATTTAAGTCGTTGATAGCTTGGTTACATAGCTTTGCCGATTTATTTTTTCATTAGGTATTTTCACCGACGGCACGGGTATGTATAAGAAATACTGTTTCCATTAAGTTGATTCAAATATATATACAATATAATATAATGTACGTTTTATGTTAATATAGTGTTTTATATTGTGGATGATATTTCTTCACAATATGTCTTGATGAGAGCTTATTAATTAGAACCACGTTTTGTTTTCTTTTTTCATTTTTCAACTTTTATCTTGAAGTTTCAACTTAAATCTTGGAATTATAAAATTTTAATCTTGAAAATTCCAACTTTCAGAACATGACTTTTAATTGCCTTCGGTTTGTTTGGAGGCCTGTGTTTAGGAATTGTGAAGTTATCATACAAAAATACAGCACAACTTTTTATGTTATAATTTGCTTTGAATCATGATTAAGATATCTATATGTATATATGTGTTTTTCAAAGATCTATGTATTTTTTTAAATGGGTGTATAAAATATTAGGAATATGATAAAATGGCACTTATTTTTGTCGTATTCTACATTTCATTTATCATATGTTTTTGTTTCATTATAACAAGTTGTTCAAATTGCACATCCAAATTCATTCAGCTAGCGGTAATTAAATGTCGACGTTGCATGGTTTTACCAATATTATTGATTCTATTCATTTTTCCTCTTCGGAAAAGTTGCCGATCAACCGATTTCTGCACCTCTCGGATATTTTTTGCATGTACATATCCTTGCCAAGGCTTGCATGTTGAAATAAAAACTCATTGAATTAATACACTCCTTATGATCACTGGCGGAGAACCTTCATTTCTCGATGCGTGATGCGTGACATTTTGATGTTTGCTGTCGAAGATACAAAGTAAGAGTTTTTACATTCAGTTTTAAATTAAAAGTGCTAATGATCGATATAGTCTATCAGCCAAATCGAAAAAGGCCTCTAGTTTTTGAGATGAATGTCTACCCCTGGGGACAGCAGTTTTTTTTGTGGTTTGCTATAGTTCAACATCTAAACTTTCAAATTTACCTTGTTATACCGGACAAAAAGTGTCCAAACAGGGTATAACATGCGCCATTTTGAATGTACCAATTTTGACAGACATAAATCATGTTGAAACCATTGAATTCATATTGCTGTCAATTTTTTACAATGCGATGGAATATAATTTTGTAAGGTGTTATGTAATCAGCATAATATGAATAAATATATGGCGTATAATATTTATCGATATGTATCGATGAAATACCGATATCAGGGCTTTTTCAAACAATTTGTATATGTGGCTTTTTTTCGTTTAATTTTTGTCATTTTTTCGTCGCTGTAGTCATATTTGCAATGTATGTTTGCTTTCAATGACTATAAATCGTTCCTTGATATGTATTCTGATTATAACAGTCGATGGGTATTGATAAAGTTGCACCAATGGGCAGATAATCGAGCCTTAATACTTCCTATGCATATTTGAGCTGAAACCTAAATACAAAAAAACGATGCATTTAACATTCTGTTACATGATAATTATTCGAGGAAAAATATGTTTTTATTTCAAATGTGTGGTATTAAACAAACACATATCGATATACTAATCAAGAACTACCTTTGCACAATGCTTTTTTAGTAAAAGGAGGGGTCTCTGTACATGCTTCTGAAATACTTACTAAGACAATGTTTTGCTCTCTGATACCAAATAAATTGCAAAAAACGGTTCAAACATGTAAAAATATAGTACAATTGAATATATGTCCAATACATAATTGCTTATTTTCCATGTTTACTTTGTTATTTCCAAACCCTTTCATAAAATATTTGATGTGCAAATTACAAAATTTGAGTATATGTATTCGTAAGTTCTAAGACGAATAAGCTACATCTCATTTTAAAGAAATATGACAAAATGAAAGTATTTTCCTGCATCAATAAAACAATATTGATATAAATCGGTATATTTTTTTATTTGAATAGTTACATTGTCGAAATAGGGGGGAGGCAATCTAGAAGTGTATTGTTTGAAATACAAATGACAACAAAGTTCCAGACAATAAATTTTGCTACGCCTGACGCGCGTTTCGTCTATTCAAGACTCATCAGAGGCGCTCTACCAAAAATATTGAAAATGCCAAAACACTGTATGAATATGAAGAGCATAGAACAGTATAACCAAAAATACGAAACTGGGGAACCAAATTATTACTTAGATATTCAACCTATGTCTGGGGTAGGAAGAACCTTAGGGTTTAGACAATTTTGAAATTTAGACGGATAATTTAAAGCTTTGATGTATTCTCCAACTCAAAATTGTTGGTGCCGGAGCGGGCTAACCTCGGGGAATTTAAACTCCACCAGCAGAGCTAACCTTCACGTGTGTTCGAAATACAAATGACAACAAAGTTCCAGACAATAAATTTTGCTACGCCTGACGCGCGTTTCGTCTATTCAAGACTCATCAGAGGCGCTCTACCAAAAATATTGAAAATGACAAAACACTGTATGAATATGAAGAGCATAGAACAGTATAACCAAAAATACGAAACTGGGTAACCAAATTATTACTTAGATATTCAACCTATGTCTGGGGTAGGAAGAACCTTAGGGTTTAGACAATTTTGAAATTTAGACGGATAATTTAAAGCTTTGATGTATTCTCCAACTCAAAATTGTTGGTGCCGGAGCGGGCTAACCTCGGGGAATTTAAACTCCACCAGCAGAGCTAACCTTCACGTGTGTTCGAAATACAAATGACAACAAAGTTCCAGACAATAAATTTTGCTACGCCTGACGCGCGTTTCGTCTATTCAAGACTCATCAGAGGCGCTCTACCAAAAATATTGAAAATGCCAAAACACTGTATGAATATGAAGAGCATAGAACAGTATAACCAAAAATACGAAACTGGGGAACCAAATTATTACTAAGATATTCAACCTATGTCTGGGGTAGGAAGAACCTTAGGGTTTAGACAATTTTGAAATTTAGACGGATAATTTAAAGCTTTGATGTATTCTCCAACTCAAAATTGTTGGTGCCGGAGCGGGCTAACCTCGGGGAATTTAAACTCCACCAGCAGAGCTAACCTTCACGTGTGTTCGAAATACAAATGACAACAAAGTTCCAGACAATAAATTTTGCTACGCCTGACGCGCGTTTCGTCTTTTCAAGACTCATCAGAGGCGCTCTACCAAAAATATTGAAAATGCCAAAACACTGTATGAATATGAAGAGCATAGAACAGTATAACCAAAAATACGAAACTGGGGAACCAAATTATTACTAAGATATTCAACCTATGTCTGGGGTAGGAAGAACCTTAGGGTTTAGACAATTTTGAAATTTAGAAAAAACTACCTTTTTAGGGAGGTAATGAAATGCATCGGAAGAATAAAACCGTCACCACAGAAATCATTTAGGAAATATGTTGCAAAAGTGGAAAGTCGTGTATATGTTGGGGAGAAATTTGTTGTATCTCGGCACCAATGACATAAACGTAAGACGCACATGTTTTCCTGTCCAAAGCTTTCCAGTTTCAATAATAAGTGCACTAGAATGTGATATGATATATTGTTATATACAATTTGAAATTTATAGTAGTATAAAGTCCTAAATTTGTAGAAATAATCTTTCTGGGGTTACCTTGCCTTTTGTTTAAACATCACATTTACGTTAAGGAGGTACATCTTGAATGCTTTTGAGTTGGTTCAAAGACAACAAAGTCTGCTTACAGTTATACACATTTATTTACAAGATATAGCCTGTTTGTTTTCAATAAGGTTTTTTTAACATGTTGAAATATAATTTACAACAAAGAGTCAAACAATACACTTTGCATTTTATATTTATTTCAAATCTACTTTACACAGAACAAGTGCATGTGGAGAAATATTCTTCCTTAAAACATCTGGGTAGAATCTTCTTCCAGACAATGCAACTGTGACTATTTATTACCACAACTTACTTTTTAGAATTGCAGTGCTGAACTGAAATTGAACGAAGCATAGAGGTACCAATGGGACATGCGAATGTCAGAAAGTCCGAAAGGGCAAAGTCAAAACCAAAAAACACAAACGACAACAACATAAAGAAACAGACAACACAAAAACAATGATTAGCTATAAAGATAGCGAAGTCATGTTTTCCCCAGAGTGAACTTAACAATTATTTATTTCAAAAACTAATTTTGCATAAAACATTTTAGGTTTTCCATAATATGTTTACCAGTATGCTTAAAATTTTAATGTATATCTTCATATTTATTAATAGTACAATATTATTAAACTGTTCGCATAAAATAAGTATGTGTTGTGTAAAATGACTAAAAAATGGTAGATTAATGCACAGACAGGTGTAAAAAGTGCATATATAACCATATATCATCCCACATCTTTGATATCTGGCCATAGTAGAACAAATTTGGATAAACAAAAACTATCTAAATTGCAAAAAAACTAATTTGAGAAAATGGCAAATGTATCGCCTACAAATGAGTTTTAGATAAAGCTGCAATCTGACATTGCAGTCTGAACAACAAAATGTACAAGACAGGCAAACACATAAACCAAATTGCAAACAAGCACTATTTCGAACTATTTAGATAAAAATGTAAATTGTTAGAGATTTGTAAACATATAAAAGAGTATAAATTTATTCTAAAACATAAGAATAATTTTCTCTAATAATCTTATTTAATTTAGGTTTTAAACAACGTAACTACCGAACTGGGATGATCATTATCATATATCCAAGAAGAATATACCAAACATCGCATGACATACCAGAGAAATTGAAGCTCACAATCTTCCTGATTTTGTACAATCAGGATTTATGCTACCGAACCTTCCTCTTCCAAAGAGAGATAGGTTCATTGTTTTTTTTTCAATGCTGGCGTTAACAAATGCACTTTAAATTGGCATATAGATATCAAAGGAAATTTAGCCTTTAGATATTGTAAATCTATCTAATGATAATATTTTTACATGTTTGAACCATTTTTTGTGCATTTTATGTCGTACTAAAGAAGAAAATATAGTGATATTTAATATTTTACAAGCATCTACATAGACCCCCCTTTTTGCTAAAAAAAAGCATTGTGCAAATGTGGTTCTTGATTAGTATATCGACGTGTATTTGTCTATTACCACACATTTGAAATAAAAACATATTTTTCCTCGAATAATTATCATGCAATAGAATGTTAAATGCATCGTTTCTGTACTAAGGTTGTAGCTCAAATATGCATAGGAAGTCTTGAGGCTCAATTATCTGCCCATTGGTGTAACTTTCTTAATACTAATCGACTGTTATGACCAGAATACATATCAATGAACGATTTATGGTCATTATAAGCAAACATACATTGCAAATATGACTACAGCGACAAAAAAATGACAAAAATTAAACGAAAAAAGCAACGTATACAGAGTGTTTGAAAGAGCCCCGATATCGGTACTTCATCGATACTTATCGATAAATATTATTCGCCATAGTTTTATTTATATTTTACTGATTACATAACACCTTACAAAATTATATTCCATCGCATCGTAAAAATTTGACAGCAATATGAATTCAATGCTTTCAACATGATTTATGTCTGTCAAAATGGGTGCATTCAAAATGGCGCATGTTATACCCTGTTTGGACACTTTTTGTCCGGTATAACAAGGTAAATTTGAAAGTTTAGATGTTAAACTATAGTAAACCACCGAAAAACTGCTGTTCCCAGGGGTAGACATTCCAAATGCTATTTTTGAGGGTTGGCTGATAGACTAATAAATGAAAAGCATATTTCTATTGTTCACTATTTGTAATAAACATTAAGGGCAAAGGTAAACAAAGTCAATCACACAAATAAACGGAAAAAATATATCCTAATCAAAAATAAGGAGATGTAAAATAAGTGTATACGATACAGCTCACATCAAACGGTAAATTAAAAATAACAATGAAAAACAGTCCGCAGCCTTCAACGAGGTATGTGCTACCCCCTCACTATGTGATTGAACTAAGGTCAAATAAAAACGCATGCAATTCAAATCCAATATTCAAATAGTCACATAAAGCCCCCCTTCTGAAACATGAAACAAAAACTATTAAAACGACAAGTATAAACAAAAGCATCGTCAAAGATTCCTGGATTTGACACGCTGAATGGACTATTGGCAACGCGACGGGTGTGCTATAGCAAGCAGGAACTGCTTACTCTTCCGGAGCACCTGAGTTCACTCTTGTTTCGACTGGAGTTCGCGTTGTTGATTGATATTCAGTTATTTTGTGTTTCCATGTTTTACATGTTGTCTGTTTTTGTCCGGTTCTTGTTGGTGTTTACTGGTTTTGTCTCTGCCCTTTCGGACTTTTGATATTCGGATACCCCATTGGTACCTCTGCTTCTTTCAAAGATTCCTGGCTTAGGAAACACATATAAACTATGGCGGGGATAAAATACTTTAAGTTATGTAGCTTTTTTACCTATATTATTTTATTTTAGAATTTTAAACCAGAGACTCAGAATATAAGGGAAATTGGAATTTTCGGTGAACTCAAATGGATAGTTATGAAGTAAGATTAAAAACGAATGCAAGTCGGAAAATGACATTTTAGAAATGCAATTTGAATGATAAAAATACACTAAGCGAGTGACTTGTACATAAATATTAACCACCAACATGAATTCATTGTTATCATAAGCGTTTTACGTTAAATGTACGCTTTTATGTAACTTAAAAGCACTTTTCGCAACTTCTGTGAAAGGAATAAGCGTTTACTTACACATGGGAAATCTTCAATTAAACATAATTTTAGTTTCCAGGGAACATGATTATTTGTATAATCTAGGTTTTGATATTACAACTGTGGAAAGAAAGTAAAATAGAATAAATATGCATGATTTTAGTTTCACAATATATCGATATGAAATATAGGAAAGAAAAGGAACAACTCTTTTAATTGCTGCTATTCATTCCAGAGTTTCAGGTCGGTGACACAACGCACAGTTAATAAAGCTCAAACCTAACAACTTTGGCAAAAGACGGCCCCTTGTAGCGGTATTACCAAAATTGTGTGCTTAATGTCGATAACACCGCATTTGTCATATGGAAGTATTTGAATAATATTTCATGTCTAAATAAATGATCGCAAGACTTGTCTATCCTAGAAATAATTATAATCTTAAGGGTACATATGTATTTTAAAGGAATGTCTAGAATATCTCGGTGTATTGTTTGCCAAACCGAAAACACCAGAAGATTGTAGAATCCAAAGCATGAGGAAATGGATAGCTAGTATTGGGATCACGGTTTGTTATTATATATTTTTTTAAAGTATATATTTGTAAATTATGAAAGGCAACACAGAAAAGGTCCCATGAGCTTTAAAATCATGAAATACCCTTTTCAATAGTATATTGGAAAAATTCGTACTTGCTTCCGCTTCCAAAAAAAGAAAAATACAAGTAACTATAACATGTATAAGACAAGAGTTAAAATAATTAGTCTCCAAACTTATTGATGTTTAATTTTTGTTATACGATACTGCATTTGGAAGATAGAATCTTATTTCTTTAGTGTTTCTACAGTGGCAACTTTTTGTTATTGTTTTTAATGAATTTGTTTCCTATATTCCTATACTCAAGACATCATGCACTCATAGACAAATGTGGGATTTCCATCTCTCAGATGTGTGCAGATGTTGGTTTGTCATAGGGTTTTGTTTTATCTTCCTTAACCGGGTTTGACTCACGGAATTGGAAATTGGCAGCGCAACCGATGTGCTATAGCAGGCGTGAACCGCCTACCCTTCCGGAGCACCTGAGTTCAATCTCATTAGGAGTTCGCGTTGTTAATTGATAGTCAGTAGTTTTTGTGTGTTTGTGTTTTATATGTTGTCTGTTTTTTGTCCTGTCCTTGTTTGTGTTTACTGGTTTTGCCTCTGCCCTTTCGGACTTTGACATTCGAACGCCCCATTGGTACCTCTGTTTCTTTTGATAGCAAGTTTCAGAGTTTAAATGATATGCAGCGCATTAACCTTTTGTTTAGTTAATTTTTCATACCGATACAGTTGTCCCCCTTTCCAGCTTTTAGAGGAAAAAAAACGTTTCATGGTCTTCTTAAAATATTTTGTTCATGATACAAGAAGACATGAATATTTTTGTGTCAATCGTACAATAGCTTCATCTTTCGTTTTACTAGTTGAACCTAGAGAGATGTCTGGTTTCACAAAACCATATTCAATTTTAAAAAATGCAATTTTGCGACAGTAGACGAAAAGGGGAAGGGCAATTTTCCGAAAAAAAAATATAATTACAAAATTTATGGAGGAAAGTGGTGGAGGGGGGATTCTATCCTCACTGCCAACCCCGGAACACGATCCATCCCTGAAATCGCCACTGAAATTTATTTAGTTGGCTGAAGTGCTACATCTCGCGGTTATCAATTACCAAGTTTATAGGTCTTGCATTATTATTTGCTTTGTGAATCAAAATGATGCAACAAAAACATTATCAATTCACCATGGATTTGTTTCAGGTCGATGATATAGATAGACTTAACATTATACACGTCACCGGAACTAAAGGGAAAGGTTCAACATGCGCCTTCACTGAGCAGATTTTACGTAACAGAGGCTTCAAAACTGGTTTATTTAGGTACTTCTATGTTCTAATTTAATGTTTATTCTTATTGCTTTAATAAAATTATGGTATATTGTTTTAGCGACAATTAGGGGAACTATTCCGTTTCGTACGCGTCTTATTGCGGCTTCCTGTTTCCTTCGGCCAAACAAAAAATCCCTCATTGAGCTCTACAAAAGTCTCCATAGGGTCGAAGTTGTCTGATGACATCTTATAGGGGTTACAGCCCCTCAAAAGAGTGTTTTTGGCCTATAGAATGAAAACTATTGCAGATAGAGAAAACCTGTTGCTTGCTCAAATTTTCATCTCATTTATATCAACATAAGCATTCATAGGGTTGAAGTTTTCAGATGATCCCTTATAGGGATTACATCCCCTAAATTAACATGTTTTCATATAATGAAAACTATAGCAAAAAATAGAATTGGTTGCTTTCTTTACTGTTCAGTTCATTAAGCTCTCAACAAAAGTCTCTATAGAGTCAAAGTTGTCAGACGGTCCTTAAAATAACATGTTTCACGTTTTTGGCCTACAGAATAAAAACTTTTGCTGAAAAAGAAAAGCTATTGCTTGCTTAAATGTTCAGTTTATTTAGCTCTACAAAGTTCTTCATAGGGTTGACATCAAGACCAGGTGAGCTATTCAGGCTCCTGGGAGCCTCTTGTTTGTTTATAATTTCTCTATTAAGTATTAATAATGCTCATTAAACAATTCAATAAGCGGTTCAGTATATGAATGTGCAAAACAGAGAAATACTGTTCCCGCCTATTTGTGAACCTTTACCTATGGTCTATTTATCAATTATATAACTTTAGAAACCTTGTTATTTTCAAGCTGACCAGCAAACATCCTTAAGTTGGTGTTTTTTTTATCATGACCACAAAATATTTACATATTTGTTTTCCATCTTTGACCTGGCTTCCGCACCAACCAATATGTGATTGATTGAAGTTCAATTCATACAAATTAGTTATGTAAAAACATTTTAAAAGTTATTGTAGCAGTACCAGTGATGTGTTTTCTCTTTTTTTTCTAAGCTCTCCACACGTTATAGACGTACGTGAAAGAATAAAGATCAACGGCCAACTCATATCCAAAGAGATGTTTGTGAAATACTTCAATGCTGTGTATAACGGCTTGCATGCAAATATGGTAAATAGTTTTTAAAAAATTAGGTTAAATTTGTGATTTTGTCATTATTTTAAATCTACATGTATCAACAATAAATATTTTGTCATGCATGTCAGATTATAAAACAGCGCCTAATATCCCCATAAAATAATGAGATGTGAAATAATTTCAGCAACAATTTAAAAATTCCACAAAAGGAAATCAGCTAACAGCATTCAACATGACAACTGCAGTTGGTTCTGGGACTAGATTAAAGTTAACTGCATACAATTTAAACCTTTCTAAAATTGCCAAAGAAAAAAAACCCTTTTCTACATAGAACAGCTATAACAAAATGACGAATATAAATGTCCAATACTTTGATAAAGTCTCCTGGATATAAAGACACTCCATAAGATTTTTTAAAACATAAAACGTTCTTTCAGTTTTGTACTATGTACAGAAACTGCTTACAAGGCTTAGTTATGCATGAAATTGTGTATTCAAAATAAGATTGTACTTAATATTATATTGTTTTATCCTTAGGTCCCGAGATTTGACAACAACATACCCTTCTTTAGCTTTATGAACCTCGTAGCATTCCATACATTTTTAAACGAGGGTGTAGACGTTGCCATTATCGAAGTTGGAATGGGCGGCCTGAATGATAGCACCAATATAATTGGCAAACCTATAGTATGTGGCGTGACTTCAATTGGACTAGATCACGTCGCAATTCTCGGGGATACAATGGAGAAAATTGCTAAAAACAAATCTGGTATATTTAAGGCAAGTCTTTATATCGATAAAATAAATGCCAATCAGTCTTCTAGTTTGTCATGCCATTTGAGAAATATTTGCATAAGAGTTTATACAAAACAAAATATATATTGTAAATATGGTTTCACATGGCAACTTTATTGGCATATCAATGTTTCGGTTCTTTTAAAAACTTAGAAAATGTATAAACCATAAATTACTGCTAACAGCAGACTACAGCAGAAGGGGTATTTTCACAACAACTAAAACACCAACGAATTACATATTTCTTATATCTAGTCTTCTATACATCATTATTGTTAAGATGCTGAACTGTGAAAAAGCCAATTCACCAAGTGACACATATTAATGCATCACTTAATACAAAATCCTCCTTTAATCTTTAAAATATGTCAAAACATTGTGTAAGCAGGACAAATTGCAACATATCGTCACTTGCTACCAAAAGGTCATATGTGAGATTAGCATTTTATTCAGAAGAAACAAAGAACGGATTTATATACCTTGTGTAAAATTAATTTGTACCTTTTTCAACTGCAACAGTATTTGATGTATGCATTGATATTATCTGCATTGCTTTGTATCACAATGACTCAACTGTATATACGACTTTATGACATTTTAACACATTGAACAACACTTCTAATGGTATAAAATAACTTATAATGAGCTATAAAGATTGGCCAATTTTGATAAATATAATAGATCCTATCATAATTTTTAAGTTGAAACAAAATGTCATATAGTTACTTATTTTGTACAAAATGAAGGTAGTGACAATATGTCGTATAATTTTTTCTGTCCGAATACTGTTTTTGACACTGCAATTTGATATAGAACAAATATTTGTATAACAACGAATGATACAAAATGGAAAAAAAACTTAATAGAAGATAATGGGATGTGGATAAGTGTACACTACAAAACCTATATTTTTATCGATAATGTAAAACATCCACAACAGAAAACAGCCAGCGACCTTTAAAATGTGACCAGCGGTCGCTGCTCGCTGTTTTGTAATTGTCCTTGGATTAAAAATAAACTATAAACAATTCAAGCCAAATCCTGAAGTGTTAATGAAAAACCATCTTCTTTACAAATACATCCCAAACAAATAACAGCTTTGGCCCAACCTCCCCCCTACTGATAATCATTTAGAAAAGCACAAACTAACACACAGTAAGTTATCAAATCAATAGAAGTTCAATTCATCAAGTGAGTACCTGAGACAAAACGACGACGAGAAAATAACGAGACATAGAGATACTCTCTGGAGAACACTCGAAGTTACTTACAGCTAGCTAAGAAGCATCTATCAACTGATGTAAAAAATCAAGTATGTCGATTCTAAATCTTACACAACATGTCATGTCAAACAATTAGTGATTTGGTGATGTATCAGCAATCTAGACCGTCACACTTGATCGCTGTAATGCTAAATCAAAGCGCTAAAGCGTTTATAGGCAAGCGAAATATAAAAATACTGTAAAAGATTTATCCTCTGTTAAAGTATAATTATTGCTCATTATGTTTGCGAATTAATAATTTTGGTGAGCGAAGAAAGGATCGTCATGCATATGCTCTCAAAGTTAATGAACACAATTACACGCACAAGACAGGTATCGTGTGTTGAAACACCCCTTCGATTTAAATGCATTCGTCCCATTGATGTGTATTAGGTACTGAATTTATGAATGAACAATACCGTATCCTTGCGTTGACCAATCAAATAAGAGAAATATTTATACGAACCAATCAAGTAATAGATCTAGATGAATACATAATTTATATTCTATCGCCTTAAACCATATAGTTCGTCAGTAAAATGCAAAGGAATAAATAAAACTTGTGCCGATCCTTTAAAATGCCTATAAAAATGGAGATTTATAAAAGTGTGTATCATTTTAACAAATATTGAAAAGTAATAAAGAAAATAAAGCATTTTTCAAAGACTGGACGCCGGAAGATCACTCCGTCTAGACTGAAAAAAAACGCGAAAATCATCACTACTCTATAGACTCCATAAGGCTTCGCTTCGCTTGCCTAAAAATGACACAAGTATAAACTGCAATTTATATTTTAAAGCTAGTAAAACAATTAAATTATCAACGTTTCTACCAAAAATAAAAATAAATTCAAATATTTCACTAAAATATTCATTTCATTACCTTTATTCTATAAAGTTTGAAGCCAGTGTTTCATTCCCAAAGGTTTGTCTTGAATTTATTTGCTTTATAAACAACATTACCGTCGAAATCTGGATGGGATATTAATTTGACCAGGGCCTTAGAAGGCCCTGATTTGACAATCAAAAATCAGTTAAATCATTCAATAAGGTAGAGATATTTATGATAAAACTATTAAATGATTTTACTTATTTGTGGAAACGATATTCTTGTTTTTGAAAGAATTTTCGTCGGCATAGCTTCTAAAGTTTACGCGTTATGGAATCTTTTAATTTTGTAGCAAATAAGGAACTTTGAATTTGTGTTACATGTCTACATTTTTGTCTAAGCACAATTTTAATTTGATAAGAGATACAACAATTGGAAATCATATGAAGTTTGACCCGCCGATTCTAAAAATGTAATAATCTGAGAACAGCAAAATTGGCATGAGCGATATTTTAGAAAACAAGACACACTAATATGTTTTTTTATCATATGTTCACCATACTTTTTGTGCATATATGATAGACACATGTTTTTTTCTTTTTTTCTTTCTTTTTATACTCCTTAAACGTTTTCTCATTCTTCTTCAGCAATTATGTTTCTCTTTTGTGTTTTGTTATTTATAAATGTAACTTGCATGCATGCTCAAATTGTATATTCATTGTATTGTTTAACTATTTTATGAAACTAATTCATTTTATCTTTTACTGGTGTCCAACCCAAATAAGATATATTTAAACATGAATGTGGGACTGCGATATGTTTGACAAGTAACAAGCCCATTTAAGTTCAATATTAAGATTATGCTTTGGCAACCATTTAAAATCAATATCCAAATATTTGTTTGTTATAACAACGCATAAAACTTATGGTATACATATGTTTTAAACATATGTTGACCATATAGACCTCAAACGTATGTTTTATGGGGGCCTGGGTGGAAGAGTGGTCTAAGGCGCTGGTTTAAATACCACACGATTGATCACTAGCCGATCACCTGTGAGCTGGTGTTCGAGTCTCGTCTGTATTTAACAAAAAGGGACTTTCCAAACTGTATGTGATTATGTAAGGCAAAAAAGTGTCCTGTGATAAAGAGTCCAGGAGGACAGTATTTTCCAGAAAAGTTGCTATTTCCAAGTGTCCCCTGCTATTAAATAGTGTCCATTAGGTGGACATTTTTTATCTTCTTATGCCATTTAGAATGTTCCTTTTAAAATGACAGCTCTAGTGGACATTATGCAATATTACAGTATTTTTTCCTGTAACTCAATAATTAGTGATTGTATAACTAAATTACGTTGTTATAAGGCTCAATACTACACATTCAAAACAGATTTTTATTGTTAACATCAAAATGAAAAATATGCCAAAAAAAGGATCAAGAAACAACAGCAGGGACCTCTGTTTCTTTAAAGCAAAATGCCATTCACCACTTTTTTTTTCACAGAAATTCTAAATTTCAAGGGGCCTTTTCTTTATACATGTATTCGAGATGAGAGGGGGTCATTTTCATTCTTAATGTGCCAATTGCTCATAGTCATAGCCTGCTGCCTTCCCAATCCCTGCAACAGCATACATGTAATTGAATACTTAATCATTAGGTGATAATTAATAAAAAAGTTAACAAGTGTTAGAAAATAACCTTTTATGCAATGAATTGATAACTTTTTGTTGTATTTATTCTTTGTCTCTCCTTGATTTGTAAATGCTTCTTACATAATACACTTATATTTCGGGAAAAATCTCAAATGACTATTCCTGCATTATGATGGACAATTTTTCATGGACATGGACATTATTTCATAGATTCATGTTTGAGATTAAATAAGGTTCCCCATTTTGATATGTCATAATATTATCATAAAATAATGAATTATTATATTGCTGAGTAAGTATTTAGGTATAAATAGAGAAATTGTTTGTCTACTCCTGCATTTAATATGAAGGACAATTTTTCATAGCTATGGACACAATTTCATAGATTTAAAGTGTCCAGGACATTATTTCATAACAATATTATGTCCCTGGACAGTATATACCATTTTAAATTGTCTGAAGGACATATTAAAATGAGGGACAATATAAAATCTTACAATTAGGTTTGTCAGTTACCTGCCCAAGGTTGGTGGTTTCCTCCCGGTTCTCTAGTTTCCTCCACCATTAAAACTGACCGCCCAACATGGCACAGGTGCGTCGATAAAGGGCGTTAAACACCAACACACACACACCTACACACACACACACACACACACACACATACACCCCCCCACACACACACACGTATGTTTTATGTTATTATATCATTATGCATTTGCAAACAAATGTTTAAAACAGGTTGCGTTTATTCCTGTGTCACATTAAGTCAGTTTAGTACCAACAGTTGTGAATTATTATTTACTGTTGAAAACTAATCATACTTTTGACTCTTAACTAGCTGTCAGTATCAGCGAGTATTCTATAGAGAGTTCATCTACCGTTCGTTTGTTCTTGTTGTCATTTGTCTAAGGAACCCTCTAGTGTAACTAATTGTTGATCATTTTGGATTTTCATTGTGTGTTAACTTTTGTGCTTTGTCTGTGATTATTGATAGGAGGAAGGTTGGGTGCCAAGAACTAGTTTAACCCCGCCACATTTTATATGTGCCTTTCCTTAGCCATGCATCTTTGACAAAACTTTTGTTTGTATTTGATCTTTTGATGTGTTCTGTTCTTAATTTAAGAAGGGGGTTTATCATTGACTATTTCAGGACTGGGTTTGGATAATATGCATTTTTTTAGACCTTGGGAAGATTGTAGAACGACGACAAGGGCCTGCTGGCCCCATTGAAAGCTGCTTTTGTTTTTCTAAATTACCGCTTGTTATGTGAGCTGTGTCGCGTACACTTATTCCACATCACATTATTTTTAATTTTGTTTGTACACTTTTTTTCAGAGGTTCGTACCAGTTTTTACGTCTCCTCAGAGTAATTCTGTTTTAGAAGTTTTGTTTGAATCGGCTGCTGAATTAGGGGTAAGTATTTTAATAAGTGCGCATTAGGTTAAGATGTAAAGCGCATACTATATTTTTCAAAAGAGTGTCTCTAACTTACACATTCCGTAAATAAAATACAAAGGAAATACAATAATGGCTTTGTTACAGATACAGATACAGATATATACAGATATTCTATTCAACCAATTAATGGTGCCCAAGCTCTGAGCGATTACAATTATAGAAAAGAACATTTATCTGTACTTTCAAAGTAACTACATACCAGGTTCACAGGCCACACAGTCTTTGCCGAAAGGTTACCTATATGTTTAGCCTATTCTAACCGTCATTTAGCAAATCAATCTGTATAAAGAAACAGTTATTTAACAGAAAAAAAGACTTCTTTTAATCTTTAATCACTCATCCAATGTAGTTTCTCTATTTATCTGTTTACTGAAGTGTCCAATAAAGGTAGCCCCAGCATTAGATAAATATCCAAATGGTCCAGTAGAGTTGGGTATAACTGGGAAAGTCCAACAATCCAATGCATCTCTGGCACTTCAGCTGACAAGATCTTGGCTACAAACCGTACAGCAACGTCACGGTAGGTTCTTTCCATTTGTGTCTTTACGTTTAGTTTTACAACTTGGGTAATGTTGGGTCAATTTAAATATAAATACTACATACATTCACTATTCAAATTGTGAATGGACTTCTTTTAACAAAGAGGTTAGTACTCTTTATGGCACTTGGGGACTATCTGTTTTACACAATTTTGCTCTGATCATTGTTATAAGTATTGTAAAGGCGTTTGTTTAAATCGCTGCATGATTATTGTTTGTGTGTAACTATTCTTACTGATGAAGAAAAGTAAATGAAATTAACAGTTTTAACAACTAACATTTTTCGATCGCATTCATGACTTTCTAGTATATTATTTGAAAATTACCTGACCTGTAACATAATTTATAACATGCTTTTGTTATACTTTTTCGCTGCGGGGGGTATACTGTTTTACCCTTGTCCGTCCGTTTGTTCGTCCGTCCGTAACATAATTTCCGTCACAGTCTTCTCAGCAATTACTAAAGATAGAGGTCTGATATTTTGCATATAGCTTTATCATACAGTCCCATATAGTGTATAGCGATTTTATGTTCCTAGGTCAACTACTTCCTGTTCACCGAATACTTTGATTTTTGCACATAGTGAACATAAATTCAAAATTTTTGTCAAAGTTTTCTCATCAACTACAAGAGTTAGAGGTCTAATATTTTGCATATAGCTTTATCCTATAGTCCCATATGGTGTATTGGTATTTTATGGTCCTAGGTCAACTATTTCCTGTTTACCAAGTATCTAAACTTGTATGCATGGCATAGTTTGGGGTGCGGGGGCATCACTAGTGAGCCTTAGCTCACAGATTTACTTGTTGTTGCCAATAAAACATATCATTTCATTGAACAAAAGTTTAACAGTGTGTTTTAAAATATTTTCGGTTTTTATTACTAGCTCAAGATGAGTCATCAGATCACATCGAGCAAAACTCAGTTACTGCCTCTCCGTTTACTATCCACCAGAGAGATATCCAGGGTAAAAAGTTTTTTTTTCCTTTTGACATTTTTCAATCTAAATGAAAATTGGCAGGAAGTTATTACTTACTAAGGAATTTTAGACATTGTAATATGAGGTGTAAAAACATATAGGAAAATGACAGAGATGTATATTGAGTAAATTAAGAACATTCATAATAGATTACAGCTCTTCAAAGGAAAATTAATCACTTTAAATAACTGGAACGGACGGAATATGAGCTTTATATAGTACCAACTGGCCAACTTAACTATAGCGTAGAAGTGCGTTTACTCTTTACTTCCATGGTTCTAATTTCGGAAAGAAGATCATTTTAAAATATAGGGACGTTTAGGTTGCATTTTTTACATCTAAATTTTCTTTAGGGGTTTTTAAATATTTTAATAGATGACTTCGTTGTTTCAACGTTAATTGAATGCTGTTTTAGTATAGCTCTTACAAAACTCAGAGAGGCATTTCAAATTGCAAAAATCAGTCAACACAATGGATAGAACACACTATAAAACAGACAACACTTATAAAAAAAACCAACCGAACAAAAATCAAAAACGCGAACCCAAGTCGTTACAAGCATTACATGTAGTAGAGGGTACTGGGTTGTGGAATAAGTGCACGTTAAATATACCTACATCTTCATCCCAGGGTGTACAACTTCATACGGCTGATTATTTCCGGTAGAAGTTTATATTCGATATTTTCGATTATTTTTACAGAACTACATATTCGGACAACAAAAAACGGAGTAAGAATATTGAAATGCCGTTTCATTTAAATGCTGGAAATTTGAACAATTTTAACAACTAATAAACAAAAAGGGATTTAGTTTAGTTTAAACATATTTATTTATCCTGGATTGGGAAGCAAGCTTGATGCTTATGTAAATCCCTCTCCAGCTAGCAGTTTGCGAGTGTGGCCTTTGCAGCGGCCCCCATTGAGCCTACTCTTATCGAACGCTACAAAGGGGTCTTTAACGTGCATGGGGTATTGCTCTCACATACACGGGACATCCTTTTTTCGTCCCTTCCGAAGGACTAGCATCGTTCCTTGAGACCATCCACGCAAATGGTGAAACAACGATTGTCTGAAAATTGGTTCATGAAATTTTCATCCTGGACGAGGATCGAACCACGAACCTTGATGTTAGTAGCCCGACGCGTTAACCACTACACCACCGGCTCTAAAAAAGGGATTTCGTTATCACTCTAATTCGGTTTGCTGTTTTTGCTTTAAATAAAGCGTATATAACAAACGAAATTTATGCTTTGCCTTTACGAATCATAATTTTTTTCAGGAATATGTTTTTATTTCTTCTTCATTTCCTATTTTTATTTTGTACATATTTAAACATTTGATTTTATGTCAATGTCCTTGTCGAAACGAGAGTGATATTCTGAAATTGCTTTGGTGTTTTGTTAACACAAAGGACATTTTCCCTTCTTACCATGTGTTTATAAGGAGACTCGTAGTTTTTGCGACTATGTCATCATCGTTGTACATGTTTCAAACATTGTTTACCGTTTTTATTAGCTTTATCCCAATGCACCTTGCCAGGACGCCATCAAATTATTAAGAAACCTAATGAGACCTATTATTTAGACGGGGCTCACACAGAAGAAAGCATCATGGTAAATTTTTAAATAAGCTGGCTTCAGACCAAAATTTTGTACAATCCTAATTGACTTATTTATAGTATTATAATTTTAGATTCATTATTACAAATATGTCATACATGGCAAAATGAAAAGGCTGCCGATTATCTTTTTTGTAATATAGTTGATGTAATTGTTAACAGCTATAATACAATAAAACGTTGTAAGTAACAAACATAATGCTGCTGATTAATGCTTCATTGTCTTCATCTGAAAATGCAAATATAGAAAATAAATGAAAATCTTTAAAGAATATTAAAGAACAATGTGAGTTGAAAATATATATAGATTCCAAGGTTGATTATAAGGCAGTTGTTTATAATGTTGTGAAGCAAGAACATATATGGATATCAGGTTAGGATTCATTTTTTTTCTTTTTTTTAGGAATGCATGGAATGGTTCAATTCGGAAGCAAAGAGAGAAGCAAAGTCGAAAAGGTATCCAGAACTGCAATGGTCACCGAGTTAAAATCCTAGAGATTCGCTACGTTCCTAAAAAATATCACATACACCTTATTTGACCAACAAACAGATTCACTATAAAGTAAAATTACTTATTTCAACATATCCGTAGCATCCCGTCTAAACCTAGGTGTGTTCTCTAGATGGTAGGAGAGAAAAAAAAATAGAAAAGAATATAATTAACAACGTTAGGGAACCACGTCTCAAGACTGGTTACCGTAATAAAAAGATATTACTTATAGTTACACTATTTCAACATTTCACAATCTTCTATAAATTATAATTGAAAACAGAAAAAAACTGCAAGATTCAGTCCAAAACTATAAGAAGATGCAAAATATCGAGACAATTTTTCATAGCATCATTTTAAAATGTATGTTGCATTAACACCATTGGAATTTTGTATATTATTCGTAAATTAAACGTTTTGATTTTCTTTGTTTTATATTCGCATGTTTTCTATTTTTTAGCGGAAAAACAAAAAAGATTTTGATATTTAACACATCTTTAGACCGAGATTCAGCAAAGTTTTTAAGTATCCTTAAGGTAAACATTTTGGTGATTTTGTTGAATCATAGAAGATATATTTTAATGAATGAATACATAGTAATGCACCTTTTACTATTTCAACATCTATGGTTTCACCAATTTAAAGCTGGGGTTTTAAGGGAAACACATCTTCTTACAGATCATCGCTTAATATTAATTGTCTCTCAATGGTACTCAATTCGACATTTGTCAATTCTATTTGTAGTATTGTTATGTTTCACATACTGACAGCATTTGTAAGTGAAAGGTAAACCTAGCGCATAAATCTCACTACTTTGATTTATAAAATGTTTTTTAAGATATATTTTCAATATACTAGTATCTATTATCATTTGTATTTTAAACGCGCGTCAGGCGTAGCAAAATTTATTGTCTGGAACTTTGTTGTCATTTGTATTTCGAACACACGTGAAGGTTAGCACTGCTGGTGGAGTTTTAATTCCCCGAGGTTGGCCCGCTCCGGCACCAACGCTTTTGAGTTGGAGAATACATCAAAGCTTTAAATTATCCGTCTAAATTTTAAAATTGTCTAAACCCTAAGGTTCTTCCTACCCCAGACATAGGTTGATTATCTTAGTAATAATTTGGTTCCCCAGTTTGGTATTTTTGGTTTTATTGTTCCATGCTCTTCATATTCATATAGTGTTTGGCATTTTCAATATTTTTGGTAGAGCGCCTCTGATGAGTCTTGAATAGACGAAACGCGCGTCAGGCGTAGCAAAATTTATTGTCTGGAACTTTGTTGTCATTTGTATTTCGAACACACGTGAAGGTTAGCACTGCTGGTGGAGTTTTAATTCCCCGGGGTTGGCCCGCTCCGGCACCAACGCTTTTGAGTTGGAGAATACATCAAAGCTTTAAATTATCCGTCTAAATTTCAAAATTGTCTAAACCCTAAGGTTCTTCCTACCCCAGACATAGGTTGATTATCTTAGTAATAATTTGGTTCCCCAGTTTGGTATTTTTGGTTTTATTGTTCCATGCTCTTCATATTCATATAGTGTTTGGCATTTTCAACATTTTTGGTAGAGCGCCTCTGATGAGTCTTGAATAGACGAAACGCGCGTCAGGCGTAGCAAAATTTATTGTCTGGAACTTTGTTGTCATTTGTATTTCGAACACACGTGAAGGTTAGCACTGCTGGTGGAGTTTTAATTCCCCGAGGTTGGCCCGCTCCGGCACCAACGCTTTTGAGTTGGAGAATACATCAAAGCTTTAAATTATCCGTCTAAATTTCAAAATTGTCTAAACCCTAAGGTTCTTCCTACCCCAGACATAGGTTGATTATCTTAGTAATAATTTGGTTCCCCAGTTTGGTATTTTTGGTTTTATTGTTCCATGCTCTTCATATTCATATAGTGTTTGGCATTTTCAATATTTTGGTAGAGCGCCTCTGATGAGTCTTGAATAGACGAAACGCGCGTCAGGCGTAGCAAAATTTATTGTCTGGAACTTTGTTGTCATTTGTATTATACTAACGCAAGTACAGGTAAAGTAATAACAAAAGTACTGAACTCGAAGGATCAATCTCATATGTCCAAGAGAAAAGACAAAACAAGGGAGGAAGACATACAAGAGGAATTTAATATGGTCTGCTTTTCATTGTCTCTGTAAATCATCCTCCCCTTTCGGTCAATTCATAACTATTTTGCTATAGCAAGCAGGAACTGCTTACTCTTCCGGAGCACCTGAGTTCACTCTTGTTTCGACGGGAGTTCGCGTTGTTGATTGATATTCAGTTATTTTGTGTTTCCATGTTTTACTTGTTGTATGTTTTTGTCCCGTTCTTGTTGGTGTTTACTGGTTTTGTCTCTGCCCTTTCGGACTTTTGACATTCGGATACCCCACACTGTACAAAATATAAATGAAAGGAGGATCATTCATATATACATTGTTTAAGTACCAGTCGTTCTAAAAACCATGCAGAGGGTGATTCATGGTACAAATTAAGGGATATAACTCTTTTCTTGCTATCGATTCATTACAATTCAAAACACTGATTTCTCCGATGACCAAGACCTTTGTGGAAAACAGACTTGGTTTTCAAAAATAACACTATATCTTGATTCAGAAAATGTAAAGAAACCCATGTGTTATCTTTTTCCATAAATCACCATTATCATAAAACCTGCATGATTCTTAGAAAGACAGATACTTAAAAATGTTTTCTTCATTTACAGACTTGCTGCTTTGATGGTGTTGTATTCTGTCCAAATATTGATACAAAAGGTAAAACTAAGCTGACTTTCTTCAATTCGATTGGCTTTGGTTGACATCTAAATTTAAACATGCATCATTCTAATTCTAATTTTTTTATGACAAAAAGTACTTTTAATTTCATCTTCTCAAAAATTTGAGTATAATCATATATAATTAAAACAGAAATATGTACTGATATATAAACCATGCAAGAAATGTCACCTTAAAAAAATTTACTTAACTAATATTTCAAATAGGCAAAGAGGCACCAATGGGGCATTCGAGGGTCAAAATTCTTAAAGGGCAACGGCGATAGCGGTTAACACGTACAAGAACAGCAAAAAGAAACACAAAACACAAAATCAACCGAACGGAAATCAACAATGCGAACCCAAGTCGTAATATGAGTGAACTCATTTGATCCGGCAGAGTAAGCGTGTCCTAGCAAAAGCGAATAATGGAAAGGAATTGACTTTTTTTTATATCAATAAGAAAGGCTTCATTCATATTAAAATATATTTTATGTCACCCTTCTTTTGTCTTTTCTTTTTGGAAATTCTAGATTGATCCCCAAATTTCAGCAGTTTTGTGATTACCTTTTGTTATTATTTCAATTAACGACTAAATTGTTTCTGAAAATCTAGTTCCAGAGAAACTCAACATTTACAATGCGAACATAGAACAAAGAAAGCAACAGCTACGCCATGTAAGCCATGTCGTATCAGAGTGGGAAAAGTTAGTAAACATGGAATATTCACCAGAGCAGGAAATCAAAAGGAACGGTTTAAGTAATGGAAATGGTAATGGTTATGGTGACTATGTTCCACTGTATGATATAAATGCCGAAAAACCCAACCCACAAAAACCTATTCATACCAGCTTTCCTTGCGTACGCCGTGCTCTTTGTTGGGCATCACAGGGAAGAAACGAAGAATTACCAACAAGTTCTGATATGCCTAAGTTTATGGAAGATGTGGACCATGCACAGGTGCTGATAACAGGAAGCATGCATTTAGTAGGAGCAGCCCTCGGTGTGGTCTGCCCTGCAAAATAAAACAGCTCAATGTATGTAGCATTCAGTACTCCGTGAGATGTTCAGAATTAAGAGATGTTTTTTTCTTTTTAGTTACACAAATGTACATCGAAGTATTCCAATTTGATAATTTTCACTTTGGACTGTAAATGAAACTTCTCATATTGACAGGAACAAGTAGATTGGTTACGTTTGTTTTTATATATATTTCATTGCTAGTATGTTTCAATGATTTTCAAAGCTACTACTGTACACTTTGTTAGTTTAACATATGATTTGTTATTAGTTTTAAGAACAATGGACATTTTTTACATATAAAATGCTAAAATAAACACCAAACATGACGAAGCGATTTCTTATTTACTTTTGATATATATCCATGTGACTTCTACGTTTCAAAAGCACTATAAATCATAAAACCTGGTTTAAGCACCATTTCTTTTAAAATGCCTGTACCAATTCAGGACCATTGCAATCTTCTTTTTTTCGGTATGTCTTTCTTGTTTTGTCTTTTTCTCTTGGACATTGAGATTGATCCTCCAAGTTCGGTTATTTTGATATTACCTTTATTTTGGAAGATGAAAAAAGCAACGAATCTGTCACCGTTTTTGACTTATTAGCAAAAAAACTGCAATTTACCCCTAGGATCTAAAAGGAATGGTCCTACAACATAAAGCCTTTACATATTTTGTAGATAATGATGTGCTAAACAAGATGCCATTTTAATTTTTCAAATAACTTGCATATTGAACTTTATAAGTGTAAATTTCATAAAAAGATCTAGAAATAAGGCAATGGTTCTTACATGGGTCATTGGACGAATCAAAAAATACCCAAATCAGTTCTAAGCACCGAATGCTAATAAATGACCATACCAAGTTTGGTTGCAATTGGACTTGCATTGTCAGAGGAGTTAACGTTATAAAAAGTTTACGGAGCGACGACGAACTACGGGTCAAGTGAGCTTAAAAGGTTTCAATTGCTTAAATATTTCTCTTCACATTACTGCACTAAGTTAGACCATAATTTCAGATGATCACGGAGGGTCATGTGAGCTATTGTCATCACTTGTCGTCAGTCGTCCGTCCGTCGTTCGTAAACATTTTAAAACGTTTACTACTCTGACACCATTTGTCCAATTGCAACCAAATTTCGTATGTTTTTTTATAAGCATTTGATGCGTAGAACTAATTTGGGGATTGTTGATTTTTCGTAAAACATGGCTGCCGTGGCTAAAAAAAAACATAGCAGTTTTTTTCATCTGACTCACAAACGGTTACAGATATCAAAATTTTGGGAAAGTAAAGTTATCGGTACCTCAAGATCTACCTGCCCTGAAATTTCGAATTTGTCAATTTATATTTGATGTATTTCGTAAGCATATGCTTAAAAAATCTAATGTCGCATGTAAAAAATATCCGCTTTAGTATTTAGATTTTAACATAATGAATGAACATCTTCACATTAAAATGTGTGATAGACGTGTTGATTTTTTATTTGTTTTCTTTTGTTTTTTGTGTCTTCAGGACGATGTGGACTAGCCCCATCTTATACGATTTATATTTTATTGATAGTTAGATTTTTTCGAAGATCGGCCGTGGTGTTTCTTTCTTTTTTTGGTTTCATTGTTCTATGCTATTCATAATCATAGAGTGTTTGGCTTTTTCAATATTTTGGGTAGAGCACCTTTGATGAGTCTTGAATAGACGAAACTCGCGTCATGCGTAGCAAAATTCGTTGTTTTTAACTTTGTTGTAATTTTTATTTCTAACATCCGTGAAGATAAGTGCTGCTGGTGGCCATGAGTTTTAATTCCTCTAGGGCGCCTCTGGTGGGTCTTTTAAGACGAAACGCGCGTCAGGCATAGCTAAATTTATCGTCTGGAACTTTGTTATCATTTTTTATTTCTATAATAAAAACCTTTTCAATCTATTCTGCGGGTATATCAATTGATGGACAATTCACTGTGTCTCAACTAACCCGGCAAAAATGTTTCGTCTCGATGTGATAAAAACAGAATATTGACATGTATACGGAATGTGACTTTTCCTTCTCAATGTACAAAACTTTGATAAATATATTTGTTTAGATAATATTGTGAATCTGTTAACAAAAACTGTGCACATATTCACAATATAAGCATGATAAGCTTGGATATAAGACACAGAAAATTAAGGAAAGACCCGGTTTCGTTAGGTCAAAAAATGTAAACAAACGAAACCGTGTAATTGCTGAAAATTTTTTGTTTATGATGCCTATATCGCACGGCATTGTACGATTTTTGTTGAGAGGTTTAATAATGTCATTATATTTTGGCTGTTCTAAACTCGAAATAAAATTGGGACTCTATGCCCCTTTCCGTAATTCCGTCATTTTCTCGAAATTAGACGACCTTGCGACGAAACATTTTTTACCGGGGTAGTTGAGACACAATGCAGTTGCAGGGTTTAAATAATCACATTTGTCATAAATTTCTGTAAAAAAACAGTCTTTGAATAAAGGATGTAAACTCAAATGTAAGGTAGACATCTTTCAATCAAACAAACATCTAAACCAAATAAATAGAGCTTTGAGAAATGTGTTTGTGTATGTCTTTTAAGCAGTACATAAAGGTAGCAACAACATTACCAAACTGGGATAATAGAGAAGAAAAGATAAAGAAAACAAGACAAAGTCATTCAGAAGAATTTGAACTTCTCAATGGTACCGACTTGGTACAAGCATTTTAAAGCAATGGTGGGATAAACAAGTTTTTGGGGCCAAACTTTCATGTTTCATTGAGATCTCAGGGTTTGTTGATAAAACACAAACTACTGTGAGAGCAAAGAGGGGTAATGAGGTGATTAACTCAGTACAACAAACAGTTAATATTTTACATCAACAATCACCAGTTATTTCGTCTGGCATAATTTTGAATTTCTCTATAAGAGGCCGATATCGAAAGAAAACTTTTGAAAGTCTGTTTAAGACGTACAGTTGAGATCTGTTGTAGCATCTCTACTGTTAGGCTCTCCTGGAAGTTCTATAACTGTTCTAATCCTGGACATTAATTGTGATAAATTGTTTGAACCAGTTGCACTCATTTGAAGTGTTCCATTCGCAGACACAGAATAGTTCTATGCCCTCACAGTCTAGAACTCATCTAGCCCCCAACAGATCTGCGATTGGACATTTCTAAATGACGTCATGTGTTGTAAATTGTTATGTCATCTTTGTTATGTTAAAATGTAGTGAATTTCGGTGTGAATTATACATTTCTTTTATTTTGTTATAATAATTTGCGTTCTGTTGTAATTTCAATCTCGATATCAATTCATTTTGTTTTATAATTTTGGACAATTTAACAGGATAGTGCTTGACTTTCAGAATTTAGAAGTATCCACGCTTAGAACTGTCGGGATGCAGAGGAGAATTAGAAATTTTAGGGCGTAAGACAGCTTAGAACTGTCAGGTCTCTTTGAACAATTCTTAATTTGTCATGGGGTAGAACTGACGAGAACTGTTGTAGGTCACTACACTGCTTGTCATAAACTGACCTAAACTGTCAGCATAACAAAATAGACAGATTCTTGACTGAAACAAAGAGGCACCAATGTGGCATTCGAGTGCCAAAAGTCCGAAAGGGCAACACCAAATCGGAAACACAAACAAAACACAAAATCAACCGAACGGAAGTCAACAACACGAACTCAAGAAGTTACAAAATTGATCTCAGGTTCTCCGGTTTTGGACAGTTAGAAATGACCTCAATTGTATATTTTATCCTTTTTCTAAAGCCGATCACGGAAACAACGCTGTCGGGGGAATAAAGAATAGGACAATTTAAAAACGAACAAGTTGGGGAGGGATTATACACACCATATGTAGGTGAAGTGGGCATGATACTTCCCAGGTTATTACTAGTTTCTTCGTTTTTAGTCGTCAGTTTTTTCTGAATTTTTTCTGCTACCTTCTTTGTAAGCCATTCTTAACCCTTCTTCAGTTACAGTTCCTCCATTTTTTTATGCTTCTGTTTTATTCTGATCATAGACAATGAAGTCTTATCTAAACTCTGCTAGACTCTGTTGTATTCAATGTGCCTCTCTCGAAAGGTACATCCTTATACATGTAAACTTCTTTGACAACATTCCGTCCGCTCCAACTTATGGAGTTAACGTATCTCAATTAATTCGTTACTCCAGAGCGTGCGGGATTTACATCGATTTCCTTAGCAGAGCGACACTTCTGACGCAAAAATTGCTCACACAAGGTTATGTTGCTCCTCGGTTGCTGTCTTCACGCAAGAAATTTTACGGAAGACATCATGCACTTATAGACAAATATGGGATTTCGATCTCCCAGATGAGTGCAGATGTTGGTTTGTCATAGGGTTTTGTGTTGTCTTCCTTTACCGAATTTGACACGCTGAATGGACTATTGGCAACGCAACGGATGTGCTATAGCACACAGGAACTGATTACTCCTCCTGAGCACCTGAGTTCCTTCTTGTTTCGACTGGATTTCGCGTTGTTGATTGATATTCAGTTATTTTTAGTTTCCATGTTTTACATGTTGTCTGTTTTTGTCCCGTACTTGTTTGTGTTTACTTGTTTAGTCTCTTGCCTATCGAACTTTTGACATTCGGATACTCCATTGGTACTTCTGCTTCTTTGATAAAGCTAGTTTCTTATGACAATACAAAGTATGTTAAGGATAATAATTCACATATTCTTTAAATACCATAAGAGTTTTTGTAACATAGGTGTTACTTTACCGTCGGCAGCGGCGGCGGCGTTAACTTTTTGGAAAATTTTTATGAGCAACTCCATATCTCAAGAACAATAGGTCCTGGGTTGATGAATCTTAGTTTGCATATGCCCCAGTAGTAGCTTAGCACAGTTGCAGCATCCCCATCTTTTGACCTTGACCTTGATTTCCGGTTGTCTAATGAGTGACTTTGACAATTTTCAATACATATAATAGCAATGGAAGTTTTGCTAGAACCTCCATATCTCAAGTTTTATAGGTCCTAGGTTGATGAAACTTGGTATGCATATCCCCTAGTAGAAGCTTAGCACAGTTGCATCCCCCATCTTTTGACCTTGACCTTGATTTTCCGGTTGAGTGACTTTGACAATTTTGAATACATATACATGTTATAGCAATAGAAAAGTTTTGATAGCACCTCCATATCTCAAGAACAATAGATCCTAGGTTGATGAAAATTGGTATGCATATGCCCCACTAATAGTGTAGCCCAGTTGCATCCCCATCTTTTGACCTTGACCTTGATTTTCGGGTTGAGTGACTTTGACACTTTTCAATACATATAATAGCAATGGAAAGGTTTTGAGAGAATCTCCATATCTCAAGAACTATTAGTCCTAGGTTGATGAAACTCGGTATGCATATGCCCCAGGAATAGCTTAGCACAGTTACATCACCATCTTTTGACCTCGACCTTGATTTGCCGGTTGAGTGACTTTAACAATTTTGAATACATATACATGTTATAGCAATGTTAAGGTTTTTCAAACACCTCAATAACTCCAGTATTATTGGTCCTAGGTTGATGAAACGTGGTATGCATATGCCCTAGTATTAGCTTTGCACAGTTTCATTCCCATCTTTTGACCTTGACCTTGATTTTCTGGTTGAGCGACTTTGATTATTTTTATTGCATATATTAGCAATGTTTAAGTTCTATAAACATCTTTTGATCTTAGAAACTGAAAATCCATGTAAATTCAAAATATAGTGGAAGTAAGAAAGAATAATTGTTTCTGATTGTGCTGGCAGGCGAGACATACTTTAGTGGTAAGTCTTGTTTATTCTTGATCTCGTTTCTTATGTTAATTGTCTAGAGATATTTTTTTGTGTTTTTTGTGTCTGTCATATTTGTTCGCTTGATTTGGTTTCGAGCTTTTGTCCACTTTACATGACAAATATGTTGTTGTACCTGCAGACAAAGCACCAAATAACATCATTTTTGAGTGCAAGAAACACTATATTGACTGTTTGACTGCTGAATTGGGGGTTGGTTGTACCAGCAATAGCACCACATACACGGCTACAAAATTGTCAAAGGAGGAAATAATTGACAATCACAAATCTGTCATTTCCTCATTCGGCCTTTCTGTTGGTGGCAATAATGATGACATTCCATCGATGTATTGGATTCCTAAATTACATAACAATCCATACAAACAGCGCTTCATTGCAGGGTCATCCAAATGTACAACTAAGCCTCTTTCAGTTCTGTTGACTTCAATACTTACGGCAATAAAATCTGGCCTCCAGAAATATTACGATTGTTGTTATTCTAGAAATGGTGTCAATCAAATGTGGATCATGAAAAATTCGAAAGAACCGATTGAGATTCTTAACTAAATCAGTTTCATCTTGTAACAGTATCAAAACATTCGATTTCTCCACACTTTACACTTCTATTCCACATGAACAACTGAAATCTTGATTAACACAACTGATTAAACGCAGCTTTTTCAAAAAGAATGGAAAACGCAGGTACAAATATCTAGTAGTCCATTATACCAAGACTTACTTTGTCATCAATGAGTCTAAGACAAATAACAAATTTAAAGAAGACTAAATAATAAACATACTCAACTTTCTTATTGACAACATATTTGTTCAGTTTGGTGGACGTGTTTTTCAGCAAACAATAGGTATTCCAAAATGGGCACTAATTGTGCACCTTTGCTTGCTGATTTGTTTCTTCATTCATATGAAGCAGACTTCTTACATTCTCTTCTAGACAGAAATGACCATAGACTAGCTCTCTCTTTCAACCTCACGTTCCGTTATATTGATGATGTCCTTTCACTTAACAATTCTCGATTTGGTGACCTTCTCCATCTCATATATCCCCAGGAGCTTGAGATAAAGGACACAACGGTATCTAGGAAGTCTGCTTCATATTTAGATCTACATCTCGAAATTGACTCTCAAGGAGGACTTTCAACAAGGCTCTATGACAAACGTGATGACTTCAACTTTCCAATCGTCAACTTTCCCTTCTTGTGTAGCAACATTCCGTCCGCTCCAGCTTATGGAGTTTTCGTATCTCAATTGATTCGTTACTCCAGAGCTTGCAGGACTAACATCGATTTCCTTAGCAGAGCGACACGTCTGACGCAATAATTGCTCACACAGGGTTATGTTGCTCTTCTTTTGCTGTCTTCACTCAAGAAATTTTACGGAAGACATCATGCACTTATAGACAAATATGGGATTTCGATCTCTCAGATGAGTGCAGATGTTGGTTTGTCATAGGGTTTTGTTTTGTCTCCCTTTACCGGATTCGACACGCTGAATGGGCAACGCGACGGGTGTGCTATAGCAAGCAGGAAATGCTTACTCTTCCGGAGCACCTGAGTTCACTCTTGTTTCGACCGGAGTTCGCGTTGTTGATTGATATTCAGTTATTTTGTGTTTCAATGTTTTACATGTTGTCTGTTTTTGTCCTGTTCTTGTTGGTGTTTACTGGTTTTGTCTCTGCCCTTTCGGACTTTTGACATTCGGATACCACATTGGTACCTCTGCTTCTTTTAGACGATTGTTTGCTACCTTGCTTAAAGACCTGACTTAGTAATGTTATTTGTTGTCAAGTATTTAAGCATGTATTTATATAAATTAAAATAATAACATTCCTTTTGTTTTGTATTCATTATAGTGATTAGTACTTCAGTAAAAGAATATTTGAAACTCACCAGTAGATGGTAACTTGACAACGCAGAGTTGTTTTGAAAAGATATTAAAATACAAATACCAAAGACAGCTAATTTGGTTCTGCTATATCTATATTTCAAGGAGTAACCTCATTTTTGCTAGTTAGTCAAATTAACTTTGGCAAATATTTCAGACATTTTACAATGTTTTAACGGAATGTATTTATATTCATAAAATGCAATATTTTGTAGTTGTATTGGTGCTCAAATTTTCAACATAATGCGCTTTGTAAAGAATATTCTTGGTGCACCTCCACGCTTTTACACGCCAATAAAACTACCAAAAATTCATTAAATGTATTGATAAACTAATTTTTATGCTTTGTTATAAATTTGCAATCAAAAGCTTTGATTTACTCCTTTGATATGGTTGTAATTTGCCACATTTTTTGTATGTTAGTTAACATATTTGAAATGTAAAGTAGGTGTATAAATATATTATATGGTATTATGAAATTGATGCAATGACACCCACCTTTGTCAATTTGTCTTTGAGTTTTTCCATCCCTTATCTTTTATAATATACGGGTATTTGCCGACGCACATATTTCAGTCGTTAACGGTAAGATTTTTCTTATGCAGTAATGTTTTAAGTTTTAACTTTTTTTATTAAATCTTTTATGCAACATCTTGTCATCCTCTCGGTTTTTAACGTCGACTATCCAAGTGGAAAGTTAACGATATTTAGCAAATAACTGCCATTTAAAAGCCGTTGTTAGACGATCTTTCTTTGATTATGGATTTAGAAAGCCAAAATGCACTGTTCTTATCAAGCTTATAAGTAGTTTTTCGTCAATACTTTATTATTTGTTAATGTCAAAAATTAACAGTCAATGTCCATTTTTTTCAATCTGCAAAGCAGATTTTATAGAATGAGTAGTAGCTTCTATTGAGATTTTTTTAAAGAATGGGAAAAGTATCAATCCGAAACTACGTCATCATTATATAATCGACCAGAAAGTCTTTAGTCGTTTTTGATTAAAATAATGTGTAAAATTTTAGCTGATTAGTTTGAAAGGTGAAGTACACCAAACAATTATTCGCATGAGTTGTCCAGCTCTTGACAAACCACCGCCAGAGTTAGCTTCTCTCATTACTAAAGAACTGGAGACAGGAACCGTGTCCAACAGCGGGGAGGTTCTCAGCACGAAAATCTTGAATCTTGAAAATTGATTGGGTTGAGGAGGGGCTTATTGATTTCAGAGGGAAAAATAATTGTGCTGAGAACTCACTGTAATGGTCCAAACACTTATAATAGTGTTTGATTTTGATTGACAGGTTTTACTGTTGTTGCGACAATAATAAGTGTAATGCACAGGTTTCCGTACATTGGTTAGTGCAATGTTTCACCCTACGTTTCCCTCATTCCTATATATTCAATAAGTGAAAGATTTTAAATGCCATTTGTAAATTTAGATCCAGTTTTGCAGTTAAAAAATCTTAATATAGATTAAATTTTCTAAAGTCATTACAATTTTGGTGAAACAAAATCAGGTATCTGATCTTGATCATTGGCATTTGATTTTTGGAAATTAAGGTAATAACAAAACTACCGAACTTGAATGATCAATCTCATAGTCTAGAGAAAATGACAAAAACGAATCAGTCAAACGGAGAACTGGTGGATCGCAATGGTCCTGACTTGGTACAGGCATTTCAAACGAAATGGTGGGTTAAACCAGGTTTTATGGCGCCAAACCTCCCTCTTCCATTGCGATCTTAGGATCCGGTAATGACCATAGAACACAACATAGTTGTGAGACACAATAGGGATATTGAGGTGATCATCTCAGTACAGCAGACCAGTCAAACACTAATTAAAACAATTAACTATCATATCTTTTAACTTTATTTTGAACTTTTCTACTAGTGGCTGATAACGAAGAAAGAATTTTTTTTAGTGATCGTATGAGACGTATTTTCTTATAGCCCTGCTTCAAAAGTCGGTCACGAGGAAACCGATGTCTGATCAAAAAATCTGTGAAATGTGTGCAAGCTCTGGCATATCGAATAAGTTGAGAAATATAAACATATAATAACTATAATATATATAATAACAAAATAATGACTAAATTCTGAGCTTGACGCTAGATTTTACGCAATTTAAGTACATGTACATAATACAGTGTAATAAGAAACACTCATAGAAACACGCGAATCGATCCAGTTAAATTTTACTAAACTCCACAAAAGATTTATCTTATAATCAACTCCATAAACTTTATACTTATCAAAGCAAATCGAATGAAATAAATTTTCTTAAAAATCATTAAGGCTGTGCTCGTTTGAAACATAAATTGTACATTCGTAGAATTATTGAATTGTGGAACTAATGGAACTTAAACATTTCCCCTTTGACACCAATTGTAAATACATTGTTAATGCGGAGATCCACAACGGCTTTCCATACGACAGAAAATTAGGGTTATGAAAAATCTTTAACATGTTAGTAAAATCTTTAGACTCTATTGGCCTATATAAAGTGTAAATAAAGATTACATGGCTCGGTACGCGTGTTTGTTGGAGTGAGTAAAAGTAAACTTATCACCGCTGTAGATCTAAAGTATTTCAACTTTTCGATTTTTTTTTTTATTTTCAAAACAACAAATCTTTATTTATTATCAGAAATAAAGAAAAACGACATAATAGAGGCGAGATCATGAAACTAGGAACTACCTTAAATTTTGATCACTATGCGTTTTCTACAGTCCTTAGCACAATTAGGCAATCAACAATCACGTGAAAACAACATGTTAATAATCTGGACAACAATAATAGTGAAAATATTGGATATAATTGTCCATCTCCAATTAAAATTAGGATGATCAGCAAAATAAAACAGGTTCTCCTCCAGTGAAGAATGGTTTAAATAGTTTCTCCATCCCAAGATATCTTTTTTTTTGGTTTTGAAAATACTAGCCCCGATCGAGCGGCGGAGAACCCATTGAACTTACGTAGTGAGTAAAATAGCAATTTTCTAATTCATTCATCATTGCAACTGAAACGATTGGTATCTGCTTCAGAAAGAAGAAATATATTTTTATTTTTAAAACTTTCAACGGAATACAAAATTTTGAATAAATGAAAGTTTTCACTTCCTCTGTTTTATTCTTCTATTCCGGTCAGTCGAGTTGTTTTCCTTTGCTCATAATTGATTTAAACTGTTTCCCGAAATTTAAAGCTTAAGAGTTACGGTGCTTTGACCTATGTTAGCAACAAAATATCAGTTACTTTTAAAGTAGAAAACATAACAAAACATACAAAACGTAAATTTGTCATCTATCAACATACATTAATCAAACTAATTGAAACTTGGAATCTCGGAAGAAATTGCATTGATGAATTACCCCCCCCCCCCCCCAAAAAAAAAAAAAAAAACAAATGACAACAAAGTTCCAGACAATAAATTTTGCTACGCCTAAATGAGTACAGATGTTGGTTTATCGTCGACATTTATTTTGTCTTCTTTTCCAGATTTGACACACTGGATTGAAAACTTGCAACACGACGGGTGTGCTATAGCAGGAAGGAACCGCTTACTCTTCCGGAGCACCTGAGTTCACTCTTGTCACGAATAGAGTTCGCGTTGTTGATTTCCGTTCGGTTGATTTTGTGTTTTATGTTTCTTCGTGCTGTTTTTGTTCGTGTTTACCGGTTGCACCGTTGCCCTTTCTGACTTTTGACACTTATATGCCCCATTGGTGCCTCTTTGCTTCTAAGAGAGACATAACTTCTCATTTCATCTACTAAAAGGTGACCATTAAACTTAGCAATGCGATATATACAAAAATAACAACTAGCTTAATGAAATGATTTGTTTTCGTATCTCATGTACGACTCTTGGATCAGAGAACCTGTTTCTTTCAGGAAATATTAGAAAATATTCTAATTATTTAACTGTGCAATTGGCATACGAGAACTAATGTATCAAAAATTATCTTTGTGGGCCGCAGGTCCGCTCAAAAACTGTTGTCATTTTAACAATTTATTAAAGTTTGCAACATTTCATAGTTCTATCATTTTCTGCAAATGCCTATTCAAGACACATGTCCAATTAAAAAAAAACACATTTGCATGTTCCATAAAATAAAACTTATGTATTAAAAAATCACGCAGTTCAAAATTTAAAATTGTGTTAAGTGATGGTTAGTGATTGTTTTGATCAGTGCATGGCTCATTGTAGTACTTAAATTATCACCTAAATATCCCTATAGTGTCTTCACAATCGGGTTGTGTTTTGTGTTTCTACCGGACCCTAAGATAGCTATGGAAGAGGGGGGTTTGGCGTTCCATAAAACCCAAAATTTCTTTTGAAATGCCTGAACGAAGTCAGGACCATTGCGATCTTCAATTCTTTCGTTTTGTCTTCTAAGTCTGATTCAAGTTTGTTAATTTTGTTATTACCTTAATTATGATTCAATGTTTCAATTTTGGAAATTGCTCAATGAAAAACTCATACTTAAATTAAACTACTGCACCTCAAGATATTTTTTGCATGTGCTTTGCTACTGTTTAAAGAGTGAATTATTTTTACAAACTCACTCCTCTGTCTATGGTTTATGATCAGTGTTCCGTGCATTTTGCATGGTCCACTGATCACAACCACTAGTACTAGAGACAACTGTTATAATGAAATAGTATAACTCGGGAAGAAGAACGAAATAATATATATTTACGTATCGGTAACAAACATACTGAAGCTATCAAATTAGCAAAAAATACTGCATTTGTTTGGGGTAACACATTTTTATTAATAATAAATATTCTTTTTCAGAAATAGAGGTAAAGAGGTAAAAACGAATTGGTTATTTTTGATGATATAAAATGGACAACTATGAGGTAAGTTTTAGAAATCAGATTAAAAAAAATCATGATAGACATATATAAAAATATAATAAAATCACAATGATCGAGCAAGAATCGTTAAACATAAAACATTACAAAAAGAAAGTGCAGGCTATACATATACAAAGAACAAAATATTACCACTGTGCCAAAATCTACAACTTGATGTCAAGTCAAGAGTTAATCAAAGTGCTCCGCAAAAGTAATAAGTTTCTGCTTGCTATAGCACAGCAGTCACGACGATCAATGTTGGTGTGTATGATATCCAATAAAAGGATGACAATAATAACTCTATATGTCAAAACAACATTAACGTCCATCTGAGAGACACAAAGATGTCTGAACAGGCAACACTTTAGCAGGCAGAAACAGACACAAATTGAATATAAAACCACAAAAGCAACAACTGAAAAGATTTCAAGAATATGGAAGAATAAGCAATTCCTGAATGACGCAGCATACCAATGGCATTGCTAACAGTCAAGTCAGCCTGTCAGGTCCGGAAAAGGGGAAAAACATAATACTATGACACAACATCATCTGTTCTCATCTGAAACAGAAGTTTGCTTTAGAACTCTCGAGAAAGACAACAAGGGAGAAGTGACATATTAGCAATTTATGGATCAGACTTGACGCTCCATCTAGGATATCACGATTTTCTCACGAGAGCAAGATAGAAATGCCGTATTTGTCTACAAGCATGTGATGACCTAGTAATTACATGATATTCCTGGAAAAGTTAGTAATTTCACGTAATTCCTAATTACACACATTTACTGTAACATAACACACATTTACTGTAACATAACACGCATTAACTGTAACATAACACACATTTACTGTAACATAACACACATTTACTGTAACATAACACACATTTACTGTAACATAACACACATTTACTGTAACATAACACACATTAACTGTAACATAACACACATTTACTGTAACATAACACAATTTACTGTAACATAACACACATTTACTGTAACATAACACACATTTACTGTAACATAACACACATTTACTGTAACATTATATATTATACAGGAATGCATAGAATACCTCGGTGTATTATTTGCCAAACCGAAACAACCAGAAGAGTTAAAAATACAGAAAATGAAGAACTGGATAGCTAGAATAGGGATCACTGTACGTGGTGATATTCGTAAGGCAATAGCAAATACTTAAATAAAACAAATTGGGATTGGGCTTGAGTCAAATGTAGTTTTTTTCCATCCAGGGCCAATTGCAAAACATCGAGCAGCGACCGCTGGTCACATTGAAGGCTGCTCGCTGTTTTCCGTTGTGGATTTTTAAATTGACGTTTATAATTGTAGGTTATTATTATCCCATTATCTTCTATCTAGAGTGCCTATATATTATAATTAACACAATATAATCATTATTTTTCTAATATTTAAAAAAATGGATTGTTTTGACCTTTTAAGTTTTCATTTGATTAAAAAGCAACTATATGCACATATATTCGATTTTTCGAAATCGACTTTAAAATCATTAATAACAAAATTACTGATCTTTAATAATTTATGCAAACGTTTAAAAAAAACATACCAGAGAACTTGAAGATCACAATAGTTATAACATGCTACAGGCATTTCAAATTGAAACGTGGATCTAACCAGGGTTCATTTTACAAAACTAGGTTTGCAACATAAACCTTATCAATCCACCAGCGATGAAAAGTACATATATGTATATGTATGGAACGCCAGACCTGTCTTATGATGATCAAATTTAATAACTTTATTTTATTTCTTTGAGTGATTTGATATTTACTTTATGTGACTAAATCTTTACGTTCTGTAGTGTAAACATTAGGTCTTGTCAATTTTACTTTACATGTTTAGTCAAATGAAGTAGATATCAAATCATTACAAGTAAAAACATATAGACCACAAGTAACTTAATGTGCTCAACAGTTTTGGCGTTCCATATCTGTAACTTCATGTGTTTGTTTTTAACAGATCGACAATATTGACAGTCTAAACATTATACACGTCACCGGAACTAAAGGGAAAGGATCAACATGCGCCTTCACTGAGCAGATTTTACGTAACAGAGGTCTCAAAACTGGATTGTATAGGTATATTTGGTAATTTAAATGTATATATTTTTAATTGTAATTTGACGAAATTGTTATGTAAAATAATAAGATAGATATAAGCCCATATTTGGCTTTAAATTTCATATTCTTATTGTGTAAAATATGCACTATTGAACTTCTTGCATAACTTAGCGTTGTTAATTGATATTCAGTTGCTTTTTGTGTTTCCGTTCTTTATATGTTGTCTGGTTTTTTTTACGGGTCATGTTTCTGCACTTTCGGATTTTGGACATTCGGATGCCCACTTGGTACTTCTTCATCATGCACCATGAAACCCGTACAGTTTAGTTCCATCTTTTTGCAGTCAATGCTTTATTAAATTGATTTTTAATGTAGTTCCATCGATATGTCTTTTAACAATTCTATCTTTGCTTGAATCATAATAACTAATCAAAGTCCCTGTATATGTTTTTCACTTATTGGAATATCTTTACAACGCAGACAATTTTTGATGAATAAAAGAAGTGACGTCATATTTTGATAAGCTTACTTTCATAATTGTATATCGATCTTTTAAAATTTGCTTTATGTTATTAGTTCTCCGCACATGATAGACGTTCGAGAAAGAGTAAAAATCAACGGCCAACTATTATCAAAGGAGAAGTTTATGGGATACTTCAACACAGTGTACAATAACTTACATGCAAATATGGTAAAACATATTTTTGATTAAATGAATGGAATAAGGCCAATGTAATTGATACCTAAATATACATATCTTTTGTATTTTGATTGTTTTGTTAGTTACTCAAGATTCTCGTTTTCCTTTGTATACTTAAAAAGATGTTGACACTGTTGTTAAATGTAATTAATTTGTCATTCCACTATGAACCAAAATTAATATGACCGCTGCGAACTGTAATTAACCACAATTTATCTGTAAAAAGCTAATTTTATTTGATGCAATATCTTCAGGAGTTATCAATTTCTATCTTTTTACTGTTTTTAGCTTAAATGTCTGAAGCAGACATCTGTGAATTTTGTTATTTGTATCAAATCATGACAGTCACTTTGAATATTTAATTTGATTAAAAATTACTGATGTGGTTAGTTCTTTTTGAATTCCTGTGTTTTATGTTGTCTCATTTGGTCCTGTTCTCGTTGATGTTTACTGGATTTGTCTCTGTTCTTTTGGACTTTGAACATTCCGATGTCCTTTGGTACCACTTCTTCTTTCATAACGACGTATAAATAAATACACAGAGTACCATTTTTTTACTCTTAGGTTCAAGCATTTGATGGCAACCTACCTTGCTTTATGACCCTTATGGCTTTCCATTCTTTCCTACGCGAAGGTGTAGACGTAACAATAATAGAAGTTGGAATGGGCGGACTTAATGATAATACCAATATTATTAGGAACCCTATAGCATGTGGTGTTACATCAATTGGGCTTGACCACATGGCTTATCTTGGTGATACAGTTGAGAAAATTGCCAAAAACAAATCTGGTATTTTTAAGGCAAGTCTGCATAATTTTTGCACATATATTACACTCCTAGGAACATGCGAATCAATCCAGGTAATTTCTACTAATTTAAAACTCTGCAAAAGATTTATCTTGTTATCAACTGCATTAACTTTATACTTAATATCAAAGCAAATCGAATGAAATAACTTTTCTTAAAAGTCATTAAGCTGCGCTCGTCAAAATATAAATTGTACGTTCGTGAAATTATTGAACTGTCGAACTCATAGAACTTAAACATTTCTCCATTGAAACCAATTGTAAATAAATTGTAAATGCGAATATCCACTACGGCTTTCCATATGACATAAAATTAGGGTTATAATAAATCCTTAACATGTTAGTAAAAAGCATGAGACTCTATCCGCCTATATAGTATTAGTAGAAATTACGCGTGTTCCTTGGAGTGTATTAGTACTAAGAATTTTATTATGCTAGCTATTCTATTTGATTTCTATAGGGCTTATTGATTATCAAAATTGATGATTACAATTCAAATTTGAAAGAAATACACCTAATTACGAATTTTTACATTTCCCCATGCTTTTTATGTGGAGATAATTTAGATCGAATAATTATAGAAAAAAAGACAAAGATTTTCACAAGTTTTAAGCTGAAAAAAACCTTTTAAGTTGAATGTGTTTATAAAAGAAATATGACTTTTACCTATTTTTTTTAAAAGTCAATTCGACAAAAATTCTGATGAACTTTCAATTTCATGTACCGTTCTAGGCACAATTGTCCCCAGAATTTAAGAAAATTCTATGTACAAATTTTAAACACCTCATCTACATGTACCTTAAGGGTGACAGAAAACGAACTATATAGGACAAAATAATGAATATTCTGCTATGTCAGGTAAATAGGTCTTTAATTTTGATGATGACATTTTCAGACATAATCACACAAAACGAATTTGCTGTTAGATTGATAACCAATTTATTACTTGGTAATGGACTAGGGTTGATAAGGGCCATTTTTAGCCAAAAAATTATTTTTGTTGGAATTCAAGTAAAAATTGTCACAAGACTTAGTTAAATGTCAGCACATTAATGCTTCATAGACCATTTAATATTTTTGACCATACTGTGACGTCATAATGACGTCAAAATTGAACAAATTGCAAAAATTGACCAAATCGGCTGTTTTTAAGAATATTTTTAATAATTTTCGCTCTGGGAAGTGACCGCAACACACATGTACCACAAAATCCTTTTGGTAACAAATTAAGTTGGTTTTGAAAAATATTTCCCCAAAGTATCTATTTGGTACATCATCATGGTTGTACACACTACTATTGAAAATAATGTAAAAACCGCTAATTTTGCCCAAATGTTGAAAATCTTCCAACTTTTAATGCCATTTTCTATATACAAATTAAATGGATTGAAATAATTTTCATTGTTTATTATGTCCCTAACCCTTGCCTAAGAAAATAACACAGTGAATGTAGAATACTAAAACTTTTAATTTTCAGTCATATTTTGAGGCCAAAAACAGGCCTAATCAGCCCTGGTCCTTTATTTGTCTGTCTAGTTTTTGCCTTTCTATGAGATTAATATAAATAAATAAACGCACAAGGAATGTTTATGTGTTAGATCTGTTTAATTTTGCCGAACAAATTGACTAAAATGCTTATACTGCATTCAATTATTTCATCCTAAAGTTTTGTTCAAATTAACATCATGTTGCATAAAGTCTGACCGGAACTTTTTGAAATTGGGACGAATATTTCTAATAAAGATATAAAATTTGTTTTCAGACATCCGTACCAGTTTTTACATCTCTGCAAGCTCCTTCTGTTTTACAAGTTTTGTTTGAAACGGCTGATGAACTAAACGTATGTATATATCAATGAGAAAGCATTTCTCTATTTCTTGTTTTTACTACTTACAACCCGATTTCCAACATATTTTTTCCACAATTACGCATAAGTTTATGTTGACATAGGTTTAAGGTTAAAAGGCACTGACTTTCCACTATGCGTTTGCTGAATCTTCTACAAATTTGAATAGATTTGTTCGAGAGAAAAAAAAAACATAACATACTTGACTAAATAGAACAGAAAAGAACTGTGTTGCAGCTGTGAGGGGTATGTCCTAACTGTTTTGTTTTCAGATACTCATATGTACCAAAAAGTCAGTTTATGTACATAATATAAGTATAATTATGTAACATATTAATAAATGATTATTCGAAGATACATTACACATGCTGACAATTGTAATTTTTGCGTTTAATTTAGTGTAAGATTGCATTTTTATTCTATTTTATTTGAAGTGTCCAATAAAGATAGTCCCAGAATTAGATAAATATCCGAATTGCCAAGTAGAGTTGAGCATGACTGGAAAGGTGCAACAATCTAACGCATCTCTTGCACTTCAGCTTACAAGATCCTGGCTACAAACCATGCAACATCGTGACGGTATAGAATCTTTTTGTCTGTAATCTAAAGTTTAAATGTATAATATGGTAAGGTCACAAGGTGACTAATTCAAGAATAATTCCAAATTCCAAAAAGCTTAACTATCGGACTGCTCATGTGACGAATTCCGATCTAAATATAATCTGGTCACGTTATTACCAGAATTGCTCAATATGGTACAAAAAGTCGTTCCCTCATAAAATTAGCCTAGAGCAATCCATCGGAACCCTAATTTCACTGGTGAAAAAATTCAAAATTACCTTTGATCCACCAAGTTTGATAATTGTGTTATTACCTCAATGTTTCAATTTTGCATCTAAATCTGTATGTCTGTCAATGCATCGTTGTGTCGTTATGATGGCAATGAAAACCTGAATCGTCAATAAATCTTTTAGCATTTCTTTATCCGATAAAGGTCCTCTTAATTCTTGCCATTCATCATTAGATATTAGTCAAGATAACGAAGAGTGAAAACAAAAATATATAAGTTCCTTGAGTATTCAACAGCTATATGAAAAGGACGAAATACAAATGACAACAAAGTTCCAGACAATCAATTTTGCTACGCCTGACGCGCGTTTCGTCCATTCAAGACTCATCAGAGGCGCTCTACCAAAAATATTGAAAATGCCAAACACTGTATGAATATGAAGGGCATAGAACAGTTTAACCAAAAATACCAAACTGGGGAACCAAATTATTAGTAAGATATTCAACCTATGTCTGGGGTAGGAAGAACCTTAGGGTTTAGACAATTTTGAAATTTAGACAGATAATTTAAAGCTTTGATGTATTCTCCAACTCAAAAGTGTTGGTGCCGGAGCGGGCTAACCTCGGGGAATTTAAACTCCACCAGCAGAGCTAACCTTCACGTGCGTTCGAAATACAAATGACAACAAAGAGAAGGATATTCTCACAGGTGTACCATGAGACACTGTCAAAGGAATGTGTTATTTAATGAACAAATGGGGGATGTCTTTGGCTAATAACAACGATGAGCAATAGTAATGTCTAGAACTAAGGATTCCAGACACCTACAGAAAGTCAATAGGTGGTTTTAATTGTATACGACTTAAGTTCTAGTAGTTGATTGGTAGTCGCAAAATGACTAAACCACAGAGCAAAGCCTTGTTTGGAAATCAGTAGGAAACAAATGATGATTATGACACAGTATTTGCGTTTCGAATAACTGTAAAAAATGTCTTTTCGATTGACTGTAAAAAATGTCTTATAAAGGATTTTGATTCATAATGATAACATTATTTTGTTGTTGCTGCTAGCTTGAATTTCAGTTTAACAAAAGTCTGACTGTGTGTTTCACTGATTTTTGTGTTTTTTTTTCTAGGAGGAGATGTGAGTGAATGCAATAGTCATACTAATAATGACAACTCGGTTACTGCCTCCACATTCGCAATCCACCAAAGCGATATCCAGGGTAGGAGTCGATATTAATAATTTATTATTGACATGCAACGAAACAATCAACTATTAAAATACAAAGATCTATATCAAGTTTAAGGCAATACATTCTGCTACCAAAAAGGAATACTAATATTATTTTATAGCATCTTTTTATACATTGACTTTTTAGAGTAGGGTGATGACTGAAATAATGTTAGCAACATAATTATGTAATTATATGTGAAAAGTGATATTAAGTGGCATACAATGTTCCGACCAGCGTCATTTAAGGTTTTAGTAATGCAATCTTAAAATGGTCTGATTTATTTATTTATTTAAAGATATTTTTTCTTGGCTTCCTTTCTTTTACTTACATTCAAATCCTGACTTACAATTTGTTACCATGCATTTGCTGTTCCTCATCCCGTGATTTTTATATGTTCGTGTATCTAACATAATTTACTGATTATCTAGCTTTATGCCAATGCACATTGCCAGGACGATACCAAATTATCAAGAGACCAAATGTGACGTATTATTTTGACGGCGCTCACACGGAAGGGAGTATTGTGGTATATTTGTAGAAATAGATGAAAGAAGCAGAGGTACCAATGGGGTATCCGAATGTCAAAAGTCCGAAAGAGCAGAGACAAAACCAGTAAACACCAACAAGAACAGGACAAACACAGACAACATGTAAAACATGGAAACACAAAACAACTGAATATCAATCAACAACGCGAACTCCAGTCGAAACAAGAGTGAACTCAGGTGCTCCGGAAGTTCAGTAGAATAAACAATAGATTTTAATCATACAACCATATTTCGTAAACATTCTTATTAGCTGCTTAATATTAAAAGAAAAAAACAGTTTTTTATTCAGTTATTCATTTGCAAGATTTTCATATATGCTTTGAAAAATGCAATGAAATGCAAAATTAAATTATACATAAAAATAACTTATACGTAATTTTTGAATAATTTGTAAGTATTTTCATGTTGTAAAAACATAAAGGTTGTTAAAGTGATTATAAAGTTGTAGCTTATAAAGCTGAACATAACTTTTGTATAGATAGAAAAGGTATGGAACTAACGAGTTTTATAAAAAATAATTTTATTTTTATTGTTACTTTTTAAGGAATGTGTGGAATGGTTTAAATCACATTCAAAGAAAGCAGCAATAACAAAAAGGTAGTAAAACTATTAATTACACTGATATTAAATAGATGGTATATGTATACATAATTCCATGTGGAGCTAGTTTATTAATTCCCCGTGTTTCAGACGTATGCTCTTCATTTGTCTTAGATATGGTGTACTTGTACATGAGAATATATATACAAAGCATGTGTACACTCTGTTTAATTATTATTATCTTAAGGATCATCACTTATAAAAAAATGACTGATATTTTACGTCTTTTTTCAGTCTATGTGGTGCCTTACCTACATCTTAAATCTCTTTTGAAATAAGGCATAGCAGCATCTAAATAAATATTTTTTCCATCAAATTTTAGTATTTTGTACGCGTACACTTCATCCATTTTGCTGGGGCATTTGCTTTGCGTTTTTCAGTTCACCCAAATAAAGCAAAATATCAATAACGCCCTGTCATTAGGCCTCCACGTGCAAGGTAATTTCATTATTGGTGTTATTAAATCTACTCACAGTCGGTTTTTTTTTAAGGATATTAAGGGGTAATTCACTCTTAATTTATGGCACACATTGAACGGAAAGAAAATGAATATAGAGACACAAGTAAAGTTATCATATAAAATGGGAGGGGAAATGGTCGGTGACTATTGTTTCTAGACTGGGTAACACTTTATTTTTTATTTTCACGTGTAGTTTTAGTCGTACATAGACTAGAAATATAGGTCAAATATTTACCATTTTAACGAAGTGTTACCATGAACCTTAATTTATTTAAATTATGAAAAGTATAAGGTTAAACTCTCTCCATCGTAGTTTGTCCTTAGATATTTTTGATATTTCTGAATATTTGGATTTCATTTTGGCTAATGCATTTTCAAACACTATTTAAATGTGGTTTTCCTGTGTTAATTATGGCCAAAACTTTCTGTTTTATATATAACCGATCGCGTTATAAATCTTCTAATTTTATCGGGTGCAGCAGGAACGGTAGATCAATTTGTGAACAAGATAGAGACGTCAAAATGCATTAATACCAGATGGGGTTTGCTAACATATTTGAGTTCTAGTTCTACATGTTCTAGTGTTGATATTCATGATGTAATGATTTCATTTAGATCCATGTTGATAAATGAATAATTGTTTATCAAATAATATTTTACATGGCGTTTTTAATCGGTATACTCGTAAACATTATAGTCAAGCACGATTAAAAGTAATAAAACATGACTGGTAACAATCAAAATATTAAGGAGTGAGTGAGTTGGTGTTTTACGCCCGTGCAACGCTATATCGATGAACATGAAAAGGATGATAAATGAAATATGGGGTTGGGATGGGACACAATGGACCGGTAAATTTTGAAGAACCACAGGAAAAGGGGTGAGGTGGGTAGGGGCGAAAAATTTAGCCCATGTGGTGCACTACTTGGCGGTCCACAAAGGGATCTTTTACGTGCATGAAGCGTGGCACTCTCCACACACGTTGGCCCACTATGGTCGGCGGTCAGGGTTTACGTATTATAGACCTGACAACCCCCGCGGACGAGGGTCGCCCTATTCAGCAACCTAGAATACACACTTGGTCGCTCTGTGGGCTTAGCACTGTTCTGACGTCAGAAACCCAAGACACTTGGTCACCTCTAACGACAAAAGCTAGACTCTGCTGCGGGCCTGATCGCCACCCGGGCCCCGCATGGGACAAAATATGAAGGAAGGACACCGATCAAAGCTATTAAAAACCAAAGCATCCAAGAAAAGTTGTAAGTCAGGAAATCAAGAATGTCCATTGTCCAAAATATATCATTGCCGCAAAAGAATACACATTTTTATTTTATTTAGAATAAGCTATATTTATCTAAGAAAAGGTTAAGATTTGACATGTTTTATAAAATTGTTTTTTTCCTTTTTTTCAGCGGAAAAGCGACAAAGATTCTGATATTTAACACAGCTTTGGACCGAAACGCAGCAAAATTTTTGAGTATCTGTAAGGTATACTCGGTAGTATAAAATCCATCTTTGGTTTAATGTTGAGAGATATTCAAAAGGAGATGAATGTAAAAAGTCTTTTTTAATTCATATTAATAGCAAACAAAATTACATTTGAAGTAAAAAAATACTTTTTCACCTTTTGACGCTTTTGAACACTTAGAAAAGGTACATTAGCCAAATTCCTGTTTTTTTATAGATAGAACAATCTGGTCGTCAGATTTGTCTGACACGACTTTACCATTAAATTTCTAATATTTTTGTTTTTGAAATTTCCGATTGTTTAATTCAAAATTGTTTAAAATACCAGGTTTCAGTCCTTATACTGCATATGGTTGATATCTTAGATGCTGGATTTAGCTTCCTTGTTCGAATCTTCTTTCATTTATTCAATATTTTTGGTTGTCTGGCCTTCCATTGTTTTGATGCAAATGCTGCTGATGAGAGATTACTCCTTGAAATATCAATATACAGCATAACCAAATTACCCGTTTTGGTATTTGTATATGCAAATGCATGTTCTGTCTCCATTTTCCTTAAACGAATATTTTGATATACCTTTCTCTTTCGGTCTTCTTGTCTTTACGAATGACTTTTTTTATTATGAGAGAGGTCCATTCGTGGCAAAACAGGCCAAGATAAACAAAAAAGTGAACAAGACAAAATTGGAAGAGAAAAGATCATCGCAAAACAGAACAAAAATCACAAATTACAACTAAATCGCAATTACCAAAATAACGTTTAATTTAATTCTAACTGAGAGTCTATTCACTCGGTACTTTGGAAGGATGACCAGGTCCTGCTTGGTATAGCTCGCACACTTGACATGGTGCAAAAATACGTTATTGTATTTTCTTTCTTTCCTTTCTTCATTTTCAGACTTGCTGTTTTGATGCCGTTGTTTTCTGTCCAAATATTGACACAAAAGGTAAAAAGAAGTCCATTTAATAAATCTGTTGAGTTTTGACCTGTAATAAAATGACCATTTAGAAATGAGATAAATATTATCTTCCTGGAGTATGAATATAGGCCTCTTTTCGTAATATGTAGGTTTAAGATTTCCCCAGTCAACCGGATTAATTAGAAAAGGTGTATCAATTTGCATAAAATATTGTCTCAGAAAAAAATTATGTATTAAAATTAATTCTATATTTTATCAATTAATGTTTACAGATAACAATATATTTTGAAATATAATAGGGGATCAGCAGCTTACATTTTTTGTGTACATTACAAACCTTTATAATTTAGAGATAAATGCATTCATAAATTATCTCCCTTGTTGAATTTATAAATTGTCTTTATTAACATTTGCTTAAAACATTACTGTATTTTTATTTACTTTTAATGTAGGAATTGATTTAACATAACTTGTTTGAACTTGTTCTTCTTTTTTTGCTGTTTATAGTCACGTTTCAAGTGTCCCCTGTACCCTTAATCTTACCTGCTCGAAAAAAATCAATTAATTCATATAATAGATACTCTTGCTAGTACCAGATGATATATACACGAAGTCCTGCACAAAACTTCATTTTGAAATCGTGTGAGCTTATTAACAAATTCTAGTACCATTGTATCACTGTATTTTATTCACAAGATTAGGCGGAGCTCAATTTTGTCGATCTTGTAGGTACAAAATGTAGAATTTAAATGAAGAGGTCCGAAATAATTGACCCATGACCATACAAAGAATAAAAAGAATCGAGAAGATTTTTAACAAATATTGATCAAATCAATTTCAAGCCTAATCGATATTAAAATCTATATTTCTTATATCAGATAATGATAATATTTGTTCTTGAAACTAAGTTCCAGAGAAACTTAACATTTACTACGGAAACATAGAGAGAAGAAAACAACAACAACGAAGTGTTCGTCATAATACATCAGTGTGGGAGAAGTTAGTAAACCAGGACTATTTAGCAGAGGAAGAACAAAAGAACCCACGTCAGATTATTCATTACAGCTTCCCGTGTGTCCACCAAGCTCTTTGTTGGGCATCACAGGGAAGAAATGGGGATTTACCAACAAGTTCTAACATGCCGAGGTTTATGGATAGTGTAGACAATGTAGAAGTGCTTGTAACAGGAAACATGCATTTAGTAGGGGCAGCCCTTGGTATAGTCAGTCCAATATGTTAAACTACTTTTAGTGCATGTAGCATGGAACAATGGCAATATTTTTAATAGTGGACAGCTTAATTATTTATTTAGTTAGAATTTTAGTTTAACTTTTTATGCAAATTACGACTTGTTGTAGTAGTTTATCAGCAAGGTCGCTTATGTTGGCTTTGAATTATATTTTTTCTGGAGACATCATGCGCTCATAGACACATGTTGGATTTCTATCTCTCAGATGAGTGGAGATGTTGGTATGTCTTAGGGTTTTGTTTTGTCCTCTTTTACCAGACTTGACACACTGAATTGACCATTGGAATTGTGACATGAGTTGTATAGCAAGCAGGAACTGTTTACTCTTCCGCAGCACCTGAGTTCAATTTCGATTCGATTTGAAGTCTGTAGAAGTTCCTTTGTTAGCTTGCTTATATGTCAATGTAAGTATTGGGTATTGTTTGTTGTTTAGTGTCTAAAAATAAAAATACCCAAATGGGTATAAAAACGGTTAGTCTGATGATGTTGTATATGTTTATTTCAACGAGTAACCTCTCATCAAGAGCATTTGAATCAAACATTGGAAGATAAAAAACCAAATGATTTGAACGAAAAACCAAAATGTACCATCAGTAATGTGAAATATCGACCATGCACAGTAGAAGGAAAGAATACTTTTTTGTAATAAATTTGCATTCTAAAACAAACGCTTTGACTTCCTACTTAGACGTGGTTGTTAATTCCTATATATTTTATAGATTTTATTTCACACACAACAAGTAGGCGTGCAATATTTGAATGATGTTTTGCTGCAACGACACCAACTGTTGTCAATCTGTCTTTGTGTTTGTAGAAATAAAAAATGTACAAAGATGATTGGTTGTAGCTGATTATATCATCTAAAGTCAAATCACTTTTTTCCAACACCTTATCATTTATAATGAAACGAAGCTTGCTGACGCACATAGTAGACTCGTCTTACGAAATAGTTTATACGGTAAGAGTTTTCTTTGCATGCTTATTTTTTTATTCATGTTTATCATTAAGTTTTTAAGAACAAAATTTCGTTCTCAGGTTCATATACAATTTCTTATTAAACGGGCACATGTGTGGAGTGAGCGATATTAAGCTAAGAATGGTGTAAATAATGTTTCAGGGGACACCGTAAACCTGCATTGATTTTAAAGTTTTTCCCCTATATACTGAAGGACTTCCTGTAAATATTGATGCAGAAAATCAATTTAAATACTTTCCCGTGGGTTAATTTTATGCCACTATCTATATTCAAGCTCCGATAACAACGTCTGATAGTCTGTAAAGCTACCTATACAGCGGCTTGAACGTAAGGTCACGAGCGGATACAAGCCGCTGGTTTTGGAGCTTGTATCTATATTGTGAGTTTGTGTCGTGGATATTTACTCCATAAAGATCTTTTTTCAACATGTGAATAAGGTAATAACAAAATAACGGAACTTGGTGGATCAATCTTAAATGTCCATAAGAAAAGTCAAACAAGGAAATCATACCGGAAAAATTGATGACCGCAATGGTTTAGACTTGGTACAAGCCTTTCAAACGAAATGCTGGGTTTGAACAGATTTTATGGCGCCCCTGCCCCCCCTTTTCCATTGCGAACTGTTGATCTGGTAGTTACACAAAACACAACACGGTTGGTTTTGAAGTGCTTTGTTTCTATAATCGTAATTTTTTATCAATAAATAAGATGAAAAAGGTTTACAATGTTTCAAAATGTGAAAGACTGATGTCTTATTTGTTTAAACAGGGGGTGCAAAAAAACATTCATATGCATAGAGGGCTCAAAATGATAAAAGGGGAACATCCGATGGTATGCGACAGGAAAAAAAATATCCCCAAACTAAAAGTATAATCGATTTTCGGTAAAATGATTTACCATTTCAATTATTTGCGATTTACATGAAATCTTGTTCCTTTTCTTAGTCAAACATTAAACCAAGAAATTTTAATTCAACTGACGAAAACGATACCTCTTTAACATTTTTGTTTGTAGAAAATAAAATTGAAACAATAATTATCGGTTATATAGCTTTCTATTTTGTTATTAAGCCATTGCATTTTTGGTCATATTTATTATATTTGTTGTATTTGCATGTTTATTGTAGTCAGATGGGGTAATCGTAATTGAAATCCTTAATCAGCTGTAATTGATTAATAATTCAAGTAATCAGAGTAATCAGCCAACAATCTGATTAAATGCAATTCAATTTAAGCAATTACTTTCAAAAATGCCCTGTTATACTGATTACATTTTGATGACTTTCTGACTTAACAGCTGATATTGCATGTTTTTAACATACATGTAAGTTAGTATAAAAAGTGTATTATCTAATGTTTAAGATTATTGTGAGCTGAAATGTAGAATTTAATTTTAAATATTTACAGTTATCATCATACGTACTGGTAAGTGCATGTTCACAGATTGAATAAAACATAAAATTGATTTTTAACAGTTTATTACCTGGATACTTCATGATGTGTAAATTTATAATTGAAAATATTTAAGGATTGGACAAATGAAACCAATTAATTTTGTACTTTAGAAAATTTTAATAGATTTCTTTTCAAATTAAGTTTTGTTGTTTGTAAAAGTCAAGTGTTAAGCCCTTTGTTTAATGTCACCTGTCACATTGACAGATAGAAGCCAGCTTGAGGGTGTTTTTATAATTGTTTTTTATTACTCCTTTTAAAATAAAAAGCTACGCCGAGCGCAGCATGATACGACCGCAACAAGTTGAACCCTGTACGTTGGAGGCCCAATATGGATAGTCCATTGCTTTGGTCACATGAAGCCCATGGTGGACTTACAAAGCTTTTTGACACATGCATCCTGTGATGGACTTAGAAATGCATTTTTGACAAATATATTTACATCAACATCTTATACAAAAAGCCTTATTTCTAAACATGTATTAATTTACAATTTATCCCGTGCGGGGCCTGGGTGGCGAATAGGCCCGCAGCAGAGCCTAGCTTGTCGTAAGAGGCGACTAAGGGTCTTGGGATTCTGACGTCGGGTCAGTGCTCAGCCCACAGAGCGACCAAGTGTGTACCCTAGGTGGCTGAATAGGGTAGCCCTCGTCCGCGGGGGTTGTCAGGTCTATAATACGGAAACCCTGACCGCCGACCATAGTGGACCAACGTGTGTGGAGAATGCCACGCTTCATGCACGTAAAAGACCCCTTTGTGGACCGCCAAGTAGTGCACCACATAGGCTAAATTTTCCGCCCCTACCCACTTCTCCCCTTTTCCTGTGGTTCTTCAAAATTTACCGTCCCTGTGTTTCAAACCCCATCCCATATTTCATTTATCATCATCATTTCATGTTCATTGTATCATCCTTTTCATGTTCATCGCCTGTAAATAACCTATATAGCGTTGCACGGGCGTAAAACACCAACTCACTCACTCACTCACTTAATTTACAATTTTGGCCCTTTGACCCCTAATTCCTCAAAAATGGTAAAAGATATTGCTAATCCGATAAAAAAATAATAGGAAATTGTGTACATGGAATCCGATGAAAAAAAGATTTTGAAAATCGGACCACAAATAAAAAAGTTGATTTTATGGGCGTGGCCTGTCTTTAGCCCCCTGTAACAATGTAATGGTGAAATACATATCAAAATCATTGACACATTTTGTTGACAGAATTTAATGATGAATTCAACAAAGAAAGAATTTTCAAAATCTAATAAATAATAAACATTCTACAACAGTTTTGTCAAAACACCCGTTTTAGCACTTTTTGGCCCTTTTTTCTAAAACAGTAGGGGCCACAAACCCCAAATACAAAACAAAGATTCCTTTAGTGGATATAATCATCATATATAAACTTCATAACAATTGGCAGGCCCACTACAACTTAATTTTTGGTATAAAACTATTTGCATTGACAAACTTTAAAAAATGGCGTTTTTGGCCCCTTTGACACCTAATTTCTCAAAAACGGTAAGAGATATTGCAAATCTGATTGAAAAACGCAGGCAGGGATTTTCACAAGGATTCCAATGAAAAAAAGATTTTGAAAATCGGACCACAAATAAAAAAGTCAATTTTTTGGGTGTGGCCCCTTTTTGACCCCAAGTATCAATGTAACAGTGCAATATATATCAAAACCATTGACACATTTTGTTGACAGAATTAAATGATGAATTCAATAAAAAAAGAATTTTCAAAATCTAATGAATAATAAACATTTTACAACAGTTTTGTCAATACACCCGTTTTAGCCCTTTTTTGGCCCTTTTTTCTAAAATGATAGGGGCCACAACCCCCAAATTCAATACCAACCTTCCTTAAGTGGTAACAAACATCATATTAAAATTTCATAACATTCGGTCAATATTTACTCAAGTTATCGCACGGAAACCAAAGTGTCCACAGACGACGACGACGACGACGCCGACAACGACGACGACGACATCGCCATAACATTATACGATCGCAAAAATTTTGCGGTCGTATAAAAATAGTGTTCCTAAGGGCAAATACAGTGCATGTAATATATATTTAGCATTGAAATTGAAAAAAATATGATTTTAAGATAATTGAATGATAATGAATAAGCATGCATTAGGAAATCATGAACTGTATATGAAAATACTGAAATATATATAAGATGTAAAACAATATGCACTAGATAATACATTAAAAACCTGCCAAATAAAGGTAATAACAAAACTACCGAACTTGATTGTCAATCTCATTGTCGAGAGAAAATGACAAAAACGAATCAGTCATACCGGAGAATTGGTGGTCCTGACTTGGTACAGGCATTTCAAAAGAAATGGTGGGTTAAACCAGGTTTTATGGCGCCAAACCTCCCTCTTCCATTGCGATCTTAGGATCCGGTAATGACAATAGAACACAACATAGTTGTGAGACACAATAGGGATATTGAGGTGATCATCTCAGTACAGCAGACCGTTCAAACACTAATTAAAACAATTAATCACCATATCTTTTAACTCTATTTTGAACTTTTCTACTAGTGGCTGATAACGAAAAAAGAATTTTTTTGAGCATCGTATGAGACATATTTTCTTATAGCCCTGCTCCAAAAGTCGCTCACGAAGAAATCGGTGTCTGATAAAAAAATATCTGTAAAATGTGTGCAAGCTCTGGCATATCGAATAAGTTGTGAAATATAAACAGCGTATGCAGGGGAAGTAGGTAAATTGCTCGGTAGATTAGGAAAATTAATAATTTGAAAATTAAAATCGTCTCTTTTACCGTAAATTTTAGTACTAAGATAACCACCTGGGTCAAATTCGAGGCGTAAATCCAAGAAAGACGTGAAGCAATTTGATTAGGTGGTCTCTTTAATCTCCAATTCTGGAGGATATATTGAAGGAATCCATCTACCAAATGAAGTGTTATTTACAGAAAGGACATCATCAATATATCTGAATGTAAGATTAAATGACCTTGCCTCTTTCATCTTCTTGTTCTTTACGAGTCCCTGAAGAAATTCAGTCTCGTAAGAGTATAAAAACAAATCGGCGAGGAAAGGAGCACAATTTTTGCCCATTGCCGATTTGTTGTTGAAAAAATCTCTCCTCCGAAGGTGACAAATATGTTGTCAATGAGGAAATCAAGCATACTGCAAACTTGTTCCAGTGTGTAACAAATTTTATCTTTGAAAGATGTTTTGGAAAAGAATGAAGAGTTATAACCCAAAACAACAAAATTCCTAGATTTGAAAAGGCTTTTTCGAGAAAATGTCAGGCGACATTTTAGTTTTTCGTGTGGCAAGGTAGTGTATAAAGTTGAAAAATCGAACGTTTTCAAAGATTGAACCTCAGAAAATGAACTAGATTTGAAATGATCTAACAAATCTTTTGAGTTCTTCAAAATCCACATATGGTTGATTCCACTACGATTATAAATAGTGAATCCCCATCAAAACACCAAAGTGAAACACCATCAAAACTGATTTGTTTTCTACCAAGGATTTTCTCTTATAAAATTCCTTTGAAGATGCATGAGCCCTATAGTTTTCACTTTGTTTGTCTGGCTGTCCATAATTTCTTGTGATTTAAAAAACTATACTGAGTAGAGATATATTACGTAGTTTGTATGTTGATTTGGTACCATTTGAAGATATGCTTATTCAAGTTTTAATGCCAATCCGTCAAATATATTTGAAAAACTTAGCTTGACAAGGCCCTTTCCGACTTTTCAGATTTCTAGTATAAATGTACATGTAGTATGCAAGGTCCCATATTTTCTGAAATTTAATGTATTGTAATCAGATGTAATCATAATTACAATACAAAGTAATCAGTAATTCAATCAATTACTTTGAAAATTGCTGTAATCATTAATTCAATTTAATCATATAATTATCAAAGTATTTGTAATTCTAATATAGACCACGCCCACATACAAAGGAAACCATGACGACAAGCCGTGTGTATATTTCCAATAAACACTGGGTCGACGTCACAGTTACTTTAACGCTAAAACCAGCGACGTCATAATATGTTTTGTGCACAAAAACATCAAAAATGGCAGACATTTTGTCATGCACTATAAGTCTACGGAAAACACAAAAATGGCATATAAGAATAGAAATAATCCATGGCCGCCCGTGGTTTATTGAAGATTTTAACATGGATATTCATTGTTTTCGTCTATTTTATCCCTCGCTCAGCTGCGCTCCACTCAGGACAAAATATTACCGAAAACAATGGCAACCCATGTTAAAATCTTCAATAAACCACGGGCGGCCATGGATTATTTCTTAATTTAATCAATTACTTTGAAAGTAATTGGACCCATCTCTGCTAGGGATTTATGACTTGGTTACAATCCTAATTCCTCACATCGCCTTCACTAAAGGAATGAAGATCATTTTTGATTGGAGTATATTTTTGTAGATTGTTAAATCTGCTTCTCGGTTTCTACTTTTAAAACAAAATCTTTTTCACCCCCCACTGAAAAAAATATCACAGCCATTACTTTTTGAACATTTTTTAAACAATTAAAAACATGAAAATAGTATTTATAAAAAAAAAAAAAAAAATGGCACTACTTCCTGTAAAACGCGGGCGTTTCCACCATGATTTCAGTTTCATTGGGAATTTTTTCGTCAAAGCAAAATGCAGTATTTAAATCCAGTTTACAGATGGGTCCAGTCCTAACCTGTATGGCAAGTGGACCAAAGAGCCTGTCCAAAAGCCAGTTCTTGGTTCACTCTGAATAGCATACTGGTCAGCCTTAGTGGACCGTGGACAAGTTCGCTTAAATAGCAGACTTTGTCCTTGGTCTGCTTTCTATTCCTATCCCAGGACAGCTTTAAGCTAACCTGACCACAGGCCTGGTCTGGTATTAGCTTACCAGACTTCTGGTAAGGACAATTATAAGCTGACAAGACCTTTGGTCAGGACAGCTATTAGCTGACCAGTCTTTAGGCCAGGACAGCTTTTATCTGACCAGACCTCTGGTAAGGACAGCCATTAGCTGACCGGTCTTTTTCGTCCATTTTTGTACAGGTTAGGACTGGACCCATCTGTACTTAGGTATACGTAATAAAAAAGAACATTTCGTCGCTGTAATTCGGAAATGCTGTGTTTCGATATTTATTAGATTTTCATGTTTCAGATAATTTGGAGTGTAAATTATTAACTCACCAAATGAAATTACTGTACATCTGATGTAATCAGAAATAATTGATTTGTCATGTAAGAAAATATTGTAAGTGAATTATAGATATAACAAAACGTAGAGACTATATTTATTAGCAGATTTTTAAGATAATACTAAATTCTTAACATTCATTTTTTGCCATGCTGAGGTGTCTATTAACTGCCAGTGCAGTTAAAAATTCACCTATTTGACTAAAATTAAGGTGCTAATACTAAAAGCATAGCCCCTACCCGTGGATAGGATAAACTATAAAATAAATAGAACAATTCTTTTACATCAGCAATTTAAGTAAAATTAAACTGCAATTTATGATTAAATAATTAATTCAAAAGTCAAGTTATTCTGTCTAATATACAATTATTTTATCAATTTGAGTATGCCATGTCAGAAGATTGGAGATAGTATCGTAAATGTCATGATAGGACCTTATTCTACTTTTTCTATTATGATATATACACCTCAGGCAAAAGAGCTTATAAATTAGACATCGATCAACACTGTGCAAAAATAATCGTATTGGAAATACCCATACTAAAGAATAATAACAAGACATGCTTTGCGTGTTTGGTAAATATTCTGATTAATACAATTCTTTTCAGAACTTTAAAATAGAGACACAGAGAGAAAAAATAGTAGGATTGGTTGCAAAAATGGATAATTATGAGGTATGATTAGTTAACTTGATGATGAATAAGTAGATGCGACAAGATCTCAGAGGCAGAAAAAAGCCAGCAGTCTTCAATGTGATCAGTGGTTTCTACTCGCCGTTTTGCATAGGCCTGCGTTAGATTAGAATATTCTAAAAACGTGGAATAGAAATGTCAAGTATGGAGAAAGTTAAAGTGTTGATGCTGTTACAAGATGAAACTGATTGAGAGTTAAGAATCTCAATAGGTTTTTTTTCGAATTCTTTAGGCAAGGTATGGAAAAAAAAACTCTTTTTATATTTAAAGGTTGATAACCCCTAGAAGGGACATCTGACAATTTTGAACCAATTGGAACTTTTGTAGAACTCAGTGAGCTTAAGGTTTTAGCAGGCAACATCATTTTTTCTATCTGCAATACTTTTCAATCTCTATGCACAGAAACCTAAAATGTCATTTTTACCTTTAAAGGGCCATAACCCCCATAAGGGGCCATCTGACAACTTCAAACAAATAGAGACTTTTATAGAGCTCAATGACCTGAAGGTTTAAGCAAGCAACAACATTTCTCAATCTGCAATACTTTTCATTCTATCGGCAAAAAACGTGAAAGATTTATTTATTGTTTAGCTGACAAGGGCCATAACCCCTGTAAGGAGTCATCTGACACATTCGACCCAATAGAAACTTTTTTAGTTCTTTTGATGATAAAAAGGATGGTTGCTCCAGAATTTCTCTCTCATTTTTATTCTTATTCATTTTCAATACAAAAACAGTAGACTGACCCCTGGTCTATTTTCAGCCACGGCAGCCATGTTTTTAACGGATTAAAAATTGTAACTTTTGTGCATACATTTATTTTTTGGATTTACAAATTCTCTGTCAGTGTAAAAAACTAACAGTTAAGTCAATCTCATTAACAAAATACAATTCATTCCCTCTTGTAACAAGTTTAGAAACTTCACTTATCACCCTGTATAATTCCCTATGTTCAAAAATGTTTGATAATCAATACTATTTCAAACGGACTGTTTATAGTGTCCTCTAACCTTTATGGTTTGAATTATTAAGGTTCTGTGTTGTTGGTTTTTCTTTTTCATGTTTTTCTTTAAAAAAAATACCCTTTTTATACAAAAATTCCTTTAGTAGTTTTAATAATCAGTGATATTTTCATTTTTATTTTATTTTTACTAAATGTGTTTAAACTCTTTAGATTACTTGTGTAATTACTGGTGTATTTCATCAATTCATTCATTTCGCTTTCTCTAGTTCTTAAGCAGTGAAAATATAAATGTAAATCAACCACAGCAAAGTTTTTTTGTGAGTAAAAACTTTGATTAAAACCAACGCTCCGATTCACTTGTTTGAATTATTTTTTAATTTTTAATATTTCATTTCACATATTGCACAAGTAGGTGTGCGATATATATTTTAAGATATTGACAAATTAACAAATAAACATATTACAATGACACCTACTATTGTCAATCTGTCAATAAAATCTTTGATCTTTTCATTCACCTGATCGTATAAAAAATAATAACTTTTGCTGTCGCATAGAGTAGACTTCGTTCCAGAAGGCTTACGCGGTAAGATTTTTCCTTGCATCCATTCGTACCTTTTCCCAATGTAAACTACGTTTCCCAGCATCTTGTTGTTTATTCCTTGAATGTTGAATGCCTGTGATATTAACAAAGGAAGTTTGCTAAAACCTTTATCATCGCATGACCTAAACTGAAATTCTACATGTTCTTCTACATTTGAGGCCTCCCTGTGACAGCTGATGTAGAAAACAATAATCCTTGGCATTTGTGCGTCAATATTTTTTATTAATTGTAAGTTTGTGTCAAACTTATTAACTCAATATTCACTTCTTCAACATAAGAACAGACCTTACAGAAATAAAAATCAAAAAGGCAAACACTACATGTTCATCTAGATAATGAAGAGCATGTAACAATTAAAACAAGAATTCTGAACAGAACTAATCTATAACTAAGAGCAACACATGTTTAGGATGTCTAGGGTTGACAGAACCTTAAAGTTTTGAATATTATGAAATGTAAACGGATAATGTATAGTTGTGATACAAAAACGATAACGACGGAGTGGATCCTTGGGGAATTAAAAGTCAACCAACAGCGCTGAACCTCACAGGCGTCAGCAATAAAAAATAGAACAAAGTTTTGACAATACATTTTGTTACGCCTGACGGAATGTTGCTACACAAACAATGAAAGTTGAAAATTACAAATACCAAAACGAGGGTATAAACGGTTAATTTTGATATGCTATTATCGATATTTCAAGGAGTTACCTTTCACCAGTAGCATTTAAATTAAAACATTGGAAGATCAAATTCCAAATTTGTTGAAAACAAAAGGTACTCAAAACCAAAACGTTCGAACAAGGTAGCCAAATCCAGCACCGAGGATATCGACAATGTGCATTACAAGGAAAGTAACTTGGTGTTTTATTAAATTTTGAATTTAACAATCGGAAATCTCACCGGCAAAAATATTAGAAATTTTATGGTAAATCGTGTCAGACAAGTCTGACGACCAGGCTTGTGATAACCCTCGGGGACCTTTGGTCAACCACCAGCGGTTATCGCCAGTTGGTTTCAAAATTACAATTATCAAAACGCGAATATAAACGGTAAATTTGGATATGCTATATATCGATATTTCAAGGAGTAACCTCTCATCAGTAGCATTTAAATCAAACCATTGGAAGGTCAAATTCCAAAACAGTTGAAAACGAAAAGTACTCAAAACCAAAATGTTCGAACAACCAGGCAATCGATCTAAATTAAATACATCTGATTTATGCAGTGTTTAGTTGATGAAAGTTTTGGTAATAAGTTAATTTATCTCTTTTGCCCACATTAGTCCATAATTGTGAAAACATTCCGTGTCGCAATATCTTTAAGCCCCAGTCACACTGTCACGTTTCGGCTATCCCGTTTGACTACGTTTTAAAACGTCACGTTTCAATGTAATTTATTGTCATAGTTTTCGGTTTCTACGTTTCACTAGGTATATGCTAGGTTTTGGAAGGTTTCCCCACGTTCTATTACGTTTTACTACGTTTAGTCGGGTTTAACAGAAGCCGTTTCGTTAGGTTTTACTACGTTTTGCTACGTATCAGGTACGCTTCATTGGGCAGTACTAGGGTTTGTCACGGATTACTAGGTTTACAGTACGTTTGATTACGTATTGATGCGGTCTTGTTGGGTTTGTGCTACGTTTAACTGCGTAGTACTACGTGTCACTACGTTGTAATTGATTCTTCGCGAAAACCGCGTCATTTTGAGTTTCTCATATATCAAAATTTCTATCATTTCACTTTTAAATCAGGCTTCTCCAAAAAAAAGGCAGTCTTGAATTTGAAGAAAATGAATGTTAATTATAACAGCATTCAGATTCTAGTACATTTATATTGTATATTAAAAATGTAAGACTATTCATGTATTAAGAGGTAAACATGTTCAGTGCCAGGTGTATTTCAATAAGGCCAAAAAGAAGAAAAAAAATGTTTGTTTGTTTTTACCTACTCAGAAAAATTGACCCTACTGTTTACCCCAAATTTTTTATCATGATATTTTACCAAAACTGTTTTTATTCTTCGGATTTCACAATCTTTAGAGATTTTTTTTTCCATTTTCAAATTGCACATTTACTATATCAAATGAAAAGTTCTACAAAATGTGATATTATGAGTCTTGTATGACCTAATTCTCTTTCCATTTGCATGGCTTAAAATTCCCTATTTACCCAACACTAGGACCCTTGGACCGGAAACATCTAATGATCATTTTTTTTGGGGTGGCCTAACTGAATTTTTTCGTCCTCCATCGGATGGACATCTTGTAGCCACATGCTTTCCGTCAACTCAAATAAGGGCATGGTGGAACTGCCAAATAGCATAAAACTGCTGAGCTGCATTTATCCATCCATTTTCATTTGTCAGTTGCATCTTCCGTGTATTCACAAATCATTGCCTTGCTCTTGTTTTCCAAGTACGACATTTGAAATGGTGTTGTAGAGCCCCAAGTGGGTACATTAAAGAGAATGGTACAAATAACTGTACCCAGTAGCAATCAAACATAAAGTGTCATGCAGGCAATACATTTTGTTATCCCTTACATGCGTTTTTGACTATTCAAGACTGATCAGGAGGCGCTCTATACTTAAATATTGAAAAAGTCAAACACTACATGAATATGAAGAGCATGGACTAAATAACAAAAATATGCCGAACTGGAACCGTAATATTTTACTTTCACTGAGATCAACCTATACCTGAGGTAGGGAGACGCTCAGAGTTTTGACAATTATAAACATTACAAGGATATTTTCAGCTTTTATATGATCTTCAGCACATAAGTGTTGGTAACGGAGCGGGTCAACCTCGGGGTATTAAAACTCCAACAGCAGTGCTAACCATCTTTTGTTAGAAATAAAAAAATAAAACAAAGTTCCAGCCAATAAATTTTGCCACGGCTGACGCGCATTTCGTCTATTCAAGACTCATCAGAGATATCGAAGAGTAATAGCAACTACAAAGGCCGACTGGCAGTGCCTTTCCGAACCATGCGTTTTTTTTTCAAGTCTTGGTGTCAGTCTAGCCACAATCGCAGCGAACATATCCTAGTCAGCACGCAAAAGGTATTTTAAAAAACAATATCCTCACATCTGAGTTCATTTAAAAGTTGTTTATATATGCCGAATAAAGATAACAACATAACTACCGAACTTGAATGCTCAATCTCATATGACAAGAAGAAATGACAAAACATTGAACATCCCAATACAAGAATTTCAAAAAGAAATGAGGCGTTGAACCAGGTTTTATGGCATTAAACCTCCCTCTTCCATTGCGATCCAAGGAACTAGGGTCTTTTACTTATTTAACCTTTCAACCAAATTAAACGCACTCTTCTTACCCCTTGGTACCGGCAACAACAGCCTCATCTGCTAATTGTGTTCGTGCAGCAATATATTCAAACTCCATGATTATTCTTTAATACTATGTGCACAAATAGGTGAAAGGTGGCAGTAAGCGTAGTAATGCGTAGTATAACGTCATGATGCCTAATAAAACGCGAGAAAACGTGATAAAACCTAGCAAAACGTAATATAAAACGTAATGAATCGTACTAAAACCCTTTGAAACCTCGTGAAACGCAACAAATACCCAGGGAACCGTAGTAAAACCTGCTGGTTGGCTTTCGCTACGTTTTACTAGGTTTTCATTACGCTTTTACTAGGTTTTAATACGTTTTAACAACGTTTTAATACGTTTTAGAACGTATTTGCTACGTATATTTTTTTAGCCACGTTTGTGTTGTGCGAACGATACAAACGGGACGTGCTACGTTCCTGTCCAGGTAAGTCTACGTATATAGCCGGTTTCAACTACGTGTTGATACGGTTCGTTACGTTTATAGCCGTTTCACTACGTTTTAGAAACGTAGTAAAACGGGATGCCGAAACGTGACAGTGTGACTGGGGCTTTTACGAATTTCCTAAAATTATTTTCAATATTTTGTTTTCATTTGATAAAATATTTAAACAAATGGTTCAATAAAGAACACAACAATAAGATAAAAAAAAAGGTGCAAGTTACATATTATAATAATTTAAGAAACATTTTCTGCCACGTTGAGGTATCTGTTTTCTCATAGGACAATACATTAACCAACGTCTTATGAAAACAACGTATGCTAAGTCACTGGCCTGGACTAAGATGAGGTACAAATATTGTAGATCTGGTCTTACTCCAGGGTTAAGATCATTTGAAAATCTTGTTTATTCATCATGCCTGAAAGTGACAAGTAAAATCAGTCAACTACAGTTGTTCTGTCGGCTATATCTGTTCTATAGTTATGTTGAAAGTAATGGCTATGATTATAATAATTTATTGAAGGACCATTTTACCAATAGATATGTACATTTACTAAAAACAAACAAAATACTTTTAAAAAGTTAATTAGGAATTTTATCGGTAATCATTATATTTCCCTTTGATGTATGCCAATTATAAACCCTGTATCACAAACAGGTGTTTATCACCTATATTGTGACGTAGCAGTTAAATGATCAGTCCGCATAAAAAAGTTCCAATCAAAAACATTAAAAATAAACACTTTAGAACGAAAAAATCATATTTTGTCGCTTTGCAATTACCGATAAAAAGATTATAGGACTTTTCAAATTTAAAGTCCAAAAGTCTATATATTGCATATCAATATAAAAGATAAACAGTAATACAAGGTTTATGAGTAACATGAATTAGGTTACAACTTACATAATCAATTTTTCCCAGAGCAATGAAAATATGGAATTCACTCCCCTCTGCAGTTGCTTACAGCATGTACAAATACAAAATACAATACAAATAAGTTTATTGGCCAATTAAGGGCCCTCAAGGGGCAAAGACATTACAACATATATGATTATAAGTGATATAATAGTGATTCAAGAACAACAAATATAATAGCAGGACGTTCCTAAGTTCAATAATTACATATATAATTATCAAGTTACGTTTGATTCCTGTAGAAAGACACTCAAATGATGAATAATTTCAACATTTTCACAAGTGAAACACCAAAAAAGTTTATCAATAGCAGATAGATTAACAAAATTGTCATTGGACTTTTTAACAATATCAAAAAGTAATTTTCTATCATTGACAAATTTAAGACATTCAGAAAAATAATGAATCTCATCTTCCACTTTATTTAAGTTACATTTATCACAAATTCTAAGATTAAGTGGAATGGAAGGATTAGAATGTCTTCCTAATTCTACTATAAAGACATAGAACCTATCATTTTGGCATTTTTGAAAAAATAATGAAATTCACACTAATTGAAGAATACATTGTAAAACCTTTGAAGAAACTGTTAAATTTTCAAAAACCTACCAGAAAGTATTCTTTTCGACGGAAAACTGAAGAAAAAAACGCAGTGTCAAAAAAGAGGACAAACTAATTATAGAATGTAAACACTTGCGGGTACCGGTAATCTGAAAAACGAAAAGTAACCAAACGAAACGGAGCGGAACAAAAACGATATCGATAAAGAAGAAAACGTAAACAGTTAAAAAGCAACCGAAATCTGTAAAGAATGGAAACGAAATCGACCGAAACTGGTAAAATAAGAAAACTTAATCGATTTTAGACGACACCAGTCTTTTTTTTTAATTTACCGATTTCGTTTTTCTCTTCGCCTCGTTTGGTTACATTTCGTTTCTCAGTTTAACAGTACCCAGTTTACCAAAAGTAAATATTTATGCTGGACAATACTTAATCAACTCGAATTATTAAAATAAGATTATTTTATAGAAAACTGCTAAACATTGAGTTTTTATGTTGGTAAAGGTAGGTTTTAGGTAGTATATTCTTAATGTATGTACTTTTTATTCAATGCAAAAAATTGCGAAATTGACAGGTTCTATGTCTTTAAGTTGATGGTTGCTTACTCTAAATCTAGCAAAACACTTTCTTTTATTGAAATCTTGAATGATGTCCAAATATTTTTCATAGCCAAAATTACACTTAATTGTAAGATAGGTTCTAAGCTTTCCTTCTTCAGAAATAAGCTTATCTCTATGTTTGTACCACAAATTATTGTATAAATCACTCATGTGTTTACTAGTAGAGTGTTTAATATAATTATTATTAAAAGCATTTGAGCTACTCTCTACAGGAATATTTAAGATTTTTAACATAGACAATAAAGAGCCATACCAATTGTCTACCCCATTATTATGTAATAACTTCATTTCAGTTAATGCATCAGTTAACAATTTTGTAGGTGAGTTGTCTAACCTGTGCCAGTATTTTAAAACAGATTTAAAACAATCAAAGATAATTGGACATTTACCAAATTCTGACATTACAGCAAAATTAGATGCTTTTTTACTGACACCTAGTAAATATTTTAGAAATTGTATTTCCATTTTTCACAGGGGAAGAAAAACAACACTATATACCCAAACTGCATATCAGTTGTTTTAATGTTAATGAAAAGCCGTAGTTGGCTGGTTCGATATTTTAATTATTTTTGAACATTCTGTTAAGGAATTAAATTAGATGCACAGATATAAAAGCAAATGAGGACTTTGTGGTGATGTATAATGGATAATTATGAGGTATGATTTACAAATAAAAAATCAATAAGTAGTAAAGGAGATACGCACCTGTGGTTTTGAATATTTGAATTTTTTTTCGATATCCTCTGCCTTTATCCATTAAAATACATTGGAATTAATTTACCCATTAACCCCCTATTTTCTTTCCATTATTTCTAATATCATGTCTAATGCATATTAATTTCACTAAGTTTAAATTATTATTTCTATGCTTAATAGATCAAAAACTGTTTCAATGTTATTCCAATGAAATATATATCCAGAGGAGTCCGATTTCCCGCCATTTTTTAAATCCTTATATCTTTAAAACCAACTCATAAACATATGATTTTTTTATTGATTTAACTTTGTTTAATTTTTTTCTAACACGAGAAACTATTTTAAGGGACATTTAATTACATTTAATTTAATTTTTTGAGTTAACCTTGTGCGACGATCCATTTCAGTTGCACCGTAAGCATTTTATAAAATCCACATAATAACATGCATAAAAATGCAATCTGTTACTTTTAAAAAACTCTTTTGAATTCAAAATAGTTTATTTTAACAGCATAACTTGAAATTGGAAGAAATTTTGTACTAAAAAGAACTTTTGATTCATTTGACAACCAGGATAAACATTCGAATTGACTTTCCTATCTTTTCCGATGAAGAGCTCACATTCTATTGTTTAAATACCACCGGTTTTTGGACTGTAAAGATATTTATAATATACAAAAATACTTTTGAGCAATGAAAAAAAAATATTTCGTGTATTTCTTTCTGTAAATGACCCATATCATTGCGATGATACATCATTTCAGTTTGCAAAGTATATTTGTCTCTCGATTGTGTTCATATTATATGTTAACAGTTTTGTCACCTTGAAGACACAGTGTTTTGTTTATCATTTATGAGTATGTTTTGTCAAATAGTTTGGTTTTGTCTTCCTGTACCGATTGATTTGACCTGTATAATTGACAGTTAGCAACGCGACGCATGTTTAGCAGTAAACAAGAGCTGTCTACCTTTTAAAGTGGACCTATTAGTTTATTCTCATTAATATGACTAAGGCCCTGCCTTTTTAGCGAGCATCGAAAATCTATATACCTTTTAAAATAAATCCATGTGCTCGACCGGCTAAGTTTAACGTAAAGAGGGAGCTTTTAAAAAAGGAATTTAATAGTAGCAAAGTCTGACCCCACCCAACCCAAATCATGTGCACTTGAGAAAGTTGTTGTTAAAATATCTGGGATCAATAACTACTTATTAAAAATTCAATTATTTGTGCACATAATAAATCCTGTAACATTCTGGGACGACATTAAGCGGGGACGAAATTGTCCATTTTATGGATTACGTGACGTCATTTCCTTGTCTACATCTACATCTACAGGATACTCCTTGAACATCAATGTGGTGATGAAAACTAAGGAGGCGCATGCCGGAAATTATAATTTTAAAAATAATAAAGTGAAGCAAATTAGAGGGGGAAACACTGAACATATATACAAATAAGTGGTGCTTTTATTTTTTCTTTAATTTTAAATTATTTTTATTTTTATTTTTTATTTTTAAATAAGATAAAATCAGTTATTTATTTAGAATGTGTATAGGAATGAGGATGCACCAGACTTGAACGTATCCAAGTCTGGGCTGTAAGCAACTGCAGAGGGGAGTGAATTCCATATTTTTATTGCTCTGGGAAAAAAGGAGTGTGCGTGGTAGTTTGTGGGAGAAAATGGTAAAAGGAATATATGGTCTCTTGTTGGTATCATATAGTTGGGTGGAATGATAATGTTGACTAGTTGATGTTGGATCTTATATAGCATTGTTACTGTTGTTAAGTTTCTTCTTTGATGTAATGTAGGCCATTCAAGTTGTTGAAGCATGGCACTGACGCTACTTTGATATTGGTATTGGTTAAGTGTGTATCTTGCTGCTCTTCGTTGGGTCATTTCAAGTTTGTTTATTAGAGCTTTTTGCCAGGGATCCCATATGATGTTGCAGTATTCAAGTTTTGGTCTTACGTAGGTCTTGTATGCTGTTTCTTTTGTTTTGATGTTATTTGTTTTGATGTTCCTTTAAATAAATTGTAATGATGCATTTGCTTTGTTTGAGATTGTGTTGATGTGATTATTCCAGCTCAAGTCTTTTGTGATTGTAATTCCCAGATATTTAGCTTTGTCTGTTGTTTTGAGTATTTGGTTATGTAATTTATAATCATAAGTGATGGGTGTTCGTTTTCATGATATTCTTATTATCTCACAATTATCTGGGTTAAAAGACATTAGCCATTCATTCTCCCACTTTTCAAGTTTATGTAGGTCTGACTGTAGAGTATGACAATCGGTTATGGAGGAGATGGTCAGGTACACAATAGTGTCATCAGCAAACAGGCGAACATTACTTTTAAGGTTGTTTGGCATGTCGTTTATGTAAATTAAAAACAGACATGGGCCTAAAACAGAGCCTTGTGGCACGCCTGAGAGCACTGGACAGCTATTGGACATGTGGCCATCTACAGCAACTTTTTGTGAGCGATTGTTTAACCAAGCTTGTACCCAATTGGAAATTTTGTTGTTAATGCCCATGCGTTTAAGTTTTAGAATGAGTCTTTGGTGGTCCACCTTATCAAAAGCCTTACTAAAATCCATTACAACTACATCAGTTTGTTTGCCATTTGCCATATCATCAAAAATTTGCTGTGTAAAAGTTAAGAGTTGTGTTTCACAGCTAACTTTGGATCTAAAACCATGCTGAAGTGGGTAAAGAAGGTGGTTAGTATCTAGATGTTTCATTATTGATGTTACTAATATGTGTTCTAATACTTTACTTAAAATACATGTCAGTGATATTGGCCTATAGTTTTCTGGTTTTGATTTTGCTCCTTTTTTAAAAACCGGTGTAACTATTGCATTTTTCCAATCTTTTGGCACTGTTCCTGAATTGATAGATGAGTTGAAAAGGTCAGTTATAATTGGCGATATTTCCTTAGCAACTTCTTTCAAATGTGGTGAGATCATATCTGGCACTACGGCTTTTTTAGGGTTTAGATTTTTTAATAGTTTACATGTTCCCTCTGATGTTATTGTTATTGGACTCATGCTGCTGTGATGTTTGGTATTATTAAGTTGCTGTAGTTCACAAATATGTGTTAGATTTAAGGGCTTGGGAGTTGTAAATGCTGAATGGAACTGGCTGTTTAGTGCTTCTGCTTGTTCTGATGGTTGGGTCTTCGTAATGCCATTTACTTTGATAGGTGCCACACCGATGTTTTCAGTTTTTTGGGTTCTAATGAACGACCAGAACTTTTTACTTGGTTTACTTTCACCTGATTTGCTATCTTCTAATATGATCTTTTCTATGTAGCTCCAGTAAGATTGTCTTAGTTTTTGTTGTACGATCTTTTTAGTTTGTTTGAAGTTGTTTTTACTTTTCCCATTTTTAGCTTTTCTATATAGGCGGTCTCTTTTAGGCGTAGCAAAATTTATTGTCTGGAACTTTGTTGTCATTTGTATTTCGAACACACGTGAAGGTTAGCACTGCTGGTGGAGTTTAAATTCCCCGAGGTTAGCCCGCTCCGGCACCAACACTTTTGAGTTGGAGAATACATCAAAGCTTTAAATTATCCGTCTAAATTTCAAAATTGTCTAAACCCTAAGGTTCTTCCTACCCCAGACATAGGTTGAATATCTTAGTAATAATTTGGTTTCCCAGTTTGGTATTTTTGGTTATACTGTTCTATGCTCTTCATATTCATACAGTGTTTGGCATTTTCAATATTTTTGGTAGAGCGCCTCTGATGAGTCTTGAATAGACGAAACGCGCGTCAGGCGTAGCAAAATTTATTGTCTGGAACTTTGTTGTCATTTGTATTTCTTATGAGTCTTTTTATCTCTGGTGTTAACCATGGTATGTCACATTTGGGTTTTATTGTCTTTGTTGGAACATATCTATTTACTATGTCTTCTGTTCTAGTTTTTATGTATTCCCACTTTTCTTCTGTGTTATTCAATTCTGAGTTTGAGAAATACTCTTTGCTGATTTGTTCAATCTCATGTTTGATTTCTTCCCAATTGGCTTTATTATACTGGTTGATTTTACGTGGAGTTCTATATTTTCTTCCAGTTATTATGTTCAGTTCGTGGAATACAATGTCATGATCTGATGACCCTAGGCTTGGGAGTGTTTTAGAAAACAGAGTATTTCGCGCTTCTTCAGCAGACCAAAACAACATTCAGATTCTGTCAGGTTTTGTGAGATTTTCTGAGTATCAGTGTTTTATTTGAAGCATTGGTAACATAAAGTACATTGAGAAACCTGGCGGAAAAAACGGTAAAGTAAAAATATTATGCGGGACTGAGGAAAGTGAGTGAAACCCCACAGGATGGGACTCTTCTTTCGTTTTCAGGTAAGAACCTTTTATTTATTATTATGAGTAGGTTTTATTCAGTAAATTTATGTATTTCTTTATCTTATTTTATCTTACTTAGAATTTTACAAAGCTTGGTCAGTATCATGCATTTGGTATAGACTAGTCAATGGAACAATGTTGCCAAAAGCTAGCTCGGTAATTTCCGGAAAATCGTTTTTCAGCGGAAAAGACCGAAGGGTGTTTAAATAAAAATCTGTGTGTAAAAATAAACAAGTGGGTGAATGAGGGTTTTATCATTGTTTATGAATTTCAATTTTTATATTTTTGCATAACAGATTATGATGTATTTTTCATAAGCCGAGTGGGTTGATTGTTTTACTTGCTCCGTGCCTATTATTTTTTTCACTCCGTAAAAGTAAACCTGTTCCGGTTTTATCGTCAGTATATTTCTGGCACATCTCAAAACATGCACAATGCCGTAGGGCTCTTATCTGCGATGCTCGCTATTACATGATTTCGCGTTGTTTATTCCTATTTATTTGCTTTGTGATCTTTTACGTTGCCTGATTCTGGTTCTGTTCTCGTTCATGTCCACTGATTTTGTCTTGCTATTTTAATTGACATTCAAATGTCCACCTGGTAGCTAAATTCCTCCTTTATTTAAATGGTGTGTATTCTGCAGGAATGTCTGGAATACCTCGGTGTACTGTTTGCCAAACCACCTCGACCAGAAGAGTTGAAAATACAGAATATGAGGAAATGGATAGCTGACATTGGAATCACTGTATGTGTTTTAATTCTTAAGAGATCACTTTGAAATAGAAATGTTCCATTTGCACAATTATTACAATTAAATCAAAACCTGCATTACTTTGCTACAACACTTTGAATTTAGCTTGCTTCAACCTTTATTTTTTTATTTCCTAATTAAAACATGTATCCGAGATAAGCATCGGCAAAAGAAAATAATTGCAAACAAACAAATTTAATTGTTTTGACGCAGTTAAATTTCTTTTGTCCAGTAACCTTTTTTTTTTTGTTTTGATCCAACATTTGAGTAGAATTGTCCTCTTATTAGCCAACTATAATAATTTTCTTTCTTTAGTCAAATCTTTACTTTTGTTTGAAGATCAGATATATTATCAAAAATGTTACATGTACATGTTGTACAATGTATTTATTATTTGTTTTCAAAATTGTAGCTAGATAAAACTACTTCACTTTTCCATTTATGTCCCCCGCTGCAACGCGACGGAGAAACCTAGTAATGGTCTTCGTCCGTCCGTCCGTCCCACTTTTGTGAGCGCAACTCCTCTGAGACCACTCAATGGATTTTAATGAAATTTTATAGAATTGTTTGTCATGATATTTAGTTGATCATATCGCACCGCCATTTTGATTCGACAAATCTTATAGGAGTTATGGGACTTTATCGACTTTGTTTATTTTAGGTCATAGGAACACTTTGTGAGCTCAACTCCTCTGAGACCGCTTTATGGATTTTAATGACATTTTGTAGGATTGTTTGTCATTGTATGTAGTTGATCATATCGCACCGGCATTTTGATTCGACAAATTTTATAGGAGTTATGGGACTTTATTAACTTTCTTCATTTTATAGGTCATAGGAACACTTTTGATGAAATTTTGTAGGATGGTTTGTCATGATATGGAGTTGATCATATCGCAATGCAATTTCAATTATTCAAATTGTAGTAAATTTTCAACTTTAATGCGGCGGCGGGGGACATTGGCTACGTGTAGCAATCTTGTACTATTGATAGTAGAGGTGGATTTTAAGCCATTAAACCAAGTCTATTACAGCGTGCAATGAAATGCCTCTTTCCATAAGATTAATATTATACAAGTACATAATTTTGTCTGCTTTTGGCTGCCAATTTTTGACACATTTGTGACATGTTCTGAAATTTTGCTGTTACATTTATATTGTAATGTTTTCCTGCGAGCAGGTTTTTATGCTGGCGTCACACTGTCCACATTTTGACATACGATGGAAATTAGAAGGTAAAAATTTCAATTTCACATGAAGTAAGTTTCCTACTTCATAAAATAAACATTTCTTCCAAAGAGAGTACGATTGTAATCGAAAGCACGACGACTGTAAAAGAAGTACACATAAATATCTGCTTACCTAATATGAAGTAGGAACGAAGTTGTCAGTTTTTTTCTTCAAAATTGAAGTTTAACATATATCTGTAATGATGGATGTACGACTTCATTTTCAACTATGATGGATATAAGATGCATTTTGAACACACGTTGACAAAGGCTTTATGGGACATGTAGATATGGCGAATGAAAACCAGAGTTCCAATCAGGTCCAGGTCATCGGCCTATAAATCTAATGAGTCAGATACTAATAATAATGAGTGGGAAGAATATTTTAAAGAGTTGTGCTCAGTCTAACAGTTACAGTTTTTTCCTCAGGAACTGGATCTAAAGTAGGAAGTCTGCTTCATATTTAGATCTTCATCTTTAAATAGACTCTCAAGGAATACTTTCAACAAAGCTCTATAACAAACGTGATGACTTCAGCTTTCCAATTGTAAACTTTCCCTTCTTGTGTAGCAACATTCCGTCTGCTTCAGCTAATGGAGTTTATGTGTCAAAATTGATTCGTTACTCTATTGACACAGGGTTATGTTGCTCCTCGGTTGCTGTCGTCACTCAAGAAATGTTATGGTAGACATCATGCACTAATAGACAAATATTGTATTTCTATCTCTCAGATGAGTGCAGATGTTGGTTTGTCAAAGGGTTTTGTTTTGTCTTTCTTTACCAGATTTTGGCACACTGAATTGGAAATTGGCAGCTTGATAGATGTGCTATTATAGCAGGCAGGAACCGCTTACCCTTCCAGAGCACCTGAGTTCACTCTCCTTGCGACTAGAGTTCCAATTGTTCATTGATATTCATTGTTTTTTGTGTTTCTGTGTTTTATATGTTGTCTGTTTTTTGCCCCATTGGTTCCTCTGCTTCTTTTAAAAAGCAACAATAGCAAATAAACGTAACATATAACACATTTGAAATAGAGACGTACGTGTGTGCACTTTGAAGGTAACCTGCCTCGAGCGTTTTGGAAATAAAACAACTTGTAATGTTCAGATGATGCTTGTTTCTTTATATTAAGCAGAAATCTTTCTTCACAATATTATATTTCTTAAACTCTGTCGGCAAAATAATCTTGCATCAATAATCTGATTCAAATTTTTTTTCAACACAAATACCATACCCCTTTCAAGCTAAATGATCAGTACCGTGTCTCCAACTTCATTTAATTACTTTTTTGTCATTACTATAGTCTCGGTGGTTATACGAATAGAAAGTGAGGCTTTTGCGACGTCGTTTACCCATCGTTGACCATCGGCGAACTTCCCGTTTCTTATGTGTCGCTATCACAAGATAAATGCAAATAAAGACAATAAGAAGGTTGCATGAAATCTGCAATTACAAAGGCATACACGATGGAAGAAACAGAGGTACCAATGGGGTATCCGAATGTCAAAAGTCTGAAAGAGCGGAGATTAAACCAGTAAACACCAACGAGAACGTGACAAAAACAGACAACATGTAAAACATGGAAACACAAAATAACTGAATATCAATCAACAACGCGAACTCCAGTCGAAACAAGAGTGAACTCAGGTGCTCTGGAAGAGTAAGCAGTTCCTGCTTGCTAAAGCACACCCGTTGCGTTGCCAATAGTCTATTCAGCGTGTCAAATCCGGTAAAGGAAGACAAAACAACACCCTATGACAAACCAACATCTGCACTCATCTGAGAGATCGAAATCCCATATTTATCTATAAGTGCATGATGTCTTCCGTAAAATTTCTTGAGTGAAGACAGCAACCGAGGAGCAACATAACCCTGTGTGAGCAATTTTTCGTCAGACTTGTCGCTCTGCTAAGTCCCGCACGCTCTGGAGTAACGAATCAATTGAGATACGTAAACTCCATAAGCTGGAGCGGACGGAATGTTGCTACACAAGAAGGGAAAGTTGACGATTGGAAAGTTGAAGTCATCACGTTTGTCATAGAGCCTTGTTGAAAGTCTTCCTTGAGAGTCAATTTCGAGATGTAGATCTAAATATGAAGCAGACTTCCTAGAAACCGTTGTGTCCTTTATCTCAAGCTCCTGGGGATATATGAGATGGAGAAAGTCACCAAATCGAGAATTGTTTAGTGAAAGGACATCATCAATATAACGGAAGGTGAGGTTGAAAGAGAGAGCTAGTCTACGGTCTTTTTTGTCTAGAAGAGATTGTAAGAAGTCTGCTTCATATGAATGAAGAAACAAATCAGCAAAGCAAAGGTGCACAATTAGTGCCCATTGGAATCCCTATTGTTTGCTGAAAAACACGTCCACCAAACTGAACAAATATGTTGTCAATAAGAAAGTTGAGCATGTCGATTATTTGGTCTTCTGTAAATTTATTTCTGCATACACGATGGAATTACGAATACAACACGAAGATGTACCTTCGCACTAACCTTGTTAAAAGAATAGGTTGGCATTACAAATATGTTTTCGAAGTAAGAATATTTCAGCCGATGGTGTTAAGATGATAAAAAGATGGCAACATGAACAGCGCGATTTGGATACGATCACTACCGATTTAAAAACAAAATCTATAAATCGTGTATCCATCGGGGACAAAATCGGGATAATGTGACGCTAGTATTTATTATGTTCCATACTACTAACATGCATCAATCAATAAGTCAATTGAAGTACTTCTTATCATGCTTTTAATTTTGGTATGTTTCTTAAGATTTGATCAGCTTTCACAGTCATAGATAGCAGGGAAATAACTCTGGATGTTCCCCTGCTTTGTTTACATTTCATGGGAAATAATACTACACTATAATATACCAATGGAAAAAAGAAACTGTGCATGTCTTGGAAATCAATTGTCCCAAAATTTCTTCTAATTAGAAAATGCAGTTATCGAATTGAAATTTTCACTGAATGTCGAGTGGATTATGCAAATCATTTTTATTAAAATGATTCCAGATTCTGAGATCTAAAAAAAAAAACACTTTAACCACTAAAAGGAGAAACGTTTTTGGTAAAAATCAGCTGAGAAAACTTAATTTCAAAAATGTGTGTTGTTTTTTAAGTGTGATTTTGTGAATTGACATTACCTGATTTCAAACTGCAAGAAAAACATCTCTTAGGTGCCTAAAAATGAAAAAAAATGTAAACATCTTAAGAAAATGATTTTGTAGTTTTTTTTTGGACAAAATGTATCAAAATATAATACCAAAACGGGTATAAAAACGGTTAATTTGGTTATGCTGTGTATCGACATTCAAGCAGTAACCTCTCATCAGCAGCATTTGAATCAAAACATTGGAAGGTCATTAACCAAAGAGTATGGAATGAAAAGTGTTCAAAGCCAAAATGTTCAAACAGGAAAGTCAAATCCAGCACCGAGTATATCGGCCATGTGCAGTACAAGGAAATAAACTTGGTGTTTAAACAATTTAGGATTTAACAATCGAGAATTTCAATAACAAAAAATATAAGGTACTAAATAAAATGTTGAATTTGTGATTTTACAAAGTGATGCACATTTTATTTTTTTCCATTAGTATATATAGATAATTCTACCGGTTTCGGATTTTTGACGCTCGAATGCCCGATCGATGCGTCTTTTCTATTGTACCAATCTTAAATCAAAGCGCTAAAGCGTTAAAAGGCAAGCGAAATATTTAAGCACTAATTAAAAAAACAGATATTTTAAAAGTTAATGAGCACTCTAGTCCCCCTCTTTGCCACAGAAAATAATTCAATCTATAGCCAATCATATTTTAAATTAAAATTATATAAACTTTCGGCGTGCTTTCGGGTGCATATGCATTATGCATTGTATTGTAAACAAACGGTATCGATTCAAAACCCCCTTCGATAAACATGAACTCGTCCAGCATGTATTAATAGTGTATTAATTTTGTATTGAATTTTATTAATGAATCAGAAATTATTCTACACAAAACCAATGAAATAACACCAATATTTGAAGGTAGAGTGCACGACCAATCAAGTTACAGATAAATATTCATGTATGTTCTTGAGCCTATCATTAAAAAAGTTCGTTTTGTAAATTTCAAAGGAATTAATAAAACTTGTTGTGTGTCGTTTAAAATTGGAGATTTAAGAAAATGCATTTAATTGTAACATATAAGATCATATTTAAAAAAAAATATATATAGAAGATAAAGAATAACAGTAGGCAGATTACTCCGTCTACACAGAAAAAAAAGACGCGAAAGCCAGAAGTAACCTTATGACTACATAAGGCAGCTAACGCTTGCCTAAAAATCAGTAATGCGACATCATCAGGTAAACGATGAATCAAAACTATACAGTGAAATTTTGTATTGTACATTTATCAAAATCATTTCAATATGTGGATTGTGTCTTTCTGGCACATATTCCATATTCTTTCGTGTTTAATATAATAAAACAATTGTGATTCTATCAAGATGGAAACATCCCGCATTATAATCCCTCGGGATTACTATTCGTGATGTTTCCCTCAAATGCGTGCCACAACTGTAAATAGTTTATGCATAACATGTAATCTAAATACATAAAAGACAAGTTCTAAAATGATAGCAAAAAAACAAGAAAATTACTTCAGTTACTCGGACGTTCACCTCGTATGTAACGAGGACAAAAATGATGCAACATAATCCAATCAAACATAACGAAGTATGGATATATTTCAGATCAATGATATTGACAGCCTTAACATTATACACGTCACTGGTACTAAAGGGAAAGGTTCAACGTGTGCCTTTACCGAGCACATTTTACGTAACAGAGGTCTCAAAACAGGATTGTTTAGGTACTTGTAACCGTTATCATAGTTCTTGTATTTTTTGTTAAACTGACATAAAATTTCACTGGGTTTAATACAGCTTTAGAAAAGCATTTAAGACAATGTCAATTTCATATTGTCATTTTTGTACATTATCTTTAAACCAATGAGCTTCTGACTCCTACGCATTTTATTATGTAGAATACGCAATTTTTAAGAAAACTGCCTTAAATACTTATAAGTACTTCATTAAACTCTCTATAGCAGAGAATTGCAACTCTGCATATCTGAAAAAAAATATTGTAGATATAATTATAGCTCCTGACCCGATCGAGCGTTTGCTGTTTTTGTCCCGATTTTTTTTTTTTTGGCATGAAGTCATGTTTAACGATGCACTTTTGCAGAACGTCATCAATAACGGCATTTTTCTGACTTAATCTGATTCTTACATATTGCGTTTTGTAAAACAGACTTTTTCTTCATCAATACAAGAAGTGACGACCTTGCATCGTTTGGTTAAAAAAATGGATATTCAAATGTACCTTTTCTCTCTTTCCTGAAATGTTTAAACGTCTAGTTTATATGAGTGTTTTGTTTTTGTCTTAGCTCTCCGCACACAATAGACGTACGTGAAAGAATGAAGATTAACGGCCAACTCATATCCAAAGACGAGTTTGTAAAATACTTCAATGTTGTGTACAACAACTTAAATGCAAAAATGGTATAGCGTGTTTTAGATATTATTTTAAACTATGAGCCCGTCCAGTAAAAAGAATTTCAAGGAATTCAATACTACAGTCGTGTTACAATATTTTTTTAATTTTAATGTTGTGTAATAAGAACGAAGTGATTTCTGTGCAAAGAGTAAACGAACAAATCTGGAGATCCAAATCTGAATTAACATTTGAATGCATTATAAATGACATTTCTCAATTGAGCTTTAAATATAAATCTAATGTTGGACATTGTATGCTTATAAATCAACATGGAAACTTATTTTGATATTATATACTTAATAAACGTAAATAATACATTTGTAATACTCACGTAAAACTAAAGATAATGTAACGTTAATCAAGTGTTGCAGTAATATGAAATTAGTTTACATCGAGCTTTTTGTAAATTTGGCGTTCATAAAAATTGTCTATGAACTAATGTTAGATGACTATATCCGTAGTCATAATGTGTCACCCTTCAATTTGAACAATCTTTGTTGCAAAATGACGTTTATAATAATCTCTATTTCTAGGTTCAAACATCTGATGCTAACTTAGCCTTTTTCAGCTTTATGACACTTTTAGCTTTCTGTATATTCATAAACGAGGGTGTAGACGTTGCCGTTATTGAAGTTGGAATTGGCGGCTTGAATGATAGCACCAATATAATTGGTAGACCTGTAGTATGTGGTGTGACGTCAATTGGACTAGATCACGTGGCTATTCTTGGTGATACAGTGGAGAAAATTGCTAAAAACAAATCTGGTATATTTAAGGCAAGTTTGAATTATGATTAAGAGGTAAACATTACGGTTGATTTAAGACATAATCCTTAATAACCTAGCATGTAATGTAAATCTAAAAATGTCAAATTTACAATATGAAATCTTGACACACAAAAACCAAAAGCTATTAAAGGACTCACATTTGAAAGATAGTTTCGGACAGCGTCATAAAACCTTGTGATACCCAGCATTCCTTTTGAAATGCCTGTACCAAGTCAGGACTATTGAGATCTTCAATCCGTATGTCTGCCTTGTTTTTCTTTTATGTTTGGAATTTAAAATTTAGAATTGTTACAACCTATATAATTATTCTAGATCTCTATTTAAAAGGCTACAAAACTTTCTGTTATCTTTATTTTAACATCGCCCAGTTAACATAAATTTGCATGGGAGGGGTAAGTTGTCAATAACATCAACACTACCATAAACGAACTATCATATAAAGTGTTATGTATTGCTAAATATGTAGACAATTGCGAGATGGTGAATCGCAAAAAAGCCATAAAAGGTCTTTCATTACTATGTAATTTTTATTTTAAACAACTGTGATGGCTAGCGCTGCTGGAGGAGTTTAAATTTCTCTATGTTAGCACGCTTCAGCATTAACACTTTTTTATTTTTAATTGATAATATTAAAGCTGTACATTATTTGTTTAAAATGCCAAAACCCCACCTGAGATATAGGTTGATCTTATTGGACTAGATTTCGTGGCTGTTCTAGGTAATAAGTGGAGAAAGTTGCTAAAAACAAATCTCGTATACATTTAAGGCGAGTCTGAATTATGATCAAGAGGTAAACCTAACGTAAGAATTAGGACATCATTCTTGAATATTCTAGCATGTCATGCAAAATTAAAATTGAAATATATGTTCTTTGAAAATAGACGGATTCTAGGAAGTCTGCTTCATATTTAGATCTACATCTCTAAAAGCCTCTCAAGGAAAAGTTTTATCAAAGCTCTATGACAAACTTCAATTTTCAAATCGTCATTTTACCCTTTTTGTTTGGCAAAACTACGTCCGCTGCAGCGTATGGATATTTCGTATCACTTTCGATTCGTGACCCCAGAGCTTTCGGGAGTTACATCGATTTCCTTGGCAAAGTTTAAAGTTTGACACACACAAAAACGGGATAATATTCTCGGTTACGACTAGAGTTTGGGTTGATATCTGTTCGGTTGATTAAGTGTTTTTATGTTTTGTGTTTCCTAGTGCTGTTCTCGTGCCGTCGTTGCCCTTTCGGACTTTTGACATTTGAACGTCCCCGTTGGTTCCTCTATTTGATTTATAGTTATAATTTGGTTCCCAGTTCGGCATTTTGGTTGCATTATATTGTTCTTTGTTCTTCATTTTTATATACTGTTTAGCATTTTCATTTTTTGGGTAAAGCGCCCCTGAGGAGACTTGAATTGACCAAGCGCGCGTCGGGAACTTTGTAGTAATTTTTATTCAACACTTAATTTAACTTTAACACGTAATGACAGTACACAACTTCTTCGTTATGAATATGCTCGCCCGCATTTAGTTCTTACATCTTCAATGTGTTTTCAAATAGTTCGTTTCTTAAAGTTTTACAGGAATATGTTTGACATTTTTAAATAACGCTGTGGTAATTTTTTTTTTCAGAAGTCTGTACCAGTTTTAACATCTCCCCAAACTGCGTCGGTTTTAAAAGTTTTGTTTGAAACGGCAGATAAACTAGAAGTATGTCTAATTTGATTTTTAACTCACCTTTGAAGTTCAATATGAGCTATTGCCATCACTTGGCGTCCGTCGTCGTCTGTCCTCTGATAACAATATTCAAAAATCTTCTCTGAAACTACTGTCCAGAATTTACTGAAAGTAAGTATTTTTGATGCTAAGGGTGTCCAGCACAAAAGTTGTGTTTAGATTTAGATCCGTCAAATTACAGTTGCTAAAGATAGACCAGGGGGTCAGACTTCTGTTTTTTTTTATTGTAAATAAAAAAGAATAAGACGTAGGGGAAATCTGATGCAACCTTCCTCTTCAGCTCTACAAAAGTCTGCATTGGGTCGAAGCTGTCAGATGACCCCTTATAGGGATTATGGCCCCTTAGAGGTCAAAATAGCAGTTTTTCATGTTTTATCTCTATAGAATGAAAACTATTGTAGACAGAGAAAAGCTGTTGCTTGCTTAAACCATCATTTCATTGAGCTCTACAAAAGTCCCCATTGGGTCGAAGATGTCAGTTGAACCCTCATAGGGGATTTCACCCTTTAAAAGTAAAATAGTGGTTTTTTTTCATGTTTTTTTAGATCACCTGATCCGAAGGGTCATGTGAGCTATTGTCATCGTTAAGCGTCCGTCGTCCGTCCGTCGTCCGTCGTCCGTCGTCCGTCCGTCCGTTAACTTTTCTTCAAAGATCTTCTTCTCTGAAACCACTGAAGGGATTGCATTGATACTTGGTATACATGATCTTTAGGATGTCCTCTACCAAGTTTGTGAATTATATTCATGTTGACCAACCAACATGGCCGCCGTTGCTAAAAATAGAACAGGGGGGTCAGACCATTGTTTTTGGCTTATAACTCAAAAAGTATAAGAGATAGAGAAAATCCGAAGCAACCTTCCTTGTTCAGCATCAAAAGCTCTACGAATCTCTTCGTTGAGTCGAAGTTGTGAAACGACTCCCTATAGGAGTTATTGCCCTTTAATCATCAAATTTGACCATTTTTGCAGTTTTTGGACAATATCTTGAAAACCGTTAGAGCTAGAGGAAAAGTTAGCATTGCAGAATTGTTTAGCTCATTGAGATCTACAAAAGTGATTCAGGGTCTAAATTGTCAGATCAGCCGTTTAAGAGTTATTCCCCTTTAACTGTTTTTTCCATTAATTTACACTGATTTTCAAAAATCTTCTTCTCTAAAACCACTGAAGGGATTGCATTGATACTTGGTATACATGATCCTTAGGATGTCCTCTACCAAGTTTGTGAATTATATACATGTCGACCAACCAACATGGCGGCTTTTGCTAAAAATAGAAAAGGGGTTCAAACCATTGTTTTTGGCTTATAACTCAAAAAGTAAAAGAGATAAAGAAAATTGGAAGCAAATTTTCTTGTTCAGCATCAAAAGGTCCTTACAGTAGTTATTGCCCTTTAACTGTTTTTTCTATTAATTTAAACTGATTTCCAAAAATCTTCTCTGAAACCACTGAAAGGATTGTTTTGCAACTTTGTATACTTGAAAGTTTGTGAAATTTATTCAAACTTTGGCATAAGAGATCAGGTGAGCGATTCAGGCTCCTGGGAGCCTCTAGTTTGCTTTAAGAATTAAAACTATTGCAGATAAAGATTAGCTGTTGCGTGCTTAAACCTTCAGCTCTTTAATCTGTACAGAAGTCTCTTTGTGTGGAAGTTGTCAGATGACCCCTTGTAGGAGTTATTGTCCTTTAAAGGTAAAAAATAGGTTTTTTTTTCATGTTTTTGGCTCTTGAATGAAAACTATTGCAGATAGAGATAAGCTGCTGTTTGCTTAAACCGTCAGCTCATTAACTTCTACAAAAAACAAACCAATGAATCAAAGTTGTAAGATGACACCACCTTAAAGGGGTTAACGATAATAGAAAAGACCCTTATAGCTGAAGAACCAGGTGAGCAATTTAGGCTCCTGAGAGCCTCTTGTTTTAATTGCTTGTTTGTGGGAGAAACAATTACTATAATTTAATCATCTTTGTCAAACTAATAAACTAGAAATCTTTAACTTATTTGCTTGAAAATGCTAGAGGTGTTTACTTACATTTAAGTCTGGAACTTTGTTGTCATTTTTATTTAAACCGATCATAATACCAAAACACGGGTATAAAACGGTTAATTTGGTTATGTTGTATATCGATATTTCAATGAGTCATCAGCAGCCTTTGAATCAAAACATTGGAAGATCAAAAACCAAAAGTATTTAACGAAAATTACTCAAAACAAAAACATTCGAACAGGGAAGCCAAATCCAGCACCGAGGATATCGACCATGTGCAGTACAAAGAAAGAAAGAAACCTGGTGTTTTAAACAATTTTGAATTTAACAATTTTCATACATTGCAAATGTTAGTTAAAAGATGTACTTAACATGCTGAATTTTGTCCCGGTCTCACTGAATTAGGTATTAATCTAAATTAAAGTTTTGTTTGTATTGAAGTGCCCAATCAAGGTAGCCCCAGATTTAGATAAATATCCCAATGGTCCAGTAGAGTTGGGTATAACTGGGAAAGTCCAACAATCTAATGCATCTCTGGCACTTCAGTTGACAAGAACCTGGCAACGAAGGATGCAACATCATGACGGTAGGTTTTTTGTGTTAAGAAAAGTTTTCTTTCTGTTTATGATATATTAATGATTCTTGTAATAACGATGAAAATATATCCAAATGATTATATTATTGCTAAGTCAGTAGACCATGAATGCAGGAGCACACTGGTGAAATGCTTTCTAAATTAAAGACCACAAAGGATTCTAGGAAGTCTGCTGCATATTCAGATCTACACCAAAAAAACGCTCAAGGTCGCATTTCAAAAAAGCTCCATGCCAAACGCGATGACTTCAAATTTCAAATCTCTTTTCCTTCTTGTGCAGCAACATTTCGTCTGCTCCTGATTATTGAGTATCACAACTGATTTGTTATTCTAAAGCTAGGAACAACAATTTTATTGGTAGAACATTGCATTTGACAAACAAAAACTGTTTCACAGGGTTACATTGCTCCTCTCTCGGTTGTTGTGTTCACTGAAGAAAAGTTATGGAAGAAAGACAAATGTGGAGCTTCTATCTCTTACATGAGTGCAAATGGCTTTGTTTTTCCCTCCTTTACTTGATTTGAGACGCTTTTTTCCCTCTTTTTGTATGTAGTAAGTTATCTCCCATTTGCAGATTTATCTTCTCTTTCCAGAAGGTATTTTATACTAGTTACTGTGGGGAAAATTATAGTTTATCTGCATTTATTTTTGAATTGGTCAAACAAATTCTAAAAGTTAATCATAGTTAGTTTCAAAAATGTATTTAACACGTTTTCCTCACCTAACTAGATCCAATAAGGCCATTAAATAATTTATAAAAAAAAAAAAAACTTAATTTTTCCCATTTATTGCAATGTAATATACCTACCGTAATGGGGTATATCTCTTGCAAATGGAAGATAACTCACGAATTACGCAAATAGGGAATTGACCATTAGAAGCGATCCAGTGTGTTTTTGCAACATGGGCAATCAGAAACTGCTTATTCTTCTAGAGCGCCTGCGTTCACTCCCGTAATGACTTCAGCTTCCGTTGTTAATTGTTGTTCAGTGGTTTTTGTGTTATCTGTCTCTTTGTATTGTTTTCGTTCGTGTTTACTGGTTTCGTCTTAGCCGTTTCCGACTTTAGTTATCACTTATTTTTGTATATTTACCTTTATTTACCTGGCGCAAGTATTTGCTTACATTCGCCAAAATGAAAACAGGGATCATTTTCTAATTCGCTGAATTGAAATGCACCCACTGTTTGCACAGTAAAAAGTAATAATATATATCCGGTATTTCTCTGGCATTTCATAATAACACATTACTGCCAACAAAAATGTTTCGATAAAAAAAAACTTTTTGCAAACATTATAACATTATTTTTATGAAATCACCTACAAATATTTGTTAACATAACAATGAATAATTTTAATGTTGGTGTTTTTCTTTTTTTTTCTTTTTTTTTAAGCAGAAGATTATATTGGATGCAGTGACCAAAACGAAGCAAATTCAGTCTATGCTTCTCCATTCATTATTCATAAAAGCGATATTGAAGGTAATATACGATTTCAGAGATGAATACTAAAAACGATTGATTTTTAGAAAAAGTTGATGTTTAAGGGTGTTTAAAAAACTGTTTTGACATAGATAACAGCCAAATTAAAAGTTTCAAATTCAATAAAAGAACGCACATTTTACAGAAAAATACATGTTACTTATACATGTTATATAAATGAAATACGTCCATTATATTTAAACAAAGCTGATTTCCAAAAAAATGTATTTGCGGTAAAGAATGCGACCATTTTTTGAAAATTCCGAAAATCCCTTGTTTCAGATATTCGAGGACACAATTAGTAATTACAACTTGCTAAATGTTCAAAAAGATTGCAAACTTTCGACAAGAAATAAAATTATTATAATTCAAATTTGGTTAAAGAAATAATGGTTGTAATGCATTCTTTAAAGTATTACATTTAATATCATGCAGTTTATTTTGTAGAAATGTGTGTTCTTTTATTAAGTTTGATACTTTTCATTTGGTCGATATCTAGGTCAAAATTGTATTCCGAACTGCCTTATCCCTACTTCATATCAAAAAATTCTTTTACAATTAAAACAGCACCAATATACTACATGTATTTTCCAACTTTAAGATAAACAATTTGCAGAAAACACTATATTTTATAATGAGTTTGTCCAGCTTTTTGACACTGCATTTTTACTGCCGTTTTCTCTCGAATGCAATACTTTTCGGTTAGGTTTTTGGAATTTTTACTTTCGTCAAAGGTTTGATTCAAGATTCTACATACTTTGTTAATTTTTATTTTTTAGAGAAATTGTGAAAATGATAGGTTATTTGTCCACGAAGATACGGGATTTATATCTCTCAGATACGATCAGATGTGGATTTAAATTTTCATATGGTTTAAGTATAGCAGACTTTGACTCAATTTGACCTGTATAAACTGATCTTTGTCAATTTTAAGAAGCAGGAAATGAGTTCACTCTACTTTTGATGTAATTTTGAGTTGCTCTTTGCAATTTCCTAGTATTTGATCCTGTGCTGTGTGCTGCTGTGCTGTGAGTCTTTTTGTGTTCTCGTTTAAATTAATTTTGTCAAATTCGACATTCTAATGCAACATTGGTCTACTTCGTTGACTTTTTGTACCTTTTTGCGTCTTTGTTTTAAACTACCATTAAAATGCTTGAATGATCTATTAGAGTAATCAACGGGTTATGAGAAAAGGTAAAAAATATGTCACTGAGTAGTTGTGTACAAAATTAATTTCTTTTGTCCAGCTTTACGCCAATGTACCTTGCCAGGACGTCATCAAGTGATAAAGAGGCCCAACGTGACGTATTATTTGGACGGCGCTCATACGGAAGAGAGTATTCAGGTATAAGTAAGGTTACTCCTTTAAACACACAGTCATATATCATATATACAGCATTCACTGTTTTTAAAACAATTCTGGTATTTGAATTTTTTAACCGCGCTGGGTCAATGGCCCGGAGATCAACAAAAGAATGGTTGTCGGATTTATAAGCCGACTTTATCGTATCACAATATTAAATTTTGTTAAATTCCCTGTTACTCCTATTTTGCATACACTGCATAATACAACCCAATTTAGCGCTTTAATACGTGTTTTGGCATTTTTTCATAATGATTTGAAACAAAAACTCCAGGTGTTAAAATGCATATATGACACAGGTTGTGATGCAGTTTCTTCATTTAAAATTTAAAACATAGAAAGTAGCAAATTGAAAAAGTATGGGAATAATGTACTTTCATGCTTCCGCAATGATTATCAAATACATGTATATATTTTTAGGAATGCACAGAATGGTTCAAATTACAATCAGAGAAAGAAGCAGAGTCAAAAAGGTAAACGAAACGTTCATTTTCACACTCAGTCTGATTACAAAAGCATACAAAATCGGGTACAAGTGTAAAATATCAACATTTGAAACCCAAGTCTATAAGAACGTTACACACAAAATTATGAATATTGCGTCAAAATTGTATAATATTTAATCTCCGTCACTGCAAAAATCTACCAGAAGCTTTTAATACAATATAAATTTATGAATCCTACATTTTTTACAATTGTGAAAGAATAATCTTTCAAGATCTTCCTATGCAGGGCTGTACATTTCTTTGCACAAGTCATTAAATGCATTAAACCAACGTTAATATTTAAAAAAAATGGCGTGTCCGGCGTAACATAGCTGAAGTTACGAAAATGCCTTGCGATTTTGTTACACGTCTGAAATTCACGAAATTTTGCACGAGGCAGTGACTTTTCGTTTGATTTTTTATGTCAATTTTTAAATACCATTGTCAAAAATATAAGATATCGATTTTTGCGAAATGTAATTTTCGGGTTATGGATAGATTTTCCAAAGTCTCGTGTTCGTGAATTTCGGCCGTATTTTTTAGACGTAAAGCAAATATTTTTTCCATCTTTTGTTGTATAAAATTAAAGTAATTTATCATTTTCAGTAAGTTAATAGTGGATTTGTAAACATTTTGCATAGAAAGAAAAAATTAAGAAGCAAGGTTTTTTTTTTAAAAGTCGCGCAATTGTACAAAGCTACATGTAGTTCCATTTCTTCTGGTGCACATTTTAACAAAATCATCGTATCATGTCAAGAAAGTGCAAATCTATGATAAGCTAAAGTCTTGCAATATGTCCAATCGGAAATTTATTCGAACGTTGCATACTTAAACGTTATTTAAGCATTTAAGCGAAAATCAATTTGTACTCTTCATGTTAAGGTAGTACAGTATTCTGAGCATGTTACCAAATTTAAGAATAGGCAAACATATTGCTATTCAACTGTACGAAAATTGTAACTATGATTGATTATGAAATAAAAAATAAGTTTGAAACAAAACCTAACTGTTATATTCATTTTATAACATTTCCCGAACTTTTTTCAAGGGACATAATTTGTTTGAAATGTGTGGGGCAAGTTTTTTTTAAATGAAGGGTGACCCCATGATTTTATACCATACTTTGGAAGAACTAACCAAAATTGATAGTTTGACAAAATATAACAAAAAGCTATCCTGTGAATTTTGAAAAAAAAAATAGTATACTAAAACACCTATATAAACGATATTAAAAAGCCAAATTCGAACGGTTTTTGATCAAAATTCTACAAAAATTAAGCACGGTGACCTACTCTTTTTAATCTATTTTTCAAACATTTGCACTTAGATACTTTTAATGACAAAATTTAAGAAAATTCTATTCGACCGATTTTTTTTACTGTAATTGTACTACGTACTTTAGAAAAGCAAAGCTACATTTTTACATCATGAAGAACAGAAACAGGACCAACCCCCATCCCCACAAAAAAATCATGTTTATTTATATTGAGTATCTTAATTTGAGCAATGTTTGACTTATTTCGTTTCCTTTATATTCTTGTATTTGACTGTTCTATGGGTTTCTTTTAATAACAATACGTGTATTCATTTCTTAATGAATCTTTTAGATCTGAACTATTTTCTACATGTGTTGTTCTTTGCAGCGAAAAAACGGCGAAGATTCTGATATTCAACACATCTTTAGACCGAAATGCAGCAACATTTTTAAGTTTCCTGAAGGTATATTTAATATTTTAAACACGTTTTTAATAATAAAAAGTGTCAAAGTAAAATATGACCGGATTTCGTTACTTTTTGAGACAGGCAAGGCTACATTTGTACATCATGACGGACAGATAAACAGGAAAAAAGGTGAGCGACAATCGAACCCCACATTATGGGTAACACCCTGATTACTATTAAAACTAATTATCGAGTGGCTGCGATTAGTTATTGAGAAAACTGTTACGAATATTTCTTCATCGCCCGCAACATTTACCATTTAAAAACCCGGATTTCTTACTCCATGAAGTCCGGCAAAAACTTGACAAATTATGTTAACTTATATATTAAAAACGAAAGAATATGGAAAGACACGATCCACATATTGTAATAAATTTGATAAATGTACAAATAAATGTTGTTTTGAATGGTTGCTTGGGATTAACTCCAACTTCCCGTACTCTGTTTCATCATAACCTCCTGAACTAGTCTTTGTAAAACGTTTATGTACAATGTATATTTCTTTCTTTTTTTTCTTCATATTTTCCATTTACAGACTTGCTGTTTTGATGCCGTTGTATTCTGTCCTAATATTGACACAAAAGGTAACATGAAAGTCGTTTAATTAGTTACTGTTAAAATTAATGTTATACAAAATATTTTGATCTAAAACAATAATCAGAAAGCAGAAAGTCACCAGCTTTAATGTTTATTAACTTCGGGGGATATTCCGTGTTTAACTATTAAGTATGGTTGATCCATTTGTTCAACAATAAATGTATTTGAATGAAATTGTCTAACCAAATTATACTTAATGACATCATGGTACGAACCATGCAAAATACGAAAAGTTGGATAACATTAAGCAGAAATATAAATTTATACAATATAACCTTGAATTTATCATGTTTATAGTACAAACACTAAAACAAAAGGGAACATAGAAGAGTGATTAAAGGTTTTTTCATAAATATCTATCGATATTTCAAAAATCTACTTTTCCTTTCCAATAAATAAAACAATTTCTCTAGTTCCAGAGAAACTCAACATTTACAATGCAAATATAGAGAAAAGGAAACAACAGCAGCGAACTGTAAGCAATGTCGTATCAGTATGGGAAAATTTAGTCAACACAGAGTATTTTCAAGAGACAACCAAGGAGAAGACAACCCAACGTATTCCCTTTCATCACAGAATTCCTTGTGTACGCCAGGCTCTTTGTTGGGCATCACAGGGAAGAAATAAGGATTTAGCAACAGGTTCTAACATACCCAAGTTTATGGAGGGCGTTGACCATGTTCAGGTGTTGATAACAGGAAGCATGCATTTAGTTGGAGCAGCCCTCGGTGTGGTCGGTCCTACATGAAAGATATTTATATTTATTGTTAAACGTGGATTTGCTTAGGACATTTTTTTATATTGGTATAATGTATTCTGTTAGTTATGAATTATGATATTACATTTTATTATCAGTGTCATATTAAATTGGTTCATCCAACTTTTAAAATAATTAGTGGAAACAAACCATTTCAGTCAAATTACTTTTTACTTATATCTTCATTTTAACATCGCTTCCCCATAGGTTTTAATACAAATTATTATGTGATTTTAGTGTAAGAATTAAGAGATATTTTACGATAGATATAATTTGAATATATTAAAATCACAAGAGTAGTCTTTCTTTGACAGGAATATTAGTTACAGAGCTTTGCATAAAATATTTATAAAAACAAAATGACATTTTCTGTCACAGTTTTCCGAACAACTGTATGCTACAGCCACTTTATATTCTTATAGTCTTTTTTATGTCCGTAATTCATTTTTTACCTCAATATCAAAATCTTGGTGACGTAAAAAATATCAGTATTTTTTATGTAGAAAATGAATAACGGACATAAAAAAAAGACATACCAAATAAAAAACGAATGTAGCATATAGCTGTTCGGAAAACTAAGACAGAAGTTTAGGACGCTTGACGTAGGACGCCTGGTATATGACGAACAGTGCCAAAGTGACTACTATATGTTGCTGTGCAACACATGGCAATCAACGTACTTTAATATAGCAGAAAATAATGGAATTTAAATTATATATATCTGATAGTGTTAATGATATAATATCACGAATGAAAAATAAATATATATATTTGATCGTGTTGTGCTTGAATATGAAAGTTTGTATGCATAAAACTGTGTTTTAAGTAAGATATAAGCCGTAAACTGTCCATTCGGTAAAATATTGGACAGGTCTGAGGCGCAGCTTATATCCTTACATAAGATACTCAATAAATTTCAACATAGAAAGAACAGATAAAGACAGGGACAAACAAAGGCTGTGACAAATATTCCTGACTTAGGACAGGCACATATAAAATTTGGCGGGGTTAAACTAGTTTTTTTGGTCAAACCTTCCCCCTATTGCTAATTAATCTTGTACAAAGCACAAAAATAACACACTCTAAAAACAAATCGATAAAATTTCAAATCACTAAGAGAGAACCTGAGACGTAGTGATGTAGAGGAACTCTCTTGAGAACACACTCACGGTTACTAACAGCTAGTTAAAAAGCATTTATCGACTGATGTAAAAAAATCAAACATATCGACATGTTCTAAATACAACACAACACTTCAAACAACTAATGATATAGCGTTATATCATCACATATTTGATCGCTGTAATGCTTCTAAACAATACAATAGTCAAAAGAAAATATATTAACGTTTTAAACCCAATGAAAACAATAAAGAAAAAAAACCATCTATTTTGCAATAAAAGAAACGCAACACATTCAAAAGGCGATAAGGTAGGACACTCATTGAAACTATAAAGCGATGTATCGTTGTGTTGGGATGCCACACAGAAGTCGCCCAAAATCGCATTGAATGGCATTCCATTTTAATCAGTTCTTTAAAATATTCTTTTAAATCAAATTTTTATTAATTAGGACAGAGTTCAATTTGGGGGGGGGGGGAGTGAATTGAAAAAAAAATATCACCCATCTTCATGGGGTCTGTTTTGTCTTCCTTTACCGGAGTTGACACACTGATTTGATTGTTGGCAATGCGACGGGTGTGCTATAGCAAGCAAGAGTTACTACTCTTCCGGAGCACCTGAAATCACTCTCGCTTCGACTTGAGTTCGCGTTGTTAATTGATATTCAGTTATTTTTGTCTGCTTTTGCCTGTTCTTGTTGGTGTTAACTGGTTTTGTCTCTGCCCTTTCGGACTTTTGACATTAGGATACCCCATTGGTACCTCTGCTTCTTTTAAAATTCAAAAGTGGATTGTACATCTCAGAGTAATTCCCTACAACCTCAGCGACCTATATCTTGTTTGGTCAATGTTTTTTTCTGGTGATGTGTTGTACGAGTTCATGATCAAGTAAGGAAAATAAACGGTGCAAAAACAACGAGTCTCCCAAACTATGTTTTGGATGACTTTATTATGAATTGGTATGGATGGTATTTTTTTTTCGAGAAGTGAGGGTCATTCTCAATACCATCAGCAACCTTTAATTTTTCGTTGTCATTAATTATCCCTTTTTAGATGAGATGAAAACAACAAAATTGCCTGCAAAAACAATGTCTCTCCCCGTTCCCCCAAAAATTATAAATTCAAACACACGTAAAGCCAATAAAAATGAGAATCAAAATTTCCTGGGAATATGCACACCTACACAAGGTGTCATTCGGTTCTGTAATTTTTGAGGAATTGTGCCGACAAGATGATAAATGAGGATTTTCAGCAAATTTCTAAGTTCAAAGGGCCATGACTCAAACAAAAATTTGAGGATGAAAAAAATGTAGCGGGAATATAACTACATATTGTGTCCTTCCTATGCATCAAGTGTCGTTTAATTCGGTTCTTTAGTTTCAGAGAAGTTGCGCTGACAAGATGATAAATGAGGATTTGCAGCTTTCTTTATTCCAATGAGTCGTAACTCTCACAAAAAGAATGAAAATCAAAATTTCCTGGTAATATGCACTACATACCAAGTTTCGTTGAATTCGATTCAAATATTTTAGTGGAATAGCGCTGACAAAATTCGTGACGGATGGAGAAGACAAAAGCAAAATGTCTCCCACAAAAATAGGGAAGACATAATGTTAATATTAAATAATTATAAAAATACATAATGAAGCGTTATCTTCAACTTCACATGAGGTAAAGTCTTCTGTCGGAATACCGGAATACTAGTAATTTTGACCTATCTTCTCTTCGGTTTGTTGGTGCAAATCAAGACCATGGTTTCTCCTGTCACTGAAGTGTGGGCAAAATGACTACAAAGCAAGGTATGTCCGTCGTTTGAGGAAAAATGTCAGAAGCAAAGGTGTATCAAAAGGGTAAAGACAAATCGGTAGACAAAAAAAATCAACATATGAAACAAACCACACAACAACAACAAAAAACAGAAAAAACACACAAACATAATAACAAAATCGCATTCAGCAATTTGAGCTCAAGTCGAAACAAGAGCGAGCTCAGGTGCTCACGAAGAGTAAGCAGTTCCTGCTTGCGATAGCACAACCGTCACGTTGTCAAAGAACAATTTAGTGTTGGTCAAATGCGGAAGGATTACCAAACACCATGTCAAACCAACATCTGTACTCATCTAAGATATAGAATTCTCATATTTGTCTACAAGCACATGGTGTCTTCCGTAAAATTTCTTGAGTGATGACAACAACCTGATAATAACATACCTCTGTGTTAACAATTTGCTTGTCAGCCGTGTAGCTCTAACAAGGAAGTTATATACGCCCACGTGCTCTGGAATAACGAATCAATTGTGATACGTAAACTCCATAGGCTGTAGTGAACGGAATGTTGCTACACAGAAAGAGAAAGTTGACTATTTGAAAGTTGAAGTCATCATGTTTGTCATAGAGCTTTGTACAAAGCCTTCCCAGTGTGTCAATTTCGAGAAATAGATCCAAATATGGAGCCGACCTCGTAGAATCTGTAGTGTCCTTTATCTCAAGTTCTTTCGGATAAATGAGATGTAAATTTCAGCAATTTGAGGATTGTTTAGTGAAAGGACATCATCAATAAAACGAAATGAGAGATTGAACTTATGAGTTTTCAAAGCATTTAATCATTTACATTTTTTTTCATAAAACACAATGTTTTACTTTATACTTTACATTTGTACTGTATTTTCAATGAAAATTGCAGTATCCAACGGAAGACAAATGGTGCCTACAGAAAATTACCAAATCAATTGTGTAGTGATTTGATACCAAAAAGCGAGTTTAAAAGTATTTTAGAAATACCCCATTGGTACCTATCTGATTAAAAAAATAGCATGCAATTGGACATTTTACATTTGGATATCATGCAAATTTTAAAGCTTTTAAACTTGTCCGATTTACTGCAACGCCTAGCGTAAAATGCCTAACAATAGTTCCTACCTTATATAAGTAGTCTTTATAGTTACTTACTTACGGTAACATTATCATTTCTGTTCACAAGATTTAATTTTTGTATGCGGTACTCTAACTGCAAATCTACTTGCCAGCAGGAGGGATTTCCAGTGTTAGCACAATAACGTCCATCGGCAGTCCTAGTAGATCTATAAATATCTATGACCTTATGAAGTGGTCTTCGATCTCGAAAGATTGCCACTATTTTATATAATATGTGACAGGTTTAATCTGTGATTCTCTCGAAGTAAATATTTATATTTTTAGCAAACATTTAAAATGTTTGTATCATACCTTTTCCTTTTTTATCATGTCCCTGAGATCTTTAATTAGGCGTGTTATTCTCTGACCCGTTTCAATAAGGTTATTTGGTGCACCATCTTCCGGCCCATAGAAATCTAGTCCGAATCTTATCGGAAAGTGGTTTTTTTTTAAATATTTGTTGCGTGCACTTTTAAAACTATTTACAGTGTATGCTTCCACGACGTTTTGGAGAGGAGAGTTCCAAGTGTCAACTACTCTTTGTGAGAAACTTAATTTATGAATATTTTTCTGCAATACTTTTTGTAGATTATGTATCTGTGGCCTCTAGTTGATGTCTCTTGGAGGGGTAATATTTTGTCTTTTTCTTTAAATTTGTCTTATTTTTTTTTCAACCATATCTGCTCTATATTAATAAAAGTATATAAAACATCCACAACTCCAAGCAGTTAAATCGTTTTTATTAAAATCTATAGATATTAAAAACACATTTAAAGCAGGACCATATCAAGAAGCTTACAAAGAGGTAAGTTGTAAAGTCACTGACGACTAAAGGGTTGGGATTACATGCACGTTGCCACAAATCTACATGAAAATAGTACATTTTTTTAAGGAAAAATAGGAGGGAAGGTTTATGTTTGAACCCTAATAGACTCACCATTGAAAAGAATGATATAGGGTAACATATTGGTGGGTTTAATTATGTACCCGAAACATACCAGCATTTAATTGCAATTCCCAAATTACTTGAAAATAGCTACTTGGAAACTAGATTTTGATTGTCATTTTAAACTGGAATAAACATTATCATCGCTTAGAAGAAACAAACAAGTTCTGGAATCGTTCTTGGACCTCAACACAAAGAAAACACATGAAACAGAAATACAGCATTGTCCAGTGAACACTATGAATAAACACACAATTCAATACAATATTTTAATCTGCAATCAACAAATAAAAATTTCCATGAAAAATTAAAGAAGCAAAGAGGCACCAATTGGGCATTCAAGTCGTAACCTTGGTAACGACAGGGAACTCATGTGCTCTGGAAAAGTAAGCAGTTTTTGCTTGCTATAGCACACCCTTCGCTCTGCCAATTGTCAATTCAGTGTGTAGAATCCGGTAAAGGAAGACAAAACAAAACCCTATGACTAACCAATTGTGTTTGGTAGATTTGTGTGTTGAAAACAACCCGGCTTATTAATCATTATTTTCTTATTATTTCCTTGCACTGTTTTTCTTAAACAACTTAATGTTGATAAATATATTCGTGGTTAGTATGTCATTGTATTTCCATCAATCGTGTTCTTTTGCTTCTAGATGTTTTTGCTCTATTTGCTCCTTGTACATGTTGTAAGCTCCTTATTTGGTAAATATAAAAATATTGTCATTGTCATAAACTAGGCTTGTAATTTACCCTATTAATTCAAATCATTTTTTTTAATTAGAGTTGGACTGAAAATGATAAGTCGAAAAAAGTTGTTTGAACAAGGGGTTGCACTTAGTCGTGCTAAGCATACCCCCACTCGACCATTCAGAAAACAGGAAGTAGATGACCGACTGACCTGGAAAGAGAAGGCACGTAACAACTCATTATGCTAAAGCTGTATACCAGATTTGAAATAAATCTCATCTGTAGAAACCGAGAAATCTGATACGAAAAATTGTCTATTTTTGACCCATTAAAAGTCTAAGTTGGCTCGGAAAACAGGAAGTAGATGATGGACTGACCTGGAAAGGGGATGCACTGTATAACTAATCATGCTGAAGCTGTGTACCAAATTTAAAACCAATCCATCCAGTAGAAGCCGAGAAATCTGTTACAAAAAATTTCACCATTCAAATTTTTTACCCTAAAAAGTTTAAGTCAGCTCGGAAAACAGTAAGTAGATGATGGACTGACCTGGAAAGAAGAGGAACGGTATAACTAATCATGCTGAAGCTGTGTACCGAATTTGAAATTAATCCATCCAGTAGAAGCCGAGAAATCTTTTACGAAAAATTTCACATTTCAAATGTTTTACCCTAAAAAAGTCTAAGTCGGCTCGGTAAACAGGAAGTAGATGATATACTGACCTGGAAAGGGGAGGCATGGTGTAACTCATCATGCTGAAGCTGTGTACCAAATTTGAAACCAATCCATCCAGTAGAAGCTGAGAAATCTGTTACGAAAAATTTCACATTTATTTTTGTTTACCCTAAAAAAGTCTAAGTCGGCTCGGTAAACAGGAAGTAGATGATATACTGATCTTGAAAGGGGAGGCATGGTGTAACTCATCATGCTGAAGCTGTGTACCAAATTTGAAACCAATCCATTCAGTAGAAGCAGAGAAATTGAACCGGACGGACAGACGGACAGACAGATGGACAGACGGACGGACAAGGTGATTGCAATATAGCCCCCTCTCTTACGAGTGGGGGTATAATTATACAGATTTTATTTTTGTCAACAGTGGATGTGTCCATGACTTGTGTCAAGCATACATTGATCCATAACCTGAACAGAGGTGTAAGCAAACCAATCTTTCTTTGCTACTGAATTCATTTAGCAACAGAAAAAACAAAACCATTCTTTGTTACAATGCTGAATAAAAAGTTCACTGCAGTTCAATAATGTAAATACTTTGAAAAAGAATTTGATTGGATAAATGAGTAAAACACGAAATATAACTTGGAAAATGCTCAGATCACGTTTGCATTATTTGATACACCAGCAAAAGCATCAAAAAGACATTGACTGGACGACAAAGTGAAAGTAGAAAAATACTGGAAAAAACGGTGAAGGAAAATTCTACCCATAGTGCTACAAAAATATTGACATCTCTACCATTATCGCTCCCGAAGTAACATGCTATAATTTCAATATAATTATTTAAAAAAGCACAAGGGTATTCTTTCTTTGACAGGCATGTATCATTAATTTTCGTAATACTAATGCTTTATATTCACACAAAGCTTTGCATAAAATAACAAAAGAGGTGTTTCTTCAAGAGGTGAGAATCATTTGCAAACCTTAATCGTTTTTAACCATGAATTATTATTTTTTTAGATGTAAACAAACAATAATAAAACATGTTTTAAATTATAAAATGTAGCACAAATTACGCCCATGTAAAAACTTCAACTTCACACAGGGTCAAGTATTCCACTTCTCTCAGAGTTACTTTGACGTATCTGCCCTTCGGTTTGTGTGTGCACATCAACTCAATGGTTTCTCCTGTCACTGAAGTGTGGGCAAAATGGCCACAAAGCAAGGTCTGTCCAGCGGCTGTAATGACGTCAACATCTACATTTCTAAGCCTTTGACCTTAATATAAAATGAAACAAATGCAAGGATAAAGAAATATAAATTACAACAACGTTCCATGCAATAACGTGCCTCTCGTCTACTTTAGACTCACCAGAGGCGCTCTACCAAAAAATTGGAAACATATTTAAAATCTTTAAAAAAAAAAAACTATTAGAAATTTTAAATAAAAATGCAAATGCTTATAAACAATTTTCTTTATTAATAAAGATTTGAATATTTTAGGGATTTCATCTCCGTGATAGGTATGATATCAATCGGAAGTATATAAAGGAGCAGAGGAACCAATGGGGTATCCGAGTGTCAAAAGTCCGAAAGGGCAGAGACAAAACCAGTAAACATCAATGAGAATGGGAAAAAAAAAAAAAAACAGACAACATGTTAAACACGGAAACACAAAAACTACTGATATCAATTATCAACGCGAACTTTAGTCGTTACAAGAGTAAACGCGGATGCTCCAAAAGAGAAGGCAGTTCCTGCTTTCTATAGCACACCCGTCGCACTCACGGTTGTCACATTGGGGCATCCGAGTGTCAAAAGTCCGAAAGGGACTTGTCTCTGCCCTTTTAGACTTTTGACACTCGGATCACCCAAAGTGATAAAAATCCGTATGCATGTTTTTATTTTCGAATATTTGCGAGCTTTAGTTCTATAAATATCTAACAAGTGTGATAAAATCCTTATCTCATCACTTTTTCAATTGAATTATAACTTTAAGGATATTAATGATACATGCATTTTGTTCAGCAAACATGTGAAAAGTGGTCAAATAAAGTAACACATTTTTATTACAAAGTTATACTTTATGACATAGTTTTTGTGCACTTGCATTGGTAACATTTTGTTTGTCTTTTAATTAACTAATAACAAAGTTCCAGACAAAAATTTTTGCTACGCCTTACCCTGACTCATCTGAGGCGCTCTACCAAAAATATTGACAAATCCAATTTCTATGATCATCATAAAAATGCATAAAACAAAGAAATTAAAAAAATACCGAACTGGAAAACCAAATTATGACTAAGATCAACTTATGTCTAGAGTGGTAAGAAACTTAGAATTTAGACAATTTTGCAATTAATAAAAAACGAGATCAACAGGTTTTCAAACAAAAGTAAGCACACTTTTCATGCATATTTAACTGCGGGGGTCTTTCGGATAACCAATAAAATTCCATGAATCAAATATCTTATTGTGTGGAGGGGATACTCAAAATCGTGAAATGGTCTCATCTCGCGAGAACGAAATAAAATTTCACGACAGTTAGAAAAATCAGTGTATCATGTCCCTAAAAATTGCAATGTTTGTGCATCTTGTTTTACATGTTTTAAATATAAGAACTAAAATAAAATAACACACCCACACAAATTATGCCACTACCAGCAACAAAAAACACATCGAAACGAGAGTTAACTTGGGTGCTCCGAAATGCTTGTCAAAACTCACCAAGACTAAATGTTGATAATTTAGTCGAAGCCGGTAAAGGAGGACACTACAAAACATTCTCAAAATGACGAACCCAAATCCTCACAGATCTGAGAGATAGAGACCTCATTTTATACATATGAGCTCAATGTGTCGTCCATCAAATTTCTAGTTCAAATAAATACCGAGAGACAAAATAAAAACATTTAGCAATTTTTGGGTAAAAGAAATCATTATATGTGCCACAGGTGCTTGAATAACAATACAGTTGCAAGTCGTCAACTCCATAAGCTAAAGCGCACCAAATATTGTTACACAAGAAGGGGAAACTGATAACGCTTTGTAAGAAAAACATTGGGTGTCAACATAATGATGTGAATCTAGAAATGGGCGAGAAATTATAGAATATCATGTCTTATGTCTTTTTTCTCAAGTTTCTGGGGATATTTGTAATTTCGAAAATCACAAAATCAATTGTTACATGTAAGTGATTGGATACCATCAAAATAATAAAAAGTGGATTTCAAGTCCTTCTAGAAAAGCCATGTAACATATTAACTCTATATTGTTACTTACCGACGACAACATCATCATTTCTGTTCACAAGATTTACTTTATGTATGCGGTACTCCAACTGCAAATCTACTTGCCACCAGGAGGGGTTATCTCTCTCAGTATAAGCGCAATAACGCCCATCGGCAGCCCTAGGAACATATCCATCAACAGCATGACCTGCAGATTTGTAGATATAGTCATCAGAAATGACTGAGCTTTGGGTAGCGAGCTTGTTCTTGGCGATGTTATATAAATCTACCACAATCTCTGTAATCATTTCAAATAAGCAATTAATTTTTTTACTGGATTGGGCGATAATTAAGATAATTGAAGATATTGAAGAGCTTATAGGTTCTAAGCAACTTTAATGATAAAAACAGTTTCTAGTATTCGTGTATCATCTGTATGAAGCCTAGAAAAGGTTAGTTAGTTAGTTAGTTAGTTAGTTAGTTAGTTAGTTAGTTAGTTAGTTATTGCTTTACTCCCAAGCAGCACGCTTTCGGCTATATCCGGGAGATGAACATGAAAGTGGTGATACAATGAACATGAAATGATGATGAAGTGGAGAAAATGGGGACACAAGGCCAATCGGGTAGGAGAGTTTTGACTGCCACTGGAAAAAGGAGTGATGGGTAGGGACGGGAAATTTAGCCTCCTGCATCCTACGGTTCCTACTCTTACCGAGACCTGCAGCACGGTTCTTTAACGAGCGAGGAACGTGACATTTTTCCCAACACGGTGCACCACTATGGTTTGTGGTCAGGTTTTCCGCATTATCGCCTGACGACCCCGCATCTCTCGATGTCAGGGCTGCCCCATTCAACCACCTGGGGCACATATCCCAGTCGCTTTGTGGGCAAAGCGGCCTGACCCAATGTCAGGTTTCTGAGCGCTCTTTAGTGGACTTTTACCGACAAGCTTATCGCTGCTGCGGGCCTATTCGCCACCCGGAACCCGCTCGGGTGCCTAGAAAAGGTATGCCGTTTAATTGTGGGCTGTGTTGCGTACACGTATTCCACATCTCATTATTTTCTATTAACTATTGCCAAAAAGTATGTGTTTTCTTTAAATAGGTATGAACTTAACTATTGCCATTTAATTCTTTTTTTATACGCAAAGCCTTGTATTACATTCTCTTTGTATTTTGCTGACTTCTAAAAAGGTTCATAATATAGTTCATGTTCATGTTTTACTTAACTACTTCTGACTTATAACTCACCATAAAACATCCACTCATTTTGTGGGTCGGTAACAGGAGTTACGGCGTAGTGAGTATCTATATTACAACTCATAGATACATTATTGTAATACCAGCTGGAACAATAGTTCTGATGCATACACAGGGCTGCACATTCAACTGCACTTCTTATAGGAACAGATAATCCATCCAGCGAACGATATCCTAAATCTATTTTCTTTTGAAATTCGCTTCTTTTCGTACAATAACAAAACGGCAAAAATATGAGGAATACCTGACACTTCATGTTGTTAGGACCCAATTAGATAGAAAGTAAAATGAAGATGTAATATTATTGCTATGAATGTCTAATGGTCCATATTCGCGAGTTGTGTAACGCGACACCATGCAATATGGTTATATCATTTTCACTTTATTATTAAAGATGTCTTTAATATTGTGGATGAAGACAGGATATGCATTCTTTGGAACAACAAATTTATATCAGCATGAATCTCATAAGAGAATGTACCAATTACAGTTATATTAGTAAACTAATTCTCAATTCAAATTGCATCAGCTTTTTAGCTCACCTGGACCGAAGGTCCATGTGAGCTATTGCCATCACTTGGCGTCCGTCGTCGTCCGTCGTCCGTCGTCGTTAACATTTTTCAAACGTTAACTCCTCTAACACCATAAATCCAATGGCTTTTAAATTTGGCACAGTTGTTAATTAGCATAGGTAGTATAAAACTAGCGTGGGGATTTTTGATTCGTTGAAAAACATGGCCGCCATGGCTAAAAATAGAACATAGGGGTAAATTGCAGTTTTTTGCAAATAACTCAAAAACGGTAACAGATATCAAAATTCTGGCATAAGGTAAAAGTGTTCAGCACCTCAAGATCTACCTGCCCCGAAATTTTCAAGAAGATCCAACAACCGATGTAGGAGTTATTGCCCTTTTTCTTGATTTTTTCAAAATTTTGCACTAATTTAGCCCTATATCTTGAAAACTATACAAGATATTTTAAAAATTCAAATTGCATATGATTAAGCACATCAAGATCTACATTTCATGTAATTAGGTCAAAGCTGTAGAACCATTTCTTTTAGGAGTTATGGCCCTTAAAACGTCAAATTTTACCATTTTTCATTACTTTTATCCTGAATTTCAAAGATTAACTTGTCTGACACCATGCATCCAACTTCAACCAAACTTGGCACAATTGTTTAATAGCATTAATGCTACAATTCTATTGTTCGGATTTTTGATTCGTCAAAAATATGGCCTCCATGGCTTAAAATAGAACATAGGGGTCAAATTACAGTTTTTTGCAAATAACTCAAAAACAGTAACAGATATCAAAATTCTGATGGGAGACAAAAGTGATTAGCATCTCAAGATCTACCTTCTCTGAAATTTTCAAGAAGATCCAACAAAAGACATAGGAGTTATTGCCCTTTTTCTTGATATTTTTCAAAATTTTTCACTTATTTAGCCCTATATCTTGAAAACTATACAAGATATTTCAAAAATTCAAATCGCATATGATTAAGCACATCAAGATCTACAATTCATGTAATTAGGTCAAAGCTGTAGAACCATTTCTTTTAGGAGTTATGGCCCTTAAAGCGTCAATATTTACTACTGTTCATTACTTTTCCCCTGACTTGTCTGAAACGGTAAGACCAACTGCATCTTAACATGGCACACTGTTTGATAGCTTATATGCTACAACTCTATCGTTCAGATTTTCGATTCGTAAAAAAACATGGCCACCATGGCTAAAAATAGAACATAGGGGCAAATTTCATTTTTTTGCTAATAACTCAAAACTGGTTTCAGATATCAAAATTGTGCAAGAATCAAAAGTGATCAGCATATTAAGATCTACCTGTCCTGAAATTTCGGAAAAGATCTGACTGCTGACGTGGGAGTTATTGTTCTTTTTGGCAAATTTGCACTTATTAAGCCCAATATCTTGAAACTAACCAAGATATTTCATAAATTTAAATCGCATATGGTTAAGCACAATAATATCTACAAATATATGTATCTGTGTAGTTCAGGTGAGCGATTCAGGCTCTTGGGAGCCTCTTGTTTATTAATAAATAAATAAATGAATAGACATTCAAGTGTCCCATTGTTATGCCTTTGCTTCTTTAAAAGTACATCGTATGAAACGTGATAAACAAAAATGCGTACTTGTAAAGGATTCCAGAGATTGAATCACCATTAATATATCACGAATTCAGAACTATGAATGAATCAAGAAAAAACAACAATATATTCAAAATAGTTTTATAAAAGACCGGTAGTGTAATTAGTGCTTTCATATTTCGCGATTTCAACTTCCAAGTTGACATTTCTTAGATAACATTTCTAAAGAATTTCATCGCTAGCCTATAAATAAGAAAAAGGGACTAAAATTAAAAATGGTCGAAATTCGTAGAACAGACAGTTGGTGATCTAAAGACCTTAAATCTAAATCCACAATATATATGGGATCGCATTCCGTCGCTGTATATCTAGTATTAAAAGGCTGCGAGATCCTTGGAAAACGTTACAAATAATATTCATGTCAAAAACAGGAAATAGATTGGCGATAAACTTGAAATTGAATATTAATCCCACGATAAGGAACCCTGGCTACTTTGTCTGACATTCTGATACCGCATTCTAAGTACCAAGAAGCTGCAAAGAAATTTTTTATCAGGCCCCTCGCCTCCTACTTCGTAAAACTCAAGCCAAAAATTTTCCATGGAGACCTTTAACTCGAAATCCAACTTCAATATTTATCGTTAGAATCGGTATTGCGCTATGGGTTCACGTGTTTTGTAAATCTCGTTCAGACGCTAGTTCCGAATGCTGAGAGTAGGTCATTGTTTGTTTGTTCTATCTTTGATGTGTTTTCCTTTGTGATTTATTATTGGAATACTTGAAAGGTACATATTCGTATTTATGGTTAATTTTAAGACTCTTTTTCAATTAATTTCTTATTTGGAAGTGATTCCTCTTTCCTAGCTATATAACTTAAGAACTTTTTTAAGCACAGTTTATTACTAAATGGTGATTCATATTTTGAGGTTTTAAACTTGTGCACATTAGGGATTGCACCAATTACAATGATTAATAATTTTATTAAGAAAGAAACTTTCATGGGAAATATGTGACGTATATTATCTTGATCTATCACATTAAATGATTTTGATTGCAATAACACTTCGTACATCTATTAGACCCTGAATTAAAGTGGTAAATTTGAAAAAAAAGTAGCAAGCAGCGGAGAATAGCGCATCCAAATGTCAAAACTCCGACAGGGCAGAGACAAAACCGGTAAACACAAATGAGAACAGGACGAAAATCAGACAACAAATAACAGAAATACAAATTTAAAGCAACTGAATAACAACCAACAACCGAGGTCAAGTCGTAACAAGAGTGCACTTTGGAGGTTCTGGTATATACTTACATGGCACCCTAGTCAATATAAAGGTTTATACATGTATTTGAATGCAATAAACGAAAAATCTTTGTTTGAATTTTTATGCATTTTCTAGTATGTTTAGAGTACACACCAGGGCTTTTGTATATTTGATTTTCTTATGTCTGTATGTCATGTAACTATTGCACATTTGTATGCTTTCCATCTACTATTGCACATTTGTATGCTAACCATCTACTATTGCACATTTGTATGCTATCAATCTACTATTGCACATTTGTATGCTATCCATCTACTATTGCACATTTGTATGCTATCAATCTACTATTGCACATTTGTATGCTATCCATCTACTATTGCACATTTGTATGCTATCCATCTACTATTGCACATTTGTATGCTAACCATCTACTATTGCACATTTGTATGCTATCCATCTACTATTGCACATTTGTATGCTATCAATCTACTATTGCACATTTGTATGCTATCCATCTGTAAGTAAAGACTTCAAAGATCTGTCAACCCCCAAAGTCGTTCTTTATATTCACAAATTAAAATCTTGGTTTAAATCCTAACAATCAGAAGAACAAATTTTAAAGGAAACTCAAAAATGGAAGGAAGTTTAAATTCGCGTTGAAATGCTATACCAATCGGTTCTGAACTTTGAACATTAATTAACATGATTAAGTGACCTTTGCTACGGGAGGAAGAATTTTTGTAGTTAAATTATATTTATGTATACATATGTATGGTATGAAAATTTGAACATCTTTGAAGTTTAATAATAGCTTTTTTGAGTTCATCAACCTTCTACCGATTAAAACTTTTTAAAGGAATATTGCTATCGCATATATATATACAGCCAGGTCAAACTCCATCAATTGTTCAGTAAATCTATTCCTAACAGCTCCATGGGGTAGAATATAAAAATCAAGGTCAATTACATGAAAGAAGTTAAAATGACATTTGCTTTTGAATTTACAAGTGACAATTCTATTTTAATAAATATATTCATAAGACCCGCTATTAGTAAAGACATTTTATGGCTAGTAATTAAAAGACATTAGGGCGTTTTAAAGTGTAAATTAGAAGTTTAAAGTAAAATAAACCATAAAATACAAAGAAATTAACAGTGATTTTCATTGATAATTTCAACAACCTGGGAGATATAGATGACGTCTTATAAGTTAGTCATATATATCGTCATATATCCTACTTCACAGTCATTTCACATTTTGTAAATAGTAGATCCATAAATTTAGCACGATTTTGGTTTTGTGCATTTAATTTTGTATTAGCTTTAAACTTAAAAGTGTAAATATCCTTGACCTATTAATATATCGGTCTGTATTACGTAATATGTCACGAGATTCTGATAGTATTAGACAATTTCATTTGAACCTAATAGGTCACTAGGTGCAGAGGTATCAGCAATAAACTGATGAAAGAAGCAAAGGTGTTCCATTGGGGAAACTCGATGTTTAATGTCCGACATGTTTAGCTTTTCTAAAAAGCTAGCCGTTTCATAGCTACTTTACCTTAAATTACAATAGGTGCACAACCAACTCGAGATCGTTACTTCAATGTATTGTCTGTAAGTGGTCATCCAAGTAGAAAATGTAGGTTACAGTCAGCATTCGAAACATGCATTGTGCTTTAGCATTTGAGGGTGCAATTACAATAGCAATATTGTTCACTGTAGCACCTGACAATAATAGAAACTGGTTTCGGTAAAATGTCTTTAATACAGACATGTTGGTCACAGCCAAGCCATGTATTGTGTTAAGCATCCCTTGATTCGTGTTTTTCCGTTAAAGGGTTTACTAAATTTCCGTATGCAATCCCGATTCAATCAAAGACTTTGTCGAAAACAACAGCACATATTTTAGTGCGATCAATCAGATAGCCATCTACTTATCATTTGATTATCCCAATTCAAAGACCCTGAATTGGTCATCAGCAACGCGACATTTAATTTGTTGCAACAAGCGCACAACCAAAGGGGACCGGTGGTCCAAATGACGAAGAAGAAATGTGGTCCCCCTGATATCACACAGTAATGTCGTTCGTCTACGCGAATAAAAATAGTTCAATATTTCCGGAAAACATAAAATGATAGGTATGTATCTATAGGGGACCAGAGGTAACCCAATGTTATATGTATAGGGGACAAGAGTTAACCTAATGGTTTATATATAGGGACAAGAGTTAACCTAATGGTTTATATATAGGGGACCAAAGGTAAGCCAATGTTATATCTAAATGCAAGTTTCTATAGGGAAAAGAGTCAACCTAATGTTATATCTATAGAGGAACAGAGGTAACCCAATTTTATATTAAAAGGGGACCAGAGGTAACCTAATGAATGTTATATCTTTAGGTGTGTATCTATAGGGGACCAAAGTAACCAAATGTTATATCTATAGGGGACCAGAGTTAACCTAATTGTTTATCTATAGGGGACCAGAAGTAAACCAATGTTATATCTATAGGTATGTATCTATAGGCTATAAGGGACCAAAGGTAACCCAATGAACCAAAGGTCCACGAGGGTAAGCAGAAGCTTGGTCGTCAGACTTATCTGACACGAAGTTACCATAAAATTTCTAAACTTTTTGTTGCTGAAATTTCCGATTTTCAAATACAAAATTGTTTCAAACACCAGGTTAATTTTCCTTGTAATGCACATGGTCGATATCCTCGGTGCTGGATTTGGCTTCCTTGTCCGAACGTTTTGGTTTTGAGTACTTTTCGTTTTCAACAGATTAGGAATTTGACCCTCCAATGTTTTGATTTAAATATCGATATATAGCAAATCCAAATTAACCGTTTATACCCGCGTTTTGGTATTTGTAATTTTGAAACCACTGGGCGATTGCTGCAACCGATGGACCAGAGATCCCCGAGGCTAATCACAAGTTACCATAAAATTTCTAAACATTTTTTTGTCGCTGAAATATCCGATTATCAAATTCACAATAGTTTAAGACCAGATTTCAAGCCCCTGTGGATGAAACAAAAGGGAAAAGATATCCTTTTTAACCTTGTGTGTCCTAAAGCTTGTTCATACAATAATAAGACGCGTAAATGTATTGAGTGAAATATGTTAATGGGGCTAAAACCGGATAGAAATTGAATATTATGTAGTTTGAAAAATCAACAAGAAAATTGTTAAAACTCAATGTGCCTATATAGTATAGGTAAAAATTTATTTATCTCGATAGCGTGTTTTAGTTCACAATAATTAGTTTGAAATCTGAACGTTTAAAAAACTTTTAGGCAAACGCAGCGAATTCTATGTTTGTTGTTAAAGAGTATTGATAGTTTTTGCGATTTTATTTTAGTGTAGACAAAGTAATCTCAAATTGAAATATGCGGGCTTTTTATTTTATGTTCCTTTTCAAAATATGTTAATAACATAAAAAAAAAACCACTTTTATATATCTCCTTTTTTATAGGAATTATATATGACGGGTACAGGTTTCATGTATTCCTTTGCAATTTATAAAACGAACTATTATAAAATAGGAGATTTATTCATTTATTATTTGACTAGTTCGCACTGATTTCTTGCCCAGTACGCAAACACATTGTAAGTTATGCTGGACGAGTGCATTTTAATCGAAGGCGTTTTTCAGTAGATTCCATTCGTACATACATGTATATACATATCGTCTCTGGGCCTTAAGGACTCGTGAGGCCTATCAACATCTGTTGCCATCTTACCCGGTCTGTTGCCACTGCTTCGGCTCTCTACCATGTTTTCCACCCCAGCTGGTTTCTCTCATTTCTCCGCTAGGTGGTCCTTGGCCTCCCTGCTTTCCTCTTTCCCTTGGGTTTCCACGTGATTGCAGTTTTGATGTTTGTTTTGTTGTCTCTCCGCAGGACATGGCCTATCCATCTCCATCTTCTGACTTTGATGAGGTTTGGTCTTTGTCAGAGTATATAGGTCTTCATTTGATATTTTGTCTGGCCAGTAGATGTTGAGTATCCTACGGACACATTTCCATTTGTACAAGATACCTGAAATGCATGCGGTTCCCAAAGTTTATAATTTTTATTTAATACACGTTTTAATTAAATGTTAAAATATACACGAAAAACTCATCTATGTCCGATGGAAAGCGGGGTAGGGAGAGATTGTGTTCCATCTGCAAAACATCATTCCCTTGCCCATAAAAATATTTCGCGAACATTTTGAACAATATATCAAATTGGAATAAGTTTATTGAAGTACTTATATGTTTCGCTTTCGACTATAAATTTATGTGACGGTTTACCTAAAGTTCTACCTTTTAGCATCATTTGAATAGTTCATTAAGCGACCAGCGCATGATATAGACTTCAAAAAACCATTCCAGCAAACCATTTAATGACCAAAATAGCCACATTCACTTGCTTAAAAATTTCAGAAATTCCGAAAAGTTTTGTTGACTAGAAAAATGATTGAGGTTACAAACCTGATGTTGGTTTTTCCAGTCGTTTAATCGTCATGTGAGTTATTTCATCTCCATCTTTAAAGGGATAGTAATAACAATTAATAAGTACAAAGTTCATAAAGTAGTACTTTATGTATGAAGATTAAACCGTTCTTCACATTTTTACTAGAGCCAACTCATCTCCAACAATAAATCGTAAATCATGATATTAAAGTATGACTAGAATTTGTTACCCAGCTTATGAAATCTTCATCGCCTTGTAGACCATGCGGTCTCCGTTGATGTTCATAGCCATGACCAAAGTCTCCATGTATATGTACATTTACTAATACATGTACATTTACATTAACATACATTGTAGTTACAACATGAACAATCACTATTTAACAATTCAACAACAAATGACGATTTACTCTTTAACCCTTTTAAGATTTTATGTTACACTTTTCAAAACCCTAATGGGTGGATCGGACAATTCAGCTTTCTTATTTTAAGCAGTCAGGTCTTTCACATTCCGGGTTCAACTGGCAAAAAGGCCGCGCTACGACGGTCGGTAAAAGTCCACTTATGAGCGCCAAGAAACCTGAAATCGGGAAAAGCTCACAGAGCGACAAGGATGTGTGCCGTAGGAAGTTGAATGGGACAGCCCTATCAAAATCAATGCCGGGGTGTCGGGATACAATGCTGACAGCCTGACAACAAACTATAGTGGTGCAACGTGTTCGGGAAAATTTCAAGTTCATCGCACGTTAACAAACACTGCTGTATGTCTCGATAAGACCCGGGAGATACCCATGCAAGAGGCAAAAAAGTCCGATCCCAACATCCCTCCCTTTTCCAGTGTCAGTCAACACTCTCCTCCCCGAATGGCCTCTTTTCTCCATTTCCTCAACTTTATCATCATTTCATGTTCATTTTATCACCCTTTAATGCTCATGTACTTTATAGCCGAATTCGTACTTCTATGGGGTACCCGTACATCAATAACTAGCTAACTTTTGCCTTTTACGTGTATACTATTGTACTATGAGAAAGTTTCAAGTTTTGTGAAACCTAAAACGTATTATTTCATATTAAAATACACGTTGTCTTTTGGGTGAAACATTATTTGGCTCATCAACCCTCCGCTTTAACTTGTACAACCAATACTTTTGCATGGACCATTTGACCCTATGTTAAAACAACATGAAAACATTTAGAAAATAAATGGCGCAAAGTAAATATTTTTAAACGCCTACAAAATGTTCTAAATTTTAATTTGTATAATTATGTTTCATTCATGAATTGTTCTGGTTGTACATTTAATACCAGATGAATAGAATGACGTACATGACGTGTGAGCTAAAAGAATAACTCCTAGACGATTTTATCGACACAGCCTTAAAAGATAATTTGTCATTTCCGATTTCTATTCGGTAGTGTTGCTATTTCCTTCGACAGAAATTATTATTACATTAATATTTAATATTGTTTGTATATTTGTACACGCCGACCAACCAACAAGGCCACAATTCCTAAAAGTAAAACAGGGGATCAGACCTTCAGCGTCAAAATCTCTACAAACTCTCTATTGAGTCGAAGTTCTTGGACGACTACTAATATGAGTTTTTCCCTTTAATCGTCAGAATTGCCATTTTCGCTGTGTTTTTTTTTAACTTTTATCTTGAAAACCGTGAGTGCTAGAGGAAAAGTAAGCATTGGATAATTGTTGGTCTTATTGAAATCTACAAAAAAAATTTCATGGTCATAATTGTAAGATCAACTTTTTAAGAGTTAACTCGATCATTTAACTGTTTTTTTCTATCAATTTAATCTGATTTTCAAAAGTCTTCTTCTCTGAATTGCTGTTAAACGTTGTATACTTGGTTTTTAGGGTGCCCTTTACCAAGTTGTGAAATTCATGCATGCCCACTCACCAACGTGGCCGTCATGGCTAAAAATAGAACACGGAGACAGACCATTGTTTTCAGCTTATAGCTCGAAAAGTATTAAAGATTGAAAAAATCCGAAGCAAAAATCCTTCTTCAGCATCAAAAGCTTTTCGAAACTCTCAATAGAGATGAAGTTGTGGGACGACTCCTTATAGTAGTCATTTCCCATTAATCATCAAAATTGACCATTTTCGAATTTCGCATTTTTTTTTTTTACTTTTTAACCATAAGTTAGCATTGCATGTTTTTTTGTTAAGCTAATTGATATCGGCAAAAATTATTTCAGGGTTACATTGTCAGATCGACCGTTTTAAGAGTTATCTCCCTTTTACTGTCTTCTATCTAATCTTTACCTTTTAAAGCTTTGTAACTTAGTGTAGCCGATCTTGGAGTGTTTTCAATCCCTCCTTGATTTTCCGAGGTACTTGTAGATCATGTTGAACACTAGGTAAAAGGCTTTAGCATTAGAGGTCAGGTGAGCGATTCAGACTCCTGGGAGCCTATACAGTCATTAATCAAAGCCGTATTAGTATTTTTTCTCATGTATGCCATTCGTTAATCAAAACGATATATTGGTATAATTGTTTCTCTCTAATAAAATCTCTCTTTAATATGGGTTATAGTTTTGAAATCATGAAAATAGTTGAGTAATTTTACTTATCTTTTTGTTTCAATCTTTGTCACATGACGAAACATCTTATGTTGGCCGATAACGTACTGTTCATTGTGACGTACAATTGTTGTGATGTTGATGTAACTGTAACATTATTGTCCCCCGCCGCAACGCGTCGGAGGGACTTAGTAATGGTCTCCGTCCGTCCGTCCGTCCGTCACGTTTTTTGTGGGTGCAACTCCTCGGAAACTACTGAAAGGATGTTGCTGAAACTTTACACGCTGATAGGGTACAATTAGTAGATGATCATCCCATATTTGAAATTTTCAAAATGGCCGCCGTTTCCATGGAAACGGAAGAAAGGTCAAAATATAGGACATTCAATATCTCGGTTACCTAGGTGCACAGGGTTCTGAAATTTTGTAGGCTACTAGAGCAAAAGGTACTCTATAATAATACGAAAAAAAATTGACACAATATTTACAGTTTTCGAGTTATTTACGAATTTGTGATTTTCAGGTCCAAAAAATGGGACTTTGTCATGTCAAACATTTTTGTGGGTGCAACTCCTCGTATACTACTGAACGGATGTTGCTGAAACTTTACACACTGATAGGGTACTGTTAATAGGTGATCATCCCATATTTTGACAACCTATTTCTATCGTTTCTCAGAGAATATATTGCTCGAATTGACATACCACACAACTTTTATGCGGCGGCGGGGGACACATGGCTACGCGTAGCAATCTTGTATTTTAATTGTGTTGGGTTTTTTTTCGCTACACATTTGTCTGGTAATTTATTCTAAACTTTTGCACTGGTTACTTTGAATTAATGAACTTTCCTAATTATCAGGACAACACCTAATATAGCTGCGGTTCGTGGCTCATTAGGTCCTTGTACTTTTTTTCTGATTTTGGCGAACAAAAGAGTCCGCCAAATCAAATAAAAAATCAAAAAGGACCCATTAGAGCTGCGATATGCAGCTACACCTAATGCTAATTGCCAAAACTCCCCATCAATCTGCCTCAGAAAATGTCTCTGACTAAAGACATGTCGGATCAGACTGTTTTACCCACAGAAAAAACCCTGCTGCAGGTCTCGATAAAGCAGGACCCGTATGTAGAATCTCATGCAATAGGCTTATTTGTCCGATCCTACTCATTCCAGCTATTTCTAATGGCAGTCAAAACTCTCAACTCTTATTGGCCATGTACCCCCGCTTCCTCCACATCATTTCATGTCTATTTTATCACCCCTTTCAAATTCATCTCTATGATATAGCTAAATTTGCGTTGCTTTGCAATAACTGAATTATTAACTACGTGTTACAACAATGGTACCATATATTGCTGAAAAGAAAACACAAACCTTCAATTGATGGATTGGATATTGTCATATTGTATTCAATATATGACTGCAGACCACAATTGCGAAACTGCTGAGAAAGATTTTGTCATGGGTCTTTGATATTATGTATAGAATGATGTGCGTATCATGCGCTCTAGGTTTGTGGGTGGACTATATCTCAGTCAGCACATTTTGTATTGATCGGGTACGTGACTTCCGTCAGAAAGCAAGTTTTATGTCAGGCATCAATGACAGAGTCCTACTAGTACATTGTAATATAGTATAAACTAAAGTTTAGTAAACTTTTAAAAGTATGCCACTTTAAACACCATTTTAATCGAATATTAAACATTATTATTGTTAATGCTTATTGAGTGGGAGGACAAAATAAGGAAACTTGACACTTGTAAGGAAATTTAAATCATGTGATTTTGAGTTTAGTGATACGTAGATTCAGACCATTACCGGTGACGACAAGTCTCCTGTGACACTATAATATAGTGACGTTACTAAGCGATTCAAAATTTGAAAACATAAAATTTCAAAAATGTTTTAAAAAATCTAATTTAAAGCATAAATAAAATGATAAGCTGATAAAAATGCATCTCCTGCAGCATGAGCATGGGATTACATGATGTATGTTGCTCTCCTAATTCATGTTTAATGTAACTTTTACTACAAAGATAATATTATGCCGTTATGAATAATATTTTTATACATGTACTAATGCTGCGTTCACACTTACAAATAATGCGCATTCAATTTGGTTTCAATTCGCATTCAAAAAATGTGACGCATTCACACGTAAAAACTATATTTGAATGCGAATGAATTCGTATTGAAATAATGCGGATTATCCAATTCGCTATGATGATACGTTTTCGATAATTCGAATTCTCATTCAATGCGCATTTCATTGCCATGTGAACAGAAACTTTTATTGTTATTGAATTCGCATTCAGTTTAATGCGCTTTGGGTAATGGGGATTGAATGCGCATTAAGTGGTGGTAAGTGTGAACGCAGCATACGGGCATATTTTTAACTCAGGGGCAATTTACATCAACAATAATTAATAAAAGACTAAAAAAGATTGCATTTATCATATTGATCATAAATATCTTTTAAGATAACGAACTATATAATAAATCTCTGTAAAAATTATTATATAAAGCATATTCGGTGCTATTATGAGTTTCCTACGGAAAAATATTGCCCCAAAATATCAGTATCTAGAAGTTTCCGATAGTGTCAACTGAAAGGATATTAAACAATAATTATTATATTCGTATTTTCTTTTTTATTATCACTGAACATGTGCTTTGCTTTATATTTAATTATACAGTCCATAGGCAGATTGTAGCTAAGAAAAATAAATATCTATATAGAAATTAGTAGCATAAGGCATCCGCTTAATACCGTATTCCTCAAAGTTAAGTCGATTTATGCGCCTGTCCTACGCCAGGAATCTTTATCAAAGCTGGTTTTTGTACTCGTCGACTTTCTGTATATGTTCTTTTTCGAGGAGTCTTGCTTTGACATTTAAGGATTGGTTTTTGAATCGTAAGCAATTGATTTTTGCCTCGCCTGCGACGAATAGTCGCGGAAGGCGAGCCATAGGTATTACTTTCAGGCGGCGGCTGCATAACTTTTTTGTAAGACTTTTTTGGACAATGAATTGCCTGAAAAGTATAATAGCTTGGCATCTGATATTTGGTATACGGACAGTTTAGGTTATTGTCTACGCAACTGTTACTATGCCGTGTGACCCTGACCCCAGTTACACGCTCCAGTGACTCTGTGAACTTAAGTCTTTTTTTCAGGCCGTAATTTTTTTTGTAAGACTTTTGTGGTCGATAAATTGCTGGAAAAGCTTGTCATCTGATATTTGGTATACAGACAGTTCATGTTATGGTCAATGCAACTGTCATCATGCCGTGTGACCCTGACCCCATTTTCACGCTCCAGTGGCTCTGTGAACTTAGGTCTTTTTTTACAGGCCGAAAACATTTATAAGACTTGTGTGGACGATGAATTGCTTGAAAAGCAAAATAGATAGGCATCTGATATTGGGCATACGGGCACTTTTTGTGGTTATATCAAGAAATGATAGCTTAGAAAGTTGATTTTAGTGATGGTGCCGGCAGGCGAGTTATACTTTTAGTGGCCACACTTGTTAATCTAGGGTCAATAGCTAAACAGCGAGCAGCGACCACTGGCTGCTGACTGTTTTTTATTGATTTTTTTAAATTGCCGTTTATATTGTCGATTTTGTCGCGTACACTTATTCCACATCTAATAAAGGGTGCATAACAGACAATAATGAAGAATAAAAACTTCACCATGTATTAATCATTTTTAGTAAGATCCAGATTTCAAGTACCTCTGATCATACATGTAGATCTGCTTAAAAAAAACTTTTAAAAGATGATCTAAACAATCAAAAACTCCATGTACTAAAACAATCGCGGTTTTCTCAAATGTCCACATGAATTGAAGAACTAGGAGCCATTTTCACCTGACGATTATGAGATTTTTGTAGTTTTTAAGGCACGTATGGTATTGCATTAAAGAACATTTTCTGTATGTGGAGGGAATTTTTACAACCAACAATGATACATATGAACCCTATAGTCGATCATATTTTGAGGTCAACCTTTTTCCATTATATCATCATGAACTACATGAACTGAAGTTTAATTATTATTTAATCCGTTAAGACAATATTTAAGAATTATCTTTATTTTAAGAAAAATATTTTTCGACGCCCACAGGTCAGACTTAGAGCCCCATTCATGAAAATGACGCAAATAGATCACATAAGGGAACAGAATAAATATATGTATATGGCGAAGCTGTACTGAAAAATACAGCGAAAAATCAATACAAAAACATCTAACATCATCAAATGGTTCGGAGGAGCCTGAATCGCTCACCTGACTAAAATGTCTAAATTTTTAAAGCTATAAATTAAAAACAACTTTTTGACATTATAAAGGCCATAAGTTTAATAAGGGGTCATCTGATCTATCGACCTAATGCAGTAAAGTTTTTTTTTTACAGTTTGCCAGGTAGAAGTCATTAACTATATTTTTTACATTTAACGGACCATAAATCCTATAAGAGTTTTTCTCTAGCATAAACTATTTGCAATACAATAAGGAATGCTGTTTGATGTTCTAATTTGAATAACTCCCAAAAGGAATGGTTCTATAACTTTGAACATGATACATATTTTGATAATATTGATGTGCTTAACAATATGCAATTTGTATTTCTGAGATATCTTTTTTCACACGATATAGAGCAAAAACAGCAAAAATACTCCTTCATGGGTTGTTCTTGAAGTGCTGATCACTCCTAACCTGTGCCAGTATTTTAATATATGTGACCGTTTTTTTTTTCATTCGCTAAAAACCCTACAATTTATTTACCCTTATGTTCTATTATTAGCTATTGGGACCATGTGTTTTTTACGTATCAAAAGCGATAGTTTTGTACCATCAAACAATGGACCAAGTTTGGTCGCAATTGCACTCATGATTTCAGAGGATAAATGTTTGAGAAAAGTTATCGGACGGACGACGAACGCCATGGGAAAGCAATATCTCACACGACCCTCTGGGTCAGGTGAAGTAATAAAGGTGACAGCAAAACTACCGAACTGAGATGATCGATGAAGAAGAAAAAAAAAACAAGCAAAGACATACAGAAAAAAACGAAGATTGCAATGGTCCTGACTTGGTACAGGCATTTCAAAAGAAATGATGGGTTTTATTGAAGGAGCATATATTTTTTTTTAATACGCAAGTTTTTTTTTATAACCTAATAGGTTTTAAAAGAAATAGTCTCGAGATAGAAAGTTTCGTAACATGTCAACAAAACGGATGATTTCGAAACGTAACCTCTCATTTGAAGCATCTTTGTGTCCATCTCCGTAATTAACACGAATTTGTTAAGCAATTACCTCCTAATTGACCCAAATAGAAACTCGTTCTACTTTTGTCAACAATAGGTACCCTGACTCCAAGTCGTTTTAAATGAAAGATGATGCAGAAGAATGCTTTTAGTCACGAAACTTTTCTTTTCAAAATTTTATGTACTTATATCAATGAATAGTATTAAATCTAATTATAAAACATTTTTATTAATACATTTTCATCTCTTTATACTGCTTTATAGATATACATAAAATGAGACGTCAATAACACTCTAAAGAAGTATAAGCAACCTTGAATAATTTATGTTAAATTAACATTATTTGATATTCGTGTGAGACTATTTGGTAGTGGGAACAACATCCCCCACGAGGATTTTTTTTTAAATCATGTGATTTTTAGATCAGGTGTCGGTTGAAGCAGTGCTAAAATCAAATGACGACATTCCCAAAGTGACGATGTGCCACTGTGACGTTGCACATCTTTTAAAAATGTCATTTAATCATAATTGTCAGAAAAATGAGAAACCTATTCATTGTTTGACCACAACGTATCAGAAAATTTTAAAAATTTATTATTTCATACTAGTTTTTAACACCTTTTTTTCTATTTCTAGTTTTCGATCCCAAAATATAAATATAAACATTATTACTTGTTTAATACAAGAGCGATTCTTGTTGCTCATTTCTTGAATAGAATTTAAATCATAAAAGACTAAAATGTGAAGATTGTTTCACAACGACCATATATGTTTGCATGATCAGTTTTATTATCTCTGACTAAGTAAAATGTAAGAGTATGCATTAAGTGCAAATAAGATTGTAGCCAAGGAAAATAAATATTTATGAAAATTACGATTGCATGTATTCGTTGTATATTTATTGCAATTAGTCATTACATGTGCATAACACGTTTGTAAAACAATGCAAATATTTTAATGTTGTTCACTCTCTTTGAAGCTGCATGCTAGCTTCATATACACGTAAAGATGCGAAAAAGTAGAAGAATTTTTAATATACTGCTGACACATGTAAAATTTAAATATGCAGTTGATCTTAATAAAATAATCAGTGTGCAATGCTAGTATAAAGACTTAAGTTTATCTTGCTTGAGTAGTTTTGCTCTTTTACCTTATTTCTATTTGTAGAGCTTTTCAGTACAAGTTGTAACTATAAGTACAAGTCTCTCACGATGCCTATTGATGATCCAGAAGTTTAAATCTATGAATGAAATTATTTATAACCCGTAAAGATAATACTAGTTTATTTAGGGAGAGTGCTGTCTATTTTTACTGTCACCAAAAGAAATACGTCATCAACGGAATTAACAATAGAAATATAATAGAATGTCTAAAGAAATATTTGTAAACCTTTTGGGGTATTACAAAATAATGATGATTCGTTCATCTACAATATTGATACCCAAGTAGGGTGATCATTCTGTAATATCACCCTGGTTTCGGTCAAACAATGTGGTCCCCGACCTATATAAAAAGGATGCTCGGTCGGTGGATGCAGCATACAGACAGACTTAGGATAGAAGCCACTTGGGAGCATCGGAAGACCCTTGACTATGGCTAACGTACTGCTTTTCTTTGGATACCTGGATCTGACGTTGTCCATGCTGTTGTGTGCAGCACTTCTGCTCTGGATTCGTTGGCGCCGACCATCCGAATATCCTCCAGGACCTATGCCTCTACCGATCATAGGAAACATTCATAATCTGATTAAGAGCGACCTGTTTAAAGTGATGCGAAATCTCCGGAGGGACTACGGCGATATCTTCAGTCTGTCGATAGGGAACCAGTGGGTTACTGTTATCAATGGACATGAGAATTTAAAGGAAATTTTCGTCAGGAGAGGCGCCGTGACTTCTGACCGACCAGCATGCTTCGTCTTCCGCCAAGGAAAAAATAAAGGTAGATAGACACAGATTTATGATTTAGATTATGCTTTTTTTTGTATTCCACAGAAATGAAACTTTGCAAACATTTTCGACACCTTAATTAAGATAATGCTACTGAAGTATACTTTTGAAATGATATTGTGATAGAAAGAGAGTTTCGTTTGTTCTATGCATATAGTTTACAATGCTCTTATTGCTTTAATTTTCAGGTATCGTCAGTGCAAGTGGTGCATCTTGGAAACAACAAAGATCATTCGCTGTTTCAAAATTGAAAGAATTTGGATTCGGGAAAAGAAGCTTCGAAACAAGTATATCTGAAGAAGTTGAACAGTTGCTTAACCTTATTGACAGTTTTAAAGGCAAGCCTTTCGACGTCTCCAATAAAATCCATACAAGTATTTCTAATAATGTGATGGCGGTTACTGTTGGTCGACGTTTCGAATACAGCGATCCCACGTTCCAGCACTTTGTTCATCTTTTGAACGAAAATGCTAAAAGTTCCGCACTTGCAGGACCACTCAATTTTGCTCCGTTTCTGAAGAAGGTCCCAGGAGATCCATTTGGTGCTAAAGCTATCTCTAACAACGTTCGGCAAACTTTCCAGTTTTTCAGAAATGAAATTGCTGAACACAAGAGGACATTTGATGAGAACAATATTCGTGATTTTATCGATGTCTATCTCCAGGAAATCCAACAAACCAAGGAAGACGATACCACAGAGTTTACAGGTTTGTCTAAACATTTAACTTTTATGTTTGAATATATTGTCTGTGTGGGGAACTAGTTTTCCAGAAATAATCGCATATCTGCTGCACGCATTTTTTAAGTAAATAGTGCTAAAAAGATTTTTTCTTAAAAATTATTCAATTGAGTAAATATTTGTTCAGTACTTGTTAGGGAGCAACCATTTGATTTTTTTAATTTTTGGAATAAGCCAAACCTGGATAATTTTTGTACACGCTAGTGCGCGCATTTCATTGTTTATTTGAAGCTGCTATACATTTACCATCCTGGCCTTTTTTCAAATCACTGTCCTGCTTTTTTCTTTCTGGATTTTAGCCATCCTACCTTTTAGTTTGATTTCACCATACTAAGCCCCTCCCCCCCATGAAAATCAAATAGAGAGACCCCTTTTATTGTAATATAATGTCAATATTATTGAAAACGAGGATTCTTTCTGCAGTTATTTTAATTATAAAACAGAAATCAAGATATTTTAAGTAAACTTAACTAAGCAATATATGTTTTACTTAGCTTAAAGCTACCTTTTCTTAATAGTTTCTGCATAGCTTCTGCAATACAGAAATCGACATTGGTTTAAAAATCTTTATATTTTTCTTGTATATTCATGTTTTGCTATTGTTTTACAGAGGGACAACTATTAACCATAATGGCCGACCTTTTTGTGGCGGGCACAGAAACGACAGCAACGACCATTCTTTGGGCGATTTTGTTTCTCGTTAACAACCCAGAAATTCAAAAGAAAATGTTGGAAGAAATTGAGGAAAACGTCGGATGTGGGAGAATGCCCTGTCTTGCTGATAAACACAAATTGCCATACTGCGAAGCTGTCATATTAGAAACACTACGCCTAGGAAATGTAGTTCCTTTTGCACTGCCCCATAAAGCTACAGAAGATATAGAGTATAAAGGAATCACAATTCCAAGAGACTCCATAATATTACCAAGTCTTGACTCGGTGGTGTATGATGAAAACATATTCAAAGAAGCACACACATTTAACCCGGAGCGCTTCATTGATGAAAGCGGAAATGTATGTGGACAGGAAAAGGTGCCGTCCTTCTCATTAGGTAAAGAAAACTAGTTGTTAAAATATAAGAGCACAATTTTAAAATTAGATTTACAAATATAAAAAACAAACGATAAAGAATCGAGTATTTTGATAACAAAAATGACATAGATGTAATTTTATGAAAGAACGGAAGTATAAAAAGGGGTATTCAAATCTCGAATGTACGGTAATGCAAGGAAACAAGTCAGTTGACACCTAAGAAAAGAACAATGTACGATGAAAAACACAGCAGAAATAACACGCATAAAAGTAAACTGTAATAATAAAATATTAGAATCGGAATACATATCGTTAAGAATCAGACGCGTCAAAAGGCAGTTAAACAATGTAACATTAATACAATAGATTACTATATAGAATTCATCTACTTGTTTTTTGTATCATTATCATATTTCGTGTTACTTTTTTCAGGGCGTCGAGTTTGTCTCGGTGAATCGATAGCTAGGATGGAGTTATTTCTCTACTGCACATCGTTAGTCCAAAGGTTCGAGTTGTTGCCGCCAGAACATCTAACAACGATTCCCGCAAAATCTAACATTGGAGTAACGAACTGTCCCCAAAACTTCCAATTCAGAGCAGTTCCTAGATTGTAAATCTCTACTCATACAAGAAGTCACCGCCAACCTTCAATGCAAAATATGACTTTATATTACAATACTGCCAACATATACATAAATTGTAATTTTTTATTAATAATGTGACATGTTATAACAAATGGCATATTATCTTATTTATTTTTTTTATTCTAATCAGAGAGCATCTATGATTAACTTCTTTGATATACATTGTAGTAATTGTATTATTTGCATATCAAAGTGCTTGTAGTTCTGTTTTTTTTTGTTTTTTTTTGCTATAGAACTTACATTTAAAATGCGCTACTTTACACATGAATTATGAGGCTAATAACCTATAAATAATTATCATTTATATATGTTATCTTATATTTTCCATTTGTTTTTATATATTTTTTTTATTTCTTCAAGGTCATTAATCATTTTCATGTTTTATGATTAATTTCATTTAAATAATTGTAAATCATCGTTCATCATCGCACTAACATACAATGTCGTTCATTAATATATTTGTTATGTTTTTAATGTTCAGATCTCGATGCATTTATTTTGTTATTGCTTGTACATTCTTGCCTTGTTCCAGATATTTTTGTACAATAAAAATATACCACAATATACTTATTATTCTTTTATTAAGCGTGAAATTCTAGAAAGGATACAACCCAACGTCCACTATGTTTCTGTGGGCGGAAAGGGAAAGTTGTGGACCGAGTTTTACGCTATCGAATCTTTAGCTCAAAATGCATTTGTCTATAATATCAATTAACTACATTTACACCAGAAAAAATACATTTCTGGGATAAATCTAAGTAATATTTGCATGAACTATTTAGAGAATACTTGTATTACACATATAAGAAGACAACATAATCCATTAAACTATGGTTTAATAGAATGGTATACTCCTAATGCAGTAAAAACAAATTGAGGACTGTTTTTAAAATATACAACCAAGCCCAAAAGTCATTTCAAAATGGTACACATTCAACAAGACATTTTAGAGAAGAATGTTTCACAAAAGTGTGTGCTACATTTTTAGCTCACCTGACCCTAGCTATTGTCATCATCAGGCGTCCGTCGTCCGTCGTCGGTCCGTCGTTAACTTTTCTTCAAAGATCTTCTTCTTTTAAACCACTGAAAGGATTGCTTTGAAACTTTGTATACTTGATCTTTAGGATGTCCTCTACCAAGTTTGTGAAATTTATGCACGCCGACCAACTTAGATGGCCCCCGTTGCTAAAAATAGAACAGGGGGTCGGACCATTGTTTTTGGCTTATAGCTCACAAAGGATAAGAGATAGAGAATAAAACATATAAAAAAATAATAAAAAAATTCGAAGCAACACTACTGTTTCAGCATTTAAATCTCTACAAATCTCTTCATTGAGTGGAAGTTGTGGAACAACTCCTTATAGGAGTTATCTCCCCTTTATCGTCAAAATTGACCACTTTTGTAATTTTTGGACTATATCTTGAAAACTATTAGTGCTAGAGGAAAAGTTAGCATTGCGAAAATGTAAAGCTCATTTAGATCTACAAAAATGAATTAAGGGTCAAAATTGAAAGATCAATCGTTTAAGAGTTATTCCCCATTAACTGTTTTTTTCTATCAATTTTAACTGATTTAAAAAAATCTTCTTCTCTGAAAAATATGAAGGGATTGCTTTGAAACTTTGTACACTTAATCTTTAGGACGTCGTCTACCAAGTTTGTGAAATAAGGGCACGCCGAGTAACCAAGATGGCTCCCGTTGCTAAAAATAAAACAGGGGGTCAGACCATTGTTGTTGGCTTATAGGTCACAAAGGTTAAGAGATAGAGGAAATCTGAAGCAACTTTATCAAGGGCTCTACAAAACTCTCCATTGAGTCAAAGTTGTGGGAGAACTCCTTATTGGAGTGTTTCCCCTTAATCGTCAAAATTTACCATTTTCGCAGTTTTTGAACTTTCTTAAACACCGTAAGAAAAATATTACGGTCATTTCTTATGAATGAATTTCAGTTACATGTCTTTCCAATAAAAAACTCATATGACAGAAGAAAAATAATCTAATTCCCTACTAGGTGTACCACCTGATAAATAAACTTCATCCATTGAAAAATACTGGTAACACTAGTTTTCAAATTGTAAACATATCTAGATTGGGTCTTTATCTAAATTAATTTATTACCATGATTACCGAATATCCAAATGGCAAAAACGCAATAAGATAACACCGAGGACAATAACAATGCGAAGAAACCGAATACACACCAACAACCAGCAATGCAAACCTACATGTGTACGCCTAAACATTGACTTAATATAGTGACCAGTAATTGCATGCGGCTGCTTCTTGTCGATCTAACTAAAGACACCATCATTGAAAAGAAGGTGAGGTAAAAGCAAAGAGTTTTAAGTAAAAAAAATGTGTCAAAAATGGCCAGATTTCTTTAAACAGGAATTAAGTGAGCCACAGACCTGAAATTCAATCCCACGTAATGGGATCTTACCCTGATGCTGTACACCAAATATCAATAGCTGTGATAAGTAGTTGATGAGAAAACTGTTACCAAAATTTCTTCCCTGTCTGCACGCTGCCCGCCGCCCACCGATACATTCACCATTTCAAAGCCCGGATTTTTCACTACGTGACATCCAGCCAAACATGATTGTAGTATTCTGTTCAGAAATAGAGACACAATCAGCAAAACATGATGCAGTGTATATGCTTCGTTTCCCGTTCAATTTTCGAAGAATCTACGTTTTAAAAAATGTGTGAAAATCTGATTTCGAGTTTTACAAAGAGAAAAATAGTATACGAATTAGGATAAAAATCATTTTAATTATAATGCAAAACAAAGAAAACAATGATTTTGAATGATTTTGTTTTCAGGTTGATTGAAAGTTTTGTTTCAAGTGCTATTGATGAGATGAAAATACATTCCTGGGTCTTGTTATTGACGATTTAAGGAGGTGTACTGAATTTTACATTTTAGAGAGAATTGAATGACTTTTGTGTAACAATGAAAATCTATTATAGCTTATTTAGTTTTTTTTAAACCTAATAATTTGAATTTAAACTATTAAAGGGAATCGTGATAATCGGATAATTTCTTTTTACGGCAAATTCTATTTTTAGACAAAAATGTAATAATTTATTTGTTCAAGTGAGGTAATTATTATAATCAAAATAAGAATTGTCTGGTTACAATCTCCTTATGTCAGACCTTTACATTGTTATAACAGTCGCAATAACGTTGCTTAAAGTACTTGGATAGTACGGATTACTTACTATAAATATAGAAAGTTTTAATCTCTAAGTCACGAAAATTGTCAGTTTAACTTTAGGGTATCTAAACATAGAATTGCTATTTAAAACGACAAAAATAAGACGTTGAAACTTCCATAATGTATACTTTTATAATTATATAGTTTAGTTTGGTTAGTTACCAAATACGGTAGTGTTGTGTCTTGAGATAACTTTCGAATGTCCAAATTTGGTTGATTTTTCGAAGTTTTGAATGTACCAAGCATGCATATTTTATGTAGAAAAATAACAGTAATGATCTGAGTGCTTTAAACGTAGATTTTACTTTCACAATTTACTAGTAGTTTACATTGCATATACTCTTAGCTTTCGAACACTTACAATTCCCTAGGCGTCATTTTGTCAATTCTCCACTGAAATTGTACAGAATGAAAAGAAAGTATCATGAAAGAAAATAAAGAACATTTAATTTGTCGGCATGCAACACATAGAAAACTTACACAAAATGATCATAAACTCGACACAATACTTGCAAACTTTAACGAAAAAATTGTGGAACCTTACTATTGAATTAAAAGTCGACACATAATGAAAGTTATGTGCGGTCTCATCACCATCGACAAAAACAAGCGAATAGAAACTAAACAGATCGAACTTTAAATTTTACGCAGTATCTTACTATATAAAAAAAACACGCAATGGGCGTGAGTTAACATTTGTGAAAAAGTAATTACAAATTTTTTTTCTCCATAATCTGGCCCTTAAAATGAAGATTTGTAGTGTCGACCACATCGGTTATTCGATAATGTGAAATAAAGGTTCATGAAACAACAAACCGCGACAACCAAGCACGTCAGAGTTTACCATTATTCAGTCATTCAAATAATTGGTACATGTTTAAAATCCCAAAGGCGGGGTTTATTCCTACACTATGGAAGTGGTGGCCTGACATTTTTTTTTTGGTTGAGTATTTGTTCCACAAGTATTCAACAATATAAGAAATGTAACTCTGCCTTTTACAAACTACTATAGTATATAAAATATGCCAGGATTGAAACTTTCTAGAGTAAACACAAGCTTTATGCATATGTTTATTCCTCCGTAGTTTGCGAGTGTGGCCTTTGTTATTAGGGACCGACCATATACATGTATTTTCAATATTCTGAAGAAGGATTTCTGCTAATAATGAAAAAAAAATATTTTGTTGCGACGCCTTCAAAAAATATATATATTTTCTTGTCGAATGTTCATTTATATGTTATATTAATTATCAATATAATATTTGAAAACATAAACCATGCTACCGCGCCACAATAAATGACAAGAATTCTCGACATCAAATGACATTTACATGTTAAGGGTCACGGTTGTCGAATTGAACATGTTCATCAACAATAACATGTGAAACAATGTAGTGATGAGGTTAAATCCATGTTTCCTCCACCAAATATAGCAAGTCTACAAGGTAGGTGCTTTTTTTGTATCAAATTGTAGAATCGAGTTATTAATCATGCTTATTTTTTTTATCTATATGGACAATTATACATGAAATCATATGACAACTTAACAATGCATATCAAAACACACTGTAACAGTTACTATTCTTTTTGTTTATATTTAGATATAACATGTTGGTCTTTTGTTATCAAAATGGTTGGGATTCCTGTATTTCGATTTGTTAATTATCATAAAGTGAATTTATATAACACAAAATTCAAAATCAGAAATAATCAGGGGATCAACTATTAATTGATTTTTATGGGGGCTATAAATATTTTTCCTCCTGCCATTTTGAACTTGAATACAAATAGGAGCCTGGAAATTTGTTTTGCCCCATTAGGTGCACAACTTGTTTTATTTTTTAATTTTCTATAAACTTTAATAGCCAAAATCACCATCGTGTTCTATTTAAAGTCAAAGAACTGTCCTTACAATAAGAGAAAACAGGTAGAAATTTGCAGAGTTAATTCTATAAAACCAAATGTTTCCCCTTTGTTAACTGTTGTCTTATTTTTCGTATTTATTATGTTAAAATAATCAATCTTTTTTTTAATTTCAGAAGTAATGATGGTAGTTCAAAGTCTTGTGTTTATACTACTGGCAGTGTGGGACATCTCATCGGTGACTGCAATAAAAAGTAAATATTTATATCACAGAATAAAAAAATACAACATATTTTGACATTTAGTAGTGACAACATGCAATAATAAAGACTTAAGAAAAAAACTTTGTAACATGACAAGACGCATAACCTTGTTTGACAATAATTTATTCACGCTGAGAAGTAAAACTGTAAAATTTTCTCATCAACAAATTAGAACCATATAAGATAAATATGTGTAATAGTTTACCTCGAAATAATTCAACAAACTATTTTTTCATATGCATAAGGTGGCGATTAGATCCTTACAGCGCTAAACTTATCTGCGAAAATTCCACTAAAACACGTGTCACAGGAGGTTGAATGTGAATGCCATCTCATTTTGCATGCCAGTGGTCGTTAGGCCACAATATAAAATAAACTTACCCCAATACATAATGGTTGCAGTCTTGCAAACTCCGACCAGTACCTCCCCGTGGTGCAAGACGGGAACTGTTCCAGCGACAACAAAGGATGCTCTGGAGCAGCTAACACTGGCGGTGGTGTGTCATGGGCTGGACGACCCATGGCACATAGCAAGTCTTTGCCTTAATTGGTAATAGTCGATGCGGAGGGGCATTCCCCTATAGTCACGACTATAAATACCCATCAGTCAGTACATAATGGTTCACAGAGTTTGCAAAATTTCAGCTCACCGCAAATAAATGTCCTTGGGAAAAGACAAAACAAGGAAAAAATAACGGAGAAATTGAAGATCAAAAAGGTCCTGACTTGGGGCAGGCATTTCAAAAGAAGTGGTGGGTTGAACAAGGTTTTATGGCGCGCAAAACCTATTCCTTCTATTGCGATCAGTTTAAGAACCCTGATGCAGGTTTTGTTTAAAATTAGAATCTCCTGCAGAAATTTTCCGAATTTTTTCCAATTTTCCCCGTCAGTCAGAATTGGCACCATTCGCACTTCATTATCAACTCATGTACATTTTGTAGTTTTATGAACCTTAAATATTAATTTCCCATATATATACTTTAGCTGATCACGTGCTGCTTGGAGTGAGTGAGTGAGTGAGTTGGTGTTTTACGCCCGTACAACGCTATATAGGTTATTTACAGGCGATGAACATGAAAAGGATGATAAAATGAACATGAAATGATGATGATTAATGAAATATGGGGGTGGGGTGGGAGACAAAGGAACAGTAGATTTTGAAGAACCACAAGAAAAGGGGAGAGGTTGGTAGGGGCAAAAAATTTAGCCTATATGGTGCACAACTTGGCGGTCCACAAAGGGGTCTTTTACGTGCATGAAGCGTGGCACTCTCCACACATATCGGCCCACTGTGATCAGCGGTCAGGGTTTCCGTATTATAAACCTGACAACCCCTGCGGACGAGGGCGACCCTATTCAGCCACCTAGGGTACACACTTGGTCGCTTTATGGGACGAGCACATACCCGACGTCAGAATCCAAAGACCCGAAGTCGCCTCTTACGACAAGCTAGGCTATGCTGTGGACATAATCGCTACCCGGACCCCACACGGGATCGTGCTGCTATGAAGTAAAGCAATAAATAACTAGCTAACTAACGTTTTTTTCTCTTAAACGTCTACACTTGACTGTAATGATTTAGCAAAATCCTTTTTTCACGATTTGCCACCTTGAAATACTTGCATGCATTTATTATCAGATTATGTTAATCTTTTTCTATTTATACTAATAAAGTGTATGTCCAAGAGAGGTGCGGACAAACATTCCCAATGCAAGATATAGGAATCAATTGGCTTTGGTTTAAACCATCCACACACGCAAAGTATTCCCCAAACATGGACTGCTACGTCACAATAGAAACGGAAAGACAGAAGAAATTAGTGATTGTGTTCAAGACTATACATATGGAGTATGAACCACTTTGTGATGACGATTTCCTGACTCTGTATGATGGCAACTCTACAGATAGTCAAACAATTGAGGGTAATTAGTGAAAAAACTAGGTTTTATATATTTTTGCTTTATTTTATTGGTGAACTCAAATTGTTTGGAAAAAGCTTCTCAAATACTAGTATTGGATATTTTTAATATGCTTCAGTATACTCGATTTTTTTTTTTTTTTTTGGAAAATTGCATTTTCACGGTTTTTCTTAGTTACTTTTCTTTATCATTTATAAACAAAAGAACAAAACTTATCAAAGATTGCTATAAGGTAATTGTCTGGGTTTTTTTCCATGGCGTTTTGCTGAATTTGCCAGCTAACCGACAAGCATGTTTGGCGTTTTGTTGTAATTAAGTGGAAAAGTTTTCAATAAAAATGAAAAATAATTAAATAAATAAATAGTGTTTATGTGAAGACAAGAGACAGAAATCGCCTGTTGTATGTCATTTATAAAATTTAGATCCTTAGATGCGCAACTTTTCGCTTGACAATTGACCGAAGTCTAGCCATAATGTTTGTTTAAATATAAGGATTTCTTTTGCACATCCTGGTATCAACCACACCCTTAATTAATTTAATATGTTGTAAAGTAGGAATAAAATATATTTTAACTCTTGTAGGTTTACCCCACAAAATATGTGGAGAACTAGAACCTCCAGGTTCATATACGACCACTAAGAATACCATGATGCTTAGATTCAAAACAGATTCCTATGAGAATGCTAAAGGTTTTAACATCATTATAACAAGCTATCACACAGGTAATATGATATTTTTTTTTGGTATGTGTCATTTTGTGTTTTTACGTGTTGCATGTTGTGTCAGCTGATTTCGGAGTTCCTTGAATGCCTCATTTATACTTCTTTGTGTTGATGACACTGTCATGACAGTGGTTGATGATTCCTAGCTGGTACCGTATTAGTTGTTTTTTTTTCGCGGGAGCTAAATTTCGCGAATTCCTTTAAAAATGAAAAGTCTTTTTTCGCGGAATTCAATTTTAGTGATTATTTAAAAACGAGTATAACTTTACATATACTATCTACCAGATTAAGTTTTCGCGGGTTTATTTTTCGCGAGTTGCCAAGTCCCGCGAAGAAAGCGAAAATTAGATACCCGCAAAAAAAACAACTTATACGGTATGTCAATTCCGTAACATATTCCAATTTTATTGGTGGAACATTTTGCTTGAATTTATCAAAGGATTGTTTTTTTTTCTGTTTTTTTATTTTAGTTTTTAAGTATAACTTTATTTCTATAAAATTTCTAAAACCAAAACAAAACAACAAAACATGAAAAGAATAAGGTAAAGCAACCCCAGTAAACTTTGTTACACCACTAAAGTTTAAAGTCAATCTTGGGTTTAGGAGATATTATCAGTCAAATTTTTAATTATATTGCTCAGTGAAAAGTACCTAATATTTTCCGTCATAATTTTTCGTATGTTACCAGTCAAAACAAATCTAGCCACCAACTATACTTTAAAATGTAAAAACTAATGGGTTTGTTTTCATGGTAAAACGAATGCATCATACCAACAAAGCTAAAATATTATCAATGTGCCACCACCTGTCTGAAAAAATTACAAATACCAAAACGCGGGTATAAACGGTTAATTTGGATATGCTATATATCGATATTTCAAGGAGTAACCTCTCATTAGTAGCATTTAAACCAAAACATTGGAAGGTCAAATTCCAAAACAGTTAAAGACGAAAAGTACTCAAAACCAAAACGTTCGAACAAGGAAGCCAAATCCAGCACCGAGGATATCGACCATGTGCATTACAAGGAAAGAAACCTGGTGTTTTCATAAATTTTGAATTTAACAATCTTATATTATATAACTCAAATAACATAAATCATTGCAAAATCTTTTTTTTCAGGAAATTGTAATGAAGCTGAGTACACGTGCGATAACGGCCGCTGTATATACAAGTCACTGGTAAGTGACGGGCGGAATAACTGTGGGGACGATAGCGATGAAATACACATAGGTGCCAAGGCTATATGGGGCGTGGTGTTTGGCGTCTTCATCTTCACGATCATTGGCGTTTGTTTCGTAATTACTAAGAGAAGACGAAAAAGAAAGAAGAGAGAAACTTTTCTTCAAAATCAAAAGGTAAGAAACATAGAATGTATAGTTTGCTATTATGTGCCATTCCTTCAATGTGCAGCTACAAGGAGATCCTCATTCAAAAGCACAATGTATGTGTCTTAGAATGTTTTACCCTTGTTAGAAATAATCGTCTAGTTAACGTTTTTGTCTAAATAACTTTTTTCTCGTTTACTTGCATATTATACATGTAGTAAGTAATACAAATGACAACAAAGTTCCAGACAATAAATTTTGCTACGCCTGACGCGCGTTTCGTCTATTCACGACTCATCAGAGGCGCTCTACCAAAATATTGAAAATGCCAAACACTGTATGAATATGAAGAGCATAGAACAGTATAACCAAAGATACCAAACTGGGGAACCAAATTATTACTAAGATATTCAACCTATGTCTGGGGTAGGAAGAACCTTAGGGTTTAGACAATTTTGAAATTTAGACGGATAATTTAAGGCTTTGATGTATTCTCCAACTCAAAAGTGTTGGTGCCGGAGCGGGCTAACCTCGGGGAATTAAAACTCCACCAGCAGTGCTAACCTTCACGTGTGTTCGAAATACAAATGACAACAAAGTTCCAGACAATAAATTTTGCTACGCCTGACGCGCGTTTCGTCTATTCACGACTCATCAGAGGCGCTCTACCAAAAATATTGAAAATGCCAAACACTGTATGAATATGAAGAGCATAGAACAGTATAACCAAAGATACCAAACTTGGGAACCAAATTATTACTAAGATATTCAACCTATGTCTGGGGTAGGAAGAACCTTAGGGTTTAGACAATTTTGAAATTTAGACGGATAATTTAAGGCTTTGATGTATTCTCCAACTCAAAAGTGTTGGTGCCGGAGCGGGCTAACCTCGGGGAATTTAAACTCCACCAGCAGTGCTAACCTTCACGTGTGTTCGAAATACAAATGACAACAAAGTTCCAGACAATAAATTTTGCTACGCCTGACGCGCGTTTCGTCTATTCACGACTCATCAGAGGCGCTCTACCAAAAATATTGAAAATGCCAAACACAGTATGAATATGAAGAGCATAGAACAGTATGACCAAAGATACCAAACTGGGGAACCAAATTATTACTAAGATATTCAACCTATGTCTGGGGTAGGAAGAACCTTAGGGTTTAGACAATTTTGAAATTTAGACGGATAATTTAAGGCTTTGATGTATTCTCCAACTCAAAAGTGTTGGTGCCGGAGCGGGCTAACCTCGGGGAATTTAAACTCCACCAGCAGTGCTAACCTTCACGTGTGTTCGAAATACAAATGACAACAAAGTCTCAGACCATAAATTTTGCTACGCCTGACGCGCGTTTCGTCTATTCACGACTCATCAGAGGCGCTCTACCAAAAATATTGAAAATGCCAAACACTGTATGAATATGAAGAGCATAGAACAGTATAACCAAAGATACCAAACTGGGGAACCAAATTATTACTAAGATATTCAACCTATGTCTGGGGTATGAAGAACCTTAGGGTTTAGACAATTTTGAAATTTAGACGGATAATTTAAGGCTTTGATGTATTCTCCAACTCAAAAGTGTTGGTGCCGGAGCGGGCTAACCTCGGGGAATTTAAACTCCCTTTAAATTGGAGTTCGACAAAATACACAACATTTTAAATTTTGGTATTATCTACATGATCCATGCATGGTCACATGATAAAATAAAGTAAATAATTTGAAAAAAATACTTTAACCATAAATGTTACTTTTTGCTTCAGAAGATTCTTGAATTAAAGTTTGTTCATAATAGTTTAAAAATACAATCTAGGAAATTAACCATAAGGTCGAAGAATGGAGACCAGAGGAGATCTCCCCTCCAGAAGGACATAGGTGTTATGACGTTAACCCGGGGGAGAGCAAACCTTATACTATTGAGCTACCGAACTACGAGAAAAGAGAAAGTCACATACCAGGTTTGATGGAGAATAGTACAAATATAACCTTTGAACTTCATTACGACGACGAAGACGATAACAAATGTTCTCATCACTGTCATTACAACGAAGGTTACGACGATGACGACGACGACGACGACGATTCCATTAGCAAGAGGGCAAAGAAAGACAGAAGCATTTCGTTATTATGGTGAAACAATTTCAATGTCTGTAAAATTCATTGGTATTATCATTTTGTTTTATTTTTATTTTTACATGTGTTTTAATATTCATTTAATCAATTTTATCTTAGATAGTTCATCCATTGAAAGCGGAGCAACTCGTGTTATTACCCTTTACAACATCAGATTAATTAAACTTTTTAAAGGAGTAGAGCCACGAATGCCTCAAATCGGCCCGGGCGGTATTTTTAATAATTTTTAAACTACTTCAACTCTTGGTAAATTTATCCAAAATGAGTTAAGGCATAACTAAACTTTTCATATATGGAAAATTTAATAACATATCTACATCGCAGGTCTAGCCTTGGCATTTCAAACACGCCACAAATTATACAATTCTTAATTTTTCGCCAATTTTCACTGTTTTCTCGTCGTATTTTGTCAAAAATAGTATTGGCCACATTTGTCGACCATCGTAATTTTTTGATAATCATTTTATTACATAAGAATACACATTTCTATCACAAAATAATTTTGGTCGACGGGTGTTGCCATTTTCGTTTTCATCGATTTATACATGAAAATCAATAAAAAATGTGAAAAAACGAAATTTTGTACAAAATTGACTGATTTTTAGCTCACTGTCCTCTTTGCTGATAAACAATTAAACCAAAAAATATTGCAATCTATAAAATATGAAGTCTAATAAACATCAAGGGAGCAATTACAAGGAAGTATGTCAAAGTTGAATTTTTGGGCCGATTTGGGGCCTTCAGGGCTTTACTCCTTTTATCTAAAGCATCTATTTCATACATTTTTATTGTAAATGGAAAATTTATATAAAAACTGGGGTATATGTAATTTGCTCCAGACATCTATTGCCTTTAACTTTAGTATTTCTTTAGATATGAACTTACACTTCAGGTAACTTTCATTTGACAGGATATTTCGTTGCTATATTTTTTTATTTATATAGAAGAAAATGAGATGCTGAATAAGTTTACGCGACACAACCTACAATATAAACGTAAGTTTTAGAAAATCTACAATGGATGAGCATCATGCACCCCCCTTTTTTCAAAGTAAAAAAAGTTTATTGCAGAATTGCTGTTATGTTAACAATAACTCTATCGACTACAGCAATTGGTAGATAGAGCACCCTTGAAAGAACCGGGTATTATAAGGGCAATATACTAATATTTATTCGTGTTAGTTCATTTACACTCAGTCTATTCCATGAGTTCAAACATAGCAAAAGATGCAAATAACCCCGTTGAGTTTTCCGTATATTTTCCGTATATTGATCTTAAAATTACTACTACACCCCCTTTTTATGCAGCCCGATTCATCCACTTTATTTCAATGTCCATCTGAATTGTTTATTTCATTTCTATTTTTTTCGACCAAACTTGCAATTAGAAATCAACTAATTTAGCAATTGGGAAATAACGCATAGATAAAGTTGCAAAAAAAAATTATATTTTATCAAGTTTTTCTTTGTTTCATCGTTAATGAGACAAAGGATAAAGAAGAAAAAATAATTCTTTTAATTCATTTAATGTACTTTTTTATGTTCAACAAACGACTGCCTTTCAAAACATATGAAATCTAAGGACTATGAACTTTTGACATTCCAAATAGATCCCACATATCCGTATTTGCTTCCTCTGACTGACGTAGGATTACATGGCTATCCTGGATGTGATGTAAGAGCTATCCATTGGCACACCACAACCACAGTAATGAGAAAAACTCAGATAAGTTACTTAATCCCAGATTAATGGAGCCAAGAGATAATCTTAGTTTCAGTTAAGACAATCAAGGTTTCTCTGTAATAAACAGTTAGCTGGGTTAATTTAGTTTATGCTACTTTATCCCAGATAAAGCTCTGTTAAACTAGGATTAAGTAACTTCATGAACTTAAAACTAAGATTTTCTCATAAAGTGGTTACGGCGTGCTATACTATCCTGTCATTAAGATGATTCAGCTTTTTTGCCATTCGTATTACGGCATTTATTATGGCATCATAAATGTTTTAATGAACCTAACAGTCGTTTTTTAAAGAGCACAGGAAGGCCGGCGCTACAAAGCTTAAATCATAATTGTGATAAGCACTATGACAACTTAAAATTGGCACAATTAATAGCACAGTATGAAATGAAACATAATTTAAATCAATAGAATGATAAAGACAAATACAGCTCTAAGAAAACGAAAATGTAATAATTGTGCAGTATTTTGCCAGAACGAAATTAAACGTAGAATCCAAAACACGCCCATAAACTAACACTCGATATTTTTGTTATACTATGAACAAACATCAGTTTCATCTCGATGTTTTGCCAAACAATTTCAATCACCCATTGGTAGGTTCGCGTCAGAAAATCTACAAACAAACAGCACATCCAGCTGATACGTTATCCCAGAGCATATGGGGAGTATAACGACTTCCTTGTTAGAGCTACACGGCTGACAAGCAAACTGTAAACACAGGGATACGTTGCTCCCAGGTTGTTGCCATCACTCAAGAAATTTTACGGAAGACATCATGTGCCTGTAATAGGGGATTTCTACTTTCGACCCGAGTTCACGTTGCTGATTACGGTTTTGTTGTTACGTGTGTATTTTGGGGAGTTGGTGCGTGCGTGCGTGTCTCTGTGTGTGAGCAGGTTTTATGCCCTTTTCGACTCACCTTGGTGATTAAGTGCGTTCAGGTTTGGTGGTAGAGGAAACCGGCGGGAAATACCGACCTTGGGCGGGTAACTGACAGACCTAATCACATTCAAATTTCTGTAAATTACAAGCGGGACTTGAACACCACCTGACAGGTGATCGGTTAGTGATCAACCAGCGCCTTAGACCACTCGGCCAGTCAGTTTGTGACAGTTTGTTGTACTGAGATAATCACCTCTTTACATGTATCTCTATTGTGTCTTTGTGTGTATAGACCCTTAGATCGCAATGGAGTATAGGGAGGTTTGGCCCCATAAAATGGCCCAATAAAAACTGGCTCAATTCGCCATTTCTTTTAAATGTGTGTACCAAGTCAGGACCATTGCGATCTGTTCGATTTCTCTGGTATGTCTTTGTCTTGTTTTGTCTTTTGTTTTTGGATGTATGAGATTGATAATCCTAGTTCGGTTATTTTGTTGTGACCTTTATTTTCCATTGAAACTTATTTAGATCTAACTATAAGAAGCATATTGTTACTGTGTATAACTATACTTACGCTATGTTCTATTCATATGTATATTAACGCTATGTTGATTTTTATACGAATATTGTCACCATGCCACTAAAACAAGTCATTTAAAAATGTGAAGGAGAATATTCTTTAGAGATGAGATGAGGGGGGAATATTTTCAAACTATTTTTTGGGAAGGTTGGAGTGCTTTAATGGATAATAGTAATAGTTGTGTTCAAAAGAGAATCATTCATATTCTATCATCAAGTTCCTGTTAAAGTCTTGTTTTAAGCAAATACAATTCATATGTAATAATACAAGACTTAAACCTCAGTCAATTTACATTCTATAGATCCATAAAACGATATTGACTTCTGACTTCGGACTTCGTCTTTAGTCAGTATCATTTTACCAGGTACATAGAACGTGTATTAACGTAGTTCGATGTCCGTAATTGTCCATAATTGATAATTATCACAAAGATAACAGTAAAATTGTGTGTTATTCAATAAATATTCATAATTAGTCAAAACTTGATGATGTTTTTTGGATTTTTTAGAAAGTGTGTATTTGAATGTTAGAAATTCGAAATGAAGCTAAGGCAAAATAAATGAAAATCATAAATAACAGAAGAGAGAAAAAACAAACTGCAAACAGTAACGAAAAAAAACAGTAGACTAGAACTCTAATGACAAATATATAAGTTCTGGAACTTTGTTGTCATTTGTATTTCGAACACACGTGAAGGTTAGCACTGCTGGTGGAGTTTAAATTCCCCGAGGTTAGCCCGCTCCGGCACCAACACTTTTGAGTTGGAGAATACATCAAAGCTTTAAATTATCCGTCTAAATTTCAAAATTGTCTAAACCCTAAGGTTCTTCCTACCCCAGACATAGGTTGAATATCTTAGTAATAATTTGGTTCCCCAGTTTGGTATATTTGGTTATACTGTTCTATGGTCTTCATATTCATATGTAGTGTTTGGAATTTTCAATATTTTTGGTAGAGCGCTTCTGATGAGTCTTGAATAGACGAAACGCGCGTCAGGCGTAACAAAACTTATTGTCTGGAACTTTGTTGTCATTTGTATTTCGAACACACGTGAAGGTTAGCACTGCTGGTGGAGTTTAAATTCCCCGAGGTTAGCCCGCTCCGGCACCAACACTTTTGAGTTGGAGAATACATCAAAGCTTGAAATTATCCGTCTAAATTTCATAATTGTCTAAACCTTAAGGTTCTTCCTACCCCAGACATAGGTTGAATATCTTAGTAATAATTTGGTTCCCCAGTTTGGTATATTTGGTTATACTGTTCTATGCTCTTCATATTCATACAGTGTTTGGCATTTTCAATATTTTTGGTAGAGCGCCTCTGATGAGTCTTGAATAGACGAAACGCGCGTCAGGCGTAGCAAAATTATTGTCTGGAACTTTGTTTTCATTTGTATTTCAGTGTAAACAAGACTATAAATAAAAAAAATAATGCCCTATGATTTGTTTGCTTTACTTGAGAAATAGTAGTGAATAAAGGTGCGAAGCAAGTCATCTGTTCCAACATGTTGCAACACACTCGTGGAGTTGCCAAAGATTAGTATCGTGTCAAATCAGTAAAAGGAAGACCTATCAGAAGCCCTCTGACAAATCAATATCTTTACTCTTCTGAGGAGTTGAAATTCCCCATCTATTGACGAGCACATGATATTCTTCTTTATTTTTGTTGATTCTTAGTAGAAACAACAACAAAGTGGAAACAAAACCTTATGTCCGAATTGACAAACTTCGGACAAAGTGTGTAAACTCGCGGCCTAGTTCTGTATTTAGAGATCATGAAGCTCTCGATTGTCTCTTTTCCTTATAGGACAAGTATTTTTTCACACCTGCAGACACGGCATCCAACAATATGGTTTTCGTATGTAAGGCACACTGCTATTAATGTCTGATTAAAGAACTAGGCATTGATGATAATTCTTATGCTAGTGCTACATACACTCGGACTTCAGTTGACAAAGATGAGATCATAGTCAACCATAACTCTTTCATGTCTTCTAAAAATTTTCATTTCAAGAAATAACATAAAAAGTTATCATATTTGTATTGGATACCTTAACTTCACAAAAATCCGCACAAATAAAGGTATATAGCTGGAACTTCATAATATTCGAATACAGAGCTGTCCGTTCAACTTACTAAGATCTTGTCTGTTGTCGAAGAAGGACAACAAGCATTCTGTGACACTATTTATAATCGAAGTGAAATCAATAACACGTGGATTTTAAAGAACTCAAAAGATTTATTAGATAGTTTTACATTCCGGTCATTTTCTGAGGTGCTTTCTTTGAAAACTCCCAATTTTCAACTTTGAAAAAATTCTCAAAAAGGCCTTTTCAAATTCTAGAATTTTGTTGTTATAGGTTATAATTCTACATATTATTCCATAATTCTTATAAATATAAAATTTGTTACACATTGAACTAAGTTTGCGGCATGCTTGATTTCCTAATTGACAACATATTTGTCACATTTGCAGGAGATTTTTTTCAACAACAAATTGACATTCCAATAGGCACAAATTGTGCTCCTCTCCTTGCTAATTTTTTTTTTATACTTTTACGATACTGAGTTTCTTTAAGAACTTGTAAAGATCAAAAAGACAAAAGAAGCAAGGTCCTCTAATTACACGTGTTATTTATCGACAATGTCCTCTCTGTCAACAACGCTTCGGTTGTTAGACGAATTTCTTTGATATGTCCTTTAGAGTTAAAGATTATGGAAATCACCGATTCCAGTTGCTTCACATCATTCTTTGATTTGCATCTCGAATATGACCGGGTTGGTAATCTCAGTACAAAAATATAATAAATGTTCAAATTATTAATTTCCTAACCTTGGTACCTGCCTATGGTAACTTATTATACTCTTCAAAAAAGTTACGCATAGATAGAAAATTCCCCGTACGATTAATGCAAATCAGTTTCAAATCAATATTTCCGAGCTGTTCTGCAACCGATTTTCATAAAATAAAATCCAGTAAAAAGAAAACGAAATAAATATTGTTTGATTTGGACCAAAATCCTAACTTCGATGGTTTTTAAGACATTGTGAGTAGAACACGACCAATGTTTTTCACGGAACATTTTGTATCGATGCGAAAAATGTACATTTGAAAGTTCCACTTGCAATATCTTAAAAAGCAGCGAGGCTACGATTTTGCTCAAAATAAAACAGATAAGATTCAATCATTTTTCTTTTTATTGGTTTTAATTTCATGAAAATCGGACAATAGACGGCTTGGTTATATTGTGGTTTTTATTTAACATATAGAAAATAGCCTACCTATGCGTAACTTTTTTTGAAGAGTATGTACAAATTTTTCTGCTTTTTTGATGCAACAACACTGTCTCTGTGACCAACTGCTAGACCAAGGTTACAAGAAAATACGTCTCATATGGTCTCTACAAAATCGTCCTTCAATTTTAGCCTCTGGTGGGAAAAATCAAAATTATGTTGAACGTAATGGTTTGTGATAGTTTTGATTTGTGTTTTGTTGATTGTTGTACTGAGATGAAAATCTTACTATAACTTTTATGTCTTCACAACTGTATTGCAATTTGTGTTACTACCGGACCCAGGATCGCAATGGAAGAAGCAAAGTAGTACCAACACGGTTATCAAACATCGTTATACCGGAAGGACAAAGACATAACCGGTAGACAAAAAATCATCCCACCGAAAAAAACCACACAACAAAAAAAAAAAGCACACTTAACATAAATTCAATTCAGCAACGAAAACTCAAGTCGAAACAAGAGTGAATTCAGGTGTTCCGGAAGAGTAAGCAGGTCCTGCTTGCTGTAACACACCCGTCTTGTTGCCAAAAATCGATTTAGTGTGAGGAGGTTTGGCGCGCCATAAAACCTGGCTTATCCCTCCATTTCATTTGAAATGCCTGATTTGGTCTGTGTGTGTTTTGTCTTTTCTCTTTATTAAAATATGTTTTAATCACAAACCTTAACGAAAATGACTCTATTCTGTATTTCCTTTATTGTCTTGCAACTGCAAATGGTTGCATATAATCAAATGAGGCAATATCGAGGAAACAAAATATCTTTTTGAAGATGATCTATCCTCTATTCAAAATTAAATAATTGTGTAATACTTTTATTTGTAAAAAACATGATAAAAAAAACTAGCATTTAATTTTAGGTTCACGAACCAAGCTTCATTAAAGTTTTTATGTTAATTTGAAAGATATCTATCTCATTTGCATATTTTCCACTATTTTACACGGTAAAAATTCCTTATCCGGGTTGAATATTGTACTCAAGATTAGGTTGTCAACTCCTTTTTTTAGAGATGACGTATGATATATTTCAATAAAGGGCCAGTTGTATTTTGTTGATTGGTCCTTGGAGGAGTTGAAATTGGAAATTTATTAAAAAATTTCGTCAATAACTACAAAACACCATAACAACGAATTCCAATATTGCGATGTGATGACACAGAAAATCTTAAAAACCTGGCTGAATGGATATTGACAATTTGTTTGTAGCGCGAAATTCTCTTGATGATATTTGCACAAATTAATTTAAACATATTTATATGTCCTGAATTGGGAAAACAAGCTTAATGCTTATGTAAATCCCTCTCCAGCTAGCAGCTTGCGAGTGTGGCCTTTGCAGCGGCCCCCATTGCGCCTACTCTTATCGAACTTTACAAAGGGGTCTTTAACGTGCACGGGGTATTGCTCTCCACATACACGGGACAACCTTTTTTCGTCCCTTCCGAAGGACTAGCATCGTTCCTTGAGACCACCCTCGCAAATGGTGTCAAGAGAGAGTCGGAAAATTGGTTCATGAAATTTTCACCCCGGACGAGGATCGAACCACGAACCTTGGTGTTAGTAGCCCGACGCGTTAACCACTTCACCATCGGCTCTCTTAAATCACCGGCACAAATTAATTTCAAGTTTGCATAATTATTGATCCAAAGTATTTTTATCAAAAAGAATGCAAAGCCATGATTGCTCGGGGGATGATTAAAATCTTACTTAAATTATTATCATTGACCTTTTTTATTATTTTTTTTAAAATATTGCAGTAACAGTAAAAGCAATTGACTTCGTCCGAGTTTAGGCTAAAGCCTACTCCATATTATTTCTAATATGATAGAGTTATCAATATATGTGCCACGGCTGCATAAAAAATGTACGAATCTTAGAAACAATCAATGTAGGATTTTAAAGAACTATACGATACTTGTGAGTGGTATTTGTCCAAAAATACTACTTGAGAGGCTGATTCAAAATTTCACGAGCCGTATGGCGAGTGAAATTATCAGCCTCGAAAGTAGTATTTTTGGACAAATACCACTCACAAGTATCGTATAGTTCTTTAATTCCACCGCATATCCTTTTTATCATTCAAAAACATTACAATAAAGGTTTCAAATCAATGCCGGTATTAGATCATATGTGCCGTCACAATATTACCTATAGTAACCTATTTTTAGAATAGGGACTTTCCGCGATTACCGTGGTATTTCAATAAAATACCACGGCACTTGAAATGGCGGGAAAAAAAATACCACGGCAATAAATTGGCGGGAAATAAAATCCAACGACAGCTACAATTAATTCCGGATATATCGAATATGCGGAAAAATACTAGGTTTGATGACCAATCAAAACACGGCATTATTATATAAGGTGGAATTAACTAAACGAACCCCGATTCCTCGTTCTGTCACCAAGGATGATAGTTATAACTGTAATAAATATACACGAAACAGACATTAAATTACAATGACACTGGGCAATTTTATCCGTTGATTATATTTTACACGATACATTGATCGATGAATTGAAAACGAATCCTTTATATGTCCTTCTTGGACCTAATTACAATTAAACTTATTTCGAATAATTTTTCATCGAAAGTGATTATTTGGTTCATTGATTGATTGACAAATTTTCACCCATAGTTATGCGAAAAAATACTTTCTTTATAAAATTGAGAAATAAAACAGCTAATAAACACCTTCAAATTATACTGAGAAAACAAAAGAAATACATTGTGAAATATGTGAAAGTAAGCATCAAAATTCATAGTTAGATACTTTTTGTTGTACTGGCATGTATTTAATATTTTACCGCTTACTCTTCCGAAGCACCCGGATGCACTCTCATTCGACATTTTCACTATAAGCCGAAACCGAAACCGATACCGAAATCGGAACCGAAACTGAAATGACATTGTTTTGTAAACTTGCAACAAATATAGCTTTAAGCATTTTGATTGAGTTCTTATTTGGTGTATAAGCAGTTACTTATAAAACTATTCTGATTAAGTATCTGCTTGCACCTGCTTGAATGTTATGTAATGGTCTTTAAAAAGCTTTTCATTTCGAAATCCATCAATAGAAGAACTAGAGGCTCCCAGGAGCCTGAATCGCTCACCTGATCTCTTATGCCAAAGTTTGAATAAATTTCACAAGTTTTAAAGTATACAAAGTTGCAAAACAATTGCTTCAGTGGTTTCAGAGAAGATCTTTGGAAATCATTTAAATTAATAGAAAAAACAGTTAAAGGGCAATAACTCCTATAAGGACCTTTTGATGCTGAACAAGAAAAATTGCTTCGGATTTTCTCTATCTCTTATACTTTTCAAGTTATAAGCCAAAAATAATGGTCTGACCCCCTTGTTCTATTTTTAACCAATGGTGGCCATGTTGGTTGGTCAACGTGTTTATAATTCACAAACTTGGAAGAGGACATCCTAAAGATCAAGTGTACCAAGTTTCAAGCAATCCCTTCAGTGGTTTTAGAAGAAGATTTTTGAAAATCAGTTAGAATTAATGGAAAAAACAGTTAAAAGGGAATAACTCTTAAATGGCTGATCTGACAATTTTGACCTTAAATCACTTAAGTAGATCTCTATGAGCTTAACAATTCTGCAATGCTAGCTTTTCCTCTAGCTCTAATGGTTTTCAAGATATAATCCAAAAACTGCAAACTTTCACAACTTCGACTCAATAAAGAGATTTGTAGAGCTTTTAATGCTGAAGAAGGTAGGTTGCTTCGGATTTTCTCTATCTCTTATACTTTTCGAGTTATTAGCCAAAAACAACGGTCTGACCCCCATGTTCTATTTTCAGCAACGGTACCGTGGCCATGTTTGTTGGTCGACATGTATATAATTCACAAACTTGGTAGAGGACATCCTAAAGATCAAGTATACCAAGTTTCAATGCAATCCCTTCAGTGGTTTCAGAGAAGAAGATTTTTGAAAATCAGTTAAAATTAATGGAAAAAACAGTTTAAGGGGAATAACTCTTAAACGGCTGATCTGACAATTTTGACCCTGAAATCATTTTTGTAGATCTCAATGAGCTTAATAATTCTGCAATGCTAACTTTTCCTCTAGCTCTAACCATTTTCAAGATATAGTCCAAAAACTGCAAAAATGGTCAATTTTGATGATTAAAGGGCAATTACTCCTATAAGGAGTCGTTTCACAACTTCGACTCAATGAAGAGATTTGTAGAGCTTTTGATGCTGAAGAAGGAAGGTTGCTTCAAATTTTCTCTATCTCTTATACTTTTGGAGTTATTAGCCAAAAACAATGGTCTGACCCCCCTGTTCTATTTTTAGCAACGGCGGCCATGTTTGTTGGTCGACATGTATATAATTCACAAACTTGGTAGAGGACATCATAAAGATCAAGTATACCAAGTTTCAATGCAATCCCTTCAGCGGTTTCAGAGAAGAAGATCTTTGAAGAAAAGTTAACGGACGACGGACGGACGACGGACGCCTAACGATGACAATAGCTCACATGACCCTTCGGGTCAGGTGAGCTAAAAAACAGAACCATGTCAGATGAAATGATTTATGATGGTTTGTAATTAGTTTTGGCTGTTTGTTGTTCTACGATCATAATCCCACAATACCATTTGTATTTTACAGCAATTTTGTGTTCCTTTTTTAAAGGGATGGCAACGATTAACCGGTTAACCGGTTATTCAGTCGGAAAGATCGTAACCGGTTACAAATTTCAGTAATCTATTAATCTTAAAAAAAAACAAAAAAAAACAAACTTTTTTTCATTGTACATTTTTATAATCAAATAAAAGGACTTATTCATTCAATAATGAGTAGCACCTTATAAATTGTTAATACAAATAAAGGTTATACCAAAACTACCGAACTTAACTGATCAAACGATCACTAATTGTAATAAAAAAATAACATTTCAGAAAAGTGTTGCTAATTGCAGTTTAATTGAACCTTTTTGGTTTGTTAAAACCGTTTCGTTTTTTATTGTTTGCTTCGCTTTTTTTTTCTTATCTTGTCCCTCTGTGTCTATTGAACAACATGTCATTGCCTTTTGGGGCTTACGATATTTATTTTTTCAATTGGTACTCTTTTGCGTCTTTCCATTGCGTGTTGAAAGTAATTTTTTAAACTCATTAATACGCATTTAGTTTTTCCCTCTATTTAAAATATACGCCGTCTCAAAGGTATAATGCGAATTGTTCATTTGTTACACACTTGCATTTACGAAAGGGCTTAGTAAAAATCTTACATAATTCTGTTTTCAACAATTTATTTTGATTCTTCTTTTGTAGTTACATGTTTCATCCGGTTAACCGGTTAATCGGTCGAAAGATATTACGATTAACCGATTAGTATATTTTGAACAGTTTGCCATCCCTATTTTTTTTATATACTACCGGGCCTTAACATTGCTATGAAAAAGGAGTAATTGGTGCCATGAAAAACTGACTTAAATCATCATTGATGGAATGTCTGTATCAAGACAAGACTGTAGCATCCATCTTCTCCAGTAGCTCTTTGTCTTGTTTTGCCTTTTCTTCTTCGACATTAAGATTAATTATTTCAGTTCGGTAGGCTTGTTATTACCTTTTTGCTTCAATCTTATACATTAATCTGTATGCTTGCTAATGCATCGTTTGGATAGGCCTAATTTTCCTTGTCAGACCGTCATTGTATCTTGCAGCATTCTCTTATTTTTAATCAGCTCATTCAGGAATAAGTATATGTCTATTATCACAAATAAAAAATAAAAATCAAAGAGTATTACTGAACATGCGTGCCTCACATCGTTACATCTGAATTATCACTTCATATGAAATGTTCATCTTTTATGTAACTCATAGTAGTACTGCCTTGAAACTGTTTCTATCTGGGTCAAAAGATCTGGGTCATTTGGGAATTGCTCATGGTGTAGAAAGTGATTGACAGTCTATCACAAGTTTTAACAGAATCTCAACATTTCTGGTCCCGTGCGGGGCCCGGGTGGCGAATAGGCCCGCAGCAGAGCCTAGCTTGTCGTAAGAGGCGACTAAGGGTCTTGGGATTCTGACGTCGGGTCAGTGCTCAGCCCACAGAGCGACCAAGTGTGTACCCTAGGTGGCTGAATAGGGTAGCCCTCGTCCGCGGGGGTTGTCAGGTCTATAATACGGAAACCCTGACCGCCGACCATAGTGGGCCAACGTGTGTGAAGAGTGCCACGCTTCATGCACGTAAGACCCCTTTGTGGACCGCCAAGTAGTGCACCACAAAGGCTAAATTTTTCCGCCCCTACCCACCTCTCCCCTTTTCCTGTGGTTCTTCAAAATTTACCGGTCCTTTGTTTCCCACCCCATCCCAAAATTTCATTTATCATCATCATTTCATGTTCATTTTATTATCCTTTTCATGTTCATCGCCTGTAAATAATCTATATAGCGTTGCACGGGCGTAAAACACCAACTCACTCACTCACTCACTCACTCTGAAGTCTATACACCAATTTTCTTCCCCAATCTGTTTTAACGTTAGGTCTTTAATGACAAATCCCACTATTCAAATCTGACGTTAGGAATTTCTTGAAAATTTGTACATATAATCTTGATAATTGGAAAAATTAAACAAACTAATAAAAATCATATGTCACCGTGCTTATTTTAAAGATACATCGACATAAAATATACAGTAATTTGACGGTTCAGAAAAAACCCAACTTTTTTCAAAATTCGAATAAAAACTTTAATAATAATACTAAAAACAAGTTTTCCACACCAAAAGAAAGGGAAAATGATTCTCTTCAAGTTATTTTTATTCAATAACATAAATATTTCATTATTAGCTGCATTATTTAGTGATAAACTTTTTCCCGCAAAAACCGGTGTTATATTGCCATTTTCCCCCATGCCAGTTTTTCCCCCATCGACGTCTGGCATCTCTTAGCTTTTTAGTGGATACGTGCTTATACCAGTCTGTGATTTTTTTTTATGGAAAAATTAATGTAGCTTTAATATGATTTATACGCTTTTCTTATTAAAATAAAATATTTAAAGTTTGTATCTTATAAATATTTTTTATTTATATTCAGCTCTTACACTTTTGAGGTAATCTATATATATATATGATAAGAAATATTTAAGGTACGAATTCAGTATTGAAAGCATTATCATCATTAAAAAAAAACCATAGCTTCATCTTTAAAATACCAACATGACCAAGTCGTTTATGCTTTATTCAATGAAAGATTAGAAACAGTAGATCTTTTTGCAATTGACAATGACTTGGCTTTGTGTCAATATGAGGTGGACAAGTTTTACATTAATATTGCATGTTTACTGCATGGTTCAATTTAACTCGTCATCATATTTACTTTGGGTTGTCTTTTATTATAGCTTTTTGTTGCTGAAATTTCCGATTTTTAGATTTTAAATTGTTTACAACACCAGGTTTCTTTCTTTGTAATGCACATGGTCGATATCCTCGGTGCTGGAATTGGCTTCCTTGTTCGAACGTTTTGGTTTTGGGTAATTTTCGTTTTCAACAGTTTGGATTTGACCTTCCAATGTTTTGATTTAAATGCTACTGATAAGAGGTTACTCCTTAAAATATCGATATATAGCATATCCAAATTAACCGTTTATACCCGAGTTTTGGTATTTGTAATTTTATGTGCCAACGACGACGAAATGTCGGAATAGGACATTAGATTTTAAGTCCGACCATGCGAAAATTACTACGAAAAAATGATTTGACAATTGGCATGATTGTTTAGTATGACCTTATATATACCCTAGGGGGATGTTCAGCCCTTTAGACCTTTTAAGATTTCTGTTTGGTGTCCTCTGTTGGATATGCATGTCCCATAGATTAATTCTTCCAGAAGTCTTTATCAAAGATTACGTTTGTACTCTATTTGTTTTTTAAGAAGAAGGGGGTCTTCTTTGACATTTTATGATAAGTTTAGAATCTTTTGAATTATAATCTACCTTCTTATAGAAAAAAAGGAGATATTTGAAAATCCCAAAGAAAACCGTCTATGTCCTAAATGTAATATGGTTGAGGATGAAAATAATGTTTTACATGACTGTAATAGAAATTTAGAATTACGAGAAAAAAAATATGCAGAAAAGGCAAAAACAGAAAATAAATCTTTTAAATTTTGATATTTTAAATGAAATAAGTACAATTCAGTGCACTCTACTTGGCAAGTAGAAAACACTAGTTCCTTCTTAAAACAGCGCCGAGGATAGGGGACCTAAAAACATATGTTTAATTTTGTGTTCATGTGGTTGTTGTTTATACTTGCTGTTAAAATTTTGTGTATGTGTTGCACAGGTGCTTTATTAATGCTGAACATCTAGTGTTGAGAAGGTACTTGATTAGGCTGAACGTTTAAATGTGTTGGTTTGATGGACGGTAAATGTTTAGCCGGTCGACATTCTGGAGTTGACCAAAGGGCTGGTTGTGGTTGACCAAGGTCTGATGTTGATCCTGGCCCTTCTGGTGTAGCCCATGGTCCTGGTCTAATAAAATAAATTTTCTGTTCACACTGGAAAACACAGTCAAAACTCAGTATTTATAGAACTATGTCGCACAGCTGAATCATACCAAGACAATGTGTAGGTCAAATTTGGACATTAGATTCACGTTCTTTCAAAATGGAAACCAAGATATATTAAGTAAAGAGGCAACCAAAGAGAACGAAAGTGTTTACAATTAATTGATATCTTACCTATAAATTGAGATTAGAATAAAATAAAAATTCCTTTAAAATTAAGATTCCGAAATTTGTTCCAAGAAATTATTCAGAAGTTATCTTTATAAATTCAATTTACTTTTAACCTAGGTGAAGCCTAATCATACAAATCCAAGATGTGTTTTGTTTTTCATGTTATGTTTCCCAACCAATAGAACAAAACTACAAAATTCTAAAAATACTAATGACATTACTTTTGCACTCTAGGTTATGCTGACGCAACATAATCATAAGATCATGATCTTTTGGACATTTCCCTCAAACTTAATTAACAATCGCTGATATTGCAAAAGAATTGAACTAGAAAGAAGATATGAAAGTGTTGTAATGATATTTTTGTACGAATACACCAGCTTCCCAATATTTCCCTCGATTTCCTATTCGAGCGACCTCGCTCGATTTAATATTCTAAAATCTGCTTTAAAAAATTAACATGTAAAGTATCTTCCCAACATTTCCCTCTACCTTATCTCTTTCTGAACATACAGTCTGCGATTTTTTCATTTTTGTTCTATTTTTTATTGATTTTAAATGACAATTATGTGCTATTTAGGTTTGCTTGCTCAATTCTAGAATTCAAAAGGAATGACAAACCATTAACCAACACGAAATCAGTGTCATTTTTATTGTTTTATACATGATCGTTTTGTTTTTTGCTTATAGCAACTGTTAGATTATTGATATTTTTAGTTGTATTTTTCTATGCATCTCTTTTTCAGTGGTGACATTTATATTGGTTTGTTATATTTTTTTTTCTACAATACATTTTCAATTATTTCCCATCGGTTACTGATCGTCATTTTTCCCTTTAAGTATACAGAAAAGAGCAAGCGGATGAATTATGACTTAAGTTGGAGTGCAAAATAGCGCTTAATAAAAAAATGTTTTAAATTTGAAATTAAAAAAAAATGTTTTAAATTTGAAATTAAAAAGAAAATGTTTTAAAGTTTTCATTATTATTGTTATTTTCTTCTATTTGAGTCTTCAATTCGCTTTTCAAACAATGGCAGCCAAACTTGTGCCATATCTAAAAGAAATATTGACAATCTAATCTTTTTGACACTCAAACTCGTGCCAAAAGATGCGATACCAAAATATCATTTGTTCCCCACGTTGCGACACGAAACAAGCTCTGCAAGAAGTTTCGTTCCAAACTTTACCGTATCTGACCTGTAATAGCCTTTTGAGTTATTTGAAGCAACGAGAGGCCTCCATCGGAATCAGGAATACGTCTATTCCAACTTGTTCCGAGAAATATTTTATAAAATTCATAATCAACCATGCATACATTTATATCAATACAATAGTTTCATGAAAAGTTTCGGCAAGAATTAATTAATCATATAAGTCTCCCCCTTATTATCCCATGACGATGCAAAAATATCTCAATCAATGTTGTATTTTTTTCATACTAAAGTGGTATACCAAAATCTAAATCATCGCTCGCCATAGTTCAAAGTTCGGCTTATATGCTTTACTAACTGGATGACGTCAACAGTCAGGACAGTTGTCACATGCCACTTACATTCTCATAAAGACAATTCTACAGTCAATTTATGAGAAGAAAAACATATACATGTAATTGCATATCTCAATAACTCGCGTTCATGTGAGAGAGGCGGGTAAAAATCTTGTTTTTCTTGCAATTCATACAATCGGTAAATACCAGCTCCCAGACCAATATCTACATAATCCGACCTACCAACCAATGACGTTACAAAGAACAAGAAACTGGAAGAAACAAAATTATACCCCAGGTCCGTTAGTTAAACATTAATTTAACCAAGCGATACTTAAATTACTTGCAAACTTAGCAAACCTTTATCAACAATCAGGCAAAAAAATGCTGGTACCTCATTAAACTAAAAAGAAAATTAAAGCTTACTAAAGACTCAATTTAGATGTCGCCTAACTTCTATTAGCTTATTATTATTTTTTTTATTCGAAAAATAATTTGGTGTTTTAACGCGATTTGTGTCAATATTAATTAGTTTGACTGATCAGTATTAGTGGTTAGTAAAATAGAATATGTTAGTTCGTTGACCTGAAAGAATACAGAATATAACAATTTTCCTTAAAAAACGTTACTGTCTCTGGATGAAACAATCATTTAACTTACAGTTTGTGGAAATATAAAAAGAATATCCAAATTATTATTTAAAGTCAGAATAAAAATTAATGTCACAGAAACACAAAATTCCAAAGGAAAATCATAAACGTCAAAGGCGTGGCTGGCGTGGGTTGTCTATTAGATGAAGTTCAAAATAAGTCCAATCTTAATATGATGCGGGGTAGATCCAAATTCTGAATATGTGGAATGGAACAATAATGTCTTGGTTAGGTAAATGACGAAACTAGTTGTAGATTTAATTCATGAAATTAAATGTTCGAAAGGTTTGAAAAACATACAAGTCCTTCTTTTCAAACCTTTGCGCGAAACTTAAGAGTTGCCGGCATATCGAAATCGGGTTTGAAAAGTCGAGGAGGACCGTGGATCTTCTTTCACGGAAAACCGTTGTGACCGTGGATGGAGACTGGTCCGACGGAATTCCTCCCGAGGCTTTGTCCACCATCTGTTGCACAGTAAAATTATGAGAAGAAAATGCTTTATTAATGCTGAACATCTAGTGTTCAGAAGGTACTTGATTAGGCTGAACGTTTTAATGTGTTGGTTTGATGGACGGTAAATATTTAGCCGGTCGACATTCTGGAGTTGACCAAAGGGCTGGTTGTGGTTGACCAAGGGCTGATGTTGATCCTGGCCCTTCTGGTGTAGCCCATGGTCCTGGTCTAATAAAATAAATTTTCTGTTCAGACTGGCGAACACAGTCAAAACTCAGTATTTATAGAACTATGTCGCACAGCTGAATCATACCAAGACAATGTGTAGGTCAAATTTGGACATTAGATTCACGTTCTTTCAAAATGGAAACCAAGATATATTACGTAAAGAGGCAACCAAAGAGAACGAAAGTGTTTACAATTAATTGATATCTTACCTATAAATTGAGATTAGAATAAAATAAAAATTCCTTTAAAATTCAGATTCCAAAATTTGTTCCAAGAAATTATTTCAGAAGTTATATTTATTAATTCAATTTACTTTTAACCTAGGTGAAGCCTAATCATACAAATCCAAGATGTGTTTTGTTTTTCATGTAATATTTCCCAACCAATAGAACAAAACTACAAAATTCTAAAAATACTAATGACATTACTTTTGCACTCTAGGGTATGCTGACGCAACATAATCATAAGATCATGATCTTTTGGACATTTGCCTCAAACTTAATTAACAATCGCTGATATTGCAAAAGAATTGAACTAGAAAGAAGATATGAAAGTGTTGTAATGATATTTTTGTACGAATACACCAGCTTCCCAACATATGTTTCTCACAACCCTGATGTAGTGAATAATATTGCAATAAATGTTGATTGCAAAACACTGGTGTCACATCGAGGACTGCTAGCTGGCTGTTTTTCATTGCATATTTTTGTATCCATGCAAACAAAGTTTGGGAGTATAAAGTAGTCACCCAGTCTGTGTGTCTGTCTATTTATCTAGCATTGAAGCACAACTCCCCCTAAATTGCTAGAACTATGGAAATATCGTTTTTTTATTTCATCGTGACGTCGGTGACGTTACATCGTAACGGGGAAAAATGAGCTTTTTGCTTATAAAGGGGGAAAACTGGACTGATCCTATTTTTCCCCCTTGGGAAAAACTGGATCGATCCTATTCTTCCGGGGGGGGGAAACTGGATCGATCCAGATTTTCCCCCCGGAAAAACTGGCATGGGGGAAAATCTTCAATAGAACACCGGCACCGCTTTTGAAAGTTTAAATCATTTTTTTCTCAAACTTCTAACGTTGAGAATTTTATTATACTTGCTATAATCAACCGTCTTCTTGTAACAATGCAATGAATGGTTTAAAAAGTAGGGGTCACCGATCGAATAGAAAAGATAACTGGCATCTTAAACAAAATTTTATGGTATTTTTGGTAATTAGGCGTATCACGTTATTCAATGCATACAGTAACGTTACGCTATAGAATTGAGTTTTTTTTTTAAGTTGAGCGTTCAAATAGAAAAAAGTCACGATGATTTTAGATTTTAGCTTATCCACATTATACCATTCCCTATATGCTAGAAGACTTTAGATAAACAAACATATTGTACAATTGTTACTTCATGTTTAACTCGCAAGACTTTTCAGACAAAAAAAAATTTTGAGATGATATTTCTGGATAAAATGACAGCGCTTCCGCAAATGGATTTTACAAGTAAACCAGACCATTTTCGAAACCAAATCTCTTATACCCTCCTTTCGCTGAAAAGTTGGTGATAATATAGTAATAGGGATGTCAGTCCGTGTGTGTGTCCGTGTTCCCGGACCGTTACGCATTTATTGGGTGTTCATCTCTTATCCGCCATTTCTCAAAATCTCTGCATGCACTGATCTTTCATGGAATTTTCAAACAATCTTTGTGATGCAATAGATACATGTACATGTACATATGCATGTCCATCTTTTTGAAAAAAAAATGATATGACTTTTTTGAGGGGGTGCTTTGTCGTACTTATTTGTGAGCTACTGCGTTTTTCTAGTTTAGTGGAATATGTTGGCTAATGGTTACAACAAAACTAGTTGTAGATTTAATTCATGAAATTAAATGTTCGAAAGGTTTGAAAAACATACAAGTCCTTCTTTTCAAACCTTTGCGCGAAACTTAAGAGTTGCCGGCATATCGAAATCGGGTTTGAAAAGTCGAGGAGGACCGTGGATCTTCTTTCACGGAAAACCGTTGTGACCGTGGATGGAGACTGGTCCGACGGAATTCCTCCCGAGGCTTTGTCCACCATCTGTTGCACAGTAAAATTATGAGAAGAAAATGCTTTATTAATGCTGAACATCTAGTGTTCAGAAGGTACTTGATTAGGCTGAACGTTTTAATGTGTTGGTTTGATGGACGGTAAATATTTAGCCGGTCGACATTCTGGAGTTGACCAAAGGGCTGGTTGTGGTTGACCAAGGGCTGATGTTGATCCTGGCCCTTCTGGTGTAGCCCATGGTCCTGGTCTAATAAAATAAAGTTTCTGTTCAAACTGGCGAACACAGTCAAAACTCAGTATTTATAGAACTATGTCGCACAGCTGAATCATACCAAGAAAATGTGTAGGTCAAATTTGGACATTAGATTCACGTTCTTTCAAAATGGAAACCAAGTCATTTGACAGGTGACTGAATGACATTTTCCTGTGCACCAACAAAAGTGATTCTATAGTGACTTAACATAAAAGACTGAACACACACAAACAAAAAATTATTTTGTGTAAAGATGAGAGAGATGGGGTCAAGGTCAGATGACATGATGACGGACGCAAACACTAGTTTAATTCATTGATATCCTAAATATCAGATGCCTAGCATTTAAACTTTTTCCACAAAATATTTACAAAGTAGTTTTCGGCCTTAAAAAAAGAGGCCAAAGTTCACATCCTCACCGGAGCGTAAAAATGGGACCATCGTCACACGGCATGGTAACAGCTGCATAGACCATAACCTTAACTGTCTGTATACCCAATATCAGATGCCTAGCTATTATGCTTTTCAAGCCGTTCATTGTCCACAAAAGTCTTACAAAGAAGTTCACGCCGCCGCCGTCGCCGCTGCCGGAGAGTATAATACATATGTCTCGCCATTCGTCGCTGGCGAGAATTCATGAAGTTGTATTGGTTTAACCCTGAATTACCGGTGACAGAATAAATAAGCCTTTCCCATTGTCCTGCATGTAAATGTTATACAGACCCAATCGTGTTCTTGTGAAAGAAAGTGATTAACAAGTTTGTACTTTGTTTGCACATGTAGGAGACTAAATAACTAAATTAAATTATCAAATCAACTTCGAAACAATAAGTCAAGTATCATCATCATCCAGACGTTACGCACGCTATTGCGTCTTTTACGGTAACGACAGATTTCGACGTTTTCTTTTCTTTTTTGAAATTAGCAGTCTATAATATTAAAAAAATAACGGTTTTCTTTTCTTGCATGGCCGTTTATGCGTTATCAATTTGTTTCAAAGCTCTGTATTTTGACATTCTATTTGTAACAAGGTCCACAGCATTAACTTGGTCTATATCATAACCTTTGTGCCTGTTTTTACTTTTTGTCGGTATTTGCTTTTATCTTGTGTTAGTTGGCATTGAACCCTTTATACAATACGCTCCTTGAGAACTCGTTTTCGATTTCTTCTTTTTCACTGATCTTGTTTGAATATTTTTCATAACTTTTTTTCTTGGTGTAGGTTTCTAAATCACCTATATAAATCATGCTTTTAACGTTATAGCGTACGCAACGTTAAAACAAATGCAGATTGGACAAATCGTGGGACTTTTGCTTAGATTTCAATCTTTTCGAAACGGTAAGCAGTTCCTTTTGATAAGTTTTTATCCGAAATTTCGGAACTATCTGAAAATAACTTCGTTTTTACAAATTGAATTATTGTTCTTTCTGAAATAACTTTTGAATTGTTATGTTTTCTTTTAAAACCGCAAAAAATACGGTTGGACAAATTGTGGGACTTTTTCAAAATGATACTACGTAATTGTTTTTCATGCAAAATGTTTGTGAATCCACAGTAAACTTCTTGAATAAATGATCTTTAACTTGATGCAAACAATGGCGGAAGAAATAGTTTATATAACTTTCAAATTACCTCCTGAAATTTACTAACTCATGACTATGAGAAATATGTCCCAAAACTACGCATTACGTTTTTCTTTAAAATCACTTTTTGTTATAATGTAAACGCTATTTTGAGATTGACATTATAAATCGTATGTGACATAGTTGCTTTATGCAAAAGTTTGCGAATTTCAGACTTGTACAGTCCCTAAATGGTAAAAGCTTCCCAATCTATAGTAAATTGGGGGATGGTAAATGGGGATCGGGATGGGGATGGGGAATGGTAAATGGGTATATGTAGAATAGTATAGTGCATGGGGATGGTGTATGGGGAATAGTACCGTGTACGGGGATGGGGATCGTAAATGGGGATGGTAAATGATAGAATAATAGAATAATTGTAAATTTATTTGGTCATTTTTACTGTAGATGATACGGTAGATGTCTGCTACATTAAATATATAAAACGAATATATTTATATTGCTACACGAGGACGATTAACGTATATAGTTGTTTTGTTTGTTGAGTGTATGAAAATAGCTTTATACATTAAAGTAATTAAGTTATTCCTTGATTAAAGACATTTTTCATATTACATTTTTAATAACGGCATTTTTACGATAAATTTGTACATGTATCTTTTATTTGAATACAACTATTTATAAAAATAAGATATATAACTGAAATAAATGCAAAAATTTTATAAACGAAATGTTCAAGATCCAATAAATTGTGACGTACATTTCGGCGTATATTTATTTGCATAATGAAAACAATGAAAAATTGTTTACATTAAGGTTTTAATTCTGAGTATTTTAGTTAATAGTGAATAATAATATATAGCATTTAAGAAAAAAAAGCAACGATATTACAATTGGTTTGCATAGGAGTATTAAGATGATTTAGATCACACTTGCAATTTTTATATGTAAAATATTAGTTACTCAAGTAAAAACTGATATTTGAGCTCCAAATTATATGTCAGTTTAATAAAATTGACAAGAAATTGATTGCAAAACAAGTTTTTTTCATTTGATTTGAAGCATATATGCTAAGATAAGTTGAAAATATACATAGCCATATGCATAAATGTATCAATTATTTCAAAAGTAAGGTTCATAGTAAAGAAACTATAAGAAAATTGGTTTGCACAGGAGTATTAAGATCACACTTGCAATTTTTATATGTAAAATATTAGTTACTCAAGTAAAAACTGATATTTGAGCTCCAAATTATATGTCAGTTTAATAAAATTGACAAGAAACTGATTGCAAAACAAGTTTTTTCATTTGATTTGAAGCATATATGCTAAGATAAGTTGAAAATATAAATAGCCATATGCATAAATGTATCAATTATTTCAAAAGTAAGGTTCATAGTTAAGAAACTATAAGAAAATTGGTTTTGCACAGAAGTATTAACTCCTAGCGTGTCTGATGAAGGTTAATCCAGAAAAGCGCTTCACACGCAGCGAAATTTTGCATTGTACATTCAATATGTGGATCGTGTCTTTCTGGCACATATTCCATATTCTTTCGTCAGAGTTTGGCTTTAGTGCCGTGTGGAGGTCATAGAAAGCTTCCCCGTGCTTCAGTTGTATGCTCTTATATATTTTCGAGTACTGGAATATGCGTTGGAGAGACACAGTTTACATATTTCCAAACTTTGACAACGTTTGGCTGTTTCTTAAAACTAGAGGCTCCCAGGAGCCTGAATCACTCACCTTGTATTCGATGATACTTATATGCTGGATATAACAAAGGACTGCCACTCTGTGGAATTATCAATTTTAATGTTCTAAGGGAAACAACTTCTATCAAGAAAGGTCTTACAACTTTGACCCCATTACATAATTTTTAGATCTTTATGTGCTTAACCATATGCAATTTAAATTTTTCAAATATTTTGTATTGTTTTCAAGATATAAGTCTTAAAAGAGCAAAATTTGAAAAAAAAAGAAAAAGGGCAATAACTCCTACAACTATTGTCAGATCTTCTTCAAAACTTCAGGGCAGGTAGATCTTTATGTGCTGATCATTATTACTCAAATAGAATTTTAATATCTGTTACCATTTTTGAGAAGTTTGCAAAAAACTGCAATTTACCCTTATGTTCTATTTTTAGCCATGGCAGCCATGTTTTTTGTCGAATCGAAATTTCGAACACCAATTTTGTAGACCACATACTACTTAACAACCCTACTAAGTTTCATTTCATTTGACTAAGCAGTTTCAGAGAAGAAGATTTTTGAAATGTTGAACAAAAAACTGTGAAAATGGTCAATTTTTACAATCCAAGGGATATAACTCCTAAACGAACGATCCTACAACTTTGACTCTGTTACAACTTTTGTAGATCTTGATGTGCTTATTTATATGAAATCTAATTTTTTGAAATATCTTGTATAGTTTTCAAGATATAGGGCTAAATAAGTAATTTTTTGGAAAAAATCCAGAAAAAGGGCAATAACTCCTACATCGGTTGTTGGATCTTCTTGAAAATTTCTGGGCAGGTAGATCTTGAGGTGCTGATCACTTTTATCCTCGCCAGAATTTTGATATCTGTTACGGTTTTTGAGTTATTTGCAAAAAACTGCAATTTACCCCTATGTTCTATTTTTAGCCATGGCGGCCATGTTTTTTGTCGAATCAAAATTTCGAACGATAAATTTGTAGAGGATATACTACAGAACAACCCTACTAAGTTTCAATACATTTGGCCAAGCGGTTTCAGAGAAGAAGATTTTTGAAAAGTTGAACGACGGACGACAGACGACGGACGACGGACGCCAAGTGATTGCAAAAGCTCACATTGCCTTCGGCAAGGTGAGCTAAAAATGATAAATTTATTTGTTTGGTCATTGTTGCAATATTTTTTGGCTTCTGTTTTTGTTTTATCAAATCTTATATACTACCGGTTTTCCAAAGTTTTAACTCCTAGCGTGTCTGATGAAGGTTAATCCAGACAAGCGCTGCACACGCAGCGCAATTTTGCATTGTACATTCAATATGTGGATCGTGTCTTTCTGGCACATATTCCATATTCTTTCGTATTTAATATTAAGATCACACTTGCAATTTTTATATGTAAAATATTAGTTACTCAAGTAAAAACTGATATTTGAGCTCCAAATTATATGTCAGTTTAATAAAATTGACAAGAAATTGATTGCAAAACAAGTTTTTTCATTTGATTTGAAGCATATATGCTAAGATAAGTTGAAAATATACATAGCCATATGCATAAATGTATCAATTATTTCAAAAGTAAGGTTCATAGTTAAGAAACTATAAGAAAATTGGTTTGCACAGGAGTATTAAGATCACACTTGCAAGTTTTATATGTAAAATATTAGTTACTCAAGTAAAAGCTGATATTTGAGCTCCAAATTATTTGTCAGTGTAATAAAATTGACAAGAAATTGATTGCAAAACAAGTTTTTTCATTTGATTTGAAGCATATATGCTAAGATAAGTTGAAAATATACATAGCCATATGCATAAATGTATCAATTATTTCAACAGTAAGGTTCATAGTTAAGAAACTATAAGAAAATTGGTTTGCACAGGAGTATTAAGATCACACTTGCAAGTTTTATATATAAAATATCACTCCAAATTATATGCCGGCTTAATAAAATTGACAAGAAATTGATAGCAAAACAAGATTTTTCATTAGATTTGAAACATATATGCTAAGATAAGTTGAAAATATACATAGCCATATGCATAAATGTATCAATTATTTCAAAAGTAAGGTTCATAGTTAAGAAACTATAATGAAAATTGGTTTGCACAGGAGTATTAAGATCACACTTGCAATTTTTATATGTAAAATATTAGTAACTCAAGTAAAAACTGATATTTGAGTTCCAAATTATATGTCAGTTTAATAAAATTGACAAGAAATTGATTGCAAAACAAGTTTTTTCATTAGATTTGAAGCATATATGCTAAGATAAGTTGAAAATATACATAGCAATATGCATAAATGTATCAATTATTTCAAAAGTAAGGTTCATAGTTAAGAAACTATAATGAAAATTGGTTTGCACAGGAGTATTAAGATCACACTTGCAATTTTTATATGTAAAATATTAGTAACTCAAGTAAAAACTGATATTTGAGTTCCAAATTATATGTCAGTTTAATAAAATTGACAAGAAATTGATTGCAAAACAAGTTTTTTCATTAGATTTGAAGCATATATGCTAAGATAAGTTGAAAATATACATAGCAATATGCATAAATGTATCAATTTTTTTCAAAAATAAGGTTCATAGTTAAGAAACTATAAGAAAATTGGTTTGCACAGGAGTATTAAGATCACACTTGCAAGTTTTATATGTAAAATATCAGTTACTCAAGTAAAAACTGATATTTGAGCTCCAAATTATATGCCGGCTTAATAAAATTGACAAGAAATTGATAGCGAAACAAGATTTTTCATTAGATTTGAAACATATATGCTAAGATAAGTTGAAAATATACATAGCCATATGCATAAATGTATCAATTATTTCAAAAGCAAGGTTCATAGTTAAGAAACTTTAATGAAAATTGGTTTGCACAGGAGTATTAAGATCACACTTGCAAGTTTTATATGTAAAATATTAGTTACTCAAGTAAAAACTGATATTTGAGCTCCAAATTATATTATACAAGACCACAAGACCGTTTCGTTACTTTGGAAAGCCTTAGTTATGGTACGCCGGACATGCGCTTTGCCCATGACTTTACGGAGTTTTTGTTATATTTTGCATATTTTCTTTTAGAAAAAGAATAATTCACAGATAATATTTTAAAAAGTTATGCTTTCACGATTAAAACAATAAGCAGATTTAATATATTTATTGTATTGAAAGCCTGTTAAAGGCATTTTTTTTTCGACAGGAACATTCGACGCAATATCGTGCGTAACGTCCATGTTTTCGGAAAGATGGTGGTGAAATTCTATCGGAGACAAGAGACAATATACGAACGTCACAATGACGTTGCGCTTTTCGATGCGTAAAAACAATAGTGGAATTTGTCTTTAATTTGTTGCATATATTCTTTTCTTATGTCATTATATGCTGGGCATCTACATATAAAGTGTTGTATGGTTTCCTTTTCAATTTGGCATAGTGGACAGGTGGTGTCAACTTCTTTTTTTTTTATTTTACTTTGTGAATTTGCAGAATGTATGTTCCTTTCGGAATTCTGGCTTTGACAGTGGCCTGACGAACTTCGTTTACTGAATTCTTTGCAAAGATCCATACTACATGTAAGTTACCTATTTGCAACTTCTCAATTGAAAGGAATTGAAGGGTAGTTTTGTTCAGATATTCTTCAAATCCCCCCTCTAACATTTTTTAAAAGCTAGATAAATTTAGCCAACCGTCAAAATTTTATTGAAAAGTGAAAAAAAAAACAACTATTTCAACCAAACCCACTATGACCAGACAAGTACAGAAAATTATATGAAGGAAAATCGATAGGAAATATCAGGTTTACAATTATCGAATGGGATGAAATACACATTAGTAGACAACAACAAAAACACCAAGATTTGAAACGACGTGAAAAACAAATCTTTTTTCAAATGTAATACAGATTTGACTAAAAGTGGTAAAAGTATTTCCTAATCTAATTCAAGGTCACAAACGTTATGTATCTCAAATATGAAAGTCTGAAAAGCCTTCATAGAAATGAATTTAATACCGATCAAATAAGAATAAATTGACAGAGAAAATGACTTCAATTTGGCTTGTTGACTGATGTTCAGTAGTTTTTGTTTGTTCTTCTCTGATCGGATTCTTAGTGTTATACTCATTAGTGCTTATTGATTTCATCATTGTTATTTCCGCACTTTCCGTCTCCTTTTGTCTTACAAATGATTAAACCATAAACCTTAATGACTACTTTAGGATTGGGCTTGAATCATATGTAGTTAATTGCAAAACAGCGAGCATCGACCATTGGTCGCATTGAAGGCTGCTAGCTGTTTTCCGTTTTGGTTGTGTCGCGCACACTTATTCCACATCTTCTATAAGCTAAAAAGAAAAGTGACTTTATGTCTCAAACAAAACGTTTATTGAACATCACAAGGTGACAATTGATGATATAAATGAAACAGTATTTAATTTCCATATTTCTGGTTTCGGTTTGATTTTGGTTTCAGATTCGGTTTCGGCTTATATAATTACAGTGAAAATGTCTAATATTACGACTAAAGTTCGCGTTGTTTATTGATATTCAGCAGTTTTTGTGTTTCGTGTTTTATATGTCGTCTGTTTTTTTACCTGTTTTGTGTGTGTTTACTAGTTTTGTCTCTGCCATTTCGGACTTTGACATTTGGAGTGAATGAGCATGAGACCATCACACATATGTTAACTGCAATTGATTTTTTTATAAGATGTATGGCAATTTCGGAATTTTAGTCTTTATCACAAGCACTTAAACCAAAACATGGGAAATTAAAAATATATATATACTGACAAATCAAAAATTATGGTATTTAATTCAAATGGTAAAACATTTTTAAAACATTTTACATTTAATGAAACACTGCTTGAAACTGTTACAAGTTATTGCTACTTGGGTATAACTTTAAAGTATTATGGAAACTTTTGCCTTGCTGTAGACAGTCTTATGGAAAAGGCCAGAAAGGCATATTTTAAAATTAAGAAAACAATTGGTCTTAACAATGCATGTAAACTTTTAGAAAAACTTTTTGATAGTCTAGTTACCCCAATCCTTTTATATGGATGTGAAGTATGGGGTATTGACTTCAAATTTAAAGATTCAGATTCCTTTGAAAAATTACATATAAAATTTATAAAAGAAATCTTAGGAGTTCACTGCAGAGCATCAAATGATGCATGCCGTGCTGAACTCAACAGAGTACCACTAAAAAACAAGATAATATTTTCCTCAATAAATTTTCTTCAACATATTATCTCATCTGAACACTCATTAATAAAAAATGTATTTAAAAAGTCTCAAAATTCAAGCCCTTGGTTTAAAAAAATTAAAAATATTTTAGATGATCTTGGAATGTCATTTAAAGCAAATGATTTAAACTTTTTAAAGAGCAATCTAAACCAAATTAAAAAAAGAATAAACGACCAATGTTTTCAAAATCAACAATCTAATATAAATAAATCTGAAAAAATAGATTTCTTCAGAAAAGTCTACAGCACAGACAAGAGGGCACCATACGTAGATATTCTGCAAAATAGATATGATAGAGCTGCAGTATGTAAGATACGAATAAGCTCTCATACATTAATGATTGAAAGAGGAAGACATCTCCAAATTCCCAAAAATTTAAGACTATGTAATTTGTGTAATTCTGACCAGATTGAAGATGAAAATCACTTTTTATTTTATTGTTCAAAATATAAACAATTAAGAGAAACATTTCATGATAAGTTATTAAACATTTTTCAAACCATGAAGCATTTTTATTCCAAAAAGGTATATGACATTAACTTTCTCTTAAATAACACTTCATATACAATACTAAAATTAACTTCCTCTTTCATTTCTGATGGATTAAATATGAGAAAAAACTAAGTTTATAATCTTTCTGTTTTAAGCATATTATTATACTATAACTGTTATAAAGGTTATTGCAAACACAATGCTTATAAAATCAATAAATATTATATGTTGTCATATAAATATTAAATATATATACAATAAGTAAACACATGTAATGACATACATATTAATTGTCAGGTTAAGCATGTATTGTATTCTTTATATGTCACTTTATATAGGCCTTAACCATCTATTGTAGTTGAGTTTGAGCTAATAAAATTATTCTTATTCTTATTCTTATAAAAAGGATCAAAACTGCATAAAATCAAATGAAATCAAAATAATCAGTAATAATAATAATAGTAGTATATATAATAACTCAAGAACTATAGGTCCTATGTTAATGAACCTTGGTATGAATGCATCCCAATCTAATGGCCTTGACCTTGATTTTCCGGTTGAGTGACTTTGACAATTTCCAATACATATTATAGCATTGGTAAGGTTTTGCGATCAACTCCTTATCTCAAAAACTATAAGTCCTAGGTTGATAAAACTTGGTTTGAATATGCCCCAGTAGTAGTTTTGCAAAGCTGCATCCCTATCAAAATTGACTTTGACCTTGATTTTCCGGTTGAGCGACTTTGACAATTTTCAATACATATAATATTACTTATTATTAGGACTAATTGTTTTTTTCAGATAAGGAGTTGATCGCAAACCCTTACCAATGCTATTATATGTATTGGAAATTGTCAAAGTCACTCAACCGGAAAATCAAGGTCAAGGCCATTAGATGGGGATGCATTCATACCAAGTTTCATTAACATAGGACCTATAGTTCCTGAGATATGGAGCTGGTCATAAACCTTACCGAAAAAGATAACGCCGCTGGTAAAGTAACACCTATTTCCCGCTCTGCTACGCGGGCGACACGAAAAAAAAAAACATGTGCATTACAAGGAAAAAAGTTTGGTGTTTTAATGTAAATGGAGTGTCTATAATTTCAATTACAATAAGAATATCAATGGCAAGGTGACTAACGGGAAAGTTAAGGTTGTAACCTATATATAGGTCTACAGCGGCGTTACAAGGGTCATTTTTCACCTTTTTAGATGCACGAAAACACGTTGACAATTTTTGTGGTGTTGTCATGACCGGATGTGAGACTTGTTTATGTAAAACTGGGTGAGGTTTAACTATATTACACTAAAGTAAGTGTAACTACTTTATATGACAACACCCAATAAAGGTTCTTCATTGTCAGTCAAAATGGGTTAAGGATCCGGATTAAGCAAAATATTTGCCGAGTGTTTCGTTACTTTTTGGTTGGATTGGTCTATGTTACGTTAAGAGTACATTTGTATATGCCTTGTGAGTATGTTTGTTTTCCTTCTGGTTTGCCGTCGTTCATTTGCCCTTTTCACATTTAACACATGGGTCTGTGATACTAGTGCTGAGTTCTGGGTGGGCCTACACAATTCAATTTGTTGTTATGATTTGTTCTTGTCCAGATTATGTCTGAAACACTATTGTCTCGATACAAAACAAACAAACAATCGATCAATCAGTCAGTCAACCATTAGAAGTGATAAACAAAAAGGCAATATAATCTATCAGTTTATTATAAAATCAGCATTACCATATAAGAATTATGTTATTTGGTAAATATAGCCACATTTAAGGAAAGGTGAAAACGAACAAATTCAATATTAATTAGTTTTCATACTTTAAACATTTTTGGGTGTAAACATGTTTTCCCTACAGTTTTCTTTACTTTTTCATTGTATCTGATTGCCATCTTCACTGCTTGCCATACACCCATCGAGTTCAGTCTATTACGAACTATACATTTAGTTTTTGATGGTAGCACTTGTGACACGGGACTTTTTTCCTCTTTGTTGTTGTTTCCACCTAAAACATTTAACGATCTTTAATAGATATGGGATTCCTCCGATGAGTAAAGATATCATTTTTAGCTCACCTGGACCAAAGGTCCATGTGAGCTATTGCCATCACTTGGCGTCCGTCGTCGTCTGTTGTCTGTCGTCGTCTGTTAATAATTTACAACAACCTTCTCCTCTGAACTACTGAACATGATTTAATGAAACTTGGTGTGAATAATCCTTAGGGTGTCCTGCATCAAACTTGCGTTTCGATTTTTGATCCGTCAAAAAACCTGGCCACCGTTACTAAAATAGACCAGGGGGATCAGAATACTGTTTTTTGGCTTCTAAATCAAAAAGTATAAGAGAAAGATGAAATCTGATGCCACCGTACTGCTTCAGCATCAAAAGTTCTACAAATGTCTTCAAGTTGTCAGATGATCCCTTATAGGGGTTACAGCCCCTTAAAGGTGAAAAATAGCGTTTTGTCATGTTTTGGGCTTATAGAATGAAAATTATTGCAGATAGAGAAAAGCTGTTGCTTGCTTAAATGTTCAGATCATTTAGCTCTACTAAATTCTCCTTAAGGTTGTAGTTGTCTATCTCTCAGATGAGCACAGATGTTGGTTTGACATAGAGTTTTGTAATGTCATCCTTTCCGGATTTGACCAACACTTAATCAATCTTTGGCAACGTGACGGGTGTGCTATAGCAAGCAGGAACTGCTTACTCTTTCGGAGCACCTGAGTTCACTCTCGTTTCGACTTGAGTTCGCGTTGCTGAATGCGGTTTTGTTGTTATGTGTGTTTGTGTTTTATGTTGTTATGTGGTTTGTTTTGTTGTGATGAATTTTGTCTGCCGGCTTTGTCTTAGTCTTTACGGTTTTATGATACTGATTACCCCTTTGGTACACCTTTGCTTCTTGTCAGATGACCCCTTATAGGGGTTACGGCCCCTTAAAGGCCCAAAATAGTGTTTTTGGCCTATAGAATGAAAACTATTGCAGATAAAGAAAAGCTGTTGCTTGCTTAAATGTTCAGCTCATTTAGCACTACAAAAGTCTCCATAGGGTTGAAGTTGTCTTATGACCCCTTTAAGGGGTTACAGCCCCTTAAAGACCAAAAATAGTGTTTTGGCCTATAGAATGAAAACTATTGCAGATAGAGAAAAGCTGTTGCTTGCTTAAATGTTCAGCTCATTTAGCTCTACAAAAGTCTCCATAGGGTTGAAGTTTTCAGATGACCCCTTATAGGGGCTACAGCCCCTTAAAGGTGAAAAATAGTGTTTTTGGCCTATAGAATGTAAACTATTGCAGATAGAGAAAAACTGTTGCTTATTTATATGTTCAGATCATTTAGCTTTACAAAAGTCTTTATAGGGTCGAGGTTGTCAGATGACCCTTATAGGGGTAACGACCCCTTAAAGACCAAAAAATAGTGTTTTTGGCCTATAGAATGAAAACTATTGCAGATATGGTAAAGCTGTTGCTTGCTTAGATGTTCAGATCATTTAGCTCTACAAAAGTCTTCATAGGGTCGAAGTAGTCAGATGACCCCTTATAGGTGGCAACAGTTCCTGAAAGGCAAAAATAGTGTTTTGGCCTATAGAATAAACTATTGCAGATAGAGAAATGCAGATGTTCAGCTCATTTAGCTCTACAAAAGTCTTCAAAGGGTCGAAGTTGTCAGTTGACACCTTATAGGGGTAACAGACCCTTAAAGGCGAAAATAGTGTTTTTAGTCTAAAGAATGAAAACTATTGCAGATAGAGAAAAGCTGTTGCTTGCTTAAATGTTCAGCTCATTTAGCTATACAAAAGCATTCATAGGGTTTAAGTTGTCAGATGACCCCTTAGAGGGATTACAGCCCCTAAATTAACATGTTTCATGTTTTGGCTGATGTAGTGAAAACTAAAGCAGATAAAGATAAGTGGTTGCTTGATTAAATGTTCAGTTCATTAAGCTCTAAAAAAGTCTCCATAGAGTCAAAGTGTTCAGACGGCCCTTAGATAACATTTTGCATGTGTTTGGCCTACAGAATGAAAACTATTGCTGAAAGAGAAAAACTGTTGCTTGCTTAAATGTTCAGCTTATTCAGCTCTAAAAAGTTCTTCATAGGGTTAACATCAAGACCAGGTGAGCAATTCAGGCTCCTGGGAGCCTCTTGTTTGTCTTTCTTTGTCTGATTTGGTACGACCCGTGGCTGGCAACACCATGGGATTGTTGCAACAAGCACGAACTGCCTAACATACAAGTCAGGATAGAAGCAGAGGAACCAATGAGGTATCCGAATGTCAAAAGTCCGAAAGGGCAGAGACAAAACCAGTAAATACCAACAAGAACGGGACAAAAACAGACAATATGTAAAACATGGAAACACAAAATAACTGAATATCAACAACGCGAACTCCAGTCGAAATAAGAGTGACCTCAGGTGCTCCGGAAGAGTAAGCAGTTCCTGCTTGCTATAGCACACTCGTAGCGTTGCCAATAGTCCATTCAGCGTGTCAAATCCGGTAAAGGAAGACAAAACAAAAACCCTATGACAAACCAACATCTGCACTCATCTGAGAGATCGAAATACCATATTTGTGCATGATGACTTCCGTAAATTTTCTTGAGTGAAGACAGCAACCGAGGACCGAGGAGCAACATAACCCTGTGTGAGCAATATTTGCGGTAGACGTGTCGCTCTGCTAAGGAAATAAATGTAAGTTCCGCACGCTCTAGAGTAACGAATCAATGGAGATACGTAAACTCCATAAGCTGGAGCGGACGGAATGTTGCTACACAAGAATTGAAAGTTGAAGTCATCACGCTTGTCATAGAGCCTTGTTGAAAGTCTTCCTTGAGAGTCAATTTCGAGATGTAGATCTGAATATGAAGCAGACTTCCTAGAATCCGTTGTGTCCTTTATCTCAAGCTCCTGGGGATATATGAGATGGAGAAAGTACATATGATTGATCATCCGTGTTCTGTAGTTTGTTATTACCTTTATTTTCCCCACCTTGGTTAGTTCGTGTTAGGACTCATGTTAGCTCGCTGATTGCAATGTGGTTGTGTTTTAAGGAAAGCGTTAGTTGCCTTATGTATTCATAGGATTAATGCTGGCTTTTGCGTTTTTCATTTAGTCTAGACGGAGTAATCTGCCTACTGTATTCTTTTATTTCCATTCTTCTTTTCACAATATGATCAAAAATGTTTTAAATTCGATTACTATTCACATGCATAGTTTTACACATGTATGCATTTTTATATAAATGTGTAAATTGACACATGTGTGCAAAAACTTCATGCGAATGCAAATACATCCGTATAAGTTTACACATCACCACAGAACCTGATATAAATATTTATGTATAGTTTAGGCTATTTAATTAAATTTTCTTGCATGTGAATAAAGGTAATAGCAAATAACCGAACTTGGAGGATCAATCTCAATGTCCAAGAGAAAAGACAAAACACATAAGACACACCGGAATAGTTATAGATCGCAATGGTCCTGACTTGGTACAGGCATTTCAAATGAAATGGTGGGTTAAACCAGGTTTTATCGCGCGCCAAACCTCCATCTTCCATTACAACCTTATGGACCGGTAGTATCACACAACGCAACACGGTTGTGAAGACATAATAAGGATAATAAGATTATAATCTCAGTACAACAATCAGCAAAACACTAATCAAAACAAACACTAACCAATACGTTCAACTTAATTTTGAATTTTTCCACCAGTGGCTGATAACAAAGGAAGAATTTTTTAGGGACCGTTTGAGACGCATTTTCTTGTAATCTAAGAATCGGTCACGGAGAAAGCGGTGTCGTATCAAAAAATTAGAAAAATTAGTACAAGCCCTGGCATATCGAATAAGTTGGAAAATCAGGTGAGGTAGGTATGTTGAAATTAATAATTTGAAAATTTAAGTCGTCTCTTTAATATACTCTTCAAAAAAAGTTACGCATAGATAGAAAATTCCCCGTACGTTTAATGCAAATCGAAACAATTTCAAAACATTATTGCCGAGCTTTTCTGCAACCGATTTTCACGAAATAAAATTCAGTAAAAAGAAATCAAAACAGAGATTGTTTGTTTAATTTTGAGTAAAATCGTAACATCGCTGCTTTTAAAGATATTGCAAGTGGAACTCAAGTGTACATTTTACGATTCCATTTCCCGTTTTAATCAATGCAAAATATTCCGTGAAAAACATTAGTCGTGTTCTACTCACAATGTCTTAAAAACCATTGAAGTAAGAATTTTGGTCATAACTGATTAAACAATCTTCATTTTGTTTTCTTTTTACTGGATTTTATTTCGTGAAAATCGGTTGCAGAACAGCTCGGCAATAACATACCCGTAGCCAGGGGGGGGGTTCGAGGGGTTCGGACGAACCCCCCCCCCCCCCCCCTTGGACAAAACATTTGATCAAAATAGGGAAAAATCAGATGAAAAATCGGTTAAGCACTATTAAAGTCAGAGAAAATTGGGAAATCGAACCCCCTCTTCACATTTTCGAATCCCCTGATGAAAAATTCTGGCTACGGGTATGAATAATGTTTTGAAATTGTTTCGATTTGCATTAATTCTAAGGGGAATTTTCTATCTATGCGTAACTTTTTTTGCAGAGTATAGTTAATTTTTGTGCAGAGATAACCATCCCTGTCATATTAGAGATGCAAATCCAAGAACGATATGAAGCAATTAGATTAGGTGGTTTCCTAAATCTGTATCTCTGGAGGATATATCAAAGGAATTCATCTACCAAACGAAGCGTTGTTTACAGAGAGGACATCGTCGATATATCTGAAAAAGGAATTAAAGGATCTTGCCTCTTTCATCTTCTTGTTCTTTACAAGTTCTTGAAAAAATTCAGTCTCGTAAGAGTATTTAAAAAATCGTCGAGGAGAAGAGTACAATTTGTGCCCATTGGAATGCCAATTTGTTGTTGAAAAAATTCTCCTCCAAATGTGACAAATATGTTGTAATAAGAAAATCAAGTATACTGCAAATAAAGATAATAACAAAACTACCGAACTTGAATGATCAATCTCATAGTCCAGAGAAAATGACAAAAACGAATCGGTCATACCGGAGAATTGGTGGATCGCAATGGTCCTGACTTGGTACAGGCATTTCATGAAATGGTGGGTTAAACCAGGTTTTATGGCGCCAAACCTCCCTCTTCCATTGCGATCTTAGGATCTGGTAATAACCATAAAAGCAATTTAAACAAATGCACACCCCTTTTCCTTTACCGGTAAAAAGATTTTATTGATACACTCAGGTACAATTAAGGTAACAGTTAAAGAAAACTTTATTTGCAACAAAAAACAAAAAAAGCCCTCAGGGGTTCAACAAGTACGAAACAATCTCAAACAAAGAACATATATACACCATGAGCTTTAATATATGCAATTAAATCTCATCAAATCTATAAACAAAAAAAAACAGTTTATGAGTTGAATTTCGAAACCAATTATATTTTCGTTTCCTAAGTTTCTACCTGACACTTTGACCTCAAAATCAATAAGTTCCTTCCTTACTTCTTTAGTGTGTAAGTTTCATAAAATTTTATTAGGTGACAGTTAGCTTCGCTCCAGAAAATGAATGATATGGAAAACGGACGGAAAGCTATAATCTTTATGTTTTATACTCATTCTTTTCCATGCAAAATTTATTTTGTGTTGCCACATTATAGTTTTTACAAATAGTTACTTTAATGAATTTCGATTTAAAGATTCAGAAGTTACACACGGAACCCAACTATATCCATATTCGTTTTGTAATAAAATACTGAGACACATGTTGTCAATGTATTAGTACCACATAAATATATATATCCATGTAAACAGATAGAGAGGCAAGATACTGTAAACAATTCATGGCAAGTATAGTATAGTACATGTAAAATTTTTGTTTTAATATAATGAATTATATTTTAACATCTTTTTACCGGAGGGGGCATTTTACCTTGTTATTTTCGGAGGAAGGGCACCATTAAAGGAGAAATTATTACTTTTGTATCAAGCATACCACCAAAAAGGAAACAAAAAATGTGTAGTCAAATGTAAATTTATTACAGTTTTTCTTTTAAACTTCAATATAGAATACTATCATTTCGTCTTTTACAGAAAATGTTTGCGTTTAAGTACCTCACACTTCTGGTGATTCTTATTTCTTACTTGAGTATTGAATATGGAGTCGCAAAAAGAGACAACTGGAAGGAAAGTTCAGGTCGTTTAAGAACAGTAAGAGGTAATAGTAGAAGCCTTTCACAGGTATATTTTAAAGGTGTATTTCCGAAGAAGATGATGTTGTCTCAAAACAATAATATAAAATATTTTTATAATATATATTACTTAATTACTCACATTTATATGAAGAACATTTTGTTTTACCTGAATACATGGAGATAATTTATATGAAAATTGACCTTCAAGTATTAAGCGTACAATGTGGACAAACATTAAAAGTAATTTCATTTTTGATATTTAAAAATAGCTTTTATAGTATAATTAATGATAATATGGAGTAGGCATTGCCTAAATGCGAGCATAGCTAAAAGGGACTAGGTTTTGTTTATATAAATGATGATTTCCAATATTTCCATTTGCTTATTTTGGGGCGAGATGGTATGGGGCGATTAAGCTTCGAGACACGTTAGTTTCGTACGTGCATATTACCAAGACGAAACGAGCAGCTAATGTGTATTTATTATTTTAAGAATATTATTTTCTTGTAAAAAGCGCAATTTATTATTTTTTTTAAGCATTATTTCTTTTCTTAAAAATTATTTTAACATTCACCCCGGCCCTGTAAAAATAATAACCCTTTCCGGACCATAAAAAATCTAAATTAGCATTAGCAAATTTCTCGCGGAAACAAATACCGTAGAACTCTCCGCTCGAGCGGGCACTTTGTGCCCGCTTGCGAGCTATGCTCGCTAAAAATATTGGGCAAACTTTTTAAATGTTTCATACAAAATATTTGTACGCATATTGTTTGGCCTAACCAATTGAGTGCATCATTTGAACTGACATATTGCAAAACGAATTTACTTATTTTTATTGTTAAAAGTGAAACCTATTGACATTATCTTGGCATTTTAGATATAAACCCAAAGTTTCTTGTGTAGTTTATTTTTAGTCACAAAGGTGTTCTATGCTTACTAAATGAATAATTATGGGAACAACATTAAATGATTGATGAGTAGAATTTTGTTTCAAACATTTTATTATTAACAATTTGAGGGCCCAGAAAAAGTATTATTGGAAGATAAAGGTAATAACAAAGTTACTGAACTTTGAGGGCCAATCTCAATGTCAAAGAAAAAAAAAACTTGGAAGATTCTATCTCGTCCATTATGATCTAAGCGCCGGCAGTAACATAAAATACAACACGGTTGTGACAACATCAGATAGATTCTACCTTACCCCCAAAATGACCACAAACTCATCAATGAACTTTGGAGTAATTGAACTTAATCTTCCTGTTTTAGATTAGAAAACAAGGTAAACAAAGTGATTTCAGTCAATCGGTACTCTTCGGTCATTTTATGTAATGAGTGGAAGCTTAGTAATTGCCATCACAATCAATAATCGTAAAACTCGGTCATATCTGTAAGCCTAGTCAGTAAATTGATTTAAAATTTGCAGAAAATTAATTTCAATCACAAACTCTACTGAGCCATGATTTCCAATCGACTCAAGATCTGCATTGGGCCAAGCAATTATGAAAAAAAAATTTTAGGGAAGTGTAGCATCCCTAATTTTATAAACTCTTAAAATCTGCGTGGTTATCTTGATAGAAATGTTGAATCACATATGCGTGCCATATTTTACACTCATAGTCAAATATGGGATTTCTACCCGAAGATAATAGCAGATTTTGATTGTTGTACATGTATGTTTTTTGTCGTTTTCCGGATTTTGACTCGCTCAATTGACCGTTCTTTACTGGTTTTGTCTTTGCCTTTTTGGATTTTAGACGTTCGGGTGCCCCTTGGTACCTCTTTTTTCTGGAGTACTGTCAAGTGAGTCCTACCTTAAATAGACTATAGAGTTATAGCATAATCATCTGACATACTGGATCATTTCAGAAAAATTGTGTCTTGAAAATTTAAAACCTAATGAATTTAAGATGGCGGAAAAACTCGCGTAAAAATAATTGAAACGAGAAATTTTAACTACATGTTATCATGCATACCTTTTTATTTTCATCTTCTTTCTTCAGCTGTCGATAAGTATACAAAACGACAAATGCTAGGATTGATACCAAGCATCATTGATGAGGCGATAGAGGATTTTGATAAAGTGGAATTTGACTGCGACAAAAAACTAAAAAAAGCTACCAAAGATTGTAACACATGTGCCGAAGACGCAACAAAATTTGAAAAGAAACCCTGTGTGTATCTGTAAGTACGTAATAGAAGTATGGCACACATTCTTGTCAATAGTATGCCTGGGTTAAAACATTTTCAATTTTAACGCTGGTATTTGACAATTTAACACCCAAATTCGGAACTCTGCGATTCTGAAATATTTGAATCGTGCAATTTTCAATAGACAATACCATATACGACAACAAGGTTTATCGGGACAAAATGAACTTATAATAGAAAAATCCTGTTAGACTAAAACAGTAAAATGTACGACGTATCATTTGGTGAAAAAAATGTGTAGTAACAAACCTTGTTTAGTTGATATATTTATTTTTTTCTGAATATATTGGATTATTAGTATATGATTTGTTTTACAAAATTGTCTTTTTTTATTCTAAGGATAAAACTATCATTTTGAATGTTAGATAGTGTAACTTAAAAGTTCGAATGACATCATGTGCTTGACAAATACGGGACTTCAATCTCTGATATGAGCACAGATGTTGGTTTTACATAGAGTTTAGTAAAGTCATCCTTTCCGGATTTGACAATACTAAATCAATCTTTGACAATGTGACGGGTGTGCTATAGCAAGCAGGAACTACCTACTTTTTTGGAGCACCTGAATCCACTCTCCCTTCGACTTGAGTTCACACTGCTAAATACGGTTTAGTTGTTATGTGTGTCTTTTGTTTGTTGTGTGTTTTTTTTCATTGTGATGATTTAATTTGTCTTCCGATTATGTCTTTGTCTTTTTGGTATAATGATGTGTTATTACTCCTTCGTCCTTGACGTTCAATAACCCCATATAGGTAAAATTTGGTCCTAGGAAATCTAGGGTATTTTGTTTGGCGTTAGTGTTTCGGGTGCTAAAAAGGTAAACATTGTCCGTGCGTTTAGTGCATCTCTAATCCAGTATACGATGACATTACTAAATCTCTTTATTACCAGATCACATATGTACTTATCTATGAGACAGAAATTCAGTTTTTGTTCACGAGTGTTATCTTTTTTGAGTGAAGAAAAATAACAAAGGAGCAAATAAATCCCCCGGGGTTAACTCTAGGCTCTTCGTAGTCATATAGATTTTCGCATTTTCAATCTTTTTGGTAAAGTGCCTCTAATGAGTCTTGTAATACGCTTGAGGCGTAGAAAAAATTATTGCCTGGATATTTGATTTATTTGTAATTTTCATTTTTAACTTTGTTTTTGTTGTCATTGTTGTCATTTTTATTTACAAAATTAGAATTTTATCGTGTGAGCCAGAACATTGCCACCAACTAAATCTTAATCCGTCGTCTTTGAAAAGTCGTAAATATATTCAGATTAAGACCCATACAACAACATGGTAATTTTCTTTTTAAAACATTTATTTTATAAAAAAGTTGATCCTGGAAAATATGATATTAATCGGATGTCGCGGGAGCTAACGAAGTATGCACTTGTCATTTTCTCAAGTTATTATTTGTCTATTTAGAATCGAATTTTTAGATTATTATGTGCAAATTATTATCACAAACAGGTTATAATCCAATGCGATAACTCATGTTTCAGTGAATGAGTGTAATTAGGAATTTCACGAATTCGCTTACTTTTTCCAGTAATTTCATGAAATTACTGAGAAAAAAAATATTAAATTTTCACATATTTACTGAATTCATTATTATTCAAAATGTGCTATAGGTTAATGAAAAATTAGAACGATTATTGAAATTATTGAAGTTATTCTTTTTCGTTGAAAAATTGTAAGAGGCAAAGAGGCACCAATGGGGCAATGAGTGTCAAAAGTCCGAAAGGGCAACGACGAAACCGGTAAACACGAACAAGAATAGCACAAAGAAAAACCAATTAAAAAAAACACCAAACGGAGTTCAACTTCACGAATCCAAGTCGTTATGAAATAAACAAGTAACATTTGAAATATGCATATCACGCCTGGGAAACTCGAAAGCCGCAACCAAAATTCCGAGAATTTTGTAATTTACATTAAATGTAATAAACTTGAGAGATCGAAGATTGTTTCTCCATGTATATTTGTTGAATAATTGTACATAAAGCAAAAACAGTTTATTCTGTTCAATAAATAACGTTAAGTTACATTTTTCCTTACATCCGGACTTGTTCTGGTAAATAGAATCGCCTTGACAATATAAAAACGGTTTCTGGCTTAAAATTTAGGCTTAACTGTTATTTTTGGTATAATTAATATCTGTGAAAAATTTCACATGGAGTGACATTCTCTGATTTTTGCAAAAGTGTTCTTTTACTCAGTATCAATAACCTTAATACAGGTACCAATATTTGGTTGCAACTTGCGAGTTTCCAAGGCGTTCATAGCACCTTGTACTAAGAACATCGAAACAAAGTGTCATGTAAGAAGCAGAGAAGCACTATTTGGGCATTCTCGAATGTCAAATGTCTTATTTCTCTTAACCCATGTCTGGTGTTACATGTACACTTCTACATGGGTATCACCATATCATAAACGAATATTTTTTAAAGAACTAGAAAAACTGCAATTCACAGACAATACACCTGCCCTCCAAAAAATCAACCTTACATTACAAAGATATAAAAATGTAAATTCCTTGAGAAGTTTAAGCAGACATTCTCTGAATAAAGGTCATAAATTTAGTTCTATATTTTATCTTTAACTTTCAAATTTATCTGCATGACAAAATAAGAAATTCCCTATATTTTTGGTTCAGTATATTATATTTTACCCATAAAAAATTCCCTTCTGTAAATTAAAACATGTAAAACCTCATAAGATTTCTACAAGTTCAAGAATGACCAAGTCCAAGATTTAGTATGAACCCAATTCTATATACCATTTCAAAGTCATTCGGATTCTAGCTTCACTTTTGAAACATTATCTTTTTCTTGTTTTTGCACTTTTACACCCCTTATCTTGTTTTGAATTAAATAATGAAGCTCCATTGGTTTAAAAAAGATTCATATTTATTTTTTCCTGATTCTGATACAGTAAATGTGTAAATTACCGTAAATACCTTAGTAATTAATGTTATTGCTGATGAAAATTAGTAAATCAGGTTATAACTCAGCCTTTTCGGAAATACATGACATTTCTGAATTGTCAATAATTTCATGAAATTTCTTATAACAGACACTTAGTGTAACATATATATACATTAAGACATTTATACAAAATAGTTATGGCTAAAGCCGCAAATCTAAGAATTATTTAAACTTTCAATAAAACTTACTTAAATATTTTTCCAGCATCATTAATGTGATAGAAGTATTAAATTTCATATATGTGAAACCTATTCAAGAAGTATACAAAGTCGTGACTGACCTTTCCGTTGCTCTTCCTCGCCACTTAGATCAGCTGGGACAGGATGCTGTTAAAATTTTGGAAGACCTTGGTGGAATGACCGTGAAGCTTGGAGAGGACATGTTAAAGCAGGTTGGAAGTTCCGTTACAAAAACAGCTAAAGCTTTGCAGAAGGTAGGACAGGACTTGACTAATCTAGGTGCTGAAGTGGCAGATAACCTTGCCAAAGGATTAAATAGTGGTGGAACAGATGTTGCCAAAAAGTTGTCTGGACTTGGGAAAAACGCTGAGCACTTGGTGAAAAATATTGCTGATCTTACCAGTGATATTGGAAAAGAAACACAGCGAATTGTTAGCCATGTTAATAACGCTGTCAATAATGTAATTAACAAACCAAAAGGAGGCATACTTGGTGGGATTTCACGTTCAGTAAGAGGTATGCTGTTAAGTCAAATAAAAGAATTGCTTAGAAACATCAAATACAATAGCACAATCGCGGATCGGAAAGCCAATTAAAAAATCATTACTCGTAATATTTTATTTAAAGATAAATTAATTTCTTTAACTGCGGTGCAATGTTATCTAGCTCTTGCGAGATGAGACTTTTTTGCGTATCACACTCCACACGATGTGATATTCAATTCAGTCAATAAATTTGATTTGCTTTCCGCACGAGACACCGCAGTTAGATACGCATCTCGTGGAAAGCGTGCTTACTTTTGTTTGAACACCTGTTAATCTCACTTGAATAAAAAGACAAACAAAATATATCAAAAAAACGCACAGAAACGTTTTTTTATTGTTTTAAAGTCTACTTTGATTAAATTTTGAAATAAATAGTCCACTTTTCTATTGGTCTACTTTTTCACATGTTTGCTAAACAAAATACTTATAGATTTTTTTTTCCAATGAGCTTTATTAAATAAGTAATTTTTGGGGCCTTTACTTTCACGTTAGACAGTTAGAGAAAAAGGTTTCACGTCAACAAATGATGAGATACGGATTTTTATCACACTTGCTAGATATTTTGTCAATGGAAACTCGCAGTTATTTAGCGAAATAATCCTGCATACAATTAAATATGATAGTTGATCAACAGTTAATATTTCAAGAAATAAACAAGATACCAGTATATCATTTTTAAACTACACAGGATGCGTTGACTTTTTTAACTGTAGGCTGGTTAGGCAAAAGAGATTTTTCCCGACGTGGTTTATGCGATGCGTCCTGCCCTGTCTGCGAGAAAGTTAAATCTGGATTAAATGAACAAGAGGTGGCGAGAAATGGTATGTTGTAATTAGTCTAATAAATGTTTACCTATAGATTTATTTGCTATCAACACAAAAAATATGTAATGATTTTGATCGCTTCTTAACCGTTTTTATACCCGTTTTGGTATTGTATTTTGAAATCACTGCGTCGATATCTGCTGCTGGTGGACCAGAGGTCCCACAGGATAATCATAAGCCTGGTCGTCAGGCTTGTCTGACACTTATTAACCATTACATTTTTATTATGTTTTGTTATTGAAATTCCCGATTTATTTAAAACACCTGGTTTCTTTTATTGTACTACACATGGCCGATATCCTCGGTGCTTGATTTGGCTTCCCTTTTCGACCATTTTGGTTATGAACACTTTTCATTCAATACTTTTGGTTTGTTTACCATTCAATGTTTTGATTCAAATACTGCTGATGAGAGGTTACTCATTGAAATATTGATATACAGTGTAACCAAAGTGACCGTTTTTATATTGTATTTTGAAATCACTGGGTCGATAACCGTTGTTGGTGGACCAGGGGTCACAGAGGGTAACAAGACGCCTGACAAGCCAAACTTCTGTGACACGAATTAACCATTAAATTTCTAATATTTTTTGTTATTAAAATTCCCGATTGTTAACTTCTAAATTATTAAAAACACCGGGTTTCTTTCCTTGCAATGCACATGGTCCATATCCCCTGTGATTGATTTGGCTTCCCTGTTCGAGCTTTTTGGCTTTGAGTACTTTTCATTCAATATTTTTGATTTTTGACCTTCCAATGTCTTGATTCAAATGCTGCTAATGAGAGGTTGCTCCTTGAAATATCAATATACAGTATAACCAAATTAATAGTTTTATACCCAGTTTTTGGTATTGTATTTTGAATTCTGGAAACATGATAAAAGTATAAAAAAAATAGTTAATGAACGACAAATTAGGATTGATAGAAATAGACTTCATATGTTATGTTGATAAGTTCAGAGACAATTATTTTTTCTTAACCTTTCTAGTACTGTCGGGGGGGGGGCTCCTATACATGTACTTTATGGATAGGGAGGTGCCGCTGAGATTTTCAAACCCCACCCTTTTCGTATATTTTCAATTTGAAAATATGATACCTTATGATATATTTTTACTGGAAAAAGCACTCTTACCCATAATTGATGCCGGGAACTGAAGATAAAAATTGATATCATTTATTTATTTATAGCTATTCAAACATGTTTATCAATTAACATACACTTTTACAAATGTATGGAGACATCTGTATTAGAAAAGAAAATAAGAACTGTCGAGTCGGGAATGATGTCATGTAATTAGCATGTAAATATTATTGACCTTTTCAGTCAAAAAGGTGGTCAGAACGAGACAAAAGAATATGCGCTCTTCAGTAAATAAGGTAGAATTTGATTCGGGATGTTTACGTAGTAACTATGGGCATTAAAAAGATTATTAGAGTAACTTTTAAAATAAAATGAGATATAAAATATGTAAAATGAAAGTAAACAACACCGAATTTGCCTTGGTTTATTAAATATGCAGCGTGAAAAAAACACATTTCTTATGTTAAGCGATATTATGGGGTTTGATTTCCTTTGTGACAAAAAAAAAACATTATGCTTAAAAAAATCTGAAAAAAATATATCCAACAGATAAGACTCCAGTCTTTCTGATCTCAAAGTCCTGCACCCGTCGCTATAGCGGAATTGATAAAAAAAATACTGTCAAAATTGTGCTAATTTCATAAGTTATTTGTGAATCCCCCTTTCTAAATATAGAAATTTCATTCATAAAATAAATAAACATTGAGAGTATCTCATACCCAGCTAAAAATAGCATTGGTCTACTCGACTTCCTAAAATATTTTTCTTTAATTCTGCAATATATAAGGCCTTAAATGGTGAAACTGTTTAAATTTTACTTATTATTAATATAATGCATGTCTTGAAAATAAAATGTTAATAAGCAAATGTAAAATGACGTTTTAGAAGGGGGGGTATATTAAGTGAGGTTTGTTTGATTTGTAAAACACTAATCGTCTCCCTCCATATGCCTAGCAACGTTTTAGACTTGCTTGTGACAAAAAAAAAACATCATTCTCCGATTTCCTTAAAATTTTGTCAACACAAATAGCATAAGATTGGTCGTCATATGTCGAAGTATGTAACCCGTCGCACTTACCATTATTTTTAAAATTCAACATGTTTATCACCTTAATAGAGTTCCGGTTATTCCTTAGAGATAATAAAATCCTTTTTTCTCACAATATTATTATTCTATGTATTAAACATCCTAACTAAGAAAAAAGAACGATATTTTGTCCATTCACTTGTACCCGTACTTGAAAATAAACATGGCCTACTTTTTATTAATCAAACGATTAAGTTGGTGATTTCAGCTCAGAGCGTCACTTAAGAATGATGTGCATTTCATCTCAGTCAAACATATAAAATACTTACAGGGGAGATAATATTTTGTCACCACCCTTCAGACTGTTTTCATATAGTCTATGTTTGTTATCCCAACCTTATCACATATTCTAAACTTGGAAAATGGTACCTATTCCAGCGGCACGTCCTAGTACCTTCTATATAGGAAGTGCCCCCCCCCCCCCCCCAAAAAAAACAAAAAAACAAAAAAACACAGTACTAGGTAAACAAAACATATTGTTTAATAGTACATGTAGTACATAGAATGTCGATAAGAATTAAAATCCAGAGGGGCGGTGTTCTCGAAGCTATCTTAGGACTAACACGTGACTATAGACCATCTAAAGACTCGTCATAGTCTTAAGTCGTGTTCTCGAAGCAGTCCTATTTTCAGCTCTTGTCTTATTTTAGGATAAAAACTAAGACACCAAATTTGATGTCTTTAGACCATCCAATCTTACATTTAACTTATTTTATACACTATAACTCGCTATATTTTGTCCAGGTGTTCACCTAATGACATTTATTCATCGATTAACTTGTATTCAAGGCATGATGCATGATTTTAAACTTTGAACTTATTTTCACATACTTCGATGACCCTGTATGTTGTTTTAATTATTTTAGGACAACGTGGTTATGAATTTGAAATAAAAAATGTAGCTAATAAAGTGTTGACTTTTAGCTTTAGCATTCAAATCGTAGCCCTTTTGGTGTACATACAGAGGAATATATTCTTTAAAAAGTAAATTATTAAATTTTGTTTGAATAAAAATTGTATTAAATCTATATTGAGACGTCCTAACAAAGGACATAGTTTCGAGAAACAGATTTGGATGGTCTAAAGATGGTCCAAAGTAGGTCTCAAAATTTGACTTAAGACGCGTCTTTAGACAAATTTTAGGATACGTTCGAGAACACCGCTCCAGGAGAAGTTACTAAATAGATGATTAAGAATAACATTTTTGCTAATATTTAAAAACCTAAAGCATACAAAGATAAAATGTATGCCAAGTGTTTTTGTTTGTGTATTGAAATAAAAATTACAACAAAGTTCCAGACAATAAATTTTGCTACGCCTGACGCGCGTTTCGTCTATTCAAGACTCATCAGAGGAGCTCTACTTTGTGATTTCCGAGTATCTCGCTTCTTATTGGGGGTGTAAAGCTAAGGTCTAGTTGTGAACTTCTTTACTAAAGACTATCTAATACCGAAATCAAATTTTTGGTAAAATACATAGATTTTTTTTTACCTTGCATCTAAAGCCTTAATTGAGCCAACATATAATTTTAGTATGTGGACCGGAAATGGATAAGACAAAATCCAAATTTGAGGATATTGTTAAAAATTTGGGACTTCTGGTCGGAATCTTGGATAAGTCCCTAGATTCGGGAGAGCAAGTCATCACCAAGGTATGTGCGTTATATATTTCAAAGACAGAGTAAACGATTTATTAATGTAAAAAAGCCTTTTTGACCAGTATCCACAAGTGGACAAACATTTAAAAAGATAATCATTATGATTAATTGTCTGACGCGAATTTACCATTAGATTTCTTATATTTTTTTTGTTATTGAAATTCCCGATTGCTTAATTCTAAATTGTTTTAAATACCAGATACTGCATATGGTCGATATCCTCGGTGTAGAATTTGGCTTCCCTGTTCAAACCTTCAGCTTTGATTACTTTTCATTCATTACTTTGAGTTTTTGACCAAAATTTTGATTCGAATGCTGCTGATGAGAGGTTACTCCTTGAAATATCGATATACAGCATAACCGAATTGACCGTTTTATATCCGTGTTTGGTATTGTATTTATTTATCATCATTGCATGGTCTTCGTATCACCCCTTTCATATTCATATCTTGGATATAACCGAAATCGTGCTGCATAGGAGTAAAGCATTAACTAAATTATTTCATCTTATAAATGTATGTTCTCTACAAATAACACGGTAAATCTCATTTTTGTATTTTTGTACCCTTTCTCAATCGTGTTAAATACGAAAATCAAATTCAAAGTATTCTCGTACTCTTATGATCAATTAAACCAAACGAGAGCTTCTTGGCCGTAAGGAGAAGTAATTTATTACTACAATCATGAAATATTAATTGCATTTTTTTCTTAATCATGTTTGGTCTAAATTGATTGTGTTCTTAATCATATGTGGTCTAAATTGATCTAGCATAGTTCACTCTTGTTTCGACTGGAGTTCGCGTTGTTGATTGATATTCAGTTATTTTGTGGTTCCATGTTTTACATGTTGTGTCCTGTTGTTGTTGGTGTTTACGGGTTCTGTTTCTGCTCTTTCGGACTTTTGACATTTGGATACCCCATTGGTACCTCTGCTTCTTTCATATATGTATATTGACTAACTTTGAAATGCGAAAATGGAAAAGAAAGGAGAATTACTAGTATATCAGTTATATAGAATATTCATTTTTATTTCTGACCAATAATGTTTTAGAATCGCGTGAAAAGTATGTTTTTATCGTTGTTTTTGCAGATACGATACAACAGATCTTCTGACTATGAAATTGAAGAGGCTTATGAAGAAAATGAAATAACTTATCGGATAGGAAAAAGAATCGAAACCTTCAACTCGACCACTGCTTTGGATACATTGGAGCTTGAGATAACAGGGCGAGGCATTGGTGACCAGATTTTGAAAAGGCTGGAAAACCACAACTACTCCGTATTAAATCAGCATGAATGACTTTAGAATAAAGCATGCAAATTTGATAAAGTTTCTTTTCTATTTTGAAATAAATGTATTTATATACACTCCGAAAAAAAGTTTAGCACCACCAGATTTAAATCTGACGCCATACTTTTATTTGGCCATTAAACTCTCCGATATTTTGCACGAGGAAACCTTTAAGTATAATCAATCGTCTGCCTCTAAAGCAAATCAAAGCGATCTTTTCCTTCTTTAATAGCAGTGCCATTATTAATTTTGACTAAGCAATGACAAAAAAATCAAGTTTCGGGAGCCATTTTCACATGGTAAATAAGTCAGTAAATTTTCATGTCAAAGATTTTAACACAACTCCATCATTTGCTTAACAGCATTGCAAAGTACAAGGAGTCTCGAAAACGAGTTTCAAGCGTTTTATAAGAAATCTATGCCGTTTTCAAATAAGCCTGTTTTTTCGCTGTATTTTGGACCTGAAATTTTGTAAAATGCTATTTTTTTCTCCCGAAACACATGTTAGATAAAAATCTTACTTTTAATATTGATTAATCGCCTTTATTACTAGCATGCAGCACGGCATTTTGCGAAAAAAAAATGTTCCTTTTAAGGTCATTTTCAGAAAATGAGGGATTTTTGTGAATCTGGTAAAGTGCACTCAAAATGAACTTTTCAGCCGTTTCATTTGAAAAAAAAACATGTCAGTAAAACATGTATCAAATATGAAAATGTTTGGAATAATAACAACAGTTTGGTTTTTATTTTTTACGAGAAAAATGACATTTTAGTGAAAAAAAATCCAATATTTCAAAAAAAATCAAAATGTTCAAAAAAGGATACTTGAAATTAAGAACAACGCCATTCACCTCCAGTAATGATAAGTTGATTAACAGATATTCTACAAAACATTTGAGGCAAAAAATTTAAATTCTGTCGAGAAAATTGCATTTTTCAGTTTTTTTGCTGAAAATTTCATCGAAACCGAATAATCTCCCTTTTTCTCTTACAATTGATGTTTTCTTTTCTGTTTTTTACAAAAATCTCTTCCCAGTATGCTAACCTATTGGATATTGGATCGTCTGTTTAAATGCATAACTTAAAATGTACACAAAACACATTTTTCCTTGAATGTTTTGTCAGGACGGTTTTAGTCATTTTTTTGTGGTTTGCTTTGAGTTGGCATTTCACAGCGGCTGACCATATCTTGTTCACACATTTTGGTGGAAATTGACATTAAGAACATATTCTTAAAGATATAACTTAAAAATTGGGCTCTCATTCATTTGGGACTTGTACTAAAGGGCTTAAAAGCTGGACTTTAAAAAATTAATAGGATGGTGCTTAACTTTTTTCGGAGTATATATGAATCATTACATTAGATATAAGAGAAGCAAATGTGTATCAAAGGGGAAATCAAATATTGTTTATCCGAAAAATACAAAGACAAAATCGGTAGTCATAAAATCATCACAACAAAACAAACCACAAATCAAACCAAAACAAACCATAAATCAAACCAAGACTTAACACTTACATAACAAACAAACCACAGTTAGCAACTGAACTCAAGTCGAAACGAGAGTGCTGCTTGTCAATAGAATCCATCTATCTTCACACTTCTTTAAAATGCCCTTTTTTATGATTTCAGTCATGATTATTGTGTGGTTTTTTTCTACAGTAGCAACCGCTGGTATTGAACACTAATTATCCATTTAAGAAGCATTATAAATTATATAACATAAAATCAAGTAAAATTCAGTTGTCTCGTATATATTCGTTCTTGGAACGGCTGTGTCCGTTTGCTACATAATACGGCTTCCCCAATCTGCATAAGCGGGTTGTTCCTTTCAAGTACCGTCATTCAATACCCGGATGGCGAGTTCCATAATAGCCACTATTTTACCCCATTTATACTGGAAAACTTGAACCTTCTCTTTGATGCATTTAATCAGTTGGAAATGTTTTTTAAATCATGATAAATAGACGAACAAGACTTTTCATTCAACGATCTTTCATTTTTTCTTGGAATAAATCAGTCAACATCTTGCTCCTTATGCTCCTAATCTTCTGACGTCAGATCTTACCTCAGTTGATCTTTGATATATAGACATTCTAACATCCGGAATTTTTCGGAATGAATGAACACGTAATTGATCTATTCTTCTAGCTTTTCTGATGCAGCACGTCCCAACTTACTGTTTTCATTCACAAACACTTTTATGCTTTATACTTTAACAAGAGACAAGATTCAACTAGTTCTCAGGGGTCTCTTTTAACATCTTAGCACCTTAAACGAAATGGTTGTCACCTAGAAACCTAATAGGACGTATGTAGAAGAAAGTCTTAATTTATCAATTAAGAAAACAACAGTTACCTGCATTTGTTTTTAGTCTAGAAGCAAAAATAGACCGATTTTAAGGACTCGAATAACAATTTTGGTCCTTTTTGTAGAGCTTCTTAAGATGAATATTTTATTTGGCATATTCCATTGTTTTCAATGGTTACATTAGGAATATGAAAAAAAAACTCAATCGGATGAGTTGTTCGGACTTGTCTCTTAATTTAAGCGTTTTAACGTATTTAATATCTTATCTAAGAAGGCTCGAAGGTCGAATTTTTTCTTTAATTTGGCATACTCATAGTCTCTTATGTAAGCATAAAATACATGCAATAAAAATGGGGGTCACGGAGCATTTAAAAATGGAGAAAAAAATTAACAGAAGAATTTCTTGTAATTTGTCAATAAAAAAGGAATCAATAAAAAGGGAGTCATTCTGCAAATGAAAAATTCAATTTGAGAAAACTGTTAAAACAAAAACAGTACCAAAACGGGTATGAAAAAAGGTTTAATTTGGTTATGCAGTATATCGATAGTTCAAGAAGTAACCTCTTATCAGCAGCATTCGGAAAAAAATGGAAGGTCAAACAACCAAAAAAATTGAATAAATAAAAGTACTCAAACCCAACAGGTTTGAACAAGATAGCCAAATCCAGCACCGAGGATATCGGTCAGGTGCAGTACAAGGAAAGAAACCTGGTGTTTTAAACAATTTTGAATTTAACAATCGGAAATTCCAATGACAACAAATTTAGTAATTTAATGAATTTAGACAATTTTTCGCCAAGGTTGTATCTAGAAATAAACTTTTAGGTAACAAATGAACTATCGAAATGGGATATTCAAGAAGGAAAAAAAAAACAAAATGAGGATTTCAAAGAAACATGACAAACATATAAAAAAATCTAAACGATAGAATTGTCTTTCAATGAAATCTGTTAATTGATTTGATAAAAAGAGGGGGTCACTAGATTTTTTTCACACAAAATAAACAATTCAAACAAAACATTCATTATTATTTACTTATAGTGAATATTTTTCATATGACGTAATTTTGTATGTTTTTATTCATTTTTCTTCGAAATGACGTCAGCGTGTAACAGTTTACTGTTTCACTCCTGTAACGAACTGTTCCATGCGCGTGAACGATGCGCGGTACAGAGCGACGTCAAGGGTATTTCACGCTTTTAAATTATTATTTTTCTATATATTTCATATCGATTAAAATTATAAAAATTATTCCCATGCCATTTCTCAATAGATTTTCATGCATAATTATCGGTAGTTTGTTTATTCGGAAATCCAAAAGAGAACCTCTTGATTCATTTTTATGCAGAAGAACACACAGGAAAATTATGGAAAGACGTAGGAAAAACATAAAGCGCAAATTCTTCTGACGTCGCACTGTTGAACGAGTGCACACTCTCTCTATGTATTCTATAAGTTAATAAAACAGTTATTTAATGCCTGTTCATCGGGTAGTCAAGCTATTATGCCCTCGGTGCGCAGGAGATGATTCAAGATCTGTTGCCTTCAGCCTGCGGCCTCAGGCAACAGTTCCAAATTCATCTCCAGCACCTCGGGATAAAAGTTTTGACTGCTCCTTGACCAGGCATTAAATAACTGTATACTTCACGCGGGAGAAACTGATAGAATTATTTTGTTGGTAAATGGCTTGTTAAGCTTTGAATTTTTGGAAAACGTATTAATTCGGCTCTTAAAAATGCATTTTAAACATGAAAATGGTTCCATATGAAAATGAAAATATATGCAAGCTTTAGGTAATTAGTTCTAAAAAGTAACTGATTAAACAGGGAAAATCTGGGTCAATTAGTTTAACAGTGAAACAAAGACAAAGGTTTCCGAGACACACACCTAAAAGTAAATTTATAGATATTAATCATTTTTGTAGTCGCCAAAGGTATATTTTATATATGCAATGATTTTTGTGACGTTTGCTGATTGCTTTCAAGCAAATTATAAAGATATAATGATATCTATCGAACAATAAAACAGCATAAGCATAATAAATTTGGGAAACGCCATATTAATCCCATATGATATGGAAAACGGATATTCATGTGCTATTCCATCACCGTGAGATTTTTATAATTCATATTAATAAATTGTCTATCGCTGCACGACAACGAAGAGACTTAGTATGTCATCTTTTCTAGACAAATCTGCTTTGAATTTTGCTGAATCATATGTGGTTGTTAAATCTGCTTTTTCTGCCTTTCAATTGCCTCCTTCGTCGTTTCAAAACTTATGCAATGTTGACTAATGCGCATGCCCTACTTATCCTTAAAATCAAAAATTATAGACTAAGGGGTCTTTTAATACATGTGGATGATTTATTCTTGTTTAAACAAAAAAATAAATTGGAGACAGCAATACTGTTAATATTAAAAAAAAATGTTTAAAACTATGTACAGGTGAGTCTGACGGTTCATTGATTGATTGTTGTTTGTTTATTGTCCCGTCAGCGATATTGCGACCATAATCGGAACATTAAACATGTTGTTCACATGGACACTATCTTAGCTTCGACGTTTTCAAAAGTGTCTAGTTCTACAATGATATCTGGTGGTAGTGCATTCTTAGCACGACCTGTTATGGGAAAGAAATCGTTCCTGGTATCGATTCTTTTGTTTTCTATTTGAAATGCTCCGTTGTTCATTGTTCTTAGTGTTCTCAGTTGTCATGTTAACCTGTTGAGTTCAAGTATGGCTACAAGCCCTCGATCAATTTTTTTACATTATGAGGTGTTTCGAGTCCCTTCTACTGTCTTGTAGGGGTTATCACTTTACAGTGAGTATGAAATTGCATACACTAGATCTTTCTTTGTAACTGTTGGTGTACAGACTCAATTTGTTTTTTTTTATTGCACTGTTTATATAGGTCAAAACAGTACTGACTGATTCAACAAGGAATCTATCAAGTGAAATATATGCATTTTCGTCCATATCAATTAATGATATCAGATTTCTGCATATGAAGCAGATGGTTTTGTTAGATTTGTTACAGTTGTTGCTTATGTGCTCTTGTAAAAGTAGTTTGTTGGTGAAGGTGAGTCCAAGATATTTTGCTAATTTTACTGCTTCTAGTTTTAAAAAATTACCATGAAGTTGATTGTTTGGCTCTATAATTTAAGTTTTCTTTTAGTAATGATAATTCGGGCTGTGTATTTATCAGTGTGCAACTTCATGCATAAGTCTTCTTCCCACTGGTCTAGTTGATTAAGGTCCTCTTGTTTTACTTCCGCATCTTAAGCATTTGATATTGGCAGGTATAAATGCAATCGTATCATCAGCGAATAAGCGTATTGTGAAGCTAAGACGAGACTGTATGTCGTTGATATAGTAGATGAAGATTCTTAGTCCTAATGCTGAACCTGGGGGACACTAGTGTCTATACTGACTGCGTTGATCGGATGTTACTCCATCTACTAGTATTACTGCGGGCTGTTTGCTTTCTGATAGAAGAAAATGAGATGTGGAATAAGTGTACGCGACAAAACCTACATTATCAACGTATATTTTAAATTTCCACAATGGAAAACAGCCAGCAGCCTTCAATGTGACCAGTGGTCGCTGCTCGCTGTTTTTCAATTGGCCCCTGGATTGAAAATAAAATACATATGATTCAAGCCCAATCCCAAAGTGCATTGAAAGACCCTCTTCTTGACAAAAAACAATTAACAAAAATTCGACTACATACAAACATAAGCTTTGATAAAGATTCCTGGCTTAGGACAGGCACATTAAAATGTGGCGGGGTTAAACTAGTTTTTTGGCGCCAACCTTCCCCCTAATGATAACCAATAACAAAGCACAAACTAACACACAGTAAAAATCAAATCGATAGAAGTTCAATTCAACAAGAGAGTATCTGAGACAAAAGGACAACAGGTAATTAACGGAACGTAAACATACTCTCTTGAGAACACTCGAAGTTACTGACAGCTAGCTAAGAAGCATCCATCGACTGATGTAAAAAAATCAAGTATGTCGATTTTAAATCCGACACAACACGTCAAACACTTGATTTGATGATGCATCATCACAATTAACATTTTAAAGTAAGTATCAAATTATAAATATTTTTACCAAAGAAGACTAAATTCAAAGATTTTACTAAAATATCCATTTCATAACCTTTATTTAATAAAGTTTTAAGCCAATTTTGCATTCCCAACGGATTGTTTTTGAATTTATTTGCTCTATAAACAACATTACCGTAGAAATTTGGATGGGATATTCCCTTTACAATCAAAAGTCGTCGTGTGCAGTTAAATTTTCCAATAAGGTATAGATATTTATGATAAAACTTAGTAAACGACTTCACTAATTTGTGGTAACGATATCCTTGTTTTAGTAATTTTTTTGTAATACACTGGTTTTTATCATTAAAATCAGACACACCACTGCAGATCCGAGCATATCTTACCAACTGTGAAATATATACTTCGTAAGACGGAGCAAGTGGTACATCTCCCTCTAGAAAAGGAAAATTCACAATGGGAAATGAAAAGTCATCCCGTTTATCATATATTTTAGTGTGTAATTTTCCATTGATTATACTTTAATCTAGATCTAAAAATGGGCATCTATCACCAGTAAGGTTAGATTTATTCAAAGTTAATTCCTTGGGATAAATTTCCGTGATAAAATTAAAAAATGTCGGATTGTTTAGTGAAAGAATGTCGTCTAAATATCTGTATGTATAATTAAAAGTTTCAATGAGTTGTTGTCTGTTGGAGTCTTTTTGAAGTTTTGCCATAAATTGGGATTCATAACAATACAAAAAAAGGTCAGCAATAAGTGGGGCACAATTAGTTCCCATAGGGATACCAATGACTTGGCGATAAATTGTTCTCCCAAAAAGATTATAAATGTTGTCCAAAAGATAATTTAGAGCAGTTATCATTTCTGCATCAGTCCAATTTATGAGTCTCGTTTCTAAAAAACGATTTATTAAATAATTTAGAAACTTTAGAGCAGATATAGTCACTTTTAGATTTATCGAAACACCATTTAACCAGATATTCAAATTGTTTTTTAATAAGACAGTGAGGAAGGTTAGTGTACAAAGTAGAAAAATCGTAGCTATCAACTGTATTGTAAGTACTTTCAAAAGCGCAAAGTTTATCTAAAACATCGAGCGAATTTTTCACACTCCAAAAATGATTTATGCCACTGTTTTCAAATACCTTTTCGCAGTATCGAATAATAAATTCTTTCATAGTAGTCAAAGCAAGTGATAAGACTTTAGAAATATTAGTGAGAGAACACTTACTTGAAGCAGATCTGAAACGGGATTTATAAGGATTTTTGTGTAGTTTAGGGATCCAGTACATTGTAGGTAGTTTATTGTATTTAGGAGCGGCTCGTAGTGATGTGGTATTTAAAATATGGTCCTCAATAATACTACATTCTGTAGATTGTATGCGAATAAAAGTGTTGGAGCTTTTAATTTCTTGCATCAACACTTCAAGGTCATACAATAACAACATTATTGGCAGCTTTGTCTGCAGGAACGAAAACGTATTGTGAACCAAGTGAACGCATTTTTGTCTTAATTCTTTTTAGATATGTATTTGGCCGAAATTCTACAAAGGAGTTTTGAAAATGATTTATTCTGAGTTTAACAATTGACATGAAGTTATTTATAAAATTGTCAAGAGATTTAGTATCTGCTTCTTCTCTCTTGATCCAAGATTTACAGAAAGAGAGAAGTGCAGTTTTGATACAATCAAAGCAAGAATTCCAATTGATCTTTGAGGGGGGTCTAAATTTTGGGCCCTTTTTCAGAAAATGTATTACCTCTGGGTCCTTGACGATGGTTAGGTCACCGGTAACAACATGGTCACAAGGAACATATTTAAAATCAGAATTACTACAGACGCACGACAAAGGAATATTCGTATCCAGTTCTTCATCAGTAGTGGTTGACGTATAATTAAAAATAATGTTTCGGGAAGATTTTTTATATTTATAAGATACAATAGGAGATTCAGTATTAGAAAAATAAGGTGGAATGAGATCTTTGATTTTTGGATCCGCAAATATGCTAGATATGTTTATAAAATCAAGTCCTCTATTAATATATGTTAATTTGATAAAATGTCGAATGTGGTCTAGAGGACTATCAATTTATGGAAACAATTCAAAATAACAGAATGCATTTATGATAAGTGCACCTTCATATAAGGGACTGGCGTGAGATATAGTTTCACAGTCCAGTTTAATATTGTTTAGTTTAGAAATAGGTATAGAACACAGTTTACAAAGTAATTGATGTCTTCCGTTGTTTTTAAATATTTTAACAAGATCTGTAATGGTAATGTTTGAACGATGTTGTATTCTAGTATTACGATTTATTCGCCTACCATGCGACCGATTGTTCCTCTTACGAGGAACCGTTAAATTCATGAAATTAAAGTTTGAAGATCTGGATATGTTACCTTGTCCCATGATGTTATCGTAAAGACCCAGAGGGTAAGCCGTTTGGAGTTTTTTAATCCACTCCAGTTCTGCAAGTCGTCTTGCCTTGCAAAACTGGCGATTACTTAAATTGGAATCTCTTTTAATGATTTCAATGGGTTGAACCTTTATGTACTGAATGTCATGATTATGCTTATTTAAATGTTGATATAAAAGGCATTTATATTTTTTGAACCGACGAAAGCGATACAGATGTTCAGCTCTTCGTTTTGATAAATATCTGCCGGTCTCCCCAACATATTTTATGTTGCAACCAGGCTTTGATCATGTAATTAAATATATCAAATTGTTTGTACGTCAGCTGACATCTTCAGTGAGCTGAATAGAAAATTTTTGATAGTCAGATTTGGGTCCATTTTTACGATTTTGTTAACAATGTCACAATGCTTAAATTAATGTATGAGAAACCAAGTGTCAGTTTTATCGAATGCCTTTGCGAGGTCTACACAATGAGTATGTTCGGTTGTTTCTCGTCTTGTAGATTTTAAAATATGTCGTCAACAAATTATATCAGTTTGGTCTCTATCAGGGGCTTACGTGTCTAAAATCTTAATGGAAAAGGTAAAAAAGGTTTTTGGATTCTCCTGATCTGTGATGCGACGGGCTATGCTGTGTTACAGCATATCGGTGTGAGGGATATGTATGGAACGCCATAGCTGCCTTATGATGATGTGTTTCATTATGTGATGATACTTCTTCATTATATGATGATACTTTGTCATTATGTGATGGTACTTTGTCATTATGTGATGGTACTTTGTCATTATGTGATGATACTTCTTCATTATGTGGTGATACTTTGTCATTATGTGATGATACTTTGTCATTATGTGATGATACTTTGTCATTATGTGATGGTACTTTGTCATTATGTGATGGTACTTTGTCATGATGTGATGATACTTCTTCATTATGTGGTGATACTTTGTCATTATGTGATGATACTTTGTCATTATGTGATGGTACTTTGTCATTATGTGATGATACTTCTTCATTATGTGGTGATACTTTGTCATTATGTGATGATACTTTGTCATTATGTGATGGTACTTTGTCATTATGTGATGATACTTCTTCATTATGTGGTGATACTTTGTCATTATGTGATGATACTTTGTCATTATGTGATGATACTTTGTCAGTATGTGATGATACTTCTTCATTATGTGGTGATACTTTGTCATTATGTGATGATACTTTGTCTTTATGAGATTTTAAAGTTTATTATTATGAACAGCGCTAAAAAAATATTCTTTTCTTATGACAAATATTTTGTTCGACACGTAGTTTTTCTGTGTATCCCCCCCCCAAAAAATAGTTTCCTGATGGTTTATTCTCGAATTTCAAATCCATAACCGATACATAATTTATTAATTATTTAAACTTTGTAAACAACATTTTTCATCTTTAACGGCTTGCCCCACAAGTGGTAAGCTTAGTCTGTATATTTGAGTGTGGTAAGATTTTTATTGTCTCCCTTAATATTTTTGATTTTTTATATTCCGATATTGTTTCAAGCGGATTAACGAAACTTTACACATACTATTTAGAAACATATTTTGATAATAACTTATTAGATTTATAGATTATTAATTTACACATTTAAAGATAGTTTGCTATTTTAATCACGCAAATACACCTTCATATTTTTATATAAAGTTTTGAGGTTGGCTCAATGTCGTTCTATTGTAATGCAATACACATTCAATCACTTTGGAATGCGATATAAATTCTTAAAAGGTTAAATGTACTATAACAGATCGCACCTGTTCTGTGTTACGAAAGAGCTATTAAAACTTACAAATTTTACTATATTTTTCTGTGATATTGTTATACTATATTGATTGATTGTTACTTCTATATTTGATACTTGATTTGTTGTAAATTTCAGAGCCATGTAATATTTGGTAATAAAACGATTGAACCCTACGCAGAGTTTCTTTTACCCCCAGAAACAGCCCCTGCAACATTAATATATAATAAATTATATATTGGTTATTGATTTGAAATTCGAGAAAGCGACCTTTTGGAAACGATTTTTTTTTTGGGGGGGGGAGGATACACAGAAAAACTACCTGTTGAACAAAATAAGAAATGACTATTTTTTTTCAGCGCTGTTCATAATAATAAACTTTGATCTCATAATGACAAAGTATCATCACATAATGACAAAGTATCATCACATAATGAAGAAGTATCATCACATAATGACAAAGTATCATCACATAATGAAGAAGTACCATCACATAATGACAAAGTATCATCACATAATGACAAAGTATCATCACATAATGAAGAAGTACCATCACATAATGACAAAGTATCATCACATAATGACAAAGTATCATCACATAATGACGAAGTATCATCACATAATGACAAAGTACCATCACATAATGACAAAGTATCATCACATAATGAAGAAGTATCATCACATAATGAAACACATCATCATAAGGCAGCTATGGCGTTCCATAGATATGGGTGTATAATTTTCTTCTTTGGTTTAAGATCCTTTCATGAAGGCTGGTGATACGTTAGCTGTGCGCCAGTTAGCTGGTACTTTGCTGGTATCCATAAACAGAAATACATACATATATAGAGGTTTTGATGATTTTTTTTTTGCTAATTCTTTGCGTATTCTCAATATGTAACCTGGTCTCTGGGCTTTATATTGGTTTAGTTGTTTGAGTAATTTAGTTATTCCATTAGTTGTGATGGTAAATTGATTCATCTTCGGATGGTTCTTATAGGTAAACATTCTGTTTTAGTAAGGTAAGTTTTTTATTGAAATTGGTATGCAATGATGCTAAATGCATACTAGTACCAAATATTTATGGTGTCCGATAACTGTTTCATGTTTAACAGACTTAAGAAAAAAGGTTAACATTGGCCGAATCAGCAAAAGTTTCAAGGGCCAGTAGACCGTGACTGCAGTAGCATAAAATAGATTGATTTTCATCTGTACCAGATATTTTATATCAATATTAATGGTCTACCATCACTTGATCGCATAAAACAGACTTAATTCTTCAAAAACTTTAACTATTACCAACGCCGACACCAGCGGAATGAATCACGATACCTTGGCTTAGTCTCATCTTTCGCGACATCTGTCAAAAAAGTAACTACATGTATTTTGATACATAACTTTCCCCAATTCTTAGCGGCTTATTCCAGGAATTTCTCAGAAGATTTCTGCTTATACCGTCATAATTAATGAACTTTCAACAATGTAAATAAACAAAAAGCCTGATTGTAAGTATTTGTTCCTTATTGTGTTATAAATACATAAATTGACACTTTGGGGCTTGGCATCTATTTGTTTTTTTAAATACTTTGACACATAGTTCAGAATTTCATCGTAAAAATCCACGTTTTTCCGCTTTTCACGAAAATTACAAAAAACAATTTGAAAAAGTGCCTACACTGGACAAATCTTATAACCGTTCTCCTTAGAATTGGCATACTTTGCATTGAATTATTTGAGCTGCTAGTAGTAAAAAATAAAGAAATGTCCTACCTTGTCATGACTGAAGCGGTTGTTTTGTACGGTTTCCAACAACGAGAGGGCTTAGTTCCGGAGTAGCCGGATAAATTATTCTATCAGTTTAGGACCCGTGACTTTCAGCTTGATAATTACTTGAAGAAGTTTACAGTTTCAGGCTATTATGGGAACTGAAACTATACGTGCGCATGCACATCCGCTGCCATCCCGTCCGTCTTGGTCTTGCTTACAAAAAGCAGAATATACGTTTTTAGAGATAGAGATTTAATTCCGCTGCGCAAACAGATGCACAAATTTAGACCCAAGGGTGTCCTTTTAACAAAATGAAAAAATATTCAATCTGTCTGTGAATTTGTATTACTTCCCATTATAAAATAGCATTATGACATCAAAGTTTAAAATATTTTATTTTACAGGGTCCTTATATAATTAGGATAGCTGAATAATAAAAAAAAAATGGTGAAATTTCTAGACAGTCATAAAGGTGGCCAGAACGAAACAAAAGAATATGTGCTCCGCAGTAAATAAGATAGAATTTGATTCGGGATGTTTACATGGTAACTATGGGCATAAAAATATATTAAAGTCACTTTTAGAATAAAATATGATATAAAATCTGTAAAATGAAATTAAATAACACACAGACTTTGCATTGGTTTATTCAATATGCTACGGGAAAAGAGCACGTTTCTTATGTTAAGCGATATTATGGGGTTTGATTTCTTTTGTGACAAAAATAACATCATGCTTTAAAAATCTGAACAAAAATATATCCAGCAGATAAGACACCAATCTTTTGGATCTCAAAGTCCTTTACCCGTCGCTATAGCTATATTGATAAGATATATGTTCAAAGTTGTGCTAATTTCAAAAGTTATGTAGAAATTTCATTCATAAAATAATTAAACATTGAGAATATCTCATATCTGGCTATAAGTAGCAAGGGTCCACTTGACTTGCTAAAATACTTTTCTTGAATTCTGCAATATAAAATGCCTACACTGGTAAAGCTGTTAAAATATTACTTTTTATTTAATATAATGCATGTTTTGGAAATGAAATGATAATAAACAAGTGTAAATCAACGTTTTAGATAGGGGAGGTTTATCAAGTGAGGTATGTTCGATTTGTTTAATTCTAATCGCCTCACTTTATTAGCCTAACAACGTTTGAGACTTGCTTGTGACAAAAAAAAACAACATCATTTTCCGATTTCCGTAAAATTTTGACAACACAAAAAGCACAGACTCGGTCGTCATCTGTCAAAGTCAGAGTCAAAATTCACCACCTTTCTGACTGTCAGATATTTAATGCGTCTGAAGTAGTTACTAAAAGCATGCATGTAGTGGAAAATTTACCATTTGCGTTAGTGTGACCACTGAAGTTCTACAAGATGATCTCGTGCCAACCAAAAACTTCACCAGATACGCTCAAGTCATGCAAACCAAAAAAATCTGACAGACCGAACAGCAGCATTACTTTACAACTTTATTCTGCATTGCGACATCATAAGATAAACTCAAACCACGGGAAGCATTGAGGTTCGAATGTTAAAAATCCGAAAGAACAAAGACAAAATTTAATCAGCCAACACGGATGAAAACACGAAGAAACAGAAAACATAAAACACATTAACACCTAAAAAACGATCAACAACGCGACCTAAATCGTAACGAGAGAAGGGTCAGTCCTGTATGTTGCAACACATCCATTGAGTTGTTTATGGCCAAATCAGCGTCAATTACGGTAAAAGGGGACAAAACAAAACCCTTACAAAATAAATATAATGTGACATGTAATGTGTGTACGCGAAACAACCTACATAAATAAACGGCAATTTGAAAATTCACAACTAAAACAGCCGGCAGCTTTCAAGGTGACCAGTGGTCACTGCTCGCCGTTTTGCAATTTGCCGTAGATTAAAATTGTAATTGCATACGTTCAAAAACCAATTCCCAAAATGTCAAATAAAGACCCCTTTTTCTTTATATTAAAGAAAAAGCATAAACGACGCTTACAAACATTTTCTTTGTAAAAAAATTCCTGGAAAAGGATAGAAACATATTAAATTCGGCAGGGTTAAATTATTTTTGGGGCAAAACCTTCCCCTACCGATTATCCGTAATAAAGATGAAGACGACAAAGAAAAAAAAACAGACGTAGGCTAATTCTCTTGAAAACATTCGTTTTTACTGACAGCTAGCTTAGAAACATCATCGACTGATGTAAATCCAAAACAAAACTTCAAACGTTAAATGATTTGGTAATAAATCATCAGCATTTTTAATGATCTGAGAGTATTTCATCCCAAATGTTTACGAGCACATGAAATTGTTTGAGTGAAGTCAATAATCGATGATTAACATAAACTGGTGTTAGCAATTTTGTGTCAGACGTGACGCGCTATCAAGCAAATCACGATAAGTCCCATATTAGCTCTACAACAACGAATCGGGTATGGTGTGTAAACATTAGCATGAGCGGACGGAATTCTTACAAAAAAGGGAATATTAGCGATTGAGAAGTCATCAAATATATTTGTCACACAGCTTTTTGCAATTCTTCCTTGAGTGTTTAAAAGTTTAAAAATGAAGCATAATCCTATATTTCAAAATATCAAGTTTGCCAAAAAAATAGATCCAAAAGAACGAAAAGAGTAATAAGTTGATCTGTAACAAATCGTTCATTCTTTTACAGGTGAATGATTTCTGTCTTGAAGGTCAAAGATTTGTTTTTATAATATATATGGACAACAGTTTGTAAAAAGGTATAACTTTCTCTTGGTTTTCCCTTTGTAGTACTTTACATTGTATGTTGTTTTCTATTCTTCTTCTTTGAGTTATTTAAAGCCAATTCGCAGCCAAAATATTAAAATATTAATCTTTTAAACAATTATGTATATGACCTAAAGATTACATTGGATTAGTACAATTAAATTAGATATGTGACCCATTACAACACTGTGTTATTAAAAGGTAGTAATGTTAGAATATTTGGAACAACGTCTTACGATTTGTGTTCGCTGGAGATTTACTTGGTGATATAAGCCGTCGATAACATTGTTTTTGGCATATGCCTATATTTTATAATGCTTAATATCATTGTCAAACGACGAAATGTACATGTCAGCACCTTTCAGAGTGTTATGAACTGGAATTCATCTAAGTACTTTAGAAAACGGTCTTATACGTTTTTTAAAAATGTAAATACTAAGGCAAGACATTTATCTGCTAGAGGGTTAGGCAAAAAAATAGCTACTTTCGTTGTTCCTACGTGCCAAAATGGAACCCTATATATTAGTGCTGTTGAAAAGTTTTGTTTTCTACAATAGAACGGTTTTTTTTTTATTTATTTGGGGAAGGTCTGTCAGTCTTTGTAAAGAAATGACACAGATGTTGTCCATTGTTGCGTGATAAAGGTGACATTTTACTTTACTGGGGCTGAGGTTACCAGGTTTAACTAATTTTTTTTTATTTGTTCAAAGGGATTTTAAGAATTCTAATAATTTACAAATTAATATCAGTTGTCATCTTTGTAAGATTTTTCCATACAGATTTTAATAAATTCCATACATGTGCATGTACCTTAACAATTCAGTCGTAAACCAATCAATTTTATTATTTTAAATGTTTTCAGTTATAAATTGTTGTAATTGCTTATTTAAGTATCTGATATCGTCAAATAAAGAAAATAATCGTATTTATTTTAAATATGTACCATATATTGTTCTTTGATATTAAAGTTTTCTATCGTGTAAAGAATTTAAATTTACCGTCTATAAAAGGTTGATTAAACTAAATAGAACTAGGGATTAACAAAGACTTAGTAGTTGATCACAGTTGGAGAGTATATCTGACCTCCACTCCCAAGGACCAGATTTCGTTTTCATTGTCACTAAGTCTGTTTATTCTGTGAGAATTTCAATATTGTGACACAAGGTCTTGGTAAAACTTTTTTTAATAAAATATATTTTAATTGAAGGAATAGTCTCAATATAAAGATTGAACTGTGTACATAAATCATTGTGATAACAAAGTGAGATATACAGATATAGTATTTAAATACAAACTGTCAAACATTCGACTAGACGGAAAACACTTGAAAATTTAACTTGAGAATTTTTCTATCCTGTAAATTTTACACTCTCGTTGATGCTGCAGACAGATTTGAATTCGCCTGAATTTACTTTCGGATTTTATATGGGATAAGGCGAAAGTTCTGTGCAATAATGTCGTTCAACGTAGCATATAACCGCATTGCGACGAAGAATATAAAGCATATCTATTCCACCAGGCAGAGTGTTCATGTCAACCCCTACAGACGAGGTAGACTCTACTACCCGTCACCATTAACCATCGAGTTAGCCGAACGGAGAAGACCAGATGTACGGAAACGAATCATGGCTTATATCCCGGAGTACGGGGCGGTTCTACCACGGGCACCGGCTTTTAGGACTTTACCCGAGTACAATTTAGAACGGATGGTGTCGAGACTGACGAAGCCTAATAAGGTTAAAGAAAGCCCCCGGAATTGTGAACATTATAGAAAAAGTTTCAAGGACTATGAAGACGATGAGAATAGCCCTCGGGACGACTTTAAAAGGACGAAAAGTCAGGTCCGAAAGATAACCGAGCGATTGTTAGAACCTATCTCATGCTCCAAACACCATCACTATTCAAAGCACAGGAGCGACGATGATGGGTCACTCACACCCGTTAATACATAAACTGAAATTCATAGTGTATTGTTATTTATCTGGAATCTTTTCCATGTGAACATTGGAGGTAAAACTTAAAAAAAAAAAAGTCTTATGATATTGTATTTCAGTAATTATCATACAGTATTTCTTATGTATGATTGATATAACTACTTTTTTTTAAATTGTCTATAATATGAAACAAACTTATGTATGATATATCCTAATCTTAAATTATTATTAAATTTTTGTTATACTTATAGTATTTGCTTTTGAGATGTCCTTAGTAAAATAGTCGAGAGTAAAATGTGAACAAATATCAAGCTTTTTTGGTGAAAATGTTTTTTCTAGTAGCTAATTTTGCATGTTTAAGTACAATTTATTTATACATAGTGGTATATTATATTACATTTGTGTTTCGTCAGATCAACAGTATTCCGATGAGCACTAGCTGTTATTATTTGTTAATTTGTATCTCTTTTATGTTGAAGTTTACCTACCCGAAACAACCTACGAAATTGATATGTGGCTAAACAGGAACTTATCCTCTGTTGGTTTTTGTTTTGGGTTTTTTTTTGCAATGTTTTAGAGTTTTGGGGTTTTTGTTAGTATTTCTTGTAGTTCTACCCTTTGAGGTTTTAAAACTATTTTCCTCTAATCAATTATTATTGACTTACAATAGTTTTAGAGCTGACTTGATAAATCAGTTCTTGAAAAATCCCCACAACTTTTAAAAAATGAATTGCTATTTAACGTGATGTATCTATACTACTAAAATAACGAAGCGTTTTTTTCTAGCCGGGTTGCAGCCTAGACAACAAATGCTACGACCAAGCTTCATATATCAAAAACAGGGGATGGTCGTGCCCTTTAAAAATTTAATTAGCGCATGTGCAATTTTGTCTGCAATTTGCTAATTAATTAACTTAATTAATAAATCCAGAAAAACCTATAGCCGTCATCGTTCCGGCATTAGAATGATGGAAATTATTTCCCCTGTTTTCTGACAATTACAAAAAATCCCACCAAACTTTTGAATTTCAATTAATTTTGCTATATATTTAAGACATTTTATATAATAGGTTATATTGGTAAATTCACTATAAAAACGTATGCAAAAAATGTTTTATCGTTAAAAATTGCAGTTTGATAGAAAAATAAAAAACTATGTTGAAGTTAACGACCCATGGCGCATAGTGAGTCTATTATATTTTTTTGTAGCTAATAGTTGCTGCAGAGGCTATTAGCCCATAGACACGACATCAACAAGTTTATAAAACAAATTTGCCAAGCGATTGATTAAAACTTACCCTGCCACTGGGCATCTGTTTTATTAACAGGTGGGGTAACAAAAACCAAAATAACAAGATAAAGCACCCGCCTGCTGGCATCATCAGAAAGAATTATTCTTTCTTACTTCCACTATACTTTGCAATTATATGGATTTTCAGTTTCTCAGATCAAAAGGTGTTATAGAACTTAAACATTGCTAATATATGCAATAACAATAATCAAAGTCAATCAACCGAAAATTCAAGGAATAGGTCAAAAGATGGGTAGGCAACTGTGTTAGGCTGCTACTGGGGCATATGTATATACCAAGTTTTATCAATCTAGGACTTATAGTTCTTGGGATATGGAGGTGCTCACAAAACCTTACCCCTGCTTTTATACATATATTGAAAATTGTCAGTTACTCAACCGGAAAATCAAGGTCAAGGTCAAAAGATGGGGATTCAACGATGCTAGTTAAGCTACTACTAGGGCATATGCATACCAAGTTTCATCGACCTACAACCTATAGTTCTTGAGATATGGATGTGCTCCCATAAAACCTGACCCAAAAAGTTAAAGCCGCCGACGACGGTAAAGTAACATCTATGTCCCGCACTGCTTCACAGACCAGACAATAAACTAGAAACTTACTTACAGATAAATATACCGTAGAACCTTTAATTTGCGATTAGCACAACCAGGTACGGTCATTCAAATCCTATGTTTATGTTGTGTGGTCTATTTTTTAAAGCACGTAATGATTGATTTTCCCGCGAATTCGCGGGTTTTTCCTAGTATATATATATTTTGACGTTTGACTATAACACATGGAATGACCGAGATGGCAATAAAATCTTCTGTTATAAATACCATATGCCGTCATTTAAGAACCGTTATTTAACTGTCATAAGACAAAAAGGTTCTAAAGCAACTATCGTAGTATGGCAATAGAGGCATAACAGATCATTATTTTGACCCCCATATGAGAACAATAGTTACATGTATGTCTATATCGTCTATATAAACATGCAATAATTGCCAAAACGTACGTAATATCCTTTGTCATTCCTTGATAAAGATTAACTTATTAAAGAATAACGGTGTTATAATCGAATTTGAACATTCAGTTTCAATGGGTGTAGGTATTCATCGAATTCGAGTTCGATTCAGAGTTAAAGTTCGAGTTAGAGTTTCGACTCGAGTTCTGGTTCGAGTTAAGGGTTAGAGTAAGTTTTAGAGGTCGATTAAAATTTTTCAGCTTATTTGAAACAGTGATTTTTATGGCAATAATCGAGCAAAGACTCGAGTTAGAGTTAGAGTTAAAGTTACAAATTGAGTTAGAGTTCGAGAAACAAAACGAGATGGATATTTATTTTAACACACTTTCATTGTTATTTTTTTATTAAAAACACTGCTGCATGTAACAAGTAATCGACTTTGAGATATTAAGGTACTGATGCATATTGATAATGCGGTTACAGAAAAAACCGACTTGAAACTTCTGCACAATGAAAATATAGTTACATCGCATGTTCATTTTTCCTCTTAAACAAATTCGGACATCTATTAAAATGTTTAATGGATTCTGACACTAAAATTCTAACACTGTGTTATGCTACTGTTCGATGTTGTCTTCATTTAAGTAATTTCGACCATACTTATGGCAGTACTGCAGGTATAAATCTACTAACTCTTACTGGTTTGATAGAAAACAAACGAGTAAATATGTGGCTTTTGCTCACAAGTGATACGCCAGCTCCCAAAATTATGCCTTGCGTAAAAACATAAGTATTCAGTTTAGTATTCATGAGGTTTTAATTGGATAAAGCTTTATATAAACAAGAGTTGACACTAAAGAATGTCTCGCCTGCCGGCACCATCAGAAACAATTATTCTTTCTTACTTCCACTATATTTTGAATTCACACGGATTTTCAGTTTCTGAGATCAAAAGATGTTTATAGAACTTAAACATTGCAAATACATGCAATAAAAATAATCAAAGTCAATCAACCAGAAAATCAAGGTCAAGGTCAAAAGATGGGGATGCAACTGTGCTAAGCTACTACTGGGGCATATGCATACCAAGTTTCATCAACCTAGGACCTATAGTTCTTGAGATATGGAGGTGCTCGCAAAACTTTTCCATTGCTATTATATGTATTGAAAATTGTCAAAGTCACTCAACCGGAAAATCAAGGTCAAGGTCAAAAGATGGGGATGCAACTGTGCAAAGCTACTACTGGGACATATGCATACGAAGTTTCATCAACCCAGGACCTATAGTTCTTGAAATATGGAAGTGCTCGAAAAACTTTTCCATTGCTATTATATGTGTTGAAAATTGTCAAAGTCACTCAACCGCAAAATCAAGGTCAAGGTCAAAAGATGGGGATGCAACTGTGCAAAGCTACTACTGGGGCATATGCATACCAAGTTTCATCAACCCAGGACCTATAGTTCTTGAGATATGTAGGTGCTCAAAAAATTTTCCATTGCTATTATATGTATTGAAAATTGTAAAAGTCACTCAACCGGAAAATCAAGGTCAAGGTCAAAAGATGGGGATGCAACTGTGCTAAGCTATTACTGGGGCAAATGCATACCAAGTTTCATCAACCCAGGACATATAGTTCTTGAGATATGGAGGTGCTCGCAAAACTTTTCCATTGCTATTATATGTATTGAAAATTGTCAAAGTCACTCAACCGGAAAATCAAGGTCAAGGTCAAAAGATGGGGATGCAACTGTGCTAAACTACTACTGGGGCATATGCATACCAAGTTTCATCAACCCAGGACCTATAGTTCTTGAGATATGGAGGTGCTCATAAAACTTTTCCAAAAAGTTAACGCCGCCGCCGCCGTCGCCGCCGCCGCCGCCGGTAAAGTAACACCTATGTCCCGCTCTGCTTCGCAGGCGAGACAAAAATCAGACATCTACGTCGCATAGTTGGTAAGAAAATTACGGAAAGACGAACGAGAGGACAAGGGTAAAACAGGACACACCTCTGCTTCGAAGCGGTGGTATAGATATGTGATTTCAAACTGATGTTGGTTTATGATAGGGTTTTGTTATGTTTACTTTTTAGCTCATCGTTAGGCGTCCGTCGTCCGTCCGTCGTTAACTTTTCTTCAAAGATCCTCTTCTCTGAAACCACTGATGGGATTTCTTTGAAACTTTGTACACTTAATCTTTAGAGTGTCCTCTATCGAGTTTGTGAAATTTGTGAACGTCGACCAACCAACATGGCTGCCGTTACTAAAAATAGAACAGGGGGGTCAGACCATAGATTTTAGCTTATAGCTCAAAAACTATAAGAGATAGAGAAAATCCGAAGCAACCTTCCTTCTTCAGCATCAAAAGCTCTACCAAATTCTTCATTGATTCAAAGTTGTGGGATGACTCCTTATAGGAGTTATTTCCCCTTAAAGGTAAAAATTGACCATTTTCACAGTTTTTTTACTTTATCTTGAAAACTGTAAGTGCTAGAAGAATAGTTAGCATTGCAAAATTGTTTAGCTTATTGAGATCTACAAAAATGATTTCAGGGTCAAAATTGTCAGATCAATCGTTTAAGAGTTATTCCCCTCTAAAAATAGAACATGGGGGTCAGACCATAGTTTTTAGCTTATAGATCAAAAAGTATAAGAGATAGAGAAAATCCGAAGCAACCTCTCTTCTTCAGCATCAAAAGCTCTACAAAACTCTTCATTGAGTCAAAGTTATGGGATGACTCCTTATAGGAATTATTTCCCCTCAATCTTCAAAGTTGACCGTTTTCACAGTTTTTGGACTTTATATTAAAAGCCATAAGAGCTAGAGGAATAGTTAGCATTGCAAAATTGTTCAGCTCATTGAGATCTTCAAAAATGATTTCAGGGTTCAAGTTGTCAGATAATCCTTTTAAGAGTTATCCCCCTTTAAGTGTTTTCAATCAATTTTAACTTTTTTTTTTCAAATGGAAAGGTTTTTAAATTGTGTATTCTTGATCTTAAAAGTGTTTCTATCCTAACTAGTTTCTTTAATGTATTTATCAAGTACATGACCATGTTGCACACTAGGTAAGAGGCTTCAGCATAAGAGATCAGGTGAGCGAATCAGGCTCCTGGGAGCCTCTAGTTGAGATTTTGTGTGAAAAGAGCTACTGTGACACTGTAACACATAGTTTCAGTGCTCGCCGATGTTTTAGAATAATTAGAAACACGTAAGTGTACGTTGCATAAGATTTTAATACAGTATGTGACAATTTATCAGCACGTTAACGAACGTCGAGAGTGCGTTGCAAAATTTGTAACATGCTCTTGACACGATGCTTACAGTGTGACTAAGTCATAAGACAATTGATACTCTTTTGCATTTGATTTTGTCAGTGCGAGAGACACATGAATCAATTCTTACATGTAAAACGTAGATAGATCTTGGTAGGATCGTATTAAGAACGCCAAGGGCGTGCTAGCGTCGTAGTGATGTCGTGGTATAATCTTATAGGTCGTAGTATCATCGTGGTACGATCTTATAGGTCGTACTATAATCGTGGTATGATCGTGACGAGAGCGTAGCTAGCGTAGTGGGATCGGCTGCCAATTGAGGTACGTCCTTACCACCATTGTACCACGACATTACTACGACTGATGCCGACTGCTCTACGATCCTCTTACGATCTCAGTACGCTGTTAGTACGCTCTATTTTTACCACGACCGCACTACGAATGTTTTGAACATGTTCAAAACTTACGTAGCGCAGTCGTAGTCACCCACGACCTAGTACGATCACAACACGTCCTCAACGACCCCACGATCACAACACTACGATGTTCCACGATTCAGGAAAAAATCAAGATCGTAGTAAGGTCGTGGTTCAGTGTGACGGGGGCTTAAATTACAGCTTCGTTCTCCCCCTCTGCTTAAAAAATACAAATATTTTCAGATATTTAAAGTCAAAAGACGGGGATGCCGCCGTGTTGGTCTAGTCCCGGGGCATATGTATACCAAGGTTTGTTATACCCCCGCTTGTATGTCCCTTAGATATATATATGGCTTATCAATGGATTGAAAAAAAAATGTTTTGGTTTCTCGTAGCAAAACATTGGACTAAGCCATTACACAGCAAAGGGAGCCAATCTTTCATTCGCAACTCCTGCTAAACCCCTAAATGAATTTTCATGGAACTTATAATTGCGACATTCGATTTCATTATTGATACACATTTTCTTCTTGCACACAGTCATTGTGATATTACGTAAATATGCACATTCATTGGTTTTTAATCATATCAATTATAAACGAGAATATTGCAAGGCGATAGTCTAAAAAAATTAAATGTTTGACAAAATTCATGTAATTTTGCTAAAATTAATATCAAATCCAGCTCTAGCTCGATCTGTAACTCGAACTCCAACTCGAACTCAAGTCGTAACTCGATTTTCGCCATAAAAATCTCTTTCTCAAATTTCAACTCGAACTCAAAAGATAACTCGAAAGATAACTCGAAATAAAACTCGAACTTTAACTCTGACTCGAACTCCTTCTTCTCTATATCAAAGATAAAACAAGAGGCTCCCAAGAGCCTGAATCGCTCACCTGGTCTTGATGTCCACCCTATACAGACTTTTCTAGAGCTAAATGAGCTGAACATTTAAGCAAGTAATAGCTTTTCTCTATCTACTATAGTTTTCATTTTGTAGCCGTAGGCCCAAACCATGAAACAACATTATTTTAAGGGCCATATCCCTATAAGGGGTCATCTGACAACTTTGACCCTATGAAAACTTTTGTAGAGCTAAATGAACTGAACATTTAAGCAAGCAACAGCTTCTCTCTATCTCCTATAGTTTTCATTCTATAGGCCAAAAACATGAAAGAACGTTATTTTAGGGGCCGTAACCCCTATAAGGGGTCATCTGACTACTTTGACCCTATGAAAACTTTTGTAGAGCTAAATAAACTGAACATTTAGGCAAGCAACAGCTTCTCTCTATCTGCTATAGTTTTCATTCTATAGGCCAAAAACATGAAAGAACGTTATTTTAGGGGCCGTAACCCCTATAAGGGGACATCTGACAACTTTGACCCTAGGGAGACTTTTGTAGAGCTAAATAAGCTGAACATTTAAGCAAGCAACAGCTTCTCTCTATCTGCTATAGTTTTCATTCTATAGGCCAAAAACATGAAAGAATGTTATTTTAGGGGCCGTTACCCCTATAAGGGGTCATCTGAAAACTTCGACCCTATGGAGACTTTTGTACAGCTAAATGAGCTGAACATTTAAGCAGGCAACAACTTTTCTCTATCTGTAAAAGTTTTCATTCTATAATCCAAAAACATGAAAATTTGCTATTTTTCACCTTTAAGGGGCCGTAACTCTTATAAGGGGTCTTCTGACAACTTCGACTCAATGGAGACTATTGTAGAGCTTTTGATGCTAAAGCAGTAGCGTGACATCAGATTTCATCTATCTCTTATACTTTTTGATTTACAAGCCAAAAACAGTAGTCTGACCCCCCCCCCCCCTTGGTCTATTTTTAGTAACGGCGGCCATGTTGTTTGGACGGTGGTCACCATTTGTGCAATCGTGGTAGAGGACATCCCATAGATGAAGTGTGCAAAGTTTAAAAGCAATCCCTTCAGTCGTTTCCGAGGAGAAGATTTTCAAAGAAAAGTTAACGACGACGGACGACGACGACGACGACGGACGACGACGGACGCCAAGTGATGGCAATAGCTCACCTGGACCTTCGGTCCAGGTGAGCTAAAAAGGCAATTACTTTAATCCCAATCTTCTTGCCTTTCAGGGCTTACCATCTGTTTTTTGAATGTAATGACTATTATTTTCATACATTTTTACACATGTACATGCAAGAAGCAGAAAAGAAGTAAGTTATTGTCGTATTAAATTTTAAAGTAGAGTTCATGTTCTTCAATCTTTTAACGTTTTATTGTAATTATTAAAGGGCAGGACATATTTTAAAAAAGACGATACTTTTCTTTTGTATGCTTTTTCCCATGAATAAAATATGTGAATACCCTATGTACCAATAAACCCTAAACAAGCCTTAATTTGTGCTTGTGGGCTTAAACAGAGTGAGCAGAAGCTGTTTCCATATTTTCTTCATGTTATAGGAGTTTTTTTTAAGAGTTTTTTTCCTTCAGTGTAGGAGTTTTTTTCCTTCAAGGAAAATAATTCCTACCAAACACAATTCAACTCGTTCATTGAAGGCATTTATATGACTGATCACAGAGATCACTTTCTATTGTTGCAGATTTCAATAAAGGTATTAAGCTTGGGTTTACCTGAGTTCCTTGAGTGTGATTTAAATCTTTTTCGCGCTATAATGCAATGCAAGGACGATTTTTACAAGTAGGAAATATTTTACTAATTTTACATATTAATACCCTAAAATAGTCCATCAAAGCAACACAACATATTTGGTACAACGAATGATTAATTGCTCACTCTTCTGCCAGAAAGCAGCCATAGAACTGTTATGTCACAAAGAACGTGTTTATCTACTTTTTTCCTGTTCATCGGTATTTATTTAATATTCAAATACTTTTTTTAAATTTCAGTTGTTCCCCTTTAGATGCTTTACTTACATTGAACACAGCGTACAATGTTACAGTTCTTGGAGAAGCAGGAACACATTTTCGAATCACGATAAGAAATGAATAATTATGTGAAAACATCAAGGGTATTCATAGAACAATTTAATATTTACAATGCAATGTTCCTAATCTCATCGTTTCTTTGTAGAGAACAAAGCTTGAGATCACTAAATAATTTGACTGTACCTTCTTGTGCCAGTCATGCATCCTGTTAAGTGCAGATGCTAGTTTGTGATAGGGCTTTGTTTTGTCTTCCTTCACCTGGTTGTCCATTGGCAACCCGACAGGTGAACTATAAAGGAGAAACTGCTAACTCTTCGGCGTATCTGAGTTCACTCTCGTGACGACTTGAGTTTGCGTTGTTGATTGCTGTTCAGTTATTTTGTGTTTAATGTCTTTTGTTCTTTGTGCTGTTCTCCTTGTTTATTGGTTTTGTCTTTTCCCTTTCGGACTTTTGACAACATTCAAAGGCCACATTGGTTCACGTATCACAACTAATTCACTATTCAAGAGCTTTTGGGGCTTGATTTCAATGTTTTCTTGATAGACAGCACGTCTGATGCTAAAAAAAAATGCTAGCATAGGCTAATGTTACCGTTCGACTCTTGTATTTGCATTTTAGAAGGCATCGTGTGTTTGTAGACAATTATGGTTTTTATATCTATTAAGAAAGTGCAGTTTTTGGTTTTTCATAAGATTTTGTTGTTATTCTTTACTGAATTTAGCACACTGGATTGACAACCAGGAACGCGACAAGTGTGTTACAACAAGCGTGAGCTGCTAACATTTCAAGAGCATCTGAGTTCACTCTCGTTTTGACTTGAATTCTCGTTTTAGTTTGCTATTTAATTGGTTTTGTTAGTCTCTATGACGTCTTTTTCTTTGTGCTGTTCTTGTTCGTGTAAATTGATTTGGTAGATTTGTCTTAACGGACTTTTTTTATATTGACACAGGTACCTCTAGATGGTTCTTTGAATTGATTTGACTATAAACATTTCAGAGATACTTAATACACAGTTTTCAACTAATGCCTTTTGTTTGTAATGTTACATAGTAACTAAACAAGTGTCGATATAACTTATGGCCACTGTTCGTTTGGTTTTTTTTTTCTATTTTGGTCGTTGACATTTTCTTACTTCTTCTCAAGTCTCATCTAAGTATTTTATAAGCTATATAAAAAAATAAAGTTATCACCGAGCATGCATAAATTCTAGCCAAGGCTGAATTGTTTATTGTTGTTTTACTGCGAGTCACATTTAGAATTTGTTGTACAAATATCAGAGGTCTAATAAATAAATCTAGAATTCCTTCTCTATTCCATCTCATACTGGTGAAGTGACACCTAAATCAACCTTATTATTTCCTTAGCGATATAATTACATTGCATGATAGAGAAAAAACACCCACTTCCCACTGTATATATAATCTAGGGCTCTCAGTTTACATTTAAATATTGTGTTGGCGAAAATTTAGACTTTCTGCAACATTTTGTGACGAAGTAATTGTTCTTTATGTTCAGAAATGCCTTGTTTAATACGAAACTTGGAGTTGCTAAATTGAATAACTCATGCAATGTCGACGATCTATGGAAATTTGTTGTTTCTAGAATAGGTGTTTGTCTGATGAATTATATGGCATTAGTGTATAGTAAGTTTTATTTTCAGCCAATATAGGTAAAAGCAAGATGGGCTGAATAAGTTTTTGGCAACGATATGGTCATGATATTGGTTGGTTGTATTTTGATTGATATTTCAAAGAACATCTTAAAATATTTTCACTGAGATGGGAAAGAAAATGATGAAAATAGAATTGACGCTCAAAGACATGAGGACTGAGGACCATGACTATCTGCAGCTCCAATAGAGAAGCCCCACACTAATTTGAATCGTGTAGATGCGATCTGTTAGTCATTTTAAGCATGGCATTTTCAATTTATATACATTGTAAGGCCTTTAATTGGTTATCTCTACTAGGAGTTTGTATGTCCGATGAATGTCAATATTAAAAACGAAAGAATATGGAATATGTGCCAAAAAGACACGATCCACATAATTATTGAAATGATTTTAATAAATGTACAAAAGCAAAATTTCACTGCGTGTGAAGCGCTTTTCTGGATTAACCTTCATCAGACACGCTAAGAGTAGAAAACTTGGAAAACCGGTAGCATATTAGATTTGATTAAAAAAAAAAATGCCAAAAAATATTACAACAATGACCAATGTATATACAATACGGAAACGCATCGGCATTTGTGTCATTCGCTGACTAGATGCATGTATCCTAGAATCAATGTATTTACATAGCCCAGTTACAAAGATAAATACGCAACACAATTAATCATGATCTGCAGTTTGTTTTATTTATTTATTTATTGTCAGTATCTGACATTTACTTCAAGAGAGTAAACTTATTGACTGCTAAATTTTACATTGTTTGTCATTGCAAGTAGACTATATGCTTTAAATTCCCTATAAGTTCCTTTTTACTGCCCTTTTGTACGACAAGTTTTACAATCGTTTCGTGATTTTTAATATTTTTGTATCTTTATTCTTGTGACCTTTTCATTAATAAAAGAATTGCCATGCAATACTGAATCCAAAATGCGTGACCTTTGGCATTTAGAGATGTGAGGATATTGTCAGTAAACAGCATCAGGTTAGTTTGAAGGCCAATTAAGCCATGGGTTAATCATCATAAAAAATGATTATACATCAACTCACTGGTCATTATGTTGTATCACAGTAGAGTTAAAATTTGTTTCACCATATTTGTAGTTTCAAAATGATTCCAATACATTGGACTTATGATAAGTATGTCGCATTTGGAAGGACGACTATAGAGATACGTTCGACCACTGAAATTTGTTCGAAGAGGATGATTAAAGATTTTTTACTGGTAAAACATACCAGCACTCTCTAATAAGCTCCCACTGGGGTTCATAATCAGAATTTATTGCTTATATTCGTTCAGATCTTCGTTAATTCCATTGTTACATTTGTCAGGGGAACTAACGACATTATAAAAGTTAATTACAAATCAGGACCTTTCCTCCATTAAATAATAAGAGAGAAGAAAATTAGGTTTTTTTGCAAATGATTGCTGAGATTTTATTTTTCTTTGCTGAGAAGGATGAGTTAACATCTTTCAACTTGAAATATTAGATTTGACAAACATGCGCTATTTGTCATGTACATTTTAGTAAGAGACGGTTTTTGATTTTGCAATTTTAGATGACTTTTAAAAAAAAAACCTTTGTTAAGTTGTTTCTTATTCTTTAATATAACAAGAGACGCCCAGCTAGAACAGTTTAGATGATATGAGATGGCTTTAGTTAGCTTCAATAACTGAAGTTTGATAAATACAACTTTTTGACATATGAAGGGCCATAAACTTTAATAAGATGTCATAAATATGCTAAATTGAAAACTTTGTTTTAAGTATCGTACCCTAACACCCATAATATTGTTTCGATTTGATGTTTTTTTTTCTTTTCATTAATTTTCTTTTTGAAACAAAGCCTATTTCACGGTATTCCACAGACTGTGGTAACCATGACAATGATAGTAAATAAAGATGAACTGGGGTAATTTTGTTTTCAATATGTTTATAATACTTTGTAAAGTAAAACATCATCAGAATCTGTTACCTACTATGTCACAGGCTGTCAGCATGGGCCAGATTCAGTCTTGGATTTTTACAAAGAATGGCTCTTTACGTCTCGTTGAAGCAGACCCAGAAAGTATTTTTTTCGCAAAACGCTGGATTTTTTCAGGAGTCACTACAGACTATCTTTTCTTCATTAGAATTGTTTTAATATAACAGATATCTTTCTTCGTTTTTTTTAACCTCCGCTGTCAAATTATATTTCTCGTCAAAATCAAATTTATTTTTTAAACCATGCCTCATCCCATTCGTGAAAATGGCCAGTCCTTTACTTGAAAAATCATCTTATGGTACAAGTTAAACAACAACTTTCTTCATTCATGATTTCATTTATAATTTGCTCTCTAGTCATATGCAAGTTGGGCATATCTAGGCTGTTCTATGCTCCTTTCAATAGGTAAAGGTTGCAATTACTAGTCTTCTAGCATTCCATTTAGTCTTCAAGAGACGAAACGACCGTCGGATGTATCAAAAGTTATTATTGTTCGGAACTGTGTTGTAATTTATTTGATTTGAAAGCTACTTGATCACTCACAACAATGATCCAGCATTGTGAATGCCCAGTGAAAACAGCTTTAATGGGTCCGAATAAAACATGTAAAAAGACAATATATATGAAACAGGGTATTGCATTGTATATTAGAAAGTACTATAAATGTTGTTATTATTTTTCACACTTATCTGTGGTGCCTGTGTATCATGCAACCTTTAACCTAATGCTTTTGTGCCATAAGAAGTAAATAGAATCAAAATTATATAGCAAGAACCCAAAAAATGATAAGATGACTTTAATCTTGCCATTTTTTCATAAATGCTAATTTTCTTAATTGCGTTTCAGTTTTCCCTGGAGTGCTATTAGCATTTTTACCTACTTTTAATCTTTCTTTGAATACATGAAGTGACACAGGATTCATCAAGTATCTATTTCTGAACTATAACTAGACTTTCAGTTGTCAATGGACGAGTATGGTGCTAAAAACACTATTAAAAAATGCAGCTTCAACATCTGATCTCAAAACAAAATTATAACAATGTCTAAAAATGTATACACTGTTTGGCAGACATTATGAACGAGACAAGAAAAATGTTGTCCAACTAATGCAAGAGAAATGAGATTGAATTTACTTGCAATATCATTCAAAAAAGTTTCCACAGAGCACTCGTATGTGATCAGAAATCCAAAAACACAATGGCGAAAATTGACACACATATATGTCTGCGCAGATTATGTTTCTCTTCGGTTTCTGTCGTGCTCATAGACAAATACGGAGTTTCTACCCTCATGTGAGTACAGTTTGCAGTGTGTCATACAGTGCTTGTAATTGGTTGCTACGTGCTTTCCATTTTTAATATCGTTCGTTTCGACAGAATGCAGCTTTGTTGGTTGTTTGTTTCGTTTTGCTTTGTTTTTTGTTTTGTTTTGTTTTTGTTTTTTGTTTTTTGTTTTGGCATTTCGGTTTTTGTTTGTCTAGTCTTTTGTGTCCTGTCTTTTCTGAATGTGATACTCCAATGCCCATTTGACAAACAATACGATCGAAGCAAGACTTCAATTAGTAACGCATTTTTCCACCAGTACGAGATTGAACTCATGCAGGGAGATATGTTTGGGGTATGGCTCATATTCCATAACAATGCTTATGTTGCTTGACAAGATATTGCTTTACCCCAAACAGCATTAATTTAGCTATATATATATATATATACAAGGAAGCTGATCATGAAAAGGGTGATCAAATAAAAATGACCCTTTAATATTAAAATCTGAGGGAATGTTCCTGAATGATGTCAATAATGTTGACCAGAAGAACCGTCATATTGATCGAATCTTATAAATATGACGCTTTTTCGGGTCAAGATTATTGACATACACGAGGGTGTTAGCCAGCGTAGGGGAAATTAAAAAAAAAATGTGCACCATTTGATAAAAAAAAAATAATTCGATTGAGTGAATTAATATATATTAAGAAAGGCGGTGTTTAATAAAAAAAAACAATGTCAAAATCACAAATGCCTGAAGTGAGCCCATATGATACTTGTATTAATAAGAAACAATTTTATCTTGTCAAAGCTTCTTAATACCATCACTATTATATACTAGTGAGAATTAAAATCCAAAAACTTGTGACGATGGCAAATATGAATAATCGTTTGTAATCCATCAAAATACTTGACATCACAGTGGCTCAACGGCAATTCTTGCGAAAAAAAAATGGTACTGTGAAGACTATATAGCTTAATATTTTCATTATTTTTCATATAGAATAAAAACTGTTACAAGTAATAAAAATATTTTTGTCTGCTTGAGTGTTTAAAAGCTCAAGAAAAGGGATACAAAATACATTTGCCTCTTAAAGTAACGTTGGATACATTGAATACTAGGTGAGAGATTCCGGCTCGTGTAAGATGCTAGGTGAGAGATTCCGGCTCATGTAAGATTCTAGGTGAGAGATTCCGGCTCAAGTAAGATTCTAGGTGAGATATTCCGGCTCATGTAAGATTCTAGGTGAGAGATTCCAGCTCAAGTAAGATTCTAGGTGAGAGATTCCGGCTCATGTAAGATGCTAGGTGAGAGATTCCGGCTCGTGTAAGATGCTAGGTGAGAGATTCCGGCTCATGTAAGATTCTAGGTGAGAGATTCCGGCTCAAGTAAGATTCTAGGTGAGATATTCCGGCTCATGTAAGATTCTAGGTGAGAGATTCCGGCTCAAGTAAGATTCTAGGTGAGAGATTCCGGCTCATGTAAGATTCTAGGTGAGAGATTCCGGCTCATGTAAGATTCTTGTTCTCCAAGGGCTGTTATTTGACTTTTGAAGTTTGTTAAGAAACTGACATAGATTACAGACAAGATCACAGAAATATAATCCACCTTAGTAAAGACAATATTGACATTTAGATAAACTTACCTTATTACCACATTAAATGAATCTAATGTTCGCATGCTTTTTGTCTCAATTAGTCTGTTTACTGTGACAGAAGAAGAAAAATAGTGTCTGTTGAAGTATCATTTGTACACTGCGTCTAATAAATGTATTTCATAAAGAGTATTGAAAAAAAAATACTTGTTATAAACAAAAAACAATCATGAAACTTGAAGAACAAAGAGATCACGATGGGGATTAGAATGTCAAAAGTTCGAAAGGGCAAAAACAAAATCATTAGGCATTAACGAGATACGACAACATCACGAAGAAACAGACAACATAAAACACACTAAAACAACTGAACCAGGCTCAGGTACGATTATCGGTGAACGTCCACGGTCTTTTAAGAGGTAAGTCCATTGTGGTAAAACAGGAAGGACAACCATGCCATATTGCATGCTTTGGCATACCGTATTACGGCATAGTCGAATGCAAACCGCATTTGTGAAAGTCACCAGTAAAATTACCCGCACTAGGTACAGACGTATGTTAAATTTCTTGACCTTACCCTGTTGATATTTTGTCTGTTGCCTTCCCATTTTAAGCAACATTTCATGTTCATTTAATCATATCTTTCATGTCAACCCCCTTATATAACGCTTATTTCGGGCTAATTCCATAAAATGCAATATAGCTTATAGGGTTAATGGCTACTTCTTTGTTTGTTTATTAATATAACAGGTTGGGTGTAATAGCTCATTTGCGCTATATAGCTCATTTGATGGTATTTAGTATCAAATGGACTATTTTTTTCATGAAGTAAAAAAAATAATTTTAGATTTTCAATTTTTTGTTTGATTGTCGCATAAATGTATATATTGCTGATCATTTTTTGTAAAGAAACATGGTAGTTATTTCAAATGGTTTTTCTTGGACATAGTCATGGAAATTTCCAAATTTTCATAGTATCAATCAGGAAAACCATAAATATTTCAGGCCATCTTCTTTTACAAAAAATGTTGCTCATAACATGGTCATATGCGACAATGCAACAAAAAATTCAAATCTAAAGAAAAATGTTTTTACTTCATGAAAATCATAGTTCATTTGATACTAAATACCATCAAATGAGCTATTATAGCGCAAATGAGCTATTACACCCAACCTGTATAATAGTTATAATCATGGACACACTTTTATTACAATGAAATTTTAAACAATTACAAAGACTTTTAAAAATAAACAAAAAGTAAATAAATGATTATGATAACTCATATGTAAAATACCCCAAAATTTATCTGAAATTCTAAAACTCAGTCGATCATGCAAATACAAATAATTAAAATTAATATATGAAGAACATGTCTATCTATCTTATCGATGAAAATGTCACTGAACTCTTGAGCTAAGTCTCCCGATAAAGAAGAAACTGTGCGTCCGGTAAAACAACCTCATCATTTCTTCCAAAAAGATTCATTGTCATTTTAAATAGATTTTTGTGGTTTTGACCACATGACTCTATCTTTTCTGAATGCCTTACTTCATCTTAATACTTTTTTACGACATTGTATTGTTAAAATATTATATTACAAGTCTTGGATTTGGCTTTCCTTTAAATGCTGCTGATCAGAAGTTACTCCTAGTGATAAATGCATATATAGCATAACCAAATTACCCGTTTTTATATCCTTTTTTTTAGCTCACCTAGCCAAAGGCCATGTGAGCTTATGCCATCACTATGCGTCCGTCGTCGTCCGTCTTCCGTCGTCTGTCGTCGTCCGTCGTCCGTTAACAATTTCAAAAATCTTCTCCGCTGAAACCACTGAACCAATTTAACTGAAACTTTGCAGGAACGATATATGACATGTTGGCATAAAATGATTCTCATTTTGAAATGATTCGATAAAAACATGGCTGCTGTTACTAAAAATAGAACATAGGGTAAAACCACGTAAAAAGGCTAATAACTCAGCAACCATAACAGATAGAAAAAATCCGAAGGAATTTAGGCTCTTCAGAATCAAAAGCTCTACAAAAGTCCCCAATGGTCGAAGTTGTCAGATGAACCCTTATAGGGGTTATGGGCCTTTAAAGGTCAAAATAGCCTTTTTTCATGTTTTTGCCCATTAGAATGAAAATTATTGCAGAAAGAGAAATGCTGTTGCTTGCTTAAATGTTCAGCTCATTTAGCTCTACAAAAGTCTGCTAGTGTTGAAGTTGTCAGATGACCCATTGTAAGGGTTACAGCCCATTAAAGGCGAAAAATAGTGTTTTTGCCCTATAGAATGAAAACTATTGCAGATAGATAAATGCTGTTGCTTGCTTAAATGTTCAGTTTATTTAGCTCTTCAAAAGTCTGCACAGGGTTGATGTTGTCAGATGACCCCTCATAGGGATTACAGACCCTTAAAGGCGAAAATAGTGTTTTTGGCCTATAGAATGAAAACTATTGCAGATAGAGAAAAGCTGTTGCTAGCTTAAAGGTTCAGCTCATTTACCTCTATTAAAGTCGTCCTAGGGTTGAAGTTGTCAGATGACCCCTTATAGGGGTTACAGCCCCTTAGAGGTGAAAAATAGTGTTTTTGGCCTATAGAATGAAAAGTAGTGCAGATAAAGAAAGCTGTTGTTTGCTTAAATGTTCAGCTCATTTACGTCTTCAAAAGTCTTCTCATGGTCGAAGTTTTCAGATGACCCCTTATAGGGGTTACAGCCCCTTAAAGGCGAAAAATAAAGGGTTTTTTGCTTATAAAATGAAAACTTTTGCAGAAAAAGAAAAGCTGTTGCCTGCTTATATGTTCAGCTCATTTAGCTCTACAAAAGTCTTTATAGGGTCGAAGTTGCCAGATGACCCCTTATAGGGGTCACAGCCCCTTAAAGGCGAAAAATAGTGTTTTTTGCCTATAAAATGAAAACTATTGCAGATATTGAAAAGCTGTTGCCTGCTTAAATGTTCAGCTCATTTTGCTCTACAAAAGTCTCCAAAGTGTCGAAGTTGTCAGATGACTCCTTATAGGGATTACAGCCCCTAAATAAACATGTTTTCATGTTTTTGGCTTATATAATGAAAACTATAGCAGATAAAGAAAAGTGGTTGCTTGCTTAAATGTTCAGTTCATTAAGCTTGTAATAAAAGTCTCTTTAGAGTCAAAGTGTTCAGACGGCCATAAAATAACATTTTGCACGTTTTTGGCCTACAGAATGAAAACTATTGCTGAAAGAGAAAACCTATTGCATACTTAAATGTTCAGCTTTTTCAGCTCTACAAAGTCCTTCATGGGGTTGACATCAAGACCAGGTGAGCGATTCAGGCTCCTGGGAGCCTCTTGTTGTATTTGTATTGTAAAAACTAAATGAGAGAGTTAGATTTGACCGCTTGATGCATTTCTTTTTTAGTCAGGGTTATATTGATTTTGATTTTATAAAGCAGATTACCATGAAACAATTGTGTTCCTAATATAAGTTCATGTAGTTCTGCAGTATATAATGTTTGGAGAAACTAATCAAACGAGAATTATTGAGTTCAAAGTCATAGTATTATTATGAAAAGTTCTCTAAAGAATTGAAAGAACAAAACAGCTACTTATGGCGCACAATAACTGCTTATTTAGTCTGCTTATACATGTCTACTAAAACGTACAAATATGTCATGTATGTCATGTATGTAGTTAGATTTAGCATTTCCATAAGATTATAAAATGATTAAACCTGTTACAATTTTTCTTTTGACAAAAGCGTTTTTCAACACAAATCTTCAGGTTGAATATTTATAGAAAAACGGATATTACAGCGCAAAGATTCTATAAAACCTAATAATATCATACATAATCGTATAGGAATACGAATTTGTGGCATTTCGATTAATTTAAAAAAAACAAGAGCTTTGTTCTACCTGATAACATGTGTCATTGTATCTTTGTTTTTCAAATATAAAGGGCGTATTATGTATCACGATGTTTTTTAATTACAAAGGCTTGGTTCAGCTAATCAGGTACAGTGTATTACGGCGATAAAGGATCGATTTGTAATCAGAATTTCCTGGTAAATATAATTATATAGTAGTGAGAACAGTGAGGATTGCTAATTATTAATGTCATTAAATATACCTATATATAGTGCCAAATCCCAGTTTTTAATTTACATCTTCATTAAATCTACATTGATTTAATTCGTTTTTTTATCATCACATATCTTTACAATGATATACACCTGGTTAACCAATGCAGTCCAGGATAGGCTGGTCATTCACAGTGGCCACTAAAGAAAAATAAAGAGAAGTCATTCACAGTGAAGACAAATAAAGAGAAGTCATTCACAGTGGCCACTGAAGACAACCAAAGAGAAGTCATTCACAGTGGCCACTAAAGAAAAATAAAGAGAAGTCATTCACAGTGGCCACTGAAGACAAATAAAGAGAAGTCATTCACAGTGGCCACTGAAGACAAATAAAGAGAAGTCATTCACAGTGGCCACTGAAGACAACTAAAGAGAAGTAATTCACAGTGACCACTGAAGACAACTAAAGAGAAGTCATTCACAGTGGCCGCTGACGACAAATAAAGAGAAGTCATTCACAGTGTCCACTGAAGACAACTAAAGAGAAGTCATTCACAGTGAAGACAAATAAAGAGAAGTCATTCACAGTGGCCACTGAAGACAACCAAAGAGAAGTCATTCACAGTGGCCACTAAAGAAAAATAAAGAGAAGTCATTCACAGTGGCCACTGAAGACAAATAAAGAGAAGTCATTCACAGTGGCCACTGAAGACAAATAAAGAGAAGTCATTCACAGTGGCCACTGAAGACAACTAAAGAGAAGTAATTCACAGTGACCACTGAAGACAACTAAAGAGAAGTCATTCACAGTGGCCGCTGACGACAAGTAAAGAGAAGTCATTCACAGTGGCCACTGAAGACAAATAAAGAGAAGTCATTCACAGTGGCCACTGGCGACAAATTAAGAGAAGTCATTCACAGTGGCCACTAAAGAAAAATAAAGAGAAGTCATTCACAGTGGCCACTGAAGACAAATAAAGAGAAGTCATTCACAGTGGCCACTGAAGACAAATAAAGAGAAGTCATTCACAGTGGCCACTAAAGAAAAATAAAGAGAAGTCATTAACAGTGGCCACTGAAGACAAATAAAGAGAAGTCATTCACAGTGGCCGCTGACGACAAATAAAGAGAAGTCATTCACAGTGGCCACTGAAGACAAATAAAGAGAAGTCATTCACAGTGGCCGCTGACGACAAATAAAGAGAAGTCATTCACAGTGGCCACTGAAGACAAATAAAGAGAAGTCATTCACAGTGGCCACTGAAGACAAATAAAGAGAAGTCATTCACAGTGGCCACTGAAGAAAACTAAAGAGAAGTCATTCACAGTGGCCACTGACGACAGGTATTGACAGGTCATTCATCATGTTCGATTTTTTTTGTTTTGAAAACTTTTCATTCCATGTTTTGGATTTTGATCTTCCAATGTTTTGATTCAAATGCTGGTTATGAGAGGTAACTCCTTGAAATATCGATATACAGCATTATCAGATTGACCGTTCTATACCCGTTTTGGTATTGTATTTTTCATCTGATTCAGCTCTACAAAGGTCTCCACTGGGTGAAAGATGTCGGGTCCCCCCTTATACGGGTTATGAAACTTAAAAGGCTGACAGTTGCGTTTTTCCATGTCTTTCTCGAATTGAATAAAAACTATTGCAGAAAAGGAAAGCTGTCGCTTGCTATATAATTACAAATCATTAAGGTCTGTTTTTCCATGTTTTTCTCAAATAGAATAAAAACTATTGCAAAAAAGGAAAGCTATCGCTTGCTATATAATTTCAACTCAATAAGGTCTGCACAAGTCTCAAATTTGTCAGATGATGCCTTATTGAAGTAGTAGGTCATTGAAGGGACTCTTATAGCTTAAGGACTGGGTGAGCGATTCAGGCTCATGGAAGGTCATTGAAGAGACTATTATGGCTTAAGGACTATGTGAGCGATTCAGGCTCATGGAAACCTCTGGTTTATTTGTGATTTATTTGAATCTTTTCATGGGGCTATAATTTGGATGATATATGATATTGTGCCTAATCAATAACGTGTACTTAGGATTCAATTTCATATATATAGCTTGTTTTTAATAAAATTGTCTTTTTGTTGATGTTTGCATTAAGATGAGTATTCTCAGCACATTTTTGATAAAAAACAAACAATGCTGTTCTACATTTTATTAATACAGACCGTAAGCAAACAGAAGCGTTGATAATAAATATAACATACTAGTAATCAATTTCTATGTTTGAAAAGGTTCCTGAATACATAGCTGAATGAGTTCCTGTGGTAGTCGAGATTACAATCATTAACAGTAAATTAACGTTGCTTATTTTGCTTATTGCTGAATAAATATATTTACCTATTGCTTGTAACATGTAAAGAAACAAAGAAGTAATATAGGATCAATCGACTGCAAAAGTGAAAGACAAAATGTAGACATGAATAACAGCCAGAAAACATAACAACACCTTAACGACAAACCTACACCTGTATTAACGACAAACCTACACCTGTATTAACCACAAACCTACAGCTGTACTATTAGGATACATCGATGTTCTGTATGTTTTCTATTCACTTGCAAATGATGTTTACCTTGAATGAAGACAATTACAGAGGAGCAACAAAACCCTGTGTATTTTTATTAAGAAATTTGGAATACCGCAGTGAAAATTTAAACAACATATAATTATCATATCAAAAACAGGTGTAAAAAAGAGCCATTTTTCGTTAAGGGATAAGAACATTTCATGAAGATGAACTAAAATGTATTAACACGTGAACACCAGATGGATGACCTTCTTCATCATTACATCACATCCTTTTTCATTAAATGGTTGCATTCACCATTGACCCTGGAATCAATGATGAGACGTAAGTCAAAACATGTTTCTTCAAAAGAAGAAAATTATGATGATTGGAAGAAGCAGATGACCAAAGAGGCATCTGGATGTCAGGAGTCCGAAAGGGCAGAGACAAAACCAGTAAATACCAACGAGAACAGGACAAAAAACAGACACCATATACCACAACATGGAAACACAAAAACTACTGAATATCAACGCAAACTCTGTTCGTAACCAGAGTGAATTCAAGTATTCTGGAAGAGTAAGCATTCTTCCTTTAGCACACCCGTCGCGTTGAATTCAGTATATCGAATCAGGTAAAGGAAGACAAACCAAAATCCTATGTGGACCAACATCTGCACTCATCTGAGAGATCAAAATCCCATATTTGTCTATAAGTGCATGATGTCTTCCGTAATATTTCTTGGTTTAAAACAGCAACCGAGAAGCAACATAACCCTGTGTGAGCAATTTTTGTGTCAGACGCGACGCTCTGCTTAGGATATGGATGTAAGTTCCGCAATCCCTGGAATAACGAATCACTCGACATAGGTAAACTACAAAAGCTGAAGTGGACGGGATGTTGGTACACAAGAAGGGAAAGTTGGCGATTAGAAAGTTGAAGTCATCACGTTTGTCATAGAATGAATGTCTAAAAATGAAGCAGACCTCTTAGAATCCGTAGTGTCCTTTATCTCATGTTCTTGAGGATTTTTAAACAAAGTCACCAAATCGAGCTTTGTTCAGTGAGAGGACATCATCAATATAATGGAAGATGAGATTTAAAGAGAGAGAGCTAGTCTACGATCGTTTTTGTCTATAAGTGATTGTGGGAAGTCTGCTTCTTAAGAATGAAGAAACTAATCAGCAAACAAAGTTGCACAATTAATGCCCATTGGAATCCCAATTGTTTGTTGAAAAACTCGTCCACCAGACTGAACAAATATTTTGTCAATGAGATAGTTGAGCATATCGATTATTTTTTCTTCTGTAAATTTGTTCTTTTTCTTAGACTCATTAATGACAAAGTAAGTCTTGGTATAATCGACTACTAGTTATTTGTACTAGCATTTTCCATTCTTTTTTTATCCTAGGGATACACGACAAAGTCACAAAATGACAGACAATGTCTTTGTAAAACAAAAGTACATAATCAATAAAACAAAAGGTGATGTACAAGGATTGAGTAAGGTTGTTGTTAACAGATTGCTAGAATTCTGGTTCATATGAATGGAGAGGTAGTGAACAAAGTAACGAGTAGGAAAGTTTAGCATTTCAATTATTAAAGCTACTATATTTACATTTAGTTTTAATTATTAAATGAACAATGACAAAAGTAGTTGTAAAATCGAGTTAAAAGTTTTCGTTGATCGGGTTTGACCTTGTTTTGAAAAAAAATGCAATCATTGAGGTATCATATGCAAGTGGAAAAAGGAAATGTATAGATGAAATTATTGCACTTGCTATTACTACTAAGATGACTGTTTCACATATAACTTTTTGCCAGTTGCCACAAAAGTCTAAGAAAAGGTTGATGACCCTTTATTACGATTCATTCATGGATAAACGATGCTACTAAATATGAAAATAATTGGCACTATAGAAGTACAGAGTTGAAGCACTGACACTGTCACAGCATTATGTTTGGCTTCATACTACGTCAATGTACAGATTAATACTTATTTACAATAGTGATCGATGATTCTACAATCAATGTCTTCATAGAAAAGGAAAATTATACCTTAATACAATGAAAACACGTGTCCTTTTTTCAATAAACATGATAGAAGTTGTTATCGAGTTGCACTGTGATTACTTCAAAGGTATTTGCATCCTCATTGATTAGCCAGGGAAATGGTTTTGTCTTCCTAACATTATGTTTGTTATTTTTAAATGAATTTTCTATCATGTTGCACTCTGTGAGACTAAATAAATACAATTAAATTTCCTTGGTATTTGACAGTTGCATTAAAACCTGAATTTACAAACAAAAGAATGGAACTCAGAACTGAAATAGTCATAGATTATTCGGTGTTTTAAAATCAACTTATAGGGTACTGATCGTGATAAGAGGTTTTTACTGGAATGTTAGGTCAAGTAATCTAACTGTCAAAATATTAATGCAGCTGAAACTACAATGACACATTCTCTAATATTATAGCACATATTTTATCCGAGTTCCAATAACATTTTGATATTGATTATACCCCTTAAGTGTACATTAAATGAAATGCTTGATTATCATCATTGTGAAAGATTTGGGAGTTTAACAATGCAAACAAAGCAGAAGCTATATTGATTGTTATTTGGTTTGCACCTAAACCACAAATTTGAGGAGAAAAAGTCTTTAACAGGAAATACATGAGCGAATACCTATTATTTTTGTAAATTCACATTGTTTTTTTAGTTAATCTTTCTTTGCTATGCGGTCAATATGGGAAAAATCAGAGCCTGAACATTGATTTATCAACCTTAGAGCTTTACAAACGAATGCCCTATATACATACTATTAACAGACCCAGAAAATTTATCTGTAAGTGACATTAATATTGGAGTATATAACTGGCAACGTTGACTTGACCAATGAGATAAATGGTGACTTTCTAGTGCTTAAAAGAGCTTCATGTCTAGATCAAAATTATTAACACAGATAAAAAGTTTTAACTATAATACAGCTAGGTTGTTAACTTCACTCTAGATATTTTATGATAGACAAACGATGGTAGACAATATCACCCATATGACATTTAAATGGGTTCGCCAAAGAGTTTTAGTAATTATGTAATCCACTAGATATGACATACACTAAATCTACCTTTGGCGACTCAATTAAGTGTGTTTGAACATACAAAACCTGCTTTCCCTTTCAGAAACACTGCGTACACTAGTTGTCGGTTGTGATGGGTTTTAGTATGTGTGTTTTATGTTTAGTTGCTGTCTTTTGTGTCTTCTGTAGCCAGTTTCGCAAAATAAATATCGTAAATCTACATTTCAAGGATTTTGATTGGCTGAAATCTACACTTACATGAGGTTTAACATTTAAGATTTTTCCTTCTCTTTCTCTGTTCCCCTTATTAGTGTGGTACTATTTGTTTCTGTCTTACCACAGGTTATAAACAATGATGGAAATAAAAATCTACCGAAATAAATGGCCATTGTTTATGGGAAAGTGCGATCATGTGTTATGCAGTCTACAATCAACAAAGCTTGATACAAATATAGATTTGACATAAAAAGTTCCATGTCAAATCAAAACAAGCAATATAGACACTTAATTATTCTTAAGAGACTAATAAACATAAGCCTGCTTCTTTTCATACAAATACTTATCGAAATGCACTTACGTTTTCCAGACAAAGAAACTGTTATTCTTATATTGATTCTGTGAATATATGTACTGTATAAACCTAATTTTAAAAAGGAATAACTTGTTGTTAGTTTAGTTAAGTTTTAATTTCTTTCATTATTGTCTATTTGTTGGATGCTTGGTCAGTAGACACATATATATATATATAGAAAATAATGTTTGGTAATTTGTGGATGGACGCAAAAGGAAACAGAAAAACAGACTGCATCAAATGTATATGAATTGGATTGTGGTCTCAAATTTAAGCTATCTGCAGCGGTTTTGGGGTCTTTTTTGTGAAGAAGCATTCAAGCAGGGGTACCAAAGTGGCATTCGAATATCGACATACCGAAAAGAACAAAGACAAAATCAGTAAACGCAAACGATAACAGCACGAAAAAAACAGACTATACAAAAGCAAATGAATAGTACTCAACAGGGCGAACTCAAGTCTTAAGGAGGGTGAAACCAGCTGCTCTAGAGGATAAGCGGGTCCTGCTCGTTGCAACGAGTCCATCACGTTGCTAACGGGCAATTTAGCGTGTCAAAGCTGGGAAAGGAGCATGAGATGAAACCCAATGACATCTAACATCTCTGCTTGTATGAGAAATAGAAATCCCATATTTGTCTATTAGCACATGGTGCCTTTCATAAAACTGCTTAAGTCGAATCAACAATAGAGGACCATCATATCCGTCTGTGAGCGATTGTTAGTGTCATATGTGACGCTCTACCAAGGAAATCAAAGGAGATGAAAGCTCTGTAATAACGAATCAGTTGTGATACGGCAAGTTGAAGTTATCACATTTGTCGCAGAACTTTGTTGAAAACCTTCCTTGAGTGTGGTTTTTAAAAAAAAATCATTTGAATATGAAGCAACTTTAATGAAGCATTTAATTCTCAATTGAGCTTTCTATATCTATGAAGCTGATAAATGTTCATATTTTATTCAGAAAGAGGCTACACTCCATACCAATCTCTTTTACTATGGGGTCAGTCTTAAATTATGTCCTAAGGTCAACAACATTTCACGTCTCGTCTTTGAAAGTTGGGTTCGTCATAGAATTCATTATAAGCAAAAGGCGTGTCAAGATTAAGGCAAATATGGAATTCAAGCAGGATTTTAAGTAAAACACATCTCTGCCATGATGTTGGACTCTTTTTAAGATGTTCTAGAGTATTCTTAAAAGTGGTTTACACCCTGCATAGAAAGGAGCGCATAAGTCTGTTTCTGGTTATACATAAACATCTTGTTTTAATAAATGTTCGATGTGCATATCAAATTATTCTAACACAAGGTTATCTTTGCTACCGGCAAAATTTGTATTTGCATGTCCTGCTAGTGGGCGTTTTGGTGATGGAGCCGATGTGAGATAAAAAAAAAGATTTTAGTGACCACAGATCCTAATCTCAGCTTAGCAGAAGAATTATTACTAAAATTTCCATTCAAAACATTAATGTGCTAAAACCTCTTTCACGCAAACGTCATTCTTGACATAATTATAAAACAAATATTATTTAGGGACATGGTATTACTTTCACATGGAAAGGTTTTCCTATTATATTGCTGTCAGAGACCTAACTGTATATTCATATGACAATTATTATTGCAGTGCTCCTAATGCAGCTGTCATATTGATAAATGTAATACAGATAGTAAACTACAAAAATAAACCTTAGTATAATGCACTTGTGAGAAACATTATTCATTATGAATGGCCCGAAAAATTTATGAATTACAACTCGATTAAGCGGAAGCTTGCAATATTATCCATTAATGGAATGAGGTGTTGTAATTAAAACTTTCCTCAGTTATAAAGCTTCAATTTGTATGTAGTGAACCTAAAAGCCCAGTTCACGTTACTGGTTTGTAACTGAATATTTATTAATCAATGAGCTATATTTATTTTTCAACTGAAAATTTACCAGACCTGGCAATCGAATGGGTTAGGTTGCTGGCAGGTATAAATACGAAACTATCAACATTATATAATTCATTTGTATTTTCGAACACAGTTTGATGTCCGATTTTTTTATTAGAAAACACCTTTTATCAGTGTCCCAAATTTATTCATAAAATGAACACTAAACTCAAGTGAACTATGGTTGCCTAGCAATCAGATACCGTCTTTCACACCAAAACAGTGCTCTGAACTAAAAGAACGCCTTTTCTAACTCACTTTACCCTCTGGTTAAGGCGGGATAAAGACCTGCATCACCTGCAAATCGCACAACAACTTTTAATCACTTAATTTTGTCTGCAATGATGCTTACAAGTTAGAAGATACTTTTTACTTTTCTTTCAACTGTTATAACTCTAGACACAAACAAGGCTATTTTCACCTTTATAAAATAATAATCCCTAAAGGAAGAACTGTTTTTCGTTTTAAGAACTGACAAACTTTGAATAATTAGCTGAACTATCTAACATGCAGAAGCATTTCTCTGCATGTTTATTCATTAAAAGTTAAAGTTTTGCCTCGTATTTAGATCTACATCTCGAAATAGACTCTTAAGGAAAACTTTCATCAGAGCTCTATGACAAACGTGATGACTTCAACTTTCCAATCGTCAACTTTCCTTTCTTGTGTAGCAACATTCCGTCCGCTCCAGCTTAAAGAGTTTACGTATCACAATTGATTCGTTATTCAAGAGCTTGCTTGACTCAAATCGATTTCAGAGCGTCACGTCAGACACAAAAATTGCTAACACATTGTTATGTTGCTACTCGGTAGCTGTCTTCCCTCAAATTGTACGGAAGACATCATGCTCTTATAGACAAATATAGGATTTCAATCTCTCCAATGAATGCAGATGTTGGTTTGTCACAGGGTTTAAATTTACCTTTATCAGATTTGACAGACTGAATTGACGGTTGGCAGCTAGACGGGTGTGTTATAGCTAGCAGGAACAGCTTACTCTTCCAATGCACCGGAGTTCACTCTCGTTACGACTTAAGTTCGAGCTGTTGATTGCTATACAGTGGTTTCTGTATTTCTTTGTTTTATGTTGTCTTTTTTTTCTCTTTTTGGTGTTTAATGGTTTTTCTCTGTCCTTTTAGACTTTCGACATTCGGATGCTTCATTGATACCTCCTCTGCTTTTTATATTAGTATATAAGTGTACCACAGGACTCTTTATCTCACAATTTATATGCAAAAAACAAAGGTATCTTCCAGTCAATATCTTCGATGCTCGGTTTGTCATCCTTTTTTTCGCAATGGAAGAGGGAGGTTTGGTGCCATAAAACCTGGTTGAACCCACCATTTCGTCTGAAATGCCTGTACCAAGTCAGGACCATTGCGATCCACCAATTCTCCGGTATGACTGATTCGTTTTCTCTGGACTGTGAGATTGATCATTCAAGTTCGGTAGTTTTGTTATTACCTTTATTTCCTTCTACAACGTATTTGTAACGAGAACTTTTCTTTTGAAACTTTAGGTTTAAGTACTACTTTTTTAAGAATCAGGCAGATACCATTAATAGGGTGGCACATCGATGATAAATACACAAAAAAAATTGCAACAGAATTAGGTAAAAGAACCCCAGTAAACTTTGTTTTGACCACTAAATTTTTCAGTCTTTCTTGGGTTTAGGAGATAATAATTTTATAGTATAGTGAAAAGTACGGGAAAATTTCCCGCCATATTTTTTCTATATAACCAGTCAAAGAATATCTACATATCAAGATGTAAAAACTACATTGGGTTTGTTTTTATGGTAAAACAAATGCATCTATACCCCAAAATCTGAAATTGGAAATAATTGATGTGCCCCCCCCCCCTGCCTGATCCTTATATGGAATAGTACTTAAATTCCTAGAAATATCAATACCGGACGTAATTAAACTTACTATTTTGTTGACACCACATACACTTCTCGGAGTATGCTTAAGCGTCATATATTTAGAACAACAGCCCTTTAAGGCTTATTTTTAACTTTCTGTACTTAACAATTAAAACGTACGAGCAATTAACTTACCAGAATCTGGACATTAAAGCCATCGTCATCTAAATATGCCACATGGAGGCATAGTGCGGTGACCAACTTCAATAAAGTCGATTGTTATGAGAGTTTAATTTCACTTCATATGATAGTTAATTGTTTTAATTAGTGTTTGACTGGTCTGCTGTACTGTGATGATCATCTCAATATCCCTATTGTGTCTCACAACTATGTTGTGTTCTATGGTCCTTACCGGATCCTAAGATCGCAATGAAAGAGAGAGGTTTGGCGCCATAAAACCTGGTTTAACCCACCATTTCGTTTGAAATGCCTGTACCAAGTCAGGACCATTGCGATCCACCAATTCTCCGGTATGACTGATTCGTTTTTGTCGTTTTCTCTGGACTATGAGATTGATCATTCAAGTTCGGTAGTTTTGTTATTACCTTTATTCATAACATACAGCTGAACTTTGGCACATTTGTAGAAAAAATGATTATTCTTTGAATTTAGCTTGGTCGTCAAAAAGTCGTACGGTGCGATTTTTTGCAAAAATAAGTATTTGAAAGAAAAAAGAAAGATATTTCTACAAAAGTCGCTTTAAAATGTCACAAATTGTCTGTTTTTAGATCATTTTTTTACAAAAACATTCATTGTTTTACATAAAAACATAAACCTATGGAGTATAAACTTCCTTACAAAAGAAATTTTGGATTCAAAAACATAAATTCTGCATAAAAATCATCAAACACCTTCTTCCGTCTTTTATTTATCAAAGATGCTACGATATTTTTGAAATTATATATGCCAAAAACAGTATTTAAGACAAGAGCCTTAAAATCCATATGTAAAATTCCAAAGTTCTCTTGTATTCATAAAGTATTCATTCATTTTCAAATATGATATGGATAGAAAAGATGTCTATTTCACAGATGACATGGATAAAAAAGATATGTCTATTTCACGGACATTTCAAAGATGACATGGATAGAAAAGATGTCTATTTCACAGATGACATGGATAAAAAAGATATGTCTATTTCACGGACATTTCAAAATTGACATGGATAGAAAAGATATGTCTATTTCACAGATGACATGGATAAAAAAGATATGTCTATTTCACGGACATTTCAAAGATGACATGGATAGAAAAGATATGTCTATTTCACAGATGACATGGATAAAAAAGATATGTCTATTTCACGGACATTTCAAAGATGACATGGATAGAAAAGATATGTCTATTTCACAGATGACATGGATAAAAAAGATATGTCTATTTCACGGACATTTCAAAGATGACATGGATAGAAAAGATATGTCTATTTCACAGATGACATGGATAAAAAAGATATGTCTATTTCACGGACATTTCAAAGATGACATGGATAGAAAAGATATGTCTATTTCACAGATGACATGGATAAAAAAGATATGTCTATTTCACGGACATTTCAAAGATGACATGGATAGAAAAGATATGTCTATTTCACAGATGACATGGATAAAAAAGATATGTCTATTTCACGGAAATTTCCGTTAATCTGATATGTTTGAGATACTAATCACCTTCACAATGAAAACATGTTGAGTGCACCCAAAAACTCGATTACTTGCTTATGTATTTTGTTGATTTATTTGAAAATGCAGCTTTTTATCAGGTTAATAATTGTACATTTATTGTAAAATACATTTTTGTCAGCTAAGTTTCATAAAATTCTAGAATGCAATGCCAAGGTGCCCGAGCTCTGTTTGCAGATAACAAAATAACAAATGAAGTGAATGTCATTTATTCATTAAGGACAAAATTTAGTTACATAACATTACATAACAATCATAATTGAACTTTGAATAAACGACAACAAAATGCAAAGGTGGGATGAAAGCAGCCACCATATATGAAAATAAGAACACCAATACATGCTTATTTATACAAAAGCATTACATTTGTAATACACAAAAAGCAAAAAAAAAAAAAATAATTGTAGGAAGAGAAAAAAAAAATAAATAAAATAAAAAAAATAATAAAAAAAATAATAATAATTAATAATAATAAAAAAAAAATAAATAAAATGTATACATTTGTAATTAAAGGGATGGAAGTGGGTGGGTATTTAAACTTTTGCAGAAAACAAAATAAAATTTCAAACTTTCAGGCTTGAAAGCGGCCGTGCATATGTTCGTGTAGATAACCTTGATAGCTAACAAATAGGTCAAATGTTGTATAATACAAGGGAGCGAGAGACAGTGGAAATTTACTTGACCCTAAGGTGAACCTTATCTACAGAAAATAGAAGAATCAAATTTCTGTAAATTAAAACAGTTGTTTATCACTTTCAGACAAAAATTCTTTTATCTATCATAAATCTATTTTTGTCAGCTAAGTTTCATAAAATTCTAGAATGCAATGCCAAGGTGCCCGAGCTCTGTTTGCAGATAACAAAATAACAAATGAAGTGAATGTCATTTATTCATTAAGGACAAAATTTAGTTACATAACATTACATAACAATCATAATTGAACTTTGAATAAACGACAACAAAATGCAAAGGTGGGATGAAAGCAGCCACCAATCCCTAGCAGGGATCCCCCACCCGAGGGCACCTGTGCACACAAAAAAGAAAGAAGAGAATATATGTATACATGTAAAAAATAATAATAATTAAATTAAAAAGCAAAAAACAAAAAATAAGAATAAAATAAAAACATTAAAAGGACACTAAAACAGATATGGAAAGGATATCTATATAAAAAAAAAAAAAAAAAAGAAATAAACACCATTGTACAAACTAGTCTTGAGGCAAGCCATGTTGACCCTCAAATCCAAGTAAATAAATGCTAAAAGTATGTACATGGTTTTCACAGATTTAAAAAAAAAAAAAAAAAAAAAAAAAAAAAAAAAAAAAATCATTCTTGAGGCAAGCCATGTTGACCCTCAAGTCCGAGTAATAAAGTCTGAAACTATATACAAAGTTAAAATCTTTCTTGAGGCAAGCCATGTTGACCCTCAAGTACCAATATTAGTAGAAAAATGATAGATAATATAATTAATATAAGAGTTTGAGGCAAGCCATGTTGACCCTCAAGTACTTGTATTTGACATGTTTGATTGGGTTTATTTAAACGTTCACAGTTGATATTGGGCAAGCCATGTTGACCCCAAACAAATAGGTAAAATGCATTTATACAGGGCAAGCCATGTTGACCCCCGTATGACAAAAATAACCCTGGTGTACTCAAAAATTGTTCAGACGAATATAATGTTGAAAAGCATCCGATTTCCATCTACCCAAACGTTGAATTACAGAATTCGGTACCCCCCTTGTTGCTGCTGATGTAGCCGCTCCGATCCGAAAACTGTGACCCTTATAATAGTTAACATCAAAACCTGAAGCTTGTAATAAAAGTTTAAGTGACTGATTAAAATAAAATTGTGTAATTGGCTTACCGTCTTGAAATAAAAATAAAGGGCCACCCTGATGTTTAAAGGTTGTTAAGTATTCTGAAATTGCGGACACCGGACATAACGGATTTCCTTCTAACAAAGATATGCATAATGTTTTAGGCTTGGAATCAGAGTGTTTATAATTATGCAACACAACTTTCATAAGGTATGAGTTGTTCGGTAATTTTTCAAATTGAATATCTTTGTATTGAATAACATTACCACTTTGTCTTGAATTCTTTACTGCAATTTCACCAATACGAAGAAAGCAATAATAAGCCAAGGTCATCATGGCCTTTAACAAAATCCTTTTAAATTGACAACGGAACACAGCTGGAAGCGAACTTATTAATTTTGAAAGAATATCGCGTGTTATTGGAAGCCTACTATCGGGAGTCTTGCGCAGATTTTCGGAACCTTTTAGAATCTTTTTTATCAAAAAGGAATCTGTAGGATCTGGCATATCATTGATCTTATGCATAAAGCTTATAGCCGACACATATGAAGCAATAGTAGATGGTTGGTAGTTTTCTAAGAACAAAAATGATATAAATCGTGAAATCATAATTTGGGTAGATGGAAATGGGTTACATTTAAAGTATTCATGCACAAATAATTCGTAACGCTGTAACATTCTATTATATGAAGAACGTGAGGCGGCGGCAAGCGAAGCATTTACGAGGGTTCCCGTTATAGAGTCAAGAGATGAGACGGTATGGATACTGGTTTTTGGTCGAGCCAAGGAGCTATGCGATGTGCCTCCTGAAAAGAAAAACGTGACAATAAGTCACAAACTATGTTTGTTTTTCCAGGAATATGCTTGGATCTAAAATGTATGTTAAATTTTAGAGCGGATAAAACTAATCTACGCACTAGTTTCATAATATTTTTGTCTTTTGATGAGGTCTTATTGATAATATCGGCTACAGCCGCATTATCAGTCAAGAATAGAATTTTATGATTTTTTAAGAAAGAACCCCATAAATCAATGGCCACAACAATTGGGAAAAGTTCTTTAACAGTTATATGCAAGTCCTTCATGTCGTCTGGCCACCCACCTGAAAACCATTTACACCCAAAAACCGCAGCAAAACCACCATAAGTACCAGCTGCATCAGAATATAATTTTATCACATCTGAAGATACCCAATCCCGAAAAAGGAAAAATGATTTTCCATTGTAATGTACTATAAATTCATGCCATAATTTAATATCAGATCGGGCATCTGCGTTCAGAGATATCCCGAAGTGTGGACAAGTATGACCGATTACCAAGTCAAACAGCCTGCGCAAGAAAGCTCGGCCTGGTACAATAACGCTGCAAGCAAAGTTTAACAGCCCAAGCAGGGATTGCAAGTCTCGCAGAATTATACTTCTTTTATTCTTATATAATCTCAGTAGGTGTATAATTTTGTCTATCTTATCCTGTGGTAATCTAGCCACCATAGCAACGGAATCTATTTCGATTCCATAGATAGTAATACAAGTTGTTGGATTAACGGTTTTCTCTGATTTGATAGGTATACCTAAACACTTAGCTAAGCCTAGAAAGGTGTTCAATGCTGAAAAACATTCATTTGACAACGACTTTCCCACAAAGAAAAAATCATCTAGCAAATGGGATATCCCTTGTACTTCAAATTTTTCGGTCATAATCCATTGTAGCGAGGACGAAAAGGCTTCAAATAATTGACACGACGAAGAAGCGCCCATGGGCAAGACACACCAATAATAAAATTTGTTTTCCCAATGGAAACCCAATAAATGACGGTCCTTTAAACATATGGGAAGAAGAAAAAATGCATCTTGAATATCACACTTTGCCATCAAGCAACGAGGCCCAAAAGACTGCACTAGGTCAATAATCGTCTCGATATTTTGATATTGAACAGCAGTAAACTTAGGTGGAATAAACGAATTGACCGAATTACCCTTTGGATAGGACAAATCATGAATCAGACGATATTGCCCTGACCCTTTTTTAGGAACTAAACCTAGCGGAGAGCAAAGAAAGTTTTGTAAAGGAGGGGTATCGAAATTGATACGCCCTGTTTTAAGTTCTTTGTTAATCTTCTCAAAGACTACTGTTTTGTTATCCACTGCGCTACGGTGGTTCGGAGGATAATTATTTGTACTTACAGTGGAGGGAAAAGTTGAACTGATAGAAAAACCACTTTTAAAGCCTACAGCTAAAGAATGCCGCAATTTTGAGTCGTAACCTAACAGAAATCTCTCAAGTTTATTTGGTTTTATGGGTGTTGGCATCTTGTTTCTTAGTAGCTGTGGCTGATGTATTAGATCGCTTTTGAGGGTCGGTACAGGAGGTAGTTGCGTGGGGTTGACTACAGTGGACACATATGTGTTTAAGCTTGCAATTGAGTTTGTCGTTACAGATCCCTGACTTGCAGTAGGCCCAGCAATAACCGGGAGGGAATTTTTTAGGCTGGGCCTTTCCTGGAAAGGGGTTTTGTACAAATTTGCCCTGATTTTGCAAATTTTTCTTTAAGATGGGTTGATTAGAAAATGGACCGCCATACGCTGCCGACCGCCACAGTTCATCGTTTATAGTGCCCCAATCAAAATTCATAAATTTCTTCAATTTTCGGAACTGCTCATCGTATGACTTCGCCGCCTGGAAACCAAATTGTTTAGACATGGCTCTTATATTGAAACCATATTTTATAAGTGCCTGGACCGACTCTTGATGCTGAGTTAAATAAATAGACATAAATATATCAAAAGAGTTAGTCCACTGCCAAATAGATGTTAATACTTTTTTGGTCCGATTTTTAGTAATGGTGACGTTGCCGTTCTGAAAAAGCACGTCATCGTTGTTTTCATCGTCGAAGCAGTTTGGAAGCAAGGCGACGAAGTCTACATAGTTATCTGACATAATTAAGCTGCGAGTTATTTCTGTAACATGTATACCCAAAGGAATAGAGTGTTTTAACAGCGGACTTGATGTGGACATAGGTGATACTCCTGATGTACTTAATGTACCTGTATTTTGCTGAACAATTTCAGGATCCGTTGTCAATGGCGGCTGAAACGTGTATACGTCGTTTTGAATTTCCTCACTTTGATCTGTATTCATCAGGTTTGTAGAATGATCGGAAGACTTAGATTTAACTCTTTTGCTTCTTTTAGTACTGGGGGCATCTTGGGAGTCAATGTTACCATCGCTGATTTGTGGCATAGTTTGGCCAGATTCCTTCATTTGTTTAAGGAGGGCAGTTGCTATTTCGTCTGCGGATGGCATTTGCTGTGGCTTGTCTTTTGACTTTGAAATTCGTGGCCGTTTAACGGAGGGTAAAGTATCTTCAACACTTGTGTTGTCTGATTGTTTCCGTTTCGCGGAACGTTTCCCCGGCATGGTGACAATTCACCTAAAACAAAGATAAAGCACGTTCAAAAACCATGTCTCATTCAAATTAATTACTTACAGTTTATTTAATAAATAGAACCCAATGAATACTAGTAATAAACCGAGAAATTTTTATGTAGCATACGAGCGTACCATTACTCGTATGCAAAACGTGATATCGTAAGAGCGTACCGTTACTCATACGAATTAACCATATAACATAAGAACGTACCATTGCTCTTATGAAATAAACCAGATTACATAAGAGCGTACCATTACTCTTAAGTAAAATAAGATAAATAAAATGTAACACGCGTGCGTACCGTTACACGCGTGAAACATAAACAATATCAAGATTTCAATTTATTACTAGTAATCTGTTAAGATTCATTTAAAAAATTTAAACTTTGCACAAAGCCAACAACAAATAAACAATATACCTCAACAAGTGTATAAAATGTATCATGGTGTTTGTGTCAAGAGCGTTTTGGGCTTGCAATTGCAGCCCGTACACTTTTTGCATAAGTAACCATGCCTTTATCGTTAAGATGTACTAAATCGGGAAGTAAAAACGATTTGGTGTCTGACCATAGCCCACGGTGTTGCCAAAATGTAATTTTTTCATTGGTGCAGACCAGTTCACTAAGTCTTTTATTCATTTGCACCATTTTCTCATTGCATGTAATTTGAATCAGTATTTAAAGAATATCTAGGCAATAACTGTCCGATTACTACATGTTTAACATCATATGATAATATAATGAAATTGGCAAAACTTACAACATCACGAGCTAATTTGTCAGGATCCTGCACATTATGCAGATCGTTACCGGCAATTTGAAGGAAGGTCGAAGATGGTTTATACGAGTTAAAAACCGACATATGATGTCTTTGTTGTATGCATTTTTTCCGGGGAGTAAAGTACCCCCACCGACACCATAAAACTCGACTTGGATGTCTGTACCATCCAGTGCTAAGTTATACCAGTCCCTATTTTCATGTGTGAAAGTTTCTAAACGATGTATGAAGGAATGACCAAAAATAAGGACTCGTCTTGCCATGACAAATAATTGTATATAAAAATTAAATTAAATAATAATACTTATAGATAAATATTGTGAATATTATACAATATAACAAAATAGTGTATATGGTTCGCCTTTACCTTCTATGAATTAATTCTAATCCTTTAAAATATTCCAAAAAACAAGATTTAAACTTTTGCAGAAAACAAAATAAAATTTCAAACTTTCAGGCTTGAAAGCGGCCGTGCATATGTTCGTGTAGATAACCTTGATAGCTAACAAATAGGTCAAATGTTGTATAATACAAGGGAGCGAGAGACAGTGGAAATTTACTTGACCCTAAGGTGAACCTTATCTACAGAAAATAGAAGAATCAAATTTCTGTAAATTAAAACAGTTGTTTATCACTTTCAGACAAAAATTCTTTTATCTATCATAAATCTATTTTTTCTAAATGGTCTATCATTTATTATTTCAAAATAGTATGTAAATAAAGTTTTAGATATCACATAATTTTATAACAAAACCAAAGACGGTGAATCAATGATTTTGATTTGTGAAATAGAAATATCTCTGATTTTTGCAAAAACTTTTTCTTTTAAAATAACGCCTGTCGAATGTGACCAGTAGTGTACCATAAGTGTTTGTCTGAAATTGTTTAAAATATTTAGCTGTGCGAACTGGTCTTTTACAAGCTTTCAAAGTTGTCACATACAGTAAGTTATCAGTTTGTGTATATTTAAGAAGCTATTACTGCATATACATCCGATTGCAAGAGTTCAATTAAAGTATTTCTCTTTTTTGAGAAATTCACGTAGTTTTCGTCTCAACTGTATTGTACTGTGTTTCTTCTTGATTTTGTTGGTTTATACTAAGATTTTTATATCCTTTTGTATTACTATGTGGGATTAACACAACCATATAAATCTCAACGAGTAAACAGATTACTTTTCCCTATGAAAGTTATCTCATGTAATTCTAAGTCTTAGAAAAGTGTGTCGTTACCCACCGATACATGTAATCCTTTTCGTGTTGTCAGTGTTTCTTTTTCCTAAATACCAGGTCGAATGTACATTGGGTGTTTGCAATTGTCTGAACCAATCCTAAATATTATGCAAGCTAAATTAACTGTCACAATACATGTTTTTAAATGCGTTTCCTTTCTTTAGTCATGGCACAGACGTTCCAATTTATGCTAATATTTGCAAATATAGTAAGTAAACGCCAAAAATCTTAACAAGGAATTATCAGTTCACAGTTGTCTTTACTTGGTACAGGTATTGCAGTAGGTAGGTTAAACCAGGTCATAACAGAAAAGAAGTTTGAAAAGTTAATGGCAAAAACGTTTTTTGTAGTTGAGTATTCCAGTGCAAATACAGGATTCAAAATTAATCATCATAGGAGCAAAGTCTTTCTGGGCCATGAATATAAATGTACAAGGTACTTGAAACTTATTCAATTTAAAATCAATCTAGGAAATTTGCATTATTATTCCTAAATGTCAAAGAAAAAAGACATACATACAAGCATAGACCTGTATATACAGGTCTATGATACAAGCAGAAAATGTTTTCATTGTCTACGTATTCTTCCAGGCGCCTTTGTATGGGTCAAAGTGTACTTTTGAAAACCAAAAAGCAGTACATTTTTTATGACTGAAGTCGAGTTTTTTTATTTTAAAATTAGTTTCCGTTTCCATTCAAAAGTTTATTTTTCCTTTTGTAAAATTATGTAGCCAAACAATTAAAAAACACTTTCAACACTATATGATAAGTATTTAAGCAAAGTTTGTTGTCTCATTTATTTTTACTTGTATGATACTTCATTTTTTACTGACGCTGTTATAAACTTAGGGAGAAACCATTAGATTTTTATGGAGGCCATGGATTTGTCTTCATCTTGCCTTTTTGTTTTCGGAACACGTGAACTAGTTGTGGATAAAAATCAAATGGTTGGTTGCTCCCTAATACCACACTAGCTTTTCCATCATTTCTGTAAAGTCTTTGAAAAATTGAAAAACTTGTTGAACGCATTAAAACTTGCTTATTCAAGAAATGTTTAATACATGTGACGTAGATGTGAAATAATGGTCAGTGTCTACTGTCGTCAAACTGGCCTATGGAAATGTGTTATGTATATGTTTCAAAATCTGCTTCAGAATTTTTAAACAACTGCCCCTTTCTGGATCTAGAACATAAATGGCAAAACATCAATAATAATATTTGAAAAAAATAGTGGTGGCTAAGGAAAAGCACAAATGAAATGCTTTTCGCGCGACAGAAACGAAAAAGCCAAATGTGTGTATTCTCTGCAATGCGTGTACAAATGCGTTAGTGATTGTAAATTTTAACACTGTAATTGTTAAAAATGAATGTAAATCATTTTTCATATATAATATTTTAAACAAAGGTATTTTACTTTTACTTATTTAAACCACCAGAGTGATATACTTTTTCGTATATGTCTGATGGCCCTCCCCTTTTTTCTAGATAAACCTCCATGTTTATGATTAACAAATCCGATAATTTCATGTTAAATGATGTTTTTGAATAATGTCTACTTCTAGTTTAAAATTATTCACATTTTTGTAAAAACAGATTTTTTTTGTAATTCACAAAGTTGTTTGGGGTACATGTCATTTTGTCCAAAGTTTACGCCTTCTTTAGTTAATGCTGATTTCCTTTTAAATATTCATTATGATATGATACTTCTTGCACACTTTATCAAAATAAACATTTAAAAGCTCATGGAATTTTCAAGATAAAAAACTTTTAGGTGTAAAATGACACAAAAACCTTCCCCCTTTTCAAAGGTATATATAATCGAGAAAGTTTATCTTTTAATTTGAATAGACATGTAAATTGGTACAAATATAGTCAAATATCAAGTCTAATTTGTTTAGTCGGTTTTGGTACCTCAAATATTTCTTCAATCATAAGAAAATTGTGTTGATACAAAAAGTTCAAAAAATACAAGTTGACCTTTGACCTTGTTTTATGAAAATTTGCACCAATTTTGGCTTTGACGACCAATCTTATTTTGAAGAAGAGACGATAACACGGCCACCAGACGGTCAAACGAACGAAAGTCTGTTAATATACCTGTAGCATGGAGATAAATGCGCCAGAAGTCTGTTACTCGAGTCGGTTCTATGACTGTTAAGAGTAAAGATTAGTTTTAAAAGTCATTAATGAACAAAATAATTACTTTTTTGAAATAATGATTTGTTTTTGACCAAAACAAAAAACTGTCTGACAAACTGATTATCATTAGCGGATTGAATGGACGCAAAAAGTAAAAACTTTGTCAACGGAGTTTTAAAGAGAATGAAAAGGGGATATGAGAGATAGAAGAAAAAAAAACATGTTCAAAGAAACAAATTATGAGTTTTTCAAATTTATTTAGGCAAAAAGTAGAAATATCAGTATCATATTTGTTAATCTTGCACCCCATAATAATACTGGATACATTTGGAGATATTTGTATCATTTTCTTTTTTAAAACAGGATTTTCAGTAAACTCTAAAGATAATGTCGGTTAAAGAGTTAGTCAAAGTAAAAACTGTCTGTTAAGAGTTTTACTATCCCCATTCGTTTGAAATATAATTCATATGTATCTATGCATACAGTGCTTAATATACGCGAGTAATTTATCAGATTTCTTCATTATCTTAGAACGAAAATGTTACTTGTTTCTTTATAACTTAGAGCGTTTGTAATTGGATGCAAATGTATTTTGCTTAAACACCGTTTAACTTTTATTATACTCTTCATTTACGCAAAGTAAAAACAAAAATGTAAAAATAATGTCTATCTACCTACTCTATTGTCTTCACACATGTAACAGGAAACACGGAGATTTTTATGTTTGGACTTGTATGACAACTGTGTCACTGCTTAAATCTTGACTTGTAAAAGTACATGTATTCACCATACATTGGTAGCAAAAAATATTTTTACTTTGAGGATTATAAATTTTATTCTGTCATAAGTGTATTCAGAGCATTTTTTCAATTATACGTGTAAAGCAAAATAAGTAAAAAGATTTTAAAACAGTTTTATTCCTTACCCTCTTTGTTATACATTAGCAATATTTTAAATCGTAAGGAAGTTACATCTCAAATTCCTCAATAATTCAAAAATCAGTCAACACCAATTGTTTCCTACCGCTACACTAAAACCATCAGTAGTAAACTTTTCAACCACAAAAAGGCATTGCAGGACCTAAACATTGAAGAATATCTAAAGTCCCCTCTGACATGTGATTGCTATGCTTCTCCCTTTGTCTATGGTCCATCTGGTCATGTCATCACGGGTGATCTTAAGATAATTGAAAATGATTTATTACGTAATGTGGTTTCCCATGGACCTAAATTCAGGGAACTGCAACGTATAAACGTATAAATCATAACTTTAAGATCATCATGGACGCTGTGGAGGACTATTCTAGAGCATGGATAAAGAGGGAAAAGGACCAAGAACCAGAGCTTGAATCACTGTCGGACTGGGTAAGGACTATCCGATCTCTTGTACGAAGCCGAATAGACAAACTTCGCAAATGTGTGAACCCCGGCCTTCTTCTGTATTTAGAGATCGTGAAGCTCTCAATTATCTCTCTTCCTTACATGACAGGTATGTTGTCATGCCAGCAGACAAGGCTTCATATAATATAGTTTTTGTATGTAAAGCACATTATTACAATTGTCTAATAAAAGAACTAGGCATTGATGGTAATACTTCCGCTAGTGCTACATACACACGGACTACATTTAACAAAGATGAAATCATAGCCAACCATAGCTCTTTTATGTCCTCTTTCAATATTCCAATGAAAGAGGAACATAAAGAGTTACCATATTTGTACTGGATACCTAAACTTCACAAAAATCCGTACAAAGAAAGGTATATAGCTGGATCTTCGTCATGTTCAACTACAGAGCTGTCCGTTTATTTAACTAAAATCTTGTCTGCTGTCAAAGAAGGTCAACAAGCATACTGCGACACTATTTATAATCGTAGTGGAATTAACCATATGTGGATTTTGAAAAACTCAAAAGATTTGTTAGATCATTTTAAATCTAGATCATTTTCTGAGGTTCACTCTTTGAAAACGTTCGATTTTTCAACTTTATACACTACCTTGCCACACGAAAAACTAAAATGTCGCATGAAAAAACTTCTCGAAAAAGCCTTTTCAAACTCAAGGAATTTTGTTGTTTTGGGTTATAATTCTACATTCTTTTCCAAAACATCTTTCAAAGATAAAATTTGTTACACACTGGAACAAGTTTGCAGTATGCTTGATTTCCTCATTGACAACATATTTGTCACCTTCGGAGGAGAAATTTTTCAACAACAAATCGGCATTCCAATGGGCACAAACTGTGCTCCTCTCCTCGCCGATTTGTTTTTATACTCTTACGAGACTGAATTTCTTCAGGGACTCGTAAAGAACAAGAAGATGAAAGAGGCAAGGTCATTTAATCTTACATTCAGATATATTGATGATGTCCTTTCTGTCAATAACACTTCATTTGGTAGTTGGATTCCTTCAATATATCCTCCGGAATTGGAGATTAAAGAGACCACCGAATCTAATTGCTTCACGTCTTTCTTGGATTTTCACCTCGAATTTGAAAGAAGCAGAGGTACCAATGGGGTATCCGAATATCAAAAGTCCGAAAGGGCAGAGACAAAACCAGCAAACACCAACAAGAACGGGACAAAAACAGACAACATGTAAAACATGGAAACACAAAACAACTGAATATCAATCAACAACGCGAACTCTAGTCGAAACCGCCCAGGTGGTCATCTCAGTACAAAAATTTACGATAAACGAGACGATTTTAATTTTCAAATTATTAATTTTCCTAATCTACAGAGCAATATACCTACTTCTCCTGCATACGGTGATTATATTTCTCAACTTATTCGATATGCCAGAGCTTGCACACATTTCACAGATTTTTTTATCAGACACCGGTTTCTTCGTGACCGACTTTTGAAGCAGGGCTATAAGAAAATACGTCTCATACGATCACTAAAAAAATTCTTTCTTCGTTATCAGCCACTAGTAGAAAAGTTCAAAATTGAGTTCAAAGATATGATAGTTAATTGTTTTAATCAGTGTTTGACTGGTCTGCTGTACTGAGATGATCACCTCAATATCCCTATTGTGTCTCACAACTATGTTGTGTTCTATGGTCATTACCGGATCCTAGATCGCAATGGAAGAGGGAGGTTTGGCGCCATAAAACCTGGTTTAACCCACCATTTCGTTTGAAATGCCTGTACCAAGTCAGGACCATTGCGATCCACCAGTTCTCCGGTATGACTGATTCGTTTTTGTCATTTTCTCTGGACTATCAGATTGATCATTCAAGTTCGGTAGTTTTGTTATTACCTTTATTTATATCTGTTTTCGGATATCTATAACTTTGTGTCTATAAGACAATTTCGTTTTCAATACTTTTTCATTACAGATTCACAATCCGTTTTATACATGTTTTGAAATATAACCCATTCTCTTTCAAAAACTCACAGATTTTGGTGTATACATCCAATCCGGACCTGTTCAATTATAAGATATTGATTAAGTAATCGAGGACACCATGCAATATGCCTAAGAAGAAGTGGAAACTCCGCTGAAATTATGTTTCAAAAAAGCTCAATAAGAAAATATATTTGTGAGCTTACAATGTATTTTTATGCACCTTTCAAAAGTTTGGTTGCATAGAAACATAAATTATTTGGTAAACAGAAAGAAACAAGCTTCAAGCATGAAATTGCTAAGAAATTTTATACCAAAAGGATGTGGAATGGAATAAAGTTAGGAGCACCAACATTTTTGTGAGCCTTCCAAGATAAGATAGCTCGCTGCAATAATCTATATTGTTTGACTCGTAACCGACCTATTAACAGACCAAAATTCAATTGACATAACTCATTAACCGACCGAATTTTCAATAACAGTCAATATCTTCATTTATAAGACGCGGAAACATACTCTATTTTGAGGTTAGAATATTATGAGATTATTTCACACATCATAAACAATAACACTATCATTTAGTGTAAAATTACTGAAAAAACAACAGAAAATGATAAAATTGTTATGTCGGGATATTGTCTACACATATATCAATTCGATTGAATCAGACGACTTCTTTTTCTCCTTTCGTTTAAATCCAATCACAACTCAATTTTGTATATCATTGCAAAACCAGCAACCATTTTGTCAGACATATTTTGTTTTACAAATAAGATTCTATAAAAATGATAATAAAAAAAAATGCAACTTACTTGTGTGTTTTTTCTCGATTACATTGTATTAACAGTCTTTGACCAACTCGAGTAACAGACTTCTGGTGCATTTATCTCCATGCTACAGATAAATTAACAGACTTTCGCTCGTTTGACCGTCTGGTGGTCGTGGATAAGACATCAAATGGTATGATATAGCTGTATGTTACTCATGACGATTAAACTTTTTGAAATGTGTTCTTGGTCAATTTAAATGGTTATTATTTGTGCTGTATCTATTTCATTCAAATCTTTTGGTATTTGTTTCCGCGTACTATTCAATATCAAACAATATTGTTTAACATTGTTTATAATCAAGGGTATTTAAATATACATTGCCATTAACGGGTCAAACATTAGGCATACTAAATAACTTTTTTCAAAAATAATCAGATTATTAAGGTTCAAATCTGTTCGAAGTTGTCTGCATGGATTTGTTTTCTTTTTTGAACTTATCAGAAATATGTCACTTCTTTGAAACCTTTCATTTTCTGTCCTGTTAATAAGGAAACGTTACCCTTTGCAATATAACTCTGCAGCATATACTAAGGTGCACTTAACTCATCCATGTCTATTTATTCCTTAATGCCAGTCTTGTTGCGTAAACTGTTTTTAATTCATGTTTCTCTGTATTGATTAAAGTTTTAATGGATACTCGTGTTTCGATAATCCTCCATCATATTTTCCCTAAAAACGCGAAATTAATCTTATACAAGAAGTATTAGTTTTACATTACAAAAACTAATTGCACAAACAATATTTACCATTGGTGGTAAAAGGTCGATCAGTTCTTCCATTATTTTTTTTATTTTACTATAATCGTGCTATGTATTTCTTCTGATTGTTGTTGTCTACAATTGCCACAAATTTTGTGTTGTGTTTTGGAAGTTTCATGTTTGAAATTATAGCCAGATGCTTTGAAGTTGACGTTGTTCGGAATGCTCTTTTTAAATACTGATGGTCACTTTGTTATTTCTTGCGTTGATGGACTTTTGATGCACAAATCAGATCTTCGTTTAGTACTATAGATGTAAGGCTGTCCGGCACTAACAAAATTATGTTGTTGTTTTTTTAGATAAAACGATAACTTATACATGCATGAGAATGAATATGCTCTCGGTCTACTATCACCCTCCCTCTAATTTGAAAAGTTTGTTTTGTATAAGAAACTAGATCGTTGTCCATGAAAGGAGTAGTGGTGATAAGGGTCATTTTTTGCCCTAACTCAAGAATAGTTGTTTCTGGGCTATTTTGCTAGTCTCAACATAGAAAAGCAATTTTACACCAAAATAAGTATTTGTTTTCATTTTGGGATAAAAATGTGAAAAAATGAAGAAAAACTGGGGATTTCTGGAATTTTACTTTCAAAAATACTCTAATACATTTTCAATATTTTTAAGCAAAGTTCTATCAAAACAAAACTTCTTTATCATAATAATAACTTTATTTCACATATACTTTAATTGTAAAAAATATTTTTGGGACAAAAAAAACGAAAAAGAATTATTGGAATTGAGGATATCTCAAGTACAGTTTTCAAAATACTTTGAGCAAAATTAAACATCTTTGTCATATTACAACTATTTTTCACACATATCTTCGCTGTAAAATATTTTTGAGTACATCAATTTGAGGCATAAGTTTAGAGATGACATAGGTCTAAAATATATTTTTTTCACTTTTTTGTCAGAAATTCCAGGCCAATTATGGCTCTTATCAACCCTACTCCTTTGAATTTTCTTTTAATTTGGAACTTTCTGTCAAAAAGTATTAATGGTTACATTTTTGATGTCTCGAAGTGTTTGCAATAGTTTAAATCAGGGGTGGTGTTATCGAAGCTATCTTAAGACTAAGACGAGTCTAGAGACCATCGAAAGACTGGTCTAAGTCTTAAGTCGTGTTCTCGAAGCCATATTGTTTCAGGATGAAATTTAAGACGCCTAATTTGATGTCTTTAGACCATATAATCTTAAATTTTACATATTATATGCACTATAACTCACAATATTTTGTCCATGTGTTTACATAGTGGCATTTAATCCCCTATTTATTTGTTTTCGAGTCGACATGCATGTTTTTAAACTTTGAACTTATCTTAACATTCTTCGATGACCCTGTGTGTTATTTTAGATATTTTAGGACAAAGTTGTAATGATGTTAAATAAAAACTGTAAAAATAAAACGATGACATTTATTTTGAGCATTCAAAGTTATAAACCTTTTTGTGTTAATAAGGAGGAAAATTTTCTTTAAAAGGGCTATTTTTTAATTTAGATTGAGACGTCCTAACAAAAGACACATCTAAGATAGTTTCGAGAAACAGAATAAGATTGTCTAAAGATGGTCCAAACTCGGTCTCAAAATTTGACTTTAGACACGTCTTAGGATTTTAGGATACTTTCGAGAACACCACCCCAGATGATTAATTCACTACTTATAAATAAATAATTAATTGCTAGTTTAACTAAACAAATCCATCATGTTGTAAGAACGTTTCATCGTTCATATTGTCGACTTCTACGTGATTCATTATTAAAAAGCCAGTGCTTTTTACTAGTGCCATTAAAGGTCATCTGGACCGAATCTTATTTAAAACCAATAATCACTTTGAAGGTTGTTACCAAGACTGAACCTGTTTTACTCGACATTTCACTCGATCAGTCAACTTTCATAGGCGCTATATATAAATGGCATGTAAGGAGTGTATCTATTATATATGATTATCACAGAACGGGGATGATGTATAATAGATATGTAACATTTTTTTATACATAACGTGTTTCGTAACCTTTTATATAAATGTACGACGCAATTTATATTCAAGAAACAGAAACTGCTCCCGGCCTTTGGGATATTGAGAGTCGAAGAGCCATCAGCTAGTAAAATCCCTTTTTCTAGCGTCAGGCGTAGCAAAATTTATTGTCTGGAACTTTGTTGTCATTTGTATTTCGAACACACGTGAAGGTTAGCACTGCTGGTGGAGTTTAAATTCCCCGAGGTTAGCCCGCTCCGGCACCAACACTTTTGAGTTGGAGAATACATCAAAGCTTTAAAATTATCCGTCTAAATTTCAAAATTGTCTAAACCCTAAGGTTCTTCATACCCCAGACATAGGTTGAATATCTTAGTAATTATTTGGTTCCCCAGTTTGGTATTTTTGGTTATACTGTTCTATGCTCTTCATATTCATACAGTGTTTGGCATTTTCAATATTTTTGGTAGAGCGCCTCTGATGAGTCTTGAATAGACGAAACGCGCGTCAGGCGTAGCAAAATTTATTGTCTGGAACTTTGTTGTCATTTGTATTTCGAACACACGTAAGGTTAGCACTGCTGGTGGAGTTTAAATTCCCCGAGGTTAGCCCGCTCCGGCACCAACACCTTTGAGTTGGAGAATACATCAAAGCTTTAAAATTATCCGTCTAAATTTCAAAATTGTCTAAACCCTAAGGTTCTTCATACCCCAGACATAGGTTGAATATCTTAGTAATTATTTGGTTCCCCAGTTTGGTATTTTTGGTTATACTGTTCTATGCTCTTCATATTCATACAGTGTTTGGCATTTTCAATATTTTTGGTAGAGCGCCTCTGATGAGTCTTGAATAGACGAAACGCGCGTCAGGCGTAGCAAAATGTATTGTCTGGAACTTTGTTGTCATTTGTATTTTGAACACACGTGAAGGTTAGCACTGCTGGTGGAGTTTAAATTCCCCGAGGTTAGCCCTCTCCGGCACCAACACTTTTGAGTTGGAGAATACATCAAAGCTTTAAAATTATCCGTCTAAATTTCAAAATTGTCTAAACCCTAAGGTTCTTCATACCCCAGACATAGGTTGAATATCTTAGTAATTATTTGGTTCCCCAGTTTGGTATTTTTGGTTATACTGTTCTATGCTCTTCATATTCATACAGTGTTTGGCATTTTCAATATTTTTGGTAGAGCGCCTCTGATGAGTCTTGAATAGACGAAACGCGCGTCAGGCGTAGCAAAATTTATTGTCTGGAACTTTGTTGTCATTTGTATGGCTATTTGACTCTCAACCCCAAAAGCCTTTTATATAGCTGATGGCTATTTGACTCTCAACCCCAGAGGCCGGGAGCAGGCACCTGTGCTGTACGACATGTTTCTTGACATAACGTCGTGTAACCCAATACCCGGATTGGGAGTTCCAAAATAGCCGCCATTTTACCCCAATTTTACTGGAAAACTTGTACCTACTCTCTGATGAAGGAAATAGGGAAATCTGTTCCCTTCTCTCCAACCCCTAGGAAATGTAGGTTTATATATTGCTATAACCATTACAAATTGACTAATACGACTTTTTATTCAATTTTCCTTCATTTTTTCTTGAAATAAATCGGTAAACATGTTGCATCCATTGCTCCTCATTTTCTGACGTCAGATCTAACCTCAGTTGACCTTTGACATTTGGACATTCTAATATCCGGAATGTTCCGGAATGGATGAACTCGCAATAGGTCTATTTCGGCATGCTTTCAAATTCGGCATTTTTTTTATAGAAACGTCAGAGAAATTTTTAAACAGGTAAACTCTGTAATATTTTGTCTATCATAAGAAACTACTGAATCTAGAGAATGGAATAAGAACTACAGGCTTTAAAATAATTGCTATTTTTATACCCGAAATCTATAAAATACTTCCTTGTGTGACGTCATTTTATACGTCCTAAATACTGACGTAGCTTGCGATGGGGCCCATGGGGCCAGCACTTTCTAACAGTGAAATGGATACAAAATAAAAAAAAAATGAAACTGATTCTATTGAAATGGATGGAAATTGGTAAATTGCATCTGATTTTTCGGTAAGAACAAGGATTATCATTAAATAAAGATGAACTACATTTTTTAATTAAATTGTCCCACTTATAATAAACTAAGAGAAAAAAATCACTTTATTTAATAAAAATTTAAAGGACATAAATGATACCCCTTTAAAAATTGCCAGTTATCTTTTAAATCCTACCACAATACAGGACACAAAAAATATTTGTTTAATTTTACAAGAATCCTTTTCAGTTACAGATAAATTCTTGAAACAGTCTAATGAGTAATAATTATTCAGCCAAATCTAAATGATCTTTAGTATTTTAATACACATTTAAACATTTCTATACAAAAATAAAAAGGGTTAATATTATATAGCTATATAACAGTATAGATGTGTAATTTACATTATACTTTGAAAATATTTATTTTCTATGCTTGTATTCATGTAATGTATTGGATTACGCCATATTGTATTGTTTGTTCATTATTTGACTATGCCTTATCCCATAAACTAATTTTAATTTGAAATAATTGTGAATGCCGAAATTGGGTTGCACCGTCGAGATGAAAATGCATTGAAGAAGGGTATGTTTGTCAGCATTTCTACAAAAACCCAACAAATTGACTGTTTAAAAATTTAGGCTAGAATCAATTACAAAAGATATTAAAGATTTTTTAGGTAATTTTTTTGTTTTTTTATTGCCAGTCAAAAAAATATGACATCGAAAAAACGCAAAAAACTGGCGAATTATGGTCACGTGATGTTAACATTTTAAAAACTACTACTATATTATTTGCACTGTACTATTTATTTCTAATAAAGCATGTCATGATGATTTATTTAAACTAAGTTCATTTGCCAATTGACAAAAAACATTGGACAACAATCCAATATCTTTGGACACAACATACATTCAAGGCATAATAAAATAAAACAAGACCCTGTGCATGAATGAGAATAAATAAAATCTAAGTTGACTATTTATACCTTAAATTTGATATTTGTTGTTTAGTATGAGCATGGAAGTAATATTGAGAAGGCCTTCTCAATATTACTTCCATGGTATGAGAATTCAAAAGAATTGAGTGTTCTTTGCCCATGTAACTGGAAGCGCCGTTTAAGGATGGTCACTCCTGAACTTTTTTATATCAAAGATTTTATGATATGTGGTGGAAATGATAGATAATTGTTTACTTAATCAAATAGCAAAAAGAAAATGATAGGTCCGTGTGCTCGATTTTGAGATAAATGACGTCAAAACTTTGGCGGGAAATCACTCCTCTAGATTTTACATAACTTTTACATTGTGACGTTTTTGGCCTTAAAAACCATGAAGTTGTATCAAGAATTTCAAAATATTTTTAACAGTTGGTTGTTAAGGTCTATATAATCAGAAAATATCATAAAAAGTAGGGGTCAGTGTGCAAAAAAAATCTTCAATATTTAAAGGCAAAGTCTAGAGGAGTTCCGAAATCTGACTGAAATCCTGAAACATGAACAGTGACCATCCTAAATCTGGAAACTTTCTGTCACAAAGTAATAATGGAAAAATATTCGACGTCTCAACATGTCTTGGTTATAGTTTTCATCAGATTAATTAATTTGCTCATTATAAATAAATCATTATGCGCTTGATAGTCATATAGTTAAACGAAAAAGTAATATAGCTATATTGTTGGAACACAATTGAATTGTTGAAATGCGTGAAAATATACTGTAAATGAGTGAATTTGACTTCTCAAAGTATTTTAGTTTTTTTTTTAAATCCAGTGCATTTTAGTGCCTTTTAAGGTCATCAGGTCCGAACCTGATTTTTAACAAATATTCGCTTCAAAGTTCTTTTTTATCGGATTTCAACCTGTTTTACTCGACATTTTATTCGATCAGTCAACTTTCAGAACCACAGACATCATAACATGTAAGGAGTGTATATATAAAATAACAAAATAACCGAACGGGAAAGATCAATCTCAACTTATAAGTTCATTTGCCCTGCATGTCCTCAAAATGTGTTTTGTGTGTCTAGTGCAATGTCCATATTCATATTTATATATTAATATCCAGTGGTTTTTGTGTTTCCGTGTTTTATATGCTGTCTGTTTTTTATCTGTTCTCGTTGGTGTTTGCTGGTTTTGTCTGCATGCCTTTCGGAGTTCTGACATTCGGATGCCCCATCGGTACCACTGATTCTTATTCTTGATGCTAGCAATTTTGCTCAATAAAGCATTCAAAAATGTATGTCTTTAAGTTATGTATGTATTTATAGAATGCTGCTGGCGGTTGTCCATTATGTTTTTTTCTGAATTGCCGCTTGATTGTGGGCTGTGTCGTGTACACTTATTCCACATCTCATTATTTTCTATTTATAGAAAACTCTACGGAGCTAAGTTATTTATTGTTCTTTGCCGACTTGTTTGACTTTATTTGAGACAAAAGGTCCTGGATTTGAAAAGGTATCTCATTTAAATAGAAATGATAGGTTAATATAGAAGTATTGTAGCATTTACCAGATGAACATATATATAAAACTGTATCTTTATATTCAGTTTTTTCTGCTAGATCGATTGTTGTATTAAATATAGTACATTGTATATATTTTTCTCCTTAATCACCAGTTTTAGTTTTTTCCCCAAGTTTTTTTTCTTTAAACAAATGAGACAAACATTGCCGTTTTCTAAAGGTCATTTTTGTAATAACGTCTATGTAAGCACATCGGGAAAAATAAACCGGTGTCCTTTAAAAATGTCATTAACCGTATATATTCAATATTGGCCTTTATGAAACCGGCATTATCCAGAGACATAGAGACCTTTTCCGTTATTATCCTAACATCCATTCATTAAATTATCTACCCTTCTACAAAATCATTGAATAATTATATCCAATTTACAACTGAAACAATATTGATAGATATATAGAAATTCCAGCTCACCTGGGAAATAAGACATTGATTTTCTCCAGAATCCTCAATAGCCAATAGTTCCTTGTTTTCATTGGCTGGATCTAGTATAATAATTAGCAAGTGCTCATTCTGTTGTACTAATCTGAATCAAATTGATTCTCTGACTTATTTAGTCTACAACATATCCATTTTAATAGATAGCTTTTTTCTTTGAGATTTTACAAAATAGGGGAAAGAGATATGAGGGTGAGTTATATTTTATCTTGACTTTATCTCTTCCATACTTTATCCATATTGATGTTATTTTTTTATATTTTTCGGTGTTGTATAAACTTCTCCTAATGCACATTACTATATATCAATGCTGAATGCAACATTTTGAAGTAACTTAAGCAGGTTTAAATTAGAATACAAATTTAAAGTTAAACTAGAATCAAATATAAAAACCTTAAAGACAGCAAAATGTGATTGAGATTTTTTTTCAATTTTGAATCAAGATGTGAAATTTGAGAAAACGCAGCTTTCTCTTAAATATGTGTTGCTCTTGAACCTTTTCATCAGTCAATATAGAAGGCACTGGTTATATATTTTGATCAAGTGAATATTTAAATTTACATTAAGAATGCAACATGGCATTATTTGTGGTCCGTTATTTCAAAATAATTTTCTAAAACAATGTTTTGGTATTTTTAAGCGAATATGTATCTTGTCAGTGTGTTTTTTTTTCAAGTTAAATTAAGGATTGATTGCTTTAACTCGCATTCAAAAACCGAAGGGTTTTATCAGTTTATCTATGAAAATTTGAGTTGCAAGTATTTTATTTACATGCAAGTTCTAAATTATACACACATTCCTTTATTTTCCATTCACTTAATCACGACAACAATGCTGAAATTTTCTAGTTCTATCCGGATAATGGGTTAGTTTGAAACCTAAGCTGGGAATAAATATAAATAAAAATTAAAGAAAATCTGTGTAAAACCTAGCTATCAATATTTTATATCATTTGTCTTTTAGAAATTGACCTTTTACATGATTTTTGTACTAAAATCATTCAATTTTTTTTATTTGAATATGTTGTAAGGTTTTATTCAAGAATTATAACGAGGAACCCCAAGATATGCTTTCCCTGGGCATCTTGAGGAAATTGTAACAGGATGTAATACAATAAATAAGTATTAATGGGGAAAAAAAGAATTATCATATTTATATATGTAAGTACATGTATGTACTCATTGTGTAATGTCTTATTTAAATCATAAATACATGTATAAATATATTTTCTGAATGCCAATATGATTCAGTGGTAAAACTTTTAAAGCCTGTATTATCTCCTAAACCATATTTAAACTTACCTCAATACCTACTCCGGCTAGTCCCATTCAACTGATTTTAATATGTCTACACTTCTTGGAATTTGAGATTGTTCATCTGTTATTTTGCTGTTATCTTTACTTTTATTTAATTTATGTTATTCTGTTTTGTCTATGGACAGCAAACTCTTAGATCTCGCAAATGAAGAGGCAGATCGAAATAAAAATCTCAAGTTTTTGTGGGGTTTTTTTTCAGGACAAAACTTCTGGCAAAGGCAACTTCAAACATCTTTAATAAATTAACAAATTTTAAAAATCTGCATGGATAAAGTTATAAATTTGTGTTCTGAAGATTTGGGTTTACATTAATTTTAGATACGAGTCCGAGGTTGTTATTGCTTAAAAGTCTGAGTAATCAATTTTAATGAACTAGCTGTAGCGAAACCATTTTTGTTTAGAACGATGATTTACGTGCACTTAACACACGTATGAACAAAACAATTATGAAACACACCTCTTAATAGTAAATATATCCCTATAATTAAACTTTTAAGACTAGATATTATATTGTTAACACCTCTGTATCAGTTTTAATTAGTTTTGTCAACTAAGAACCACACCTTTGGTCATTATATTGATCACGTTTGTCACGAAACATATTCAGCGCAGGTGCTAGTGTACGTGAAGCAAAATTTGCGTCAAAAATAATATAAAAGGATGGGAAGCAATAATGCCTATTTTAGCATATCGAAAAGTGGACAATAAATATTTTTTTAATAACATTTTACTGTGTCTGTCCTGTATCAAAATAGTTTGTACCCGTTGTCATTATGTACGTATTACCGGAGAGAGATTTTTATTTGGAATATTTAGGATTGGTCTTGAATCGTAAGCATTGTATTCTTAATCTAGAGCAAATTGCAAAAACGACAAGCAGCGACCACTGGTCACATTGAAGACTGGTGGCTGATTGTTTTGCATTGTGGACTGTTAAACTCCGCTGAGTGATGAAGGTTGTGTCGCGTGCACTTATTCCACACTCATATTCAACATAACCTTATTTTTGTCTTGAATTTTCTCTTTTGTATGTATATCTCCTACCGAGTATGTCTGAATCTTTTGATATTTTTGATATTAGAATATATATAATCAACTATCCTGTAAATCCAAGGAATAAAGTTAATATTTTACAAACATAATGCACGATTTATGTTTTTTCTCTATATCATTATCATCATTTTATATACAGCTGCGAGTTATAAGGAGGCTGCTTTCCACTTGCCTTTCAAACGACTAATTTTGTTTTCTTGCATTCGTTTGCCTCATAATAATTAATGATATTCTCTATTCTATTTGTCTTTTTAAAATCCTGTAATAAAATATATAAAAAAAGTTTATTAGAAAATTTAAAGACTGAATGACAATTTGATTATGTATGCATCAAATTTATCTCAAAAACACCTTGACAATTATACAAAATTACAGTTAAGAAATATCAAAATGTGTCTCGTACATGCAAAAAAGTAGTTGAAAATATCTTCAATAATAATTAATAATTTAAAAATTGTCAAATCGAAGTAACTTGAGCGTTTGAATATAAGCACTACATTCAAATAGCTTTTTACACGCACTTAAAACATTAGGTTCTGAATCGATGGAAAATTTCTTTTTACAACAATAAACTTTAACAATCAAATTAGCATTAAATTGGGTATGTAATTATAAGTCCGTTCTTAGAATTTACACTTTTAATATCGTTATGGATATAAATGTGATAAGTGACGCAAACTAAAGTATTTACTCGTCAAGTAGTAGCATTTCCATGATTGGAGCAGCAAACATTCCAACACTAATGTATTTACTCTTTAACGTCACGAGGAGATAAAGTTATATTTTGTCTTTGAAAATCACGTTTTAATTTCTAAGTCGTGACTACTCTCTATCAAGTGCTGTTGTTGAGATTTAAATTATGCATAAAGTGTAATTGTCTTTTAGAGGATTTGAAATCAAAACTTTGGTATAGAATTCTCAAAGGACAGATATCTTTAGAGAAGTACCCTTTCTGAAATTACCTGTGGTTGTCGTTATCTGTAAAGGTCCCGGTTTCATATTATGTTGCTTTGTGGACATAAAATATTGTCTGCCACCCAATTTTCAGGGTTGTAGCTCATCCTGTAAACCTGTAAAAGACTTTGAATTATGAAAAATTCGAAAACTAACGTTAGAATTTGATAGTTTGGTTAAAAGTCAACATTTAACACACAGTGTGAGATACCAGAATCTGTTTCACATGTGAAATGTTTAAAGTGTTTTCTTTTTATATCTTAATATCAGGATATACAAAACTATTTATTTGTTTGAAATTATTAATCTTGAGGACGGGTGCATTGTACTAACGACTTTCATCTTTATAGCAATAATATGCATTGTAAAGATAGCTTTACGACTGTTTTTAAGCCTATCGCTAGTACTCAAAAGTAACAGTTAGTTGTAAAATGCACAGCTTTTTTTTTACTTCAACAGATTGCACTTGGTAACTGACCAAAATTATACTACAATAACACTGGTTTACACTGACATGTACTTGACTATATAAAAAAAAACATTTCAATTTTCAATTTTCCTTATCTTCAAAGTACGGTATATTTAATTTCTTGAAAAATCCCTTTACCGAAATTGCATTAGAATTTAGGAAATTCTCAAATTGGACGAAATACTCAAGTTAATAATGTATGTTTTATGAAACCAAGGCCAGGTGCCTATACTTAACAAAACATGTTTGATCAGACAAAAGGAATTATTCCAACATAAAAAAAAGTAAAAAAGTTTTGAAAAGGAAATTCTTTGTTCATTTTGATAAATTCAGTTATTAATATTAAAGTTATTCGCGAGGAGTAAATAGGGAACAAAATAATTCGTGCATCACTCATGATTTTTAATGAAAAAATAACATTTGTAAGGTAATTTTCCCCAATCGATTTGGTGACTTTCTTCATCTCATATATCCTTAGGAACTTGAGATTAAGGACACAATGGATTCTAGAAAGTCTACTGATTTAGATCTACATCTCGATGACAAATGTAATGACTTCAATTTTCCAATCCTCAACTTTCCCCTCTTGTTTAGCAACATTTTGTCCGCTCCAGCTTACGGGTTTTTTTATTCGTTATTCGTTACTCCAGAGCTTGCAGGAATAACATCGATTTCCTTGGCAGGGCGTCACGTTTGACACAGAAATTGCTAACACATTGTTATGATGTTTTCTGTCGCTGTCTTCACTCAAGACACGGTACACACCATGCACTTGAGACAAATATGGGATTTCTATCTCTCAGATGAGTGCAGATGTTGGTTTGTCATAGGGTTTTGTTTGTCTTCCTTTTCCGAATTTGACAAAATGAATTGGAAATTAACATTGCAACGGTCTGCTATAGAAGGCATGAGCCGCTTTCTCTTCCGGAGCACCTGAGCTCTCATTTGTTACGACTTGAGTTCGTGTTGTTGACTTCTGTTCGGTTGATTTTGTGTTTTGTGTTTCCTCGTGCTGTTCTTGTTTGTGTTTACCGGTTTTGTCGTTGCCCTTTCGGACTTTTGACACTCGAATGGCCCATTGGTGCCTCTTTGCTTCTTGCAACTCGCCACCTCGCTTTTATAAAACATTAATTGATATAAAAAATTGATAAAATGAAATTTTCAAATACTTGTTAGGAATTTTATAGTTTATTGACGAGTATATTTGTCGAAAGGAAATTAATGACTCGACACCTCCTACACATGGTATAAAATTAAAGCTAAATACACTTTAGATAAAATTTCTGATGTTTCATAAAAAAAATGTATTAATGACGATTACTACATACAAGAACCTACATAATAAATGAAATGGAGCACATTTTGTGTTATGATTTTTTTTGTCACGGCTGATACAAGAAAAGATAACAAGGTGCACTGTTGCTCATCCTCAAGAAATTTTAGTTGGCATTATGTGCTCGTAGACAAATGTGGGAATTCTATGTCTTAGATGAAAACAGATGTGGGATTGACATAGAGTTTTTTTACTGCCATCTTTCGCCGGGCCGACCTTTGCAACACTGTCTCCCATTTTAGATCACTTGACTTCACTATTGTTCTGACGTGTGGTGTCTACTGCTGCTTAGTTGATTTGTAAGTGTGTTTAGAAAAGTTGCGCGTGTTTGTGTGTTATGTTGACGTTTGTATCAACTGATTTGGTCTCGGCCTATTTGGAATTAAGACGACGGCCAAAATCCCCTCAAGTACAACATGTCATTGCCTCTTGTAAATGTCTATTGGCTAGATTGATAACCGATATTTTTTCTTTTCATTTTCCTTTGTTTAATTTCATTTCTATTGTTTTGAGTTAATGATAAAAATTATTGCTTTTGTAAACGATTATTTAGTCATCTTTATTGAGATCCCAACACATTTTTACACATCAAATAAGATTAAAAGATATTTGCATGTTTTTACTTCTTAAGAGCATGTTCTGAACGGAGAATTAAAAAATCAATTTTAAATTTAAACATGAATTCTTTTTAAACCTTAACAATTGTATGTTTTTTTTTCCTCATTTCCGTGAATTTAAAATGACGTAAAACACAATGTTGTTGTGAATTAGTAACCATGTAAATAAAGTAATATATATATGATGCCATGACAACGGAGACATTTTCCGGGTATACTTGAGAAAATAATCTCAGAGGTTCTTTCATCTTATTTTAACTTTTCAATATGGTATGCGTAATACCATTTCATTATAAATATACACTGAGGATAGGTATCTGAGCCAACGTTAACGTCAATGGTATAGGTTAACGAGCATGGCGCTTATAGCTTCAACCAATTTAAATTCTATTTTAAATTTAAATTTTATAATTCTAGTTTTTCCTTTTCAAATTCAAGAATTTTTCTTTTTATTTCAAAAATAAAACTTTCTATTGGCATATGTATGTTACATCCCAGATGTAAAGGTTAATCTATTGGTGATTTCTTTCCAACGAAAGTTCGAAGTGTTTTAAAATAGAACGTTAACATTGAAAATAGATATGTTCCACTGAATAACCATATACATGTAAAATAATTATCTAATGTTAAAAAGACAACATTTTTATGTCGTTTGTTTGTTTTTGTTTCGTTTTTTTTTCATTTAGGTTTTTATGCTTTTATCCTTTAGCATGGTTTCATGGTGGCTTTTCTTTAACAGTAGATAATCGTTTCCATAGTTTTTATTGCAAATAACTGTCAAATCCTACAGAATTATCTGTGTATGTAAATGGCAGTATTTGATAGTACATAGGAGCCGCATTCTGATAATGTTAAGGATCATTTCTAAATTCTTTGTTCCATCATCCCAAAACAATGTAGATTTCGAGTAGAGTAATAACAATATATGGATTAAATCACCATGACCCATACCAGACTTAGAAATTCGCAAATTAAAACAACTACCAGCAGTCAATGGGACCAGTGGTTGTTTCTCCTCGACATGTAGAAAGAAATATAAGGCAAACGATTCAAAACCAATCTTAGACAAGACCTCTTTCAAGACATAAGTTATCGTATCAAACATTGTATTGTTACTAATTTACTAACATTCAAAACATGGATCATAGTAAAAACCAAACATGTACAAAAGATGCGAATCGCACTAGTCGTGACATAAAACAAGATATAGACCACATTTAATTGATCAATAACAAAACCATTTCTTATTTTTCTTTCAGGGGGTTTTTGAGGAGCCGAGGAAGCAGCTACAGCGCCAGCAAGCTAGCGATCTGGACCAATTTGTATATCGACTGACAAACCCAACACTGGCTGTAACAGATCAATGTAACTCTATTGAACAGCTGCCCTCTCCTGAACCAATATCACCCACGCTCCCTGATAAAGGTCCAGAAATGCCTAACAAATGTTTACTTAGTCCAGACTCCGTTCCTGACACAAAGTCAGCAAAGAAAAACTGGCGACGGAGAATACTTGAACGGAAGGGATTAAAAGGCAAAGTGGGGTCGTCAGACTTTGATGAATCAGCAGAAATGTCATTTGACCAACAAGAATCAAGAGATATAAAAGACATGTCATTTGAGAGTACATCTTCGCGTTCATCATCTGGCTGGCGTAGTCCACAGATATCATTTAATTGTGATTCTTCGATCGATGCATCAGATTTAGAATACCAAACAGATGGTAAAACAATACAGAATAAGAAGAATAATGATTCCGCGACAGAATCGGACAACAATGAACAGAAAAAGAAAGAGACAAAAAGACAAAAGTTAAAACGAATCATAACAAAGCCTTTGAGACGTTCCCCAAGTACATCTGAAAAGGAACTTCTGTCCGATTCACTCTCCCCTGAATTAAAAAGCAGCAAAAACAAAGACACAGTAAGTCAGTTACTGGTTCTATACAAACATATTAAGTTGTCAAACAAGATGATTCTAATTGTTGTTGCCTGAGGTTTATTAGCCCATTTTCTCTCTAGGAAAATTGATAGATGCCATCCAGTTGTGAATTATTTATGTTTTCTCACAATTTTACAATCTTTAATCAACCCACAAAGAATAGGGAAAGAAATGAGCAACATCACCATTAATCGGATTTTAAAGAAAAGTCTTTATCTCTTGTAATTGTTTAATCAAATAGACTGTTTCTTGCAAAAATAGATTTAAAAGCTAAAGTCATTTCCCAATACAGCAGAGATAAATAAATCATCTGAAAACCTAGAGAAAAAAACTTTTCTTTAAGGATTGGAATTCGCTAGTTGCATTAGGAAAGATCTCCAGAACACATTAACCTTTTTCCCTAATCCCTTTACCAATGATGCTTTAACATTTTGAAAATACAATAATATGTTCTTCTATTACAAGAATAGTATACACGTACATTAGATTAATTCATCATTTTCTCTCTCTTTACTTTTTGATCATTAGATAAGTTTTCCACCTTGATTTCCAGATGGAGAGTCGAGCCATGGAATTGTTGGTATATCAGAGGTTGTTCGGTACCAGTAGCGAGGACGAAGGACGAGGTCTGAGATTCCAGAAGTCGATGTCTACAGATTCAGCCTTGTCTGAGAATGATGAAGGCAATAACAACATCCTTCTGAAGACAAAATCTAAGAATATGTGAGTTAAAACCAATGAAAGAAGCAGAGATTCAAATGGGGCATCCGAATGTTGAAGTCCGAAAGGGCAGAGACAAAACCAGTCAACAAAAACAAGGTCAGGACAAAAATAACAGACAACATATAAAACACGGAAACACAAAAACTACTAAATATATATATTAAAAACGTGATCTCTAGTCGTTTCGAGAGTGAACTCAGTTATGAAATACTCAAAAATCAAATATTTGATAAGTTTTTTTACTGTTGCCATAACGCACCCGAATTCGGTTGACTGTTTCTTTTTAACTTGTTCCATGACTTGTATCGTGTTGTTTTGAGATTTTCGTCTGTATTTTGTTTTGCATACCCTTTCATTGCTTATTGGAGTTTGTTACTCGTATAACAGTTGGATTTCCATTGCTTATTATCATTTAATTTATACAAATATAGTTTTTTATCCTCCTGATAAAACGATTTCCATTTAATAAGCGGGTAAAACTTTCCCATGTTCTATTAGATTACTAAGTCTTTGATTAAATCTACTTATGTTACTTATACTAAACCTCTCTATTCCATAGTCGGTATCATTTCTAGTTTTTACTATAGAGCAAAGAACATGAAGAAGCGGTTCCCCTTTCTGCGACGACAGCAGACAGAATCGGTGGTAGAACCGGAGAAGAATGAAGTTGACCCACAAACTGAGATTTTATCTACTCTGACACTAGACAGGGCAACAAAATGGAGCGTGTCATTGGAAGATCTTCTACATGACAAAAGTAAATATATGACTTTTAAACGTGAACTCAATGTTTCTTTTCATTCGTCAACATTCATATTTAATAAAGGTAACTTATTGTATGTGATAAGGTGATGTGATGTTGGCCACTTCGATCTAAGACCCATTTTGGTACTGAATCTGAACATTTGACTGCATACATTAATAATGTATTAATTTCAGTTGAAATACTCATTCACATAAAACTATGACATAAGTCGTTTAAAACTATAATACCAAATATATTTTAGAGGTTTCTGACTGTCCACGATATGGACCATATATGTGGCATAAGGACCGTGTATGCGATATTTAGTTCAGAAGTTACGTATTTGCAAAATATGTGATTTGAGACTGTTGCAAATGGGTACAAATGAAGATATGTTGAAGTGTTTTGTAGCGTCTTTCCGATCTAAAGCTTTGTAACTGTTGTGTTGAAAAATGCAGAAAACTCCTTTTTTTTCTTTCATTGTTTTGCATGCAGTTGGTTGTTGTGATATTGAGCTCTGTATTTTCAAATTATGTTATATTGCTTATTCCATTTAGTCCCATTTGTAAATAAGACTTTGAAATTGGAATGTATCGTTTGGATAATTATATAAGAAATGACTGTCATAACTTTTCATTGGGGTATAAAACATGTTTTTCTTTGCACATTCAGTATAATCCTAAAGAAAAAATTATGAGTCATTCCTTATAAATAAATTTCACAAAACATTAACATTTTATTTATAAGTATACTGAAATGGCGCCATTTCATGTAAAAGTGATTTTTTTCATTGGGATGTGAAAAAAAAATGTCCAATAAAATTGCATTATTTAAATCAAATTTATTTTATTGTTTTTGTTTCTGTTTTTTTTTTGTTTTTTTGTTTTTTTTTGCTTCCCTTTCTGTTTGAAGAAATTACTTTTGCCTTTCACTCATTAAGAAAAACAAAATAATACATACATGTACTTGCTTTAAAGGTGGGCTTGACTTGTTCCTTGGATATCTTCGATCAGAATTTAGCGAGGAAAACTTAGAATTTTGGATAGCTTGTGAAGAGTATAAGTCAGGAGAAGACAATAACTTATCAGAAATGGCAGAAAAGATTTACAACGACTTTGTAGTAGCACAGGCGCCAAAGGAGGTATGTGATTATGGTAAAAGTTTATTATAAATTTAACTTGTAACCGCTTAGAACCGGGGTGTTTGGTTCAATCCCCTAGCTGCTGGTGTTCCAATGTAGCGGAAAGTGGGTAAAAATGTTTAACTTCGTTGACGCCTGCTGGCGGTTGTCCATTGTGGTTTTTCTAAATTGCCGCTTAATTGTGGGCTGTGTCGCGTACACTTATTCCACATCTCATTATTTTCTATTAACATACAGAAAGAAGGTCTGACAAGAGTCAATCGTTGGCAACATATTATTGAGAGCTCCGTGTTGATTGCTACAACTATGTGTTTTTCTAAAGCATATTATATTCCCGATATTTATACAGTCGAAATATAATATTAAGTGTTATTCTTTGTGCTGTCTGCTTATCCAGGAAAGTATCAAAATCTAAATTTCAACCCAAAATATGGACAATCATTATTTTAAGCATTTGTCAGTTGGAGAAAAAAAATTTGTAATAAATATTCGCAACATAAAATAACTTTTAATTGTTTTGTCCTCCTATACCGGATTTGAAACGCTGAAACGACCATTAACAGATTACGACCGGTGTGTTGCAACAATAGAAAAAACTGCTCCTTCCGGGTCACCAGAGTTCACTTCTTTTACAACTTTAGTTTGCGTTATTAGTTGCTCCTCGGTTGTTTTGTGTGTTTCGTGTTGTGTGCTTCTAATTTTGTATATTGTAAATTTTAATATTTGCTTCTCTTTAATTCGAAGTACATTGTCATATTTTATTTAATTTTAGGTCAACCTGGATGCAGACACAAAAACTGAGACCACATCTAACATTGAAAATCCAACGCGTGAAAGTTTCAGTACAGCACAACACAAAATACAAGCGCTGATGGCGAAAGATTCATATCCAAGATTTATAGAATCCGAATATTACCAGCTTCTTCTGGAAAATGTATCCAAGAGATGAAATTCTATAATGTTTTAATTACCAAACCAGCACAGTTAAACCCTATTAGATTAGAGACATCTGATTTTTTATGGAATCACTTTACACGTAGGAGTTCTTTATTTGTTCACATAGACTTGGGATAGACTGGTTACTTTAATACATTTATGGTGAGTAATCAACGTCAGGCATATTGAAGTATTAGACACCTATGTTGTGGTTGTTTTGATTAGTTCCGACAGATTTATCTGGAATGGGAGAATATGATACCGAACGTCACATTACATTGATATCAAGTAGAACCAAAATAGTATATGTAGGCATTGATTTGTTCTAGATACTAGGAGAGGCAAAAATCATGACATCTTAGCGTTGGTGTTGCCAGGTGCACTTTCGCTACGGTCTGATACTTTTTGAATAGAAAGAGAAATATGAGAAATTTAAAATGGCCATTCGAATCACATAGTCAGATTAAACCATAAGACACCGAGGACAACGACAAAAAGAAAAAACAATTACATAACAAAACAACAGTTATCAGCCAAACCCACTTATTGTAAAAATAAAAGCAAACACGTTCGTCGCACCTATCGTAAATTGGAAAAACACTACTGCTGTATCCCCTGCCTCGGGCAAATCGTTTTGAACATCTGCAGTTCTTTTAAAGCAGTTATTTATAAAAAAAAAAAAAAAGATTTTGTAAAAACACAATCCATTAGGACCCCTCGTATACAGAGCACACTTACATGTATAATATTTTCAAAAATCAACGAGTGTATTGCAATAAGGAGAAACAGCTTGTACCTTTATAACCCTTGCTGCCATGTGCACACGTTTTTTTTGTGAAGGATAACATTGAATGTCAATTAAGCTGAGCTACTTTCCTAGTTTGTTGTCTTTGGTGTCACGAGATTATATATAGAGCTGTTTGTAGTATATTTGAGCTTTATTAGTTTTGCTTGGTAATTTTGGTGGTACCATTGTAGTAATTGTTCAGATTCTTTATTTCATTTTTATTTTTTTTTCAGCAAAATCCAGGACAATTATCAGACGAATGTTTATATGGAAAGTGAAGAAAAGTGGAAAGGTCTTCAAGGCTTTTGAACTGGACTTTGCACTCATAATTCAATTCATTTTTTTAAGATATGATGTTAACCTCGTATTTAAATATTTCTCTTTTGTATTTTGACGTTTGTTAGCAACACCATTGTATAAACATTCCTTAAGGCTTATCGTAAACTTGTTTTTAACTTATTCTACATGTAAATAGTTAATTTTATTAATATTGAAATGTTTTGTGGGTTCAATTTGCAAGTAAGTATGTATAGTTAGGAAGTACATCATACAAGTATGCATAAGTTTCTAATGATGAATCGAGAAACAAAACGACACATGCCTGTACATAAATAGAGACCAATTTTTATTGCAAATATTATGAATTTTATATTTACAATTTTAAAGTATTTTTTCTACTATTTGCCTTTTTGCACACCAATCCCTATTATATTTTTTTACATTTTGTATAGTGCACAATAAAATGTTCTACACTTTACAATTTCATTATTTAATTTGTATGACATTTATTCCTGACATAGTGTGAGAGTATAATGTTGATGGTGAGTTTGCCACGTAACGCCTTGTGGTTTCTATATCTTATTCCCAAATCATTATAGACCATAAAATGCAAATGTAAACCTTTTATTTAAAAGAACTGGGTGTGTACCATGTGTACAGAGCATCACTTGGTCCTACTATTTTGAAATGACTGAATAAATCTGGAACTTTGAAATATATATATATATATATACCAGAATAGTTGAAACAGAGCGACCATTTGATTTCACTATTCAAGAATAAGTTTGCTATATGTTATTCGTTTTGAGGTTTATTAATGTCCAAAGTGGTTGTAATAAGTCTGGGTGTTTTGGGTTTTTTTTTTAAATAAATTTGTGGATTTTTCATTGCTTAAATGAATGATCATCTTTAAGTAGATGAAACGAAAAGTTATATTCTCCTATTCAAACAATAGTTTGTCTTTCGAAATGCCAAATTTTATTTATTTGGTGAATGTTATAAATGTCGAGCCCAAAACACATTTATAAATTCACGATTACAAAAATCATAATGAACAAAAACTTCTAACTTTCATGACTTTTAAGTTTTCTTATCATAGTCATTATGAGCTTTGAAACTCCTTCGCCGTAGGATTGACCATAAGTTAACTTTTAAAACACCAAACATTATACTGGAATTGGTATTCTGAATCTTTCGACCACGAATTTTTATTTTCATTAATTTTGTTGTTTCAATAATGGTCCTGTTTGATAACAGCACCGTGTATATCTATATGCAAATTAATAACAGAACCATCCATTAAACAAATGGAATATATTTCATTCAGGCCACGATAAGTCTTTGTTTACTGACCCGTTCCAGCCTTTGTATGTCCTACAGAAACAAAGGTTCCAGGTTCTCTGTATGATATATCAACTGTTTTCTTGTTCTCAGATGCAACATTAAACCTAATTGCTTTTATTTCTAATTGGATTGGAAATTGTAATCTATTTTTACGATCGATTGAATGTGTTTTGAAGTTGGAAGCAAAAACAAGCTGAGTTTACAATGGTAATGAGTAAATCAATACAATGAATGAAAGAACCGGATAGATAACATACTTCCATTATAGGTACACCATATAAATATTGCCATTACGAATCGATTTGAAATCAAATTTGAAATATAGAATGAGTCCTTGTAGCTAGATGACCTAAAATGATATTGAAGTCATGGTGACTAATCATTTCAAAACATACTCAATAAAATTGAAACCATTATTGCAGATTCATCACTATGAAATTCAGCAATTTATGCCATTACTAATGTTGATGGTAGAGATATACCTGTCCAGTTGTTTTTATGAATGTCTCGGCTATCGGATATTAAAGAAATAATTTGTTACAAATCAGTATGAATCTGTTCGTGTACATGTATATGCTAAAAATGAACATCTCTGTAATAATGTTTCAGGAAATAATCTGTGTCAAGAACATGCATTATTTTGAGTTATTTGCAAAATGTTTTTGCCAACAGGGAACCAAATACTAGACACTCATCACAGTGTCCCATTGGTCACATTGACGCCTACTGACTGGTTTGATTGTTGTTGGTTACTGATGGTTGAGTCACGTGTATTTCATTATGATAAGTTAAGAAAACAAAACTATAGACGATAAACAGGCGTGGAATAAGTGTACACGACACAACCAACATAAAGAAACGGCAATTTAAAAAATCACAATGGAAAACAGCCAGCAGTCTTCATCATGACCAGAGGTCGGTTTTTGCTGTTTTGCATTGGCCCAAGACTAAAAATACAATACATTTTGTACATAAGATTCAAACAAATCCCTAAATTATCAATAAAAGACCTTTATCATTGTAAACATCGCTTTGATCATTATATCTTTTAAATACAGCATATATGAATACAGCTTATAGATATATGATTTCTCTGACACATTTTGTTTCAAGCAATAAAAGAATATCTTCAACGCCTAAACATAATGCGTTTTTTTTTATTCAAAAATCATCTGATACTCTTGTATGTCAACATGGTCAAGTAGAGGCTATTATGATGAGATATCTGGTACTCTTGTATGGCAAGTAGAGGGTATTATGAATACATCGGGAATTTGAAAATTGGTGCCCTTGTGTGGTACCAAAATATTCTTGCGCTCCAATAATATACTAGTACACCAATTTAGTGTAAAGTTCCTACTTGGGAAATACCTTGGTTACCAAATATATTAAATCTAATGAAACGCTTTTCAATAATTTAAGAAATGAAATGGGGTAAATGAACATGAGACCACAACACATATATTAACTCGATCAACTGCAATGAATTTTTATGAGCAGTATGGCCATTTCGGAAAATTATTCCTCATCAGCAACACTAGAACCCAAACAAAGGAAATCCACAATTCAAAAGATGTTCAAAATGCATAAAGCCAAATGAATTCAAAATATATATATATAGCTGAGGGCAAAACTACGATGGAGGGAGTTTAACCTTGAGTTTTACAATTTACATAAATTTATACAGAGGTTAAAAACAAAGTGAACACATGAGAAGTGATCTCATGTACAATTTCACCATATCTTAAAAAGATAAAGAGCTACTAACTCCAAACGGCATAAAAGACCAACTCCAGTAATAAATAATTTAAGAAAATAATTCAAGTTTATCTACACTATTCCTTCTGTATAATACGTTATTCTCTCTTTGAATATCAGATGCTTTAGCTCTTAATTAGTGAAGCTAAGGAACTCCAAAGGTACACAAGATGAAAGAAAAAGACGAAATAGAGAAACACTCAAAATAACAACGAATATGATAAATCAATTAGTGTAATATAATAAGAAGCTAAAACAATATCCTTATTATGGTCATCCCATATTAATCAACATTGGAATTATAAAGCTCTCTATGAAAGGTGTCTAGCAACAATTACCAACGGTTTTATCCTTGTTATTATAAAAGCAAATCCTTCCTTTTCTTGCTAAAAAGTTATTATTTTTCTGCATTCAGTGCAAGCATGGAAGAAGCCTATATTACTTCATGGTTCAAGCCTTCATATTTTATTAACATGTAAAGTTATACAACTTTGTAGTTTTGTTCAATGTATCTCTTGTATCTTCGCATTTGACAATAATTTACTCATCTTTTGACTGTTTAAGCGAAGTTTTATTATGTAAGATTTCTATCAAATCCCTAGTTTAAATCATCTTTCTTTGTCACTGATCTTCATTTGGTAGTTTTGTTTCAAATTGTCGTCATAAACATAAAAATCAGTTTTAAGAAAACAAAGAAATAAAATAACTGAAAGTAGATCTCAATGATATCTAGACCTGCTTCAATAATTCCTGATTTCAATCTTAATGCCAATGTTATTTCAATCTGATCCAGTATATGTAGTTTTAATTACTTGTCTTGAAAACTCCATTAAACAGACCATTATCGGCTGCGGAGCTGACATATAACGCTGTAAAACGAATGTACGTAATATAGTTAATTTGATATGTCAAGCCACAGATTAAGATTTGTCCCAGAGAAATGTAGGATTTTCTCTATATAACACTGTAATGTATAGCAGCAACGACAGTTATGGTCATATATTGGAAGCTACTGTGCAAAAATAAATATCAAAGTACATAATGGTTGCTGATCGCGCATTTGTTCTATGAAAAACTTTTATTGGGTGGGATTTTAGGGAAAATTCTCCAGATTATGTATGATTGAAAATAAAGTAACCTTTACGACTCAGAGTAGATATACCAAGTTCTACAATGAGCTGCATTCAATAATCATTCATCTTTTTAGACTTCTTTATTTTCTTTTTTTTAAATAAAGACCTCCATTCCTCAGTTGAGTGCAAACAATTTCACTTTCCGATCCTATAATGAGTATATAACTTGAGCATAATATAAATGCAATTTTGATAGACAAAGTCCAGTTTTGTTAACCTAGATTTGTTGTATTTGTTTTAAATACTCGAAGTTTGTATTGTTGTAGCTACTATAACGAAAGATTTCAATAAATCATTTGATATTTGTACATTTTTCATTGCTCAAATTAAAGTAGAATGAATACGAATACGAATACGAAAACTTTATTTCAATTCGGCACATATATATATAACAATAAACACAAGCTCTGATGAGCTTTTTACCGAATATAGACAAACATAAAAATTTCATGCATGCAGATAATACAATGACATCACAAATACAGTAAAAATAAATAATGTTAATATAAGCATTACAGGGTCAAGCAGATCAAGTTAGCAACATACATATAAAAAGCAAGAATATATAAAGCACTAACATGCACAAGCAGCATTATAGAGTAGGCATAGCTAAACGGAACATAAAATGAGCAGTTTGAAGCAGAGATAAAAGTTACCTGCAAGCAGAACAGTGACAAACAGATCCATTCCAGGACTGAATGAGGCTTTTGAAATGAGAAAAACTGCATTCAGTCCTAAAATGGTCTGGAAGGTTGTTCCACATTACAGCTGCAGCAAATTTAAAACTTTTCTTACATGAGGTACCTCGAGAATATTGCTATATCTGAAAGAATATTTGGATTCTTTAACATTTAAAAGATTATGTAAGCATACAGGTGCAATTTTGTTAACAATCTTATATGTTTCTAGTGCCATAGTTCTTTGGCGTCTTATCTGTAAGGATGGCATCAGGGCTTTCTCTAGTAACATTTCGTATGTGCTGGAATGGTCATCATACATAAAACGGAGTGCTCGTTCCTGCACTTTTTCAATCTTTTTAAGAATTTTTCTCTGTGCAGAAGTGCCAAGCCAAAGGGCAAAGGTTAAAGTTGCTAAGTATAAAAGTATGGAAAATAGTAAGTTTACTGAGTCTATCCAAATAATGTCCCAAACGCTTTAAAATATCTAATTGCTGTGATGCCTTCCTGCAGATATTGCTAATGTGTACATCAAAATTTAACTGATAATCAATATCTATACCTAATAATTTTACAGTAGATTCACATGAAATATTTGAGCCTTGAATGTCTATACATGGATCTCTAGAAAATGTTTTTTACCAATAGCTAGAAATTGAAATTTATCAGGATTTGCCTGCATTTTGTTTATCTTAAACCATTTAATTAGCTCAATTGAATCATTTTGCAAGGTACTTATTAAGTTGTCATAATCTGGGTTACAAAAGGACAGAGTATTGTCGTCAGCATAGTTGTTCAGAGTACCATATTTTACAACTGAAAAAATATCATTAATGAACACATTGAACAATAGAGGACCTAGAATGGAACCTTGTGGTACTCCTTTCTGGATGTCAGCCCAGTTGCTGAGAATGCTGTTCAGCTTAATTTGCTGTTTTCTATTTGTTAAGTATGATTTGAGGAGGGCGACCGAATTTGGTAAAACACCATATGCTGACAATTTGTCAAGCAAAATTTCGTGGGGGAGGCAGTCAAAGGCCTCAGAGAGATCGATAAGAACTGCTGCGACATATTGATTACTGTCTAAGGCAGTACGCCAATCTTCAATCAATCTCAGCAAGGTGGTCTGGCATCCATGTCCCTTTCTAAAAGCACATAAATAAGGATTAAATATAGCATCAAAATAATCTGCAAGTTAGATTTCCATTACTTTTTCAAAAATTTTGGAACAAATAGATAGTACACTGACTGGTCTATAATTAGACTTTTCTAATGGACTTTTTTTCTTAAATAATGGAGTAACCTGGGCTTGTTTCAGCCGATCAGGAAAAACACTACTTTCGACAGATACATTTATCAGCGTTGTTAGCTGTGGCACAATAACCTCTTTACAACTTTTTACAATTTTAGCTGGTATACCATCCACACCTGTAGCTTTCTTAACATTAATATTGTTTATAATTTTTACAATATTATTTTCTGTTACTCTTTGGAAATACAAAGTTTTAGTTGGAGAAGCTAATTGTTGTCTTTCTTAACATTAATATTGTTTACAATTTTTACAATATTATTTTCTGTTACCTTTTGAAATACAAAGTTTTAGTTGGAGAAGCTAATTGTTGTCTTAGACTATAACATAACATAGCATATTATAACATATCTTATAATATTAGATTAACCGTGTGTTATAACAAGCAGGAACGGCTCATCCTTCCGGTGCACATGAATCAATCCACGGGGGGGGACTTCAAGTATTTTTGGGTACAGATGTGCGGCCCAGAAATTTTGTACCCACCCCATTCATATACGCCTGCATAAAAAAAGACACCCATTCATATATTTTAATGCATTTAAAATTACACAAAATATGCTTAAATTTGGCATATTTTATAGATATTCTATTAAAATCAAAGTTTAAATGGTTTAAGTTACCAAATGCATCTACAATTAGGGTCACAAGGAGGCAAAACGTAGATGCTTGGTCATTTTTTTCTATTGATATATGACATTTGTGAAAAATACACTTTATCATATCACTGAGAGAAATAATTAGTAGAATTACCGATTAAGATAGTAATCTTTTGATAAGAGTTAGTAAATTTGATAATTACGATGTAGATTAGTATGGCCCAGTATGTATTGTATCAAATTGCAAAATCACGTGTGTCAATTAATTATCTGATAAGAAAACGCGGTTTTCACGGTCAAAGAAACGGCTTGGTCAGCCATTTTCAGCTGGACTTGCATCGGAGGATAAATTGCTCAATTGTTGCCTTCTTTTCATTTTTATCCTGAAAGTAAGTAGATTTAAATTTTAAGCGAATTTTATGTTACATTTTTTATATTATTGTACATAATTTTGAATTTGATACATAAACGATAAACACATTCCTAAAGTTCGTTCAAGTCCGTCATGTGATTCCGATCATTCTTTCCTTGTATTGCACATGGTCGATATCCTCGGTGCTGGATTTGGCTTCCTTGTTCGAACCTTTGGGTTTTGAGTACTTTTCGTTTTCAACAGTTTTGGAATTTGACCTTCCAATGTTTTGATTTAAATGCTACTGATGAGAGGTTACTCCTTGAAATATCGATATATAGCATATCCAAATTAACCGTTTATACCCACATTTTGGTATTTGTAATTCGATTTTTATTTTACCATCTCTGTTCCTTGTATGTGTAATGTTTTGCTCTAAATTAATAGTCTAAATACATGAAATAGTTAATTTAATGTAGATTAAACCTTGCAGTCAATTCAGAATTGTAAGTTACATAATATTTTATTCAGATCTGATTATCAACATCAAGACGGAGAGAGCTTGACATGAGGTAGCCATTGGAAGCCATCAAAAAGCAAAAAGCAAATTCAAGAGGCGATCAGCTTGTGATACACGGGACAAAAGGAGATAGAAAATGTAAGTAGTTTTTAATGTAAAGTGTTTCTGCAACTGAAAAAAAAACTCACAAATAAAAGAGTATGTAAATATTGTTTGGAAAAAAGCACAGGCACTTGGAACATGGACTTTATTATACATGTATATGAACCACCCTTTTTCTTTAAAATGTCGATTTGAATTGTATACTTGGTCTTAATTGTCATTTCTTTACATATTACATCAACATCTACTATCCAAACATGTTTCACTCATATTAAAATTTTATTTTGTTAGAGATATCAGAGAAAAGGGGGGATCTCATATAAAGTCCATGTTCAAAGTTTATTTAGTAAAACTATTTTAAATGCATGGTCTTTACCAATACACAAAAGCTTATGCTAAAACTCAATAATTCAGAAACACAATTTATCTAAAATTATCAAAATAACAGCTCCAAATCTGAATAAAAAATGCAGTGATGTAGTACTAAACAATGATTAATAGTCAAATAGTTTGGTTGAAAATATATATTTTTAAAGTTTTATTTTATCAGTTGTAAGCTGTTGTGGACAATTGTGAAGCTGAAAGAGAAAACATAAGAAGACTTCAGGACTTAACTTCCCCATCAATGAGATAAACTGTTCAGATGTCTGAGTTCCAGATTGACCAGATTGACCGACAGACAAGACGTGGTACACAATTGAACTGGATACTGTACATTGTTAACAAAGTGAATCAGAATTAAACCTATAAAGATGTTAACTATTTGCTTTTGAAAGTTTATCATGTTTTGTAGTAATTAACTCAATGCATTATCACTCTTCTTTTTTCAAGATGGTAAATTTTAAGTTAAAAATATGTTTTAATTTTTGCTGAAGCCGTTCATTGTGGCATGGTGATAAGAACCTTTTGCTTATTGAAAGTGGCACAGCATGAATTGGAACTTAAAATCTTAATTTTTGGTTTTAAGATTAATTATTTCTATTAGTTAAATAAATTCTTTTGGAGTATTTTTTGCCTTGAAATGACTCGGTTTAAATAGGAAATATTTGCAGTGAGACTTTTGTTTATTTTGTTTTTGCTTTTTAGATAATTTTAAATTTAAGCTGTGTACATAAATTATTGAGGGGGGGGCAAGGGGGTTAGCTGTTCCTGTGTTATTGGCTTACATTGGTTCTCTGTTAGCTGTTATTGCAGATATCAGATTTAATGTTAACTGTTATTGACCAGTTCTGTGTTAACTGTTATTGAAAAAATTCAGTTTACTGTTACCTGTTATTGAATAATATAATTTTATGTTATCTGTTATTAAAAATAGTATGTTAGCTAAATTGAAATGGTCAGTCCAAAAATATCAATTCTCTGTTATCTGTTATTGGGAAAATCAATTCCCTGTTAAGGTGTTTTTGGACCCCCCCTTGACCCCCCTCATTATTGGTGAAACTTAGTTAAATTTGTCTGAAATTAGTCTGAAATACTCTGAAAATTAACAGCAACTGTTCTTGTAATTGGATATAGGGCACTGTGTTGAACATTGAAATATGAAAACTATTTATATTAAGCAATAACAAAATGTAAAATAAATTGTATTATAATTAATGTTATATCATGTTTAAGACTGAATATACTAGAAAATTGAGTGTTTTATTTTTTGAGGACCAAAGCTATTCTGTATGAAGGTGGCGAAATGTACACTGGGTAATGAGCAGGAACATTTGTCATATCAGTAATATGGGCTTTAATGAAACTTTTACATAATTTGTTATGGTGTTCTGACAACAGATCAAGTACTTTGTTTTATAGTAGTTAGTATATGTACTCTTCTAAAAGTACAATTACCTATTAAGGTAGTATTTGCACACTACCCTATCCGTGAAACTTCACTTTCATCAATAGTACATTTACTAATATATGAGTAAAGAATACAATTGAAGATTAGTAGATTTACTAATTGTTTACCAATACATGAGTAAAAAGATACAGATAAGATTAGTAAATATACTAATCAGATTAGTAATGTCTTACTAAGTAAAGAAGTAATTTTACTAAATGAATAGTGAATGAGTGGACAGTCAATTTACTTACCTAATTAGTGAAGTTTACTAATTAATTTTCTCAGTGATATGCAACATCTGAAAATTTCAGCCTTTTCACATATTGGACACCCAAGAGTAGACCTTTTTGGGCCACACATATGTACCTACCTTTATAATGAAAGTTACCTCTCGTGAATTAATCGGTTCAAATTGTTGTTGTTGGTGTTCTGTTCTACGTTGCTGCGGGTTTTTTTATTGGTCTCGTCTTTCGTGTTTACAGAAGTCGATTTTTTCGGACTTACGATTTGCTGTTAACATTTTTTGTTCTCCTTTGTATCTAATTATTGAACACAATACATTTTTCTACTAGGAAATTTATAATAATGATGATATTGATGATGATGGTGATTTCCAATGATGATGATGATGGAGATGGAGCAGCAGGAGGAGGAGCTGGGAGATAAATGGTAACCCATAGACTACATGTCTATGTAGTCATTGTTTCGGTACCTTTGGCAGATGCATAAGTAAATGGAGTGTTGTTCACATGTACTTATGCGAAACTCATGTCATTTTTCAATAAAGGAAGGTGTACATGACATTGACAGAAACATTTTGGCGCGATTTTCTTACCTATTGATATGAAATTTTGTCAAAAAATACTATGAAAAGTATGTTGCATCAAAAATGAAATAGATTTCAACTGTTTCTAGTTTTATTTCATTTTTATGCCTTTGAATTTTGACATCAACTCTTTTGGTTTCATTTTTACCAGAAACTAGTGATGAAAGAAGCAAAGGTGTACCAACGGGGTAATCAGTATCATAAAACCGTAAAGACAAAGACAAAACCGACAGACAAAAAATCATCACAACAAAACAAACCATATAACAACATAAAACAGACACACACATAACAACAAAACCGCATTCAGCAACGCGAACTCAAGTCGAAACGAGAGTGAACTATGGTGCTCCGGAAGAGTAAGCAGTTCCTGCTTGCTATAGCACACCCGTCACGTTGCCAAAGATCGATAAAGTGTTGGTCAAATCTGGAAAGGATGACATTACAAAACTCTATGTCAAACCAACATCTGTGCTCATCTGAGAGATAGAAATCCCGTATTTGTTTACAAGCACATGATGTCGTCCGTATATTCTTGAGTGATGACAACAACTTTGGAGCAACGTACCCCTGTGTTAACAATTTGTTTGTCAGCCGTGTAGCTCTATCAAGGAAGTCGTTGTACTCCCCACATGCTCTGGAATAACGAATCAATTGTGATACGTAAACTCCATATGCTGGAGCGGACGGAATGTTGCTACACAAAAAGGCAAAGTTAACTATTGGAAAGTTAAAGTCATCACGTTTGTCATAGAGCTTTGTACAAAGCCTTCCTTGTGTGTCAATTTCGAGAAATAGATCCAAATATGAAGCGGACCTCCTAGAGTCTGTAGTGTCCTTTATCTCAAGTTCATTCGGATATATGAGATGTAAATAGTCACCAAATCGAGGATTGTTTAGTAAAAGGGCATCATCAATATAACGAAATGTGAGATTGAAGGATAAAGCAAGTTTGCGGTCCCTTTTGTCTAGAAGTGATTTAAGAAGTCTGCTTCATATGAATGAAGAAACAAATCGGCAAGCAATGGTGCACAATTTGTGCCCATTGGGATACTTATTGTTTGCTGAAAAACACGTCCACCAAACTGTACAAATATGTGTCGATTAGAAAGTTGAGCATTTCTATTATTTGATCTTCTGTAAATTTGTTTTTCTTGCTAGACTCATGGATGACAAAGTAAGACTTTTTATAACCGACATTTTATATAAAATGACATTAACCGAACACCGCATGAAATAATACCGGTACATTCGCCTAAATAGCTGTTGATTAACGAACGTGACGGAATAAATCTTCAGCGCAAGAAATGAAACATTTTATCAGAGAAACAAGCCACAATTCAGGTTGTCAGTTAAAATATGGTATAATGTTGGTGTTGCATCACGTACACTTATTTATTCTTGTTCTTATAATAAAACCTCTTAGAGTTTCAGGATTAAAAATACCTTATCTATGGACCTGCAAGGAATTTCACCGATATATAATTGTATTTGATGATATTGAAAATAATTGAAAGTTCGATACAAAGGCCATTGGAACATTTAACCACATAATTGCTTTGTGTACATGTGTGTGACAGGATCCGGAGATTACTGATAATATCCCTAGTTTTATGTTGTAAAGTAACAGGAAGTCACCAAACAGTTTGCCATTTAAATGACGGAGACGACTTTTTAAGCTCAAGCTTTATATTTTCCGTTTTAAAACCATGAAAAGGTCCATGAAAAGGTTTTAATATGTTTTACTTGTCAGTTTAATTGGTCATGCAATGTTTGTTTCATCTCTATGTTTTAATGCTTATTGCACAATAAGAAACATTTGAGTTATAGAGTAGAATATAAAATATATATAGAGACAGCTAATAATGAAATAAGCCAATGTTGACGATCTTCTAAAAATGTAAATTTGAGGATTTTAATTGTACTTTTTATTACAAACTTAATTACGCTCAAGGCACTTGTTACTTTTCGCGTTAACTTTGCTCTACCGTGTGTATATATTTAAAAAAATTGTGTAAACTATCTTAAAAAAGTTTCCGAAATGCAATTAGAAGATTAGAAGATCGCAATGGAAGAGGGAGGTTTGGCGCGCTTTACCATTTCATTTGAAATGCCTCTACCAAGTCATGACCATTGCGATCTATAACTATTCCGGTGTGTCTTCCATGTTTTTTTTTCTTTTCTCTTGGACATTGGATTGGTCCTCCAATTTCGGTAATTTTGTTATTACCTTTATTTATAACTTCAACAAGAACAAAGCGAAAAATGGTTTCAATGAATATTTGTCCATAGATCAACAGGAAATATTTTAATACCTCAGTTTGCTTTGTACGCTTATATCGGATTGGTCCTGAACTCAATGTTAAGAAAATACAATATAAATATGGGTAGTATCACCTGACGTACGCAAACGCTTAAAATTGCTTTGAATTTAAGAAACACATACGTTTTTATTACCAAATTCATTTTTAACAGTCAGATATATATCTTATGAAAAACTATATAGAACCTTTGGAAATGATTGGATTGTGATAAAAAAAACATGACTTAATAAAACAAGGTCAAGAAAATCCATGATCTTTCAAATCACTTTTTGTGATGGAAATCTATGACTTGAAAAAGTTACTGTCATAGAAATTATGCCGTTTTGGAAGGCTATTTCTATTTTTGCTGGTACTCCTTCCTGTGACTGGTGATAAAAAAAGTCCAAATGGTAAAACCCCCCAAAAGACCTCATGATTATCTGGATAAAGACCTTCATGACATTTGTCTAAAAGATAGTCATGAAAAACCGTGACTTCTAGACAATCATGATTTTGGTTTTGTATTTCTGTGTCTTTGTGTTGTCTGTTTCTTCGTGCTATTTTCGTTCGTGTTTACTGGTGTTGTCTTTGCTCATTCGGACTTTAAACATTCGGATGCAACATTGGTACCTCTGCTTCTTTGTATAACTTATCGCTATATTTGTCGAGAAACTTAACGTAATTGCGACTTACTCTGAATCTTGAACTTTAGATGTGTTCTTGAATAATTTCGATACATCTTTATCGACTTGGTTTTGTAAGAAATTGGTAAAATAAAGCATAAAAATTACATTCTTTTGTGCCATTCTAACTACTGATTTTGTCGTTTTTCACAATTTTCATTATTTCAGACGGCAACAAATTACATAACAAAATGAGGTAAAACAGATATCTAAAAATTTTCATGAGGTCGGCCAAAAGTAAAGCTGACCGGAAAAAGGATGAGATATCATGTATAATCATCATTTTCAAAGGTCATGGTTTTTCATAACATATATGGCTGTATACAGAATACTTTTATTTCCGGAACATATACTATATTAAATGGTCTGGTTTTCTTGACTATACAAACCCAAATCATTTCATTGTGTATATTTATGTTTCAAACTAACCTAGAAATAATTTTTTAAATATTTCCCTTTTCATACCAATTGCCAGTTTTAACCTGGTTTAAACTAATGTTTATTTTGCAAACCATGGACTTTAAGATTCAATACCATTTGGCATTTCTTTGGTCCGTTTGTCCTTAAGCTGACAGGTACTGCCTGGCTTGATGAATTGTTGATCATTATTTTGAGCAAACTCGTTTTTTACAAATAGAAATAAGGAAGTTGATGGACACTCCATTAATCTTGTATAATGGACATAATATAACAATAGGCATTAAGCAAAGGACAAGGAAAAAGAAGAGTAATTCTAGTCACTTATTTCATTATACACGTAAATAAACTAATTACATCTATACGTCAGGCCGTTTTCAATATTACAAAGCTTCCTTCATCAGAATACACTGCAAAATGTCATGGGGTCATATAGAAATAGTCAGCTAATGTCTTTATTGAAATGCATTTCAGTTTTGCATCTTGAATTTTAAAAGTAAGGGTTTTTGTCGCTGAACACTATTTAGACTTGATTCTGAAGTTTCCGTCAAAGAAGGTAAGGGACGGGCCATTTAGCTTGAAAGGGGAGGGACTTGTTTCTTTTTTGTTTTGTCAGAATTTTTTTGAAGGCGTCGCGACCGAGTTTTTTTTTTTTTTTCATTATTAGCATTATTTTACATAACAGAAATCCTTTTTCAGAATATTTTTTATCTTACCCTTTGCTGCCAAAATATGTATTTCCTCAAAAATTATTTTCAATTTCTTTTTTACGAAAAAAAAAACAAGGCCCCCTTCAAGTTAAATGGTCGGTCTCTAAAAAGATTGTATTGTCCGCCACCTACTAGTATATAGGTCTACCTGTATTTTCCATTTTTCAGAAGAAACCATTTTATTAACTGCTCCTGTCCAGAATTATTTTGTTTGATAGATGGATTCCTTCAATTCATCATCCAGAGAAAAAAATTAAAGAAATCACTGATTTTTCACCCTTCACGTCATTCTTTGATCTGCATTTCGAAATTTAGGTGTCATCTCAGTACAAAATTATTCGACAAAAAGAGACTATTCAATTTCTTAAAATATTTTTAACTCTCCGTCTTACCTGCAATTGTTCAAATTCTCGTTTTTTCTACGGTTGATCTGGTTACGTTTTCATGGCTGATCTTATGATAATTCAAAATGATTTATTTACGCAAGATGTGTTTTTCATAGACCAAATTTCAGACATCGAGTTAATTGGAACCATTCCTTTAATATCACCATAGACGCTCTGGAGGAGTATGCCAGAACATGTAGAAAGAGTGAAACTGAACTTAAATCGTTGTCAGATTTGGTTAGAACAATCCAATCACTTGTACGAAGCCTATTCGATAAATGTCAACTCTCAGCACGATTCTATATTTAGAGATCACGAGGCTCTTGGTTGTCTCTCCTGCTTTCACGAGAAATGTCATTCCTGCAGACAAAGCTTTTAACAAGATAATTTTGTATGTAAAGCCCACTATTACAATTTTGTTTAAGGGACCAGACATTGATGCTACATACACTAGAGTGTGTCATATAGCACTGCCCCTTGGTGCCGTCTGTACACGTGCAACTATTTAGCTAATATCTGCTTTTGCATATGAATACGACACAATTTAGGATGATCACCTGATCCTGTAGCCATTCTTATAAACATGGGTAAAGACTTCTGTGTTAAAGCACCTTCCCTTGGTGCCATCTGCAGTTATTTACCTCATGTGCTAGAGTATCTGTTTTGTCACAAGGATGACCATTCCAACATTGAAGCCTACTTATAACTATGTTAATAACATTTTTATTTAATTGTACACCATCACTTATAATAATGGTCAATAATAGAACTATCTTCCTGTCTATTTGTACCCGAGTGTACATATTGAGAATGTTCATTATAAATTCAACAGATAAACCTTGGCTACTAGTGGCTCCAAATATGCTAGATAGGTTCCTTCAACTTATACACCAGAGAAACAACCGAATCTACGTTTCTTGGGTTAACATCTCGAATTTGACTGAGATAGTCATTTCATTTAAAAATCACGGAAATGGAAAAAATTCTAATTTCTATTATCAATTTTCGTCTTTCCTACCTCACTGGTATATGGTGTGTATATTTCACAACTTATTCATTACGGCAGGGCTAGCTCGTACGAATTTTCAGATTTTTCGGCAAGACATCATTGTCTCAATGACCAGCTTTAAGAAATAAAAAAAATAGTCTTATAAGGTGTCTGAAAAAGTCTGTTTTCGATATCAGTCACTGGTAGAAAAATTCAAAACTATGTCAGACGAAATGACTCATGATGTTTTAATCAGATTTTGGCTGTTTGTTGTAGAGAGATGATCATCTCTCTTTCCCTTTTCACAGTCGTGTTGTGCTTTGTGTTACTACCGGACCCTCAGATCACAATGGAAGAGAGAGATTTGGTGCCATAAAATAATTAGTTAGACCAATTTCGGCTTTATCCGGGAGAAGAACATGAAAAGGGTGATACGATGATGAAGTGGGGGGAAGGGGGACACATTGCCGATCAGGAATACAAATGACAACAAAGTTCCAGACAATTTATTTTGCTTCGCCTGACGCGCGTTTCGTCTATTCAAGACTCATCAGAGGCGCTCTACCAAAAATATTGAAAATGTATGAATATGAAGAGCATAGCCCAGTAAAACCAAAAATACCAAACTGGGGAACCAAATTATTACTAAGATGATCAACCTATGTCTGGGGTGGGAAGAACCTTAGGGTTTAGACAATTTTGAAATTTAAACGGATAACTTTAAGCTTTGATGTATTCTCCTACACAAAAGTGTTGGTGCCGGAGAGAGTTTTCTGCCACTGGAAAAAGAAGTAATGGGTAGGGACGGGAAATTTTTGCCTTCTGCACGGGATCCTACTCTTACCGAGACCCACAGAAGGATTCTTGTACTTTCGAGTAACGTGACATTTTTCCAAACACGGTGTATCACTATGGTTTAATCCCAGTCGCTCTATAGGCAAAGACGCAAGACGTAATGTCAGTTTTTTTAGCGCTCTTTAGTGGACTGGTGAACATTTACCGACATGCGTAGCGCTGCTCTGGGCCTATTCGCCAACCGGACCGCACGAGTGGTTCCATAAAAATAAAGCCTGGTGTAATTTCCTTCGAAATGCCTGTACCAAGTCAGGGCCATTGATATCTTCACGTTGTCCGGTTCGTCTTTGTCTTGTTCTTGTCTTTTCCTCTTTGGACATGATTGTTTATCCCAGCTCGGTAGTTTTGTCACAACCTTTATTTGAAAGTAACATACCTACCTTGGCAGCATATGTTGTGTATATTTTACAACTCATACGATATGACATAGTTTGTTACTGACTTTCAGATGGCATTATTTTTTACTTGATTGTTCTACGCTCTTCATGGTTGATTCTAAATTTCACCTGTTTCAAGGAGGTCATTGATATTCATGAAAATTGTAAAAGTTTACCCTAGTCCGGAAAAGGAATAATTTTTTTACGAACCCGATACGCTAATATTAACCTGTATTATAAATTATTTTGTATTATTATTTATATTACAGATCTATGATATTAATCAATGAATAAATGTTAAGACTTAATTTTAGATAAAGGCAGCGTGGCGTCACAAAGGGGATAAAACACGAATATGTATTATAACGTTAATTGGAGTTAGAAAGGAAACTTGATAGTCCAGTTTTAAACGTTATACACCTGGCCATGTTGAGTTATAATTTAGATATCAAGTTCACAAATATCCCCCCCCCTTTTTATTGAAACAAGAGGCTCCCAGGAGCCTGAATCGCTCACCTGGTCTTGATGTTGACCCTATACTTTTGTAGAGCTAAATGAGCTGAACATTTAAGCAAGCAACAGCTAATCTCTATCTGCAATAGTTTTCATTCTGTAGGACAAAAACATGAAAAATCGTTATTTTTCAGGGGCCGTAACCCCTATAAGGGGTCATCTGACAACTTCGACCCTATGGAGAATTTTGTAAAGCTAAATGAGCTGAACATTTAAGCAAGCAACAGCTAATCTCTATCTGCAATAGATTTTATTCTGTAGGCCAAAAACATGAAAAAATCGCTATTTTTCAGGGGCCGTAACCCCTATAAGGAGTCATCTGACAACTTCGACCCTATGGAGAATTTTGTAGAGCTAAATGAGCTGAACATTTAAGCAAGCAACAGCTAATCTCTATCTGCAATAGTTTTCATTCTGTAGGACAAAAACATGAAAAATTGCTTTTTTCAGGGGCCGTAACCCCTATAAGGGGTCATCTGACAACTTTGACCCCATTGAGAATTTTGTAGAGCTAAATGAGCTGAACATTTAAGCAAGCAACAGCTAATCTCTATCTGCAATAGTTTTCATTTTGTAGGCCAAAAACATGAAAAATGGCTATTTTTCAGGGGCCGTAACCCTTATAAGGGGTCATCTGACAACTTCGACCCTATGGAGAATTTTGTAGAGCTAAATGAGCTGAACATTTAAGCAAGCAACAGCTAATCTCTATCTGCAATAGTTTTCATTCTGTAGGACAAAAACATGAAAAATTGCTTTTTTCAGGGGCCGTAACCCCTATAAGGGGTCATCTGACAACTTTGACCCCATTGAGAATTTTGTAGAGCTAAATGAGCTGAACATTTAAGCAAGCAACAGCTAATCTCTATCTGCAATAGTTTTCATTTTGTAGGCCAAAAACATGAAAAATGGCTATTTTTCAGGGGCCGTAACCCTTATAAGGGGTCATCTGACAACTTCGACCCTATGGAGAATTTGGTAGAGCTCAATGAGCTGAACATTTAATCAAGCAACAGCTAATCTCTTTCTGCAGTAGTTTTCATTCTGTAGGCCAAAAACATGAAAAATGGCTATTTTTCACATTTAAGGGGCCGTAACCCCTATAAGGGGTCATCTGACAACTTCGACCCTATGGAGACTTTTGTAGAGTTAAATGAGCTGAACATTTAAGCAAGCAACAGCTAATTTCTATCTGCAATAGTTTTCATTCTGTAGGCCAAAAACATGAAAAAATGCTATTTTTCACCTTAAAGGGGCCGTAACCCCTATAAGGGGTCATCTGACAACTTTGACCAAATGGAGACTTTTGTAGAGCTTTTGATGCTGAATCAGTAGCGTGGCCTCAGATTTCCTCTATCTCTTATACTTTTTGATTTATAAGCCAAAAACAGTAGTCTGACCCCCCTAGTCTATTTTTAGTAACGGCAGCCATGTTTTTTAACGGATCAAAAATCAAAACACAAGTTTGGTACAGGACACCCTAAGGATCATTCATACCAAGTTTCATTAAATTCTGTTTGGTAGTTTTAGAGGAGAAGATTTTTGAAAAATTGTTAACAGACGACGACGACGACGACAGACGACGACGACGACAGACGACGACGACGACGGACGCCAAGTGATGGTAATAGCTCACATGGACCTTCGGTCCAGGTGAGCTAAAAAAAGACTCTCCAAGTGACAACAATTTATAATAAAAAAACTTTATAATATTATGAATTTTTCAGTGTTTTGTCAATAGACTATTCCATTTCACATTTGAAAATATTGCCTAGTTTTAAGTTGTCACGAGGATATAAAGTATATGAAATTGTGTAAAATCTTTGGTTTTGATGAGCATATTCTGCAATGATGGGGCGGGTGAAATGACATGAGAAATTATATGTCCAAGTAAACAGCTTTATGTATAAGCTATTCTTACATTCCAAAGTCTCTTGAAATTCAGTAGCTGCAGGTTTTATAATCGCTGTTATTACAAACTTGTAATAAAAATCAGAAAAAAAATAAAGAAAAATCAGTACAATTGTGTTACTGTGTTCACCGTTTTCATCTAGAAATTGACGCCCCTGAAATACTAATACATTTTGTACGAGTTTTAGAACAAAGACTACTAACTTTCGAATTGCCAACCCTCTTGTGTACCAACAATCCGTTCATTTTGTAATTCACACCTTAAGTTTAACATTTTTTGAGATATTTATTAAATGAAAACAGTTTAAGTTTTTTTAGTGTGTATATATAGTGGTTTTGATAGACCTCCTTGTAACAGGAAATTATTTTTTCATCGAGTTTTCTTCTTGTGTATACCAGATTTACCAACAAAAGTTTTAATTGATAACTAAATAATAAAAGGCCAGTATGATTACACAAGCAAAACTGCCTACCCTTCTTGAAGTCCTGAATAATGACAGTTCACTTTTTTCTTGGACTTGTAAAAGTAGCGGTCTGTTGAGATACATTGTTCTGTTGTTGTTTATGAATATATGTATGTGTAATTTAAGTTTCATTGTCTATTTGTTTTCCTTTTCATTTTTGATGTTCTAAAGTCTAATGACAAATATGATGTTACTTTTTAAGGATTTTTTTCACACCTTTTTAGAACACTAGAACCTTATAGAGCTATTTGAATTAAAACTGTTTTTCATACAACCCATAAAAACTATATACATCTAAAGAAAATCTGTGCATGTTTGGTCAGGTATTACAAGAAAACAAAAACACAAATTAAAAAATCTTCATTTAATCAAATGAGTATGAAACATAATATTGAAGTTTTCCATAAGATATATAACAAACTTTTACAAACAAGACATTAAAAAAGAGCATACAACTAAAATATTAGACAAAAAAACCAGATCCAGTGAATATAAAGCACAAAACATCAATGTACATTTTATATAACTCTTTGCCATCAATGAGTTTAACAAAGGTCGTTGTACACCCTCTATTTAAGTCACACCTCTCACCACCTGTTACAACGAGGTCGATAACAGACCACTATACACTATCTCTATAAGTCATAACTCTCATCAACTGTAACAAGGAGGTCGATAACAGACCACTTTACACCCTTTATATAAGTCATATATCTTATCACCTGTTACAAGGAGGTCTATCATAGACCATTATACACCTCTATATAAGTCATATATCTCATCACAACAAACCACTATACACCACTATATAAGTTATATATTTCATCACCTGTTACAAGGAGGTCTATCATAGACCATTATACACCTCTATATAAGTCATATATCTCATCAACTGTTACAAGGAGGTCTATAACAGACCACTATACACTTCTGTATAAGTCATATCTCTCATCACCTGTTACAAGGAGGTCTATAACAAACCACTATACACCTCTATATAAGTCGTATATCTCATCACCTGTTAAAAGGAGGTCTATCATAGACCATTATACACCTCTATATAAGTCATATATCTCATCACCTGTTACAAGGAGGTCTATAACAAACCACTATACACCTCTATATAAGTCATATATCTCATCACCTGTTACAAGGAGGTCTATAACAAACCACTATACACCTCTATATAAGTCATGTATCTCATCACCTGTTACAAGGAGGTCTATAACGGACCACTATACACCTCTATATAAGTCATATATCTCATCACCTGTTACAAGGAGGTCTATCATAGACCATTATACACCTCTATATAAGTCATATATCTCATCACCTGTTACAAGGAGGTCTATAACAAACCACTATACACCTCTTTATAAGTCATATATCTCATCACCTGTTACAAGGAGGTCTATAACAGACCACAATACACCCTCTGTAAAAGTCATATCTCTCATCACCTGTTACAAGAAGGTCTATAACAAACCACTATACACCTCTGTATAAGTCATATCTCTCATCACCTGTTACAAGGAGGTCTATAACAGACCACTATACACCTCTATATAAGTCATATATCTCATCACCTGTTACAAGGAGGTCTATAACAGACCACTATACACCTCTATATAAGTCATATATCTCATCACCTGTTACAAGGAGGTCTATAACAGACCACAATGCACCCTCTGTATAAGTCATATATCTCATCACCTGTTACAAGGAGGTCTATAACAGACCACAATACACCCTCTATATAAGTCATATATCTCATCACCTGTTACAAGGAGGTCTATAACAGACCACTATACACCTCTATATAAGTCATATATCTCATCACCTGTTACAAGGAGGTCTATAACAGACCACAATACACCCTCTGTAAAAGTCATATCTCTCATCACCTGTTACAAGAAGGTCTATAACAAACCACTATACACCTCTGTATAAGTCATATCTCTCATCACCTGTTACAAGGAGGTCTATAACAAACCACTATACACCTCTGTATAAGTCATATCTCTCATCACCTGTTACAAGGAGGTCTATAACAGACCACTATACACCCTCTCTATAAGTCATATATCTCATCACCTGTTACAAGGAGGTCGATAACAGACCACAATGCACCCTCTGTATAAGTCATATATCTCATCACCTGTTACAAGGAGGTCTATAACAGACCACTATACACCCTCTCTATAAGTCATGTATCTCATCACCTGTTACAAGGAGGTCTATAATAGACCACTTTACACCCTCTATACAAGTCATATATCTCATCACCTGTTACAAGGAGGTCTATAACAAACCACTATACACCCTCTCTTTAAGTCATACCTCTCATCACCTGTTACAAGGAGGTCTATAACAGTCCACAATACACCCTCTATAAAAGTCATATATCTCATCACCTGTTACAAGGAGGTCTATAACAGACCACTATACACCCTCTCTATAAGTCATATATCTCATCACCTGTTACAAGGAGGTCTATAACAAACCACTATACACCTCTATATAAGTCATGTATCTCATCACCTGTTACAAGGAGGTCTATAACAGACCACTATATACCTCTATATAAGTCATATATCTCATCACCTGTTACAAGGAGGTCTATAACAGACAACTTTTCACCTCTATATAAGTCATGTATCTCATCACCTGTTACAAGGAGGTCTATAATAGACCACAATACACCCTCTATATAAGTCATATATCTCATCACCTGTTACAAGGAGGTCTATAACAAACCACTATACATATCTTTATAGAGTCTGTCTGTGTACAAAGTATGGAAAACTGTAAATTTTGGCCAATAGCAAGATTCTCAATTCTGTAAAAGATAAAGTGCAACTTAAAGATCCTTCTAAAAGACGTATTCATGCAAAAGTTTTTTGTTTTTTTTAAACAATCCAAGATAGTCGCCCTTTAGGCATCAATAGCTTTTCTATGATATATCGGCTTCATCTCAATCAATTTTTTCTGTAAAAATTGGACATTTTCTTTGTGATTTTTTTCAGTCTATGCATATGGAATTTTTTAAGAAGTGAGGTTTTATCATTTGCATTATTGTAATGAAAGGTACAGCGATTGAACCGTGTAACTTTCCCATTTACACCATACACGATTACACCATACACGATACACGATTGAGTGATACACCATACACCATTGACACATACACGATACACGATTGAGCTATGCACGATACACGATGAACGATACACCATACACGATACACGATAGAAACTTTATATCAAATTCAAGAATGTTTGCTGAAACGAAAATACGATCATTTTGTTAGATTATCCTATAAAAATATGAAATTCACTTGGGGATTGCGATGGTCGTATGAACTAGTTTGTTTAGGGTATATTGAGATATGGGATATTCACACAATTTTTTCATGGGATACGGGATATTTGAGGCAAAACTTACTGGGATATGGGATATTTAAGTCCATTTTATTTACAGGGATATGGGATACTGGAAAAACACTTTTTGGGATATGGGATATTTGATGAAAAATTTACGGGGATATGGGATATTGGTACCCCCCCTAAACAAGCCCCACTAGTTTAACATTGCTTTCAATTTTAACCGTGTTCGTTAAAAATACTTTTGCTATATAGTAAATTAAACCAATTGTAGCCCGTTTTAGTTTCCTAAATAACGTATAAGTTTATTATAGTGAAAGAAAAATTAAAAGTTTTATTTTCAATTTGTCATGTCTGTCAGTTCTTGTCCTTGTCTGAGATGTGAACTCGAATAATTCAAGCTCTTTTCGTCCTCGTATACTTCGTCGGAATGTAGCGGCTATAGGAAGTAAATTATATCGACAGTATTATTCATCTGTTTCTTTCATATGCCGACGGAACATCCCACTGAGACCTGCCATGTCGTGCATAGCATTCGAATAAACAGACAATAAACGCATAAATGGATTCATTGATTCAGGCATAGTCCGGCATTATGTGAGACAAATAAATAATTTTCAATTCTTTTTCAAGAAAGCTTTATCAAACATTCGTATAATCTATCTTTAAAAAAAGATGTGCATGCAAAACAAGGGTCAGAAATTTAACCTAATCAATCGTGATTTTTTTTTCTTTTAATCGGTCAACAAATAGTTAAACTATTTTATAAATTTGTTTCTTTGCCTTTATTATGTGACTTTTCTTTCTTTGCCTTTATTATGTGACTTCACTCGGGTGTGGAGGTATTAATACCAGGACAGAAATCTGCATTATTTAAATATTCATTTAATTTATCTCATATTTTAATAAGACAAGAAAAACTTTTCTGTTTTTATTTTCGATAATAGGAAAGTACGTCACGTTATGTTAACAAGTCAAAGTTTCCGTAACAGTTTTCTGGGCAGCAAATACCAAAGAACATGTGGGGGGAGAGGGTTGTTAGTTTATGGTGGGTGGCGAATTCTGACGTCGGGTCTGTGCTAAATAAATAGAGCATTTTCCCCAGGTGGCTTAATGGGATGGTTTTCGTGCATCGGGCTTGTTTGGCAATATAATCTGAAACTGAGCTATACTGCTTACTATATTTAATCAACGTACATGTAGTGTTCCATGTTTTTGTGCACGTGAAAGAACCCTTTGTTGTCTATATAGGCTAAATTATCCGCCTTTTTTCTAATAGTTTGATAATGTGAAGAACGATTTCATCCATTATTATTATAATAATACTTTTCCATTCTTTTAAATAATTTTATGTTTTACAAATAGTTGTAATAAGTTTGTGTGAAAGCCATAATTATGATTAGGATTTTTCGGGAGAGGGGACTTTTTTCCTGTGACTTTATTACATTATTTTTTTACTTGACCTACTTCATGTTTTTCTAATTTTGAGAAGAAATCTTCTTCGTTTGATTTTTATTTATTTTCAAATTTCTTGCTTTATTAAGACTAGCTAATAGCATCTCAACTGTTACACTTTTTTTTCTCTTAGAAAATGTAGAAGTGCTTTGTCTATTCAGTTAGCCTCACCAGTGGCCCTCTATCCATCATGCAAAAAGCCTAGCAAAATTTGAACGAAGCAAATGTGTACCGATGTGGCAATTGACTGTCGTAAGTCGGAAAAGACTGTAGATCGAAAAAAATGACTTTTCCAATTTTGAAAAATACACGGAAAATAATTACAACGTAGTCCAAAACATAAAACATTAAAAATCTCCACCAACAGCACCAGTGTTTCAAAAATAAAATTACAAGAAATTGAAATTCTGATTTGTAAATTAAAGACTTTTCAGAGGCGCTCTTACAACATGTACAATATATCATAATGTTGTAAATTCCATTACAACTTAAAATTTTGTTTCTTTTTCATCCTGTAATTTGTCCATCTTACATGTATATCCCGTATACATCATACAGGTAATTGCTAATTAGTTCGTCTGCTACCGGGTCAGGTATTTAGTACATTTACACATGTAATATACATGTCATTTAAATAACATCCTGCCTCGTGCGTCTCACAGCGGGGATTAACACAAAATATTAGCGAATTAATTTCACAACATGAAATTTTAAATACACAAGTAGACTTTAAAAACAAAACAGTGCTAAACTTTCTTCAAATCGCAAAATAAAATAAAATCAAATCAAAATCGTTTTGTTTGTCCGTCTAATGTTTGCTACAATGATAGAAGCCAAAGGGATAAAAAAAAATCCTCTATCTTACCGTCTAATTTTACTTTTTAGATTTCAATATTCTCATTCCATACTTTTTATTTCACACCTTAATATCATAATAATAATCTTTTAATTTGGTTTTTTTTTCTGTTAAAAATGAAAGGGATTATAAAAGTCATAAACTAAGACGAACTGAATTGATGCAAAAAGAAAAAAATTGTTAACAAGTATTGTTAGCTAAGAAAAAAGATAAAGAGCATAAAATGCAGTATTTTAGAGTTCTGAAATTCATACTAAAGCAACACTTCATAAAGCATGATCTTGAAATTGTTATGTTAAGACTGAGACAAAAAAATTCCCGGGTTATGTTATTTATCCCGTTAAAAATCCAAGCCTTCGGTGGAGTAGAAAATTAAAATTCTTTGTTAACTTAGCAGTTCATTATAGTTTAGGACCGCTCGGATGAGAAATAAGAATATTGAAATCTTAAAGTAAGAAAGGGGAATCCAATCCACACCTTTTTGGCTTTCCATATTGGATAGCTACATGTCTCCAAATTAATAATTTTCTTCATCTTATTTAAAATAGTAACTTACATTTCTATATGAATATTTAATAATCCACGCGTAAACATGTTTAAATATTATTCACAACTTTATCATTTTTGGTGTTCCCTCTGACAGCGTGTGGTCAAATCATTTTAAAATACACTTTTATTTATTTTCAATGATGCGTGAAAAAAGGTAAGACAAAAGTCACAAAGTTTAATCGGTACAGACCAAATACATGTAGCAATAGACTTGGATAATATATAGATCTAAGATGTAGCTCTGGATGTAGCTATTACTTAATATAAATATTTATAAATAATGATAATTCATTTTTTTAGTGATTTTTGTGAATGACTGCGAAGAATCTTAACACCCTCTAAAATTAGGGGGCATTACAAATTATCTGTTCTCTGTAACCACTTTAGTATAATTATAAAACTTTACTCTATAAGGTTAAGAGTTGATCGAGCTTTTAATGTTTAATTCAATTAAGATGTGGCGTGTATAGTGCTGGTTTCTCTTATAGTCAATCCTTCCGTCTGTCATCCATTTCGTCCGTAATAAACTTTTCATATCCCGGTCGCTATACCTAAGATAGCTAGAAGTCGGAAATTTCTCAAAAAAGTAGTTTTTTGTCCTGTCATTAAAGTTTTTTTTTGTTCCAAGTTCCCTAAGGTTCATTACTTCAAATAAAAAGACCTCTGATGATAATTAAAAAATTTTTGATTCTACGGTCTGTGCTTAATGTCCGTTATTATGATGCCAATCTTTTGAATTTTAGAAACTATTTTCGTTACGAATTTTTTATTTTTATTTTCAGAAAAAAAAACTGAGCCTGGATTTTTTTTTTGCGAGCTTGTGCGTGTCAATTTTTTTATTTTTAAAGCTTACTTTCAGGCAAAACTACCATCCTGCCTTTTTTCTTATTTAAAGCACTGCCCTGCCTTTTCATTTCAAATTTCACCATAGCGCCCCCTCTAAAAATCAAATGGTCGGTCCCGAAGGATTACTGTATGCTAAACTATCTAATCATATCCACGAATGGATAGAACCATAAAACATTCGATAAGGGAGTTAAGAGAGGTATACTTTCTCGTTTCAAAGTGAAATAAACAAGAAATGTTTGAGTAGACGACCATTTTATTCTGAGGAGGGCGGGAATGGAAGTTAAGATCGAGTCAGATTATTTATGTTCAAAATAAAGAAAATTGATCAAGAATATTTATTATCTACACACTATACTAAGTCCGATACTAAAGAATCTAGGGACGGATTATTCATTTTAAGTCTTTGATGCAGAGGTCAGATTAATTTTTTCCAACCTTTTCCAGGCCATAATATAGCATGACATCACTCTTTTCCTCAATAATCGTGATTCAGTCAGATCTAGTCCGTTTTTGGGGTACGGGATTTCAAAAGACACAATTTGTTTTCTTAATCCTGCATTAAGATTTAAATATTGTTTTTGCTGTTAAGAATATTTATTTTGTTCAATCACTTTCTTCGATAGATTTAATTCGATCGTAAAATGATTCTGAAAAAAACAAACGAAACAAAATTGAGCTGTAGACCAATCGGAATGCTAGGCTATCGTGTATACACGGTACACGATACACCATTGGCTTTTCATCACACGATACACGATTGACCGATACACGATACACCATTACACCATACACCATACACGATTGACCGATACACGATACACCATTACACCATACACGATAAAATGGGAAAGTTACACGATTCAATAGCTGTACTTATATCATATTGCAATATTATTGCATAATTTAAAGTTTTATGTAAATCTCATGATTAATCCTTTACAGCAAAGTTTTCTAAAGTAATTAAATTATATGTAGTGGGTATTTTTGTTTTGTTGTCTTTTGCATCAACTGATATTATATTTCAAACTTCTCCGATTCGAATGACCCATTGGTACAATTTGGCTTTTTTCTTACCTTTATTGGGTTGAGTCTTTGGTGGGCTGATACCAGCATCATGTACATCTGAAATATGACAAAAAACATCTGAATTCAATAATTGAAAATATAACTTAAGTAATATGAAATATTAATACAAGAATCATTATCATTTAGGGGTGTCTAAAATTGGTGATTTATGTCACCATCATCATATCATCAAAATATTCATAATTTTGCATTACAATATGACAAAAAACTATAGATTTATCAATGGATTCATTTGTGCACTCTATTAAAACATCATAACAAGACATTTGCATACTGTACATGGAATTATTTTTTTTATGTGAGTTTTGATGAAAAATGATAATTCATGGATTATTAAAATCATGGTTCTGAAGTCTGTTAAATTATTAAATGTTAAATTTTCTTTTTGTGGGGTATGTCATTTCGTGGATCAAAGCAACCCACGAAAAACCATGAAAATTGTTACCCGCCCAATATTGGTTAAACCACAATATATGCAACCATGATAAAAGAACAATATCAAAATAAGTTTACCTAAGTATTCATTTATTTCATCTGGCATTTCATCATGTGCGTCAATTCCAAATGTACCATCCACAATCAAGGTGTCGGGTTTTCTTTTCTTTTTGGCAGGAACTTTTTCATTGACAGCTCTCCTCCTTTTCCTTCTCAAAGGCAAGTTGCATCTTTTTTTCTTTTTTGATGGTTCTTTGGCTATATTGCGTACTGGCAAGTGTTCTTCTGATTGGAATCATTTCCATGGTTTTGGAATGGAGATTTCTTAAATCTTCCGCAATTATAGCCAAAGAGTTTTGGTCATTCATCCGAAATATATTGGCCTGGACATCCTTCAACACTTGAGAGCAAGCTGTAATTAATCTGCCAACTTCAGACGTTTCTTGTTGGTGACCTTGCTCTTCAATGTGCTGGACAGTTATATCTTCCGCTACAAATACCTGTTCGGCGCTACTACTGTTATCAACAGATGGTTGTGGTGTAGCTGAAGAAGCATAGGCCATATCTGTTACTAATGGGTCGAGGTGGAAGTGAGGACAGTCTCTGTAGCTTGGTGGTAAATTATCCCAAGTCCAACCTGGCACTGTTGTAAAAACCGCTAACATGTGTTTACATGGTAAATGATTTTTACCCCAGTCCATACATTGGCAAGATGGCCCATTGCTATCAAGGCAAACGATGTATGTTGATTCTGAATCAACACTCTGAACTTTATAGCTAAGTTCCTGCTCTAGGATGGTGATGTTATCAGCAGGGACCAATGTTGAGTTAGGTGGTATTCTCAACATACAGTGGTCAATAAAGAGCTTCGGACGGTTCCTTAAAAATTCTGGAATTGTGTCATTGTAACTCCTACAACTGTCCAGACTCTTTACGTTGTAACTAATGTAACTACAAGAGAAAACAAAATAGAATTATATTTTTCAAATCATTTCTATATTTCCTAGTTAAATTTTTTTATTACAAATTAAATAAATACAAAATTTAAAATAAAAAAAGAATGTGTCCATGCTTTAAGTATAATTTAAGTTCAACATCCCCCTTTTTGTGATCAATCAACCATGAAGTTTATGAGACAGCCAATTTTATGATGGTTTTTTGTTTGTTCATACCCTGATGTATATGTGTATAAAGTTTCATGATGAAGCCATACTTCCTTACTTACAAACAGTCAGACCCCAACACCATATGCTCCTCCACTTTCGTTAAGACGGGGAATAAAACACAAACATATATATAAAATATCAGATTATTTTGAAAGTCTAGAGCTTTCTTCCTTCTAGTTTTATGTGTTTGCTTAATGGAAAACATTGGGGTATATATGCATGATCCCAAATCACATAATAATGTTTAAAGTAAATAAACATGTCATGAATATTAATCTACACTCACTTATCGTAGCTTTCTTGTAGAAACCTATTAATGAGGACAGAAACTAAGGTAGATAAAGTTCCATCCCCATAATGTGCCAGGTAATTCTGTTTGAAGTCCTGGTGCTTCCTTTCAAGCCCGTTGGTGGTTGTCAATCTTACATTGACCAATTTTTTTCTAAAAGCATACACCCATCTCTGAAATAAAACAAGAACACATATCATTTTTATATATATTTTGTCTGAAATCATTTCTGGAACAGACCTGTACAACACAATAAGGTTGAAAAAATATAGAATAACTCTAGTTAACAGATGATGCAAGAATAACATTTTTAAAGTCGTTTTTGGGTTTATATATCATTCTGGCAAAGTTTCAATTAAATTAGGTCGGTGGTTTCAGAGGAAAAAAATTTTGCAACTGTTAGCAAACAACCATGGACAACAGACGACAACAGATGACGACAGACGCTAGTGATATGGCATAAGCTTAGATGGTCTTTGGCCAGATGAGCTAAAAATGGTGTATAACAGTAGAATTTTCGCTTTATTTTAGAAATGTTGAATAAAATATTTACCAGTTTCACTCATGTGTACTGAAAAGTTTCTTTTTTTATAAAGGAAACTTCTAAATATAATTCTCCCTTTCTTTTTTTCGGAACATTCATACAATAAAACAATAAACTGTAGGTCATAGGTGCTTTAATTTGAAACACCACATTGTAATTGTATTGTAATGTTATACGCACATGATAATGGGGAAGCCATTTCTTTTCCAACCAGGCCTGTAGCCTTAAGCTGTTAACCCAGGCATCACTTGCACGGAGTTCCTCTAGGTGATTAGCATAATCCTCCTCTGTAGATGAGTTTGCAACTTTTCTCAGCCTACAATAGTGTTCATGTTAACAAATAGCCAGCTCACAAAAAATACCCCTGCCCACCTTCATAATGAACTCTTTAAATTAAAATTGCAAACAGCGCTTTTAGGCAGCTCCTCCCCATCAAAACCAACCATGTGAAAGAGTTGCGGACTAAGATAATACATGTAAATGGATTGATATTTAAACCTAAAGAAGTTTTTTCTTTGGAGTTTAAATTTTGTAGGTGTCAATATTTCATTTGATCATTTTATCCTTTTATCATTTTTAATGTGTTATTTCTTCTTCCTTGTAAAATATGCTGTAGTATTTCAGACTTACATCAATAAAATTTCACTCTTTTTGTCTGACACACCATTTTTCAATTCTCGGAGCCACCTGTCCCATGCTTGCTCCCGGTGAAATAAACACAGGTATACTGAACAACCTATAAAAAAAGGTATATTTTACTTGTCTGTCATGTGACCTCAACATATTGCATTTGATACAAAAAAAAAATCATTAACTTATAATATCCACAGGAGTATATATTTGATTGTATGTAAACAGTGAAGCTTTCTTAAAGATGTTCCATACTCATTTTAAAAGTAACAAGATGTGGGGCTCCCACAGGGTACCCCCTCAGGTCCGCAAGGTGGCTTTTAAAAGGGGCCTGAGGTGGCAAGGTCGCTTTTAAAAGGTATATTGGTGGAGGTCGCAGGTTGTTTTTTGGCATAGGTCAATTTTATGATGTGTAGGTCGGAAGTCACCCTTAAAAGCCCTCAGGTTGCAGGTCTTTTTTAACTCTGCGGGAGCAACAGATGTTTACATCCATGATCATAGGTACAAACATGTTTCAAAAATTTTATGCTACCAGCTCATTTTTCAAGATACATGTAATAGGAGTAATTTGGATGTAAAAGGCTTTATCTGACTTTTTCATAGGTTTAGTATTAGCCTTGTTTTAGCTTTAAACCTATGAAAAATAACAAGACAATAATAAAACAGTAAATCAGCTCATAATGTTCCTATAAACCCTGTTATAAAAGAAAGTAGAGGACTACATTTCATATTTAATGTCGATTAGATCAAATGTAACAAAAGCTTTACTAATAGAATTCTGTTTATTGTTTCAGCTTTATGTAAAGTGTACAATAAAGACACGAATAGAATTTGTAAAGATCTATATAAATTACAGATCATACTGGCTTCAGAAATATTTATGTTATTATAAATCCATGTTCATTTGACAGCTCACTCAAAATAGAATGATTAATTTCTCATATTTTTTAAAATCCTCGGTACTAATGATACTTTGATTAAGTTTTACCACACTAATATTAACATTTACATCACAACATTAATTACACATGTATAAAAAGTTCTATTGGAGGACAAACAGAAATTGTTATCAACTAAATATGGCTTAAGATATTCTTAACTATATTTTCATATGTACAGTTCTTTACTTTAATTTTTTTATTTATGTACATGTAATTCTATTTCATTTGTTTAAAATAGGGCTAATAAAAGAATTCAATGAAAGCAGAATCTAAATCATAAATTCAGCCTTTAAAAATTATACATGAAATGATCACTACAACTATACAAAAATAAATTTATGTACAATTATAAGCATAGGTTACAAATGCACTACCACACTTACTAAAAACATATAAAAAGGATTTAAAGAATAAATATTGGATGTTTGAAGATATGAATAAGGATTATTTATGAACATGATGTAGGAAGAGTAAAAGTGAAAGAAAGCAATAAAATGTGCTAAACTGAAAAATAATAAATAAGAATTAAAGCCATGATTGCCATCACCTTAAATGATTATGTATATACCATCAAAGAAGAAAACTACCACACAAGTGATAAAAACTTACCATTCCTTATTGGCAGCTAGAATATCAGTATAAAAACTATTTTTATATTATTTTGTATGTGTCAATATTTGATTTGTTCTTTTGAACTTTAAAATTTAAAATTAATAAAGAATAAAAATAAATTATGACATCAGTTTAAACTAAAAAACAAACATATTCTTTATCAAACGTGTGTAACATATTTTATGATTTGAAAGTTGAATTCACAGAATATAAAATACATAATGTTCTCCAGGCTTAAACTATTGCTAACATAGCCTTTATACCTGGAAAAGTCTCTTCTACTGCTGAAATTTCTCTCTCATCAAAATCTGTCAGGAAATTGGATGGATGCCAATCTTCATTCCATTCTTTGATAATTCTGAGACCCTCAGCAATGTTGTCTTTAGATTCGTTGGCTGTGATGAACGTTCCGCAAATGGAATAGCCAACATTTGTCTGAACACACAGAAAAAATAAAGGAAGATCATATTTGCTAGTATTGTATGTGGCATCCAGCAAACAAAGCTCCTGGCCATACAACATCAACAATCTCCTTTGCCATTCTGTCTGGTGAACAAACAAAAATCTACTGGCAGTACTCACTTCATCTGACTCTGAGCTACCATCTTCATCAAGGTCATCACTAAAATAAAAGTGTATTCAACATTACAAAAAGACTAAATTCATATTTTAGTATTTTAAGTGAAAATCTAATTATAAAATTGACTTCAATTTGTATTAAGTTTTAAAACATTCTTTTATTTTGTATAATTCTAAAAAGTAAAGAGATAATAATTACAAGAGCAATGAATTAAGACTAAGCTGTCACACAAATTTTATATTTCTAAAGGAAAACAAGAAATCTGAGCTTATGATGATATATGATAAAAACACCCTTACACTTAATTTGCCAAACAAAAAATACAACTCTTTGACAAACAGGAAGTAGGTGTCTGATCCAAAAATGTAGTCAACAACATCACATGTCAAAATAAAAATTGTTACCAAATATCTACAAATTGAGGCAATTGCCAATCAGGGATACAGGCACAGGTTAAACAGCATATTCAACTCTTCTTTAAAATTAAATATTATACAATACACCACTTTTCTAGAAAATAAGTTAAACCAACTTTGACCAATACCAGTTATAGTTGTGATAACAGAATTTTGTAAATACATGTACAAGAATAACATACGTTGTTCTTATGAAAAAGGAATCTGCAGGTCTTTGAGTTTTAACAGCATCAACAAAGCATCGAAGATTCTGTTGATCACCTGCTGAAAATCTGAAACAAGATAATAAGACAATAAGGTACACTTCTTGTGACGAACTTACCAACTAAAATTTTGTTCAACTATATCAAAAGGTAACTTCTTGAGAACATTGTTATATTACAAAGGTTTGATCTAGACACATGCTAGATAAAACCATAATAGGTTTTGAAAATGAGGAAAATAAAGATTCTTAATATATGATCCTGAATTTTACAATAAGTTATATTTGTAATTATTTCAAATTATATGACAAATTCAATTACATATAAATCTAAAATAGATTAAATTAAAAATTAAAAGTGAAGTAAATGTAACAAAATGATCAATAAGTAAGTTCATTATTTTTTTCAAAATATTGCAAAACAAGTGAATGTCTCCTTTTCAACCCGTACGAAATTCTCCTGCCGTACTATTAACGTAATTTTACAGTATTTTATATTTTTTCCTGTATGGATTTTCATTACTTTATATAATGAAGAAGAAAAAAAATATTGTAGGATTCCTACAGGATTGTTACAGTATTCCTACAGTAAAATAGGCCGAAATATTTAAATTAGCAGGAATTTGTAGCAGTAAAAATTACAGGATTCTAATGCAGGAAAAAAAATCCTGCTACTATTCCTGCAACAAAATTCTGCCAACATTAGGTTACAGGATTCCTGCAACCAAATTCCTGCTTCAAATTACGCCAGGAAGTTGCAGGATTTCTAAAGTAAAATAGGCCGAAATATTCAAATTAGCAGGAAAAATTACAGGATTTTTCTTACAATCCTGTAAATATTCCTGTTACATTTCTAAATCATAAATTACTTACAGGATTTCTTTTTTTCTATGATTAATAAAAACTGGAAAATGCCGTAGTGAAAAACATAAGTCATTTATCTCTTGACTCTTCATTTACTAAACATGTTAAAGTAATATACATGTACATGTTATAGGTCAATGCCATATTCACTAAGAATTGTTTGTTAAATTCAGGAGACATTCTATTATTTTTAGGATTCAGTGCTACAGCGTGTGTTCTTTTTGCTTCGGCATTACTCTGCAGCTAAGTCTTCTAGTGGGATCTTTCTGCATTTAATCCTGGAAAATAAAAATAAACCCAAACATCATTTACATGTTACCAATCATGTTCTAATCTATAGTTCTAATATACATTAATTGTAGTCTGAATTAGTTCATGCAATTTGAATATCAACATTTAACAAATTTGCATGCATATAGTCAACATTTCTTGGGCAAAGAATGTATTAAATAAAGTTTTTATTCCCCTTCTATGAGAGTAGGGTGCATATAGTGTTTGGGTATGTTTGTCCTTCTGTCCCAATGTCGAATGTCTTTTGGACATTATCATGATTATATTCTTGTTTTTTTTGTGTGTTCTTTTTAAATAATCAACACCAGCATTTAAAAATTTATATTTATATAAATTGATTTTGAATTCTCTTAATCAGATTTAGTCATCTTGTTTGTCAAGATAACTTAATAATTTTATTCAATGTCTTGACCATTGCTTCAACATAATAAATACTGTTATATGAAAAAAATGTTTTAATTACCTTTAATTCCTGATTTTTTTCAATGTGTTGTATGATCTGGATTGTTATAATTTCTGCAGCTGCATTCTACATATATTTATTTCTCTGTAAGTCACACCTGAAAAATAAAATAAAATTTCAATATAAGTAAATTCTGCCTTATCATGCCTGTAACCTAATGGGCACTTACATGATCAATTCGTGCAATTATTGGCCAGAATATAATCTAATCTAGTCAAGTTTATCTTATAATGAATGGATTACATATAAGTGTCAAGTTTCATTAATTTTCTACACATTACATGTACATGTTCATAAGGGAGTCATAAACATCTGGTTTCAATTTTGTCCTGCTTAATTTTTCTCATCATACTTTTTGTGTATAAGAAGGCAAAGAAACAATAAAAAAATATTGGTGTTAAATTGTACATGTACAGTTTTAATTTTTATAAGCTGATTGTAACAATTGTGAATGGATATGATCTCTAGGCCTGCCAAAATAATTAGTCAATAAAAAAACCACATGGTTTTGTGTTTCAAAAGGTTAATTAATTTTCAAATACAATTTTCAAGTAATTCAATACAATTTGATAATTAAGATTTAAAACTAAAAAAACTTACCATTTAATTGAGCATTGCTGCCAAGAGTCTTGAAGTTATTTCCCAGTTTATTATTTCAATTTCATTCCACTTCATGTACTTTTTTCAGGTAAAATGTGTAAAAATGAATTTACAACAATTTCTATATGATTACACAATGTCTACATGCACATATTTTGTCATATCTTCCTCACAATCCTTCCAAAATTTACACAGCTAGCAAAGATCTTTCTCAGGCCAGCCATGATCGATATAAACAGATTTGAATTGGGCCAATGATAGCGCCTGATAAGATTTTCAAATACTGTAAGGTTCATAAAGGGAGTACACATAATAAACATTTACAATAATATTCTATTTCACTTTTTATTTCAAATTTAATCATGTTTCACTTTTTTTATTAGAAAATAATTACTTGATTTCAAAATAAAAACAAAAAATAGTATTACAATGTATATTTCTGGTCTTATTAAGAATATCCCAATTTCTCCCTCTTGCTATGGGCTAAACAGGAAATGATAATTTGTATCAATGATGTTCGATTCTCAAGAATGCAAAAGTTAGTTATTATTGTTTTTTTATAAGTACTTAACCAAAAATGCCTATACTTATACTCAATATTGTTTAATATACATAATTTAAAATATTTATTTCATCATTAATAAAAAGGCCTCATTCATCAATTAAATAATAAATCAAAAATAAAACAATTTAGGGTTGTTGTTTTTTTTTTTGCTTTTTTGGGGGGGGGTGTAAAATAAAAACTGAAGAAAAAATCCACTTTTATTTGCATAAATATTAAAATCTAGTATGTTTTATCATAAATAATCACAAATACAACAAAGTTGTGTGTGTAATTATATATATTCTTGTAATGAAAAATTTCAAAGTCCAACATTTAAATATTCCTGTTAAGAAAAATGTCTTAAGTCCAATATTCCTTTTACCAGCACCCCAAAATCCTGTATCATAAAATTTCCAAGTCCAACATTGCAGTATTCCTGTAATAAAAGTTTGAGATTCCTGCATCAGCTAAAAATTACGGTTATAGAAAGAAATATTCCTGTATTGTAACAGGAATACTGTTATAGAAGAATTTAGATTCCTTACAGTAAAATGATCAATTTTCCATGTACGTTAAAAATACTGCAGGAAAAATAAAATACGGTAAGGTTACGGTAACTTTCCTGTAGCTGTCCTGCAGGAATCCTGTAAAATATTTCGTACGGGCGATCCAACAGAACTCAATTATTACCATTCTTTTCTGGTTGAATTGTTGAAATAACCATAAGTGAACAAACATTAAAAAAAAACAATCTGTATTTTTCACCTTATATGACTTTTTGCTGCAGGTCCTTGGACCCCTCAAAACATTAAAAGCAAACCTTGATTTACGTAATGTTGTGTAAATCTGGTTTCTAATATCCTTGTCACCAGGAAAGTAGCGCCTGTTGTTTCTTGGTACAGACAATCCTGGGAACATCTCCTTAGTAACAAAGGACTCCAGAAACAACTTGACATCAGAAACTTTTCTGACTCCTTGCATGGCCAACTCGCTAATTTTCCTTCTTACTTTTTCGCACGTTGGTTGATTATATCCAGCAAACTACAAAAGAAATAATGAATACCATAAATAAACAGGTGTGAAAAATCATTGATTTAAAACAAATTGTTAGTCAAATTATTGAGATTTGGATTCATTGTTCCAAAAATACCAAGATTAAACAAGAGGCTCCCAGGAGCCTGAATCGCTCACCTGGTCTTGATGTCGACCCTATAAAGACTTTCTAGAGCTAAATGAGCTGAACATTTAAGCAAGTAACAGCTCATCACTATCTACTATAGTTTTCATTCTGTAGCCGTAGGCCCAAATCATGAAAAAACGTTATTTTAAGGGCAATAACCCCTATAAGGGGTCATCTGACAACTTTGACCCTATGAAAACTTTTGTAGAGCTAAATGAACTGAACATTTAAGCAAGCAACAGCTTCTCTCTATCTGCTATAGTTTTCATTCTATAGGCCAAAAACATGAAAGAACATTATTTTAGGGGCCATAACCCCTATAAGGGGACATCTGACAACTTCGACCCTATGGAGACTTTTGTAGAGCTAAATAAGGTGAACATTTAAGCAAGCAACAGCTTCTCTCTATCTGCTATAGTTTTCATTCCATAGGCCAAAAACAAGAAAAAATGTTATTTTAGGGGCCGTAACCCCTATAAGGGGACATCTGACAACTTCCACCCTATGGAGACTTTTGTAGAGCTAAATGAGCTGAACATTTAAGCAAGCAACAACTTTTCTCTATCTGTAATAGTTTTCATTCTATAATCCAAAAACATGAAAAAATGCTATTTTTCACCTTTAAGGGGCCGTAACTCCTATAAGGGGTCATCTGACAACTTGGACTCAATGGAGACTTTTGTAGAGCTTTTGATGCTGAAGCAGTAGCGCGACATCAGATTTCATCTATCTCTTATACTTTTTGATTTACAAGCAAAAAACAGTAGTCTGACCCCCCTGGTCTATTTTTAGTAACGGCAGCCATGTTGTTTGGACGGCGGCCACCATTTGTGCAATCTTGGTAGAGGACATCCCATAGATGAATTGTGCAAAGTTTCAAAGCAATCCCTTCAGTCGTTTCGGAGGAGAAGATTTTCAAAGAAAAGTTAACGACGACGACGGAGACGACGGACGACGACGACGACGGACGCCAAGTGATGGCAATAGCTCACATGGACCTTCGGTCCAGGTGAGCTAAAAACAGAATTATTTTTACATTTAACATTAAAACAAGGAAAGTGAAATGAAATTAGCAGCAATAGCTACATGTAAAGAGAACAATATTGCTTCTTAAACATGATAGAAATGATTAGTATTTGCTAAGATATACGAATTCCATAATAATTGAGAATTTATTTGTTAAAGCTGTTTCTCTAATTGATGAACATAGATAAAAAATTGATTGCATGTCTTTGAAAGGGTTTAAAATTGGTTGTGACATCATGATCTTGGACATAAATTCTCCCTTAATGAACTATTTATTTTTAATCAACACATAGTTTAAAAATTGAGGAAAATTTCAAAATCATACCGGTCCATTTAGATGATACTGATGATCATCAACCTCTGGATAAAAAAGGTAAAATCTAGACTCTTTCACCAGGTTCCTGCCATCTACATGACCAAGTGCTGACTTTAAAGACTTGGAGACTTGCTTTTTTCTCCATTCCGACAATTCTCCTTCAACCTATAAAAAAATAATAAAAAGAGGCTTCAAAATGTATTGGTAAATGCAGTATACATGAATTTTAAGGTAATATAGAGATGTACTGTGGTTTATTATAGACCTCCTTATAACAAGTGATGAGAGATATCACTTATACAAAGGTGTAAAGTGGTCTGTCATCAACCTCCTTGTAACAGGTGATGAGAGATATGACTTGTATAGAGGGTGTAAAGTGGTCTATTATAGACCTCCTTGTAACAGGTGATGAGATATATGACTTATATAGAGGTGTATTGTGGTCTATTATAGACCTCCTTGTAACAGGTGATGAGATATATGACTTGTATAGATGGTGTAAAGTGGTCTGTTATAGACTTCTTTGTAACCGGTGACGAGAGATGTGACTTATATACAGGGTGTACAGTTGTCTGTTATCGACCTCCTTGAAACAGGTGATGTGATATATGACTTATATAGAGGGTGTATTGTGGTCTGTTATGGACCTCCTTGTAACAGGTGATGAGAGATATGACTTATGTACAGGGTGTATTGTGGTCTGTTATGGACCTCCTTGTAACAGGTGATGAGATATATGACTTATATAGAGGTGTATTGTGGTCTGTTATAGACCTCCTTGTAACCGGTGATGAGATATATGACTTATATAGAGGTGTATTGTGGTCTGTTATAGACCTCCTTGTAACAGGTGATGAGAGATATGACTTGTATAGAGGGTGTATTGTGGTCTGTTATAGACCTCCTTGTAACAGGTGATGAGATATATGACTTATATAGAGGTGTATTGTGGTCTGTCATCAACCTCCTTGTAACAGGTGATGAGAGATATGACTTGTATAGAGGGTGTATTGTGGTCTGTTATAGACCTCCTTGTAACAGGTGATGAGATATATGACTTATATAGAGGTGTATTGTGGTCTGTTATAGACCTCCTTGTAACCGGTGACGAGAGATGTGACTTATATACAGGGTGTACAGTTGTCTGTTATCTACCTCTTTGAAACAGGTGATGTGATATATGACTTATATAGAGGGTGTATTGTGGTCTATTGTAGACCTCCTTGTAATAGTTGATGAGATATATGACTTGTATAGAGGGTGTAAAGTGGTCTGTCATCAACCTCCTTGTAACAGGTGATGAGAGATATGACTTGTATAGAGGGTGTATAGTGGTCTTTTATAGACATCCTTGTAACAGGTGATGAGAGATATGACTTATATAGAGGGTGTAAAGTGGTCTTTTATAGACATCCTTAAAACAGGTGATGAGAGATATGACTAATAGAGAGAGTGTATAGTGGTCTATGTAGACCTCCTTGTAATAGTTGATGAGATATGTGACTTATATAGAGGTGTATTGTGGTCTATGTAGACCTCCTTGTAACAGGTGATGAGAGATATGACTTGTATAGAGGGTGTAAAGTGGTCTATTATAGACCTCCTTGTAATAGTTGATGAGATATATGACTTATATAGAGGGTGTATTGTGGTCTATTATAGACCTCCTTGTAACAGGTGATGAGAGATATGACTTATAGAGAGGGTGTACAGTGGTCTGTTATAGACCTTCTTGTAACAGGTGATGAGATATATGACTTATATAGAGGTGTACAGTGGTCTTTTATAGACCTCCTTGTAACAGGTGATGAGATATATGACTTGTATAGAGGTGTAAAGTGGTCTGTCATCAACCTCCTTGTAACAGGTGATGAGAGATATGACTTATACAGAGGTGTATAGTGGTTTGTTATAGACCTCCTTGTAACAGTTGGTGAGAGATATGACTTATACAAAGGTGTATAGTGGTTTGTTATAGACCTCCTTGTAACAGGTGATGAGATATATGACTTATATAGAGGGTGTATTGTGGTCTGTTATAGACCTCCTTGTAACAGGTGATGAGATATATGACTTATATAGAGGTGTATAATGGTCTATGATAGACCTCCTTGTAACAGGTGATGAGAGATATGACTTGTATAGAGGGTGTATTGTGGTCTGTTATAGACCTTCTTGTAACAGGTGATGAGATATATGACTTATACAAAGGTGTAAAGTGGTCTGTTATCAACCTCCTTGTAACAGGTGATGAGAGATATGACTTATACAAAGGTGTAAAGTGGTCTGTTATCAACCTCCTTGTAACAGGTGATGAGAGATATGACTTATACAAAGGTGTAAAGTGGTCTGTTATCAACCTCCTTGTAACAGGTGATGAGAGCTATGACTTATATAAAGGGTGTATTGTGGTCTATTATAGACCTCCTTGTAACAGGTGATGAGATATATGACTTATATAGAGGGTGTATTGTGGTCTGTTATAGACCTCCTTGTAACAGGTGATGAGAGCTATGACTTATATAGAGGGTGTATTGTGGTCTATTGTAGACCTCCTTGTAACAGGTGATCAGATATATTACGACTTATATAGAGGTGTTTAATGGTCTATTATAGACCTCTTTATAGCAGTTGGTGAGAGATATGACTTGTATAGAGGGTGTAAAGTGGTCTATTATAGACCTCCTTGTAACAGGTGATGAGATATATGACTTATATAGAGGGATTTATTATTGATTCACTTTTTATGAATATCCTTTTTTTAATATTCAACAATTGTTGACATTGATGATAATTTACCTTGTACTGGGGAAACTTGACCACTACTTTGATCTTTATTGTAGCAGGACAGCCTTTCTTTTTGGTGACCTGAAGAAGGCGTCGGCTTTTCTTATTCCCATAGGAATGGTCTGTACTAGGATTTGCCTAAAAAGAAAAGATAGATTTATTATTCTATAGCAACAATCTAATTGCCATCGTTTAAATTGGCATGATCCATTTTGTCAAGTAAATACAGAAAAAGAAAAGCTATTGATTTTTTCACAGTCTTCCTTGTTCAAGTTACTAGCATTAGCAGAGATTTGATTTGGCTATTGAAACTGATTAAATGTATTGAAATGATATTGCCAAGGATGTCATGTTAATTATACATAATTCATTATTAGTGATACATGTAGGTTTCTACATACATGTACAACATATCATGAAATAAAATTTTATGTTTTGAAAAACCTGACTGCCATCTGTTGCAGAGTTCTTATGAGTGCCTTTTGGTCCATAATGGCACTCCATGTCTTCATCCCCTACAATGATGAATGGAATGCCATCTTCCTCTACTACAGATCCATCCGTCCACCTCTTAGACCAAAAGATCCTTTTCCCATCAAATTGTTGGAAATCTGAAGGGCAATATTCAAATTAAATGAATGTAAGGGTATTTATGATATAACTATGAATGATGCATTAAATATCATTTATAAGAAATAATGTGATTTTTTTAAACAAAACATACATTGACAAATATGTTTTCAGATATTCTGATCATGGTACATATACAACCTAAATCAAAAATGTAGTACATTATCACCAGAAGACGACATAAAATTCTGAGATATTGTTTCTTAATATTTTGTGCCTTTTCAAGATTTCCACATATAACCATAAATTAAAAATGTATTTGTTATATTTTGAAAATTAAAAATAATGATTACAGAACTATTGTACCATACTAATAACTCATGCAAACCCTATTGAGGAACACAAGCCTTATTTGTCTGTATTTGTACTGCAACAAAGCTGGAGAATCAATGGAAGCGATGCTTACACTTAGCGTGTTACTACGTAAAGGCTATACAGTTTAGCATGTTACTTCTTAAAAACTATACATGTAATTATAAACTGTTTATGGACATTTTTTGCTTATTCTTTGTGCTATAACCATTTAATGTAAATGTGTTTATGCAAATAAATATTGTCTATTGTCTATTGTCATGATTGTATACCTTACTTGTTCAGTGAACAGTTGCAGGTCCATAGCTCATATATGATTGATCCACAAAATAATAAAGACTTAACAATGACATATCTAAGGGGTGAACCCCCTTTTTCCTCTGTTTTTTAAATGAAGATGTCAGACACATCTGATCTGAACCCCCCTTTTTTGTTTCAGTTTTTGAACCCCCTCAGAATTTTCTGTACTAGCCCCTGGAATAGCACAATAAAATTGACAGCTATTAATCATTCCTCTTTGGGATAAGGTACCAAACATCTAAGTAGTTAAGAACTTGGCATAATCATGATAATAATTAAAATCTACAATCGTGACCTGAATTTACCTCTTGGAAATGAATCTACACGAAAGACATTTTTATTTTCCGACCTCTTGCTAACAAAGGCAGAGGTTGTGTCGGATTCAAACATATCTATGCTCTGTTTTACTTTGGAATATGTTTTTACAAAATTATCCATTGTTGCGAAGCAAAATAATTCAACGAGATAAAATTTTAATCCATAAGGTATTCGGAAAAACTCAAATTGAATTCCGGACCAATACGGAAACAGAACGTTTCTATTCCCATACGATTTTTTTATTACGAATATTCATGACCTCCTTCTATCGGGTGATAAATAGAATCAACCGCTCTTCATATTCATATTGTGTTTTCCATTATCAACCTATAGGCTAGAGCGACTCTCTGTGTGCGTGCGTGCGTGCGTGCGTGGGAGTGTGCGAGTGTGTGGTATGTGTATACGCCCTTACTTTTTGACGTGTGTATATATATATCCTTTTTGATGCACCCGTGCCATACAAGGCAGCAAGTTTTGATGGAAGAGGAAACCGTAGTAGTCATAGGAGACCATCGAACTTGAGCAGGCAAATGCAATAGGTAGTTGCTGAGAAAATGTACGGACAAATTATGTACTTAAGAGCTGACTCTTCCTTCTTTGAGATTTCTAATTTGATGTTGGATTGAATAAGAAGAAATGTAGGCCACTGTAGGTAACTATAGAAATACTAAAACTGCAGAGAACTTATGTAGACCAATTACAAATACTAATTACGTCATTATGACTTTAATTTTCTGACTTCCTCAATTACAATGATATACTAGTATAGCTAAATGTCATGAGGCAAGTAAGGACGTTCATCAATAATAAAGTATCAATGTTTTGCTTCTCTATGTTTTCTTATAAAATGCTCCTTTTGTCTGTTTTATGTATCGACCTATTAAAGTATAGGACAGCTATATCATTCATTGGCAGATGCATTTGAAATTGGATCTGGTAGAGATTGTAAGAACCAATGAAGTGACAGGCAAATATGCCATTTGTGAATTCCGTGAGAAAATTTCATAAATTAAGCTGTGCATAGAATTTACGTAAACATTTTTGTGTGATTTCATATACCAAATAGACATGACATTGATGCAAACAAACAATTTGCCTGGCTTTCACAACTAAAATTGTGCGTTACTCATTATATTCCGTGCCTTTATCGTGTTTCAAATCATGCGTATGCTTTTAACACCAACGTTGCATGGACAGTTTTGTGTCTTTTTTTTTTCATTTTGGGCTTAGTTTTGCAATATTTGATTTTATCATTATTTGCTTTTCATTTTCATATTGAAAATTAAAAATTGTCAACCTAAACAAAGGTTGTCAACTTTTTTGCTAAAGCGCCTCTTGGAAATCTTACATTAACGACACGTGCATCCGTCGCAAAAAATATTGCTTGTAACCTTGTTGCAATACTTGAAGCTCACATGAAATTGCTATAAACTACTATTTGCATGACATCCCTGTGTGGTAACTTTACCTGTGCTGTCCATTAACCATGCATGACAGGTTATCTCTGAGATTCAGGAATGGAAAAAAAATAATTTCAGTCAGAGAAACCAGCCAAAACAATGTCAAAGATAGTTGCAGAGTGTCACTTAAAATATGTTGTGTTGATGTCACTATTTCCAATTTTTAAAATTTAATAAAGTGTTTATGACTTGAAAACACTGTTATGAATTTTGTACTTGGTGATTATTTAAAAATTGAAAATTCGATGAAATGCTGCATTGAAATATACATCTGAATGAATAATATGGTTTATAATGTGCAAACTAAGTAAATAGTATAGTGTTATGCTGAAGAAAAATAGAACATGAAATAAAATTCTATTTGTTTTACCTGTCATTTATTATTGGCCATGCCATATTTTTTCATCTTTTGCAGGGCATTTTATGCAAGATTTAAGAAAAATTATATAAACACAACAATGCTACACGGAAATTACAATATGGAATATTATATGGAAGTTCCAGCCCTGGACCTCCTTGTCTGAATTTGCTAAAGGATTAGACAATAAAAAATGAATTAAATCATCTTATATAATATTGTCATATTGATTGACATGATTGTTTTATTGTGCAACCAGGTAGTACACGGCCAGGTCATAAATCTTCTGTAATTATGGTTGGAATCAAGCACTGGACAAGGGAAAATTTGAGAAATATTCCAGTTTTTATTTCATTTTGCATCAACTCAGAACATATAAACGTCAGATCATTTTAATATTGCAATGTTTCCTTCATGTCATTTATCGAAATTCCCTGCAAAAATGTCATGATGTTACGAAGAATCTGTCATTAAAATTAAGTCTAGCTGATATCTTTATTTTCATAATTGCATCTTGTTTATATAAAGGAAAATGAGATGTGGAATAAGTGTACGCGACACAACCTACAATATAAACGTAAATTTAAAAAGTCCACAATGGAAAACAGCCAGCAGCCGTCAATGTGACCAGCGTTCGCTGCTAGCTGTTTTTTAATCGGCCCTGGATTTAAAATAAACTACATATGATTTAAGCCCAATCCCAATCCTAAAGTGATATGAAAGACACTCTTCTTGACCAAAAAACAATTTACATGAATTCGATTTTAATGTTAATTTCATTGATACATCACTGTACAAAGAAGCAAGAGCCCAGTGATTACAAATGGGCCGTTCGATTTCAAAGTCTATAATGTCAGCCTAAATGAAAGCAGTTGACACAACAGGAAATTAAAACAATTAAAAATAAACACAAAACATACAAAAAAAAAGTCACTTTTTAGTATGTTGATTTATCAACGATGCAAACTTTAAGGCATACACTGTGGTTTACATACAAAATTCTTGTTTCGGATCATGTTTTTATATTTAAACAATTCGTGCTTTTTTGTCCTGATGGACAGTAAAATATTTCTTTGGATTTTCTGCTCTACTAATTCGGTTAAAGAAATAACTATATGGTTCCTCACACTTTTGATGGAAATGCGTGTTTAATTCTATGCTTCATATTTATTTCTTAAGATTTAAGACTGCATTTCGAAAATTGAAGTAAATGCCGAAGTCAGATATAATTTGGAGGATCATAGCAAAGTTATTCTATAGCCACTTTTGCTTGTTATCAAAAAGCAACCGAATCTATTGAGCTGCTATGCACTGCTGCCAATATCCCAAATATATGGTAAAACTAGGTGTAAAACAGTAATTAAGTAGTAGTCCACCTAAGAATCATGCAAAATTGAAGAAAAGTGATTCATTGATAAAAAGGTTACAGTGTTTTATTTTTAATGAAAGATAGTTCAAAGTATATAAAATGAAAAAATAAATAACAATTTGCTCATAACTGCCTGGTCCTGAGAGAAATCTTGCCATTTTTTACAATGGTTTCTATTGAAATTATTTTTAATTTTAAGAGTTAACTCCCTTTCTTACATTTTTCCAATGCATTATATATATTTTTTTTCTCTCAGGACCAGGGCTAGTTTGGAAAAAGAGCACAAAAGATCAAAGCATGGTGCTAGTAGGAATACTACATCAAAAATAAATTGGTGTAGGCTTTCGACCCATGAATCGCTCTTTGCATGATTCTTATAAAAAGTGGTACTTAATTGAATTAAAAAGATGCCATTAAAGTTGAACACTGAAGTTGCACGAACCAGCGAGAAAAACCAAACCCAAGACAACGACAAATGTCGACTAACTATTAAGTGAATGTATTAAAGTTTCATAATAAAATACATAACAGTAAACAAGAAACGTAGTGGATTGAAAGGTTCGTTGTCGTGTCTGAAAACCAGTCTTTATGTCGGTTGCTGCTCGGTATATTCTAAGAATGTAACGTGTAACCGAAACAATAATACAGCTAGCAAATAGGTTGTACACGACGAAAACTTAATGTATAACTCTATCCTGAAACTGCAGACTATACTGTTGAGTATCTGAATAAGATTGGTTGATGCTTAGAAACCGAAAACACTTGAATTTCCAATAGAACAGCATCCGACGATAAGAAGAAATTCAAAATAAATACTCTGCTTCTAAATGTTATAAAAGAAATAGATATATACTTGTGGTGAACGTACGGTTCCTTTTGAAAATTACTGGGACAATTTTATCAAAACAAAGCTGTATAGAGCTTATGTAGACCAATCACGTCATCACATCTTTAATCTTCTTGCTTCCTTGATATCCACAATATACAGCTAAATGTCAACTGAGAACACTAAGTATTCTGATATAACATATTTGTTTGTTAAAGTAACCCCTGGATATTAAAATACAAGACATCATATCATTGTTCTATAAGGCACATGAAATGACGTAAAGGAAGAACTGATAAAATTCTCCAAGCAAGTGATTTCCGAGTGCTTGATACGCATATTGTTCCTAGAATCTACTAAGGCTCCCTGCTGTAAGGGTGAAAAATTTTAAATCTAAAGTGCAAATGTGGACATAACCAATGTTTTGTATGGAATGATACCGGACAATTAAAGACAGGACATTTGAATTCACAATGTAAGCGGTGGGAGCTATTGCATTCATTTAATTCTTGCCCCCCCCAAAAAAAAATAATAATAATTCAAAAATGTTCCCCCGACATGAAAATGAAGAAATGTGCTCGTAAAGCTGTTTATCCGGTTGGTATTGTGTGTACATCCCATTTCTTACTTCATCATCATTTCATGTTCATTTTATCACTCCTTTCATGTGCATTTCTATGTCCAACGCTTATGATCAAAATCAAAGTAATTGATATTACGAATCATAAACCCCAAACATTCATTTTATGCTCCACTCTGATCTCGGCGTTTGTGTCTCTTGTCCAAAGAATGAGCATTGATCAGAACAAATCTCGTGATGAGTGAACTACTTCAGATTCTGCCTCCAAAGTTTGTTATACAGGAGCATCTGCTATAATTCATGTACAAACATAGTGCAATTTAGAAAACTAACCCTAGCCTTTACAAAGGAGTCGAATTTCAAAACCATAACAAGTTTCTGTACATTTGTCTTCGGAGTTCTGAATGAGTCATTATTACGGAAACATGACTTTTTGCAGTTTTTAGATTTAAATCTGAATTTGGAAAAGTACTTAAGCAGTTAAAGAGAGAATGAAATCTATCATTTCTTCCTTGATTAAAGTTACCCAGTGGGATAATCTCGCTGTTAATTGGACAATATACTGAGAATAATGGGACTGACGTCAAACTTTCCTTCTAACTCTGTAATAATGAATCGAATCATGCTGGGGCGAAGTCATTTTCATTACGGATAAAGAAGAGATTATAGATTGTTTTTTTCTTTTACTTCCTAATACAAAGGATTATTTCTATTCTGTATACGTGCTTTACTGTCATTGCTGAATGTAGATATTAATGCTAGCAGAAAATTTCTCAATGACTCAATCAACTTTTCCTTTGAATGGAAATACAGCGTCCTTTGTATTCTACACGAAACGACTGCTTGATGGAGTTAAAAATATACTCATAGGAAAAAGATCTATAGGCAAAAAATATAATAATAGTGTCGTGGGTCTTTTGATAAATTACAAAGTTTATGTGCCTAAACGAAAGGTTATTGGGAGACACAAATTAAGGACAAAACAAAAGTCCAATTAGTGTCTGTAAAAAACATGTGGTAATTTTTTACATATGTCAGAAATAATCAATCAAGATTTGGTTGGTGGGTGTACTACCATTAAACGAGACCCTCTTTTGACTTTTGTTTTTAATATACATGAGTGGAAAATTTCAGTTCAAAAATGGTGATACATGCTGAGCTTAAGATCGAATATTAGAAACTACAGTCTCTTATAATCAATTTGAAAAGCATAGCTGTTCACTTCATTTTCATGTTGGCTCTCCTACTACACCTCCTTCACTCGGCTAACTGAGAACTCGGTCTGTTGGTTTTATTTTACATGGAGGCTGTATGGGAAATGGGTCTGTTGGAGAGTCGGCTAAAGTCTGTTGGTCAAATACTATCAAGAAAAACATAGCAAGGTCAATATATTTTACTAAATATTTCTTTTTTACTTAATTTAATAAAAAAACAATTTATGTTGGGCAAAACAATATTGAATACTGAACGTATTCATATATTGTTTTTCTCTGTAGCTTACATTGGTAAGCTACAAAATGGAAAGGTGTGTTACTCATCGAGATATTTATATCAATTTTGGCATTCAAAAATGTAAACATTACAGCGTTTTGCTAAAATTAAGTCGAAAGCATTACGAAAAACGTAACTTAAATTGTACACCATGTATGTTTGACATATAACTGTACGTTTGAGGAAGAAAAACCGACAGACATGTGTTTTTGTGGCATTTATTATGTTTTTGCTTTAAATTGGGTCTGTTGGTGAGTCGGCTATAATGAACTCAGTCTGTTGGTCAGACTGTTGAGAGTAAATTAATCAACTGATATTATACTATATTTGTGCCATAACACACATTTTTTACAAATAGAAATATCTTACAAAATGACATAAAGCGTATATATTCGTAGTGATGATTGTTTAGTCATAGATTAGACGTAAAATTGATATAAATCGCGTTTTAGCAAGCACATCAGTCTGTTTGATCAAGCTTACCATTAATTTTTCAGTATGAAAAGAAAAAGAATGAACTTTTCCAACAGAAAGCATGGAAAGAAAAAAAATAAAGAATTAAAAAATCAAAGATGAGGTTAAACAAGAGACGCTTATCCCTAAAATACTTATAAAAAATTCTAACACTAGTCTTAGAAAGAGAGTGAAGAAGATTACAACTAATTATAAACTATGCCAACTGACTTTGTATTGCAAACATGGCCAAAAACCATTATAACCTCCAAAGTATAATGTATTATATATATATGGCAATCGTTTTAAAGCATACGTGCATTAAAAAAATCGAGAATTTTAACAGTCTGTTACTACCCGGGTGGGGGATGGGATGTTCGTTCGGTCTGTTTATTTCCATATGATAATCGGTGATTGAATCCATAAATCAGATCGGTTCTAATTTATGCATTTTGAAGCCCTTATAATACTGTATAAATATGTACAAGTAAAAAGTACTAATTTAAAATCAACAATTTTAAAGCCATGTTATTACCCCCGCGCTAGCGAAATGTTCGATGTACGTATGTACGTATGGCGTTAATGTCCACGATAATCTCTGTAACCACTGGGAGTAGAAAGATGAAACTTGGGTAATTAAGTGCATTGTGGGTGGGGACTGTGCCGAAGGTTTTGGAATTTTGATAATTCTCCTAGGGACTGGGCTGCATAGGTAGCCTAAGTGCACATTATTCCTTTGTCACGCACTCCCCGTAAGTTATTTGGATTATGGAACTGAAACTTGGCTCAGTAGTTGCACTACGGGTGTAGATTCTGCCATAGGTTTCGGAATTTTGATAATGCCCCTAGGGGCTGGGCTGCATAGGTAGCCTAAGGGCACATTATTCTTTCGTCACGCAACTCCTCCTAGGTTATTTGGAATATGGAACTGAAACTTGGCTTATTGGTTGCACCATGGAGTATAGATGTATATTCTGCCAAAGGTTTCGGAATTTTGATAATGCCCCTAGGGGCTGGGATGCATAGATTGCCTAAGGGCACATCATTCCTTCGTCATGCATAATTCTTTAGATGACTATCACTCCCACTACCAGCATGACCAGGGAAAAGTCTCATATTAATACATATACATTTGATAGTACTAGTAATGCTTATTATAGTCATAGTTTGTTTCTTTATATTTGCCCTTATACTATCAAACACCAGAGTAGCGCGGGGGTATGCAGCGTGGCTGCTTCGACTAGTTATATACTTATAATTATACCCTCGCTTTTAAGAAGAGGGGTATACTGTTTAACCCTTATCCATTTGTCCGTCCGTTCGTTCGTACGTGACATAATTTCCGTCGCAGTTATTCAAGCAACTACATAAGGTAAAGGTCTGGTATTTTGCTTTGTCTTAAAGTGTCATATGGTGTATTTCGATTTTACGCCCCTGTGTCATCTACCTCTTGTTAACCGAAAACTTATGTTTTTAGACGTATTGTACATACATGCAAAATTTTCCTCACAGTTTTCTCGACACTTCGTGACATAGAAGTTGGGGTATAATACCTTGTATACAGCCTTATCCTATAGTACCATATAGTGTGTACTGATTTCGTGCTTTTAGGTTTCTTTTTCCTGTACATACACGCAAAATTAGAGATAATTTCACTCTTGAATTAATAAAATGTTAATCCTAAATGTTTGAAAAATTCAAAATATACCTCGTTCGCAATCAATCTGTCTCGGCTAATTAACTCTCAACAGACTTTAATTTAATTTGCCGACTCACCAACATACTTTAGCCGGCACTTTTTTAAGAAAAACTCATTTTTTATAACATTTTAACATTAAATCACTTTTTGTTGTTTGAATATTTTATTTTTAAACTGAAGAAAACTTTCCAAATCGCTAATTATATTTAAAAAGTATAAAAATTTTGTTTATTTGTAAAAAAAAAATCATTCATAGTTGCCAAATTTGAGCATACCGCTGTATCGCCTTTTCGTTTTATCGAACACTTGTATTACAAATTGACTCTGTTGCAAGCTGAAAATGTGCTCAAATGAATATCATTTTGGTTGAAAGATTTTGTATTTTGACAATTCATTGCCATTTTGCCAAAATAACATCTTTTTCACATAATTTCATGACCATCCATTGGATTTTACTCTCAACAGACCCATTTTCCATATAGCCTCCATGTTAAATAAAACCAACCGACCGAGTTCTCAGTTAGCCGAGTGAAGGAGGTGTACTAGTAAGTAAAGGTAGGCTGATCCGGACAAAGCTGTGGATCTCCATCAGGATCAGAACACAGCTGTATCTATGGACCATTATCCAGTGACCATTGTTGTTGTGGATTTTTGTTGTTGTTGTTGTTGTTGTTGTTGTTGTTGTTGTTGTTGTTGTTGTTGTTGTTGATGTTGTTGTTGTTGTTGCCCTGCTGCTGTTGTTGTTGGTGGTGGTGGTGGTGGTGGTGGTGTTGATGGTGGTGTTGTTGGTGGTGGTGGTGTTGTTATTGTTGTAGTTGTTGTTGGTGGTGGTGGTGTTGTTGTTGTTATTATGTCTCCCCATCCCAGAAGGGGGAGACATATTGTTTTTGTGTCAGTTCTTCTTCTTCTTCTTCTCATACAAAGCGTGTCCGGGCCATAACTTTTTTATCCTTTGAGATAAGACTTTGATATTTGGCATGTGGATGTATCACCAAGAGACGATGTGTTGCGTACCAGAATGACCTTTATATGACCTTGACCTTTGACCTCAAGGTCAAATTAATGCTAATTTTACATCCAAAGTGTTCCAGGCCGTAACTTTTTTGTTCTTTGACAAAGGACTTTGATATTTGGCATGTGGATGTATCACCATGAGGCAATGTGTCGCGTACCAGAATGAACTTCATATGACCTTGACCTTTGACCTCAAGATCGAATTAATGCTCATTTTACATCCAAAGTGATCCATGCCATAACTTTTTTGTTCTTTGACAAAGGACTTTGATATTTGGCATGTGGATGTATCACCATAAGACAATGTATCGCGTACCAGAATGACCTTTTATGACCTTGATCTTTGACCTAAAGGTAAAATTAATGCTAATTTTACATGGAAAGTGTGTCTGTGCCATTACTTTTTGTTCTTTGACATAGGGCTATAATATTTGACATGTGCATGTATCACCATTAGACAATATATCGCGTACCAGAATGACCTTCATATGACCTTGACCTTTTACCACAAGGTCAAATTAATGCTAATTGTACATCCAAAATGTTTCGGGCCATAACTTTTTTGTTCTTTGACAAAGGGCTTTGATATTTGGCATGTGGATGTATCACCATGAGACAATGTGTCAAGTACCAGAATGAACTTCATATGACCTTTGACCTTAAGATCAAATTAATGTTCATTTTACATCCAAAGTGTTCCGGGCCATAACTTTTTTGTTCTTTGACATAGGGCTTTTATATTTGGCATGTGGATGTATCACCATAGGACAATGTGGCGTGTACCAGAATGACCTTCATATGACCTTGACCTAAAGGTTAAATTAAAGCTTATTTTACATGGAAAGTGTGTCTGTGCCATAACTTTTTTGTTCTTTGACATAGGTCTATAATATTTGACATGTGCATGTATCACCATGAGATGATGGGTCGCCTACCAGAATGACCTTCTTATGACCTTGACCTTTGACCTAAAGATAAAATTAATGCTATTTTTACATGTAAAACATGTCTGGGCCATATATATTTTAATCCTTTAAACAAAAAGCTTTGATTTTTGACATGATAATGTGTTATCATGGGAACAATGTGTCACTAACTTTAATGATCTTGACCTGTGACTTCAATGTCAAATAAGTGCTAATTTGACATGCAAAGCTTTCCAGGCCATAACTTTTGTATCCTTTGACATCAGGCTTTAGAATGTAGATGTATAATTATTAAACAATTTGTTGTACAATGTATGTCTTTGTGACTTTGACCTTTTGACCTCAAAGTTGAACTTGTGTTATCTAAGGAAGGGAAGACATCAGTTTTAGTGTGCTAAAACAGTTTTTCCTAGTGATGGTGGTGAAACAATATTGCCGAGCTGTTCTGCAACCGATTTTCATGAAATAAAATCCAGTAAAAGGAAAAAAAAGATTGTTTGATTAATTAAGACCAAAATCCTAACTTCAATGGTTTTTAAGAAATCGTGAGTAGAACACGACCAATGTTTTTCACGGAACATTTTGCATTGATTTAAACGGGAGATTTGAGATCTACTTGCAATATCTTAAAAAGCAGCGAGATTACGATTTTGCTCAAAATTAAACAAATAAGATTCATTCATTTTTCTTTTTATTGGTTTTTATTTCATGAAAATCGGCCTATGGACGGCTTGGTTATATTGTTTTGAAATGTGTGGGTTTGTATTAAACATATAGGAAATTTTCTACCTAGGCGTAACTTTTTTTTTAAGAGTATATGTTATTGGCCTGAAAATATGCAATCCCTAGGCTCTTGTGTGAGGCAAAACCTGATCATTTGTGTGATTTTCCACATCCATAGTGATAAAATGTCAAACTTAACTTTTCTACTTCCGGCAATGAAAGCAAACCTTCAAACGGTCACAACAATGCTTTTTCACGAAAATATCGAAAAAGGGAAAATTATCAATAAAATAACTATACCACTATGATATTTCCGGAACAGTTTTTGATTTTCGTTTGTTATTTGTAACAAAATGTCAACTTTTAAATCAACTTATTATACCCCACGCAACGAATTTGCGAAGGGTTTAATGTTTTTGAATGGTCCGTCCGTCAGTCCGTCAGTCCGTCTGTCCGTAATAAAAAAATTTCATATCAGATATATCATCTATTATTAATCGTAGGCTTTTGATATTTGGTATGTAGCTTCAGGTGGGGGCCCCATATATGGAGTGACTATAAATAAAAAATAGGAGTCAGTTCACATTCATGAGAATAAACAATGAAAATACTAAAAATTAAGTCACATTACAATTTAGCAGGAAGGAGCCCAAGTCATTCAGAGTTCTTATATCTTCATTATTGAAGCACCAGTAGAATTCATCAAAGTTTGATAACTGGGTGATGTTAATATTATATTTTTGAATACTTTCAAATAATTTATTTCTGAGATCAGAAAACGTAGGACAAGAGGTAAAGAAATGGAGTTCATTTTCAATTTCATTTAAATTACATTTTTGACAAATTCTTTCTTCTTTTTTAGTTAAGGGTTTAGTATATCGTCCAGTCTCAATGAATAATTTATGGTTGCTGGTTCTGAATCTTGCTATGCATTTTCTTAACTCAGGTCTTTCTATAAGATTAAGGTATTTTTCAGTTCCAAAATTGGTTTTAATTGAAAGATATGTTCTAAGTTTACCATCTTCTTTAATAAGATTGTCACGAGTTTTATACCAGTTATCAATGTATATATGTTTCATCTGGTTTTTAATTAAATGTTTAAAATAATGTTTATTTAAATGACTTGGACCCCTCTCCAAATCTATATTTAAGATTTTTAGTAAATGTGAAAGTGATGAGTACCAGGTGTCTGCATCATTATGCTGTAAATCCTTCAAATCAGAGTAGGCATCTTATAAAAGATCCGATGGACATGTAACAATTCGGTGCCAATAATTCAACACTGCCTTAAAATGTGTAAATGCCATAGGAATTCTGCCAAATTCAGACATAATAGCAAAATTTGAGGATTTTTTGTTAACAAATGAAAGGTATTTTAGAAAGTGTAGTTCTAACTTAACAGAGGGGAAGACACCTGGCAATCTTCTAAAATTACATAGACTATCTGATTTCATACTTTTTGGAAGAAAACAACCCCATATTTCAGATCCATAATCTAAAATGGATCTAATGGTGTGGTCAAAAACATGTATAGCAGACTTTATACTAGGACCAAGGGAGAACAGATCAGACTTAAGTTTGTACAATCCTTTCATTGCTTTTCTGTACAGGTCATGTTTGGTTTCATTGAAAGAACCACAGGCAGAGAAGATTATGCCAAGATATACTTGTATTTAGTAACATTATCAAGCTCTTTACCAAGAAAGAAGAATTTATTTTTTAGTAATTTACCTGTTTTATTGAAAATCACAATTTTGGTTTTATTAATATTTAGATCTATACACCAATCTTTACTAATTTTTCCTAACTGATCAAGTTTACTTTGAAGGCCAGATGCAGAGGTTGAAAGCAAAACAACATCATCTGCATATAGCAAGCAATCTATTCTGCGGTTATTAAGAAAAATAGGGTCAGATGAGTCTTCAAGATACTTGGGAAGATCATTTATGAAGAGCTTAAACCGATTAGAACTCAACACATCTCCTTGTCTAACTCCAATATTAGAGGAGAAATTTTCAGAAAGGGAATCACCATGTCTCACAGCTAGGATAGACTTACTGTACATATTCTGAAGAATTTTATAAAATAGACCCCCAATACCACTTTTGAGCATTTTTAAGTAAATTGCTTCATGTAAAACTGTATCAAAGGCCTTTTTGAAGTCTACAAAACAGTTTGTTTTTATGAGCAAACTGCGTATCTATAATAGCTTTTAGTACAAACATGTGGTCAGCGGGCCTTGCCTTTTTTGGGAAACCAATTTGGAATGGGGAAATTACATCATTTTTAACAAAATATTGATCAAGTCTTTTATTAAATATAGAGTTGAATAGCTTGCCTAGACAACCAGTGATGGCTATACCCCTGTAATTTTCAGGTTTACTTCTATCACCAGATTTAAAAATTGGTGTTAGGTATCCAGCCGACCAGTTATTAGGATAATAACCAGTTAACAAAATGGCATTAAAGAGCTTTTTTAAACTTGGTAAAAGATAAGTTTGGGTTGCTTTCAGTATATTATTGTTGATAAGTTGAAGCCCTCCTGATTTGTTATTTTTCAGGTCTTTAATAGCATCTAGTATCTCTTTATAAAATGTAGTGTTTTGATATTTGATATATAGCTTCGGGTAGGGATCCTATATGGTTGGATTCGTTTTAAGTTCTTCCGATGATTTACTTCCTGTTTAACGAACTGAATTAGACTTTTTTCACTAATTTTCAGGGTTGAAAATTTTAGTCACAGATTTCTCAGCAACTATTTAATGCAGGCTATTGATATTTGGTATGTAGCTTCAGGTAGGGATCCGTTATGGTGAGATACGTTTTCAGGTAAGTTAATCATTAATTTTATAACAAGCTGACTTGGAAAGACAACAACACTGCAGTCAGTTCGTCTGTCTGTGATCAAAATTTTCGTAACATATATTTCAGCTGTTATTAATAGTAGGCTTTTGAAATTTGGTATATAGCTTCAGGTGGGGGTCCCATATGGTGGGATACATTTTCAGGTCTGTCGGTCATCTACTTCCTGTGTAACGAACGTACTTGGACTTTTTCACCAAATTTTCAGGGTTTAAAATTTTCGTTACAGATTTCTCAGCAACTATAAATTGTAGTTATTTGATATTTGGTATATAGATTTGGGTAGGGGTCCTCCACATGTGGTGGGATTTGTTTTAAGGTCTGTCAACAATCTACTTTCTGTTTAAACAGCTGACTTAAACTTTTTTCACTAAAATTTCCGGGTTGAAATTTTCGTCACAGATTTCTCAGCAACTATTAATTGTAGGCTTTTGGTATTTGGTATGAAGCTTAAGGTAGGGGTCCCATATGGTGGGATACATTTTCAGGTCTGTCACTCATTTACTTCCTGTTTAACGAGCTGACTTGGAAAGACAAGAACTCTGATTTTTTAATTATGTCCCCCCCCCCACTTTTGTGGGGAGACATATTGTTTTTGTCGTGTCCGTCCGTCCGTCCGTCCGTCTGTCCGTCACAAAGTTTGTCAGCGCAACTCCTCTGAAACTACTGAACCAAATTCAACAAAACTTGGTATATACGAAGGACACCATATGTAGTTGTGCATATTACCAGGAAATTTTGATCCTCAAATTTTTGTGGGAATTATGGTCCTTTGAACTTAGGAATTTGCTGAAAATCCTCATTTATCATCTTGTCAGCGCAACTCCTCTGAAACTACTGAACCGAATTCAACGAAACTTGGTATATAGGAAGAAGGACATCTTATGTTGTTGTGCATGTTACCAGGAAATTTTGATCCTCAAATTTTTGTGGGAGTAATGGCCCTTTGAACTTAGGAATTTGTTGAAAATCCTCATTTATCATCTTGTCAGCGCAACTCCTCTGAAACTACTGAACCGAATTCAACAAAACTTGGTATATAGGAAGGATACCATATGTAGTTGTGCATATTTCCAGGAAATTTGGATCCTCAAATTTTTGTGGGAGTAATGGCTTTTTCACCTTAGAAGTTTTTGGGGAAACGGGGGGGGGGGGCATCGTTTTTGGAGGCAAAAACAAACTTTAATTCCTTACTGGAAATAGATAATCTCTGTCCATAATGTGGACGTGTGCGGAATGTGAGTATATTTCAGAAATGTCAAGTCACCATTTGGTACCATGCAAAATCCATGCAAAAATAAGCTTAAATTCCTTTACAATTTTAAGGATTCAAATCGGAACAAACAATACAGAAATGCTGGATGGTATGTTTGCATCCTAATTGTTACAAAAAAAACATAAACATTCGGTTTTAATCATCAAAACTCTAAATTTTCGCAAACCAAAAGCTCTTGCTGGATGCTGGAACAACGCTTTTGGGGTTGCCTGATCTGTTTACCAATATTGAATATTCTTCAAAAACTGAAAATCATACAATTTTGATTGGAATCAGAAAATGTTGTTGATGTTTGGAAGAAAATATTAGCCAAGTTTCAAGATATTGTTCTTAGAAATATGGACGCTGTATTAACGTGAGTTCATGCATGTGTTGCTTCAGTTATGGTGAGGTGTATGACTTATGAACCTCAGGGAAACAAATGCACTGTCTTCCTCTGGATTGTATACTTTGTTCAGAATGACAATTAAGATAGAGTTACAGTTGTAGTTTTCCTTAGACCGATTGGCTAGTCATTTTGAAAACAGCATGAATCATGCAATATAAGATGGGACTAATGCATATATAAAAGGCCAAACTATTTTGTCTTTCTTTATCCATACCTCTTATGAAATTGTCATGGAATGTATCGATGGTTTCTGTCTCACAGTCTGTCCGTCCAATAAAACCAGATGTATGTTTGAAGTTTCTTGGTTTATTTTCTTTCTGCCGATACGGAAATGTATCAGTGTTCCATTTTTTACATTATATCTATTTTGACTTACTTGACCTTATCCTCTTTGTCCCCTAATGGGGTATATGGCCTCAGCGATAGTTATCCAACTATCCCGGTCATTTGCTGCTCGTTTAGCTTCTCCCCATCACACCTGGGTCAACCTTAGATCGCTGTACAGTGTTCTTACCCATGTTGTAATTGGGTGCCCTATCTTTCTATTTTCCTGTGAATTCCAGGCCAAGGTGTGCTTCGTGATGTTTTCGTTTTCTCGTTTTAGGATATGTGGCCAATCCATTTTCATTTCTATATTATTTCTGATAATGGATTTTTGGTGTGCCTTTCTCCGTGGTCCTGGTTTGATATTCCCTCAGGCAACCTGATTTTAAGGAGCGATCTAAGACATCTGTTGACAAAAACGTGAAGGTCATGCTCAGTTTTTGTTAGTTTCCATGTCTCAGATCCAAAGAAAAGGACAGACCTAACATTTGTTTAAAAAATTCTGATCTTTGTCTTGAGGCAAATGTTTCTGCTATTCCAATTTGGTCGTAAAGTGACAAATGCCATCCAACTGTATTAAGTAATAGTATACGAACAAATCGGAAAATCTGCACATGAAGGAATTTGATAAAATTATACTAGCTCACATGATATTGATTTATTATCCCCGCGCTAGCGAAAGCGCGGGGATAATGTTTTGCTGTTCGATGTACGTACGTATGGCGTTAATGTCCAGGATAATCTCTGTAACCACTGGGAGTAGAAAGATGAAACTTGGGTCATTGATTGCATTGTGGGTGGGGACTATGTCGAAGGTTTCGGAATTTTGATATGGCTTCTAGGGGCTTGGCTGCATAGTTAGCCTAAGGGCACATTATTCTTTCGTCACGCAACTCCTCCCAGGTTATTTGGAATACCGAACTGAAACTTGGCTCAGTAGTTGCACTATGGGTGAAGATTCTGCCAAAGGTTTCGGAATTTTGATATGGCCCCTAGAGGCTGGGCTGCATAGGTAGCCTAAGGGCACATTATTCCTTCGTCACACAACTCCTCCCAGGTTATTTGGAATACCGAACTGAAACTTGGCTCAGTAGTTGCACTATGGATGTAGATTCTGCCGAAGGTTTCGGAATTTTGATATGGCCCCTAGGGGCTTGGCTGCAAAGGTAGCCTAAGGGCATATTCTTCGTCATGCATAGTTCTTTACATAACCATCACTCCCACTACCAGGGAAAAGTCTCATATTGATACATATACATTTGATAGTACTAGAAATGCTCATAATAGTCATGTTTTATTTCTTTCAATTATTTGCCCTTATACTATCAAACACCAGAGTAGCGCGGGGATATGCAGCGTGGCTGCTTCGACTAGTTTAAGTTTAGAATTATTTTGATATATGTACAGTGATTTTTTTTTTCTATATATCATATTTCTATATTTTAAATTTAAATGCTAATTTTAAATTAAATTTTAAAAATTTTAATTCAAAATGCTAAATTTTAAAGTAAAATCTTGTTAGAATGTTGAAATTTGTTTGTCTTTAAATGGATACATCGTTGCCAAAAAAGATACCGTGATCGGGGAGATTTCAAGGCACTTAGCGATTGTTTCGTCAGTGGGCAGAGCATTCCAATCTCGAATGGTCCTTGGATAGAAGTATTCCTTCCATACCATGGTGTTACAGGATGGCACCTGGAAGGAATGTGTTCCCAAGTTATGGGTCATTCTGGCTGGTGTCAGAAGTCTATCCGTTGTATTGATTTTGACCAGGTTGTTATCAAGCTTGTACATGAGTGTCAGTCTTGCCCTCTTTCGTCTCTCTTCCAGTGTTTGCCATTTGAGATGGTTTAGCATATCCGATACTGATATCGATGATGTGTTGTGATATCGGTTGGTCACATATCTAGCTGTACGGCGTTGTACCATCTCCAGATTTTGTTTTTCCTCCTTAAGATATTGGTCCCAGGTGGTGCATGCATATTCTAGGGCAGGTCTTACCAGTGACTTATATGCCTTTTCCTTAATATTTGCATTCCTTATGTTAAGGTTGCGTTTTAAAAAGCTGACGGTGCCGTTTGCTTTCTTGCAGATGTTAGAGATGGGTTGGTCCCATTTCATATCTGATGTGATTGAGACACTTAGATATTTTGCTGTTGAGACATGCTCGAGTTGGTGAACATGAAGAATATAAATGTTCTTTATAGGTTTTTTTTTTCGAGATATAGTAAGCATATTGCATATTTCTCCGGATGGAAGCTCATTTATCAAGTCTGTTCCCATAGTGCAAGTTTGTCTAGGTCTACTTGCAGATAAGTTGCGTCGATATCTGATGTAATTGTCAAATAGGCGATCGTGTCATCAGCTGAAAGTCTTGTTGTTGATCGTTTGTACTCTGGCATATCATTTATGTTGTATAGGAATAAGCATGGGCCCAGCACTGATCCTTGGGGTATACACCTGCATGATTCCACTGGAATAAATCCTGATTATTCCCCTTCCACAACATTCTGAAGGAAGCTTTCGATCCATCTGTTAGTTATGCCTTTTATTCCATAATGGTCTAGTCTGTGGAGTAGCAGGCTATGCATGGTAGACTTTATCGAATGCTTTGCTGAAGTCCATTATCAGACAGTCAACCTGTTGTTCATGGTCCAGGCTCCTGGTAATGTCGTCTATAAATTCCACAAGTTGGGTGTTGCAGGATAGACCTTTACGGAAGACTATCAGGGAAATCGCCATAACCACATACATCTTATGAGTGGTCTGCAAAACTTCCAAAAGAAAATAGTTTTTATAGCACATCTGTTTGATGTGTTTTATATATTGAAAGGCGCGACTCAGATCATTGGCCTACTAGCACTTGCTATAATCTAAAAAAAAAATTTGAAAGGTTCTTATAAATATATTCATAAATTTCCACCAAAAAAAATAAACATCCTTTGAACTCAAATGATAAAAGCCCAGTGGCCTGTTTAACAAAACTATCTAAAGATAAGATAATGTCTAAAGAGGTGCATAAGAGATGGAACTGAGATAGATTATGGCGTGATTTCTGTTGCAAAATTCAATAATAATTTGTTCATTTTTTTTTTCATTCATAGCCTTTTATATCATATCAAATGATATATTTGGCAAATAAACAGAATATAAAAAAAATATATATATTAAGGATGTTGATAATAAATAGGTTTCAAATTTGATGCTAAAAATGAAAAGATAATAGTAAAAGGTATAAAATAAGCAAAAAAAAATTATAGGTTCGTGACCTCGTTTTCAAGATAAATGACGTTAAAGTTTTGGCGGGAAAGGGTTTTCTCTGACTTTTTCATAGGTTTCATAGGTTTAGGGTGTGCTATGGCAAGCAGGAACTGCTTACTCTTCCGGAGCACCTGAGTTCACTCTTGTTTCGACTGGAGTTCGCGTTGTTGATTGATATTCAGTTGTTTTGTGTTTCCATGTTTTACAGGTTGTCTGTTTTTGTCCCGTTCTAGTTGGTGTTTACTGGATTTGTCTCTGCCCTTTCGGACTTTTGACATTCGGATACCCCATTGGTACCTCTGCTTTTTTTAGCATTAGCGCAATTTAGCTGTTATTTCCATGACAGAATAAATAGGATTTGATAAAACTTTGTTCCTCTTTATGACACAATAAAGACATTAATAACAAGAAAATAGGGGGTTCTTTATGACACAATAAAGACATTAATAACAGAAAATAGGGGGTTCGTGGGCAAAAAAATTAACCCTATTTTGATGGTAAAAACCAGAGGATTCCGTAAAAATGACAGAAATCCCAAAACAAGACAAGAGATCATCCTTAATAAAGTGTTTCAAACTTCAACTTATCGTTGAAACTTTATATTTTACTACAGGTAATTCACCAAACAACTAATTAGTCCTCAATGTGATACTATCCTCTTCAATAAAAAAACTATCGTGTAAACAACTTAGATACAATAGGATCAACAAAGATCAAGTTGGTCAATACATTTGCATGTTTTGAAAACTTAATTAAGAAACGGTTACGTCAAACTAGTGTCATTCCAGCGCAAAAATAAGGTGTGCGTTCAGGAGTACTTATTTACTCGAATATTTAACAGACTAAGTAAAGAGACCTGATTACGAATAGAAAATCAAATGTAAAAAAAAAATTCTGAATTTGTCTGAAAAAAATTATGATTTTGCTTTGGGTAGAAAAAAATTGTAACTTTGATTTGGACAGACATATGATATATCAGGATACAAAATTCCCCCCCCCCCCCCCCGCCGTATGAAAATGGTTCATGCCTAATAAATGATTCTTTTTTTGTGTGTGGCTTTTTTTAAATGAGTCTGAACTGAGACAATTATTGATTTTCTCAGGTGTCTGAAAGAGACAAAATTAAAACGACGTTTTGTAATTTGTTTTTATGTTTCGAACGAGGGATAATTTTCGTGTTTTAGCTATACTTCAAAGGAACACCTTTATCACGTGACTCAGGTGTTAAAAAAAGAAAACAACAACACGTTTTGAACTGAAAGCGGATATTGTTTAAAAACTTACTGTTTAAGAGGTAGAATATACAACTTTTTGATGGGAACTGCCGATAAAGAAAAAAATGGAATTGAACTTCAAGAAAACGGTGGTGAGTTCCGTTCTTTCCAACCCATCTCACTAGATATATAATATTGTTTTCCTACCAACTTCTTATTTGGTTTTACATTGTGTTGTACGTCAATAAAGCCTCCAATAAAGGGAACGACCATCTGATTTCTGTTTATTGGGGTGAGCTAGGTTATTCGAAATTAAAAGGCAGGATACAAAAAAAAATCAGGAAATTATTGAAAAGACAGCTAGACAGTACGTGCTTTCGCTTCAAACTAAAAACGACTGGAATGTGATTTTTGGCTATAAAATTAATATGTACAATATTACATGTGTATACTGGTCAAAGAGAAGTTCTCGCCACTTTTTTCTCAAAAGCAGTTCTTGCCATAATTGCTGATTATTTTGTTATTTTTCGTTATAATAGTGTTAGGGAATGGCTCATTTCAATTATGTTGTTCTTTCCTCTTGATCACTTTGTATTTCCGATCTTGATATCCAAATAACTTTGCAACTAACGTTTGAAAATTGGGTGGCGAGAATTACTTGTAGCAATGCTGGCCAGATCTACTCTGTGACCTGAGTATAGATAAATTTAATGAATAATATATATTGTGTAGGTCAGCATGCCAAACAGTCATGACAACTAGACTCTGTTATTTTATTAAAACTAAAAAGACAGGACATTATAGATTGAAAGAACTTTGTATTTGAGTTTATTCATGCATTATTTGTGATTAGTGAACTTTAAATCCAGTTCCCCAGTTAACTGAAGTATATTACAACTTATATTTGAAAATAAAAACAAACTTGTTTTTCTTGTTATGCTTGATCATGCTTGTGGGTCAATTTTTGCAGAAAAATGCATTAAAATGCCACTGAAAGTTTGGAAAAATAAGAGTGCTAAATCGTAAGTTGAAGAAAATTCAGCTCATAGTACTGCAAAAATATTGACTTCTCTGCCATTATTCTATGTATTCAGGAGTGCATAATCCCTACTTGAAACTTAATCATTTTATCTTTTTAGTAATCATGGTAAAAATATTAAATTTTCATTTTTGTCTCGCCTGCGAAGCAGAGCGGGACATACATGTAGGTGTTACTTTACCGACGGCGGCTTTAACTTTTTGGAAAAGTTTTGTGAGCACCTCCATATCTCAAGAACTATAGGTCCTGGGTTGATGAAACTTGGTATGCATATGCCCCAATAGTAGCTTAGCACATTTACATCCCCATCTTTTGACCTTGACCTTGATTTTCAGGTTGAGTGACTTTGACAATTTTCAATGCATATAATAGCAATGGAAAAGTTTTGGGAGCACCTCCATATCTCAAGAACTATAAGTCCTAGGTCGATGAAACTTGGTATGCATATGCCCCAGTAGTAGCTTAGCACAGTTGCATCCCCATCTTTTGACCTTGACCTTGATTTTTTTTGTTGAGTGACTTTGACAATTTTCAATACATATAATAGCAATGAAATAGTTTTGCGAGCACCTCCATATCTCAAGAACTATAAGTCCTAGGTTGATGAAACTTGGTATGCATATGTCCCAGTAGTAGCTTAGCACAGTTACATCCTCATCTTTTGACCTTGACCTTGATTTTCCGGTTGAGTGACTTTGATTATTTTTATTGCATATTTTTGCAATGTTTAGGTTCTATAAACATCTTTTGATCTCAGAAACTGAAAATCCATGTAAATTCAAAATATAATGGAAGTAAGAAAGAATAATTGTTTCTGATGGTCCTGGCAGGTGAGACATACTTTAGTGTTAACTCTTGTTTAATATTTTTTTCCCATCACAAAAGTAGTACATGTATAATAACCATAGAATCTAGATCAAATGATATGTTATACTATTATTGAATGTTCATGGTATTACTATAAAAGGTGTTTTAATTCTTAATATGATATAATTATCACAACAGATATAACAGCACATAAATGTTTTATCAGATTTTACTTGTGTAATGTACATTTTCTTTACCATATTTAGGTACTTTGAACATGTACATGTAGTACAGTAGTTGAGGTGATAACAATCTTGTCTATAGGTTTACAAAACAACTTCATGTATACATTTAACAGGCTTTATTTTTATCAAACTTCCTGCATGTAAAACAATACTACATGTACATCTTTATGACACATGAACATCAGTACATGAAATTAATTTGTTCAGATTTAAATACATATATGGTTTTAACACATGTAAGTGTTGAAACTATATCTTATACATTCATGACATTATTTGAATATGGAATATTTGTTTAGTTTAAAGTTTTAAAACCCAATTTGTACATGATCACACAACACATTTTTCAAATTGACAAAAAAAAACAAACATGTAAGATACTTTGAAATGCAGTTAAAGTTACTGTAAACTTACTTAGTTTTGCAATAAGGGGATTTATGTTCGTGTATTTCGGGGTTTGGTATTTTTCGCAACATTAAATACCCAGGAAATGAAACAACATGTATAGCTGCTATGGCATGAAAAGAATAATTAGTAGAGAATGCAATATTAAGTACCCATGAACTTTGGTGAAATCATAAATTAGTGAAAATAAGTATGTTTACAGTAATATTACATCTAATAAAGGTAACCATCTTAAACATGTTTAATGTTAAGAGAAATAAAAAATTATAGATAAAGATTATATAATTTAGTTACACCCATCTAGTATAAAAATGGAAACAAAATCTTGCAGAGTTCAAGAAGATTAGATATTTAATGAATTCCATGTGTTATCTTTCTGTATAAGTTTCAAATACATGTAGAAGCATGATTTATGCATATCAATCACTCACCACAGCGTAGAAAAATTAACTATATCCATGATACAGTCATGACAGTACATGCAGCACATCTCTTCAACATATTTCAAGACTTATACATTGTACATGTTGTACATCATGTACAAATTGTACATTATCAATCTTTGTATTTACCTCAATTCAAACTTTTCTATTTATTTATACATGTACTGGATCGGAAATCTAAGCTTATATATGTGAACGAATTCCTTTCCACTCACAGTTTCTACAGAAAAAAAAAACCTTTAAAAATAATGATCTTTTTTTTTTACATTATAACAGCTACATGTATCATGTACATGTATAAAGTGTATGGACTGATTGGTGCAAGAAGGTGTTTTCTATAAGGCACTGACCATTTGATTTTCGGGGGGGGGCCTGGGATTTTACCTTGAGCCAGGAAATTTTTTTTCGCCTGCTTTTCGGGCCAGATTAATTTTTTCACACACATACTAAGCAAGGAAATTTTGTTGGCAAGCTTATTTTTTTTTCAATTGGCAAGATTGAAACCAGATTATTTTTTTCAACCTAGGTGCTGGCCAGATTATTTTTTTTACACAAATCAGGGCCGGGAAATTTTTTTCAAAAAAATCCCAGGGCCCCCCCCCCCCCCCAGAAAATCAAATGGTCCGTGCCTAAGTTCGTTTTTTTTACATGTACAATTTATATACAAGTTTTCTTATTACAATGTTTAAGTTTAGATTTAATGACAGACGATACATTTATGATATATTTTGCAGGAAAAAGAAAAAAATATGACAAGGACTTTAAAGGTCCCATTGAGAACAGGTATCTTTTATTTCTAATTCAAGGAAGTTTTAAGAGATTTTATCTTAATACAACATTTAACATTTAAACTTTCATAATGAATCTGTATAGGCTCAATTACAAAATGCATTAAATTTTATTCAGCTAAATGATGAAAAAACCATGTATTTTTAAAATTAAATGAGGTTAGCATAGAAGGATTTTCAAGTTAAAGCAGAAGAAAATTTGATAGCTGTGCATTACATGTACATTATTTACATTATGACACTTTTGTCAAATAAAAGTTCTATAAAAAATATTGTTTGAATGAAATTTTTTTTTTTTTTTTTGGTATACATTGTACATGTTTCATAATCTGTACAGATAAAACTTAGACCAGGAATAATTGTTCATGATGCAATGAGGGGTAACCAAGCAAACAATTATCACATGTTCTTGTTTCATTACAGATCCTGTACAGACATATTATGTTGTCTGATATTCCTGGTCTTTATCATTGGTCTGGTAGCTGTATCGATACTAGGTACATGTAGGATCTGTCAGATATTACATTGTATAACATTAATCTGAAAAGAGAAGCAAAGAAATAATACCAAATCTTAAAGTCCATAAACACAACATGATGAAAGAGAAACTGACAACAACATTCAATAACATTATATATTATTCACAACAAAACTGCAATAAGAATGTGGACTCCTGTAAAAGCCTTAGTGAAGGTTCAGGGTTTATACTTGATTGAGATTGAACAAAAAAGCTAAAGATTTTTTTTAACCAAACATTTTAGAATTCATTTTAATGCTTCACTGTTTGTGTAAGTAGCATATTAAGTCTAATACCTAATGGACATATGGTACACTTTTCCTTTTATTAAATTTGAATGTAATGTGTCTATTTCCAAGCACCTAATCATGATTATTGGATGTTCCTTTAATTAATGAACTTGTATTTTAACAGGGTTTGTATGGGGAAATCCCAACAGATTGATACATCCTACAGATTCTGATGGTTTGATTTGTGGATATGATGAAAAGTAAGAAATTTTTTATATAATACTTTGTCTGTTCATAAGCTCGTTCTGGGCAGTGGTCTAATGCACCAGGTTTAAATACCACAATATTGATCATTAGCCGATCACCTCTCAGCTGATGTTCGAGTCCTGTTTGTAATTTACAAATAAGGGACTTCCCAAACTGTATGTGATTTGGTTTGTTAGCTACCTGCCCAAGGTCAGTGGTTTCCCCTGGGTACTCTGGTTTCCTCCACCAATAAAACTGACTGACCTATATTGTCCAGGTGCATCGATAAAGGGGGTTAAACACCAATACATACAGACACATAAGCTCATTCATGATATTGCTTTATTCAGCAACTCTGTAACTACATACCACAAGCAAATGATTTTTGGTCAGTGATGTTGCTTCTTTTGTAGGGCATAGCATCACCTTGACCTACATTTCTTGCTTCATTGACTTGTATCCAAGTTTATGTTTTGGTTCATTTTTCAATACAAGTTTATGGTAATCAATGAAACATTGTTAAACTTTTCGGTATCTGTATGCATTAATGATATAAAGGTCAGCATTAAGATCTCCTTAAAGTGCAACTAAAACGGTCATAACAACTTCATCTTATTCAAAAGTTTTTATTTTTCTAAGATCAATGCAAAAAATCCGATCAAAATCGGTTCACAAATAACGGAGATATAAGTGTTTGAAGTGCAAAATTTCGCACCTTTCAAAATCCAATCAACGATATTTCCGGAAAAAGATTACAAGCGAGATAACCGGAAGTGACGCACAAGGGGGAACCGAAGTCGTTAGCTAGTGTAGAATGCATTGGTTTTTTTTTTGGAAAATAAAGATATTTGCAATAAAATATGAATTTTTTTTTCGTTGGATATGTGTTACATTCATATTCAAAAGCAACACAAAACGAACACATGCATTTTCCCTTTTTAATAAGTATTCTAACTCAATTAATATTTTAAAAAGATAGGACGTCACTGTATTCAGGATTGAAATTTTGATCTTTGAAAATTGTAAAATAAAATCAAGTTTTATGATAAATAATGCAAAATTACATGATCAAAAGGGGCACATATGAGATTAATTTGCACAAATTAAAAAAAGTTTTACTGATCAATCAGTACACAATAAATACGTAATCGAAGGAACATAGAATTAAAAAAAAAGTTACGTTAATCTTTTTAAAAGTCTATGTTAATTTTCTTCATATTTACATGTTAAATGTCGACATTGGACGGTATTTAGGGTTCCAGTCTTTATATAGTCTTTGATAATTACCTGATTTATCAACCCATGCTGAGTGTGGTCTACCTTCTATTATTAATAACAAACACAGGTGTGAAGTTTTGTTTTACGAGATTAGACGATGAATACCACATACGGCGAAATAAACAATTTGGAGACAGTCAATTTCAAACCGTAAATAAAATTAAAAAAAGTATGTACACACGATGATATTTTGTTCTTTGTGCAATATTTAGATAAACAAAATTAAAAATTAAAATGTTTTTTTAAATGAAATATTAGAAACATTAATCAGGCAATTTTGGAAATGGAGTTTGTCGCATCCTGGCGTCAACATTATGCTCCAGTTACATACAGCTACCGACCTAAAATGGTCCAGGGAGTCCCATTTTGACGCACCGACAAAATGTTGATGTGTATAATGTCAGAGGGATTATAATCATATATAAGTAATATCTTAGTTTAAAGTTTTTTTTCGCAACCTGGCGTATACAATTATTCTTAATATATCATTTTTCTTCAGAAAACGTAGTCCAACTGAGAAAATCATATCGAATTAATTATTGTCTCAGGGTCCAATAACAAATTATCTAAAATGAATTATTTGTCAAACTTCTGTAGAAATTCATCATTAACAAAAATACATGTATATATATATATACTTACACACAGACCGACGGGTAGACATGTACGCAATCTATATTTGATGGAGTAAAAGAAACTATAACTAGTTTACCTTAAGTAATGGTGAATGTCAGAATGCAAGTTTTGATTATATAAGTTTCTAAAATACAATGCTGCCAGTTACATCATCGAAAAGTAACAATAAGTCACAGAAATTTGGAATGGCCAAAAATACGTGTTCCTTCCTTGTAGCCTCATTTCATGGCACAAATATAATCAGTAGAATAACTGACCTGTCATCTTTTTGAAACAAATTTTGTAAGATTTTGAAAGAATATATATTCAGTTGGTGTTTTTTATTAATGATTTATTATTTATTTTATAATCTATTATTTCATCTACATTAAACTTAACTGTTTTAAATGTTAAGTGATTTTTAAAATGTATTTTATATCACATAATTATCTAGTAATCTGAATGCATTAATTATCATTTTATTACGAACTAGCTGCAAGAGATATACTACCGTTTGTTATTGTTTCTAATATAAACAAATTAATCGGTTCCCCCTATTGCGTCACAAGGGCCTGTGGAATTATAACGCGCACTTGCGGAAGTTATAAAGGTGAGATTTTAAGAAATTAACACTAAATTGCAAATATCTTTGTTATTTCTCGTCGGATTCAAGTCGGGTTTTTTGTTTTGATCTTAGAAAATGAAGGCCAATAAAATGAAATAAAGTTGTATAGGTCGTTTTAGTTGCACTTTAAGGGTTGTGAGTAAGTGCTAATTTTAAGAAAATTGGCTGGAAGTTTTGCTGTGGAGGGCAAGTGTCCTATTTCTCCATTAATGATTTGATTTATTTAGTTCAAGAGTTCAAAAGATGTCCTTTGGTATCTTTAATTTGTATTTAAAAAAGATTAAAAGACCAACCATACTTAGTGTATACTGTATATATTGATCTCTCTCACTTTATATTTCAGGGTCAAAGACCGACCATACTTGGTATATTTTGATATCTTGAAGTGTGCACAGATGGGACCTCTAGCAGCAGCTCTTGGTTGTCCCACACCTCAAGTATGCTTTATTCTTGCTTTTTAACATCACCATGTAATTTAATTACAAAGTTAGAATAGAAAACAGGTATGAATACGTTCTTGTAAAAAAAGGTAACTGGGAGACTTACAGATAATGTTCTTCCAAGGACTGTCATGGTAAGCATTTTCAACAGATTCTGAAAGTGAATATGTAAAATACCTTGTACAATATCTATTTCTGTAAAGATATGTTTTATTGGAGTTATACTCTTTTATTCAAACATTTTTGTCCATGAAAAAGGGGTAGGGTAGGGCTTGAAAAAAACAATTCCTTATGATTTTTCTATAATTTTTTCTTTGATTTATTATTATAGGTCTGTAGAAAGGAATGTACCAGTGAATACTATGTGTACCTTGAGTCTGTGGGCAGAGCAGGTATTGGAGGTTTATTAAGCCAGGCAGATATAGACAAGATGGTCTGTAGAGACAGCATTAGTATTACCACCACTACATCAGGTGTAAGTAGTGAAGAATGGAGACCACCGACACAGGCATCCATTCTGTGCACCGGTTGCCAAACACCAACTAAAAGACATAAAACCTATCAACTTTGCATTTTTTTTTAGGGATGGCAAACTGTGTAAAATATACTAACCGGTCAATCGTAAGATCTTCCGACCAATTAACTGGTTAACCGGGGGATACGTGTAAATACATGAGGTCAAGGCAGTGAGTCAAAATAACTTGTGGGAAATAAACTTATTTTGGATTGTGATTTAGTCTTCCCGTTAATTCAAGTCCAAAAATGAACAATTCGTGTTTATAAGTTTTGAATCGGCATATAGTTTGAATAGAGGAAAAACTATATGCGCATTACATGTGTAATAAGTTTTTGTCTCGCCTGCGACGAATAGTCGCAAAAGGCGAGACATAGGTATTACTTTCCGGCGGCGACGGCGGCGGCATCGTAAACTTTTTTGTAAGACTTTTGTGGACAATGAATTGCTGTAAAAGTATAATAGCTAGGCATCTGATATTTGGTATACAGACAGTTCAGGTTATGGTCTACGCAACTGTCACCATGCCATGTGACCCTGACCCCATTTTCATGCTCCAGTGACTCTGTGAACTTAGGTCATTTTTCAGGCCGTAAACTTTTTTGTAAGACTTTTGTGGACGATTAATTGCTGGAAAGTTATAATAGCTAGGCATCTGATATTGGGTTAACAGACAGTTGCGGTTATGGTCTACGCAACTGTCACCATGCCATGTGACCCTGACCCCATTTTCATGCTCCAGTGACTCTGTGAACTTAGGTCTTTTTTCAGGCCGTAACCTTTTTTTGTAAGACTTTTGTGGACAATGAATTGCTTGAAAAGTATAATAGCTAGCAGCTGATATTTGGTATACAGACAGTTCAGGTTATGGTCTACGCAACTGTCACCATGCCATGTGACCCTGACCCCATTTTCATGCTCCAGTGACTCTGTGAACTTAGGTCTTTTTTCAGGCCGTAAACTTTTTTGTAAGACTTTTGTGGACAATGAATTGCTGTAAAAGTATAATAGCTAGGCATCTGATATTTGGTATACAGACAGTTCAGGTTATGGTCTACGCAACTGTCACCATGCCATGTGACCCTGACCCCATTTTCATGCTCCAGTGACTCTGTGAACTTAGGTCATTTTTCAGGCCGTAAACTTTTTTGTAAGACTTTTGTGGACCATGAATTGCTGGAAAGTTATAATAGCTAGGCATCTGATATTGGGTAAACAGACAGTTGCGGTTATGGTCTACGCAACTGTCACCATGCCATGTGACCCTGACCCCATTTTCATGCTCCAGTGACTCTGTGAACTTAGGTCTTTTTTCAGGCCGTAACCTTTTTTTGTAAGACTTTTGTGGACAATGAATTGCTTGAAAAGTATAATAGCTAGCAGCTGATATTTGGTATACAGACAGTTCAGATTATGGTCTACGCAACTGTCACCATGCCATGTGACCCTGACCCCATTTTCATGCTCCAGTGACTCTGTGAACTTAGGTCTTTTTTCAGGCCGTAAACTTTTTTATAAGACTTTTGTGGACAATGATTTGCTGGAAAAGTATATTAGCTAGACATCTGATATTTGGTATACAGACAGTTCAGGTTATGGTCTACGCAACTGTCACCATGCCATGTGACCCTGACCCCATTTTCACGCTCTAGTTACTCTGTGAACTTAGGTCATTTTTCAGGCCGTAAACTTTTTTGTAAGACTTTTGTGGACGATGAATTGCTGAAAAGTTATAATAGCTAGGCATCTGATATTGGGTAAACAGACAGTTGCGGTTATGGACAATGCAACTGTCACCATGCCATGTGACCATGACCTCATTTTTACGCTCCAGTGACTGTGAACTTAAGTCTTTTTTTCAGACAGAAAACTTTTTGTAATACTTGTGTGGACAATGGATTGCTTGAATAGTATAATAACTAGGCATCTGTTTTTAGGTATACAGACACTTTTTGTGTTTATATCAAGAAATGAAAGCTTAGGTAGTTGATTTTAGTGATGGTGCAGGCAGGCGAGACATACTTTTAGTGGCCACACTTGTTAAAAATGTAACTTTCAACTCGCAATGGAAAGACGCAAAGGAGTACCAATATGGCAAATAAATATCATAAGCCCAAAAAGGCAATGACAAATTCAATAGACCCATAGACAAGAAAAAAAAACAGTTTTAACAAACCAAAAATCAATTAATCTGCAATTAGCAATCGCTTGTAATCTTAATTTTTAATACTATTAGCGACCGTTTGTATAAACAATTTTGTCTTATCTTATTCCATGGCTTAGAGTAATCATCGCCAATTATCTATTTTAATCTAATTTCTTTTTGTTACTGCTTATCAATTAAGTCCTTTTAATTGAGTTTTAAATGGACAATGAAAAAGTAACAAAACAATAAGTTTTCTTTTTAGTTTTAACAATTAATTTATGACTGAAATTTGTAACCGGTTACGATCTTTCCAACCGAATAACTGGTTAACCAGTTAATCGTTGACATCCCCAATTTTTTTTTATAACAAAATGAAAAACACATACATGAAAATAGACCCTCTAAAACTTAACTTAGTGACATCAAACATCAATCTTTTGTAGCTTTATATCAATTATCACAATAAATTCTTAATGTTAGATGTGTTGTCCATACAATAATTGCTGCTCCGGCTCCCCTATTACAAAACACTTTTCAATCAGTCTCTATTTACTTGATTAAAATTGTATGCATATCAAGCAAAAAAGCTGACAATGAAAAAAATTATATAATTTTAAAAACTGAGTAAATTATTGTAAATTAAACCCATGGTTAAAAAAGTTAAACCACCCATCCTAAAACTTGAAATGAAATTACTATTATTTACTTAGGATTTTATTTTCCCAAAATGGAGGGGGGGGGGCAAATATGGCCCTTACTGTACCTTGTCCTTTATGTATAGCTATTAGCTGCATTATCAAAGACTATCTAGATAATCCAGGTGCTTGTGGGGGCGTCTTTATTAGTCCCCTACCGGCGAAAGCCGAAGGGGACTATAGGTTTGCGCTCTGTCCGTCTGTCCGTCTGTCACGCCTCAGTTTTCCGCACTTTTTTTCTAAACTCTTATAGATAATGAACTGATTTTTGGTATGTGAGTTTACCTTGATGAGTTACAGATCAAGTTTAAGTTTCATGCCGGTTCACAATTTTTTATGGGAGTTATGGCCCTTTGAACTTTGAAAATTCACTAAAATTTCAGTTTTCCACACTTTTTTTCTAAACGCTTATAGATAATGAACTGATTTTTGGTATGTGAGTTTACCTTGATGAGTTACAGATCAAGTTTAAGTTTCATGCCGGTCCTTAAATTTTTATGGGAGTTATGGCCCTTTGAACTTTGAAAATTCACTAAAATTTCAGTTTTCCGCACTTTTTTTCTAAACACTTATAGATAATGAACTGATTTTTATACGACCGCAAAATTTTTGCGATCGTATTATGTTATGGCGATGTCGTCGTTGTTGTCGTCGTCTTCTGTAGACACTTTAGTTTCCGTGCGATAACTTGAGTTGTGGTTGCCCAATTGTTATAAAATTTTGATAAGATGTTTATAACCACTAAAGGAAAGTTGGTAATGCATTTGGGGTTTCTGGCCCCTACCGTTTAAGAAAAAAGGGCCAAAAGGGGCAAAAATGGGTATATTGACAAAACGTCTGTAGAATGTTTAATTTTTATCCGATTTGATCATTCTTTTTTTATCGTATTCCTCAATAAATTCTGTCAACAAAATGTATCAACGGCTTTGATGTATCTTGTACCGTTACATTGCTACTGGGGGACAAAAAGGGGCCACACCCAAAAAAATGACTTTTTTATTTGTTGTCCGATTTTCAAAATCTTTTTTTCATTGGAATCCTTGTGAAAATCCCTGCCTGCGTTTTCAAATCAGATTTGCAATATCTCTTACCGTTTTTGAGAATTTAGGGGTCAAAGGGGCCAAAAACGCCTTTTTTAAAAGTTTGTCATTTAAACCAAAAATTAAGTTGTAGTGGGCCTGCCAATTGTCATGAAGTTTTAATATGATGATAATATCCACTAATGGAATGTTGGTTTTGTATTTGGGGTTTGTGGTCCCTTCTGTTTTAGAAAAAAGGGCCAAAAAGGGCTAAAACGGGTGTATTAATAAACCTGTTGTAGAATGTTTATCATTCATTCGATTTTGAAAATTCTTTTTTTTATTGAATTCATCATTAAATTCTATCTTCTTAATGTGTCAATGATTTTGATATGTATTTCACCATTACATTGCTACAGGGAGGCTAAAGACAGGCAAAGCCCATAAAATCAACTTTTTAATTTGTGGTCCGATTTTCAAAAGCTTTTTTTCATTGGATTCCATGTGAATATTTCTGCCTTATTTTTTAATCGGATTTGCAATATTTTTACTGTTTTTGAGAAATTAGAGGTCAAAGGGCCAAAATTGTAAATTAATACATGTATATAAATAAGGCTTTTTGTATTAGATGTTAATGTAAATATAAATGTGTCAAAAATGAATTTTTAAGTCCACCACAGGATGCATGTGTCAAAAAGCTTTGTAAGTCCACCATGGGCTTCATGTGTCCAAAGCAATGGACTATCCATAATGGGCCTCCAACGTACAGGGTTCAACTTGTTGCGGTTGTATCATGCTGCCCTCGGCGTAGCTTTTTATTGGTATGTGATTTTACCTTGATGAGTTACAGATCAAGTTTAAGTTTCATGCCGGTCCTTAATTTTTTATGGGAGTTATGGCCCTTTGAACTTTGAAAATTCACTAAAATTTTAGTTTTCCGCACTTTTTTAGCTTACCTGGCCAAAGGCCATGTGAGCTATTGCCATCACTTGGCGTCCGTCGTCGTCGTCCGTCGTCGTCGTCCGTCGTCGTTAACTTTTCTTCAAACTTCTTCTTCTCTGAAACAGCTGAACAGATTCGAACCAAATTTGGTCTGATGGTACCTTAGGTTATCCCCCACAGAACTGATGTGGGGATTTTTGATTCTTCGAAAAACATGGCCGCCGTTGCTAAAAATAGACCAGGGGGGTCAGACTACTGTTTTTGGCTTGTAAATCAAAAAGTATAAGAGATAGATGAAATCTGATGCCACCCTACTGCTTCAGCATTAAAAGCTCTACAAAAGTCTCCATTTGTCCAAGTTGTCAGATGACCCCTTATAGGGGTTACAGCCCCTTAAAGGTGAAAAATAGCGTTTTTTCATGTTTTTGCCCTATAGCATGAAAACTATTGCAGATAGAGAAAAGCCGTTGCTTGCTTAAATGTTCAGCTCATTTAGCTCTACAAAAGTCTCCATAGGGTCGAAGTTGTCAGATGACCCCTTATAGGGGTTACAGCCCCTTAAAGGTGAAAAATAGCTTTTTTTCATGTTTTTGCCCTATAGCATGAAAACTATTGCAGATAGAGAAAAGCAGTTGCTTGCTTAAATGTTCAGCTCATTTAGCTCTACAAAAGTCTCCATAGGGTCGAAGTTGTCAGATGACCCCTTATAGGGGTTACAGCCCCTTAAAGGTGAAAAATAGCGTTTTTTCATGTTTTTGCCCTATAGCATGAAAACTATTGCAGATAGAGAAAAGCCGTTGCTTGCTTAAATGTTCAGCTCATTTAGCTCTACAAAAGTCTCCATAGGGTCGAAGTTGTCAGATGACCCCTTATAGGGGTTACGGCCCCTAAAATGATGTTTTTTCATGTTTTTGGCCTATAGAAAGAAAACTATTGCAGATAGAGAAAAGCTGTTGCTTGCTTAAATGTTCAGCTCATTTAGCTCTACAAAAGTCTCCATAGGGTCAAAGTTGTCAGATGACCCCTTATAAGGGTTACGGCCCTTGAAATAATGTTTTTTCATGTTTTTGGCCTATTGAATGAAAACTATTGCAGATAGAGAGAAGCTGTTGCTTGCTTAAATGTTCAGCTAATTTAGCTGTACAAAAGTCTCCATAGGGTCGAAGTTGTCAGATCACCCCTTATAGGGGTTACGGCCCCTAAAATGATGTTTTTTCATGTTTTTGGCCTATAGAAAGAAAACTATTGCAGATAGAGAAAAGCCGTTGCTTGCTTAAATGTTCAGCTCATTTAGCTCTACAAAAGTCTCCATAGGGTCGAAGTTGTCAGATGACCCCTTATAGGGGTTACGGCCCCTAAAATGATGTTTTTTCATGTTTTTGGCCTATAGAAAGAAAACTATTGCAGATAGAGAAAAGCTGTTGCTTGCTTAAATGTTCAGCTCATTTAGCTCTACAATAGTCTCCATAGGGTCAAAGTTGTCAGATGACCCCTTATAAGGGTTACGGCCCTTGAAATAATGTTTTTTCATGTTTTTGGCCTATAGAAAGAAAACTATAGCAGATAGAGAAAAGCTGTTGCTTGCTTAAATGTTCAGCTCATTTAGCTCTTTAAAAGTCTCCACAGGATCGAAGTCTTCTGATGACCCTTAATAGGGGTTTTGGTCCCTAAAATAACCTTTTTCATGTTTTTGGCCTATAGAATGAAAACTATAGCAGATAGAGAAAAGCTGTTGCTTGCTTAAATGTTCAGTTTATTTAGCTCTACAAAAGTCTCAATAGGATTGAAGTTGTCAGATGACCCTTAATAGGGGTTACAGCCCCTGAAATAACCTTTTTCATGTTTTTGGCCTTTAGAATGAAAACTATAGCAGATAGAGAAAAGCTGTTGCTTGCTTAAATGTTCAGCTCATAAAGCTCTACAAAAATCTCCATAGGGTTGAAGTTGTCAGAAGACCCCTTATAGGGGTCACGGCCCCTAAAATAATGGTTTTTCGTGTTATTGGCATATAGAATGAAAACTATAGTAGATAAAGAAAAAACTGTTGCTTGCTTAAATGTTCAGCTCATTTAGCTATACAAAATATAGGGTTGACATCAAGACCAGGTGAGCAATTTAGGCTCCTGGGAGCCTCTTGTTTCTAAACGCTTATAGATAATGGACTGATTTTTGGTATGTGATTTTACCTTGATGAGTTACAGATCAAGTTTGAGTTTCTTGCCGGTTCACAATTTTTTATGGGAGTTATGGCCCTTTGAACTTTGAAAATTCACTAAAATACCAGTTTTCCGCACTTTTTTTCTAAACGCCTATAGATAATGAACTGATTTTTGGTATGTGAGTTGACCTTGATAAGTTACAGATCAAGATTGAGTTTCGTGCTGATCCACAATTTTTTATGGGAGTTAAGGCCCTTTGAACTTTGAAAATTCACTAAAATTTCAGTTTTCCGCACTTTTTTTCTAAACGCTTATAGATAATGAACTGATTTTTGGTATGTGAGTTTACCTTAATGAGTTTCAGATCAATTTTGAGTTTCGTGCCGATCCACAAATTTTTATGGGAGTTATGGCCCTTTGAACTTTGAAATTCACTAAAATATCAGTCTTCCACATTTTTTTTCTAAACGCTTATAGATAATGAACTGATTTTTTGTCTTTGAGATTACTTTGATGAGTTACAGATCAAGTTTGAGTTTCGTGCCGGTTCACAATTTTTTATGGGAGTTATGGCCCTTTGAAGTTTGAAAATCTATTGCAATTTTCTTTTCTAAACTTTTTTATTGTTCCTTGTAGATAATAAACTGATCAAGTTTAGGTATTCATTTGTTTGACAAATTGTTACCAGTGACTGAAATATGAGGCCGGTAGGGGACTAAGTATTGTTTTGCAATACTCTCAGAATGCTTGTTAGATACAGGCACTTGTATCATGATTTCTATTTACAGGCCCAGATACAGCAGTATGTCACAGATGGTGACTGTGCAGCTTATTATGTAGAAAGTACAGACAGTAAGTATCATGTAGTGTTTGTTTTGATGCCCCATCTACGAAAGTAGGGGGCATAAAGTGTTCAGGTCTGTTCGTCTGTTATTTGTCCATCTGTCCCAAATGTTGCAAGACGGGGCATTATGTACGTTAGACATATTCTTGTTCCTAATAATTCCTTGTACAGTACACATAAAGTCTTATCATGACAGAACACTGACATACAAAATTCACACTCTTACAGTCATAAAGATTAACTTTTCACAGCAGTTGGCCTGATAATGACTGATGAAATGGCTTAGGTTTTCTTGATAAAATGTTTGTCTGCACAGGATATGTGCTCCAACATTTTTATTCAACAGAGACCTCGTAAGCGCAACTCCTAAACTGTATGAAGGATTTTGATGAAACTTTACATGAAGGAAGAACATCATATGTAGATGTGCATGAAGAATTTGTATTGCTCTCAGTTATCATTGAGGGGAGATAACTGGACTTGAAATATTTTTACAGTACAGAGGGGGGGTATCCTTTTGTGAGCTCGCTCACAGTATTTCTTGTTGTGACAGGTAATTTTTATGACAGGAGAACATCAATTAAAGAGTTGTTAACGACCAGCACAGCCGTTTTACTGCTTTTCCAGTCGTGACTTATTGGTATCATGTCAGTGTTTAGTCATGGAAAGTCTCTTTGTGTATTTTATTTTAGATCATGGTAATCAGATGTTTGTATTGGATGGTAAATCTTCTGGCTATAACCAAAAACAAATTGAATGCTTATAAATGTCAATATTAAAACATCATTGATCAGATTAGTGTTGTTTTAAATATGTATATGTACATAAAGAGATTTTTTTGCTCTTAAATATAATATTCAGGGGAGGTCATTTGACACAATTTCATTCAAGGGAAGAAACCTTGATGTTTTTTTTTTAACACTTTGATTAAAATCTATGTTGACTTATTTATCTTTGACAAAGCTTTGGTTTGTACTTGTCTTTTTGATGTTTTCTGTTCCTTGTTTAAGAAGGGGGTCTATCTGTGACTATTTCAGGACTGGATTTGAATTATATGCATCTTATTTAGACCATAGGCCAATTGCAGAACCGCGAGCAGTGCCAAATGGCCTCGTTGAAGGCTGCTGGCGGTTGTCCATTGTGGTTTTTCTAAATTGCCGTTTAATTGTGGGCTGTGTCGCGTACACTTATTCCACATCTCTTTATTTTCTATTATTTATACATGTATGCTCATTTTGTTTCTATTAATAAGGAAGGAAATTGTTTATCTGTATATAAAATGCCTTTCCACTTGCTTTGCCTTTATTTTCTTACATTAGCCAGCATTTTTTTCAGCAAGATAATTAAGGAAACACCAACCAATCATCTTTAACACTTTGATGTTCTTTAGTTGTAGGACGGTGTATTCCATCCATTTTTAAGACTGTCTTAGAGACATCCCAAGATGCTCTAAGCTATTCTGTCAACAATGGTGGTACTGTAGAAACTTACAACTTAACAAACTCAGATGCAACAACTATTTCTGGTAGCTTGTTGAGTGAGGGTAGCAAGTAAGTATAAGAAGCTAGATTTATAGATAAAAATGAGATGCGAAATAAGTGAATGCTCAAGAGCCTACTTATATAAGGGCAGAGTCTCCAATGGAGAACAGCCGTCAGCCTTCAATGTGGACAGTGGTTGCTGCTCATTGTTTTAGAGTGGGCACCTAGATTATAAGTATTATGCTAACTATTCACAATATACAAAATTGATGGCAATTTAAAATACACAAGGGAAAACCATAAGCAACCTGTACTGTCACTGTTTTTCATATGACAAATCATAAGTAGAATACAAATTCTAAAATAGTCAGTGAAAGATACCTATCTGGACATAAAACGACTGACTAAAAGACAGCATGTTAAGACGTAACAAAAATGAGATACACCATTTTTTAAGACAAATTACAAACAAATGTCTTTCACCAATGTAAACAAACACAACTGATGGTTAACAAAAAAGGAATAAAAATAGAAAAAAAACACCACCACAGAAATCAGAATTGAATATTTGACTAAGTTAAGATATAGAGAAATAGGAATTACACTCAAGCAGTCATCAAACCTTCATATCTGTTTATATGATTATTATTTTTTTCAGGTTTTTAGCCCTGTTCCAGTCAGCTTCACAAGAAGCAGAGATGATATTCAAAGATGTAGTAACTGCATGGTATCTTATTGTAATGTAAGTCAGAAATTCGCAATTCAAATTACACCAAAGTTCCAGGCATTAAATTTCAAATTTGTCTGTGTGTCTATGAAAGACGTATCAGAGATGTAAACCAAAAGTTTGAAAGGCAAAAAAGTACAAGAATTTGAAGAACACCTTTTAATATCCAAAAATGTCAATCAGGGTGCCAAAGACAAAACTAATATTGGTTATAGAATGATCGGAGAATTGAAATGATTTAGACTCAGCCAAATATATTGTAACTGCATGGTATCTTATCAGGGGTTCAAATTAGTACTGGTACAGGACCTTCTATGTTTGATTCAGGACCTTTGAAATTCTATATACTAAAGTCCTGGACCTGCATCTGTCTTCAATATCTTCTATTAAGGACTTTCTTTCAACATCTTATGGACAAAAAGTCCTGGACCTTTTGCTCTCAAATGTTAATTTGAAACCCTTCTTAGTTTCGTGTATTAAGTGATGATTAAGTATTTTCTTGTAGTCGATTTCTGGTGATAGCCATGATTTTTTTTTAATCTTGTAATCTTGTAGATTGCTGGTGATTGCCATGGTGTTTTTATCTTGTAGATTTCTGGTGATAGCCATGTTTTTTTATCTTGTAGATTTCTGGTGATAGCCATGTTGTTTTATCTTGTAGATTTCTGGTGATAGCCATGTTTTTTTTAATCATGTAGATTTCTGGTGATAGCCATGTTTTTTTTAATCATGTAGATTTCTGGTGATAGCCATGTTGTTTTATCTTGAAGATTTCTGGTGATAGCCATGTTATTTTATTTTGTAGATTTTTGGTGATAGCCATGTTTTAAATTGTAGATTTCTCGTGATAGCCATGGTATTCTGTTTTATTTGGATTGTGTTGATGCGATGGATAACAGGGGCCATGGTTTGGATCAGTATCTTTGCTGTACTTGGTGTTATGGGTTTTGGTAAATAAAATTATAGCATTAGAACAGTTTTACTTTAGAATTATTTTAGAACTTGATCTATTCTTTTGAACTAGAGTCCTGGGAAAGTTAGCAATAATTATCAAGTGTATTTTAAAAAAGGGATGTGGAACAAAAAACACAACATTTATAACACTTATATCAAAGTTTTAACGTAATTTTTATATAGTATGTTTTTGAAATGTGAGCCTTTGAAAGCATGTTTAAAAATATAACTACTGAGGGGTTTGACGGGAAAACTTGGGTAGAAATTTACCCCCCCTCTCCCCTCTTTGTTGAATTTTAACTATTTATTAAAGTTGGAAGAGAACGTAAAAATCACATTGTAAAATATTTTTTACATGTTTACAGGGTGTTACTATAGTTATTCCCAGTACTATGAGTTGAAGAATACTAATTCAACAGGAGAGTTTGGGATAGCTCAGGCATTTGCTCTGGAATTCAGCTATTATCTAACGTTGAAAGAGACCTGGTTAGCCTTTGGTAAGTTTAGTGATCATTCTTAAATAATCCATAGATCTCGTATTTCAAGATGCTACATTTTGAGATCTGAATCTGAATTTTCAATATTTTTGGTAGAGCGCCTCTGATGAGTCTTGAATAGACAAAATGCACGTCAGGCGTAGCAAAATTTATTGTCTGGAACTTTGTTGTCATTTTAATTCTAGATTATTTTGCTCAAGCAGTTAAGCAGGTACTTATAGAAAGTGAAATAAATGTAGTACATAACTGAGTCTGTAATGCTATTTTTGATCTAAAGTTTTAAGTGAACAAAGGTATACATGTAGTAATCTAGGTTACACAAATATTACAAACATAGGAAAAGATACACAAAGTATTTAAGCAATAACATAGATGTCGGAGTATCATGAGTATAAAGCACAGAAAAGAAAAAAAAAACTTTCAAAAACAAATACATTGTAGTTTGAAAATATGGGATCTATTGTTCCTTTATACATACAAATTCTAACGCTGCTTAGTCTTATGTATTTTAGTGTTTATAATCCTGTGGATTGAAATTTTAATTTGATTGACAGGTTGCACTATAGCCACCTTCCTCATTATATTTCTGCTGATCCTGATTTTCCTGTGTCAGAGAATCTGTATAGCTATAAAACTGATTGAACAAGGAAGCAAGTAAGTCTTATTATATACTGTATAGCGGGAGGGGTGTAATTTTTGCAATATCTATATGAAAAAATGTAAATTTTATGATTTTAGATAGGAGTTTGTGGTTGTAAATGTTATTTTTTCATGTTTTCATGATTTCTGTCGCATCATATAGATAAGCAAAAATTAAACCATTGCCTAAAAAGACTTATTGTGATTTATTGATCCTATAATATGTCTATTACTGAGCCATTGGAAAAATGATATTTACCCTGTTTTGGCCAGTCCTACCATTTCTTTAATGTATTGTTTGTTTATTACAGGGCTATAGGTAACATGATCTTCACCCTGTTTTGGCCAGTGCTACCTTTTCTTTAATGTATTTTTTTTCATTACAGGGCCATAGGTAACATGATCTTCACCCTGTTTTGGCCAGTGCTACCATTCTTGTTCCAGATTATATTGATAGCTTATATGGCTGTGGCAGCTGTGTATCCTTTATACATGTATATATGCTACATGTAGTACATAAAGTTTTTTGCAAAATTTCTTAAGGCAAATATTTTGCTTGTGGTTTTAGCATAAGTAATTAAAATCACAATACATATTTTGTGTTGTATAACAGTAGTATAGAAATTTACAGTTACATGTAATTGTTTTTGTCTTGCCTGCCAAATTTTTGATTGAATATATTCCACAAATAAACATTAATTTTAAACACATGTATCCTTAACTAAGATCAGCTTTGTTGCTTCTATGGGAGGGAAGGAATTTTACAGAAATGATACAGCTAGTCAGATAGGCAGTGATCTCTTGTCTGATATCCCTTGTAATGAGACGGTGAGTATTCTGTGTGGCACATTTACAAATAAACAATAAATGAAAGATTACTCGATCTATCTATCTAAGCATATAATTCTTTATTTTATAAATAGACAAGATGAAGACAGTAAAAAGGTTGAATTTTTAAATTGTATTATGATTATGTTTTCAAAATAAATGACATGATTCACACATTGCCACAATGTACATGTATGAAGGAAGCAAAAAAAAATACCAAAGAGGCATTAAAGTCCTGTTAAAAATTGCCTTAATCATAACTCATTCAAGAATGATGAAACATACATTCAGTAACATAACTAAAAGATAACCATGTGTTTCTGAAGCTGTTAAAATTTTCCTAATCAAAACTCATTCAAGAATTCTGAAACAAACAAACAGTAACATAACTAAAAGATAACCATGTTATTGTTTGGTTTTTTTTTGTTTATTTTAGTTTATATTATTATAAATCACCCCCTTATATTTTGACAGGATACAACATTTGGAGAATTCTGTGGCTTTGTTAAATATGGTGGTGATCAGTAAGTTTTCTAATAATATATAAGCAAGATTTTTTCCTCGATTTTATATTCATTGATATAGAAACTGGTTTGATCTTATATAGACTCCATAAATCAAAAACACTATATAAAAAAAAACAACAGAAGACCAACTCAGTTTTAATGGTTTTCCCTTCACAGTTAGCCTGATAAATCTATGACATCTCAAAACATCTGTTTCTATAACTGAACTCTCATTTTAGTAGACAAAAATAGGGCATCTAATGGGACATTAAATGATACCCTGCCACGATATATCAATAGTTCATAAAATTTTATTTTTCAAAGTGGCCAATCTCAAAAACTATTTTTCAGATCATGCTGGAAATTGATCTTGACCTTTATTTAATTGTACTAAACAGCTGTGCAAAATATCATTAAAATCCCTTGATGCATTTTCAAGTGATCAGCCAGAAACTCAAAACTTCATGAAATTTGATTATTCAAAGTGGCCTATCTTGAAAACTATTTCGAACTTGACCTGTATTTTATTGTACTTAATAGCTGTACAAAATATCATTTGAATCCCTTGATTATTGGTCGTAAACTCAAAATTTCATGAAATTTGATTTTTCTCAAAAAGTATTGTTCAAAGCATGCTGGAAATCAAATTTGACCTGTATTTTATTGTACTAAACAGCTGCGCAAAATATCATTCAAATCCTTTGCTGCGTTTTCAAGTTATTGGTCCGAAACCTTCGGGGGACAGACGGACAGACAGACGGACACCAAAATAAACTGAGGGTATAACATAATACCTCGCCACTTCGTGTGGCAGCTAGGGTATAAAAATGAGGGGAACAAATTTACAAGACAACACATCCAAGAAAACACTCATTTACAAATTGTTACTTATGTTTTTCTAGTAATTTTACAAAGTATATACAAGCTGTAGATTACCATGACCATGTGTTTGATTTATTGATAAACAACTTTATTTCAGATATATAATACCATTAGAAGTGTTCCTACTCTTCATGTTCTTTTGGCTGATGAATTTCATCATTGCCCTGGGACAGATGACTCTAGCTGGTGCATTTGCCTCTTATTATTGGGCTAGAGAAAAGCCTAAAGATATCCCTAGTATGCCAGTTTTGTCTTCTTTCTACAGATGCATCAGGTATGTCATTTTGTAGAAAAGTAATGGGTTTTTTTGGCCCTGGCAACTACATGTTGGGGCATTTACTCAAGTTTGTTCACATATGTACATATCTCTTACCTCAGTTCAAACTTTTCACAGACAGTATTTGGCAATGATTTTCAATTTGACAGTGTGCAAGGTTTAGCATGATAAATTGAATGTCCTCAGTGACTTTCAGACCTGCCAGACTTTTATTTATTGTTTGTGGCCCTACACAGGAACATCTGTGTCACATGGACATATTTCTTCTTTATGTTTTTTTAGTAAGAAGCAAAGAAGGGCCAATAGAGCATTTGTATCACTATAAAGTTTTTAAAAAAACGCAATCACAAACTAGAGAAAAAAAGATAAATCTAGAACAGACTGAAAAGTGTGTTCTAGACGTACAGTGTTATTCGACATAAAAACCAATATATGAAAAAGAAAATAAGAAATTTAATGAAAAGTACCCTGAAAATGGTAAGTTTCAATGTTGGTTATTAAAAAAATTATATTTCTTTATCAACATTGTTAAAGAATGAAAATAAATTCTTTCAGTGTTTTAATATTTATACTTTAATATTATATCACTTGTTTGTAGGTATCACCTGGGATCTCTTGCATTTGGGTCTCTGATCATAGCCATAATTAAGATGATTCGTGTGATGTTAGAATACATAGACAACAAGTTAAAAAAATCAGAAAATCCTGTTGCAAAGTTCATGATCAAGTAAGTCAACCATAATTATATATTTATTCAAAAAAATTTAATAACTGAATTCTATAAGCTTATATCTAGAATTTTAAACTCGCAAACTATTTGACAGAAATTATTTAAAATACTAAATGCAGTATGTTTTGTCTGTTTCATAACTTTTAAATCAACCATTTGTAGACTTCTTTTAAATCTAATGTAAATGTAGAATTTTTATAATTTTATTTGTATCTTGACTTTTTATTACAGATGTATGAAATGTTGTTTTTGGTGCCTGGAAAAATTTATAAAATTCCTGAACAGAAATGCATATATAATGGTAATGATGCTTTACTTCTTAGTGTATGAAATGGTTTGGATATTAAAATCTGCTAAATATGAAAGCATTACAAAATTATCTAAGCTATGGATTGAAATAATTTGCCTTTTAAGCCTTTTGTTCCCCATTTTTGACTATGATTTTAAAACTGTTTTAAAATATTCCAGACAAACGTCCTAAGGGTCTATTGAAATAAGGATAGGTTTAAGATTAGTGCCATTGAACCATTGCAGAAATTATAGAAAAATCCTTGAACATTCTTATTTTGTCCTCAATACCAAATAAACAATGAAGGACAGGGTACAATAAGGGCCATTTTCGGCCCCTATTTAAGAAAAATAAATCCAATGTAAAAAAACAAAATTATCATATAAGTTTCAAGTAAGAAGATAGACCTTTGTGACTATATCTAGTATTGTTTAAAATATACTATGATTTTTATTTTATTGAGGCCTGAAATAGGACAAAAGTAACCAAATTAGAGAAAATTGTCATTTTAATGCTTATTTCATTATTTTTAATTGTCAGCAACAACGTAGACCATTGATTTCTCAACTGATTTATAATCATTTCAGAGTGAAATTTAAAATTCATTAACAATAATTGTGGTCTAAGTTGTCGCTGGCATCTTAAAATTAAAAATATTACCCATAATTTTGCTATTTTTTGCCAATTTTGCAAAAATCTTAAAAAATTGTCATGTTTGACATGGTATTTCACGTAAATAACAAATAACATTCTTAAAAATTGAGTTGTACATGGTTTTCCATTCATTTGAGTTACTTAATAACACAACACAAGAACTTTTCTCTTTGTCCATGCTCAACTTTTCAGTCTAAAAGGGGGCCAAATATGGGCCTTACCATACCTTGTCTTTTATTTAGTTGACATTTTTACTTGTATATTTCATGTAGATTGCAGTGTATGGAAGAAGTTTTTGTCCTCAGTACCAAATAACAACTTATTTTAACTGATATATTTCATGTATATTGCAGTGTATGGAAGAAGTTTTTGTCCACATATTCATTTATCTGAAATTTTTGCTTGTTTATTTCATGTAGATTGCAGTGTATGGAAGAAGTTTTTGTCCACATATTCATTTATCTGAAATTTTTGCTTGTTTATTTCATGTAGATTGCAGTGTATGGAAGAAGTTTTTGTCCTGCAGCAAAAGATGCTTTCTTCTTAATATTTAGAAATGTAGTCAGGTAAATACATGTAGCAATAACGAAATGTGGGATAAATGTAATGTAACATCCATAAAAAATAGTTTAAATTTTAATGTAAACAGCTAGAAGGAGCTTTTGATTTATCTTTCACTACTGTCATATAATGTGTTCAATGTGCACATATTAAATAATGCCATGCTTATGATTTTTTATCCTAATTTATACATACAGTATCTCATTGTAATATGCAACTTTTGTGCATTGAAATTGTATTAAATCTAAAATTACCTTATATTTTATTTTACAGAGCTGTAGTTTTAGATAAAGTAACAGATTATGTTCTGTTTATAAGTAAACTAGTCGTAACAGCTGGTGTTGGTAAGTTTTGAAACCTCACTAAGTAGGAAAAAATTTTGTTTATTTTATTAAAGTAATAATAAATCAAAAAATCATAAAATTTTTAACAGCCTTTTTAAGCTTTAAAAATATAAATTGTTAATATAAACTTTTATTAAAGCTACTAAAAGTCCATTAAACAGTGGGATTTTTGCAGAATTTGACAAAAAAATGCCTTTAACAATCATTTGCTTCCCGAGTTGTATTATGCAAACTACATGCATACGACCCAAGTTTGAACTCACTCGGAAGTGCCCGCGCAAGCCCATCTAAAAATACTTTAGACAAGGAAATGGATGTAAACAAACGTGGTCTGAAAAAGGTATGTTCTGGCTTTTGTAACTGTTTTGATTTTTCCTTACTTCGTTCCCCTTTAAAATGATATCAATAACAAGAGAAAGTGGTTTGGAAATCCTTAATGAGAATCTTGTGTCATTAAATTAATCGAGTTTTCAATTAAATAGACCCGGTTAATATATAGCACGATGAATGGAAAACAGGTGCGTGTATGGTGTTATTATTTACATTTTTAACACTTTTTAATCAGTATTTCTTAATAGAGGAAAGGTTTTACTTGTCGAACAAAGAAGAAATATGAAATTATACCAAACCCAGAGCTTTACATGCTCTTACTACAAAATACATTTTTGTTTGTTTTGAAATGTTCGTTAAAAATCGGAATGTTGTTCACGAAAGTTAATAAGTGGCCATTGGTATCAAACTTCTTCAAAAATCAGCTAAATTTCAAGCTGGTACAGGCGCATTCCTAAAATTTTCGTCTTCATAAAAGTGCGAAAGCTTTAATTTTATGATTATGCAACAGTTAAGTGATTTTTTTACATTGCAATTTTTTTTCCAAAAACTGCTTTATTATTACTTTAATAAAATGCTATATAAAGCACAATGTCATAATACATGCAAAAAGGACATATATGTTAATAGATATTTTTTTTTTAATTTTCATGGTTTTTAGACTGGTTTAAACAGAATAATGACAATATTAAATGCTATATACATGTATTTTTAAGAGAAAAGATTTGTATGACTATTTTTAACATTTTCAGTGCTTAAAAGATATTTGTTAGTGAACATATTTAGGTTGGGTGGGAAATTTATCATTTAAATCTTAAGAATGTGTTCAGATATTAAACCATGTATGTGGTAACTTGTTTTCTTTTGACTGAATTTTTCAGTGCAACCAGGAAGTAAAATAGAGTTTTTTTATCTTCCATTTCAGGTGTTGGAGCCTATTCCTGGTTCCAGGGTAAGGTAGACTTCTTCACAGACTACCTACCAAGGCTCAATTATTATCTGGTACCAGTCATTGTAAGTAACAAAGTAAAGGCTTTATGCTTACTTCCTTTCAAGTGAAGTATATAGTGATAGAGGGTTTTGGTCTGTCCATTTGTTAGAACTTTAATCCATGCTTCTGTATCTCATCTTAACTCCTTATATGCTTCTACTACACCAATTGTAACAATTGATATGGGGTTTATAATAAAAAAATGAACATTGCTATTATTTGACATCTATTTTCAACTTATAAGCCACCACAACTTCATAAACTTAAATTAAACTTCCACAGGGCTAAAATAACATAATGCAATTGTAAATCTCCTCTTTTAAATATGTCTGAAATGATTGATTTACATATGTTTTCAAACAAAATATTTCTAGGATTTTTTATGATGATTGTAGAAATGTATGGCTGTCTTTGGAACTACTAAATAATTATATCATACCTTGTATGATTTTACAGGTTGTGGTTATGGGAACCTATGTAATAGCAGCCACTTTCTTCAATGTATACACCATGGCAGTGGATACTTTGTTTCTCTGCTTTTGTAAGTATTATAAAATCCAAGTAAATCACAAGCAATTTGATATATGCTTATGTAGAACATTTGTGAAGATTTCTGGCTTTTTCTTCTCTATGTTATTGTTTAGAAAAAATAAGTTTCATATTCTTTATAGGTACTATTTTAATAAACAGGAAAAAAAATCAGATTAACAAAACTCAACATTCACATTTGTGATAACTTAATGTTATATAAATGCAAAAAAATGATGGAGTACCTACCCAAACGAAAAAAGCCTATGGAGATTCATCTGGAGTGTTCAATTGAATGCTAGTTGAATGCGAAATGACCGTCAATTGAATGCTAGTTGAATTTTTCCCATGCAAATGAGCTAGTATTCAACTCCCTTTAAAGGAAAACAAATTTGCATATTCAACTAGTATTCAACTAATGCTCAACTAGCATTCAATTTGGAAAAGTTGAATGCTAGTTGAATACTCCTAAAGTTGAACGTTAGTTGAACACTCCATTAAAACTTGATAATAGTTGAGCATTAGTTGAATACTAGTTGAACATTAGTTGAATACTAATACATTCTGGGGAAAATTAATACATAACAATGTGTGTGTTACATACAGAACAAAATATACACATGCTCAAGATGTTCTTATGTGTAGTAAAATAGTTTTAAATCTAAACAGATTACAAACTCGATCAATCCTGCTTTAAAATCAGAATAATAGTTTTGCATAAGAAAGTTAGATGAAATGCATCATTATATATTTACACACTTCAAATTTCTTTTTAAATGCAATCATAATGTATACTGAAACCAGTTTGCTTAGAATATATTTAACTGTTACATATTTTTCAAAAAAAATATAAGCAGATTATTTTTTTGAATGTAAAGCAGCATCCTTTTAATGAAATTCATATAAATTGCTGTGCTTCATAATTAGATATGAATTAAGACACACAAGTCTCAAAATTTGAAAAATCAAAATACATTGTATTATATATAGTTTTTTTCTTGAGTTATTGAAATAAACTTACTTTAAAGTTTAAAATGGTAGTTATTATTATGATCAATACTGAATAAAAGTAAAGGACTTACTATATTTCACACAGAACCATATTCCTAACTCTAGTAAAATTTGCTGCTTCATATGGCGGTAACAATTTTAAAAATGACTGCCTCTTCTTGATTCTTCACAACAAAACATTTGATTGGTTTAAACAAAATAACAATTAAATAGTATTCAACTAGTGTTCAACTGTCAGACAAAATTGCCAAGACTGCATGAGCATTCAACTAGTTTTAAACTTTAAAAATGTTTAAGTCTGAGTGTTCAACTAGCATTCAACCTTCAAATAATTTTATTCTGGAGTATTCAACCGGCATTCAACTTTTAATTATTGTTGCTTGAGGATTCAACTAGCATTCAACTTTTCCTTCTGAGTGCTCAACTAGTATTCAACTAATAAAAAGTTGAATACTCAAAGAAGACAGCATTCAACTTTGAGCATTCAACCTATCTCCTAATAAGGACCATGTTTAGTGTGTATTCAATTGAATGCTAGTTGAATACTAGTTGAACATTAACTTTTCTGTTTCATATGGGTATGGGGCATTAAAATGTTGTAAGTCTGAAAGACCAAGCATTAGTGAGTACACAAAATAAACACAAAAAGGGGAAAAAAGAAACACATATCATGACAATGAAAACACACACACAAAAAAAACTTGAATGAAATCAGCAACATGTCTTTATGTTATCCATTCTCAATTTATCTGAATTATTTATTTATTTAACCATCCATGATACCTTCATATTATATGTTTTGTTTTTCAGTGGAGGACTTAGAGATGAATAATGGTGAAGACAAACCATACTATATGAGTAAAGGATTGCAGAAGCTTTTGTCTAAGAAGAACAAGTATAAAGACCCAGCTGACGAGAACAAGACCTGAACAGATACAGCTTATCTGATCTGTTAAGCCATACATATGATTGTTTTATGACAGAAATGAAATCCTGTATTTATATATTTTTAATACACAAAATCAAAATTCCAGTGGAAGTTTATAATAATCAGAAATCCAGTATTTTTTTTTAACTTGAATTCCAAACAAAACATATTTTTATACATGTAATACACATATAGTTTGTTTTAAAAAATGATGAACAGAAATTATGTATTTTTAATCCCTATTGTAAATCTATTTTAATATGTATGCCAGTATACATTAATGTGTCAAGGATTTTTTTTTGTACTGAGACATTTTTTTAGATGTTTTACATAACATGAAAATACAAATTAAACTTTTGGCAATATTACTACCTCAAAACTGAAATCCAAAATCTGTTTTAAATACATACAAACAAAGAGTGTATTGTTTTTTACAAAAGAAAAGAGAATCAACAAATATCTTTATAAGGAATTATTAAGAGATCATTAAAAAAAGTTTAACAAAAGATATTTTTATATACCCTTAGTTTGTAACAAGATTTGATAATATGTTTAGTTCAGAATCAAAGTAATGAATTAGATCTGAATTAATGTTATTTATTGTTATTTATGGTCTTTTTTTATTCATTTATTTAAGAATTTAATGTTTGTATTTTGATGTTTCATCGGCGTGTAAAACCGTTGACTAGTGCTTCATGTTAAAAATGTGCGACATGTCAGTATGTTCGTGTATTTTCTATCTGCGCATTAATATATAAATGCAATTTCAAGTTGTGAGAATTTACCTGGATAAGAACAAATTTTAGCTGTACGTATCGTAAGGTCATGACCCGGCTAAGGCCACCACGTCAAACAAGTGACATTTCATCCAGATATGAAAGACGATTCAATGTGTCAATTAACCAATAGAATTACTGCATTTTAATTATATGCTTAGTAAATATAATTATTATGTAACAAATTTAAGCCTTTCTTTTTTTTACTGTATAAACTACTGGACTATCCAGTATCATGTTATTGCAATTAGGTAACACAAGTTTTAACTTTTATCATTGACTTCATGGTTTTCAAGCCATGCATTCAGTTCTTCCTGAAATTGATGCTTGTCAATGAAATTAACAAAGGAACATTCAGAAACCTACAAATGAATAAAGGCAGTTTTCCTCTTCACATTTGCATAATTTTTGCAGTAAAACATATAACAATATTTATTTAGTACGATTGATCATTTATACACATTTGATTAGCATTTTTATGATCAAAAGAACATTATGCAACGAATCATAAAGGCACATTTATTTTTTATATGTATAAATGAATCTAATTAACAAACTTCTTGTGGTTTTTTTTTGTGAAGCCATTAGTCAATTGTTTTGTATTGTCAAGGCATACAGAAAAATTATCAAAGGATATATAGAAAGATCTGAAAATGCTATTTTTGAGTTTTTGAAATGGTGAATGTTTATGTTTTGTCACTCAGGAGAGGTGTATTGATGTTAATCAAAATAAGATGTGTGTTTGTCTGTATGTTTGTACTACTATATAATACTATATAATTGTTAATGTGATATATTGTTAGGGCTGTTTCAGCAAGATACTATTTGGGACCAACCAAGGAAGCAATGTCCTATAAAAGCATCTTTTATTTTCATTGAATGATATGATTTGGTATATTGAGTTGTAGTTTCCTTCTAAAATACTGTGGATTTATTTATTTTTGTGGGTACCAATTTTCGTGGTTTTGGTGAAAAAGGATTATTTAGTGGGTTCTTTAATTGGTTGTTCTAAAGTCTTCAGCAAACAGATAAATGTAAAATTACCCTTTCGTGGGTTTTAAATTTGGTGGGTAAAGGCCACCCATGAAAACCACGAAAATTGATACCCCACGAAAAGTAATTAAACCACAGTACTTTCGCCATGTTTGCTGAAACAGTCCTTAGGATATGCTGTTGTTGTGATATTTATTCTTCTAAACATTCCACTTGAGAGAGATTTGTCTCCACTTTATCTAATTATCATGTACCAATTCATATATTTATTAAAAATATAGCATGTGCAATTTGTAATAAGTTTTGTATATTGTAATGTTGATTATTGCATGTTCATACAAATTACAATTAAAATTGATACATATAAAAATAAACTTTTAACAATGCAAATACTATATTTCAGTATAAATAAAAATTGTTGATATTTTATCATGAATCTCTAACTGTATTGTATTAATTATGATAATCCAGAATTATAGTCCCATACATAAGATAATTATTAGAAGTCCTCTAGAATTGTTATTTTCCTTATCATTTCTTATTTGTGATATTTTAAGTTACATGTACCATATGCATATATTTAGACCTATTTACACTTTCTTACTCAAAATGCATAATTATCTGTATGATATTACAATTTTCCTGCCATCATATTTTAAGTAAGATTATATTGGAAAAGCCTCTTTAAGGCAGTATTACTTTTTAAAATTATTTATTCATATTATTTTACTGTCTATAATTTATTATTAATTTTATGATCATGATGATGGCCTCTCATCCACAATATTTGATTCCATTACAAAAGATTTTTTACAAATTTGTTCTTATTTTTTAACAGACTGCTGTACTCAATAAGACTAAATGGCAGTAAAGTAATTTTAAGTTGAGTGGGGTTTTCCTGTCTTAACCATATTGGTTTTAGCTTTTATTTATATTTGTAAATATCTCATTATTAAAGTATCTTTATTGTGCTATGTTATTTAAAATGGCTAACAACTTTCTTTTTTGAACAAATTTGATTTATTATTTCAAATCTACAAGTGCATGTTTTTCTGATAATTTTATGAAAACTTAATTTTTTGTATATTTTACATTTTTTTCTAGATTTTTAGCAATGTGGGATCAAGGGTTTTTGTTGTTACAGGTTACGCATGTAAATACTTGTTTTTATTTAAGAAGTGAATGTTGGTATTTTGATGTTTCATTGGCATGTAAAACCATTGACCGTAACACAAGGGTGATTCAATGGATATATAAACCAATGTAATTAATATATTTTGATTATATGCATGGTAAATGTTATTTTTAAGTTTTAATGGGTGCTACATGTATTTATCACATAGAGATTGGTGTCAAATTTTGTAATGAGAATGGTTTTATGTTTTTTTAACCAAAATGGTTCCACAACATATAGGCTGTTGGTTTATAAGAATGTTCATTTATAGACACCAAAAGTGCAAGAAACTATTTAAACAAAAACTTTTAATGCTTGATATAAAGATTTTTTTTTAGATATATGCATTTTATGTCAATTTTTTTGTCAAAAATTGCCATCAGAATGCCTTCCAAGAGACATTGCTTAAACATTAAAACTTGTGGATAATATTGAATCAAACTTGTTAATAATATTCTTAAACTATCTAAAATCATGTATTGATAATAAGAAAAAAAAGTTAAAAAAATAAATTAAAATTCAATATTCAGAATATAGCCTCTTGATTTGTACACACATTACAACAATTCAACATAACACATTTTACTCTGGTATAAATCCATGGTATAGATTTATTGGTCAATAGATTTCAAATTTTAATAATTCCTAAATATGAAATCCAATCTGTCCCTTTAAACTTTCAATTGGTATTGAAAGGAATTAAAGGTATAGGTGGACAGACCATATAAGCAATTGTTTATATTTTTAAATTTATAAACCAATATATCTGTACCAAATTTCACATGTGTCACCATTCTACATTCATCTAACATTGATTCTTGGTCATATTATATATGGGTGCCATTGATAGATTTCTTTCCATGATTTATCTACGAATAAAATTGTTATTTAGAGTCAGATATACTTTTTTGTTGCCCAGTTGGATAGAGCTGTTTTTGTTAAACAGTCAGATATAGCTGTTTTTGTTAAACAGTCAGATATAGCTGTTTTTGTTAAACAGTCAGATGCAGCTGTTTTTGTTAAACAGTCAGATGCAGCTGTTTTTTTGTTAAGCAGTCAGATACAGCTGTTTTTGTTAAGCAGTCGGATACAGCCGTTTTTGTTGACCAGTCAGATATAGCCGTTTTTGTTGACCAGTCAGATATAGCCGTTTTTGTTGACCAGTCAGATACAGCTATTTTCGTTAAGCTGAATCAAATACAGCTGTTTTTGTTAAGCAGTCAGATACAGCTGTTTTTGTTAAGCAGTCAGATAAAGCTGTTTTTGTTAAGCAGTCAGATACAGCTATTTTTGTTAAACAGTAAGATATAGCTGTTTTTGTTGACCAGTCATATACAGCTGTTTTTGTTAAGCAGTCAGATACAGCTGTTTTTGTTAAGCAGTCAGATACAGCTGTTTTTGTTGACCAGTCAGATATAGCTGTTTTTGTGAAGCAGTCATATACAGCTGTTTTTGTTAAGCAGTCAGATACAGCTGTTTTTGTTGACCAGTCAGATATAGCTGTTTTTGTTAAGCAGTCATATACAGCTGTTTTTGTTAAGCAGTCAGATACAGCTGTTTTTGTTGACCAGTCATATACAGCTGTTTTTGTTAAGCAGTCAGATACAGCCGTTTTTGTTAACTAGACAGATACAGCTGTTTTTGTGAAGCAGTCATATACAGCTGTTTTTGTTAAGCAGTCAGATGCAGCTGTTTTTGTTGACCAGTCAGATATAGCTGTTTTTGTGAAGCAGTCATATACAGCTGTTTTTGTTAAGCAGTCAGATACAGCTGTTTTTGTTGACCAGTCAGATATAGCTGTTTTTGTTAAGCAGTCAGATATAGCTGTTTTTGTTAAGCAGTCAGATACAGCTGTTTTTGTGAAGCAGTTAGATAAAGCTGTTTTTATTAAGCAGTCAGATACAGCTGTTTTTGTTAAGCAGTCAGATACAGCTGTTTTTGTTGACCAGTCAGATACAGCATGTTTTTGTTAAGCAGTCCGATATAGCTGTTTTTGTTGACCAGTCAGATATAGCTGTTTTTGTTAAGCAGTCATATACAGCTGTTTTTGTTGACCAGTCAGATACAGGTGTTTTTGTTAAACATTCAGATATAGCTGTTTTTGTGAAGCAGTCAGATACAGTTGTTTTTGTTAAGCAGTTAGATATAGTTGTTTTTGTTAAGCAGTCAAATGCAGCTGTTTTTGTTAAGTAGTCAGATACAGCTGTTTTTGTTGAGCAGTAAGATATAGCTGTTTTTGTTAAGCAGTCAGATATAGCTGTTTTTGTTAAGCAGTCAGATATAGCTGTTTTTTGTTTAGCTGAATTAGATAAAGCTGTTTTTGTTAAGCAGTCAGATACAGCTGTTTTTGTTAAGCAGTCAGATATAGTTGTTTTTGTTAAGCTGAATCAGATAAAGGTGTTTTTGTTAAGCTGAATCAGATAAACCTGTTTTTGTTAAGCTGAATCAGATACAGCTATTTTCGTTAAGCCGAATCAAATAAAGCTGTTTTTGTTAAGCAGTCAAATACAGCCGTTTTTGTTAAGCAGTCAGATACAGCTGTTTTTGTTAAGCAGTCAGATAAAGCTGTTTTTGTTAAGCAGTCAGATACAGCTGTTTTTGTTAAGCTGAATCAGATAAAGCTGTTTTTGTTAAGCTGAATCAGATACAGCTATTTTTGTTAAGCTAAATCAGATAAAGCTGTTTTTGTTAAGCAGTCAAATACAGCCGTTTTTGTTAAGTTCGCTTGGTTTGTACATAGCTACAAGTCCTCATGTTTTAAGAAACCTTGTAAACCATCAAAGATGTTTTTTTTAATAAATGCTCAAAGGCTGGATGAAAAAGTTGGAGTATGTCAAAGTACCTAAATTGTGGACTTCTTTTTGTGCATATGGAATAAAATGCATATTTATCGATTCATAAATTTATGCTTTTAACAAACAAATTCAATATAGAAATTAGTGTGAAATCATACCCGAATGCCAAGTCTTTGTTATTAAGCGATCATTGCTTGATCAATATACCACTCTTAGCTTACCTGACTGGGCCATCACTTTGTGTCTGTCATCAGCATCTTAATCATTTATTTTTTTTAAAAACACTTAAACTCCTGCATGGATTGACTTTAAACTTTGCACCTTTCATGTGGAAAATGTCCTTATCAAGGTAGAACAAATAGTGGGAGCCCATCAATCAACAAGACCTTTGTAGCAAAAAACAAACAGTTCGATCAGACTACGGTTAGAGCATGAATTTAAAAAAGGCATATCAGATGAATATCCGATCCAACATTCCTTTCTTTCCAAAAGCTCAACACAATTTATGTCAGACAACCCCCATTAAGGTTTTAAAACCATTTTGTTATGTCTTCCCCACTACATGCAGACTGATGCAGGTAGAGCGTGGTAAAATAATAAACTTTACAGAACCATTGTGGTGAAGTTGTAGGTTTTTTTTATCCTATTAAGGATTTAAAAAAAAGGTTGACAAAGATTTTGAATATTTTATTGGGGGGAAATAAAATCTATCTAAATATTTTTATTTCAATTAAGCAACTGCAACCTTGAATTCTAATCATATCTTTTTCCAGGCCAGAATATTTATTTACAAAAACTGCCAGCCCCCCCCCCCCCCCCACCCCAATCAGAATCAAATGGTTGTCCCCTTACCGGATTTGACACACTGAATTTTAACTTGGCAGCGCGACAGGTATACAATAATAAGCAGGAGCAGCTGACGCTCCCGGAGCACCTGAATTCACTCTCGTTAAAATTTGAGTTCGTATCGTTGATTATGTGTTTTTAGCTTACCTGACCCGAAGGGTCAAGTGAGCTATTGTCATCGCCATGCGTCGTCCGGTCCGTCGTCTGTCCGTTACTTTTTTAAAAATCTTCTCTGAAACTACTGAAGGGAATTTTTTAAAACTAGGTCAAAATATTTATCAGTGCATGATGTTTAAGAATTATGTGCGGCTTTATGATTTGTCAACAAACATGGCTGCTGTTACTAAAAATAAAACATGGGGTAAAGTCACATTCAAAGGCTTATCACTTGAAAACTAGAACAGATAGAAAAAATCTAAAGGATCTTAAGCTCTTTAGAATCAAAAACTCTACTAAAGTCTCCATTGGGTTTAAGTTGTCAGATGACCCCCTATAAGGATTATGGCCCTTTAAAGGTGAAAAATAGTGATTTTTCGTGTTTTTGGCCTATAGATTGAAAACTATTGCAGTTAGAGAAAAGCTGTTGCTTGCTTAAACCATCAACTTGTTGAGCTTTACAATAGTCTCCATTTGGTCGATGATGTCAAATGACCCCTTAGAGGGGTTATGGCCCTTTAAAGGTGAAAAACTGTGATTTTTCATGTTTTTGTCTATAGATTAAAAACTATTGCAGTTAGAGAAAAGCTGTTGCTTAGTTAAACCGTCAGCTCATTAAGCTTTACTAGTCTTCATGTGTCAAAGTTGCCAGATGACTCCTTGACTGTGTGGGGGTTATGGCACCTCAAAGATGAAAAATAGTGATTTTGGTGTTTTTTGGCCTATAGAATGAAAACTATTGTAGATAGAGAAAAGATATTGCGTTCTGATATTCAGCTCATTAATCTCAACAAAAGTCTCCATTTGGTTAAAACATATCAATTAGGCTGAAGCTGTCAGATGACCCCTTATAAAAGTTATGACCTCTAACTGTCAAGGTGGAAGTTGTGTGATGATTCTTTCTTGAGATTTATGCCTCAGGTGTCCACAAATCTTTTCATTTCATCAGTCATTGAGGTCAGGTGAGCGATTCAGGCTCCTGGGAGACTCTTGTTTATGTTTTGTGTTTCTTCGTCCTGTCCTCGTGAATGTTTCCGGTTTTGTCGTTGCCCGTTCGGACCTTTGACACTACAATGCCCCATTGGTGCCTCTTTGTTTCTTTTTGTGAACGCCTTTCCAGTATATATACATCAATAAAATATGCAGATTTACAAATCTCTAAATCTTTCAACTTTATATGCCACTGAATTTTATGAGGCTGTTTTAATCTCACTTTGTTCTTTGGAACATTGATAGAATCCCGCGGGATTAGGGGGTATAACTTCCTATAGAAATAGAAATAGAAATAGAAATTCTTTATTACCAATCATGGGGCCTTGAAGCCAAATGTACAATGACATATTACAATGATTTAGACATTTATATAACAAATACAATCATCATGTTATAAAATATTCCAACAATGTGAATTATTTTGAATATAAAATAATATGTAGAACCAGGCATGTACAGAATTCTGCAACAACAAAAAAGATGAAAAAAAACCAAAAAACAATATGTTTGTGTGTGAGAGCTTTTCCCGTGGATCAAGCATAAAAACAAGGCATCCGAGAAAAAAAAAAAAAAAAAAAAAAAAAAAAAAAACCACCCAAGACAATTAAACAAAAATAATTGTCAATAATCAATAATTGTAAGTAATCAATATAAATGGGAGGTTATATTGAGTAGCCTCCCCTTGTATGATAAAGTTATAGAATTTTTGAAGGTATATTATATATAAATGCATTGTTTATATGCAGGATCCACCAGGTGACGGTGCATACAAGCAATCACACAATATTATAGATTTGTTATTTATGTATGTTATATGTAAGTATGCATACATTTGTATGGAAGATAGTTCTCCTTGTGGCTAATGCACAATGAGGATTGTTAACTATCCTCCAAATGCAGAAGCCACCTAGGGCAGGTGCAATAGATCCATCTCCCAATAATAAGCACATTATTATAAAATATAAAATTATTACAAAACTATCTGTACATGCATGGCATACATCATTATTATCAGTAGAGAACATAAATATATACTTCTGAAATGAGCTATTATAAAACATTTTCATTCTTGGTCAAATATGAACAAAGCTTTGTCAGTAACATCTCATCTTCACAATTCATCAGCCAAATAAGTTTATTATTATCACTTAAAGAATTAAAATTTTTGCATAAACTGTTTATGTTTGTAAGTAATTCTAACCTTTCATTTGTCAAAGAAGTGCATGCAAACAAAAAATGTTTTTCGTCCTCAATTTCATTGTTAGAGCATCTGGGACAAATTCTCTGATCTCTGGGAATACCAAGATATCTGCCTTTTTCGATTTGTAATTTATGTGCAGATATTCTAAATTTTGTTAAAGGTCGTCTCAAACTGGGATTTTTTAGAATTTTAAGATAACTTTCACATCCAAAGTTAGTTTTAAAAGTTACATAAGAGCATAATTTTCCATCAGAGTTTGATATGCGTTGTTTATTCCATTCTGTAAGAAAGGAGTTTCTTAATTCTTTTTCACAAAAATTATGATTTAATTGTGTTGATTGGTGACAAAGCTTGTTCAACTCTAAAATAGACATGTACCAAGATGGTTTGTTTTCATCACATAAAGTCTTTGATTCAATAAAAGCATCATATAATATTGGAAACATACACTCAGATTGTTCTAGTCTATGGTAGTATTTAATCATGGATTTAACTATATTAAAATACAATGGCAATCGACCTAATTCAGATAAAACTGCAAAGTTTGTGCTTTTTTTGGGAACTCCTAAAATAAATTTACAAAATTTAATGTGAAGTTTCTCTGCTGGGATATTTGAATAAATTTGATAAAATGAATCTAAACCATTTCTAAATTTAGCAGTTGTTGGGTTAAAAAGACCCCAAACTTCACTTCCATATAAAAGTATTGGTTTAATTGTATGGTCAAATACATGAATACTTGTTTTAATAGAGGGTTGAACAGACAAAAAATCCTTTGACAATTTAAAATATGCTTTCAGAGCTTTTTTATATAATTCCTCTTGAGCAAATGAAAAAGAGCCAGATGCATTGAAAGTTATTCCTAGGTATTTGTACTGATTGACACACTCAAGTTTTACATCATTCAAAATAAAATCATTGGAGATAACCTTGCCTGCCTTGTTAAAAATTAAGACCTTTGTTTTATCAGTATTTACATGTAAGCACCAGTCTTCACAAAATTTATTTAATATGTCCAATTTGTTTTGTAATCCCTTGGGGGAGGTGGATAAAATTACAACATCATCTGCATACATAAGACAGTGCAATGGATGTTGATTCAAGAGAACAGGATCCTCTGCTATTTTGAAGTAATCTATCAAATTGTTAATAAAAATTTTAAATAGATTAGGGCTAAGATTATCTCCTTGTTTGACACCTAATAATGTAGGGAAGTTATCAGTTATTTTATCATCAATTTTGATGCATGATTTACTAACTGAATACATACTTTTAATAGTATTATAAAATGAAGTGCCAACACCTATATCTAATAATTTCAGTTTAATTCCTGTGTGAATCACAGTGTCGAATGCCTTTTTAAAGTCTACAAAGCAGGCAAAGAGTCTACCACCTGCTTTATTACAATATTTATCAATCAATGTTTTTAATACAAACATATGGTCAGAGGTTCTGGCTTTTTTGGTAAATCCAATTTGACAACTATCTATGATTTTATGTTTTTCAAGAAATTTATCAAGACGAGAATTTAAAATGCGATTAAACAATTTTCCTATGGAGCTAGTAATTGTTAAGCCTCTGTAATTATTTGGATCAGATGGGTCTTTAGATTTGTACAGAGGTGTAATATATCCTTCTGCCCATGTCTCTGGATAAATGCCATTTCTCAAGCAAGAATTAAATATAGTGTTATAACACTTTAAGAGAGAATTACTACACTTAATCATATTGTTAGATATATTGTCTAGTCCTGGTGATTTATTGATTTTCATTTTAGAGATGGCATCAATTATTTCTTTATCATTTATTGAAAAATCTAGCTCATTAAAAATCTTATTTTTCTCTGCATCTTCTAATTTCTTCTCTAGTTCATGTACTCTGGTGGTAAAGCTTTCATTAATTTCATTTAGTCCCTTAAAATGTTTTAGCCATTCAGATGGAGGGACATTTTTTACATATGATGGAGATTCTTTGTCTTGTAGCTCATTTATTAGTTTCCAATATAATTTAGGGTTATCATCATTTAAGGTTTCTAGCTGATCAATAAGGTTATTTCTGAAGAGTTTCTTCTGAAATTTTCTTTTCTTATTATATTCTCTGTTTAATTTATAAAAATGATTCCTGACTGCAGGATCTTTTGGGTATTTGGAAAAAATTTTACCATAACTAATCAAATTTTTTCTCATAGTGTAAAGGTCTGAATCAAACCATTTCTTGTGCTTATGTTTTTTGTTTGAGTAATTTCTTTTTTTAAGCGAGATATCTGCTGCACTTGTGAAAATATTAGCTAGTTCTATTGAAGCATTATTTATCTCACTGGTGGACTCAAAGTTGGTTTTTTGTAAAAAGTCTGAAATTCTTGCTTGAACCATGGGCGATTCCAGTGCAGTTATAAAGGATTCATTAGAACCCTCTGACCATTTGTAACGTGCAGGCATAGGATGTAAATTATTAATATCACATTCATTTATATTTGAACATACATAAAATTTTGCAGAGATTTCCCATTCTATTTTACAATGGCAGTCAGATAAAGTAGGTAAAAATTCATTTACTTGAAAATATAGTACATTATCAAGCATTTTTTCAGATACAATTGTATAGTCAACTACACTTGAACCATGATAATTGTGACATGTAAAATTGCCATTCAAATCACCTAGTGTACGCCCATTCAAAATTCTAAGTTCATGTGAAATGCAAAATTCTAGAAGTTCTTTCCCCCTGGAATCAGATTTAATGTCATTGTTTTTTCGCAAGGTTATAGTTTTATCAGGATGATATGAATCAAATAGGGGTAAAAAATGGCTATCATCTTTAGATATAAAATCTTCATGGTTGCTAGTTCTGGCATTAAAATCACCACATAGCAGAATATCAGTATTGCTTGAGAATAAGGAAATATCTTTTTCTAATAAATCAAATAGATCAAGATTCCCCTTTTTATTGAAGGACGAGAACTCTGGTGGATAATAAATAATGCATATAAGTAGGTCACGCTGAAATCCAAAAAAGTTTTTGTCTAGTTTTATCCACTGATATTCACTACAGGTGTTTTTTAATATTTTAACATGTTTAAGAATATGTGGTTTTCTTAGTATTGCAATTCCCCCATAATGTCTATTGTTAGCCTTTGTAACAGGTCTACAGATAGGGTGGTAATTAAAGGGCCCAAGATTGGTAATACCTGAATTATAGCCCACATGTGTCTCTACTAGGAATGCAAGGTCATACTCCTTGATAGTATCAATAAATAATTTGTCTTGTGTTTTATCATTTCCTCCCGAGAAAAGACCCCCAATATTCCACATGCACATCTTCACAGTAGAGTAAATCATCTTTAAGCAGTTTTGTGGGCTTACAATTTCTTTTATCTATTAACACAAAACAAAGAGTGGTTTTCTCTAGTTATATATAAACAGAAAAAAAAAAAACAATTTTCAATATTAAGGTATAAGGATAACAAAAACAAAAATTTGAAAACAATACTAGAGATCTACACTGGTATGAAAAAATGACACAAGTGGTGACAAAATTATCAATAATTACAAATGCCTAGTAGTAAATGGAAGTACAATGTGTTGATTTACTTAATATATAGTTAGGAAAAAATATATATGACACAAGTGGTGACAATGTTATCAATAGTAATTCGGGTTCTTTGTAATGACTAATGGTAAAATATAAGTATAATGTGTTCAGTTAATAGAACTGGAAAATATACAATTTTAGATTATTTTTTAAAATTAATCAAGCCACGACCGCGACCGCCTCCTGTTTGTTGTTGGTTTGTTCTCCTGCGGCTTTGACTTCTAGAATGTCTGAGTGGTACTGGTAGTGGGACGTCAAGTGCTTGATGAATGGCTCTCTTTAAATTGTTTGCTAGTATTGACACTCCTCTTTCATTGAGATGGTATTTGTCATCTTGGAGTAGAGACAGGATCGGATTTCCATCAGAGAGCATGCTTGTGTGATCAACTAGGACGATATTTCTACATTCAGTAAGTTCTTGTTTCACCATTGCATTGGTTATTGTTCCATTAGTGTGGAATTTCAGATTGTCTGCTCTAGGTGTAGCAAGGGAGACAACCAGTTTAATGTTGGTCCATTTTCTGCCAATTAAGTGAATTAGCTTGATGAGGTTGTCTGTGCAAGTAGCGGCATCGCAAGTTTTCAATTCATTGGTAAGAATGTGTAAAACAACAAGATCCGGATGTCCATCACATTGATTGATGTATGATGTTGCTTCAGCTATGGTGTACGCCGTTACTTTGTTTACTTTTGCTGCATAAGTAATCTTGTCCTCTTTGATATTCTTAATGTTTGAGGTTCCGATGAGTAGTACCTGTGGTAAATCAGGGGTTGTGCACATTGGTGTTTCATTGCTTTTAATTTCGGGTCGTCGATCTAAATCAGTTGATATCATTGATTTTAAGTTCAAATTCTTATCATAAAGTTCATCGATTCTCTTTTCTTGTTCCTTGCAGGTAGCCTCTAGTTTACTAATATCAGTGTTTTTGGTATCAAGTTTTTTACCAAGTGCATCAATTTCAGCGTGCAGATTGTTTTGCATACGTCTGGAATTTTCTTCGTATTTAGATCTAAGATCCTGTTCGTTTTTCAATGAAAACTCAAGTTGTGCAATTTGGAGTGCAGACTTGCTTTTTTCACATTGTAGTTCAGTAGCTAGTTGTTCATTTTGAGCCTTCAAATTGATCTCAGGATTCTTCTTATTGAACCGGTCTGTTATCTCATGTATTGGGGAAATAATGTCTTTATCTATCTTTAGTTGTATCAGTGACATACCTTGTACTATTTTTACAACTTGTTCCTCTAATCTACCTACGTGTAATGTCAGTTCTGTCGTGTTTACCTGTGGTACACATTGATCAGTTTGTGTATACATATTAGTACACATTAATGCACTAGGTGGATTTGTGTTGTTGTTGTCATCTGCTGTGTGTATCTGTGAAGGGCAAATGTCAATTCTCTGTTTGGCAATAGTCTCATCTGAATCACTCTTTTCATTTGTAATTAAATTCATAATGGACAGGAGATGTGGGAAGTCATCCTTTGCAAATGTATCGTACTTGTTCCCTTGTATTTGTATAAGGCCGGTATGAATGAAGAATGTTATTTTATACAGTAATGGATTTACTCTGTCTTTCTTTGTTTTAATTTCTATGACGATAGTTTTAAGCGGATCATCTTTGGAAACAACTTCAGGGCTGTCGACCCATAAAATGTCTAAGTTGTCAAGTTTTCCCATGTATTCATAGTAATATACATTCAGGGCTCTTATCCATGGTTTGAGTCTTTGTAATGTTGTTCGAAAGGAAACCATTCTTGCTTCTTTTTTGTATAGGGAAAGATCTAGCTCCTCAAATTTAGCTTGTTTTGATTTCTCAGTGGTGGGCTCATTTAGCTTGATTGGAAGGCAAAATGAAGGATACGTGGTATCTATATTGTCCTGATTAAGAAATCTAAGGTATCGTTCATCATTTAAATCAAACATTTTCTATTAATGTGCAGGGATGGTTGACCAATTTACAGATTTAATCGAGTCGATGGCTCCTCTATAAATTTAGCGACCAGACATAACCGGAAGCGGAAATATATATAAAGATGATGTGGATGTGCCAAAAATATGGGAAGGTTTTTTTTAAATACTTTATCAAAATGGGTATAAAGACAATTTTATATATAAATAGGTATGATTTTTAATTTTCACTGAAAACAAATCTTGTCTAATATAAATATGGTTCATGTTTTGTCCATTTTTATATATATACAGTGTATATATCATATGCCCCATGAAATTGAAATAATCTTCATCCCTATATTTGGCAACAATTAAACGCTATATCAATATAATTATAATAATAATATATACCTTTACAGTGTTTATAAATACAACTTGACAGTTTACTGAATAAGACATAAGACATATTTTATTACCAATTAAGGTCCCTCAAGGGGCAGGATCATTACAATGATTAATTATAAATAACAGTAAAGCAACAACAACAAAAATAATAAAGTATACAAAATTAAGGTATGATTGTGACAGTATATACATTTTTTGTAATGGGTAATGAAGCCATATAAAATATATAGATGGGAGCATGGATATAAATTAGAATTAGAATTATTTATTGTCAAAACACATTTACAATAAATGGTTATAACACATTAATACATGAACATATTCTTAAATCAAACGAAATTAAAGACTATATATTACAGTAATAAACCTTGGGTGGTGGCAACTCAAAAATGGATCATGCATTAATCCTGCATGTATATATAATTTTAATCACGAAAGCCTTTCATTATTTGAATATAAATATAAGGTTTTTTTTCAAATTACATACAAATGTGGGGTGACCATAATGACTTAATTTTTTCCTTGACAATTGTTTATGTATTTAATTAAAGCTTTATGTACTATTAAAGAACTGCTATTTAGAATTAAAGGTATTTTGTAGTCGGTTAATGAGTCTAAATTCTTAAAACAACATTTGAGTTTAATAATTAATTCTTTTCTAAAAGTTGTATAAGCCGGACAATGAACAAAGAAATGCATTTCATCTTCAATTGCACCGGTGTCACATTTTGGACATATTCTGTTGTTTTGGGGAATATTTTGATATCTGCCTTTCTCTATTGCCAGAGTGTGGGCACTTATTCTGAATTTACAAATTGTTGTTCTATCTGACCTGAATCTACAGTTATCTACATAGAAAGGTCTCTGGTTTTGTCTGTAAATAGTTTTATAGAAAGACAGCTTATATATAGTTTTATATAAATAGAGATTAATAATTAATACCTCAAGCTACAACAATGAGTGTTATTAATATTATTTTCTTTTTATTTTAGCAGCCCTCCCTGTAATCAGAGCACATATATAAGATTCAGTCATATATATGCTATGGTCACCAGGGGACAGTGCTTTAGGACTGCAATAATTACACCCAGAGCAGCAGCATTGATAATATATTATTTTAATTATGTTTGTATATACTGTACAGTTCTCCCCGAGACCAAAGCACAAATGGAAGTATAGTTGTTCCATGAATGCAGTGGTCACCAGGGGACGGTGCTTAAGAACTGCAGTATTACATAGTTTTATCTATTTTTGATAATAATCTCAGAGCTCTCATTGATATCATATTGGCTTAAGTTTCATGCACATACCTGCGTCGTAGACCAGTAGATAGGGATTTATGAGAAGTATATATATATATATATATATTATATATGTGTCAGGAATGTACAAACTGAATTTAGAATGTCATAGTCCTCATTTGTAACTAACCAAATGAGTTTTGCCCTAGGATCTAAAGCAGTAAAATTTATACATTTTTTCTGAGCAATAGTTTCTAGCTCTAGTCTTTTGTTGCTCATTCCATGACATACACATAAGAAATGAGTCTCATCCTCTACTAATTTTAAGTCGCACCTTGTACAGAGTCTATCGTGTCTGGGAATGCCCTTGTATCTGCCAGTTTCTATATTAAGTTTATGTGACGAGATCCTAAATCTGGTCAATCTACGTCTATGTTCAAAGTTTTTAATAATTAAAAGATATTTTTCTAGCCCAAAATTGGTTTTAAATGTAGAATAAGTACATAATTTTCCATCAGAAACTTGATGTAATTTTTGTTTCCATTCTTTTAAGCTAAAATCCAAAAGAGTTTTATTTGTAATTTTATTGTTGACATTATTTGGAGTATTTATCTTTTCAATCATAACTCTGACAGATGAATACCAGGATAAGTGCTTTTTTGAATCAAGTAACATAGATTCATTGTATGCAGCATGCAATAGGGGAAAGCAATCTTGAATTTTGCTTAGTCTGTCATTATATTTAATCATGGCTTTAATCATATTAAAATAGATAGGAAATCTTCCAAGTTCTGATAAAACAGCAAAATTGGTGGATTTTTTATGAACTCCAAGAATAAATTTACAAAATTTTTGATGAAGTGTTTCAGCTTTTTCCCTTTTTGCTTTGAATAAATATCATCAAAGCAGAAATTATCAATCCCATTTCTAAATTTTGAAGAATAAGGATTAAATGTTCCCCATATTTCACATCCATATAATAAAATTGGCTTTATAGTATGATCAAATACATGCATACTGGTTTTAACACTTGGATGAAGAGATAAAAAATCTTTTGATAGTTTAAAATATGCTTTGATAGCTTTATTATATAATTCCTCCTGTGCATAAGCAAAAGATCCAGAGGCACAAAAAGTAATTCCCAGATATTTATACTTGTTGACACATTCTAGAACTGTATTGTCAAATAAAAATTTCATATTGATAAGTTTGCCGGCTTTGTTGAATATTAATATTTTAGTCTTTTTAGTATTTACTGTAAGACACCAGTCTTTACAGAATTTATCAAGTAAGTTAAGTTTTTCCTGTAATCCAGAAGCGGAAGTAGACAGGAGAATTATGTCATCAGCATACATGAGACAGTGGATTGCCTTTTTATCAAGGAATACAGGGTCAAGTGAATTATCTAAATACTTTGGAAAATCATTTATAAAGATCTTGAACAGGTTAGGACTTAGATTGTCTCCCTGTTTAACTCCTAAATTAGTTGGAATAAAATCAGTCAGATTATCATCAATTTTGATACTAGATTTGCTTATAGCATACATATTTTTGATAATATTATAAAATAATGATCCACAACCTACTTCCAATAATTTTAATTTTATTCCTGCATGAATTACAGTATCAAATGCCTTCTTAAGGTCAACAAAACAGGCAAATATCTTGTTATGGGTGGTATTACAGTATTTATCTAAGATAGTTCTTAAAATAAACATATGGTCAGAAGTTCTTGCTTTCTTAGTAAAGCCTATTTGACAATCATTAATGATATTATGTTTTTCTAAAAACTTTACCAGTCTGTCATTTAAAATGCGATTAAATAATTTTCCTATTGCACTTGTAATGGTAAGTCCACGGTAATTACCCGGGTCATTTAGATCATTACCTTTGTGTAAAGGTACTATATATCCTTCAGCCCAATTTTCTGGATAAATTCCACTTGTAAGACAAGCATTAAATATTTTTTTGAAACAAGGTAATAATGCAGATTGACAATTCTTGATCATATTATTTGAGACATTGTCTAAGCCAGGAGATTTATTAAGCTTGATATGAGAGATAGCAACTATAATTTCTGAATCTGAAATGGCAAAATCAAGTTCATTAAAGCAATTGTTTTTCTCAAGTTGCTTCACTTTGTCATTAATTTCATTCATACGGTTGTGAAATTTATCTTTTACTTCATTTAAATCCTTAAAATGAGTTAACCAATCATCAGGAGAAATACAATTGCTGCTGGTATTTTGATATTTCCCTTGAAGCTCATTTATAAGTTGCCAGTATTTTTTAGGCTTATCCTCGTGTAGAGTTTCAAGCTCATGCAACAAATTTTGTTTAAAAGCTTTTCGTTGTGTTTTTCTAGTTTTATTGTATTCTCTATACAATTTATAAAAATGATTTTTCACAAATGGATCTTTGGGAAACTTTGTATATATTTTGCCATAATTCATTAGATTAATTCTCATTTGTTGCAAATTGCCATCAAACCACTTTGGGTTTTTTGGCTTGTTTTTAGCCTTTTGTTTTGGCTTTTTCAGTGATATATCTGCTGCTGCAGTAAAAATGTCTGCAAGCTTTTCAGATGCTATGTTTAAGCTTTTGTTGTCATTTATACATGCAGTATCTAGAAATTCAGATATTTTGGATTGTATGGTATCTTTAGTTAAAGCTTCTTTAAACATGTAAGCAGAATCTTCTGACCATATATATTTAATCGGCATTGGCTTAAGCTTATTTATTGAGTCAGTAGAATTATTATCAGTGATCATATAACTAGCAGACATACTCCATTCGATTTGACAATGACAGTCAGACAATGTGGGCAAAAATTCCTTAACCCTGAAGTATAATATGCTATCAAGGACACTCTCAGACACCATAGTATAGTCTACTGTACTACTGCCATTTGGCGTAAAACATGTAAAGTTACCAAATGTATCACCAAGTAATCTGCCATTTAAAATTCTTAATTGGTGACTTATGCAAAAATCAAGCAATTCCTTTCCCCTCTGGTCTAATTTGGAGTCCTTATTTAGACGTTTTAAAATATTTTGATCTTGGATGTATCCATTATCAAGAGGGAGAAAATCTCTACTATCTTGTAGAATAAAATCAGGAGCAACCCCAGTTCTGGCATTTATATCACCACAAATAATAAAATCCCCATTTCTACTGTATAAAATCATGTCTTTTTCAATAGCTTCCAAAATATCAACATCAAGCTTTTTTGTATAACTAGATTCTGGGGGAGGGAAATAAACAATGCAAATAAAAAGATCCTTAGGAAAGCCAAAAAAAGATTTCTCAAGTTTAATCCATTGATAATTTGGATTGGTATTTGTTAATATTTTTACGTGCTGTTTAAGGTGCGGTTTTCGCAAAATGGCTAATCCCCCATAAAATCTGTTATTTGCTTTTTCTACTGGTCTACACACAGGATGATATAAAAATTCACCTATTTTTGTTATTCCAGAATTATATCCAACATGTGTTTCAGCAAGAAACATCATGTCATAGTCTTTTATGGCTTTTAAAAAAACATGGGGTCTTTAGTTTTATCCATGCCCTTTGATTTAAACCCTCCGATATTCCAAAAACACATTCTTAATTTTTTGGATATGGTCATGTTTTATATTTTATAATAAAGTGTCTTATTTTTATAACTAAAATATTTTTTTAAGAAAATATTTTTTTTTAGATAAATTTGTTCTTATTTATATGCTTACTCCAGAAAAAAATAAAATAAAAATTTTGTTTGTGTATCCCTTATTTACCACATACCTAGTTAAACCAAAAAGTTACATGTTTTATATTATACTACTTATAATTATATTTACTGACAATCAAATGTATCTATCCCGTGTTAAATGCAAATAGATTAGCATAAAGGTAATCTAGGTGCAGTTTACACCAGGGGACGGTGCCTAAAATAGAACATATAAATTGAATCATATCATTGAAATATAAAATTCTCATGATAAATACTTGATGCATGTACAACAAAACTAGCATGACTGTCTCTACAAATTAGACATAAATAAAATGAACAGTGAAATCAACATAAATATGTAGTGTACAATTAATGTACATTTATTCACTTCTATTATGCAATGTTCATATTAAAACTAGTTTATAAATATACATGTATATCTTTGTACTAATATTTAAACATAGATTACTTATGCATCATTAAATATATGATTCAGTATCTTTCCTGTGTACAATGCAAAAGGACTAGCATCTGTAGATAATCCTAATGCAGTTTACACCAGGGGACATTGCCTTTCAAAGTTTAAGATACATGTTTGTGTTAAAATTGTGCATATTTATATCTTTAGTTCCAAATGTGTACATATAGTATTTTGTTAGACTTAGTTTATATATAAATTTATATACATGTATGTGTTCAATGCTTGCAAATTGTACAATATATATTGCTTATGCATGTAATTAGAATGACAATAGAATATACATGTATGCGTGAGTTAAATTTACACAATTACACAAAATATTTAATTCTTTTTTCATCATCTGCATTGGACTTCACAGCAGGATACTTGTTGATCATTTAATGTTGATGGTCATCATCATGGCTGACAGTTGTTGCATTGGAATCGTTTGTGATGGCTAGGTTGAATATGAATATGGGTTTTAAAAATTGTTGATTTTATATAAATATGGGTCATGAAAATTGTCATTTTATATAAATATGGGTATTGAATTCAAATCGAAAATGGCACATCCCAACCCATAAAATTACCACGTTACCCCCCCCCCCCCCCCCCCCCCGGGGATAGAATATGTTTTTTTCACTAAGTATACCGGGTATTATTGGGTTTATCCAGTCTTCAAATCAGTTTTGGTTTTCATTCAATACAAAACTTTTCACTTTTTCACCCATTTTAATTTACTTGTTTGTTTCTGTCGTATTGGGTCCTGACTGTACATGTATATATTTCACTAATAATTCATGTTTTTACTGTCCTTGAATCCTTCTGATAGAGCTATAGTGTTTTGTTTTGTGTTTTCCTCTTGCCGGATTGCATTTCCTTCTTTTTATTCTCAGAATGTTCTGTTTTGCTATCACCAAATCAAATCAAATCAAATCAAATTGAATAGCACAAGTTACGCCCAATAAGGGCCAGAGGCTACAAACAATAAATTGACAAAAATACTACAAATAATAATAGCATGTACAATGAATCTTAAGTGTCTCCTGTCCTCAGTGTCATTGACTTTTTTAAAAAGGATCCCAGAAATTCCTTGACTATTATTTGGGTTTAAGATTAATTTTGCTTTATTTCGTTTCGTGATGAAGAATCAATGTTGATTTTATCGAAATATATTTTCCTGCAATTTTCGTTAATTTTACAACTAATAAGAAAGTGACTCTCATCTTCAATCGCGTTGCAAGTTTTGCAAATTCTATCTTCTCTTTGTATTTTCTTATATCTCCCAGTTTCTATAGCTAACTGGTGGTCACTTAACCGTAATTTACATATCAATTGTCTGTATTCAGTATTTTCTGTTAACAAATACGGTTCTAAATTATAATTATTTTTTATTTGTTTAAAAGTTTGTAGCTTGCTATTTTGGTATCACCAGTATCTTTAAGAATTTTGTTATATTCTTACCTTATGCTTATCTCATCTGCCTCAGTCCAAACCTGTTATAAAAGTCTCTTTTTGGCTTAATATCTGACAAAAGACCATGTGAGCTTGCCATCATTTGGCATCCGTCGTCCATACGATTAACTTTTCAAAAATCTCCAAACCACTATTTAAAGCATGCAAATGCAACCAAACTTGGTATAAATGTTGTTAAGTGTCCTTTTTTACAAAACCATTGCTTGGGTTTTTATTCAACAAAAAACATGGCTGCGTTTTTGCAGTTGGAACATATAGTTGTAAAATCGTATAAATAGGCTACTAGCTTTAAGAAATTACAGATAGAACACATCTGCACGATGGATCTTTAATTTGCTCTTTTAATAATGCCTTTTAATGAGTCGAAGTTATCAAATGATGATAACATTTCGGGTTAGGTGAAAATGCATGTTATCCATGTGTTAATTTCCCCAAATGTCTCAACGACAACCTGTATAACATTTAATACATTGAAACAATAATCATACACGATGAATATATTCTTTATAATAGATCCTCTGGTAAGAATATTGTCTGACCGATTTACCCTGTCTAGACGATAAAATACGCGAAAATCATATAGCTATATATATATATGACTACAAAGAGCTCTTCCCAAAAACAGTGCTTTTGCTTTATATGATGAAAACTATTGCAGCAGAGAAAAAAAGCCAGTGATTGCTTACATATTAAACTCAAGAATCTTTACAAAAATCTCTTCTGCGTCGAAGTTTCCAGATAATATACAATTATAGCCTTTTGGTGAGGTCAATACGTGTTTTTATCGACATTTGACTCAGGACGAAGTTCGAGGTCAATATATTGTTTTTTTTTTTGTTTTTTTTTGTCTTCTTTTTGTTTAAGCGTACTCCTGTTTTGCAACATTTGAACCGATAAAAATATATTCTCCGGCGATTGACTCCAGTCATGAGTATAAGAAGAAAAAAGTCAGGACGCCAGATCATTTAGTTCGTTTGTGAGATTCCATTAGATTAAATTCCTCTTTAATCCTGGTGTGATTCTCTGGTACCGGTGATCAACCAATCGTCAAAAAAGAAAATGGTTAATAATTTATGGAAAGGATATGGAGCAAACGACCATTAGACCACAACATATATGTTAACTCCAACAACTGTAATTATTTTTTTGAGCTGTTTGGCCATTTCGAAAAATCATTCCTCATCAGCAGCACTAGAACCCAAACAAAGGAAATCCACAATTTAAAAGATGTTCAAAATGCATAAAACTAAACTAAATTCAAATATATAAAGCTAGGGGCAAAACTACGATGGAGGGAGTTAAACCTTATGTTTTAGAATTTACATAAATTTAGATAGTGATTAAAAACACAGCCGGTGTACACATGAGAAGTAATCTCAGTGTACAAGAACATCATATCTAAAAAAATAATAAAAGAGCGTACATCTTAAGCACGGGGAATTGTTCTACTAACTCCACACGGCATAAAAAACAATTTCCTGTTGTAAATGATTTATGAAAGGATTAAGTTAACTACTCTTTCTTACAGCTGGTCGTATTTCAAGCTCTGTACTTATATCTCCTCTGTGTACTATTGGATATTTTTTAAACGTCAACTTTTTTTATTATTTCACTTGCTTCAACATAAAAAAAAAACACGGATGCAGAAAGTTGGTTATTGGCCACCAGTTCCTGTATGGGCCTAATTAAGGGACCGACCAATTAATTCTTTTGTTTTGGCCAGAAAAGTTTTTTTTTCGCCCAAAGCGCGGGGAAAAAATTTTGAAAGTGTTGCGACAAAATATATATTTTTTTAATATTAACATTTTTCTATAGTAGCAGAAATCATTCTTCTGAATATTTTTTTCCTGCACCTTTGCTGGCAAAATTGTTTTTCATAAAAAACCTGATCCAGAATTTTTTTTGAGAAAAAACAAGCCCCCCTTCAAGTTAAATGGTCTGTCCCCAATGGAATTAAGTCCATGGCATCCGACAATAAATAATTGATATTTAAGATTATTGATAAACTAGAAAGGGGGTCAAAATTTTCGAATGAATTGATTTGGGGGAATCAAGAAAAAATGAGAAGCTTGATTTCAAAACGACCAGCCCCCATCCAGAATGAAAAAAAAACCACATATCCATAACCAATCTCCGAAACAGAGTATAGTCAATCCTACGTCAGACTAGTAACTCTGCCACACGTAGTCAACCATGTTTAATCTCCAAATAAAATAAAATTAAAAATTTTCGTAAATGAGTCACCAAAATATATAAAAACAAAAATAAATTACTTTTAAAGTAATTATGGCATTAAAAAGGCAAACTTTATAAAATTTCTATCATCACAAGAATATTATATTTTGGTTCCTGTTTACACTTCGTGTGGTGTCGTCTGGAATGTTGACAAACATAGAATGGTCAAAATATGTGTCGTTTGTTTTGATGACAAATCATGGAGATATCACTCTTCAGAAGATTCTGACTTGTTGAATTTTATTACGGATATCACAGCAAAAAGTTTAGATAGCAATAGCAGCAACAGTTTTTCGATTTGTACAAACAAAATACTATTATGTCATTACTGTTTTGGGACATTTACCAGGTTTTACAAATTTCTTGAGGAGACGAACAAAAAACGGTACATAGAAGTGGTTTTGAAGCTGTTGTTACAATTCAATTTTGGGGTTGCACATATTCAAACCCCATTCAAACTAAAAAAAACCCAAAGGATCTCCTGTACTTGGCGATCACAATACTGGCATACATTTTTTTTCCCCAAAAGTATAAACAAGACTGGAATATTGATGCTCCAGTATTGTTCCTTGAGTAATACATGTACATTATGTCATAGACATGTATGTTAGATAGAATGCAAGTTTTCTCACTCTTTGCCTTTCTAAGAAATCAATCAGAATAAATTGTTTTGAACAAACTAAATATTAATGCATGGATGACTTTGTGAAAGTTTCATATAATTTAAATATAAAGTGAAAACTTAATAAAAATGTTGTTAAAAATGTATAAAATTGCACATAAAAGGGGTGGTACATTCTGTTCATCTAACTTGGTGAAGCAGGCATTGACAACATCACTAGGCCACTACAACATATTACACCAGAAAATAATGTAAAGAGAAACAAAAAAAGCTTCAATACTACATGATTTAGAATCAGTGAAAAGTATAACTGAGGCAAAAGACAGAACATCTTTGCTATGGTGGCAGGGTTGGCTAAGAATTGATGGCCCAGGTGTTCGGGACTGTGATTAAAGTAATCACAACATCCTAATTTTGTGTAATTGTAAATAGGTAGATAGGGCTTGTGTATATATAAGAATGAGACATGCATGCATTTAAAAAAACCCATTAAACTTGTATAAGCCCATTTCAAGTTAATTTATAGACAATTTGGCATTTCTAACTTAACATGTCAATTTTATTATATATATACATTTTTATATCTTTTTAAACATATTTAAATCCCTCACTATTAAAATCTGGTTTTTTTTTATAGTGTTCTCATTTAGTTTTTACTTTAAAAGTGTACATGCACAAGTCTGATTGTTATGCAGGTTAAATGAGGCCAAAATAACAGATATTAAACAAATAATAAAGTCAAATATTTGTCAATTGAAACAATACTGGTACAATACTGAAACACAATATACTACAATAAAATTTTGAAAATCAACAATACTGGTACAATACTGGAATAAAATTTTGTTCCAGTATTGTGTTTGCCAAGTACATGAAGTACAGGAGATCCCAAAAAACATAAAATAAACCATAAAACTTATCTACATGCACATGATCTATGAGTATGAACCACCCCTGCCACATAGGTAGTATACTCTGTTATCATTATTATATTGTGGTACAATAATGTTCATTTCAATCTTAAATATTGAACTGTGACGTCACCGGACAAAGCCAAATATAAGCTACATATGTTGGCCTCTTATACATGGGTGGGCCATAAATCCTGCCTCATTACATTTGTGCATTTATGATGTATGTACATGTTTTGTTTTTTTCAGAATGAGATACTTTTTTAGCAATATATTTTTTTATGTTTCCAGGTCTAATCACCTTTTAGAATATAAAGAAAGAGATGAAAACAATAATGAGGATGAATATATGTTGTAAGTATAAACATCTCTTTTCTGATTCATTTCAAGAAATACCACAAAATTAAAGAGCTTTCAAATTTTAGATGGCTGAATATAAATCTGTAGACATGCACAGAAGACAAAAACATTACACTACATCAAGAAACACAAACCAAAACTAGAACTCATACTTGTTTTATCATGAAAGTGAATTAAAACTTAAACTTATTGATAATAATGTGTAGGTTACATGCACATGTATGTGTGTATGCACAATATAATGAATGGACAACCTAGAAATTAATATGACTTAAAGCTTTGTTTATTTTGTGAAAAATTTGATTTAAGGTACATGTGACTTGGTCTTTTGCAGACATGAAGACGATTTTTGTGTTAAAGTTGTAGATTGCAAAGGAGATGCCCCTTCAGCAGCTGGATCATGCAACATGTAATTACAAGCTAGTGACCAACCTAATAAGATGAAATAACATGACATAAGCAAACAAACAAAATAGATGAGAAAAAGAATTCATATCTTAAATTTTCAAAAATATTTAATCTAAGTCATCAAAATTATAACAAAGTTGTACACAATAAAGGATGCTACAACTGTCAGACACACATTTTGTCTATGGATGCAAGATTTAATTATCAGAGACACTTTACCAAAAGATTTGAAATTGACAAGCATACATATAGACAATGAAAACAAAATTGTTAAACTGGAGACTTAGTTTTCATTTCTGAGTAAGAATAGTACATGTACGTCTTGGCTAGAAGTAATTGTATCATTTTGGGAAAAGTTTGTGTAAAATATAATCTAAAGTTCCTCTTGTGTGATCTCTAGCTACAGAGATGTTGTTGAAACTTCCTCTATGTTTAATTAGATAAGCTTTCAGGGGTTTTAAGGTATTATTTACAATATAAATGCATTTTCTGAATTTAGTATTGACTATTGTCACATATATGTCTATAATAATCTATATCATCTAACTTCTAAAATTTACAGAAACATATACCAAATAAGTTACAACAGACTTTTGAGATTTCTTTGAAAATTTATCCAAATTAAAAACTTGACTTGAACTAACCACATAAACATGATAAAAACATGTACTTTTACTTGTGTCACAATTTATGTACAATTGACATATAAAGACTTTGTGATAATCTTCATACTGAATTTTATTTTAGTGATCACTCATACAGTGGTGGCCAAAAGAGATCGTTTGACCACCTTGATGACCATTCTTACCAGTGTTGTATGTTACATGGACAGACAGACTTGGATGATGAGGAGGAGGAGGAAGACGTTAATGGGGCAAACACAAAGTTACTGCTGAGTATGCTGCCCAAGTGTGATTGGTCATCAAGTTTGGTGTACCAATCACCATCAGTCCTTAAAAAACTCACTGTTAAAGACCTTGCAGAAGAGCATGTTTTAAGCAAGATACTTCAGGAAATTAAGGATCGGTATGGCTTGTATGCCAATAATGTCATATGTTAAATTTAATTTGATATTCAAAGGGTCTGATATTAATGCCATGGAAAACCCTTAAAGAAATCTATTAATTTTGATTTTTTTTTTTAACTTAGTGCATATATGAATGGTGTCTGGTCTATAACTACTAAACGCAGACCACTGATGAGACCCGGCGTTTAAAAAATAAGGGTCGAAACACCAACATGACTTTTCTATATATGATGTTTGACATCATTTCAAAACTTAATTTACCTATAGAGGAAAATGAGAGTTGGAATAAGTATAAGTGAAACGGCCTACATTTTAAACAACGGGCAATTCAAAAAGACCATATGAAAAACATCCAGCAGCCTTCAAAAGTCCAAGAAGTAGATGATGCAACTTTTTTTATATTGTAAACACTTTTAAAAAATGAAGACGCGTGTTTTTTAAAATTTATTTTATGAAAAATAAAAGTATAAAAGGACAATGAGGCTACCTCAGAACGGATGAGGCAGGGGCCTGAAAAGCTAGGTATTTTTTTTTTCTAAATTGCCTAAAATTTTTACCTGCCTTATCAAATGCATGTTTAATAAATGCATGGTTATCAATTTTTCCATTTAATTCTTCATTTGTCTTTTGATTATTCTTTAACATTGAGATTGGCCATTCCAGGTCTGTACTTTTGTCATAAGACACCTTCATTCAGAAAAGTATAGAAAAGAACACATGATGCAGAGAAGAATTAGATAAGATTTTTATTGTATTTTCAGGTGTCCTGATCTGTTACAGTCAATGGCTAATGTATGTATTGGTTATCAATCAGTCGTCACAATAAGACATGCCGTCAGCATAATTACATGTTACTCTATTCTCATGTTTACAAGGAGTAATAAGAATTCTGCATTTCAAAGGCTTATGACTGTTTTAGCATCAAGAGGAAATGCAAATGATGAGGTTTGCTATTGTCGGAAACATATGTACAAATGTATTATTAAATCAATATTTGGATTTTATGAAAGGAAGCAAATGTCATTTATTAAGGACCAAAAGGGTAAACTTTTGTAATTGTGATTTAATTTTGGTCTGCTTTTCAAAAAATGAATTCCGTGTGAAAAGTGGGTGGAAGGTCCACCAAAAGATGCATGTAAAAAAAATTGTCAGTACACTATGGGCTGCATGTGTCCAGAGCATTTGACAATCCTTATTGGGCCTAAAATGTACATGGTTTGACCTATTATTCACTAATGAATTATTTCTTTTATACTTATATATTTCAGTTCATAAGAGAGTTGAATAACTTGTCGATAACATTGTCCTGTACTGGGAAACTTAATTTACAAGACAAATTAGTGGACACATCAAAGCAACTAATGGTAAAAGCTTTGACCAGAAACCCTTTTCTGAAAATAACAGGAGACAATCTTGACCTATATATTAGAACAAACCATCAGAGAATTGACTCTGACAACAAAGACATCCATTGGTTTGCCTCAAACATGACAACCAGCAGAATAGATGTGTCATCCCTTTCCCATATAAAGCCTCAGGTTAGTATTAATTGTAAATGTGAATATATTTACATATGTCACACATTATATGTAAAATTCATTCATTACTATACCCTTGATCCTAGGTAGTCAACTTCCTGTTTACTGAATACTTAGGTTGTTACTCAAATTGGACATAATTGCAAAATTTCCGTCACAGTTTTCTAAGCAGCTAAATGAGATAGATACAATTTATGGTGTATACCAATCTCCTTGCTGTTTAACTTAGGTTTTGGGAGCAAGGGTATCACTTGTGAGCATAAGCTTACATATTTACTTGTTTTTCTCTCTCTTTTGGGCCCTCTCAGGTGCTGTTAAAAATTTTAGTCCTTGTTCATGCACTGCATAATGTACTTTCACATTTACATGTAAGCTGATTTCTTCTATGAAATCTAAGTGAAATCTTCATGAACTGTAAGGTTCATCAAAGAGGACAAACATCAACCATTTTGTCAAAAATGTTACAATATGAACCTAAAATAAAAGGTCATCAATAAATATATCTGATACTAATTTTTGATATTAAAGAATTTAGCACATCCAAAGAGTATTTAGTATTGTTTAAGGTTCATGGTTATTCACTAACTCACATTTAATTCAAGAGCTCTCATCTCTTGCATGCAATTGGATTTTATTCTTTCATTCCCAAATAGGTTAATTTTCATGATATTAAAGCAGAGATGTTTTTGCTAAATGAAATGGAGGCCTTGAAAATTAGAGATGTCAAGAAGGTATTAGCTGGGAGACTTCTGCTGGACAGTGACCAGTATGCTTGGTTAAAGCTTCCTAAACACATTCCTCATAGGTGATATATAGGTTATGGACGCACCTGCTGATTAATTTGTGTTGTGATAAAAGTTGAATATATGTAGATATACTTGATGATGTCGAGTGATACGGACATTGAATCTTACAGGGAGTATTCCCCGCAGAATAGCCCAATTGTCAATACGCTTATAAATATGAACACTCCAAAAAGACAAAATGTAAACATTGAAGCGTCCGTTTGTGACGAGTCGTCCCGCGATTTATACCCCGATTCTCAGGACATACAGAGTTCTCAGTCTGATTTCGTTCCTAATCAAGAGTTTATACGAGTACTAGATCAAGAACTTTTTAATCTACCAAAAGAAATGTACATGCAGAAACTGATAGAATTGACCCAAAACTCTAACAATTTGATTACTTGGTATCGAACAATACTCGTTAGTCGAGCCAAAACTTTTAAAGGGTGCCCCACGGGAAAAGCCTGTGCTCGTAAAACCACTGTGAAGGGTACATCCGTAGAGAGGTACGCGAAAGACTGCTATACTCTTAATATGTTTATGGGTGGCGACAGTACAGGAATCGAAGATGTTTTTCAAAAAGATGATAGTGGATCTAAAACTAATGTAGAAATTCCGACAACTATGCCGAACTGTGATGTTGTTGAGTTGAGAGCCTCTCTTCAGTCCGCGTTAGAACGGATCGTTAACCTCGAACAATCCGAGTCCGAAAACCAAAGAACCATCAAAAAGTTAAGTGATGAGAATAGCAAACTAAAATCAGAAATCGAAAGTATGAATGATCGTATTTGTCATCTTGATGAAACGTGCGATAGGAAGTTCGTTCAATATAGTTCTGTTCACAAACGACTGAATCAACAGTTAAAAACGCTTGATGAGTTTGACATTGCATTGTTAACGGATAAAATGAAAAAAGTTGAATCGGAAATAGACCGGATGATTAAAGTAAACACGTCATTACAGAACAATTTAACTGAACTTAAACTTTCGAACCAAAAGTCTTATGCGAAGCAACTAGTGCAGAATATCCCTTCGAGCCCCCCTGTTCAATTAAAATTCTCAAATACAAATGTAGATGTGAGCTCTAGTCCGAAGTCTAAACAATCTACCGTAACGAATCAGTCTTCCGAAAAAACGTGTAATGGGTCAAAAAGTGGTCACGGTGTATTGATTGAAACTCGTGACAAACCGGTTGAGAAAAATTTAACGGAATCCGAGAATAGAATTCCCGTTATAGTAGACGGTAGAACAACATATCCATGCGATGTAGACTTGAATATGACGAACGAAGATCCGACAGATACTTTTACTGGTGTTACAAGAAGAAGGACTGCTCGTTACCATTTAGCAGGTATTGATCCAAAGTCTACAACCAATGGTTTGATGACTTACCTAGCTGAGCGTAATGTGCACGCAACATATATTAGACTATTCGAATCAAAGGGTCGCTTCAGAAGAGTTACTGCTAAACTTAACATTTATCCTGAATTTGCGAAAGTGGTTGAATCACACAATTTCTGGCCCAGAGGTATCAAATGCAGAAAGTGGTTAAGCAACTTTGAGTGGAATCGGCAGTTTTCAGATGATAACCAACAGGAACAATTTTCAGAGCAAAACCAATACTCCAATAATGATTAGTAAACTTATAAATAAATACATTACCTTGTTGTTTATTTTATTGTTAACTATGTCGAATATGAAAATCTTGTCGTGGAATGTGAGAGGAATTATGTCCTCTACTATTTGTTTAGGTGAATTGTTAAGAAGTACTAAATGTGATATATGCATAATTTCTGAACATAAGTTAAAAGAACAGTCTTTAGATTATTTGTCAAGTATTGATAACGAGTATTTATGCTTTAGTAAATGTGATACTTTACCCACTAATTATAACGCTCACCACGGCAAAGGTGGAATTGCAATTATGTTCAAGAGATCTTTACAATTTTCTGTAAATTTTATTTCAGATATTGATTGTAAAAGAATTGTTGGTATAGAATTTAAAAACAGACGTACAGGGTCTATTTTTATTTTTGGGGTTTATATGCCATCTGATGAATCAATTGAAAATTATAAATGTGTACTAACTTCTCTTGATGCTGTTGTTAGTTACTATTGTAATTATGGTAGTGTCATAGTAGCTGGCGATCTAAATGCAAGTTGCTTACCCAATGATCTTGCACACTGTAATAACCAGAAAGCCAGAGAACTTATGAATTTTGTTACGAGGTATGATTTATTGTTTGCTGGTGGTGTAGTTAGATTTAAAGGTCCAAACTATACATTTGTTACAAAGAAAACAATGATTGATTATGTTTTATTTAGTCCATTTTTACATAAGCAACTGAGTTCTTATGAAATCCTTGAAGAGGGTACATTTTCCAGTACATCTGACCACCTTCCGATCATCGTAGACTTTAGAATTGACTTTAAGCCGCATTTAGTGATGAAATCTTATGACAAACTCCCGGCTTGGCATAAAATTACCGATGAACAAGTTAAAGCTTACCAAGATTATCTTGAGATTCCACTGTCAAAATTAATTTTAAAGATCGAGGAAACTGATGAACACTTAGATAACATTAACGATCAATTTGTGAAAATATTACATGAAGCATCGGCTAAAACTATTCCTCGGTGTGGTTTTAATCCCTACACTAAACCCTATTGGTCTGACGAACTTAAAGCTGCACACAAAAGAGAGCGCGAAATGCGAGTTAACTGGATTAAGCAAGGCCGACCTAGAGGCATGAACTTTGAGTCATATAAACAATATAAACAAGCCAAACGCGATTTTAGAAATCTACAACAGTCTGCAATTGAAAATTATCAACAAAACTGTTACGACGATATCAACAAAGCCGCAGAATGTGATTTGCGATTATTTTGGAAAATGGTTAAAAACTTTAAACCAAAAGCATCTAAAATTTACCCGGAGATAATTCAAAACGGAGTGGTTTGTGATAATCCTACGTCGATAGCAAATGGTTTTAAAGAATATTTTTCTAATTTGAACAATATTGACAATGATACTTTTGACAATGAGACGAAACAGTTTGTTGACAACGCTTATGACGCTATTTTCACCTCATGTCACTCTGAAAATAAAGATATTCCTGGAGGTGTGATTGAATTTTCGGAAGTTCTCGAAACAGTTAAATCCCTAAAGAGAAAGAAGGCTGGGGGCCATGACAAGGTACAGAACGAACACTTAATTTATGGCGGTGATTTTGTGATTAAAACTTTAATGTCTATGTTCAATTTGATAACCCGTAAAGGATTTGTTCCATCTGATTGGAAGCTTGGATTACTAGTACCGCTTTTTAAAGGCAGCAATAAACCCAAGACGTCTCCTGATAGCTATCGTCCGATAACTCTACTGCCGTGCATATCTAAGGTGTTTGAACAATTGATAAAGAACAGACTAACATTGTGTATTTCTGAAGACTCGTTTCCAAATCCTCAACAAAACGGATTTCAGAAGAATCTCAGTTGCTTAACAGCATCCTTCAATCTACACGAAACTATTTTTCACAATCTTGAGCTTAATAGTAAAATTTTTGTAGCTTTTTTAGACAGCCGCAAGGCCTTCGATACTGTATGGCGAAAAGGTTTGATGTTAAAATTGTATAACCTAAGAGTTAAGGGTCGTTTATGGTCTATTATTAATGATTTGCACCTTAATACAAAGAGTACTGTTATTGTAAACCAGTGTCAATCGTCCTCATTTTCTGTGTTAGAGGGTGTTAGACAAGGTAGTGTATTGTCTGGCTTTTTATATTTAGTTTTCATTAATGATTTGATATGTAATATTGAATCTAAAAGTCAGAATATAGGTATTTATAACATTGTTAGTTCTTCACCTTCGTTAGCTGATGACATATCATGTGTAGCAACTTCCCCATGTGCTCTTCAAACTTTACTTGATATTTGTTTTCAGTATTCTAAAACATGGAGATTTGAATTTAACGTTAACAAATCACAGATAGTACAGTTCTCCAAAAATCCCAGAGAGCGCAATGTCCAATTTGAATGGTATATTGGTAACGGGAGAGTCCCAGTAGTTGACGAGTATACTCATCTTGGTATAACACTTAACTCTCGTTTTAAATCTAGAAACAGGACTAACGAAGCGTGTAGGAAGGGAAAATGTACTTTCTTTGCATTAAAAGGTGTTACCACAAAGTCAACGCATCCGTCAGTATTGATCAAACTATATAAAACTGTTGTCTTACCAAGCGTACTCTATGGTTGCGAAATGTGGACGAGCATGCAAAATCAGGATGTTAACGTTTTAAATACCTTCCAGCACTTCATTGTTAAGCATATCCTCGACTTGCGAACTACCACAAGATCAGATATGTGTGAGAGCATCATTGGTATTCACCCGATCATCAGTTGTATTCATAAAAAGAAGCTTATCTTTCTACAAAAACTGTGCAGTCTTGATGTTAAAACCTTAACTAAGCGAATATTCCTAGTCAGACTTTTTTCTTTCTTGTCGGATACTAACAGATGCATGTATGGATTTATCCCGGATGTTATTAGTATACTATGCTTTTATAATTTATGTGAACATTTAGTAGACTATATTAATACAGGACTGTTTCCACCTAAGAACAAGTGGAAGACAATTGTAAATAATGCTATCCATGTTACACAAACGGAAAACTGGTTAACTAGAATTGGATCTGATAATGACTTTGTTCGTTTTAAAAACATTCACAATGCAGTCACAATTGCAACATTTTGGAAACACTCCACAACGTTCAGTGAAATAAGAAACTCCTACTTTATAACAAAACTGTTAGCATCTATCCCAAACTCAACAGCAAGTTTATGTAAGGTCTGTTATCGTACCTTTGATGATGTTTATGTGCATGCGTGTTGTTCTTGTCCGTGTACAAAGGAACTCAGAGATGTGTTTTGGTGGATGATTATTGAAAACTTTGAACTTCAATTGTATTGTGAGCTGTCAACATATGAAGACGAAACTCTGTTTCAAATGTTTCTTGGTCGACTTCCATTACACGAATTCGCTGATGCCGATGACAATATTGAGTTCCTGAAGTTGTGCCATTCTCACATTGTAAGCTGTGTGGCTGAGTTTAGCCGATCCGTAAGATTTCTCATGTGATCTGTCTCAGCATATTTGAGTGATATACAGTTGTCTTGAATTTAGCTGGTTTTACTTTCCCATCAGCTTATTCAAGATTACTGTATAACATTTTTCTCCTTCATTTCTTTTGTACCTTTTTTCTCTTTATTTTCTCAGATGTGTGAATTTATATTCTATTATACAGACATTGTGTGTTAATTGAATTGATTTGTATGTAAAATTGTATTTTTATAATAATGTAAAATTGTATTCTTATATATCTCATCTAATGAGGAAATAAAGATATGAATGAATGAATCAGCATTGCACATTGTGCAGATAAAGCCTCATTAATTAGTATTGTAAATGTGATCTATGCACATGTACATGTGTTACACATTACATTAACACAGTCATATGTAAAATTCACATATTATTTAGCTCCTTTTGTCTTTTGTCATTTAGGGATATATTCTGTGGTATCTTCAACTAAAAATAAAAATGTGTCTAATTGCTTCCAATTTAATCATCACACCATATTTTTACACAGCAGCTAGATTTTAAAGTACAAGATTCAATTCTTAAATCAGTTTCAAATCACTGTATACTTGAAATTAAATGATTGGGAAGTAATTTAAATCAGATTTTTTTTACTGGGATTTTCTTCAAAAAAGTTCAAACTGTCCTGATGACCCTTAAATCACAATTTTATTTCAGGCATATAAGCTTAAGGTGCCTAGCTTCCAGGCTTTACTTTTTTGGTCAAACTTTTATAACTATTGCCATTTACTTTTAAACAGATACAGTGAGAGTATGGCAAAAAAATCAACAGTATTTTCATTGCCAGTTATGTTCAAAAATGAGTCCAAAAATGAGGATTGTTTGGACATAATGAAAGAGTATGAACAAGATCTAGTGGTGATGTTCCAAGAAGCATTTGGTAGATATAATGATTTAATATCTTGTACATGCATGTACTTAAGTCATATACATAAATTGTAGGTAAATGAATACAAAAGTCAAAAAGGGACTTGCACAAGGAATCATGATCTTATCTCAATAAATAAATGTATATTAACAAGGCATATTAAAAAGGAAAAGGGGTCTTACTATTATTATATTAACACTAAAAGGAAAAGAATACAAAAAATATGGTGGCTTATGTGATCTAGCATTCTAAAAGACCACATCAATATTGTGTCAATATACTTGATTTCCCAAATAAGGAAAAGTTTTCAGCAAGCAGTCATAATATATGCTAGACCATATATGCAATCATTATGATAAGCTAGAATTAATAACTACATGTACTTGTATTTTGTTGAACATGCATGTATATCTACCACAAACTGGCAGATCGCATGCAGGTTAATTAATTATTATGCTGATAAGAATTTGTATTACTTTATAATTTTAGGTGGTTTAGATCAGCTCAATCAATATGGAGCAGTTCTTGGAGGTGATCAACTCACCCGTGAGAGATTGCAAAATGTTAAGAACATTCGTTCCATTGCTGTTACACCAGAGGGGAGATTTGAACACTTGAACCCCATTGTCTGTGAACTTTGGCATAAGAAGCAAGATCTTTTAGCTGTAATTTACCTATACTATAACATAAATAGATTTGATTTATTGTACGTGGTCTGTGTCGAATACAGCTTATTCCACATCACATTATTTTCTATAACATGATGAGTCATGATTGAAATATAGACTTAATTTTTAATGAGAATCAATATTCTTTATATATAGGTTAAATTAATGATTCTATTGTGAATTATTATTTTACATTTTAATAACATGCATATAAACACACAGACTATAGCTATACATCTAAATAACTTCCATATGATATATTATGGTATAAAGCAATAATGAAATAATTGACTTATAGACATACATGCATGTATCACAGCTGTGTATTGAAATTAACTATAATTGGTTCAGAAAAACAGAAAGGAAATGTGACATCTGATTCCTAAGTAAGTTAATCAAGTTGATACATGTGAAAATAATAAAAATTCTTTTTAAAAAATAGTTAGCAACCATTTTATTCTGGATTTCAAAATGCAGCTAAATGAATCCACCCAACACATGGATTTCCAATAACAATTAAATCATTCCAAGTATTATTTATGTACATATCTTTTCCTAACTTGTTGATTTCTTTACAGAAAGCTTTCAAATCTTTGTATAATTCCGACTCAATTGGTCAAAGAGGAACACTAGCAAACCTCAAAGTTCTTTTGAGAAGATCTGATGTTAACGGAAATGTCAAGTCCAACTACAAAGCGCATGAGGACTTGTTTCTTCTTGTTGTGAAGGCACTGGTTTTGTTGGCTGGAGAAAAAGCTTTGACTCAATGTGTAGGCCAGATTGAGAGAAATACATTTCTGGACAAACTTTACCTTATATTAAATGGTAGGTCACATAGTATAGATCTAAACAAGAATTTGTATGAAGACTCAAGCTGATAAATCTATAAAGATACAGTTTGATCAATTTTTTTGACAAGCTTCACACATTCACACATAAGCTATAGCTAGCAATTTGATAATACAGTGTACGGTCAGTATGACATTTAAAGCATATGAGTGGAGGCCGCTGATGATCCCCGCCACTTAAAAAATAAGGGGTGAAACACTGATCAAAATAAATCATTGATAAAACAATAAATAACAAAAAATATATATTCAGAATGTAAGATTTAAAGAAATTCATGTACTTTTCATTTTTCTACTATCTTTATCTTTAAAAAACTCATTTTGATAATGCATAACAGTTCAAATATATTTGCATAATGCATGTAAATTTGAATATATATATATATATATTACATACAGGCTTAGAATTTGGTGAAGAAGATGATGTTATGAATTACTTTTGTAATCTTGTAACATGGGGTTTAATGATTCTGAACATGAACGATACTGCAAAGGAAGGTGATTGTGAACGGCTCCTTTTGAATGCCAAAGACAACATTCCCGCCTTCCTTGGGCATTCAAAATACAGCAAGTATTTCACAGAAGAAGTAAACACCATCCTGCAAAACAAAGTACTGTCACCACAATTAGGACTAAGACTGCTTGATGGGGCATTTATTAATACAAAAGGTGGAGAAGGCAAAAATAAAGAGGCTGACTTAGTTCAGGAAAATTCAATCAGAAATAAAAAAGATATGATAAGAAATTTAGGTAAGTAAATTTAGTTAAGGAAAATTTGATCAGAAATAAAAAAGGTATGATAGCGAGCATAGCTCGCAAGCGGGCACAAAGTGCCCGCTCGAGCGGAGAGCTCTACGGTATTTGTTTCCGCGAGAAATTTGCTAATGCTGATTTAGATTTTTTATGGTCCGGAAAGGGTTATTATTTTTACAGGACCGGAGTGAATGTTAAAATAATATATAAGAAAAGAAATAATGCTTAAAAAATAATAAATTGCGCTTTTTACAAGAAAATAATATTCTTTAAATAATAAATACACATAAGCTGCTCGTTTCGTCTGGGTTATATGCACGTACGAAACTAACGTGTCTCGAAGCTTAATCGCCCCATACTATCTCGCCCCAAAATAAGCAAATGGAAATATTGGAAATTAAATGATAGCGATGGCCCTGAATGTCGACATTTAGAACAAAAAACGCAGTCCCTTTTAGCTATGCTCGCATTTAGGCAATGCCTACTCCATATTAAGAAATTTAGGTAAAATATGAATTTAAGTCATAATAATATGAAAATACAGATAATTTTGTAACCTGATCTCTCCATAGCAAAGTGTAAAAAATAATTATTTCTGTTGAACATGCATCACATCTAACTTATACACGTGTACTGTATGTAATGCAACATATATGTCATTTAATTCTTATACTGATAGATCAATATTAAAAAGCCACAATAATTTGTATGAAAATATGCTTAATAATGAATATGAAATAATTTTATTATAATTTTACTATATATATACATATGCACTGTATATATATATATAGTTGTTTTGATTATCAATTTCAGGTGCGAACAAAATCGAAAAAGCTGTTGAAAGAGCTTGTGGGGCAGCAGACTCATGTAAAGAGATATCACAGAATTTGAGAAATCAACTTGGGCTTCAGAAATTGTCCCAAAATCACTCTAAGAAATCAACCACAAAAGACCTTGAGTTAACTTTAAAGGTATTGAGACAGGTTGACCCATTTACATTTCAAAAGGGGAGAAAGTTGAAAGGGTTTTCTAATATAATGAAAGATCCAAGAAAGAAAGTCTGTGATTCGGAGTTAAAACATGAAGTTGAGAAAAAGGCAAGGAGACTTTTTATGAACTCTTGAGGCAGCTAATTAGATAGAATGTTGAAAATACTGCAATTATTATGTGATATTGTAAACATTTGAATATTCATTTCAGATTTGTATTTAAGATTTGAATATTTTATAGCCCGCTTCTGATTATTGAACTGAACATAATCAATAGAACTTAAATATTTTATCTGTGATAGTTTACATACTTAATTTGACTGTGATAACTTAAATATTTTATCTGTGATAGTTTACATACTTTATTTGACTGTGAGCTTGAATATTTTATCTGTGATAGTTTACATACTTTATTTGACTGTGAGCTTGAATATTTTATCTGTGATAGTTTACATACTTTATTTGACTGTGATAACTTAAATATTTTATCTGTGATAGTTTACATACTTAATTTGACTGTGATAACTTAAATATTTTATCTGTGTTAGTTGGCTTAATTTGAAAGTGAATATAACTTAAATATTTTATCTATGAAAAATTACATGTTCTTAATTTGACTGTGATAATTAACTTAAATATTTTATCCATGATAGTTTATATATACATAATTAATTTGACTTGTGATGACTTAAATATTGTATCAATGTTATCTGTGATATTTAATTTGACTGTGATAAATTAACTTAAATAATTTATATTTTTATTTGATAATTAATATGAACTACTTTATCTATGATACTTTAATATTTTATCTGTGATAGCTTTGATACTTGTGATATACTTTAGCACTTAATTGTTATACTACTTAAATACTTGAATTAATTATCTGTAATGGCTTAAATGTTTTATCTTCAATAGTTTAGATACTTTATCTGTGACAGCTTACATAATCTTTCTTTTATAACTGAAATAATTAAATTATCTGCAATAGCTGTTATTGTGATAACTTGAATTCCTTTTATTTGGTAACTTTAATTTTCCTTTTTTATATGTATTTAAACTGAAATACTTTATCTGATTGTGATGGTTGAAATATTTTTCTTTCCAAATTAATTTAAATATCTTTATTTGAGATTTTATATGCAATATTAATTTTAGAAAATTGAAGGCATATTATAATCTTAAAGACATAAATTTGATATTTGATATAACTAAAATACTTTATCTGACTGTGATAGCTGAAATACTAGTAGTAGTTCATTCGTGATAATTAACTTAAATTTTTGTATTTATTATTTTTTATTTAATATTGAACGTAACTGAAGAAAATATATTTTACTTCTCAGAGGATTCACTTGGATATTTTAAATCTGTAACATCTGAATCAAAGACAAATGATCATTTTCTGGCATAAATATATTCTACTTATTTGTAAAGTCTTTAAAATACTTTATATGACATTCTCAACATTCTTTGTTTGAAAACTGTATTAATTCAAGCATTTGTTTTATATTTTAAACTGTTACTTTGAATATAATTATTTTTGCTTTCAAGTGTGTGTCAAACTTGCCCAGGCAAACTTTCTTTATATTTTTAGATATAAAAAGGCTAAAGCTTTACTTGTTATAAATTACATTTTGTAAATTATTATTTCTTATCATCATTGCATTTTTGTAAAAGTTATATGTTATTCAAGGATGCTTACTGAACTGGTTTTGGTATTTTTGTCATTTTGTTGGTATACCAGGGTTTTTTACCATCAAAATAGATTGAAATATTGACCCAAAAGCCTGACTTATTTTCCTTTTCACTGTATGTCTTGAATATAGCATTAAGAGATATCCAAAAAAATATTCTGTGTAACATGTTGCTTTATAAAATGAAACATTCAGAGAAAACCCTTATCTGGCCATATATATAATTACTAAGTCAATTTTCTGGAAAAAAAATCAGAAATAGTAGTAATTTCACAGTTATTTTTGCTTTACCTATAATCCTTTTACTCAAGATGCCACATTTTAAACCTTTTTATCTATTTAAAAACTGAGTAAATAGTTAAACACAGGCCAACATTAATAAATTGTTTGTTTTCCCTTTTACGACCCTACTTCTCAGGTGGTGGGTGGGTGGGTAGGTAGGTAAAATATTTTTTTCCCTTACATAACTTTTTATATATAGCTATGTACACTGCTACTGAGTAACCAATATTCAGTTAGAATCATATTTTTTTTGAAAATATGAAGGGGTTTTTGACTAAAAATTATAATTATAAATTTGTCAAAACTTTATTGAATGAGTTAACTTAGTCAAATCCCATAAATTAGATTAAAAAAATGAATTCCAAAAGCCCCAAAAATCTTTCCAGTAGGGCTGATTTTTTCTGGGTAGGTTGTAAAAGGGCAAACAATTAAACAATCTTTCAATTTTGGCCTAATACATGTAGTTATAATAAAAAAAAACTGTTTAACATACCATCTCATTTGAAAGCATTCATCCTATCAAAGTTTGTTTTAGACTTCATTGAACAATACATGACTGTATGACTAAATGTTTTATACTGGACTTATATTCTCAAAAAAATGTTCTACTATATAAAATAGTTATAATTAACTTTTTAGTCAATTTATTATAATTCTAATAATGTTTAATATATGAGCCTTCAATTAAAGAAAGTTTGACATTTTGTCCTATTTTTAATCTTGATAAAATCATTTAAATTTGGTAAAAATATTTGTGAAAGGTGCATATGCTGAAAACAGCTTTGCTCATATAGCTATATATATCAATATGCATATCAAGAATGTTTCTTAACCAAGGAATGATACATTTTTCAATGTCATTCTGTGACTATAAATTTCATGTCTGGCAATTTGAACAACAGTTTTCAACAAATGCACCATCCATAATACCAAACTTTGATAGAATGAATGCTCTCAAACAAGATGTTTCCCTACAGTAAGCCACGATGTCATCTTTGATGTCCTTAATATTACTACTAATTTCACTGTTAGTATAATATAAGACGGAAAGTGCCTTCTGTCCCTTTCTTCCTGCCCGGCCTATCTCCTGTACAAAATCTGCCAAATTCCTTGGAGGTTTGGTATGGATTACATTTACAACAGAGGGAGAGTTGAATCCCATTCCCAAAATAGAGGTTGTAAATACAAGTCTTACTCTAGGGTTTTCTTTTTCTAATTCAGCTAATATGACCCTTTTGACAGTTTGGTCCTGTCCGCTACAAAGAGCTCCAAAAAGGCAATCATCAAGACAAGGGTGATTAAACAGATAATTACAGTAGGCAACAGCATTCCCCATATACTGTAGTGGTATATAAACCAGGGTTACAGGGAATGCTGCACCTTCTTCCAGCAACCTATCACACAGAGGCTCATATATAGCCGAATAACCTTCATATACATCAACTGAAGTGTCTTTCATTTTTTTGGATAAAAAAATGTTCGGTCTGTCTGGGCTTTCTTTTACAATGGCAGGATTCTTCATTCCAAGGGCATTGATGACATCCTTTTCATCTTGAATAGTGATGGTTGCAGAAAGTCCAATCTTGGGTATGTCAGGAAAATAGGCTGAAATATCTTTCAGCTGTTGAAAAGCTCTTCTGAAGTTTGAACCCCTATAAAGAGATAAGAAATCTTTTTATGAGAGATATCCATTCGAACTTTTTGTCATCATTGTGTGTATTATATACAGGTGCATGTATGATGTTATTATCATATCATGTATATATAAAACTGCTTTACTCCTATCCGTCTATACCCCTGTTTGCAATGTTAGTAACTTTCTTAACATTTTCTCCGAAACTATTTATCACAGAGACTTGATGTTCATTATGTCAAATATTGATTAGTCTCAGTGTGTCAGCTATATACTTCCTGTTAACAACATGATGATAAATTTTCCATTTAAGTGGTCAGTAGTAAATTTCTTGTAATACATGTACATGTATAGTGTTCTCAGCAACTTCTTGACATCAACTGGATATTTGATATGCAACAGTAGTGTATTGAGTGTGTGTGTTGGTGTTTAACACCCTTTATCGAAACACCTGGGCCATGTAGGGCGGTCAGTTTTAATGGTGGAGGAAACCATAGTACCCGGAGGAAACCACCGACCTTGGGCAGGTAACTGACAAACCTAATCACATACAGTTGGGGAAGTAGTCTATTGAGATAAACCATACTTACCATTGATAGCACATGATGATACATACTTACAGTCATGTCTTTCAACTTAAACAATAACAAAAATCCAAAAGATGAGCATCAGGCATTTTAACAGAGGAAATCATGCAGACAGAAGAAAAATGTCAGTGAAATAAGCAAATGAAATGTTTATCTCATTCCGACAGACATGTTACTTTTGTCAAAAACAGCAACACTGATGGAAACTGAAATTAAAAGAATTAATAAGAAAACATTTAAACTGAAAAATAATACATGTACATACCAGTCATGAACTTTGTGACACTCATCAATGACGATAGCTTTCACCTTTGAGGTAAATCTGAATTATAGCATAGTAGAATACGGAACATTAGTAAACATTAGTTAACAGCCGTTGGATGGAAACATTGTAAATGTACTTACAAAATTCATATTCTATAAAACACAAAATACCAAAGTGGTATAGAATAAAATGGATAATTTGGTTATGCTGCATAGGCATATTCCAAGAAGTAACCTCATATTAAAAGCTATTTATTATGAGAAACAAGAAGTTTCTTTAATCAGTCTGCTGGCTGAGAAAAATAAGGTTTTTATTGTTACCTCTATTTTGAACAAGTGAAGTCAGATTTTATGTCTTACACTTTATTTCAACTAAAATTCGAATAAATCCTTGAATAGTGGTAATTTCTTACAAATTGCAGCACTAGTTAGAACCCCCAGTTTCCAAGAGCTTGGAGGGACTGGTTAGTGATCCATACGTTTTGCTCTTAAATTGAACTTAGTATCAAACGTCCATCTTACAGTTATGTTATAAACTAACTAGCATACTGTAGAGGATGGTTAAGGATCAGAAGGTACATATACTTCAGAATACAAGCTACATTAAAAAAAAAGAACAACAATGTTAGCAGAGTTTACCTTGGGCAGGAGTCAAAATTGCCCCCATAACTACAAGTAGAGTACCTTTTATTGCAAATAAATCCTTCCATATCTCCAAGCTGTCAGACAGGAACTCATCTAAGTACTTTGGAGTTACCCTTGCTTAATCCTCCTATTGAATGTGTTACAATTGAAGTTGATCTCTCTGATCAGTAAAAACTCACATATAAAATGTACCTTGTAGTATGAAGGAAACATTCTCCTAGTATAAAAGATTTACCTGTTGAAAATTTCAAATTGGCAAAATAGCTGAAATATTGTATTTCTATAAAAAGAAAATGTGCAAAAAATGTCAAAAAGTTTTTTAAAGCATAAAATTCAGAAAAAAAAATCATTGATTAGTTGTAAAAATAATAAATTTAAGCAATATCTCTCAGAGAGGAGCTTTTTTTCCTTCAGGTAAAAACCATATACTACCTTTGAGTAGTTTTCATTTTCAATGATGGTGTGAGTTTAACTGATCAAAGAGATTAGTTGCCAATTTTACAAAATTCAATATATTGTAGGAGAATTAAGAAGGGAACGCCAAAGTACCTTGATGAGTTCTTGTTCAGCTTGGGAAAATGGAAGGATTCATTAACATTATAAGAGCTAGGTCAAGGCTTAAATATTGACCGTTACATAAACATGTAAGCAAGCAACATTTTTTTTGCACTTCCTACTAATTTGATCCATCGGTAAGATACTCAGATATATACCTTTCTGACTGCAACAAATTTTGGCCTTCATCTGTCTTAAAGAAGGCCTCTGGGTGGGCAAAAATTAAGTTTGATTTTTGTATAGATTCCAAAGGAACAGATGCTTCTAAGTCTAGAATCTCATTCTCCTCATCTACCAAGTCAGTCACAACACGTCCCTGTTTTCATGGTTGTAAAATTCAATTATTAAAAAATAATTATAACATAATAAACATATACAAAAATGACAAAGACAAAAGACAATACTAATACATGTATGTGTTCAAACTTACAGATCTAATTTCAGTACTTGCAATTAAAGAATCTCATACTGAAACAATATTCAGTCAAAGAAATTAGGAAGTGGAGTCCGGTTGACATGATGGACCGAATGCATATTTTCATCAAATTTGCTAATTTTTTCCTATATGTTTAATATGAATTAATGCAATATTTAACTGGACTGAACCAATTTTAACTGGATATTTCCAGTAGGTCTGGCCTAATTTCGAAGACTGCATATTCTAAATTTCAAGCCAGCTGTGATAAATAGTTGCTCAGAAAATCTTATGATAATTTTCAACATTCATGACATTTGGCCAGTAATTTACTAATAATTTATATGAAAGGATATGGAGTAAATGAACATGAGACCATAACACATAGATAAGCACTATTCACAGGTACAAAATGTATCAAGACACTTCGGTACTGGCTTGGATATTTCGGTACTCGGTACTGGATTGAGTGAGTTCAGTACTTGGTATTGTCACTTCAGTTCTGACTAAAAAAAATGTAAATTGCAGCATTGGATAGTAATTTTTACTAAATAGGTGTTAAATTACTGCATACACTAAAAATTTCCACATCTCTTTTTGATGTTCTTTTTTTTTTACTTTGATTGTGTGAATTGAAAGAAAATACAAAATGTAATTAGGGGCTATAAAATGTGCCACACCTTTGTATTCAAAATACAACTGGTAAGCTCCGTATTTTTTAACTCTTTTAGTTGTTCTTCTTGAATCGCTGAGAGTGGACTAAAGACAATGACAACTCCATCTAACAGGAACGGCAAGAGCTGATAAATCAAACTCTTGCCGTATCCTGTTGGCAAAACGGCTAATATCTCTCTCCTCCCCAATTCTACAAGATCAAACACTTCTTTCTGTTTTTCTTTTAAGGTGTAATTTCTTTTCAATTTGTCTATAATTAATTCTTCCATGACCTTTCCGTAGTGAAAGACGCAGGATGTAGAATTAGTTTCGCGTCTCGGACAAGTCCTAAACCGGAAGGAGAGGTAGCTCACACTACGTGTGGCAGAGTCTACCTAACGACATAAGGAGTGCTGTTAGACTCTGTTTCGGAGATTGATCCATAACCCCCTAACAGTCAATGGTTGCTCCCTTATAAATTTGATCCTGAACTTTACAAAGTATAAAAAACCGGAAGCTTAGTTACACTCAAGCATCGTACAGCGGTAAAAGAAGCCACTACCTTACCGATTAAAGATGGCGGCAAATGTTGAAGTTACAAACCGAGCTTGGACTGTTATATCAAATACTTTAACACCTGGCGTTAAAAAGGCAACTATGTCACACCTTTTACTTCCACATACCTCAATATTCATGACTGGAATGTGAAATCTCTTTCATACATACACAGGGCTTGTGTACAGTAAAAAAATGTAAACCCCTTGAGCCCCCTCTATAAAAAATTATTGGGTGGGGTGGACAGGGGGTTTTTCTTCCCCTGCTCCCCGCCCCTCCACCCCTACTATCTCCACCTCCGCTAACGGCCCCTTTCACCCCTGCTTCCCACCACCTCTGTCCCCGTTGTCCATCCCTGTACCCCTGCTCCCTGTCGCCTCTACCCCCGCTCCGCGCCCCTTCTTCACCTGCTCCCAGCCTCCTCAACCCCTGTACCACTGTCCTCCCTGTCCACCCCTCATTACTGCATATAAGAACAGATTAAGGTTCCACTACATGTAAAGTCAAAATCTAGGACATGCATTTCCTATGTAAATTTAAAAAGAATTATACAGAAAAATTAGAAACGATATATAACGTATCCACTTGAAACACGAGTTTTTAGCATTATTATCTAGTGCAAGCTAGTGATATTTTGTTGAAAATTTCATTTAAATTAACACAATATTGATTTTTGTTTGAAAAATTTGCAAAAGTCTAACGCACCCTAACTTGGACTAAGAATTTTTCAATTTTATCTAATTTAAATACATTTTTTTAACATGTTTAACAAAATACATCTAACTTGCACTAGATGTATCAGAAAGGAATCAATAGTGAAGTAGTTTTTAAAGAAAAAGCTTTTTTTAAACTTCCTGCCTAATTCTTTTCAATTTTACATAGGAAATGGCCCAGATGTTAACTTTAGCGGAACCTAACAAAAGTTGTTCTTTTTAGACAAATAGTCGCTTAAACAAAATAAAATAATAAACATTTAAAAAAAAAAATATGATGAATATAATTTAAAAGGAAGCTAAACAATATCATTTCTCATGTTTCTTTTGAACATTTATCTGGCTGTAAACTTGCTGTTACACATAATAATGCTGAAGTGTTCCCTCTCCAGTTTTCAGTTTGTGAGTATGACCTTTGAAGCCACACCCATTCAGCTTGATCTATTGTACTCTACAAAGGGGCTTTGAACGTGCACAAGGTTGTCCTCTCCCTATACACCAGACTTTTTTCATCCCTTCCAAATGACTAGCATCTGATTCTTTGAGACCATCCATGCAAATGGTCTTTAGATCTTTAGAGTCATAAAACTGTTCCATGAAATTTTCACCTCAGATGAGGATTGAACCAAAAACCTTGGTGTTAGTAGCCTGGTGCATCAACCACAGCTACACTACACTTAACTAAATTAAACATTGAATTTATACCAAAGAATGTCATAGTTAATGTATGTTATAAGTTTCAGAATAATTTGACACTCTTTTTTGCCAAAAAGTATTGATGAAATAGGTACATGTTTGGATCCCATAGTCTTGATGGTTAAATTGAACCTACAGTAAAATGTAGTTCAATGCATAAGTTTGACAAAATGTCAAAATGTTTTTATAACAAACATGCAGATTGACAAAGCACAAAAGTCTGTGATTTAATGGAGATCAATTTCATCCCAGTTATAATTTACAATTATATAATACACAAATTTTAAATACATGTCATGACATGTAACATGAAATTTAACAAATCACTTGTTCATTTCAAAGCATACATTTTTGTATATATGAAGACCTTCACACAACCAGCACATCATTACAAATTATGTAGCACATGAAAAAAGGAACATACAATATTTGGATAATATTCTTTACACAGTTTTAGACCTACATGTAGCAAATTTTTAAGACTTTATTTACAAATAAATTCTACTGAAAACTTGTGAGATCATCTGTTTGATATTCATTATAATAATTTTTAGACAATTTCATAATTTTCAAATAATAGGCTTTACACATGTTTAAGGCTTTCAAACAAGAGTGTAGTTCTGGCCTGTCATTTGTTATGCTTGACTTTTTCAGAATGTACAGCCATACATTAGTACAGAAGTGGAATTTCAGAATGCTGTTGAAATTCTCTGCAAGCAGGACCTAGGCCATATCATTGAAGAATGGTTTTTAGAAACATTACAGGAAGACTTACGGCTAAAAGTTGGTCCAGTATTCTGGGGTTACTTCAAAGAGGAGAATACAAACACTTGTGAATTAGTGAGGGCTGTGGAATATTTACATCAAGTGACTATGGACTATTTACCATGCATCCAAAGACTTGAGTCCACAACACAGATTAAAGAGTGGAGAAAATCTTCTACATTATTCAATACATCTTCATTGACTGAGGCTTTAATATTACTCATGAAATCAACATTGTTTTCTTTATTTCCTAAATCTTTTCAAGATGTGGTGAACAAATTTTATTCTGATGCATTCAAAGTTTTTCATCATACAACATCTGAAAGTGAGCAAGGTATTGTAGAGGTTGATTACTGACTGTTTTTCAATCTTTTCATACCGGTAATTTTTCATCTATTACACAATGCTAAATCACTTACTTCTTGTCTTTTGACAGTTGCATGGAAACTTTTTCTGCTTCAAAGAAAATTTTTAACCTTTTGAAAACAATGAAATTGTATAACCTTGTTTTGTTTTTTAACTGTATCAATTTAACATGACTTCAGACTAAACAGTGAAACAAGGTATTTGGTTGAATATACAAAAAAAACCAAATACAAATGCATATTTTCAAAGCACCATTTTTCTAAGCAAGTTTTCACAAAGTGACAAATCAATGAAAACTTTTTATGGCCTGCCAACTTCATTAATCAAAAAAAGATAAGACAAAAAGTAATTTGTTTTACATATCAGAACAATTGGCTAGCTCCCTGTTTGTAAATAAGATTTGGTTGAATATATATTGTGTATATAGGGAATCACCTTTAAATAGTGTTACAAGGCCCAATCCTTTCTTTGGTCATTCAATGTTTCATATAAAAGAATGATTTATTTTGACAGACAATGAAGATGAAGACGACACTAGTTGTAAAGGCTGTGATCAAACAACAGAATCTTGTTCCTGTCAACAGATCATGGCAGATTTTCATAACTTAAACAGGAGACTGTAAGTCACATACTATTTGACAATATGATCAGGTTTACTATGCTTAAACATCTATTTCTGAAGCTTCTTAGACTCGTAGAGGCTTTTAATTAAAAAGATGCAGCTTCTGATGAAAAATCATAACTGAATTAATGTTTTATAAATAGTTATAGATTAATGTCAATATTTTGTATATCTTTGTCTGTTTTATAAGTACACCCTTAAAATTAATCGTAGGAAAGTTATTCACCCTTATATGCTTCGTGTAAATTAACAGAAAAATATGGCAGATATTTTCTTTTAAATATCAAAATGTAAAATCTGGAAGAAGCACTCTTCAGAATAATCAACTTGGCATTGGAATGTCAGAAATAAAAAAAAGGGCATTGACAAAATCAAGGAACAGATAACTTACAAAAATATCCACAAAACAAGCTAACAGTAATGAGCAATGCAAAGTTAAAGTTGTAATGAGAGTGAAGTGAGGTGCTTTAATAGATTAGGCAGTATGTTCATACATTTAGAAATAACTGTTGAATTTTAATAAGAGATTATAAAAGATGGCATAGATTTAAATAACAACAAGTGGAATGAATGTACATAGCATCATTCAAAACTTAGATTTTTAAACACTTGCATTTATTTAGATAACAACATGTGGAATGAATGTACATTGCATAGCTCCAAATTTTAATTAACAGATCAACTGGCATGCTTTAATATAGAAAATTGTTTGGTTTATTGCACTATAGATATTTTTTTATTTCAGAGATGATATAGGGATATTAGAACGAGTATCAGGTACTGCAGTAACAAATATAGTACATGAGAGAATAAAGACATATGTAGAGAACTCGTGTAAAGGCAACTTTGAAACATCATATATAGAAATACTAGAAACAGTAAGTCACACAGAAACATATCTACAGAAATAACAGAAACGACGAAGCATTTGTTCATAGTTTATTATAACAGAAACAAGGAAGCATTTGTTTATAGTTTATTATAACCTACCTAAAGAAAGCTAAAATCTTAAATGGCTTAAAAACACTAGCCAAAATTTAGCAACTGCCAGTGATTAAATTTACACATACAACTTCAACCGCCTGTTAACTATTGTTATAAATGGGAGAAAAGTGGATACCCCACTTTTAACAATTCATCAAATTTGACATCCATAAACATTGATTATCATCTATACATTTTATACAATGTTTGTACATTGTCCAGTCATTATTTACAAGTAAAATGAAGTAAAGGTTAAGATAGTAGTAATGGGAATTGGTATACATGTTATGATTAACTTCTCTGATTTCACATAGGTATTTTATTTTATTTCTGGCCAGTGTACAAAATGATGTACATGGAAATAGATGTACCTATTCATTAAACCTTTATACTTTATATACAATTATTGCTTATCTTAATCTTTGGTCTATTTCAGTGGTTAGAGACTAAAGTGATCGGATGGTTACATCTTATCTACTCTGGTAACAGATCTCATATTTACTCTGACTGTATAGACGGCTTTAAAGGGAGATTACTCCATTTCCTGTATGAATCATTTGCCAACATTCAGATTGACCAACTGTTTAACATAATTATTGAGTTCCCTGAATCTGAGCCAGCCATCCTAGATTTAAAGTTTTGTCTGGATAAAACAGATCTGAGAACTAGACTTGTGACTTCTCTTAAGACAGCTTTGGAAACAAGATTATTACATCCAGGTATCATTGTTACTTGTATTGTTTTAAACTTAAGAAACTACTTGTTGGGTAGCTGTATAGCCTCTTCCTATGTCTCCACCCACATGTTTAAAAGAACTTTGACATGTTAGAGTTCAAACAGCTTAGATTTTAACAGACTATTGCAGCTTGATTGTGGGCTGTGTCACATACACTTATTCCACATTTCATTATTTTCTTTATATAACTATTATTTGTAATGATAATAAATGCCCATTCTTGTACATGGTATCATTCTTTAATGTACTGTACAGGTGAACATTTTTGTGTGGGAGTTATTTTTGCTAAATACATGATCACAAAATATCTATCCTTGAAAATATTTGTTGCACAAAATATTTCTTCTTTAAGTAAAGAATACAAATAATCAGAAGAAACATGAACTTATTCCCTAGGCGAAAGGGTATATTTTCAAAAACATGAAAATATCACCCCGCAAAAATTGTCCACTTATACAGTATATTTTTGCATTGGGTAAAGGACAGCCTAACTAGGCATTTACCTGTGTTAAGTCTTTCTGTATTAACAAAATTATGCTTTAATTTAATATTAATATAACACTTTTTATTTTCAGGAGTAAACACATCAGACATTCTAACAGCATATATAGCAGCCATTAGGGCACTCAGAGTACTAGATCCAGCTGGGGTTATATTAGAACTAGTTTGTCATCCTGTTAGAAAATATCTTAGGTGCAAATGTATACATTGTATATTAGTCAATGAAGTATTTGAAAGTACAAATTTTGTTGTGCAAAGCAAAAGTGGCTGGTTGATCCCTATTGTTAATAATTTACACAAACATTGTAATGAGAAACTTTATTCAATTTATATACATTGTCCTTTTGAATGAGTGAGTTAACACATCAAATACTTCCTTGATCTTTTATTAAATGATCTTTAATATTTTCTTATTATCAAAGCCTCTTATATAAAGAATACTTTGGTTTCATTATTCCAATTTTTGTTGATTTCATTGGAGAAAATCAGCCACAAAAATTAGAATCCAACAAAGTGTTGATTTAAATTAACTTCTACTAGCAGTATTAACATGTACAAACCATGACATTAAATATCCAATGAACTGTTCTACAATGTTTGACAAAATAAATTTTATAAATGTTTTAAGATTAATTTCTAATCACAGTCACAGATCTGCATCAGGCCTTGAGGCAACACTGTATGATTGCTGGTGTCTTACTTGATAACCATTATTTTTTAGGTCTCGAGACGATACTGTCCGATGTATTGTGTCTAACCTGACTGACGATGGAAGCAATGAATTATTAGATGAACTGATCAAAGGACAGCCATTATTGTTAGATGAATCAGGTCACAGTGATAACGAGGATGATGACTGGGAGAAGTGGATGCCAGACCCTGTAGATGCTGATCCATGTAAGGGGATACTGTGGTTTTAATACCGTTATTATACACAGGGTACCAATTTTCAGGGTTTTGTCGGTGCCAGTCAACCAAGAGGATTAGAAATCAATGAAGTTTTAAATTTACATTGTTTGCGTCTATCAACTGACAACATGTGCAAACTACCAAATTTAAAATCATTCAAAATATCTTTTTGGAAACAACAAAAAAGGATCTCCAAAAAAATTAATGAATCCAAGTTAGTCAAATTGGCAGTGGCAGATTCAGAGGTGGGAGGAGGATTGAGAAATTGTATTTTTTTCTGTATAAAATTGACCAAGCAACTTTAAATTTTCATCTAAATCTGACATTTTTAGCAATTATGCCCCCCCTTTCACGGACCTCTGGATCCGCCCCTGAATTGGGGTCCCAAAACATATTTATCTACTCCACATTTCACATGTGCCTGACCAAGGCTAGGTATTTTTGTCAGAGTATATGTGCATTACTGTTTGAAAGCTGATTCTTGTATAGATGTTTGTACATGTGCTTAAGTGCATTTTGAAAAGTTTTTAAAACATTTGAGTTAAATCTGGCTTACAAATAACACCAAGGCAAAATACACTTTGCAAAATGAAAAATGATTTAGACAACAAGTATAACTTTTTGCATTAATCTACTTTTCTGGTCCAGCATTTTCATTTAAGATGGTCTATGTATATAACCAAAACTTAATTTATGGTGCTGCCGAGTCATTTGCAAAGAGCATTTATATGTGTTTATTTTTTCTGTATTTTAACTTTTAGCTACAACATCAAAGAGTAGACGAGCCTCTGATATCATCAGCATGCTTGTTAACATTTATGGCAGTAAAGAACTGTTTGTGAATGAATACAGGACCCTACTGGCTGACAGGATACTGACACAGTTTAACTACGAGATAGAGAAAGAGATCCGCTACCTAGAATTACTGAAGCTAAGATTTGGTGAGACTCAGCTCCACTACTGTGAGGTCATGTTAAAGGATGTGGCTGACTCTAAAAGGCTGAACTCTAGAGTAACAGATGCCAGAAACAAGAGTGGAGAAAGAGGGGTATTAATATAGATTTTTTTCTTTTACTATTTTCAACTGAATGGATATATATGAAGATTTATGTTCCTTTTCATAAAAATTGGTAATATGCAAAGCTGATTTTGCAGTAAGTTGATGTCAGTTTCATTAAGAATCTAAAATGCTTTTTTTGTGGCTTTGGCAGCAGCACAGTCTTAGAAAATATTTTGGAAATTTTACATAATAACATATACCAACATTTATGCACTAAAACACATACTGAAAATAGTTTACAAATATGGCTTATTTTAAGAATGTAGACATGTATTACAATATATGAAAGATTCAATTTTATTCTTTTGATGCCCCATCTACAAAAGTAAAGGGGCATATAGTGTTCGGGTCTGTTCATCCGTTTGTCCGTCCGTCTGTTCTGATGTCCGTCCCAAATCCCATATTTCCAAATTTGCACTTACTGACAAATGGCACATCAATCATATTGGTATGGTAGGTGCATCTAGTGATGATAAGAACATTGCATGCTTCGGATGCTGGATGAGACCTATATTTTCCGCACGAATGACCACTTATAGAAGAATGGTTCAAGTCCATTCCTCCTTACTGACAAGTGCCATACCAACCAAATAGGTATGGTATGTGCACCTAGTGATACTTAGCACAATGCATGCTTGGGATGCTGGATGTGACCTATATTTTCCACATGGATGGCCTCTTAAAGAAGACTGGTTAAAGTCCATTCCCACTTACTGACATGTGCCACATCTACTCTATTGTTATGATAGGTGCACCTAGTGATGCTTAGCACAATGCATGCTTCGGATGCTGGCTGTGACCTATATTTTCTGCATGAATGACCACTTAAAGAAGAATGGATAAAGACCATTCCTTTTTTACTGACATGTGCCACATCAACTTTATTGGTATGGTAGGTGCACCTAGTGATGCTTAGCACAATGCATGCTTCGGATGCTGGCAGTGACCTATATTTTCCGCATGAATGACCACTTATAGAAGAATGGTTAAGCTAAAGTGCATTCCTTCTGACTGACAAGTGCTTTAATAGCAACCATGTTGATGCTTTAGTAAAATTTTGTGGAAAAAAATAAATGTTGTGAGATGGGGCATTATGTCTTTTGGACGTATTCTTGTTAGTTACTTCAATGCTCTACACATACTTATTAAGTCGCCCAAAACTAAGTTTTGGCGACTTATTGTTTTTACCCCGTTTCTTATTATTATTATTATTATTATTCTTCTTAACAGTTACTTTTCCGGAGGATTGCCGTTGCAGTGATTGAGACAGGGGCTTGATATTTGGCACACATATAGATCATCTAAAGCGGGGTTGCAGAGGTCGGACAAATGTGTCAAAATGGCCGCCATTTCAAAATGGCTGCCGTTCTAAAAATAGTAACATCGAGAAATATTTATCGGATCGTCTTCAAAATGATATCTAAGGGTAAATGGGGTGTCCTTATCTCAAATCTGGAACCAGAATTTTTATCCGAGCTTCCGTTCAAAAATGGCGGCCATGTAAATACACCGGCCCCCCATGAAAAATCATCAATTTTGTCCGAAGTTTTAGTCTGACATGCTTTGAATGAGATTAATGAAACTTTGCAGAGTGATTAAGCACCATCTGAAGTTGTGCAAGAAGTTTGGAAATTTTCAAAATGGCCGCCGTTTCAAAATGGCAGCCGAAAATCGGCAAATTTTCAAAGTGGCCGGATTTCAACGAAATTTGATTTCTAGGCATATTTTGATGGACAGAATTAAATGGAATACTATCTAAAGGCGATTTTGGGCGACTTGTGTGTTGGCATCCCAACACGGTTATTTTTAATTTTTTATGTTTTTATTTTCTTTTTATTAAGGAAATAGATGTGAATGCCATGGTCCTATCTGCTCAGTTCTGGCCAGCATTTAGGGAAGAAAAGATAACTCTGCCAGAAGTTATGCAGGAATCTCTGAAGGAATATACAAAGAAATTCGAAGCTCTCAAAGGAAATAGAACACTGAACTGGAAACCACATTTAGGTAAAAAAAATATAGATTAAGCAGTATGTCCATACATTGTGAAGGAAAAAATGATAGGTATAAGTAAAGTAAACTATTTCCATAGTAAAAGAAATGTATATGCGTCTATAAGACACTATCCACTTGGTTAAATAATGTAATATTAATGTTGATTTTATTCATCTTGATTAATTTGTTTCTTATCAATCCATAGGGAATTATATTCAAATCCAATTGTATAATGCTGAAAAAATTATTTTTAAGGTTTGGTGAATATTGACATAGAATTGAAAGACAGAACTTTGACCTTCAATGTTTCACCTGTACATGCTGCTATTATAATGCAGTTTCAAAAACAAGGTATACCAAATAACTTTATATATTTAGTAAAAGTGTGAACTCTGCCAAACACTTAAAGCCTATTTCCATACAAATACAAATACACAAAAGTTTTATTCCTGAGTAATTACATTTTTATGCATAAATAAAAACTTTCTAGGTAATGTTTCTAAATTCAGAAAGTAAAAAAAAATTGTATTTTCTTTACATTTTAGCCTAATAGCTTGCAAATTACTACTTTTTATTATACGACTGCAAAAAAATTGCGGACGTATAATGGTATGATGCTGTCGTCCTCGTCGTTGTCTGTTAACTGTAGTGTATACACGATAACTTTAGTTCTAGTAATCCAAATGCAATGAAATTTCACAATGATATTCCTTACTATTAAAGGATGGATGGGATTGATTTTGGGGGTCCCACCTGTTTTGGTTTCCAAATTAGGGGCAAAAAATGCTACTTATATGTATGTTGCCACGATAACTTTAGTTCTAGTCATCTGATTGCTTTGCACTTTAGCATTAATGTTCCTTGACATAATAGGGTGAATGGGATTGATTTTGGGGGTCCCCCCTTTTTTTGTTTCGAAATTAGGGCCCAAAAGGGGCAAAAAATTCAAATATTTTATTGTTTCCACCATAACTTTGTTTCTAGCTGGCTTTGTTTTAGCTGGCTTATTGCTGTGAAATTTGTGAAGTATGTTTCTTACAATAAAAGAATGAACCTGATGAACTTTTGCGGGCCCCCTTTTTCACGGTTATGTAATTAGGGGCCAAAAGGGGCCAAAATAGAAACTTATATTAGTGGTCCGATTTTGAAAAAATTTTTTGCATGTTTGTTCTTGTCAAATAGCAATTCAAAATTGAGAATATATTTTTGCGACCCCCCCCTTTTCCCCTTATTATGTTATGAGGGGCCAAAAGGGACCAAAATGAAACTTTTTTACTTATGATCCGTTTTTGAAATTTTTTTTTGCATGTTTGTTCTTGTCAAATAGTGGATACAAAATTGAGAATTACTTTTTGCAGCCCCCCTTTTTCCCCTATTATGTAATTAGGGCCAAAGTGGAAAATTTGTGGTCTAACTTTGATCTCCTTTCGAAAAAAAATAATTTCTTTTAAATTGTAAGTGGAAAGTCCACCAAAAGCTGCATGTGTCTAAAACCTTTGTCAGTCCACCATGGGCTGCATGTGTCCAGAGCAATCGACTATCCATATTGGGCCTAAAACGTACAGGGTTCAACATGTTGCGGTCGTATGATGCTGCGCTCGGCAAAGCTCTTTATTAAAAAATAAATTCAAGCCTCTTTTAATGAATTTCAGAGAAGTGGACAGTTGAAGATTTAAGTAATGAGTTACAGATGCCAGCCACTGCATTACGTAGGAAGATAGCGTACTGGCAGACCCAGGGCTTACTGAAGGAGGAGACCACAGATATGTTTATCTTAGTGGAGGAACATAAAGGACGTACACATGATGTTATAGTGACAGATGATGATGAGGCCGAGTCGGCCATGGCATCAGCTCAGTCACAGAGGGAGGAAGAATTACAGGTACTTTAAAGTTATATGTAGAAAATAATGAGATGTGAAATAAGTGTACGCTACACAGTCCACAAGAGGCAATTGAGAAAAACCACAGTGGACAACCACCAGCAGCCTTCAACAAGGCCATTTGGCACTTCTCGCGGTTCTGCAATTGGCCCATGGTGTAAAATGCATATAATTCAAATCCAGTCCTGAAATAGTCACAGATAGACCCCCTTCTTAAACAAGGAACAGAAAACATCAAAAAGGCAAGTACAAATGAAAGCTTTGTCAAAGATTCCTGGCTTAGGAATAAACACACAATAAAAATCAAATCGATCAAAGTCTAATTCCACTAGAGAGAACCTAAGACAAAAATCAACAAGAACAAACAAAAGGATGTTAAAGAAACTCTATAGAACACTCGCTATTACTGACAGCTAGCTGAGAATCAATCGACTGATGTAAAAAAATCAAACATATCGATTTTAAATTCGACACAACACTTCAAACAATAATGATTTAGTGAAGTGTCATCACACAAAATCGACATGCTTGATCTTGAAGCCAATTTTTCATTTCTAATGGATTGCTTTTAAACTTGTGAGCTTTATAAAAAAACATTACCATAAAATTCAGGATGTGATATTCCTTTCACTTTCAGAAAATGACTTTCAGGTGTTGACTTTCTATACTATGGTAACTTGTTGCAATTTAAAAAAAAAAGTATGAAGACCAATATTTTCAAGTTCAAACTTCTTTCATTTATGATTCTGACAAAGATGTAGTGGTCTGTCAGTTTCTTTTGTGAGTTTGTTGGGTAAGTGGTGGTTTGTATGTGATTCTTTTACATTCAGGTCTACCTCTGAATTAACTCATCTACTATACATGGTGGGATCATATCATTCTTTCTTTTTTTGACAAACCTACAAAAGAATTCTCATCCTTTGGTAATCTATCTTAATAAATCAAGTATTTTTAGATTATTTACTTTTCCATGCAATAGATGGTGCATCATATTTGTTGGATATATTCTTGTTGTATTTCAGACCAGATACTTTAGAAGAAAATGAGATGTGGAATAAGTGTACGCGACACAACCTACATTATAAACGTATATTTTAAATATCCACAATGGAAAACAGCCAGCAGCCTTCAATGTGACCAGCAGTCGCTGCTCGCTGTTTTTCAATTGGCCCCTGGATTGAAAATAAAATACATATGATTCAAGCCCAATCCCAAAGTGCATTGAAAGACCCTCTTCTTAACAAAAAAACAATTAACATAAATTCGACTAAATACAAACATAAGCTTTGATACAGATTACTGGCTTAGGACAGGCACATTAAAATGTGGCGGGGTTAAACTAGTTTTTTGGCGCCAACATTCCCCTTAATGATAATCAATAACAAAGCACAAACTAACACACAGTAAAAATCAAATCGATAGAAGTTCAATTCAACAAGAGAGTATCTGAGACAAAAGGACAACAAGTAATTAACGGGACGTAAAGATACTCTCTTGAGAACACTCGAAGTTCACTTTAATTGTTTTTATGTATATTTTTTTACAGGTATTCTGGTCCTACATAGTTGGTATGTTAACAAATTTAGAAAGTCTACCTTTAGAGAGAATCCACACAATGTTAAGGATGTTTGTCATGCAAGGGCCCACCACCATGGAGTGTAGTACACAGGAACTGAAAGGATTTCTGGACAGAAAAGTTAAGGAACAAAAACTAGTGTACTCTGCTGGGGTCTATAGACTGGCTAAAAATAATTAAAAATCTATTTAAAAATGAGAGTGTCATTTATTGTCTTAAAAAGTAAAATACCTAGGCATTTGAAATTATATCCCAACTCGTAAGAGAGGGGGCTATATTGCAATAACCTTGTCCGTCCCTCCTTCCTTCCGTTCGTCTGTCCATCTGTAACAAACTTTTGTAACAGCTTTCTCAGCTTCTACTGAAGGGATTGATTTCAAATTTGGTATACAGCTTCATCATGATGAGTTGAATAGTGCCTCCTCTTTCCTGGTCAGTCACACATCCACTTCCTGTTTTCTGAGCCGACTTAGACTTTTTAAGGGTAAAAAATAAACAATTTTTGTAACAGATTTCTCGGCTTCTACAAAAGGGATTGATTTCAAATTTGGTATACAGCTTCAGCATGATGAGATCAGTCCAGCATCTACTTTCTGTTTTCTGAGTGGCTGAGAGGGGGTATCCTTAGCACGACACTTAAGGATTATGTTGTAAGCAACTGTCACCATGCCATGTGACCTTATCACCATTCAAAAGGTCTTCTTTTGATACATAAATTTCTTTGTAAGACTTTTATGAAAAATAAATTACTTGAAAGATATAATACCTAGGCATATGATATTTGGTATGTAAGTGTTTGGGGTTATTGTCCACACATGTCATGTGACACTGACCCCATTGTTTCTGTGAACTTGGGTCTTATTTGAGGCTTTAACTTTTTGTAAGACTTGTGAGCAAAATGAATTGCTTGATAGGTATAATATATAGGCATCTGATATTTGGTAGACAGACTATTAGGGTCATGGTCTATACACCTATCTCCAAGTTATGTGATCTTGACCTCATTTTCATGCTTGGAAGAGTCTATGAACTTTTGGTCTTTTCAGATTTTTAGAAAATAAATAATTGAAAAGTATAATATGTAGGTATTTGATATATAGTAGAAAAATACATTATGTTATGTTCTATGGGTCCACCTGATTTGACCTTGACCTTATGTGTACACTTTCATGACTTGATTTTTGTTTTCAATTTTTTGTTTAGTTCACCTGCCAAAGGCCATTTGAGCATACACCATCACTATGGGTCTGACGCCATATGTCATCTGTAAACAATTTCAAAAAAACTTCTCCTGTGAAACTTAACCAATTTTACCAAAACTTTTGCAGAAACGATATTGACATGTTGGCAACAAACAATTCTCGTTTTGGATGGGATTTGATAAGAAAAATTGTCGCTTGAAAATAGAACATATGGTAAAATCACATAAAATGGCCTGTAACAATATTGTATAGCGTTTTTTTTTTAGTGGGTGTAAAATTTGGCAGTTTTGAGTTCAAAATGTATGGCAAAAATTTTGGTGGTTCTATTTTGGCGGATGGGCAAAACCAAAGAAAAATAAATGGCTGTCTAAGTGGCTAGCTAGTGGATAACCTCTGTTGGTGTATTTTTTTGTCAGTAAAATCTAGTATTATTTTCAGTTATTTAATTATAATTGATAATTTCAATTTTGAATACATGTACATGAAAAATCAACATGCACACCAATTTCATTATTATGAAAGATTTATTAATTATGTAGCATGTTTATTGTGCTATCTACACGTTTTTTTTACGGTTTAAATGACAGTTGAACGAGGTGTCAATTTGACAATTAGATCACAATCAGATCTTTGATCTTTAATAAACACAGGAAAGAGATGAATTGATTAGTCAAAATATTAAGGTAAATTTGCAGTTTTTGTCTCGCCTGCGACTTTAGTCGCTGAAGGCGAGACATAGGTATTACTTTCTGGCGGCGGCGAAAACAGCATAAACTTTTTTGTAAGACTTTTGTGGAAAATGAATTACAAGAAAAGTATAATAGCTAGGCATCTGATATTTGGTATACAGACAGTTGGGGTTATGGTCTACGCAACTGGCACCATGCCGTTTGACCCTGACCCCCATTTCATGGTGCAGCGACTCTGTGAACTTAGATGTTTTTTCAGGCCAAAATACCCCTTTGTAAGACTTTTGTGGAAAATGAATTACAAGAAAAGTATAATAGCTAGGCATCTGATATTTGGTATACAGACAGTTGGGATTATGTTTGTATGTTTGTTTGTTTGTTTGTTTGTATGTCCCTCCTCTAATTAGGAGCACCGCCATATAGCGTAATATATAGGCGTAGAGTGGAACATTTAACGCAACTGGACCCATGCAGTTTGACCCTGACCCCAATAATGGTTCAGCGACTCTGTGAACTTAGATGTTTTTTTCAGGCCAAAAGACCCCTTTGTAAGACTTTTGTGGAAAATGAATTAAGAAAGTATAATAGCTAGGCATCTGACATCTGGAATACAGACACTTCGGGTTATGGTCTATGCAACTGGCCCCATGCCATTTGAGCCTGACCCCAATTTCATGGTTCAGTGACTCTGTGGACTTGGATGATTTTTGGGACAATTTAAACTTTTGTGGAAAATAAATTAAGTTAAAAGTATAATAGCTAGACATCTGATATTTGGTATACATACATTTGGGGTTTTGGTCTACACAACCGACACCATGTTGTGTGACCCTGACCCCATTTTCATGGTTCAGTGACTTTGTGAACTTAGATGATTTTTAGGTGGAAAATGAGTTAAGTGAAAAGTATATTATAGCTAGGCATCTGATAAATTGGGGATTATGGTATACACAACTGACGTCACCATGTAATGTGACCATGTTCCCATTTTCATGGTTGAATGACTTAGTGAATGTTGCTTTTTTTTTGGCACAAGCTCCTGTTACGTCCAATTACGTAACTTTAAGGCGAAAATTTATCTATGCTCCTGTTACGTTCCTTCCGGGACATAATAAATTTCGGACCCATTACGGATGGGGGGGAACGAATCAAATACAAATTTATAAACGTAATTGTAGAATTTAAACCTTTAAGTTACGTGAAAAAATATTTTTAATAAAGTTTAGGGTAAGTATTTTGAATTATGAATATACTTCGTAATTGTCAATATTATACTTTATCAAAACACAATTAAACAATTGTTTATAGCATTAAATGAGCTTGTATAGGAAATTCCGTCAGGTGATTAATTTTGAATAAATTAAGTACACAATTAGTCAGTTCTTATAGCATGCTCTGCATGTCCAATATGCTTTTTTCGGGAACGTTTTCAAAGCAACACATTTAAGGTGATACCAGTTTAGGCAAAACGTTGACCACCTGATTTTGAAGAAAAGTTCATGCCTCCATGAATGCAAGTGAAATGAATTTCTTTGTACACAACATTACTTATTGTCTCCGCATCTATTTCTCTCCCTCTAATTTTTATTCCAGTTGACAATTTTCTAAACTGCGCTTATATAGTTGTACAAAATTTATTTTTGGTACGTATCAATATCATTTTTGAGATCGGCATATTTTTTTATAAAGTTTTCCAACTTCAAATATGGGTGATTCTTCACCCAATTCTACTTTAAGAATAAACAGACAGCGCTCACCGAGCTAGATTTTTACTCAGCCAACCAGGTCAACATAGGTCAAGGATCGAGTACAAAGGCCTTGGGCATTCTTCGATCTCAATAAGTGAACGAATATTTATTATGTTCAGTATTTTATTACTGCTAATAAAGGACTATAATCCACGTGTTTATATAGGTACTCCTTAATGAAATTAGGTAAACTACAACTTAATCCCTCTATTGAAATGTGCAACAATGGAAGATGATTACTGTGATCAGTTAAATTGACATCTATACAGAGGAGATTAACTTGTTATGGGTATGATTTTTTTTTGCTTGAAGGAAAAAAACTCCTACACTAAGGAAAAAAACTCCTACACTGTAGGAAGAAAACTCCTACTCTGAAGGAAGAAAACTCCTACATCAAAGACGGTAATATGACCATCAATTTGATAGTTTTTTACTTTTCAAATCAAAATCTGTTTAATATAATGTTACACTAAGGACAAAATCTTTTTACTTATGCATCATTTACATTTTACACCATCAAAGACCATCAGACCATTTGATTCACATAGAACTGAAAATACATGTATAACATGAAGCAAATATGGAAACAGCTTCTGCTCATATTTTATTCATGGGAAATTTCAATCCTGATATGGGATATTGGCAAACACTTTTTTTCAAATGGAATATTTGATAAAACATTGGGGGAGGGGAATATTGGTACCCCTTCTAAACGAGCCCAAAAACTATATATACAGATAGACACTTTTAAAAACAGTCAATGTAATCTAAAGTCATTAAACAGTATACTTTCAATAAGAATGACCTCGTTTATGACTAAAAATGTATAAGAAATCTGAATGATCAGTAATATCAGATATTTCAGATATATCTGAGGACAAACTATGATGAATAGAGTTGTAAAAACCATAAAAAAAAATTGATTATTCAAGCATTTCATAAAAAAAAATATTTTTAATATGCTAAAAGTACACTGATATAAAAAATAGTTTTTAAGAACAAGTATTTCCTAAAAAAACATGTAACTTTCTACAGGTACTCTGTAAAGCATTTCATTAGTTCAGTTCATACTATTCAATTTCTACAGGTAAATTTTTCAAACAGGTAAAATTTTCATACAGGTAAATTTCTCTTTCCTAAAACAAGATAATCTTGTTTGTATAGCTGTTAATATAACTGATCAAAGAGATCAAGTTCCATTGTTGCAAATTTCATCAGAGAGATTAATCTCAAGTTTACCAGAGTTCACCGGGGTCATGCAACCAAAGGTCGGGGATTGTTAGACTTTACTTGCTATAATGAAAACAATAATCATATAATTTACAATCTAAAAATACAATAAGAGTTTGGAACCAAAAAAAAACCCCCAAAATTTTACATAATTTTGCTATTATTTTTCTCACGTAACTTTAGCATGTGAAGTGTTTAAATTCTACAGTTACGTTGATAATTAATCCGTAATTGATTCGTTCTCCCCATCCGTAATGGGTCCGGAATTTATTATGTCCCGGAAGGAACGTAACAGGAGCATAGATAAATTTTTGTCTTAAAGTTACGTAATTGGACGTAACAGGAGCTTGTGCCTTTTTTTTCATTGTTTCTAAATAACTATGGTATCTAGAACACACTTCAGACATTTTGTGATGGTTAAATGGAATTCTGTCATTTGTCACATGACCTTAACTTTTCTGAAGGCACAGCTAGACCTTCAATGAGTTCTGTGATGGTGCCGACAGGCGAGACATACTTTAGTGTCAACTCTTGTTATTAAAGAGCTTCAATCTATTTATCTATGACTAAAATGTTCACAAGAAAACATTCTGCGCAAAGTATTGAACAGATTACCTGTAAGATATAAATTATTTTATGAACTATAACTTTAATTTACACAATGTTATGGCATACCAATATTTGACAAATGACCATGTTATTGATTAAATTTAAAATACTGATCACCACATAACATTCTATTTGAGCTTCTAGAATAACGAAATTTTAGCGGTTTTTAAATTGGCGGTTTCAGTCCAACTGCTAAAATACGCCAAAATTATCACCCTGCTAAAATAACCCGAAAGGAAAAATTTGAAGAATGGTAAGCTCTTCAGAATCATGAGCTCTACAAATGTCCTCATTGGGTCAAAGTTGTCGGATGGTACCTTTTATGGGTTATGGCCCTTAGTTACCCATTTAGGGGTTATAGCCCTTTGAAGGTCAAAAATTGTGTTCTTTAATGTTTTTGCACTATAGAATGAAAACTATTGCAAATAGAGAAAAGTTGTTACTTGCTTAAACCTTCAGCTCGATTAGATCTACATAAATCTCCACCGGATCAAAGATGTCAGATGACCTTTATCAGTTATGACCCTTTTTAAAACGTCAAAATCAGCATTTTTAGCTCACCTGGCCAAAGGCAATGTGAGCTTATGCCATCACTATGTATCCCGTTAATAATTTCAAAAATCTTTTCTTCTAAAACCACTGAGCCAATTTAACTGAAACTTTGTAGGAATGATGTATGACATGTTGACTACAAACGATCCTCATTTTAAATTGATCAGATAAAAAAACATGGCTGCCGTTGCTAAAAATAGAACAGGGTGGTAAAACAGCAGTATTTTGCAAATAACCGTCAAAAACGGTGACAGATATCAAAATTCTGTCATATTATAAAAGTTATCGGCATTTCAAGATCTACCTAGCCTGAAATTTTGAAGAAATTCCAACAAAGTGATTGCCCCTTTTTCTTGATTTTTTCTGCGTTTTGCACTTATTTTGTCTTATATCTCAAGAACTAATCTATATAAGGTATTGAAGTTATTTCAATTGCATATTGTTCAGCTAAGTGAGCTCTACAAAAATGTCCATGGGTGGAGATTGTCAGATTACCCCCTATATCGGTTATGGTCCCTTAAATGTCAAAAATATTGGTTTAAGCCTTAAAGATTGTGAAGGATAGAAGATAGGGAAAAGGTTATGCTTGCTTAAATGTTCAGCTAATTGAGCTCTACAAGATTTCTATTAAACCGGAATTTTCAAATGACCCCTTATAGGAGTTATTGCCCCTAAAAAGCCAAAATTAGTGGTTGTAGCCTGATAGAAGATAGCAAAAAGGTTTTGCTGCTTAAATGTTCAGCTTATTATTGTCCATCAAGTTAAATGGTCTGATGACCCCTTGTCGGGGGTTATGGCCCCTTAAACCCCAAATATAGAGGTTTTTGCCTTGTAGATTGTGAATGATGGTAGATAGAGAAAAGGTTTTGCTTGCTTAAATGTTCAGCTAATTGAGATCTACAAAATTGTCCATTAGGTCGAAATTGTCAGATGACCCCTTTAACGCCAAAAATAGTGGGTTTTAGTCTTATAGATTGTCCCTTATCACTATATACCGCTACATTTCAAGGGCATATTAACATGAAACAAACAACTCAGGCAAATAAGGATTTTGGATGCATTATCATCACGTGCACATAGTAGAAGATTAAGAGGCGGGGAAAGTAGAAATTGATAGGTTTTGGTATTCATTGCATCTATGGAAAGATGGGGACCCTGTTATATAACGGAGAGTTTGAAAAAGCAAGGATTCTTACTGGATTATGCAGATGGAGAAAAAGTTATTTTTCAGAAGTTTTCGTAAGACTGAAATTGTCAGATAACTTGTTTTAGTATTTATCCCACTTAGGCCGCTTAATCTTGTGAAAATAAATGGATTGTTTTGCTTAAAAACCTGCAGCTTTCCTAGCAAATTCGCGAATGCTGTCAAGAGAGGGAGTCGGAAAATTGATACATACATGTATGAAGTTTTCAAACTTGACGTGGACTTAACCATTAACCTTCATATAAGAACGTAATTATTTATAAATTAGAACGAAAGCATTATGCAAATATAGTATAAATGCTTGGCAAGTTACGTTACAAATATGTTTGATACTGTAGTTTAAATAGACATGTTCTGTGAACTGTGAATTGTTGACCTGTATTGTAATATTGATAAGGAAGTGTATTCCTTCTGACTGCGTAAATGGAAACTGGTCAAAATGGTAAGTTTTACTTGTACATGGTCAAGTATTATTTTGTTAACACACATTTTGGTATTTTGTGAGGGTTTGCAATGCTCCCCCTTTTGTGACGTGTCATCTACTTTTTCTTCCCCCTAGTGTCATATATTGATGAATAGAAGAGTAACATGAATTCCATATTTTCCTCCATTGTGCCAAATTCATAGTATTTGTCGTATTTCATAAAACAAGACAAGTTTTCTGTTGGGTATGTATACCAGGTATTTGATGGAATAGGCTTTTGTTACTGTAACTGAGACTCAATGCTCATGCGTCCATAGTTAACCTTTTATACACAAACACCGTTTGAATAAAATAATTGTAAGGTAGAAAACTACTTCAACTTCAACTAGGATACTCGTCTAAATCCATACTGGACATTTACAACGAAGGGGTATACTAAAAGTATAAAAAGACATTTTAAAAAGTATCTAACTCGCAGTAACACGATAGCCGAACCTTGATCTTGTTTAAAACAAGAAAATATTTTCAGTTCATGCCTAACTTTTATCAATTGATATGCAGTTCAAAGGCTTTTAAACGATCGTTTTACATTTCAAAAATAATGCTACTTGCTTATAACATTGACTGGAAAATTGACCCATGAGGTACTAATGTAGTTGGTCAATCCCGAATCTGAATATTAAAACATGATTTTACATACAAGGTTGAAACGCATTTAATTCTAATTTTAGGTATAGCCACTTAAAGTTGTAGCCCATACAATACCAGATATAAAGACTACTAGATTTTTTTGTACAAATGTAAGTAGTGCGATAAGGAAAAAAAAAAAAAAAGACCGTTTTGTCAAGGAATCTTTTGTCAATTTTTGTGTTGATTTTAAGGTGTTTCGGGGCTATTAGAATTCTACCATAGTTGTTTTGTTTTGTTTTTTTTTTCATTTTCGGCACATTGATAAACCTTAATGCATATATCAAAAATATCAAACAAAAGAGGTAGTCACCGTTCATTTTAGAGCTTTAGCAGCTTTCTAAAAATAGCAGTTTCAATATTTTCATATAGAATATAGGGAGAAGAGCTATTATAGAGTCACCTAAAGAAGAATTCTTACTATAGAATCAACTCAAAATCTGAAGAAATTAAAGTACCTTTTCTTAAGCTCTTCGAAATTTTATGAAAAAAACATAGGGTCACCGTTCATTTTTTCAAGATATTCATGAAAATTGAAATTATTAATTTTATATAAATTATCTCCCTTTGATTAAATACGGGAAGTTCTAAAAAAAATTGTATTACGATTGTCCCTAATTTGATGAAAAAAAAAATTATTATATATATATTTTGTCTGCCATGTAAATAGACGATAAAGAAATGTGGAATACGTGTACGCGACGGAACCAACATTAAAGAAAAGGCAATTTGATAAATTACAATGGAAAACAGCCAGCAGACTTCAACATGACCAGAGATCACTGCTCGCTGTCTTGCATTGGACCAAGACTAAAAATACAATACATAAGATTCAAACAAATCCCTAGATTATCAACGAAAGTTAGTTTTTGTCTCGCCTGCGACGAATAGTATTACTTTCCGACGGCGGCGGCGGCGGCGGCGTCGTAAACCTTTTTGTAAGGCTTTTGTGGAAAATGAATTACTTAAAAAGTATGATAGCTAGGCATCTGATAATTGGTATACAGACAGTTCAGGTTATGGTCTACGCAACTGTCAATATGCCATTAGACCTAGACCCATTTTCATGCTTCAGTGACTCTGTGAGCTTTTGTCTTTTTCGAGGTGTACACTTTTTTGTGTGGAAAATGAATTTTTAAAAAGAATAATGGCTAGACATCTGATATTTAGGATATTGATGAATAAAATTAGGTTTTTTGTGTCTTTCACAATGTCATCTGACCTTGACCTCATTTTTACACTAAATGACTGTTAATTTTGGGGTTTTTTTTGTGTTCAGTCTTTTATGTTAAGTCTGTTTCTCAGTGACTATAATATCTAGAATCATTTTAGTTAGTCCACAGGAAAATGTCAAGAATTAATGAATGTATAGTTGAATAACTAGGTATTCCGATGGTACCAGCATGCGAGACATATTTTAGTGTTAACTCTTGTTCATTTTTTTTACAAAATACCAATATGTGCAAAAAGATGCTCAGTTTAAAAGCCTCGAGACACCTTAAACTCCAATTAGTGGTAGATTTGATGACCGGAGAAACCCGAGATCCCATCCCTTTTAAAACAAAAAATACAAAAGTGGGAACTGCAACGGTTTTTGTTATGATACGGACACTGACTTATAGTCTTGTGAGATTGGTGAGCCTCGAAACAAGAAACAGCTATTGCCTGGGACTTTGTTGTAATTTTGACTTTTAATGAAACGGCATATCTCTACAGTTTGTAACAGAGACATCTTATGTTGGCCATGAACTTTGAAAATACTACTTATAAAAGTTTTCGTTTGTTTCAGGTAAAATACAGAGAATCGAACATACAAAGACCTCAGCGAGAAATAGAAATGCTTTCCCTGTAGAACTCATAGCTTAATCAAATAAAAATACCCTACCAGGAGTACTCATGGCAGAATCAAATACAGAGCTTATCCCCAGCCTCGTCGATGCTATCAGCAGCAACGATGTCCTTAAGATTAGAGGTCTGGTTTCTTTGGTTTCAAACTCAACACCAGCAATCATCTACGCCACTAAAACCGAAGGTGTAACGGGGAAGTGTTTAGAAACCCTTTTAAAACTAAACTTCGACCCGAATATAAGAGACAAAAACGGTACAACGGCATTACATATTTGCTGCAAATAACAATTACACCGAGAAGCTAGGAATTCTGCTACAATGCCCATTATCAAAGGTTAATGCGCTTGACTGCTCGGGAAGGAATGCCTTACATTGTTTGATAGAAGGTCAATGTTTTGATGACGTCGAGGACCTAAAGACGTATGTGGTGCTCCTGGTGAATAAGGGCGTGGATATTAATACACAGGATAACATGGGAGAAACGCCTCTGCACAAAATATTTCAAAACTATACCAGAGAAATTCCACGGATAGTGACCAGTCTTTTTCAAAGTATCCAGGGCATTGATTTTACACTTCGAGATCACCAAGACAGTACAGTATTCCATCTGATGGTGTCGGGAATAAACGAATCTCATAAAGATAGTAAAGAATACGATACGCTAATTGAAGAAAAAGAAAACATGATTTATAGTTTCCTATCTGGCGAAATCACGGTTGTTTCAGACAGTTTAACTGAGAGACTTTTAAATGACCTGGACAAAACTGGAAATTCTGCTTTTACAACATATTTAGACAACGACCACATGTCTTTTGAAACACTTCAAGTTATGATAGATAAAAGGGCCGATATCAATGCTCAGAACTCGCTCGGAATTACGCCTCTCATGAAGGTTGTCTTCAGCCAATATGATGACGTGGTTGAAATTTTATTGAAAAATGGAGCCTCTGTCGAGGAGAAAGATATTTTCGGACAATCTGCAATTTTTAGAGCGAGAACAGTAAGGTCATTCAAACTCCTCTGTCAACATGGCGCAGACATTCTAGAACGAGACAAGTTCGGCCGGTCTCCCGCTGCTAACTGTTTAGTATATGGACCTTCTGATTTCCCCACGTCAGGGTTGACAATAAGATCTGATCTGTCGACCAACCAACCATTAGCCGTGTTATTCTTTGAACACGGTTTAGATGTCAATACCACAGATAAGTATGGTTCGACTTTTCTCCACTATGCCGCATGGCATTCCGACATGGACATGATTAAAGTTCTATTAAGATATGGTGCCAGACGTGATATTAAAGATGTAAATGGACTAACGCCTCTAGACCTTGCAGTAAAACAAGACAGTTATGAGGTGATTTCTCTTCTTCAACCCGAATATGCAGAAGAAGTTCAAATTGTTACAACTGATGTTCAGATGACAAGCTATGAAAAGAGTACGAGATTTGTCAAACACATAATCCACCATCAGGATGCTGAGGACATGCAAACGACTTTGAAAATCGCCAACCTTTCATGTGATCCAGCCGAACTTATTCTAACCCTTATGAAGTCTCCTAGAACTGGATTAACTTCTAATCTCCCAGAGTCCGTTAAGGTGAAGAATGATATCTGCAACTTGATGGATAGAATCGCATGTTATATCTCAGCCGCCGACAGCCGTTTCCAGTGCAGTGTATTTCGAACTGGTAGCTCTGCAGAAGGTACTCAAATAGGAGATCCATCAGAAATGGATTTTGCTTTTTGTTTGTCTGTGTTTAATAATACATGTGATATCATACAGATGGATGCTTTATCTCAAACGGGCTTTGCAAAATTGAAACTCAAAGATCTGGACAAATCGCATTCATTAGCTTTCTTTGCCAATGAAGACGGCTTAATAAGGTCTGATTTGGTGAGAGGTTTATTCCAAGATTTAGTGACCCAGGCGGTAAACAGTCCAGATATATGGGACTCTGATCATCTGTACTTCGATGGTCTTCTAAGTTATCCTGCTGATAAACCAATCGTCAATATGAGAGTTCATTGGTATGGGGCTGTGGTCAAATCTCTTCAAATAAGCATCGACATGGTGCCTGTAATAAGACGTCAAAAATGGATTCCTCAGGAGGTAGACCTATCATCTTCCCATTTATGTTCGACTGAAATCTTGGATGTTGGTTATTTCCTTTTGTTCCATGAACCTAATAATTATTTGGAAGAAGAGCAATACTATGTTAGGGTGTCATCTGCACCACTTGAAATAATGTTATTGAAGACGATGCCATCTGCGATACGAGAAAGTTATTCAATCGCAAAGACTTTAAAAAGTTATTATTTTTGCCCACATGCTCAGTTCAGCGATGACGATGAGGACTACGAAGACGACGACGACGATGACGATGATGAGGATGATGATGATGGTGTTGGTGACGACAAAGACGATGATGGTGTTGATGAGGACAAAGACGCCACTGACGAGGAAGAGGACTACGACAATGAGGACGAAGTTGGCGACGAGGAGGAGGTAGTAGAGGAGACAGGTTATCCTGATTTCGTACAAGAGAAAATTCTTGATAAGTCTACCCCGACATCAAATGACGAAACAAATTCAACAAGCAAACAGAAAGTTACGGGATGGGTGGTAACATTAGATGAAAAGAAGACAGTTAAAAGCTTGCATTTACCAAAGAACAACGATGTTAAACACATTGAAAAATTGTTTAAAAAACTAAAGGAAGAGGCCGAATATACAGAATCTATCAGCGAAACAGGTGAACGAATTCTTACACCGTCAGATCAAAAGATTAATACATACGAGGTTAAACTAATGAAAAGATCAAATCAAAGAAATGAGGATTTTCCGTCTTTGGAAAAGAAACCTAAAGCAGATTTGGACAGAAACAAACGTGTGGATTCAGACGAAACAGAACAGAAACATACAAGCACTTCCTTTGATTCAAATGCTATCCCGGATGATGATGGAAGTTTGAAAATAAGTAAAGGCATCCATCTTTTACAATCTAACGTCCCGACAGAAGGTAACATGGTGCCTACCAAAGCAAGTCTTAATACGGGCGAAGATCCTGAGAAAGCTCATAACGATGAAAATGAGGAGGATAGATACTCCGGTGATAATGATTCATTTCAGGACGACAGCAGCAATGAAGATGAAGAGGTTCTAGAGGGCGGGGACGTTGCATCGGCTTGTGACGAAATTTCTAGTTATATGCTGAAAAATGCCTTGTTTTACATGATGGAAAAATCCTCTATAACCGACTTACAAAATATGTCACATGTAGAAATGACCAAGATGATATATGAGACACTATTACAGGCCGCACAAGAAAGGAATCTTCCGGCATACTTTCTACCGTACATTGACATTTTCTCGTACGTGAATACTCATATTAGGATGGTCCCTGAAAACAAAGCAGACCAAGAGTTAGACAAACACTGCAACCGTATCGAAACATTCTGTAAAATAATTATTGGTATATTGTCTCAAAATCATTAACTTTTATAAAGATTCTTGACATAAGTGTTTAAGAGTTGCGTATCATTTTTGACTTATATTGAAAACACCTGGTTACAAAAGGGGCAACATCACACGGTAACCCGCATAGAGACTCTTAACAAACGCGACCAAAGTGAAGTGAAATGGAACTTTGTTTGTAATTTTAATCACAAGTATTAAATAAAAGTGGTGCACTGGCATCATTCTTTTGACATATGACCCCATTCAATGAAATTAAACAATAATTAATGTTTTTATAGTATAACAGCTGTGCAACAGAGAAAGAAAACAAATAGTAGGCACATCTTGTAACAAGAAAATACCAGATTGGCATACTAATCTCATACATTCCCAAGAACATTTGAAAAACTGTATGCTATCCATATAGAAAAGGCAAAGCCCCATTAACATGTATTAGACTCCGTCTGTTTCACCTGAGTCCACAAAAAGGCACCCAAAATCTAACGTCGGGTCAGACTGCTTTGATCACAGAGTGACTGGAATGTGTGTCCAATGTTGTTGAAAAGAGTAGCCCTATCACAATAAATGTCTTTGTCATCAGGCTATAATGCGAAAACCTGACCGCCAACCATAGTGGTGCACCGTGTTTGGAAAAATGTCACAGTTCTCGTGCGTTAAATATTCCTGCTGCAGGTCTTGATAGAAGTCCCTATAGGAGGCTTAATTGCTCGATCTTACCCATCCGTCCCTTTTCCAGCGACAGTCCAAAATCTCATCCCTGATTGACCTTGTACCCTCGATTCCTTCACTCCATCATTTCTTCATGTTCATTTTACCATTTCTTTTTTGTTCATCTCCCTGATATAGCCGAACGCATGCTGCTTGAGAAAAAAAGAAATAAATAACTTTTACACTACGAAGATTATTAAGTGCTCAAATTCAGTAAATGGTAATATTGATTCGTTGGTTCTATATATCTTATTGTGAATTTCACTTTCAATAAAAAAAGAAGGAAATTAAATGCACACAATAGTTGTATCCATTTGACAATCAGATGTTCTGTTTGTATTTTTGTTGTTGTGCATATGTGAAAAAAATATAACAAAAACAAATATAAAATCATCTACGAATTTCCGGTAGTTTCCAACCTGGATTTCACTGGTTTCACGATGAACATATATTTTCACATAATGAAGTTGTCAAGTTACAAACAGACGGATGGCTCTAGGTCAAAAGACATAAGAGACAACCAATCAGATTTCAGCGTTGGAGTTACTCATTCATACAAATTTTACTATACCCGGTAATTTTTTATGAACGTGGGATGACGCATGTGTTGTTTATTTTAACGTGTATTGGAACTGTTGATGAATAATCCAAAGACACATATATAAGGCGGAGATGAAGACTTGCAATTCATATTTTAACTTTTATCAAAAGAAAGGGTAAGTAACAAAATGGATTTGTTAGTCTTATCAATATCTCTATCAAAGTAATTTAGAAATTAACCCCGGGTTCAATTAATAATTATTTTCATTCCAGTTATAAATTAAAGTATAAATATTATCTTAGTTCCACATACATGACATATGCAATTAAATAGTGTTTTCTGTTTCTAGCGATAAAAATTAAAATGACAACAAAGTTCCAGACAAACTTAAAATAGACGCTATGTACTTAACGAAATTAAAGACTAAAATTCCTATTTTTAATGTTATTTTGCAGAAAAGATGTATTTCTCGACGGTTCTTATCCTCTTAGTCTTAAATGTGAACCTAGTGATCTGCTATACAAACACTGGTACTGGATCTTTTACCAACCAGTATGCAACAAACTATAACAACGGGTACAATGGACAGTACAACGCCAACTACGGACCGAACTACAACAATTTACAGTACAGCTCCGGATACGGGCCTAATTACAATAATTTACAATACAGTTCTGGATACGGACCTAACTATAAGTACAATTCCGGATATGGGTCCAGTTACAATTCTGGCTATGGAGTTAATTATAACTCAGGATTAACAGGCTATGGGACCAGTTACAATTCAGGATACCATCAGGGGTATGGAACCGGCTATGGTAAAGGTTATAACACAGGCTACGGTTACAATACCAACCCATACTTCTTCTTGGATCCCTTTGGAGCTGGTTTCGGATTTCCTTTCAACCAAGGACTTTCATGGTCACCGTACAATCACTTTCCATGGTCTTATGGCCAAAGTTTTAATCCGTATGGTTATAGCTTATATGGGATCCATCCAAAGTTTCGTTACAGTGGTGATTACAGCGTCTATAAGAACTACGGCTATGGAAACAAATTCTTTGGAGGATTTGGTCATCCGACATTTCATTCCCAGATTCCCTACTGGGGTCCTAACCAATTCATCGTACATCATCAACCATCACTAGGAGAACGTATAATGAACAGTCCATTGTGTAAGTTATATACTAAAATTAGCTTAAACGTTAATGATCCATCTGATGGGACCTATTTTTGATAATTTTAGGATTTATTTTAAATAATTTCTATCTTAAATGCAGTGTCAGTGGCAAGACAGCAGCAGTGACCACTGGTCACATTGAAGGCTATCAGCTGTTTACTTCTATTGTCGATTTTTTTTCTTGTCGACTTTCACCTACGCTTTCTAGTCATTCCACACTCTTTCAAAATTTAAACCTTCACAAACTTTTTTTAACTGATACCGATATCGGTTCAAGATGTAATTTGCATGACACCATGTTAGATGGGTATTGAGGTCTGTTCTATTTTTACATTTTTCAAAACAGCTACTAGTATGCATTTCCATATAACCTTCAAGGACAGAGTCTCTGCTTCTAGGATAAGGGAAAGAAGACTTCGATTTATGATATCTGATTGTTTTTTTTTTCTTTTTCAGTACCCGCTGCATTGATTGCAGTTCCTCTCCTTTTATTGGCCAAAGGCAAATAAATCTATTGGTAAGTTTATTTAAAGGCTTAGTACAGTTCGTATAGTCACGACTATAAAAACCCATCTGTCGAAAACATAAAAAAAAGAATTGACTTATGTGAAGTCCAAGAAAAACATTGATCAACGGTACTGATTTCATGCTGTATGACAATTTAACATGAGTCTCATACGTCGTGTGGATTTAGAATATGAAAGTTATTTTTCCAATTACTAAAAACAAGATGCTAAAGTATATACAAAATACCACAGTTTTTTTTTTTTTAATACACAAAATTTCCACCTCTTAATATTTCTTTCTACAGAAATAAAATCGAGTTTACCAAAATGCTCTATATATCATTTCCTTCGATAAACCGATCTTCACCGTTGTTTTATTAGGGATAAGGCACACTTCTTTTCCAACATTGTCAGTATTACATAATGAGGTAAAACTGTTACTGAGTAAATAATAAAACGGTTTTTTTTCTCTATTTTTCAGATGCAGTCTTAATTCTAAAATTACCAAAGCCTTCCTATGTAGATCTACAGCATATGATATTGACACTTAAATAACGGGTTATATGGTGAATGTATGAATATATCTCATTTGTTTGTTTACTAGTATTATTAATTTATTGATTTATTTATTTAGATATATTTATAGAAGTTTTATATTTGTTTTATGAATTAATTAAGTTTTTGAATGTGTATTGAAAGTCTGTGTATTTTCTTTATTATGTACATAGTTATGAACCTAAAAAATCCAAAATGTACTTCTCGTTTTTACATGTACACTGTTTAATATGCGACTAATAAAATATATTTTGATAATTACTTGTAAATCTTATTAAGAACACATATATTGGGAAAATAATCAAAATTGTCCGAAAAATGTTCAGATGCTATTCCACATCTTTGAAGAATGGATATCTTGTCTTACATGAATAAATGCAAGTCTCAAAAAGTTGGTCTTTTTGTTTCGGAAAAAAAAAGGGGGTTAGTCTGCGGCTGCTGGCTGTACATGTACTAAAATAACATTGATTTGTGGATATACTGTCTTACTCTACAGATGACATTATCTATGATTTAGGCCTTTTTATGTTCAATTTAAAAATTCATTCAAAGATTCCAAAAATAAACACCTTAGCATATTAAGAATGCTTAAAGTCTAGTCACAACGAAGGACTCCATTTTGAATCGTTGTCCATTTTCCATCCTTACCACATGTCATTATCTTGGGATTTTGTTTTCGCGTATGATGCCTTGTGTTACACCTCAACGTAACAATGACCCCTACTTCGAAACTGATTTCTCCAACAAAGGTATTGGGATAGGCATCCCGAGGATGGGTACACTCTGAAACAGTTAAACAGAAGTATATAATTGCTCAACATCGATTCTTGTTTGAAACATTGTTGATTAGAACCCGCTTTATATCATAAGAAAATGACGAAACACAGATAAATTATGTACTAGTATAATGAATAAAAGTGTTGTATTAAACTAACCAATGGCCCTTTTGGATATATAATCAAATTGAAACATACATTCTATAATATCAATGAACTTTCACACACAAACTTCAACAACAATTTAACAAACATTTAGAAATTGGAAGCTTGGACGATGCTGAGTGTCAAATCAGAGCAATTAGATTACACAAATATGTGACTCCTGAGATAAAATTCAATGAATAAGATAAAGAATATACCGCATGCAAAAGTGAATCGTATGAAATAATAATACGTTACAGAAATCTGCAATATATATAGTTTGTAGCAACATTCCGTCCGCTCCAGCTTATGGAGTTAACGTATCACAGTTGATTCGTTACTCCAGAGTGTGCGGGACTTACATGCTTAGCAGAGTGTCACGTCTGATGCAAAAATTGCTCACACAGGGTTATGTTGCAACTCGGTTGCTGTCTTCACTCAAGAAATTTTACAGCAGACATCATGCACTTATAGACAAATATGGGATTTCGATCTCTCAGATGAGTGAAGATGTTGGTTTGTCATAGAGTTTTGTTTTGTCTTCCTTTACCGGACTTGACACACTGAATTGAATGTTGGTAACGCGACGGGTGTGCTATAGCAAGCAGAAACTGCTTACCGGTACTCTTCCAGAGCACCTGAGTTACTCTCTCGCTCGAGTCGACCGGAGTTCGCGTTGTTGATTGATATTCAGTTATTTTTTTGTTTCCATGTTTTACATGTTGTCTGTTTTTGTCCCGTTCTTGTTGGGTTTTACTGGTTTTGTCTCTGCCCTTTCGGACTTTTGACATTCGGATACCCCATTGGTACCTCTGCTTCTTTGATTAATAATGCAATATAGGATTTATGGTTTTTACCATCAAAATAGGGTTAACTTTTTTGCCCACAAACCCCCTATTTTCTCTATTTTGTTTTGTCTTCCTTTACCGGACTTGACACACTGAATTGAATGTTGGTAACGCGACGGGTGTGCTATAGCAAGCAGAAACTGCTTACCGGTACTCTTCCAGAGCACCTGAGTTACTCTCTCGCTCGAGTCGACCGGGGTTCGCGTTGTTGATTGATATTCAGTTATTTTTTTGTTTCCATGTTTTACATGTTGTCTGTTTTTGTCCCGTTCTTGTTGGGTTTTACTGGTTTTGTCTCTGCCCTTTCGGACTTTTGACATTCGGATACCCCATTGGTACCTCTGCTTCTTTGATTAATAATGCAATATAGGATTTATGGTTTTTACCATCAAAATAGGGTTAACTTTTTTGCCCACAAACCCCCTATTTTCTCTATTATATGATCAATGTCTTAAATATATCGTAAAGAAGTGATTAACAAAGTTAATCAAATCCTATTACGTGTAGTTCTATCATGGGTTTTAACAGCTAAATAGTACTAATGCTAAACCTATGAAAAAGTCAGAGAAAACATTTTCCCGCCAAAATTTTAATGTCAATTATCTTGAAAACGAGGTCACGAACCTATAATTTTTTACCTTTATCTATATATATATAATTATCTTTTTATTTAAGGCGTCGAATTGAAACGTAGGAGCTTAATGTAAGTGTTTTCATTTATCCTTTGATTCTTTCTTACATGTCTAATCTTAATGCATGCATGTTTGTAAAAATATTGATTTGTTTATTGAGAACATACGGAAGTCGTCGGTATTTAGTAACCAAATAAGTTTATGTTGAGAAGTATTGCATAATTTTGATATGCTTTGAAAAAAAAATATTCTCTCTCTGTTATATCGGAGACAACTATTTCAATCGTGACACTCATCCTCAACCTTATTTAAATTGCACTATTGGCATATTCTGTCTTCCCTTTCGAGCATTTTATATTTTCCAGTTGTAAGCCAGATACGTTCATCATGTTCATATTGACCGGTCTCTATTCTTTAGCTGTAACCACTTGTTCTGAATGTAAGGATTTGCCTATCTTTAAAAACTTTAACTTTCATGTCAAGATAACCTTCTTTTCTAAAACTATCTTTCAAAACAAAATAACTTGTTTGCTTTCCCGAGTTTTCACATGTTTCGCTCATTACTTTTGATGGAATACTGGGAAAACCAAAATAAGGTTTAGTGTTTGTCACACTGTGTCTATAAACTCTTTTAACCATACAGGTAGTCTCAGCAAGGAAGAAATAAATTAGTTTAAACATATTTTATTTGCAAAATAGGCAAAATGGATTAGACACAAGTTAAACTAACTTATGAAGTCTTCTCCTACATAAACATATTAATAACAATACAAACGAGCATGCATACAAAATTAGATCTACAAATAAATAAATAACTTTTGATAAAAAAAACAATCAAAAAGTTGAGGAAAAAAAAAGAAAAGAAAAAGAGTGTGTGGATATGCGTGTGTGGGTGTGGGGAGGTGTTTTACACAATTAAGAATCGTTTTGACCCTTTTATAAATGAATGGACACTATTAAGTACAACTTCATTTTCATCTATAGACAGCTGTTCTGTTCCATATAACAATAAGTTAAGATCTATGTTACAGCCATTAGGAAGCCAGTTTAGATTTTGAATAAGTATTGCCCTTTGGTCTCTATAAAGTAGACATTCAAAAAAATAGTGAAACGTGTTTTCTATGGGAGCACCACACCGACAGGAAGGATCTGAAATTATATTAACTCTAAATAAGTCATAGTTAAGAAATGATGCTGAGCACCTTAGTTGGGTGAGAATAACATTCAGTTTTCTCGATCCGTAAGAAAAATATTTTGGAGGTGACTTAAAGACATATACGTCTTTTATTCCATTTTTAAATTTGGCTAAAGAATCTGATTGCCTTATTTCTAAATCAAGATTATTCCAAAGTTTTGTGGTTGACGGGATGTAAGAATTTGATGATATAGATAATCTACAAAATGGAATGATCAGATCATTTCCATTGCGGAGCGGGTACAATGTAGTTGTTTGAATCTTGGGGGGTATGAGATTGTACAGATATTCGGGCACCTTTTCTTTCTGAATGTTGTAAAACATATTGAGTTTTCGCTTTTCACGTCTGGATTTAAGATTTTCCCATCCAAGCTCATTATAGATTTTTTCCGTTGAAGCGAAGACCGGAAGACCTGTAACAATCCTTGCTGCCTCCAACTGAACATGTTCAATCTTAGAAGCATTAAGGATCCCACAGTTATCCCAAACCTCGCTTGCATATTCGAGTAAGGGTCTTATAAATACAATGTATAATTTTTCTAAGTTAGTTCGACTTAGTTTGAATTTAAGTTTTCTCAGAATATTTAGATGTTTCATCGCAGACGATACAATATTATCTACATGTTTATTCCACTTTCCATCGCTTTGAAAGGTTACACCTAGATGTTTATGAGACTCTGTTATTGGAATTTGCTGATCATTAAAAATAAAGTCGAACATTGGAGCATGTGTGTTAGAAAAGATCATAATTTCAGTTTTATCAGGGTTAAATGACATCAGCCATTTGTTAGACCATTCTGAAAGCTCTTTAATATCATGTTCAATAACAGTTTGTATTTGGTCTTGGTCGTTGCTGGAATAGTTAAAAGAAGTATCATCAGCAAATAGTCTAGAAAGAGATTTTAGTTTGTCTGCTATATCGTTTATATAGATTATAAAAAGTAAAGGCCCAAGTACTGATCCTTGTGGCACCCCAGCTGTTACAGTTGTTAGCTCAGATTTAGCATTGTTTGTTACTACTCTCTGCTTTCTATCATTCAGATAACTATGAAACCACCTCAAAATATTTCCCGTGATTCCATATGATTGCATTTTATGTAGTAGTCCTTTGTGCCAAACTTTGTCGAAAGCTTTAGAAAAATCACAAAAAACAAAGCAGTTAAATTTCTTTTGTTCCATTGAATCTATAATACTATTATATATTTCTAAAAGTTGGTGTACAGTTGAATGTTTGGGAAGAAAACCGGACTGGTAATCATAAATTAGCTTATTTTGATGCATGTGATTATAAATGTTTTTATAAATTATCCGTTCCATTACTTTTCCAACGCAACTTATCAGGGAAATTGGCCTGTAGTTGCTCGGAAGAGAATTGTCCCCTTTTTTAAATATGGCAGTTACATTTGAAACTTTCCATTCATGTGGGAATTTACATTGTTGTAAGCTTTTATTAAAAATAATACGTAGGGGAACTGCAACCTTTTCCGGACAGATTTTTAACATACGATGACTTATAAAGTCGGGTCCCGTAGCTTTATTTGGGTCAAGAACTTTAAGGACATCTATTATATCTTGATTAGTTATTACAATATCAGATATCTGGTTATGGGATTTCTCTTCAAAAAAGGGAAGTGGAACATTTGAATCATCAATTGTTGAGATTGAAGTAAAGTAATCATTGAGCAGTGCACACTTCTTGTCATCTTCATATACTATATCCTCGAAATTTTGATCGCCGAGTACATTTTGTAGAGGGGGGATAATATATGATGCTTTTTGAGATTTTACGAGACTTTTCATCAATTTCCAATACATTTTAGGATTTGAGGCATTTTCTAATATTATTGTGTCTAGGTTTTTTTCAAAGTTTTCCTTAGCTATTTTCTTGAGGTTGTTTACTTTATTGCGTTGTTGTTTAAATTTATGAATATCTACAGGTTGTTTTGTTTGCAGAGATTTATGCCGTAATCGATCGCGTTTTCTTATTTCTCGGCGTAGTTCGTTCGTGAACCATGGCTTGTCGTTCTTTCTTATAGTAACGACTTTTGTAGGTATACATGCTCGGGCTAACTGTAGAAATATTTTGGTGAATTCGTTGCACATTTGATCCACATCTTCAAAATTGGAAAGAAGAAACTCCCAGTTGAAAGAATCAAGGTCATTTGCAAACTTTTCTTTATCTACTCTTTCATAGAGCCATATTTCGCGCTGAACTGAAACAGGTTTAATATTTGGGCACTTCAGAAATACAATTGACGCTTCATGGTCACTTATCTCTGCCGGTATAGTGTACACATCGGAATAAATATAATTAAGTGTATCGCTTATTATAATTGGATCTAAAAGTGTAGCACTATGATTGGTAATTCTAGTGGCTTGATTTATTACATTTTTAAAATTAAAGACATTCATCAGATCAACAAGTTTATTGTTGTGTAATTTAAGTAGATCACTGTTTAAATCACCCGTTATCACGATGTTGTGATTGACCTGATATGCCAGTTCTATTGCATGCTTTAATCGTGCCCAATATTCGTTGTCTGTCCATTCAGGACGATAAGTATTACATAGGAGAATTGATTGACCTTTACCCCTAACTTCTACCCAGACGGTCTCATCTTGATTTTCAAGTTCTGTTCTGTGGACAATAGAAAATTCATCTTTAACATAAATTAGAACACCTCCGCCAGAGTTGTTTCTATCTTTGCGGATTATCGTTTTGGAGAAATTTTCTAGTTCTATTTCAGTGTCGGATATATCTGGACTTAGATGACTTTCGGTTAGTGTTAAAACGTCAAAGTCCTCGGTGAAAAAGTCTAAGAAAGTGAGTTTGTTTCGAATACTGCGTATATTAATGTTACAAATTGATAAAGCATGATCTGTGATTGCACTAGGACCTGGGTTTGATTCGATGTTACCTATTATGAGCAAGTAATGTAGTACAAAAATAAGGAAGACAATATTTACCTTTGGAGTTACACTTTGGAGAATGCTCAATGAGAGGACAAGAAGTGTGCAACGAAAGTTTGTAAGTAAAATATTAGAATAAGAGTCTGCCTTAGTATAAGTAGTAGAAGATTTAGGGCCACTAACGCTGTGGGTACGACTATAGAAGAGCCCTATTGCCGCCCTATAGCTTTGAACACTATTACCCATGTTGATAAATATGGATAATTATTCGGCTGTTCGGGCAGACAAGAAATAAATTAGTCAAGTTAACACGTACGCCAATGGTCTCATTAAAATTCAAGGTTTTTTTCGATAACCTACATTATTGTCAACCTTTCCTAAGCTTAAAAGCATGAAGCGAGATACGATATACTTTTTTTTTTTCATCAAAAAAGCAAGTTTTACTACTCTTACCTGTAATTAAGCATCTATATCCCCCTGAAACAGTGTCGATACATGTATAGTTTTCGCTGCAAGGGCGTAAAGCACACGCTTTCAGGCTCTGTAAAAAAAAACAATGAGATCATCATATAACAAAGCCTGGATTAACAATTATCTCGACAAGGTCTTTTCCCAATACAGGTTGCAGTCTTTTACAAAGGCTACAATGAAAAATACAGAAAAGCATTTATACTTTTGCTAAAGATATTTCTTAATATGTTATATTGAGTTTTATAGGACGGTAGACGGTAATTTAATGAATAAACGCAGAGAAAATCAGGTAATTTCATGCTTACAAACAAAAATTAAAACAATAATGGATCTTCTATTTGCGATAAAAAAAGAGAGTGAAAAAAACAAACGTTCAAATTGGATTCAGACCTTACCTTAAAATCATTTAATGTGAGTGTTAAAGAAATAAAGTCGCCATCAATTGGCACGTCATCGGCGGTGGCGTTTTCTCGTGAGAGCCCACATACTAAATGCTTCCAGCTATAATTGATGCTGAGACAATATTTTCTTCTGCCACACTCCTCCAAGCACTGTCTGTACCCTATAGGCGACAGGACCCGAAATACGGAGCCCTCGGGGCGACCGTTGTTCTGATCATGATGGTGTGACGGCACAAAAAACCATCCCGCTTGGGTAACAATGCTACTTAAGGAGCATATAACCACGACAGAGCTAAACAAGTCTCTATAAGAAAAGAAAAGAAAGTATGGGTTAATACATCCATGGTTACAAAGACCACACTTGACATGTGCCCTACAAACTCGAGAGAGTTTCTCATTTAATTACTTTACTTATAGCTTATAATATAAGTTACAAATATGAGTCCCAGTTCCGCTTCCCAAAATGAAACAGATCCATCTTGATTATTACACAAACTTTGTGTACACGTTTTATGAAAACTCTACAATCACTTGCATATAAGATATACTGAAGGTAGACTAAATTAAGAAATGTTACTGACGGACTGACATCCGTTTCACTATATACCCTCCAATTCTTCTATAGAACAAGATACCGCAAGTGGTTCTCTATGCTGTCTATTGAATACCTAGCTTTTATATGGGGTTGATAAAAAATTGAAAATAAAAAAATAAATCCAGTAGACTATTTGCTTCCTGTAATAACGGTCTTTGAGGGTTTAGTAAATAATTAAAGCTGAAAGGGATACGATTTATATCGTTCAATCGACAGAATATGGCGAAAATTTATAGTAAACCGTCAAAAATTAATAAATATGACACATTTCTAATAAAATGGTATAGAGATTGTATATATTCGTACCCAGGCCTTTTACAGATGTTATTACGTGTCAAGTTTTGACGTGTTGTAGATTCATTAACCAAGCTATTCTTAGGTGACAATGCTTTGATACATTGCGTTGTCTCGTCTTGCTTAGTTTGTATTACGTGGCTTAAGAATACTAAAACAAGACTGAATGGAATCGCTATGAATGTGTTCCCTTATTCAATAGGCGACGCAATTTTAGTTGTAGTTACGTATTTAACAAGAGGCTCCCAGGAGCCTGAATCGCTCACCTGGTCTTGATGTCAACCCTATGAAGAATTTTGTAGAGCTAAATAAGCTGAACATTAAAGCAAGCAACAGCTTTTCTCTTTCGGTAATAGTTTTCATTCTGTAGGTCAAAAACGTGCAAAATGTTATTTTAAGGTCCGTCTGAACTCTTAAATTCTATAGAGACTTTTGTCAAGAGCTTAATGAATTGAAAAAAAGTAAACAAAACAATAGTTTAGAAGGTAAAAACACATTTAAAAGGTAAAACCCAAACAAGAAAATCACAATAAAAGGTAAAAATTAATAAAAAACTAAAAGATGCTCAAATTTTCGGACTACAAGTCCTTCCTCAGGGGCTAAAAGAACAAGAACTCGTTCTTAGTCCTTCCTCAGGGGCTAAAACATTTTTACCTTTTATTGTGATTTGTTTGTTTGGATTTTACCTTTTAAATGTGGTTTTACTTTCTAAACTATTGTTTTGTTTACGTTTTAACTAGCCACTGTACAACACTTTTTATTATTTTAATGAGTTGAACATTTAAGCAAGCAACCACTTTTCTTTATCTGCTATAGTGTTCATTATATAAGCCAAAAACATGAAAACATGCTAATTTAGAGTCTGTAATCCCTATAAGGGGTTATCTGACAACTTCAACGCTATGAATGCTTTTGTTGTAGACCCAAATGAGCTGAACATTCACAAGCAACAGCTTTTCTCTATCTGCTATAGGTCAAAAACACTATTTTTCGCCTTTAAGGGGCTGTAAACCCTATAAGGGGTCATCTGACAACTTCCACCCTATGACGATTTTTGAAGAGCTAAATGAGCTGAACATTTAAGCAAGCAACAGCTTTTCTCTATCTGCAATAGTTTTCATTCTATATGCCAAAACACAATTTTTCGCCTTTAAGGGGCTGTAACCCCTATAAAGGGTAGTCTGACAACTTTGACCCTATGACCACTTTTGAAGAGCTAAATGAGCTGAACATTTAAGCAAGCAACAGCTTTTCTTTATTTGCAATAGTTTTCATTCTATAGGCCAAAACACTATTTTTCACCTTTAAGGGACTGTAACCCCTATAAGGGGTCATCTGACAACTTTGACCCTATGAAGACTTTTGTAGAGCTGAATGAGCTGAACAATTTATTAAGCAAGCAACAGCTTTTCTCTATCTGCAATAGTTTTTATTCTATTGGCCAAAAACACTATTTTTCGCCTTTAAGGGGCTGTAACCCCTATAAACGGTCATCTGACATCTTCAACCATATGGAGACTTTTGTAGAGCTAAATTAAGCAAGCAACAGCTTTTTTCTATCTGCAATAATTTTCATCCTATAAGCCCAAACATGTAAAAACGCTATGTTTCACCTTCAAGGGGCTGTAACCCCTATAAAGGATCATCTGACAACTTTGACCAAATGGAGACTTTAATAGAACTTTTGATGCGAAAGCAGTAGAGTGGCATCAGATTTCATCTATCTCTTATACTTTATGATTTACAAACCAAAAACAGTAGTCTGACCCCCCGGTCTTTTTTAAGTAACGGTGGCCATGTTTTTGACAGATCAAAAATAAAAACACAAGTTTTTTGCAGGACACCCCAAGGATCATTCATACCAACTTTCATTAAATTCTGTTCAGTAGTTTCAGAGAAGAATCAGAATCAGAATCAGAATCAGAAATTTTATTGGAATAAAATCCAGACAATTGGATTGTTACCACAACTTATATGCAAGTACATACATGAAAACAGCACAATAATATGACAATGTTAAATTGGTGATACATAAAAATATAAGAAGGTTCACATATAGATTATAGTCTGACCATTTAAATATCCGCTTGCCTCCTACCAAGAAAGTTGAAATTGTGATTGAGCTTTGCATCCCCTTGAGATTAAGAAATTTTTAAAAAAAATTTTATTTAAGATTGCTTCGCTAGTTCACATCTCTTATTGTACATTTTACTAATTCCATTTATAATAACATGACAAATATCGTATTCATTACAGGTAAATATGTAGTTAAATTTACATTGAGAGTTCATGTTTTTAAAAGAAGGGACTATAGAACTTATTTCATTAAACAAAGACAACCTATATAAAGATAACTGAGAACATACTATGACAAAGTGGAATTCATCTTCAATTTCTATTTGGCATAAAGGACATATTCTATTTTCTAACTTTGTTTTATTGAATCTACCAGTTTCAATAGCTAATTTACTATTGCTTATTCGAAGTTTTGAGTATATATTTGTATCAGCCTTGTTGAAATTAAATAATAAATATTTTTCTGTTTTAAAATCAGTTTTTAATTGTCGATAAGTTCTTAATTTGTTTCTATGCATTGATGATTCATCTTTATAAATTGATTCTTTCCAGAAATGATTGAAATTTTCATTTAATTTCATTGAAATTGCTTTGAGTAATCTTTTCTTGGAAAAGGTGCCCTGATTTTCCCAAACATGAGAAAAATTCAATTTATTTAATAAAAATTTTATTTTATTTTGAAAACCGTCAGTCAACTGTGAGCTTGATTTGTATGCTTCACCCAGTAGTTTTTCTTTTGAATTTAGAATATGTAACCAGAACCCAACTGAGGATTTTAAAGCTTGTATACTAATAGGATACATGCCTAGTTCTGAGAGAACAGCCAAATTTACAGCTGCTTTATTTACTCCGAGGAGATATTTAGCAAATTTTATTTGAACTTTGACTGACTGCATTGACAAGTATTTTGATTCTAGACTTTTATCTGTTTTAATAATATTTAGGCACCATATTTCACTACAGTAGAGAAGTATAGGTGAGACACATGATTCAAATAATTTAAGATGTGCAGAAACATTAATTTTGTCAGAGATCAACATCTTTTTAATGCAAAATATTGCTTTTGAAGCCTTTTTGCATAAAAGATTAATTGCTTCAGAGAATACACCTGAAGGTTTGAATACTATTCCTAAATATTTGTATTCCATGCATTGTTCAATAGCTATATTTCTGAAGTTAAAAATGTTATTACATATTTTTCTTCCAGATTTATTGAAGACCATTATTTTGGTTTTGCTTAGGTTAACAGTAAGATTCCATTTTTCACAGTAACCATCTAGCTTCAGGGGCGTAGCTAGGCAAAAATGAAGAGTACGCAAAGCTACGGCGAGGGGTCTGGGGGCCGCTTAAGGCCCCCAGTGGGTCCAGGGCAAAGCCCTGGTAGGGGGTCCAGGGGGGCGAAGCCCCCCGGAAGCTCCTTGGTTTTAGCAAAAACGAAGGCTAAAATCGTTGTTTTCCGTGATAAGGAACCGACCATTTAACTTGAAAGGTGGGCATTGGTTTTTCCTAAAAATACAAATGACAACAAAGTTCCAGACAATAAATTTTGCTACGCCTGACGCGCGTTTCGTCTATTCAAGACTCATCAGAGGCGCTCTACCAAAAATATTGAAAATGCCAAACATTTTGTCAAATATTTTGAGTAAAAAAAACATATTCTGACAGCTGAAGTTTATAGGAAAAAAATACTTTGCAAAAGGTTTCCTGATATATAAAATAATACTTATTATGCAAAAAAATTGTCATGCCAACATTGAAGGCTGCCCGGTTGCTTTAAAATTGCCGCTTATTATATATGTAGGTTGTGTCGTATACACTTATTCTAAATCTCATCTTCTATCTAAAAAAAATAATAGTTTTTCCTCGCGCGAAAAAAAAACTGATCAGAAAAAAAAACAATGCCTCCTTCCTACAAGTTGGTCGGTCCCTAAATACAGACATAAATAAAATCGATTAATTTTTGTGTAGTTGTTTAATTTTATAAGAAATTAGAACTCTGTGTAGTCATGGCTTTAAGTTTCCTATACTGCAGAGATTCTTGACCTATGAATGTTTGTGTTCAAAACGGTATTTTTTCTGTTTCATTTAAAATGACAAACGTAAATGCAGCACAATGATTTTATTCATAATTAAACAAGTCAACAAATTTATTTTTGAATTTAATTTTTCAAGTTGAGCAACGCATACAATTTTTATGTAGACCCAAAAAAGGGATGTGGGGGGAGTAGAGAGTCACTGAAATCACAATGTTTATGTTACTCGGTCTGACTCCTAGCTGTAGCTGTGTTCTGTCCTTACGGAATTTTGTGATTTTTTATGGACACTTTGATCATTGAATATTTATAGGAAACATCATGTGATGGTATACTGAAAATACCCCTGGCTATGGCTTAATCTTGGTGTTATGGATTTTGATTTTTTTATGCCCCTTTATTACTTACTAAAATGGAACACTGCACACAAATACATGTAAGATAAAGCAGACGAACTTTCAACATGGGAGGTGCACAGCTACATTAAGTTACAAAGATTGTGTAAACTGAGTTTCACGAAAATCCATGGGATTAGGAAACGGTACCCTGAGATATTGAGCGCACGGCTATCATAAGAAGTCATATATACACTTTAAAGCGGAGGTACATGTATAAACATATTGTTAATAACAAAACTGAAAAGCCTCCTTACAACATATAGAGGGGTTAGCTCTACTAGTTTAAGTCTTTTTTTTTTATTTTGGAAACAAAAAGTGTGCCATTTGTCTTTGACAGTTATTATTACTTACATGACATAGGCATGATAGGTGGGTAAAAAAAATGTAATATTTTTTATCAACAATTCTGTATGAGGTGATAGTGGCCAGTGGAGAAAGGGTTCAACACTTCAGTAAAGATTTTTTGCTAAATTTGAATTTAAACAGTATTTTTTATTTTTGCTGATTTGACCATGTGTACGCAACTGCGTTTTTGCGTACGGGTTGCTACGCGCCTGAGCTTATTGAGACAGTTTTGAAGTCCATTAGGAGATTCTGATATTAATACTAGATCATCAGCATACATCAAACATGATAATTGAGTATTATTGACATCTACTGGCTGACAATCTGATTTAAAAAGTTTAGATAGATCATTTAAATATAATGAAAAAAGTGCAGGGCTTAAAATTCATCCTTGTTTTACTCCTACTTGTGATAAGAAAGAGTCAGTTATTCCATCTGAGATCTTAACAGAGAATAAAACTTCTTTGTACATTGATTTCAAGATATCTAGAAAAGGTCCTTTAATATTATAAGTAAACAATTTATAAAACAAAGCTTTTCTGTTTATAGTATCAAACGCCTTTTTAAAGTCAATAAAACAAGCATATATTCTTTTGGAGGATTTAAAGGCTTTATCAATAATTGTTTTTAATGTGAAAATATGGTCACTTGAGAAGA